>CM077025.1:158494388-159931694 GCA_039090855.1 Macrothele yani | reverse complement strand
TTTTTGGAAATTGCTTTGGAAACTGATTACTTTAAGGGAATTCCAATCCATGCTGTGCCCAGTTTCTCTAACATGCCTATCTAATCCAGTCTTGTTGGAGCAATTTTTTATAGCTGCTTTATGCTCAGCTATACGAGTTCTAGTCTGCGACCTGTTTCACCTATGTAAGATAGTCCACAACTACAATTTACTTCATAAACTACTCCTTGCATTTTTAAAATATCTTCTTCTCTTTGAACTATTTTATGGAAAAAATTTTTAACTTTGTTCTCTAAACTTGGAGCTAGCCTAATATTGTATTTTTTACTAATTCTCTTTAAAGCCTCAAATAAACCTTTGTGATAAGAAATTTTTCTAGTGAATTTTACTTCTTGCTTTTGTGGGTTCTTCGTACCATTAAAATTCAGAAGCTTCTCAATTTCTTCTTTAGGATAGTTATTTTCTGCAAGTATGACTTTAAGCTCTTTTTATGGGCTTCTTTATCTGCAGTAGAAACTATTTTATTAATTTTTTCTAAAAACTGACTTGCTACATTTTTCTTAATAGAAACTGGATGATACGAATTGAAATCCAGTAGTCTTTTTGTATTCATTGGTTTTTTATACCAACTAGTGAGGAATTTTTCATCTTCATAATAGATAGTAATATCTAAGAAGTTTATTCTTCTTTCTTTTTGAAGTTCAATAGTGAACTTAAGGGAATCATCTAATTCATTGAATGAGTCTAGAATTCTTTCTGGAACAATTTCTGAGCTATCTATTATAAATAAGATGTCATCCATGTATCTGCTATATAAGCAGAAGTATGTGGGTTGTACTAGTATCTTTTCTTCTAGTTTTCCCACATAATAGTTAGCTAAGAGTGGGGAGAGTGGGGAGCCCATAGCTAGCCCCCGATTTTTGAATGAAAAAGTTTTCCCAAATTGAAAGTAGTTGTTCTGCAAAGAGAAAGTAAGCATTTCAAAAATTCCTACTAATATGTTTTTTTCCTTGTTGTGAAAAACTATTAGGTCTGCCAAGTCTTCCGCTATAAAGTCTATAAGTTGATCTATATTAATGTGAGTATACATAGACACTATATCTAAACTACCCATAATAGGAGAATCTAATTTAGGAAGAAGTTCTAGTTTTTCTTTTAGCTGCATTGAGTTTTTAATCAAGTTAGGTGGCTCTTTAAAAGATTCTGAAGGTGTGACTTTAAAAATAGTTTAGATTTGAAAGAATAGAGTTTTTTGAGTCTATTATTGGTCTAATTGGTTGGTGTTCTTTATGCAGTTTGACTATTCCATATATTTGAGGTAATCTGAACTGTAATTTTGAGAATTGTTTATAGTTTTCTGGAAGCTGGTTTTTCTTTTTTTGAAGTGAAATAAGCTTAGAGACTTTTTTAATCAAATCTGGTAGTGGGTTTTCTTTTACTTCTTCATACATAGGTTTTTTTAGTTCTTCTTCCATCTTTTCTAGATAATCTTTCTTATCCATAATAGTAATCAACTTACTTTTGTCTGTTTTCACAGCAACTATACTTTCATTTTTTTCTGAAATCTTTAAGAGCTTTTAATTGACTATTATCAAAATTTTTTTTTGAGGTTTCCTTACTTGCTTCTGGAATTTTGTAAGGCTATTGTAGTAATCTTTTCTGAGGAGGTCTGCTTTAATTTGGTCCTCTTTTCTAAAGTGCTGCAGATGCTTTCCAATTCAATTACCAATTTTTCTGGATTTATTTTTCTTTGGATAGATTGAAATTACTTCCTTTATTTATCACTTGTAATAATTCTTGGCTAACTCCAGTAGCAGTGTTGTCCTTCACATGACTAAGAACTGCAGTTTTTTTGTTTTTACTTGAATAGTTTTTCTTCAAAAATTTTTCTTCTTTAAGGTTCAGCTTTTTAACAAATTTCTTATTTTTGTTGCTTACTCCAATTTTTAGCCAGTCATCCAATTCTGCTTTTACTGTATCCCTTAAGATTCCAGAAATTTTCTTTTCATTTTCTACTTTTACTTTTTTATAATAAGCAACATTTTTATATTTTGCTTCAATACTTCTTTTTAACGTTTTTTGCTCTATTTTTCTAATGAAGTTGGCTGAAAGTAAATCTTTAAATGGTTTTCTAAGTCTAAATGAATTTGGAATAAAGTTATTTACCTTTGCAATTTTTCAGGAACTTGATTTGAGCTATGGATCTTTCCATCTTCAATGTAGCATGTTGAACTTTCTTTATTGTTTGCCAAGTATCTGACCCATACTCTGTTCTAATTCTTTGAATAAAGCTCATATTGAGAAATGGCTTCCTAGTTTAATTGAATTAATAATCTAAAGCAACTTATGGGAATTTACTAGGAATTTTTTTCCATTTATAGCAAATTTTCGGAGAAAACTCTTCTCCTTCTTCAGGCTCTCTTGTTGTTGTCACTTTTTGCTTGTCACTATCATGGTTACGGTTTACCTTGACGGTTACGGTTAACCTTGGACGGTTTAGGTTATTTTTCAACAAATCCTGCCAGATGTTAGGCAGGGAAAATCCTTTGCAGTCATTGATGATGGAATTTTGATTTTTCTCAATCTCTATTCCTTCTTTCAGTTTTCTTTTTTGGAAATTGTTTGGAAACTGATTACTTTAAGGGAATTCCAATCCATGCTGTGCCCAGTTTCTCTAACATGCCTATCTAATCCAGTCTTGTTGGAGCAATTTTTTATAGCTGCTTTATGCTCAGCTATACGAGTTTCTAGTCTGCGACCTGTTTCACCTATGTAAGATAGTCCACAACTACAATTTACTTCATAAACTACTCCTTGCATTTTTAAAATATCTTCTTCTCTTTGAACTATTTTAGGGAAAAAATTTTTAACTTTGTTCTCTAAACTTGGAGCTAGCCTAATATTGTATTTTTTACTAATTCTTTTAAAGCCTCAAATAAACCTTTGTGATAAGAAATTTTTCTAGTGAATTTTACTTCTGCTTTTGTGGGTTCTTCGTACTCATTAAAATTCAGAAGCTTCTCAATTTCTTCTTTAGGATAGTTATTTTCTGCAAGTATGACTTTAAGCTCTTTTTTATGGGCTTCTTTTTATCTGCAGTAGAAACTATTTTATTAATTTTTTCTAAAAACTGACTTGCTACATTTTTCTTAATAGAAACTGGATGATACGAATTGAAATCCAGTAGTCTTTTTGTATTCATTGGTTTTTTATACCAACTAGTGAGGAATTTTTCATCTTCATAATAGATAGTAATATCTAAGAAGTTTATTCTTCTTTCTTTTTGAAGTTCAATAGTGAACTTAAGGGAATCATCTAATTCATTGAATGAGTCTAGAATTCTTTCTGGAACAATTTCTGAGCTATCTATTATAAATAAGATGTCATCCATGTATCTGCTATATAAGCAGAAGTATGTGGGTTGTACTAGTATCTTTCTTCTAGTTTTCCCACATAATAGTTAGCTAAGAGTGGGGAGAGTGGGGAGCCCATAGCTAGCCCCGATTTTTGAATGAAAAAATCATCCAGTTTCTATTAAGAAAAATGTAGCAAGTCAGTTTTTAGAAAAATTAATAAAATAGTTTCTACTGCAGATAAAAAAGAAGCCCATAAAAAAGAGCTTAAAGTCATACTTGCAGAAAATAACTATCCTAAAGAAGAAATTGAGAAGCTTCTGAATTTTAATGGTACGAAGAACCCACAAAAGCAAGAAGTAAAATTCACTAGAAAAATTTCTTATCACAAAGGTTTATTTGAGGCTTTAAAGAGAATTAGTAAAAAATACAATATTAGGCTAGCTCCAAGTTTAGAGAACAAAGTTAAAAATTTTTTTCCCTAAAATAGTTCAAAGAGAAGAAGATATTTTAAAAATGCAAGGAGTAGTTTATGAAGTAAATTGTAGTTGTGGACTATCTTACATAGGTGAAACAGGTCGCAGACTAGAAACTCGTATAGCTGAGCATAAAGCAGCTATAAAAAATTGCTCCAACAAGACTGGATTAGATAGGCATGTTAGAGAAACTGGGCACAGCATGGATTGGAATTCCTTAAAGTAATCAGTTTCCAAAGCAATTTCCAAAAAGAAAACTGAAAGAAGGAATAGAGATTGAGAAAATCAAAATTCCATCATCAATGACTGCAAAGGATTTTCCTGCCTAACATCTGGCAGGATTTGTTGAAAAATAACCTAAACCGTCAAGGTTAACCGTAACCGTCAAGGTAAACCGTAACCATGATAGTGACAAGCAAAAAGTGACAACAACAAGAGAGCCTGAAGAAGGAGAAGAGTTTTCTCCGAAAATTTGCTATAAATGGAAAAAAATTCCTAGTAAATTCCCATAAGTTGCTTTAGATTATTAATTCAATTAAACTAGGAAGCCATTTCTCAATATGAGCTTTATTCAAAGAATTAGAACAGAGTATGGGTCAGATACTTGGCAAACAATAAAGAAAGTTCAACATGCTACATTGAAGATGGAAAGATCCATAGCTCAAATCAAGTTCCTGAAAAATTGCAAGGTAAATAACTTTATTCCAAATTCATTTAGACTTAGAAAACCATTTAAAGATTTACTTTCAGCCAACTTCATTAGAAAAATAGAGCAAAAACGTTAAAAAGAAGTATTGAAGCAAAATATAAAAATGTTGCTTATTATAAAAAAGTAAAAGTAGAAAATGAAAAGAAAATTTCTGGAATCTTAAGGGATACAGTAAAAGCAGAATTGGATGACTGGCTAAAAATTGGAGTAAGCAACAAAAATAAGAAATTTGTTAAAAAGCTGAACCTTAAAGAAGAAAAATTTTTGAAGAAAAACTATTCAAGTAAAAACAAAAAAACTGCAGTTCTTAGTCATGTGAAGGACAACACTGCTACTGGAGTTAGCCAAGAATTATTACAAGTGATAAATAAAGGAAGTAATTTCAATCTATCCAAAGAAAAATAAATCCAGAAAAATTGGTAATTGAATTGGAAAGCATCTGCAGCACTTTAGAAAAAGAGGACCAAATTAAAGCAGACCTCCTCAGAAAAGATTACTACAATAGCCTTACAAAATTCCAGAAGCAAGTAAGGAAACCTCAAAAAATTTTGATAATAGTCAATTAAAAGCTCTTAAAGATTTCAGAAAAATGAAAGTATAGTTGCTGTGAAAACAGACAAAAGTAAGTTGATTACTATTATGGATAAGAAAGATTATCTAGAAAAGATGGAAGAAGAACTAAAAAAACCTATGTATGAAGAAGTAAAAGAAAACCCACTACCAGATTTGATTAAAAAAAAGTCTCTAAGCTTATTTCACTTCAAAAAAAGAAAAACCAGCTTCCAGAAAACTATAAACAATTCTCAAAATTACAGTTCAGATTACCTCAAATATATGGAATAGTCAAACTGCATAAAGAACACCAACCAATTAGACCAATAATAGACTCAAAAAACTCTATTCTTTCAAATCTAAACTATTTTTTAAAGTCACACCTTCAGAATCTTTTAAAAGAGCCACCTAACTTGATTAAAAACTCAATGCAGCTAAAAGAAAAACTAGAACTTCTTCCTAAATTAGATTCTCCTATTATGGGTAGTTTAGATATAGTGTCTATGTATACTCACATTAATATAGATCAACTTATAGACTTTATAGCGGAAGACTTGGCAGACCTAATAGTTTTTCACAACAAGGAAAAAAACATATTAGTAGGAATTTTGAAATGCTTACTTTCTCTTTGCAGAACAACTACTTTCAATTTGGGAAAACTTTTTCATTCAAAAATCGGGGCTAGCTATGGGCTCCCCACTCTCCCCACTCTTAGCTAACTATTATGTGGGAAAACTAGAAGAAAAGATACTAGTACAACCCACATACTTCTGCTTATATAGCAGATACATGGATGACATCTTATTTATAATAGATAGCTCAGAAATTGTTCCAGAAAGAATTCTAGACTCATTCAATGAATTAGATGATTCCCTTAAGTTCACTATTGAACTTCAAAAAGAAAGAAGAATAAACTTCTTAGATATTACTATCTATTATGAAGATGAAAAATTCCTCACTAGTTGGTATAAAAAACCAATGAATACAAAAAGACTACTGGATTTCAATTCGTATCATCCAGTTTCTATTAAGAAAAATGTAGCAAGTCAGTTTTTAGAAAAATTAATAAAATAGTTTCTACTGCAGATAAAAAAGAAGCCCATAAAAAAGAGCTTAAAGTCATACTTGCAGAAAATAACTATCCTAAAGAAGAAATTGAGAAGCTTCTGAATTTTAATGGTACGAAGAACCCACAAAAGCAAGAAGTAAAATTCACTAGAAAAATTTCTTATCACAAAGGTTTATTTGAGGCTTTAAAGAGAATTAGTAAAAAATACAATATTAGGCTAGCTCCAAGTTTAGAGAACAAAGTTAAAAATTTTTTCCCTAAAATAGTTCAAAGAGAAGAAGATATTTTAAAAATGCAAGGAGTAGTTTATGAAGTAAATTGTAGTTGTGGACTATCTTACATAGGTGAAACAGGTCGCAGACTAGAAACTCGTATAGCTGAGCATAAAGCAGCTATAAAAAATTGCTCCAACAAGACTGGATTAGATAGGCATGTTAGAGAAACTGGGCACAGCATGGATTGGAATTCCCTTAAAGTAATCAGTTTCCAAAGCAATTTCCAAAAAGAAAACTGAAAGAAGGAATAGAGATTGAGAAAAATCAAAATTCCATCATCAATGACTGCAAAGGATTTTCCCTGCCTAACATCTGGCAGGATTTGTTGAAAAATAACCTAAACCGTCAAGGTTAACCGTAACCTCAAGGTAAACCGTAACCATGATAGTGACAAGCAAAAAGTGACAACAACAAGAGAGCCTGAAGAAGGAGAAGAGTTTTCTCCGAAAATTTGCTATAAATGGAAAAAAATTCCTAGTAAATTCCCATAAGTTGCTTTAGATTATTAATTCAATTAAACTAGGAAGCCATTTCTCAATATGAGCTTTATTCAAATTATATTTGTTTTTTGATAAAACATTTGACTAACTGGCCTTGCTTTATTAAACAAGGCCCTGGCCAATTAGAAATTCATGCTATGGTCTGATGGGGTGTATCCACATCAAAGTCACAAAATAAGCTAAAACATGCCCTGAAGCAAAAGAAAAAAAAGGCAGAAAAACATGCAACTAAATTTAGAAAAATTCTAGCAAAAAACACCATTTGTATGCTAAATAAAAGGAATTCTTACTGGGCAGCTGTTAAATTATGCCGTCTGAACATTTTTTTTTTTGTCTTAATATTTTGTTTGGGCTTTCAAAACATCAATCATTTCAGAGGTTGTCTCACCTTTGTTTTTCACAATTTCAGAAATTACAGCAGTTTTTTTCTATGTTGAATAACATTTAAAGTATACCAAAACTGTCTTCATAATGCAGCAGTGAAAAAAAAAACAACCCTTTTTCACTTTTTTTGGTGTGTGTGTGTGACAGTTTGTAGCTGTACTTTCAAGTTCATTACAAGTGACACTGCATTTTCTATAATGCAGTTCACTGCAGAAAGTGCTGCTACAAATAAAAGTCATTAAATACTTGTCTTCAGCAGCAACACAGGAAGTGATCACAAAAAGGTATAGGTTTTTCATTTACCTAAAGCATGCATATTTTAGTAATAAAGAATAACATGGCTGTTCCTAGGATTTATTACTGAACAAACTTTGTTATATTATGTTTTTTTTTTAGAAATGTAAAAATTGTAATTTATTTTTGTAAGTATTTTTTAAATTGTTTTAGCAATGCAAATATCTAAATAATTAAGAATGCTAGTGATGAGCTATCAGATTCGATCTGATAGCTGCATTCTGCAACACGTGTTCTTGCATTTCTATGGAGAAAAGTATTCTTGTCTCTTTTAATATTGCAGGTAACATTGAACACTCGTCATTATTACACTACTGTATCTAGAGTGACTTGGAATAATGGTAAAGGAATAGATTATGAGTGCCATTGCTGCTGTTAATAACAATTTATTACGACAGCCATACTAAGAAATAGAGTTCATACATAGATATATTGAGAAATTGGTTGGACATCTTCCATGCAACTTAGAGGGCACATATACATGTAGAAGTAGGAGTGCATAAATGCCAACTACGTAGTACGGATTTTTCGTAATTTTAGGAATTTTTGGTTGCTGTTATGCGGAAGTGCACACATACCGATGAAATTATGAAAAATCACCATTTGATTTTTCTGATATGGGAAGCAATTTTCTCATCAACTTTTTTGTTTGTTTTTCAAGTTTATTGGGGGGGGGAAATTTAAAGCTGTGTTCTGTGTAATATAGATTTCTGTATCTTCATTGTTAATCCCATGAGCTATCTATCTACAAAAGGAAATCGAATGACAGGGAATAATAGCAGCTAGTTGACGCTGGCTTAGCCTTTTGCCCTCATTTCACCCCTTCCACGATGAGCTCCGCTGCCCTCCCTGACACCTGCAGTTACACAGAATCAAACCTGCCAACTGTTACGATTTTATCATATTTAGTACGATAAATCATGGCACAGTACAATAATATGATTTTGCCGCCTAAAATACGATTAAAAAAAAAAAAAAGTCTTGTTTTCCCCCATTTTTCCTTTTTTTCAGACAGAAGTAGGGAATTTTTTTCCCCTTCGAAATTTTTTTCTTGGAGAGGTTTTCAATTTCTCTTAACAAATTCCCCTGCCTCTAGCGCCTGCAACCGTCAAGAATTTATATAGCTACACCTTACACCATCAAGAATTTAAATAGCTGAAATAGGCTTAAAAACTTATCAGCACTCATCATGTTACGATTTTTCTATTTGAGTGTTATGTTTTTTGGTTCTGAGAGGTTGGCAGGTCTGCAGAATGCATGTGTTGTATGGATGCTGCTCCAATTTGAATACCCTTTATTTATGCTCTCTAGTCTTTGCAGCACATGCTACTGTCGGATAAAAAAGCTTGGCAATTGGTTGTGCAATCGGGCAGTTATTATTTTTTATTTAAAGTGAAGTATTCTTCAGGCCAACCTTTCTTCATCTTAAAAAAAAAAAGTTTTTCGTAGAAACATACCACAAAGACTGGCCTTTTCAAAAGTCATGGGTTACTGTGAAATATGTGTTTTGCAGCATTTGTAGATGCAATTTTAGTATCGCTCACGGTGGGCAGCAGTGGTGCACTCAGTGGGGGTGGCACAGGGGCTTGGGCCCTTCTCATGAGGTATCACTAGGCCCATCATTCTTTTTTATTGGTGGTTATATGTAATTATACTTGTATATGTATTTAAATACATAATTTATGAATAATTGGAAGTGCACTTTAATATGGTGGAGATGTTATTATTGCTTCTCAGTATTTTGGGAGATGTTTACTCTGGGATTATTTTCATTTGCATCTTCAATATTTTGCACCACCACCCCCTCAAAAAAAAAAAAAAAAAAAAAAAAAAGAAATCCTGGGTGCACCCCACTGGTAGGCAGGCAGGACGACTGCAGAAGGCACACAAAATCAAAGAAGCATCAACATTCCAAGTAATTATTTTTCTTCGTGTCTGGAGGTAATCTTTTTTATTTTTTCTTACAGACAGTAGTTTTGATTTTTCCACTAGCAAAAAATTATATTAAACCTTTTTTTTTCTTAATAGTTGTGACAAACTGAAATTTGTTGCCGTGGCAAATACCCAAATTCGTCACTGTGGACTGGATTACGGAAAATTATGGACATTTTTTTTGTTACTGAAAACTACTTTTAGAGGTTGGCATCTATGGAACTGTATTAGTTTGTATAATAAAAAAACTTTAGATGTTTACCTTTCAAATATAGCTAATCCTCTGTCTGTAAGTGGCATAATTGTTTTTTTAATAATTTTCTTAAAAATAGGGCAAGGCTTAAATCACTTCCGTATATTATACAGTGAAATCATATTGTCGAGAACCGCAAATTGCTTGCATTTGGTTTTGTTTAAGCAACCTAGTAATTCTTGTTTTTTTTAAAAAACTATGCATAAATAGATTCCAAAACAGGCACATATCCAGGGGGGGTAGGACCTAAAGCCCCCCAGATGTTTGAATATGCATCTTATAGATAGTTTTTTGCAGTAGCACAAATTCTTGAATAATCATAAAAGCAAAGCACATAAACATGAGCTTTTGCAAATTATTAAATTGATGTAAATATTTATTGTTTGATGTAGAGGTCTGCACTGATCGGGCTGGGTTTAGGTGCAAAGAAAGTGAAGCACAATGAAACAGGTTGGAAGATGAAAAGCACTTTAATGAGCCAGCTTTTTGAATATGTTATGCTAAAAATCATGTTTTGTTATTTTTTTAAAATCTCACTGTCTTGGCATGATTATAGATGTAGTAACAGGCAACAGCAAAAGTGAGGAAAGCAGTACTGTGGAGGGTGTTGCTTGTAGAAGTATGTCATGATTATGTATCTGTTCTTAAAACTCCACTTATGCTTCTGTTATTTTTCACATTATAGGTAAAGGCAAAAGAGATTCCATTTGAAAAGAAATATGTAATTATTGACTACTTACAGTATGCAGTTTTTTTTTGTTTTTTTTTTAAATTTTGACAATTGCCTTTCTTTACCTAGTTTTGTAACTCATGTTATAATTTGTTTGCTTGCAGATTCGAAGTATACGTTTGGTTAGAGACAAAGAAACAGATAAATTCAAAGGCAAGTAATTTCTTCATTTTTTTTCTCAGTATCAAATGTTTGCTTAATAGTTGAGAAAAATGTTACTTTGTCAGATTTTTTAAAGCAGTTTGCAGTTGAAATGGTAATTGTGTGAAATAATTGGATGAGTCCACAATAGCATACTATGCTTTATTTGGATTCCTTGGGTGTTTGTAGTCCTTCTTAGCAAAGGGTAAAGACTATCCCTTTCTTTGTAAAGTGAGAAATTACTTGTTCAAGGCCGGTTTTCAGGTTTGATTCTGCTAGTGTTTCCCAACCATGTTAGCAATACAGGGTAATGAATCAGCTGATGCAGGCTGCAGCCTTTCCTCTGTTCCATTGGGACTTGAATTTTTTTGTTCAGAAACTTATCAGTCGTGTGTGGTGGGCTCTCTAGGACCAACAGGTAGGGAAATAACAAACTGCGTCCTTTGAAGCCAGTTTTGGGAATTTGGTCTTCCGGTTTCTGTTGGAACCAAGAAAAAAATAATACTAGCATGTCGCCACATGAGGCGTTGTAATTTCAACCACCCTATTTGCTGTGTGGCAACAATGCCGATATGTGTGTTTGTCACTGACTGGGTTCTTTGTGTGAGCTGTTGTTTTTCTTGCAAATGTGCTTTTTTTTTTTATTTCCTACTCTGCAAGATGATCCAGAAGCCTTGGATTCATTATTTTGTGTCTTCTATGTTATCTTTTCCACATTGTACTGGTGTTTTTTTGGTTTGTGTAGTTCTTTTTTTGTGTGTTCTTCATTTACACTATTTCATGTTTGGATGTGTCTTGTAATGGTTCCTTTTTGTTTGAGGTGTTTTTTTTTTTTTTGCTTTCTGCTTACATTGTAAGCCATGGTACTTGGCATTCCTTGGGCCATTGAGGCCCTTTGCACCAAAAAACATTCACCACCAACCAAAAAAACCATGAATGCCACCCTCATGAAGTAGGCCAAACTTGTGTTGAAGATTTAAGAGTTTGTAAAAATGGTAAGAAGATGGTTATGCCATTTGCAATGTCTAAGATATGGAGATAGCCTACAAATCATATGGGTGACTTATTTTTTTTTGTTTTATAAAAGTTGCCAGCTCTAGTGAAAAAAAAAAAAAAAAAGTTGTTTACTTTAACATTCCCTCTGCAATTAGGCCAAATGCCTCGTGGAGATCATTTTCCTATTCCTCATCTGCCAACTGAACTGGAGAATAATGGCAGAGAACAGTGAATCAGAATAAGAATTAGAATGCGTGAGGTTAGTGAGATTACTCCGCAGTTGTGTTTACTTAATCTTAACTTAATGATCCTGTATAAGATCTGAAGTTACCGAAACAAAGTTGTGAGCTCTGTGGTCCTTGACTGAAATAAAAAAATCTTTTATAATCAGGAACACATTTTTCATGGTACAGGCATCAAAAGTGAGAGTTAATTCAACATTCTTTTGAGGAAGTCTTTGATATATTGCAGTAACATAGCTGAAATAACGAAGCCTTTTTGTTGTTGTTTATATCCCTTCTGAATGGCATTTATTTATTGTACTTTGTAAGAGAAGCTTAGAAGGAGTTTATAAATACACCACACTGTGAACACTCAAAAAACGCATCATCATCATCATCATCATTGTCAACCATTATCAATCCACTGCTGGACGAAGGTCTCCCCAAGTTTCCTCCACAACGGTCTGTCTTGTGCCAGTCTCCTCCATGTCACCCCTGCATACTTTCGAATTTCATCCACCCATCTCCCATGTGGTCTTCTTCTGGGTCTTTTCCTGTCCCTTGGAATCCAATCTAAAATTTCGGCTGTCCATCGATGATCTGTCCTTCTGGCAGTATGTCCAGCCCATTGCCATTTCAGGGATTTAACTCTGATCATGATGTCTTCCACTCTTGTCATTTTTCGGATCCACGAGTTCCTCTTCTTATCTCTCCTGGTTACACCAAGCATGCACCTCTCCATGCTCCTTTGAGTTGTCTGCAGCCTTTGTATGTCTCTTTTAGTTAAGGTCCACGTCTCTGCACCATACGTAAGCACTAGAAGGATGCATTGATCAAACACTTTTCTTTTAAGACATAATGGCATATTGCTCTTGAAAATTATGCTGTTTCTTCCAAAAGCTCTCCAGGCAAGTTTTGTACGCCGATTAATTTCTTCATCAATGTGACCCTCACTTGATATCTGCTGTCCAAGATAAACGTACGTGTCTGTTATCTCCAGCTTTTCTCCATCAATCGATAAATCTTCATTTCTTGTAAAAGCATTGAACATCACTTTTGTCTTCTGAAAGTTCATTTTTAATCCCACTTCTTTACTCTTGTCAGCAAGTTCCTGGATCATACACTGCAGCTCTGATGGGGTAGTTGCAAAAATGACTACGTCATCAGCAAAACGAAGGTGGGTTAGATAATCTCCATTAATCTTTATCCCCGTGTTTTCCCAGCTCAGCGACTGAAAAACACCCTCCAATGTGGCATTAAAGAGCTTCGGAGATATGGTGTCACCTTGTCTCACTCCCTTTCCAATTTTTACGTGTGTTGTATTTTCAAACAGCCTAATCTTTGCACTTGCATTTTCATAGATGTTATTAATAATATTAATGTATGCATCTTCAATACCGCAGGTTTTCAGAGCCATTGTAACTGCTGATGGTTTCACCGAATCAAAGGCTTTTTCATAATCGATAAAAGCCATGCACAATGGAAGTTCATATTCCCTCGCTCTTTCAATTAGTTCTCTCAGCACGTGGATATGATCTATTGTGCTGTAGCCACTCCTGAATCCAGCTTGTTCTCTCGGTTGAGCCATGTCCAGTGTTACCTTCAAGCGGTGTGAAAGAACTTTAGTGAAGATTTTATAAACTACTGATAGGAGGCTGATAGGTCTGTAGTTTCCGAGATCCTCAATGTCACCTTTCTTATGTAGCAGGATCATTGTAGCGGTGTTCCAATCCTCAGGAATCTTTCCTTCATTAAGGCATCGAGTGAAAATTTGGGCGAGTACTGTTTCGATTTCTCCACTTGCTTCTTGTATGATGTCTACAGTAATTCCATCTTCTCCTGGAGCTTTTCCCCGCTTCATGTTCTTGATTGCATGTGCAACTTCTGTTGGGAGGACTGGAGGAACTCTGGTACTGGTATCTTTCATGATGTCTGGAGTGCATATATCATCCCTTTCGTATAATTTGGAGTAGAAATCTTTCACTCTTGTCAAAATTTCGCCTCTATTTCTTGTTACAGAACCATCTTCTTTTCTCAGTGCCATAATCTGTTTTCTTCCCTTACTGAGATGTCCCTTTGCTATCTTTAGGCTTTGGTTGTTTTCAATTGCTTTCCTCACTAGTTCACAGTTGAATTTCCTTACGTCTTCAGTGATACTTTTTCTTACTGTCTTGCATAGCTCTATATATTCCACTTTGGAAGTCACATCTTCTTTAGTTGTCCTCATCTCTCTTCTTTTTTGCATCAACATTTTGATTTTTCCTGATAATTTGTTCACATGCAACTTGTTCTTAGACCCAGCTAATTTTGTTGCTGTTTCCATAAGAGCTTTGGTTACTTTTCTGTTAACTTCAGAGATGTCCACTTCTTCCGATGTTAGGCCTTCTAAAGCAGAGAACCTGTTCTTCAGTTCTAACTTGAAGGTATTATGGTGTTTTTTAAGGTTGGTTATGTCAATAGATTTTGTTTGTCTTATGAGCTTGCCACGTTCAAGTTTAGTGTTGAGGTGCATCTTACATCTCACCAATCTATGGTCACTACCTGTGTTGAACTTGTTTAGCACACTGCAGTCTTCTATGACGAATTTTTTGTTACACATAATAAAATCAATTTCACTTGTCGTCCCATTTGGATGTCTCCATGTCCATTTCCTGTGTGGCTTTTTCTTGAAGAAGGAGTTCAAGATGAAAAACCCTTCTGCCTCTGCAAACTCAACGAGAGTATTTCCACGCTGGTTTCTGTTGCCATGACCGAATTTACCTACTGAAGTTTCATTCTGTTGCCGTTGCCCTATTTTTGCATTGAAATCTCCCATAATTATTTTCAAGTGCTGCTTACCTTTATTATTTAGATGACAAATTTCCTCATGAAATTCTTCAATTTCTTCTTCAGGATGACTTGTGGTGGGTGCATAAGTTTGAATAATCTGAGCCTGGTATCTTTTCGAGAGTTGGATAACAAGTCGTGCAGCTCTGTCAGAGGAACTTTCAACTTCTACAACTTTATCCTTCAGTTTCTTGTTTATTATAAATCCAACACCACTAGTTCTGCCAGTATCTGTCCCACGATAGTAGAAGAGATGTCCACTTTTCAGTTCGATGAGATCTTCTCCTTTTCTCCTTACCTCACTTAGCCCCACGATGTCCCACTTGATCCTTTGTAGTTCCTCTTCCAATTCAAGAAGCCTTGAATCAGAAGATAGGGAGCGTCCATTGTAAGTAGCCAAGGTCAGCATCAGATGGCAGCCTAGTCCGGTCCTCCGGGGATTCTTAGCACCCTCTGCCTTCATGTCGCACTGGCCGCTGCCTTGGCCAGGTACATTCCAGCTGCCGGAGACTGAGGGCCAAGATTTAAGTTGTGGAATCATTTTGGAGGGGTTTGGCCATAACTCACCACGCTGGCCAAGCGGGTTGGTGAGTGTGGGATAGAATTTCCTCTAATCCCGATGGTATAGTTATACCGCTATTGGCGGTCGTCAGAGCCCCTTTAGTGGGAACAGGATGCACCACGAGAAGGCGGGGTTGACATTTGTCAAGGAGAGGCTACGCATATAGCGTATTAAATCTGTTTATTTTTGCGGCGAGTAAGTTCAAAGATTCGCCAAGCTTTTGCACTCCACTGGGAGGCTTTTGCAAGGCAATGGTAGACATAAAAATGTCTACCATTGCATTTTTATGTCTACCATTGCCTTGCAAAAGCCTCCCAGTGGAGTGCAAAAGCTTGGCGAATCTTTGAACTTACTACGCCGCGAAAATAAACAGATTTAATATGCTATATGTGTTTTTTGAGTGTAGAAGGAGTTATTTTACATAATTGGAAGGTATATGCATTAACCCCAGTTGCACATTCTTTGCATTTAAAAGACTCCTGTGAAAGGCTGGAGCTTTTATTAAAACTGGGATGCAATGTATGAGGAACACGGTTAGTTTTTACTTGGTGATCCTAAAGTGATTTGCCTGTTACTACACTAGAATGCCTTGTTTTTCGTGTAAGTGGAATAGCTGGGTTGCAAGCAAAAACTAGAATGTGAGAAATTGGGCTCCTTGAATGTGTTTAATACATAATGCTAAACACATTATGTGAATCATTAGTCGATCACCCAGAAGGGTTATTCCTTGACTCTGCTTGAAACTGGATTAAATGAAGCAGTTTATTAAAGTGTTGGATAGAGAAAGTGACTGCTTTAATCATTTTAGTGGCTAGTCCGAGTTCAGCTTGTCTACCTGCTAATGTCCTCGTGGAAACAAATAACAAAGAAGCTGACTTCGTGGCATGTACTTCCAATGCTATGGGCAATTCCAAGCCTAACTCGCATGGGAAATCAAGAGAAAATGCTTTAAGTGGAACAAACGAACTAGCCCCTATTGTCTAACCGATTTGCTTCCATTTCTGTTGAAACATGATAGAAATCCTTAGTGATGTGAACTTTCCGTTCTTCCCTTTTTCCATGCTTAAGATTGATAGTTTTTGTTTTGGCTTTCGCCGTGCATTCACTTGTAAACAATAAATTCAAAATCAGCTGATTCTGAGTAATATAATTTGAATCTCCTGTATATGTCGACAAGGACCTTGCCAATTTGAAATACTGATCATTATCCATGGTTTTTAATAAATATAATTTGGAACATGAAAAAGTTTGTCTACTTCTGTTACTTGTGTCATAGTTAGCTTTGCACCCAATGGAGGAATTATAACAATGTTTGAAATAAAAGTTAAAAGTTGAAGGTACAACAGAAAAGAAGCTCACCTGTTGAAATGCCAATTTAACCTCCTCACTTAAAGAATGCCAAGGTTTCATACATGCCATTTTCGCTGATTCAGATGCTAAGCAATGTGAATAAAAACAAAGGCAGAGAAGAACGATAAGGATAAAAGTTGAAAAAATGAAGTTAAAATTAAAATACAAAGGTTCATAAAAAAATTGTCAGATATTAAAAACTCCGAAGGAACATCGTCTCCTTCCCCCACAATTGCCAATCCAGTACAACTGTACTTACTCATTGCCACATAGATGCTTTCTTCTTTGTCATCTGCATTGAAGTATTTGGCTTGCTCACATCTGGTGGTCGATTGTTTGACAGTTTCAAAGTCCATGTGCTTTCTATTTTTTTTTCTTCTTGTTTTTCGTTGTTTCATTTTCTCCTGTACCAGATATCCCTATGGATGCGAAAGGTCTACAGAGAAGTTAGCATTGCAATTGCTATTTTATTATTGGTCTTTTCTATCATAGTAGAATCTTAGAAAAGACCAAAAATATCAATTGCAATGCTAACTTACCTGTAGACCTTTCATATCCATGGAGATATCTGGTACAGGAGAAAATGAAACAACGAAAAACAGGAAAAAAAAAAAAATTGGAAAGAACGTAGACTACAACAAGGAGAGACGTCAAACAATCAATCACCAGATGGCATGCAAGCTGAATACCGCAATGCAGATGACAAAGAGGAAAGCATCTACCTGACAATCAGTTAGTGCAGTCCTACTTTGTTGGCAATAGCCAAGCACATATTGCTAACAGTTCAAAGACAATTGAAAATGGCACAGGTCTACGTGCGGAAATGCATTTGGCAATTGCGGGGGAAGGAGATGGAGGTTCCTTTGGAGTTTTTAACATTTGATAATTCTTTTTATGAACCTTTGGATTTTAAATTCCTTTTTTCAACTTTTATCCTTATCATTCTTGTCTGCTTTTGTTTTTATTCACATTGCTTAGCATTTGAATCAGCAAAAATGGCATGGAGGAAACGTTGGCTTTCGTTTAGCAAGGAGGTCAAGTTGGCATTTCAACAAGTGAGTTTTTTTTTCAGTTGTACCTTCAACTGTTTTAACTTTTATTTTGAACATCATTATAATTCCTCCATTGAGCGCAAAGCTAACTACGACGTGAGTAAACAAAGTATACAGACTTTTTCATGTTTTCAAATTATATTGATTCAAAGTATTTTGGAGAATCTGATAGCTCTGATGACAAAACTATTTCATAGGTTATGGATTTATGTAAAAAAGTTTGGAAAGAAACCAGTCTATTGTATTGACTGTGATACTTGCTTTGTGCAATACCATGCTTCAGATTTTTTCACACCCCAAAAAATGTACTGAATATTTTTGAACTTCCGTGTGTACAAACTTACAGGTATGTACTCAGTTCATGCTGTTTAAATGTTGTAACTATTGCAGTACATTCACATTTGTGATTCTCATTAGGGAAGCATTTTTAATTTGATTAAATTAATTTTGTATTTTATTAATTCTTACATTTGTTGCATTACTTTGCTTTTCCTAACATTTTTGTTGTAAACATGGTTCAGCTATAGATGTAAATAATGTAGAGCTGGAAAATGCAATAAAATTTTATCTCTAGTCATTGCTACCAAACATTGTATGTTCCAATATTTACTCTTGTCCAGCTGAGTCAGAATGCCTTATCCCACGATGGAGAGTCAAGTCCTTAATGCACTGGTTCTCCATTCACGTCCCTTCTCAAGGAATGTGTGGCAGTGTGTGTGAACGCTTAAAGGTTTAAATACATTTCCAAGAAATTCCCATCTGTGTTACATCTGAAAAGATACAAACAATTTTGACATGTCAGATTGGAAATATGAATGAACCATCAGTAACTTTTGATCTTCCAAGTAAAAGGATCTTTAATAAGATGGGAGAAAAAACATCCTAATTGAAACAACAGGTCATGAAAAAATACATTTTTCAATAGGAGTGTCATGTTTGGCAGACAGAACCAAGCTTCCTCTTCAATTTTAAATTCAAAATAATTCGGAAATGCATCAAATTTCCTGCTGGGAAGCCTGTGCCGAGTTGAATGGATGAAAGGGGGCTACTGAGTGGCTAGGAAATGTTTGGAATGAAAGACTGGGAACTCTATATTTTGAGGTTACTCACCTTTATTCCCTAAATTCTTTTAAGACGTTTTCGTCTCTACACATTTCCAACACGTATTTTTCTTATTTACATCGTGGTCCGAGGCCACAAAAGAAAAGAAAAAAATCATTTTCAACTCACGCAAACTCGCTCTCTTCCCTTCTTTTCCCTATGACCAAATTCAGATTCAAAATAATCTACCACAAATATACACAATTGAACTCCCTAAAACACATTAATCTAATTAAAACTTCAATCAATAAAAACCTATTTACACATTTCCTAAAACGTCAAAGTTAAAAAGCTGTAACCCAAAATCATTTACAATTGCACATCAGTGCCCAATTAAAATAAACCCAAATACCTGACACAACCACTATATTCAACAATCACGGACCTCTCTCCCCTCAGAAACAAGCATAACAACCAAGCACTTTCAGCCTCTGCCCAGGCCATTCTCAAGGAGCGGACGCAACAGATGTACCACCTGTCACCATCCACGAAACGTAGCGAATGTTCCAGTGCTCGCGCGGCATCGCTCCATTTCCCGTTCTCCGTCGTTCAGGCGCAGTTCCGCCATCTATCAGATGACCCAATAGCCTTCTTTTCCTTTCGTACTTATAAATATCTCTTTGATTTATTTGATTCTTGAAACTAATCATCTTATATTCTAACACATTTTTATTATTTTTTAAATTACATCATTTTTTTCCTCTTGCCTTTCCCCCTCTGTTCTTCTCTGCGGCTTTCCTTTCTGATCAAATCCATTCAATATGTGTTTAAGCTATTCGGATCATTAACGTTACATAACCTGTGTCTATTTTTTTCTATCAACACTGTCTCCGCCAATCTCAAATGCCTTTCCGTACAACAATTCTTAATAATTTTTATTTCATCAAACTTTGGGTATTGCCTTTGTTCAATACAGTACTGGACCAATGCAGTGTTTGCTTCTTTTTTCTGCCAATTCTGTAAGTGCTGTTGTAAACGATGTGTTAGTTTATTTTTAGTGCTTCCTATATATGATACTGTAGGATTGTTGCTTATAGGAATTTCGTAAACGCCAGCTCTGTCCAAGCACTTCTTGTTTTCTTTTGTATTGATTACAAATTTCTTAATGGTATGTACTTTATTGCCCAATTGTAAATTATACCTATTACACAATTTATTAATTTCAACTAAAATTCCTTTTATGTACTGAAACGATCCAATATATTTAATCTGCTTATTATTATTTCTTCTTATGTTTGAAGAGTTAATACAATTGTTCTGCACTTCCTTAATCCATTTCTTTATTTTTTTACTGGGATATCCACAATTCTTTGCAACATCTGTAATACACTGCCGGACAATTGCTAAGGATGGATGACAATAGCAACGAAGGAACCATAAAATGGAAGGCAGGAAAATGTGGAAATTAGCATAAGTGCGGGATACAGTAAGACGTGTTGTGCATATGCAAATTTTGGATTGCCGAACTTGTTCATGACGTCATAGCGCTGATAAGAGATATAAAGGATTTGACGCGTATTGGCTGTTGTTGTTCAAACGCAAAGTTGAAAAGGAAAGAATCAATTGACGAACTTGCAATTTTCAGTATGTCTTCCCGATATCACCTAGATGATTTTACGCGTGGCCGTATTATTGGCAAGATTGAAGAAGGGCGAAAAATAACAGATGTTGCCAGGGAGTTCGACGTCAGCCACAGTGTTGTTTGAAGGCTTTGAAAATCATTTCAAACAAATGAAGAGTGTAGCAAACGTCACGGGGAGGTCGTGTTCGCAGTACGACACCTGCAGAAGATCGGTACATAGTGCTATCAACAAAAAGACACTGGCGCAGCACAGCTAGTGAGGTAGCAAATCAGTTTATGGCTGCTACTGGCAAGCGGATCTCCCGAAAAACTGTCGCCAGACGTTTGTATGAAGGAGGACTATACGCCCGCCGTCCTCTTGTGTGCATCCCATTGTCCAGACGTCACCGTACCGCCCGTTTGCAATGGTGCCATCAACATCGCAATTAGACTGATAACGACTGGTCTGCTGTCCTCTTCTCAGATGAGAGTAGATACAGTCTATCATCTGATTGTCGACGACAACTGATCTGGCGTGATAGTGGTACTGCATATTGTCCAGCAAACATACAGCAAAGGAACCGATATCCGACATGTAGTGTCATAGTATGGGCTGGCATCATGATCAATGGCCGTAAGTCCCTCTATGTGCTTCCAACTGGGACTATGACTGGCCAACGATACATTAATGATGTTCTGCTACCTCATGTTCGCATGTTCCATGGTGCTGTCTGTGATAGATTTATTTTCATGGACGACAACGCAACATGTCATCGAACAGTCGCTGTCCAGGAGTGTCTTGAGAGCGAGGATATTCAACGCCTCGTATGGCCAGCACGTTCTCCAGATCTGAATCCCATTGAAAATGTGTGGGGTGCTTTGGGGAGGAGTCTTGCTGGTCGCCAATGCCCTCCAATAAACAAGGACACCCTCTTCCGTGCACTGACAGAGGAATGGGATAAATTACCCCAACAGCTGCTTGATAATGTTGTGCAAAGCATGACACGACGTGTGGAATCTTGCATCGCCCTCCATGGTGGCCATATCCCGTATTGACATCTTACGCCGGAACGCCTGCGGACGGTAATTGCATTTTTTTCACGTTTACGTATTCTGCACAAAATGGCCTGTTTGTCCCTTGAACACGTTCCAAAGCCTTCTGGATTTCAGAGCACAATAAATTGTCTTTCTTGTAATGTCCTGGCATTCGGGCATTATTTTATTTCACTTGGCATCCAACCACACTTACTTTTTTATGCGCTATATAGCCGTTTATGATCCGTCCTTAGCAATTGTCCAGCAGTGTATATTTCAATTCATCCTTTCTGTATTGCATATTTGACGTGTGCGTAAAAGCTCTTTTTTATTAAAGTCTGAATACTGTTACAATTATGAGCATATGGATGACAAGAATCATATGGTATAATCACAGGTACGTATGACGGTTTTCTGTAAATGGTATAATCTAATGTGTTGGGTGTTTTATAATCTGTACATCAAGGTAAGCCAAAGTATCCAGCTGTTCAACTTCAATTGTTACTTCAATGGATGAATACTCTTCTTTAAATTTTTTAGCTATGTCATCTAGTTCTGTGGAATTCAATTTTGATAAGGTGAAAATATCATCAGCATATCTGCAATATATTAATGGTGGTTCATTCAGGTTATTTATCACTTTGGCTTCAATATCTGTCGTAATAACTTCTGCAAATAATGTAGACAGGGGTGATCCCATAGGTCCTCCTGTATTTTGCTTATAAATAATATCTTCAAATGCAAAAACATTATTTTCGTATATATATAACAATACATTTTTAACTCTTGTACTTGTATTCCTGTTAGAATTTTTTAATGCGTTAGTTCTTGAGTAATAATGTCAGTGGCCTGAGGTACTGGAGTACTTGGATACAAAGCTTTAACATCCATACTAGCCATTTTGTAAAACTGCAAATCTTGATTTATATTTTTAATTAAGTGAATAAAATCATATGTATTCCTTAAACTGTATTGTTGTTTCATAAATATTGGTGCATGAAAATTATAAATATTTTTTTCTAATGAAATCAAGTGTGAGTTAACTTTTGATACAATCAACCTCATTGGTGCATCTTCTTTATGATAATCAAGATTTGCAGTTTTACAAAATGGCTAGTATGAATGTTAAAGCTTTGTATCCAAGTATTCCAGTACCTCAGGCCATTGACATTATTACTCAAGAACTAATGCATCAAAAAATTCTAACAGGAATACAAGTACAAGAGTTAAAAAATGTATTGTTATCATCATCATCATCATTGTCAACCATTATCAATCCACTACTGGACGAAGGTCTCCCCAAGTTTCCTCCACAACGGTCTGTCTTGTGCCAGTCTCCTCCATGTCACCCCTGCATACTTTCGAATTTCATCCACCCATCTCCCATGTGGTCTTCTTCTGGGTCTTTTCCTGTCCCTTGGAATCCAATCTAAAATTTCGGCTGTCCATCGATGATCTGTCCTTCTGGCAGTATGTCCAGCCCATTGCCATTTCAGGGATTTAACTCTGATCATGATGTCTTCCACTCTTGTCATTTTTCGGATCCACGAGTTTCTCTTCTTATCTCTCCTGGTTACACCAAGCATGCACCTCTCCATGCTGCTTTGAGTTGTCTGCAGCCTTTGTATGTCTCTTTTAGTTAAGGTCCACGTCTCTGCACCATACGTAAGCACTGGAAGGATGCATTGATCAAACACTTTTCTTTTAAGACATAATGGCATATTGCTCTTGAAAATTATGCTGTTTCTTCCAAAAAGCTCTCCAGGCAAGTTTTGTACGCCGATTAATTTCTTCATCAATGTGACCCTCATTTGATATCTGCTGTCCAAGATAAACGTACGTGTCTGTTATCTCCAGCTTTTCTCCATCAATCGATAAATCTTCATTTCTTGTAAAAGCATTGAACATCACTTTTGTCTTCTGAAAGTTCATTTTTAATCCCACTTCTTTACTCTTGTCAGCAAGTTCCTGGATCATACTCTGCAGCTCTGATAGGGTAGTTGCAAAAATGACTACGTCATCAGCAAAACGAAGGTGGGTTAGATAATCTCCATAATCTTTATCCCCTTGTTTTCCCAGCTCAGCTACTGAAAAACACCCTCCAATGTGGCATTAAAGAGCTTCGGAGATATGGTATCACCTTGTCTCACTCCCTTTCCAATTTTTACGTGTGTTGTATTTTCAAACAGCCTAATCTTTGCACTTGCATTTTCATAGATGTTATTAATAATATTAATGTATGCATCTTCAATACCGCAGGTTTTCAGAGCCATTGTAACTGCTGATGGTTTCACCGAATCAAAGGCTTTTTCATAATCGATAAAAGCCATGCACAATGGAAGTTCATATTCTCTCGCTCTTTCAATTAGTTCTCTCAGCACGTGGATATGATCTATTGTGCTGTAGCCACTCCTGAATCCAGCTTGTTCTCTCGGTTGAGCCATGTCCAGTGTTACCTTCAAGCGGTGTGAAAGAACTTTAGTGAAGATTTTATAAACTACTGATAGGAGGCTGATAGGTCTGTAGTTTCCGAGATCCTCAATGTCACCTTTCTTATGTAGCAGGATCATTGTAGCGGTGTTCCAATCCTCAGGAATCTTTCCTTCATTAAGGCATCGAGTGAAAATTTGGGCGAGTACTGTTTCGATTTCTCCACTTGCTTCTTGTATGATGTCTACAGTAATTCCATCTTCTCCTGGAGCTTTTCCTCGCTTCATGTTCTTGATTGCATGTGCAACTTCTGCTGGAAGGACTGGAGGAACTCTGGTACTGGTATCTTTCATGATGTCTGGAGTGCATTTATCATCCCTTTCATATAATTTGGAGTAGAAATCTTTCACTCTTGTCAAAATTTCGCCTCTATTTCTTGTTACAGAACCATCTTCTTTTCTCAGTGCCATAATCTGTTTTCTTCCCTTACTGAGATGTCCCTTTGCTATCTTTAGGCTTTGGTTGTTTTCAATTGCTTTCCTCACTAGTTCACAGTTGAATTTCCTTACGTCTTCAGTGATACTTTTTCTTACTGTCTTGCATAGCTCTATATATTCCACTTTGGAAGTCACATCTTCTTTAGTTGTCCTCATCTCTCTTCTTTTTTGCATCAACATTTTGGTTTTTCCTGATAATTTGTTCACATGCAACTTGTTCTTAGACCCAGCTAATTTTGTTGCTGTTTCCATAAGAGCTTTGGTTACTTTTCTGTTAACTTCAGAGATGTCCACTTCTTCCGATGTTAGGCCTTCTAGAGCAGAGAACCTGTTCTTCAGTTCTAACTTGAAGGTATTATGGTGTTTTTTAAGGTTGGTTATGTCAATAGATTTTGTTTGTCTTATGAGCTTGCCACGTTCAAGTTTAGTGTTGAGGTGCATCTTACATCTCACCAATCTATGGTCACTACCTGTGTTGAACTTGTTTAGCACACTGCAGTCTTCTATGACGAATTTTTTGTTACACATAATAAAATCAATTTCACTTGTCGTCCCATTTGGATGTCTCCATGTCCATTTCCTGTGTGGCTTTTTCTTGAAGAAGGAGTTCAAGATGAAAAACCCTTCTGCCTCTGCAAACTCAACGAGAGTATTTCCACGCTGGTTTCTGTTGCCGTGACCGAATTTACCTACTGAAGTTTCATTCTGTTGCCGTTGCCCTATTTTTGCATTGAAATCTCCCATAATTATTTTCAAGTGCTGCTTACCTTTATTATTTAGATGACAAATTTCCTCATAAAATTCTTCAATTTCTTCTTCAGGATGACTTGTGGTGGGTGCATAAGTTTGAATAATCTGAGCCTGGTATCTTTTCGAGAGTTGGATAACAAGTCGTGCAGCTCTGTCAGAGGAACTTTCAACTTCTACAACTTTATCCTTCAGTTTCTTGTTTATTATAAATCCAACACCACTAGTTCTGCCAGTATCTGTCCCACGATAGTAGAAGAGATGTCCACTTTTCAGTTCGATGAGATCTTCTCCTTTTCTCCTTACCTCACTTAGCCCCACGATGTCCCACTTGATCCTTTGTAGTTCCTCTTCCAATTCAAGAAGCCTTGAATCAGAAGATAGGGAGCGTCCACTGTAAGTAGCCAAGGTCAGCATCAGATGGCAGCCTAGTCCGGTCCTCCGGGGATTCTTAGCACCCTCTGCCTTCATGTCGCACTGGCCGCTGCCTTGGCCAGGTACATTCC
Organism: Macrothele yani; assembly: GCA_039090855.1. Classification (NCBI taxonomy): domain Eukaryota; kingdom Metazoa; phylum Arthropoda; class Arachnida; order Araneae; family Macrothelidae; genus Macrothele; species Macrothele yani. Next base: position 159,906,163 of record CM077025.1, on the reverse strand, counting down.
AGCTGCCGGAGACTGAGGGCCAAGATTTAAGTTGTGGAATCATTTTGGAGGGGTTTGGCCATAACTCACCACGCTGGCCAAGCGGGTTGGTGAGTGTGGGATAGAATTTCCTCTAATCCCGATGGTATAGTTATACCGCTATTGACGGTCGTCAGAGCCCCTTTAGTGGGAACAGGATGCACCACGAGAAGGCGGGGTTGACATTTGTCAAGGAGAGGCTGTGATGTTACGCATCACCTGACCTTACATCCCTGTATTGTTATATATATATATATAAATGTTTTTGCATTTGAAGATATTATTTATAAGCAACATACAATAGGGCCTATGGGATCACCCCTGTCTACATTATTTGCAGAAGTTATTATGCCAGATATTGAAGCCAAAGTGATAAATAACCTGAATGAACCACCATTAATATATTGCAGATATGCTGATGATATTTTCATCTTATCAAAATTGAATTCCACAGAACTAGATGACATAGCTAAAAAATTTAAAGAAGAGTATTCATCCATTGAAGTAACAATTGAAGTTGAACAGCAGGATACTTTGGCTTACCTTGATGTACAGATTATAAAACAACCCAACACATTAGATTATACTGTTTACAGAAAACTGTCATACGTACCTGTGATTATACCATATGATTCTTATCATCCATATGCTCATAAATGTAAGAGTATTAAGACTTTAATAAAAAGAGCTTTTACGCACACATCAAATATGCAATACAGAAAGGATGAATTGAAATGTATTACAGATGTTCCAAAGAATTATGGATATCACAGTAAAAAAAAAAATAAAAAAATGGATTAAGGAAGTGCAGAACATTTGTATTAACTCTTCAAACATAAGAAGAAATAATAATAAGCAGATTAAATATATTGGATTGTTTCAGTACATAAAAGGAATTTCAGTTGAAATTAATAAATTGTGTAGTAGGTATAATTTACAATTGGGCAATAAAGCACATACCATCAAAAAATTCTGTAATCAATACAAAAAAAAACAAGAAGTGCTTGGACAGAGCTGGCGTTTACGAAATTCCTATAAGCAACAATCCTACAGTATCATATATAGGAAGCACTAAAAATAAACTAAAACATCGTTTACAACAGCACTTACGGAATTGGCAGAAAAAAGAAGCAAACACTGCATTGGTCCAGTACTGTATTGAACAAAGGCAATACCCAAAGTTTGATGAAATAAAAATTATTAAGAATTTCAGGGATTTAACTCTGATCATGATGTCTTCCACTCTTGTCATTTTTCGGATCCACGAGTTTCTCTTCTTATCTCTCCTGGTTACACCAAGCATGCACCTCTCCATGCTGCTTTGAGTTGTCTGCAGCCTTTGTATGTCTCTTTTAGTTAAGGTCCACGTCTCTGCACCATACGTAAGCACTGGAAGGATGCATTGATCAAACACTTTTCTTTTAAGACATAATGGCATATTGCTCTTGAAAATTATGCTGTTTCTTCCAAAAGCTCTCCAGGCAAGTTTTGTACGCCGATTAATTTCTTCATCAATGTGACCCTCATTTGATATCTGCTGTCCAAGATAAACGTACGTGTCTGTTATCTCCAGCTTTTCTCCATCAATCGATAAATCTTCATTTCTTGTAAAAGCATTGAACATCACTTTTGTCTTCTGAAAGTTCATTTTTAATCCCACTTCTTTACTCTTGTCAGCAAGTTCCTGGATCATACTCTGCAGCTCTGATAGGGTAGTTGCAAAAATGACTACGTCATCAGCAAAACGAAGGTGGGTTAGATAATCTCCATAATCTTTATCCCCTTGTTTTCCCAGCTCAGCGACTGAAAAACACCCTCCAATGTGGCATTAAAGAGCTTCGGAGATATGGTATCACCTTGTCTCACTCCCTTTCCAATTTTTACGTGTGTAGTATTTTCAAACAGCCTAATCTTTGCACTTGCATTTTCATAGATGTTATTAATAATATTAATGTATGCATCTTCAATACCGCAGGTTTTCAGAGCCATTGTAACTGCTGATGGTTTCACTGAATCAAAGGCTTTTTCATAATCGATAAAAGCCATGCACAATGGAAGTTCATATTCTCTCGCTCTTTCAATTAGTTCTCTCAGCACGTGGATATGATCTATTGTGCTGTAGCCACTCCTGAATCCAGCTTGTTCTCTCGGTTGAGCCATGTCCAGTGTTACCTTCAAGCGGTGTGAAAGAACTTTAGTGAAGATTTTATAAACTACTGATAGGAGGCTGATAGGTCTGTAGTTTCCGAGATCCTCAATGTCACCTTTCTTATGTAGCAGGATCATTGTAGCGGTGTTCCAATCCTCAGGAATCTTTCCTTCATTAAGGCATCGAGTGAAAATTTGGGCGAGTACTGTTTCGATTTCTCCACTTGCTTCTTGTATGATGTCTACAGTAATTCCATCTTCTCCTGGAGCTTTTCCTCGCTTCATGTTCTTGATTGCATGTGCAACTTCTGCTGGAAGGACTGGAGGAACTCTGGTACTGGTATCTTTCATGATGTCTGGAGTGCATTTATCATCCCTTTCATATAATTTGGAGTAGAAATCTTTCACTCTTGTCAAAATTTCGCCTCTATTTCTTGTTACAGAACCATCTTCTTTTCTCAGTGCCATAATCTGTTTTCTTCCCTTACTGAGATGTCCCTTTGCTATCTTTAGGCTTTGGTTGTTTTCAATTGCTTTCCTCACTAGTTCACAGTTGAATTTCCTTACGTCTTCAGTGATACTTTTTCTTACTGTCTTGCATAGCTCTATATATTCCACTTTGGAAGTCACATCTTCTTTAGTTGTCCTCATCTCTCTTCTTTTTTGCATCAACATTTTGGTTTTTCCTGATAATTTGTTCACATGCAACTTGTTCTTAGACCCAGCTAATTTTGTTGCTGTTTCCATAAGAGCTTTGGTTACTTTTCTGTTAACTTCAGAGATGTCCACTTCTTCCGATGTTAGGCCTTCTAAAGCAGAGAACCTGTTCTTCAGTTCTAACTTGAAGGTATTATGGTGTTTTTTAAGGTTGGTTATGTCAATAACCAACCTTAAAAAACACCATAATACCTTTGCAAGAGGTTAATACCTTAAAAGTAGAGGTTAATACCACACTTTGCAAGAGGTTAATACCTTAAAAGTGCAAATATAATTATTAAGAATTGTCGTACGGAAAGGCATTTGAGATTGGCGGAGACAGTGTTGATAGAAAAAAAATAGACACAGGTTATGTAACGTTAATGATCCTAATAGCTTAAACACATATTGGAAGGATTTAATCAGAAAGGAAAGCCGCAGAGAAGAACAGAGGGAAAAAGGCAAGAGGAAAAAAAAAATGATGTAATATAAAAAAAAAATAAAAATGTGCTAGAATATAAGATGATTAGTTTCAAGAATCAAATAAATCGAACAGATATTTATAAGTACGAAAGGAAAAGAAGGCTTCTGGGTCATCTGATAGATGGCGGCACTGCACCTGAACGACAGAGAACAGGAAATGAGGCGATGCCGCGCGAGCACTGGAACATTCGCTACGTTTCGTGGATGGTGACAGGTGGTACATCTGTTGTGTCCGCTCCTTGAGAATGGCCTGGGCAGAGGCTGAAAGTGCTTGGTTGTTATGCTTGTTTCTGAGGGGAGAGAGGTCCGTGATTGTTGAATATAGTGGTTGTGTCAGGTATTTGGGTTTATTTTAATTGGGCACTGATGTGCAATTGTAAATGATTTTGGGTTACAGCTTTTTAACTTTGACGTTTTAGGAAATGTGTAAATAGGTTTTTATTGATTGAAGTTTTAATTAGATTAATGTGTTTTAGGGAGTTCAATTGTGTATATTTGTGGTAGATTATTTTGAATCTGAATTTGGTCATAGGGAAAAGAAGGGAAGAGAGTGAGTTTGCGTGAGTTGAAAATGATTTTTTTCTTTTCTTTTGTGGCCTCGGACCACGATGTAAATAAGAAAAATACGTGTTGGAAATGTGTAGAGACGAAAACGTCCTAAAAGAATTTAGGGAATAAAGGTGAGTAACCTCAAAATATAGATTATGTCCAAACAGCACGTGAATAATTAAGCAGCTAGATGACATTTGACATTTGCAATGCTGTATGAATATATGACTGGGAACTCGTCTTTTTTTTTTTTTTTTTTTGTTAAACAACAGCTACACTCATGTGGGATACCTTTAGAGCAGCACATAAAGCAGAAGATGCTAAAAAAATGCCAAATAAATTAACAGTACACTGGTCTTTTAATACTTTTAATATTTTAATACCTTGTGGTTTAACATCGCTCTTGCAGCCACTTAGTTTTAGTTTGAACAAAACTTTCAAAGATAAACTGCAAAACAAAGGGATTGAATGGATCTCATCATCAGATGATGTGCAAACAATAACAGGTGGTTATTTAAAGGATGCCTACATTGGCCTTGTTACTTTGTGTGCGAAAGAAGTACAAAACATAATTCCACCAGAAATGCTTTTAAAAATCTTTCCAAAAGTGCTGTGTAAGAAATGCCATGAATGGCATTGAAGATGATTTGGTTTCTAATTTACATGAAAAAACAGGCATGACATTTTTGACAATGATGATGTATAATTACACTGATGACTCAGCTTTAACTGAAATGGATTTACAGAAACTATTTGGAAACTGTGATAGTGAGTTGGACTTCGAAGGTTTTTTAATGATAATTTTAGAAATTTGCATAATTTTATTTCAATAAGTATTGTGTCTTCCAAGCTCGTGAAATATAAGGTTGGCTTGTATGTGGGTCCTAGTTTTTTTTTTTTTTTTTTTTATCAAGTTATAGCTGTTGAACTTAAGAGGTGTTGGCTTGTGCTTGAGCATATATGGTATATCTGATAAAAAGAAAAAAAAAAACCTTGCAGAGATCTCCTTTATTTAGGGCATAATGTAAAAGCCTGCTATTATTATTTAAAATCATAGCACTGCTCACTGATAATTTACCTGTGCTATGCTTCATAATGTGCATGATGTATCTTTAAAACATAATTTAAACATAAGGGAGTTTAATAAATAGCATTTCACTACATCATTGCATTCTCCAACTGGATATATTTCCAAAATGGTATTAAGTTCAAAATATCTTGTACCTGCTATGTAACTGTCTCTGTGTAATTTCTAAAGGAAGAAAGTAAACTGTGACTCTAATGTACTGTACCACCATTTTTGAAGGGCTTTTTCAGTCTGGCCCACATGTGTAATGTACAATTTGTGTGCAGCTCTGGGTCCTTGGATTTCACAAAGAAATTTTGGTGAACCACCATATCTTGGGTATAAAATCCACCAGGGCAGATGTGCTTGATGTCTGAGTGGGGAATCTGTCCATCCATGATTTTTCTCCTTCCAGGAAGGACATTTTCTCAATTATTGAAGGAGTGAAGGCTTTGTTGTTTGGAATCTCAAAAGCAAAGCACCTCTTGGTTCCTCTCTCTATTCTTCCAAAATCACATCTTCTGGGTCCAACTGGGTGTTTCTAACAGAAGATTTAACACTTTCATTAAGGTCGACTATCTTCTGGGCCTCTTCTTTGCTCAAGCCTCTAAGCTCATCCTCATTTCTGCAAAGTTCACATGCACAGATGTCTGCAGAAACTGAACCACTTCATAACCATTTATGTACATCAGCCTCAAAGTTTGCCAAAGTGGTCTGTTCCTGAAGAGTTATGTTAGGAAGAGGAAAAAGTTAAGCACAGTACTAACATTTTCACTGGAAGCCATTGTTCATCTTAAGAATATAAGTTACAAGGAACATCACAGCGATCACAAGTTACTTCATTGGCTTCTGTCGGGACCCCATTGTAGCACGTTTTTTTTTTTTTTTTTTTTCATTGTGAAAGTCAGGAAAGAATCCTGATGAAATTCTTTTTCATCATGATGTTCTTTGTGGAAAGCACTATGTCTGGAGGAACAATGTTTACTTCCATACTAAATATGAATAATGGTGAAGCATAATGTGAGCTTTTGAGATAGTCAAGCTGGATGAAAGTGTTATCTTCTGTTGGAAGCACCATAGCAGAGCATGGAGACGTGGAAGATGAGTTTTTGAACAAATAGTGAGAAGAACCGATGTGTTTTGCCTTTGAGGTTCCAGATGGGGAATCCATGATCTCTTCCCCAAAAATTGCTGAATACATCCTCCCTGGAACTACCACAGGTTGCAATTGTAGAAGACCCCTAAAAATGCATCCTGCCTGCTCCCCATGCAGCTTTTTTTTGGTGATTTTAAATATTGTTACACTGACAATTTTTAGATTGCCGATTAGAGATTGCACTCCCTGCTGATGAACATTCCTAGCCTGACCTTGACCCTCTGTGCTGCATCAGCGAGTTCAGACTGCATCCCTTAGTTGATTTCACAGCTGTTGAAACCAGGCTATTACGTGTTTGGACAGTCTGTGGAAAGAAGCTTGTAAAATCATAGAGAAGTGTTTAAGAATTTAAATAAAGTTTCAAAAAGTTGTGAAATACTCGGTAAGTTTTGTTTGGGCTTCACCCACTTTTAGGATTCATCAAATATGGAGAAATATGCTAAGTTTGTATAGAGTTTGAGATGTGAACGGCAACTGATGATAATGCCTATATTTCTATGACAAGAAAACAAAATTCCACATGATTACCATGCACTCTGAAAATAAATTTATTAATTTTAATGATGGTTCTATGTGAAGAATTAGTTGGTGATTTTTAATCATCATGCTCACTATCAGGAACTGGTTGGTGATTTCTAATAATCATGCTCACTATCAGGAATTGGTTGATTTCTAATTATCATGCTCATTATCAGGGTGGGTAATTGACTGCAAGGACTCAACTTGTTGTGATAGGGAATTTTGCTTCATATGGTGAGCATGTTTTGTCAGAAAGTGGGGGATTCAGAATCATAAAATTCTGAAGGGGTTTCCCTGTTGCTGAACGTTATGTCAGTGTATGTTGCCTTAATGTAGTAGCATATACAGTAGATTCCGGTTAATTGGGACACGTCAGGGCTAGAACACTTTGAACTAGTTACGTGAAGATTTACCCCAAAGAGATGATTTGGGATGTTCTTTAAGAATTGTACCAAATAACATTTCTGTCGCAATTAACAGATGTTCCAATTAACCAGAATCTACTCTATGTTAATTTAGATATTAATATATACAATGGAGCCAGTGCGACATGAAGGCAGAGGGTGATCACCGGTGGACCGGACTAGGCTGCCACCTGATGCGGACTCTGGCTACTTTCAATGGATGCTCTCTATCTTCTGATTCAAGGCTCCTTGAATTGGAAGAGGAACTATAAAGGATCAGGTAGGACATCGTCGGGCTAAGTGAGGTAAGGAGAAATGGAGAAGATCTCATTGAACTGAAAAGTGAACATCTCTTCTACTGTCATGGGATAAATACTGGCAGAACTAGTGGTGTTGGATTTATAATAAACAAGAAACTGTAGGATAAAGTTGTAGAAGTTGAAAGCTCCTCTGACAGAGCTGCACTACTCGTTATCCAATTCACAAGAAGGTACCAGGCTCAGATTATTCAAGCTTATGCACCCACCACAAATCATCCTGAAGAAGAAATTGAAGAATTTTATGAGGAAATTTTTCATCTAAATAATAAAGGCAAGCAGCACTTAAAGATAGTTATGGGAGATTTCAAGGCGAAAATAGGACAACAGCAACAAAATGAAACTTTAGTAGGTAAACTCGGTCACAGCAACAGAAATCAGCATGGAAATACTTTCGTAGAGTATGCAGAGGCAGAAAGGTTTTTCATCATGAACTCGTTTTTTAAGAAAAAGCCACAAAGGAAATGGACATGGAGGCATCCCAATGGATTGACAAGTGAAATTGATTTTATTATTTGTAACAAGAAATTTGTCATGGAAGATAGCAGTGTGCTGAACAAGTTCTACACAGGTAGTGACCATAGAATGGTAAGATGCACCTCAATGCTAAACTTGAGCGTGGCAAACTCCTAAAACAAACAACGTGTATTGACATGACCAACCTTAAAAAAACATAGTTCTTTCAAATTGGAACTGGAAAACAGATTCTCTGCTCTAGAGGGTCTAACATCAGAAGAAGTGGACATCTCTGAAGTTAACAGAAAACTAACCAAAGCTCTTATGGAAACAGCAACAAAATTACTTGCTGGTACTAAGAACAAGTTCCATATGAACAAATTATCAGGAAAAACCAAATTTCTGATGAAAAAAAGAAGAGAGATGAGGACAACTAAAGGAGATTTGACTTCCAAAGTGGAATATATAGACCTATGCAAGACAGTATGAAAAGTATCACTGAAGACGTAAGGAAATTCAACTGTGAACTAGTGAGGAAAGCAATTGAAAACAACCAAAGCCTGAAGAGAGCAAAGGGACATCTCAGTAAGGGAAGAAAACAGATTATGGCACTGAGAAAAGAAGTTGGTTCTGTTATAACGAAGTGAATTTCTCCGTCATTTTTATCCGCGCCGGGGTTCGAACCTGAGTACGCTTATTCCGGAACAAGCAGCTCTACCAACTGACCTACGCAGACATGTATTCTGATTCCTATCTGCCTTTTGTGTCGTGTGCGTCCTTCTGGCAGGTACGTCACATCTCCTGGTACGTTACATCATCTCCCCCTTTTTTTTTTTTTTTTTTTTTTTTTTTTCGAAGTGCTGCTTTTATTTTTCCTATCTCGCGGTGTGGAAATAACATCACACCATTGCGAGATTGTGAACAGTCGGGTCATCCGGATAGTTCGGGCGCCATTATAACGAAGTGAATTTCTCCGTCATTTTTATCCGCGCCGGGGTTCGAACCCGAGTACGCTTATTCCGGAACAAGCAGCTCTACCAACTGAGCTACGCAGACATGTATTCTGATTCCTATCTGCCTTTTGTGTCGTGTGCGTCCTTCTGGCAGGTATGTCACATCTCCTGGTACGTTACACTGTAACAAGAAATAGAGGCGAAATTTCGACAAGAGTGCAAGATTTCTACTCCAAATTATATGAAAGGGATGATACATGTACTCCAGACATTACGAAAGGTACCAGTACCAGAGTTTTTCCAGTTCTCTCAGCAGGAGTTACACATGCAATCAAGAACATGAAACGGGGAAAAGCTCCAGGAGAAGATGGAATTAAAAACACCATAATACTTTCAAGTTGGAACTGAAGAACAGATTCTCTGCTTTAGAAGGCCTAACATCGGAAGAAGTGGATATTTCGGAAGTTAACAGAAAAGTAACCAAAGCTCTAATGGAAACAGCAACAAAATTAGCTGGGTCTAAGAACAAGTTGCATGTGAACAAATTATCAGGAAAACCAAAATGTTGATGCAAAAAAGAAGAGAGATGAGGACAACTAAAGTAGATGTGACTTCCAAAGTGGAATATATAGAGCTATGCAAGACAACACGAAAAAGTATCACTGAAGACGTAAGGAAATTCAACTGTGAGCTAGTGAGGAAAGCAATTGAAAACAACCAAAGCCTTAAGATAGCAAAGGGACATCTCAGTAAGGGAAGAAAACAGATTATGGCTCTGAGAAAAGAAGATGGTTCTATAACAAGAAATAGAGGCGAAATTTTGACAAGAGTGAATGATTTCTACTCCAAATTATATGAAAGGGATGATACATGTACTCCAGACATCATGAAAGGTACCAGAGTTCTTCCAGTCCTCCCAGCAGAAGTTGCTCATGCAATCAAGAACATGAAGCGAGGGAAAGCTCCAGGAAAAGATGGAATTACTATAGACATCATACAAGAAGCAAGTGGAGAAATTGAAACAATACTTGCCCAAGTTTTCACTTGATGCCTTAATGAAGGGAAGATTCCTGAGGATTGGAACAATGCAACAATGCAACAATGATCCTGCTACATAAAAAAGGTGACAGTGAGGATCTCAGGAACTACATACCTATCAGCCTCCTATCAGTGGTTTATAAAATTTTCACTAAAGTTCTTTCACACCGCTTGAAGGTAACACTGGACATGGCCCAACCGAGAGAATAAGCTGGATTCAGGAGTGGGTACAGCACTATAGATCATACTAACGTACTGAGAGAACTAATTGAAAGCGTGAGGGAATATGTAATTCCATTATGCATGGCTTTTATCGATTATGAAAAGGCCTTTGATTCGGTGAAACCATCAGCAGTTACAATGGCTCTGAAATCCTGCGGTATCGAAGATGCGTACAATTATATTATTAATAACATCTATGAAAATGCAAGTGCAAAGATTCGGCTGTTTGAAAATACAACACACATAAAAATTGGAAAAGGAGTGAGACAAGGTGACACCATATCTCCGAAGCTCTTTAATGCCCCATTGGAAAATGTATTTCAATCACTGAACTGGGAAAACAAAGGGATAAAGATTAATGGAGATTATCTAACTCACCTTCGTTTTGCTGATGATTTAGTCATTTTTGCAACTACCCCATCAGAGCTGCAGAGTATGATCCAGGAACTTGCTGACAAGAGTAAAGAAGTGGGATTAAAAATGAACTTTCAGAAGACAAAAGTGATATACAATGCTTTTACAAGAAATGAAGATTTATTGATTGTGGGGGGAAAGCTGGAGATAACTGATACCTACATTTATCTTGAACAGCAGATATCAAGTCAGGGTCACATTGATGAAATTAATCGGCATATAAAACTTGCCTGGAGAGCTTTTGGAAGAAACAGTATAATTTTCAAGAGCAATATGCCATTATGTCTTAAAAGAAAAGTGTTTGATCAATGCATCCTTCCAGTGCTTACGTATGGTGCAGAGACATGGACCTTAACTAAAAGAGACATACAAAGACTGCAGACAACTCAAGGAAGCATGGAGAGGTGTATGCTTGGTGTAACCAGGAGTGATAAGAAGATGAACTTGTGGATCAGAAAAAAGACAAGAGTGGAAGACATCATGATCAGAGTAAAATCCCTGAAATGTCAATGGGCTGGACATATTGCCAAAAGGACAGACCATTGATGGACAGCCAAAATTTTAGACTGGCTTCCAAGGGACGGGAAAAGACCCAGAAGAAGACCACATAGGAGATGGGTGGATGAAATTCGAAAGTATGCGGGAGTAACATGGAGGAGACTGGCACAAGACAGACTGTTGTGGAAGAAACTTGGGGAGACCTTTGTCCAGCAGCAGATTGATAATGGTTGATCATGAGGATGATGATATATTTTACAATGATGATGATATACAATGGAACCTCAGTTATATATTTTTTTTCACTTTTATACAGAATTCTGTGCTAGTCCTGATATTTTATAGTAGTTTCTGTCACTTTTTCAATTTGATTGTACATAATTCATTTATACACTTCTTTCGACTATATGTTGAATTATGAATTTCAGATTATCAAAAATGCATGAGTCTTTGAATCTTTTCTTTCGACTATATGTTGAATTATGAATTTCAGATTATCAAAAATGCATGAGTCTTTGAATCTTTTATTTGTAACCCAGAGTTTTATAACTTGGAGAGAAGTAGAAATTTGAAAGAAGCAAAGATTAGTGAGTATTTTATTCGGCACTAATGCTAAAGCAACTAACGGACAATCTGCTTTTTAAGAGTGATGCTTAGAAGTAAAGGATATGTGTTTTTAAATGGAGGGGGTTGAAAATTTCAGAAGGAGAGTTTTGATTATATGTCTTAATAATATTAAGACTCTGGGAAAACAGTAGTAATTTTATTGCTTCACAGATTCAGATTCTAAATACTCAAACTTCAAAAAGAGTTCCATTGTGGCAGAAGGAAATCGGAAGTCTATCTCAATCACATAAGATAAACCTTCACTGGACATTGTGATGTGCAAGTTTAGTATTACAAGTGTCAACTAATTTATTATTTTTGAACAAGTTTCCCTTCAGCTTTGAAAAAAAAATATATCTTCTTGAATATTATGTATGAGATGTTTACAGTTCACATAATTAAGACTTCGTTGATTTAACCATTCTTCTGATATGAGCGTCCAGTTTTCCCTTTGCAACCATTTATGGAGGGAAAACAACATTTAATGATAATTCAGGACAGTGGGAACATCACAGCAAAAAAAAATTACGATTATAGACTAAATCTGGAGTTGGTCTAACTTCCGTTTTTGAAAGTTTTGAAAGATGAAATTCCGTAATTCCGTCCACAGTGGGAAAACGCTCCCCTCTTCCACTGAAACACACACACCTCAAACCCCGAAAATTATCTTCAGTTTTGCATCGTTCTTGAGAATGACGCAAATGATGACAAAGTCAGAGTTCCAATCCGCGAAAGAAACTTAAGCCTAAAGTTTACAAAGAAATTTTTGCTCCGACAAACTTCCATTACCGAAAGCTGAAATACAAACATTTATGCAATAAATTGATATTTATTACGAATACTGGACAAAAAAAAAATTACGATTGTGGGAAAATTTTTCACTCTGTTTAACTTTCGTTTACGGAAGTTCTGATAAATGGAATGCCGTTCTCCAGACGGACTCCCCCCCCCATACACACACTAATCTTCCGAAAATGAAACATTATCTTGTTTTTTTCTCGTATAACCGAAATGTGGCAAAAAAAAAAAGCGGAATTCCACGAATCCGAAGAAGAATCTCATGCCTGATTCGTAACAGTCCACGATATGCAAAATGAACTGCTCATGTGGCTACATATGGAAGCCGATTCATGTGTCCATAAACTGATTATGCTCCCGAAATGAATGGTGTATTCGATTGCAATTTTCGGAATTCTGAACGGTCCGTTTCTAACACACAGAATTTTACGGATGTTTTTAACGCACGAAATTTGCGAGTGGCCCAAAAAACAGACCCAAGATTTTATATTTATATATATTTTTTTCTTAAAATTTAGTAAGGCGGGGCTCCCGCCTAACAACTTTATTTCGGCGGGAATCCCGCCCTAAATTTTTAACCCCTGTAAATAAATTCATTTTTAAAGGAAGCTTTTTTTAATAATTTTTTTTTATCTTCAGACACAAATAAAGCTTAGTGGCATGGCATCCATTGAGCACAAAATTTAATCGTGCTGATGCAGCTCTAATTGCATTACACATTGCCAATGACGAAACGCCGATATAGAACAATTCATAGAAATATCGTTTACACTCTTGTGTAAGTCGAAAGTTTTTGTAAGAAATCCTGCTTTTAAAGTAGGGGAGTCCGCTTACATACAGGTCACAAAATAAAAAAAAAAGAAGGCTGGACTTCCGTGAATTTTTCCGCGGAGTTTACCAACGGGTTTGTTTACGTTTTAGACTGGCTTTTCGCCTCTCACTGCATGCTAGTTTCTGAGCTTTTGAAAACTATCGCTTTGTGACACGATCATATCCTCTGCGTTGCCTCCCACTTTAAATTAAGCAGTGTAACTGAAGTGTTTCCTTTTCGAAGACATTGTAAATAGCAATGAAGGAAAATATCAGCAACAAAGATGTTTGTCGAAATGGTGAAGGAAATACAAGGCGCAGCGCACACGAGATCCAGAACATGGAACTTTGAAAGGAGGCATGTATATGTCGGTTCATGCAGCGAGCGCTATGCATACATTTTCAATGGAAGGTTGATGAAGAGAGAGCACTTTGAAAGGAGGCACTTTGAAAAGAGCACTTTGAAAGGAGGCATGTATATGCACACACACACACACACACACACACACACACACACACACACACACACACACACACACACACACACGCCATCTGCACTTTGTCTTTCTCAACGATACAAAGACAAAATGACTCCCGCTACCCCTTCCTACAACTTTCGCAGCCTTTCATTATGACACCCTTTCTCCCTCCTCTTTGCTTCCTACAAACTCCTGAACTGAGGAAAATTTTTCCGGGAGAGTTCCTTTTCAAATTATAACCCCATCCTGCACAATTACACTGCTGATTTTTTTAAAAATCAAACTGGCGCAAAAACGTTTCTGATTTTAAATCGGCATTTTTTCGCATCAGAATATAATTTGCAGAACCTAAATTTTAACTCTTTCAGGATATAATTCGGTGATTATATGATGAAAATTACGGAACATGGTTTTTCAGCGATGTTTTCCGTGTTGGCCTGGACACATTTTCTGGTCTCCTTGGGCAACCAGGCGACTGTATTTTTCAACCCCTGCATATGTATGTTTCTCAGATAATAAATTAGTGTAATCTAAAACTGTGTGTTTTTGCTTTCTTTTTGGAAACATTCAAAATTTTGCAAGAGTATTTAACATTCTGAAAATTCTTATATACATTTTTTACATTTATACATTTCTTAAGGCTATCTATCCCCTAGAAAAATGCATAACCAAGATTCCACTGTATATTTATCATCATCATCATCATTGTCAACCATTATCAATCCACTGCTGGACGAAGGTCTCCCCAAGTTTCCTCCACAACGGTCTGTCTTGTGCCAGTCTCCTCCATGTCACCCCTGCATATATTTATATATATATATATATATATATATTATTCAGCAAATGCAAGTAAAAACAGTCTGAACTGTATTCCAATTTGGCTTGCCAAAGCACCATGAGAACTAAAAGGATATTACAGGAATTAATTCTCCAGGGAAAAGAGCTCAGGTGATTGCTGTTTTTATGGTAGTTACAGAGTATTTGATGGTTTACTTTTCACTAAAATCTGTAGTATTTGGAAAAATACACAAAATATGGAAAAAGGCATTTTGTATGAGTTCTTTTCGGAAAACACTGCCTTCATGCAGGTGTCTCGTTGAAGCAGAGCCTTTCCTGACTTGTTCATTGTTCTGCGAGCTTCAGTTAGCAGTGAGGTATGTCTCAGTAAACATAGTGGTTTGCATTGTATTTGAGTAAGTATGGATGACTTGTTTGTTGTTTTCAACAGAGTCAAAGTGCATGAAACAGCGAGGAATTAGCAAGTTTTTGATGCCTGAAAATGGAACTCCCATCAGAATTCACCTGTGATTATTATTTTTTTAATGGTGAATTTACTGTGGACATAATGCTGTGCATTGTTGCATGAGAAATTCAAAAGATGGTTGCAGGATTTGGACTTGAACGACCAGTCACAGTCTTGGAAGGCCTTTCACTGCAGCTCAGGGTTTGAACAGGCAAAAAGACAACAAACTTATTCAAGAAAAATGACAAATTAGAGCCATCGTGGAAAAGTTTTAAACATTGGGTTAGCTAGTGTCAATGAGATTATTGCACACCTGGGTTACAAGAAAGTGTGTGCTTGTTGGGTGCAGTGTCAGCTTACACCTGAAATAAAAAAAAGTAAGACTGGGAGCATGTCAGCAGTTACTTGCTTGCTACAAAAGCAAAGGTTATGATTTTCTGTGTGGCATTGTCAGGGTGATGAGCTAGGTTCATCACTAGGACCTTGAAATTAAAAAACCAGTCACCTGAATATTTTCACCCCACTTCTCTCAGAAAGAAGAAATTCAAGACTTCTGTATGCTGGAAAATGCAGGTTGCTCATTCTGGGGCTACAGAGGCATCACTCATCAGGAGTACCTAGGCAAAGGCATGAAAGCTTTTGTTTGAGACGTGCCTGGTTTCAAGTACCAAATAAGGCATGATACTTGAAACCATGTGTTGTGCATGTCTTACGATACTGGCTCCCTTCCTTTGTCTGAGACGGGCATGGTACTTGAAACCATGTGTTGTGCATGTCTTACGACACTGGCTCCCTTTCTTTGTCTGAGACGGGCCTGGTTTCATGTACCAAATAAGACATGATACTTGAAACCATGTGTTGTGCATGCATAGATGCCAACCTCTAAAAGTAGTTTTCAGTAACCAACATTTTCAGTAATTTTCAGTAACAATTTTTTTTTTTTCATTAATTTTCAGTAATCCAGTCTACAGCGGCAAATTTGGGTATTTAACACTGCAACAAATTTTAATCTGTCAGAACTATTAACAAAATAATAATAATTATAATAATAATAATAATAATAATACAATAAAAATAATTTGCTAGTGGGAAAATTTAAAATACTGTCTACCAGAAAAATATAATAAATTACCTCCAGACATGAAGAAAAATTATTCCTTGGAATGTTGGCCAAATTATTATGATAAACTGGCTGTAGTTGCCATTTTGGCCTTCCTTAATTCAATTTGTGAAAACTTCTTCTGATAGCATAGTTCACTGTGTGCAATGCTATTTATTTTTTCTACTAATAAAGAAGACAGCACATGAGTAAAATTAGGTCTGAATTCATTCATGTTTTTTTTCACAATACTGAAAATTCTTTCTGTACTTGCATTGCTATGAGGGACTATTAAAATCATTTTCATAATTTTGCTTAATGATTCATACTTCAACTGGCCATTTCATTTTTCATTAAAGAAATTCTGTGCCACACTTCATCCATTCTCCCAGAAGTAACAGCACAGTTAAAATTTTCAAACTAGTAGTGAGCAAATTCAGATTCCACCTTGTCAGATTCTTCTGGTTTCAAAACTGGAAACAGGGAACACATATATTGGACTGATGCAAAAGAAACACTTTGCCTTAATGTTACATCTGCAATTTCAGCATGACTCAGAAATTCATCATTAAGTGGAAATTTTCTTAAAATGTAATTGCAGCCTGCCTTGTAAAATTCCTTCACCTCAGAATAAGAAGTAGCCACTGTGTCTTCACTCAAATCTGCAGTTGTGCCTATATAAGATCTCGCTTTTGACCCAATTATGAGATCAGTTTTCTTTTGATTTCTCCTTCTTTCAAAATTTCCATCTGCAAGAGATGTTGCTGTCACATCAAATGCCGATGGCTTGATAAATCGTACAAGCAATTCAGATAACAGACTATGAAGTTTTTTTTTAATGCATGCACAAGCGGAGCTTCCTGCTACAAGAACACGTTAACAGATGTAAATAATGGAAGAGTTGCAGATAAAAAAAGACAATAAAGTTTAGATGAAGGATTTGCAATCATACTTGCAAGGTTCTTATACTGTGAATTAGCTTCTTCATTGTCACTGAAATAATGTTCTAGAGCCTCCCACTGTTCTAAAATTCTGTCAATGGATTCCAAAAGTGATAACCAGCGAGTGTTGACATGCTTTAGAATTTTGTGTGGTTTAGTACCACAAACAGCTTGACTCAGTTTTAGATTGTGTTTCCTCTTTGAACTTTTCTCCAAAATAAAGAACAACTGTATCAGAAACTGCTCAGCATTAAATCCTTTCAGTTTAGTAGCAGATTTCTGTGCAGCTAAATTTACTAAATGGCATGAACATTGCTGCACTATGATTGCAGGCTGAACCTTCTTTATGTGAGAAACACTTTTTACTTGACCGATCATAGTGTTAGCATTGTCACAAGAAAATGACACACAGTTGCTCCATGAGATATTTTATTTAACAAACTCATTGTTCAAAACATTGAATATTCCTTCACCTGTATTATTACTTGATTCAACCAATGATAACATAACAGTTAAACTTTTCCCTATTTTTTCGTCAAAATATGTTATTGTAATGGGATACAGTTTATTTGCGTGAGCATCGTTATTTCCGTCCGTAGATAGAGGAAAAGGATTTTTTGTTTACTTCAGATACAATGTTACTTGTAGAAACACTGGCCATGTGCTGAATTAGTGCAGTAGCCTTGGTTCTTCCACACGAATATTTTTTTGCAATCGCTGAATCGGGAAACATGGCTTGAAATAACGGTTTAGCATGGTCAGCAGCTGCTATGGGTAAATTGTGTTCCACAATAAATAAAGTGAACATAAGTTCTGCATTTATTACACTGTTCTCCTTTGATGCAAACAAATCACTCACTGACTGAACTTTCAACTCACCGAAAGATTTATGCTTTTTCGATTCTGTGTGTCTTCGGCAATCATCCCGCCCACCGTGAGCAATACTAAAATCTCATCTACAAATTCTGCAAAACACGTGGTTCACAGAAACTTTTGATTTCTCAAAACAGGGCCAATCTCTATTGTAAGTTTCTAGAAAACACAGTTTCTTCTTCAATGACGAAGGTTTGTCTAAAGAACGCTTCATTCTAAATAAATGAAAGAAAACAGCAAAAAAACTTCATAATCGCCTCGCCCTTCCGTGATGTAACAGTACGGTAGCACGTGCAGCAGAAAGGACCAAAAAGCATCAAGGACAATAAAGCAGAAGCGCTGCCTACGAGGAACGAAAGCAACTGCCCTGGTTGCACGCAGGAGACAGAAGTGCTTCATGGGAGTTCGGAACGAATGCCTAAGCAGCGTCCGCACAGAGCTAAACTGCGTAGTTGCGTCTGGCAGGGGGAGAACCAATGGGAGCAGTGTCATAGAATGAAACACTGAGCCAGCTTAGTGTGGTTGCTGCTCAGTCTACGGTAGATAAATTGCCAATTAAGATGCAGAAATCTATAATACACAGAATGTAGCATTTAATCCCCCCCGAAAAACTTGAAGAACCAACAAAAATTTTTAAGTTGATAAAAATTTGCTTTCTATCTCAGAAAATTAAATCAAATGGCGATTTTCCGTAATTTCAGCGGTGTTTCCGTACTTCCGTAACAGCAACCAAAAATCCGTAAAATTACGGAAAATCCGTACTACTTGGCATCTATGTGCATGTCTTACGACACTGGCTCCCTTCCTTTGTCTGAGACGGGCCTGGTTTCAAGTACCAAATAAGACATGATACTTGAAACCATGCGTTGCGCATGTCTTATGACACTGGCTCCCTTCCTTCCCTAGAACCAGAGGCTCCAAATTAGGGACAGGTGACTGTTTATAGTCGATAGTTGCTTACTGTGGTTGTTAAACCTCAAAATAAAAAAACAAAGGTATGAAAACCAACATTGAGACTTACGTGAATGCATGTACGGTAAGGTGGTTCTTATAAACTAAGATAAAAAATGTTAATGTGTTACCTGTTAATATTGTTCACTGGGTTGAGAAAGTGATGTACCTTGAATTTTCAGCTGATCAGACAATTTTAAGAGGTGTCACACGGAGTTTGAACTTTACATATTTCTTTACTTAGTGAAACACGAGGCGTTACATCAGAATCTACCTTTTAAATTCTTTTATTGTACAAGTAAATAAAGGAATGACATTGTCCATTGTCCGTAAATAAACATTAAACACTCTTCAATTACTATTCAGTTTGCTGTTTACTGTCACTCACGTTCATTTTTAGTGCATTTGGACATTTTTTCCTGTGTTCCTCCACAATCTGCAGCAGCACTGTTTCTGGTCTTCGTTATTTGTGAGAATGCTGTTATAGTCGTGCATCAGCGCCACTCCTCGCTTGGCCGAGTCATTTACTACCTTTAGGGCTTTAACAGTATTCATTGCTGATTGATAATCAGATGATCTGTCCCACTTGCTGGGGTCGACAGACTGTCCCACTCGCTGGGGTCGACAGACAGAAACTCAGTGTCTGTGTCCAGCATTTTGACAAAACGATGGGACGAGCTGGTCACAAAGTCGGCTACTGTCTTTTCATGAATACATTGGGTCACCATCAGATTGATTCTCTTCGCAGGGTTATCCGTGCCATCCTTATTTAACGCACTCATCATGCCTCTCTTCACTGTCAAGGATACGTCATTAGTCAAAGAAAGACAGCGACACCAACAATTCATTCAGATACCACAGATGTCTGGAAAAGGCTTTAATAGCTGCACTCGACACGTCTTTGTCATTATAAGTCGCCAATTGTTTCAAGAAAGCAAGGTCATTGGCTGGGGCAGCAGCTGCAAGTGGGGCCACAAACCATGATCTGATGTACAGGCTGACAGCAAAAGCTGCGAATCTCTTTATGGCAGCTTGCTCACGTTTTGTCGTTTTAAATTGAGAACGAAAAAAGCATATTTTTATTGCCTAAATGATGTGAGCCATCCATCTAGCTCAGTGGAGGCTCCGGGCTGCATGAACCGGATTCCTCAGGAAGGACTGGCACCTAGGTAGATTATAGTCAGTTCTAGCAGTTCCCGGTAGTTGTCGCATGGTTGGCTGTCAATTAGCTGCTGCTCACAGAAGTTGATAATATGTTCCTGTACCGTGACCTCTTCTTCGATGACTTCAAAATTCTTCTGGTTGATAAATTGCCAGTGCTGTCGGAAGCGCTTAAAAAGCAGGATGTCAGGACCAGTAGGGTGGATGTTGCATGCGGCAAAGACCTTTTGGGCCACAATCTCCATAATGTGGTGGTGACATGCGAGATGCAGCAGGTCTCTTCCCAAATCTAATTCAATAAGTTTGCAAGCCCCTGCCCTGTGACCGGTGTTACTAATTGTGTCGAATGATATTGCTTGGATGTGATCTTTGATCCCACATTCTTCTAGGTAATTCACCACAGCTTTGGCAGTTTCCTCGCCTGTTCCGGAATGAAGTTTTGGAACGCCAAGAAGTTTTGATACTCCTGCCCCAGAAACAAGAACTGGCAGTCGGTCCACTTTACCTGTCCCTGTGAGCTCCAGAAGGATTTTCCCATCCCAGTGGAATGTGAGGGGAATTTGGGCATTGAAGGTTTCTTTCAGCAAGTCTGCAATTTTGTTCCTTGCATCAAGTCTTGGTCTATGTATGATGCTACGGTTGATCGAAAATTCTTCTACATTGCGTCTCAGAGTGGCAGCAATTTCTGAGAGCATGTAGACTGCATTTCGGTCGCTCACCTTAGTGCGATCAAGTGCTGAGGCAAGCCCTGGTGAAACAAAGTTCTTCCTCGCTTGTTTCATTTTCTTTGGAGAACCTGCTGTTGCTGTGGTTGCTTTGCGATCTTCCTCTTCAGTGCTGCTGCTACTCGATGAGGCTAGTTCAACCTTTGCAAATAACTGATTCCTTTGTTCCACATGTTTTCGTTTCAGTCGTTCAAAATTGTCTTCCTTCTCTCTCTTTCGGGCTTCCTGCCTTGCTAACTTTTTGTCTTCCCAACAAATGTATCCTTTCCTTCCCTTTTCTCTTTGGGTCAATAGAAACTGTCTTCAAAAATGGTAATCATTTCAAGCGCATTGGCATGGGCGATACTGAAAAGATTGGCCAATTCCTCAGTGAAGAGTTTTTCCTTATCTATCTGCGGTTCAGATCGCCGAGAACTTCCCTTCCAAAGAGCACGCCACTAGTTGTACTCCTTCTGAACCTTTGGGGTGATGTTGTATTCAGCCATAGTAGGTATTCAGGCTTTTCCCCAGATTGACAGAAGCTCTTGCGTGATAATGCTTGAAGCATTCTTAATTGTGTTCTTTTCCGTTCTTTTAAGGAAGAACAAATGATGCAGAACCTCTCCTTTCGACGGGAGCTTCTTATCCGGAATAATATTAATTGGTTGCCAGACCAGTCAGACCAGAGTTTTTGTGAGTTACAACTGAAGCGTGTGAAGCTGAAGCCACGTTCATTGTTCACACTTGTTTTGTTGTTATGTCACACTAACTTACTGGCGAATGGAGATCAGCGTGTTCAATTGCTGCAGAGCATGCAATCACGTAAGGGGAATTCCTGTATTATGTTCCAATGGCGCATGCTCAAATCTAAGGAGGAGAAGATTGTTCTTGCAAGGTTATGAAGCAGGAAAGATGGATGTTTCCTGTGGACTCCTTTTTTGTCTTCTGTGTGCGCTTAAATTTCGCGATTGTTGTCATATCTTTAAATTCCTACAACCTACTTATGAAGTTTGGATTCGGTGTGACACGTCATAAAAATCTCTAATCGCCCCCAAATTTTTTATGTGACATTATTTCCACAGACACAACGCTATTAGGGGGTAAGACTATGAAAAATTTCAAAAAAAAAAAAAAATACTATGTAAATAAGGACTACCCTAAATTGTACACACACATCCTAAAGAGGACAAAACAAAGAATCAGTCACACTCATCAGGGAAAAGGTGCCTGTTTCTTGAACATTATTTTGGTAATATGCTGCCACTTAAGCAGTGATGGTGAGCATGTGATTTAAAGATGTTCCATTACCTCCCTCCCTACAGCCCAGACATGACACAGCCTGACTTTTGGCAGTTTGCAGTACTCAAGAAGCATTTCAAACTAATCCATTTCACACGTGATTAAGAAGTATAAGCTGTTATGAGAAAACACTTTCGAGAATAGCTCGAAGAGTTCTACAAGACAGTTTCAAGTGCTGCAGACAGTGTATTGAATAACAGGGAGCTTTTGTGGGAAAATAAGGTACAAATGACAAATTCTAAGGTGTTTTTTCATTTTTTTCATTTTGACACCTTGGCTGGGAATAAAGATACAAACATTAATGCATTGTTTATACATACATACATATCACTAAGCTGTTCTCTGAGATTCAGAGGTTAGCTCCAAAAAGAAATACAAACTTCCAGATATTTTTATTTATTGTTGTCATATCAAACTTCTCTATTTACAGCGATCTTAACATGCAACTCGTGCTTCACTGATATCCATTACACGCCGTACACAAGATCTTTTATACTTCATACTCATAATCTTTTTCTCATGCAGACACTCCTGAATCTGATCCACCCATGTCTTCCTTGGCCTTCCTCTGCCTTTCCTTCCTGCCACTTGGGCTGAAAAGATTTTCTTAGTAAGCATTTCATCACTCATTCTTTCAACATGGCCAAACCACCGAAGCATATTGGTCTCCACCTTGCTAACAACATTTTGCTTCACATCACACAACTGCAATACATCTTCATTCCTCACACAATCAGATCGTGTCTTGCCACAAACCCCACGTAAGTAACGCATTTCTCCAGCACACAAACGACTCCTATGTTTCTTCTGCAGTGCCCAGGTGTCACTGCCATACATGAGAGTAGGAACAATTACACTTTCATACACAGCCATGCGGGACTCTCTAGAGAACCCATCATTCCTGTGAAAACCTCCCAGAACAGCTATGACTTTCAAAGAAGAATTCACTCGCCTACTTACTGGTTTCACCATCCAATTTGTTCTCTTTGTCAAACATGCTTCCTAAATACACAAACTCACTCACCTGGTCAATCACAGTACCATTTATACTTACATTACATTCAGTGCTACCCGTTCCTCTCTCAAACACCATAACTTTGGTTTTTCCCTTATTTATACTCAGTTTGAATTTCATGCAAACTTCATACATCCGAGTCAACATACTCTGCAACTCACTTTGGCTCTCTGCCAACAGGACAGTGTCATCAGCATACAGCAGTCTGCACACACGGATATCACCAAGAGATAAACCACTATTATCTATTTTGGCATCACGCATGCATGCGTCCATAAATATATTAAGCAGCCATGGTGACATTACACAACCTTGTCTAACTCCTGCACCAATGGAAAACCATTTTGATAAAACACCATTCACTCGTACACAAGCTCTCACACATAGCTTTTACACTATTAAGTAGATTCCCAGTAACACCATATTCATTCAATACCTTCCACAAAAGTGTCCTATTGACTCGGTCGTAAGCTTTCTCTAAATCTATGAAGGCAGTAAAAACTTTCTTACCAACAGCCAAATACTTTTCAATCATCCTGCGTAATGTAAAAATCTGGTTAGTGCAGCCTTTACCAGGCATAAAACCACTCTGAACATCCCACACTTTCAGTGATGTAAGACCCCGTACTTTTTCAATAACAACCTTACCAAACACTTTCCCTGGCACACTCAGTAGGCTAATACCACGACAGTTCTTGCATTCAGTCTGATCACCTTTTCCCTTATACAAGGGAACAATAATAGCATCCTTCCAATCCCGAGGGACCATTCCTAGCTCCCAGCACAACTGGCAAATTTCAGTTAACCAGTCAATTATAGTCACCACCATATTTCAACATCTCTGCAGTTATGCCATCAACTCCCGGGGCCTTACCATTCTAAAGAGATTTTAGAGCTTTACACACCTCTTCTCTTGAGATGCCTCCTGTGATTTCATCCCTCATTGTGACATCATCTGCATCTGTCTCAGAATCATCTTTGCTTTCCTGATCTAATAACTCACAGAAGTATTCACCCCATCTGTCACTTAACTCATTGGGCTCCCATATCATTTCCCCAATCTCATTCTTCACACAACTTACAACTTTGTTTCCCCAATTTTTCCTGAGTCTCATGTACTTCCAGAAAGGCTTCCTATCTTTCCAAAAAGCCAGTTCATGCCTTTCCACTTTCTCCTTCCTATCGTTTGCCTTACTGTGGCGAACCAGCTTAGCAGCTTCATGCTACTTACAGCGATATTCATCCACAGAGACTCTACCTTGCAGAAGTCATGCTGAGCGATTTCCCACCAAGTGGCCGTGTAGTATTATTGCTTAAAGTATTTGAAGGTGCTTACACACACGTGAATTACTAGCCTCCAATACGCCGATTGATTCATGTCGCAACAAGAAATGAACGTGTGCCTACTTGAACGTGTAGCAAGTGCACCATCAGTCTGTATCCAGAAGTCAGTCTGTGCGGTTCAGTCATTCGTGGATTGTTAATTTATGTTATAAAGTGTGTATACAGTCCGGTGTAATATTGGTGGCTTTTATTTTTAAGTGAAATATAGGTGACAAATGAAAGAAAGTGGTAGTAGCTTTGGAAGAAAAACTGCAAGCAATAAAACAAATCGATTCTGGTGAATCTGCAAAGAAAATTGCATTGGGGTTAGGAGTTGGAAAAACTACTGTGGGTGATTGGCGAAGAAATCACGTAGAGATGGAAAAATGGTGTTCTAAGCAAGCAAGTGGCAGCGCGTGAAAGTTAGAAAAACTATGCAAAAAGGTAAACACGTGGAAGTTGAAGAGGCTTTATATCTGTGGTATGAAAATATGAGGGGAAAGGACTGCCAGTTTCAGGCTCCTTGCTCCAAGATAAAGCAATTCAGTTTAAAAAACAGATCGAAAGAGACGATGGTGAATTTACTGCTAGTGACGGGTGGCTTGATCTCTGGAAGAAACGTTTTGGTGTTCGACAGATGACGATTAGCGGTGAAGCTTTGTCTGCAAACAGTGACGCTGCCCCTGACTTTAAAAAACACCTTTTTGACTTGCTTGATAAGGAAGGTATTTCCGGAGAACAATTGTACAACTGTGATGAGACTGGATTGAATTACTGGATGTTGCCATCTAAAACACTAGCGTCTAAACAGGAAAAGGCCACACCAGGGTTCAAGAAGAATAAGGACCACATTGCAGTTTTAGTTTGTAGTAACGCAACCAGAAACCATAATTTGAGACTGACCTTGATTGGAAAATCTCGCAAGCCTAGAGTTTTTAAAAATCTTTAAGATTTAAATTCTTTTCCTCTGTACTATACCCAGCAAAAAAAGGTGTGAATGAATGGAGAAATTTAAAAAACATGGTTTGAACAGGACTTTGTGCCAAAAGTTGAGAAACATTTAGCTGAAAGCAAATTTACCAAGGAAAGCAATCCTAGTTTTGGATAACACTCTTTCGCATCCAGCAAATGACCAATTAAAAGATGGAGAGATAAAAGCTTTGTTTTTGCCTGCAAATGTTACATCTGTATATCAGCCAATTGATCAGGGAGTGCTGGAAGCTTTGAAAAAGAAATAACAATGTAGGCTACTAAGCAATATCATAGTGGCCATTGATAACAATACAGAAGTTGCAGTCACATTAAAGTCAGTTGACATGCTTGATGTTATCAGATGGGCATCCGAGGCATGGGATGAAATTCCATCTGTAACACTTGTGTGATCATGGAAAATTTTGCTGGATCACAGAGCCAGTGATAAGTGGGAAGAGGTAGAAGAGCAATGCAATGTGGAAAATGCAACTGATAACACTGAGATTGTTTTGCTGTTAGAAAAAGTTCCTGGATGTGATCACAGAATGGATGGCAAATGACAAAATCGAAGAAACTACAGACATAGATATTGTAGCGAAGGTGTTAATTTAACAGCCAATTGAAGAGGAACAAGAAGATGATGAATCCTCCGATCGTATAACCCACTCCAAAGGCCTGAAGGCGATCGAGACAGCGCTGTAGTATATTGGCCAACAACAAGAGGCAACACCAGCAGATATCATATGCTTACGTAAGTGGAAGGACAAATCAGCAAGGAAATTAATGCGAGGAAAGAAGCAGATCTGGATTACAGACTTTTTCAAGCCTTAGGCAATGTAGTTTTAGGTTATAATATTTTGGTTTATATTAACAGCTGATTTGACTGAAAACTTTCTTTTAAATGTAAACTCATAGTGAATTTATTCAACTTATTGTTCATCACACATTTCGTTTCGTTCTTCAAATAAATGTTTCGTGAAAGGTGCGTACGCATTTTTATTTTGTTTCCTTCTAATTCAGTCATTAGTGTATGTCATTAATAAGGACAAATTAATATGACGTAAGTCTCCAAATAGCAAGAAGTACATATGTACATACTGTACATTACGTTCAACGCAATAATGTGGCAGTCATTAACCTTGCAGGGGCTGGTATGCCTATGGCTCCGGCGTTTCCGACTTTTTTGCTATCCGACCCGGCTGACCGCCACATTAGGTTGGATAGCCAAGAGTCTACTGTACTTGGAAAAAGAGCCATCACATCCATACTTGACATATTATATTCCTGTAAATCAAATTCTACTCCTTTAATTATATAAATAAATTCATAGGTATTTTTAACTGTGTACTGATTTTTCATAAACAATGGAGCCAAAAAATTATAAATATTCTTTTCTAAGGTAATAAGTGGTGAGTTTTTCTTGGACACTATCAACCTCATAGGTGCTCCTGTTTTATGTGTTTTTATCTTGGCAAAACAGTCTTGGTATTCCTGTTCCCATAGGTGGGTATGCTTTTTTATTTCTTGTGGTAAGGTACTATGATTCCTTATGCTGGCTAAAAATCTGATTTGATTCTGTGTTGGGTCCCCTTGTACTTCTGTACAATTCATATCTTCAATTGCTCTTTTCATTTTTTGATTATACTCTTCAGTATTAAGAATCACAATTTGACCTGTTTTACCTGCTTCACAAAATTTAAGATTATGGTCTGCTCTGAGTTTTATCAATTGTTCCTTTTCATATTGTAATTTCTTAAAGTGGTAATTTTTGTTATTTATTGTATTAAATTCTTTTAATATAATTTTATTCAAATTAAATTCTTTTTATATAATTTTATGCAAATAACAAAAATTACCATTTAAGAAATTACAATATGAAAAGGAACAATTGATAAAACTCAGAGCAGACCATAATCTTGAATTTTATGAAGCAGGTAAAACAGGTCAAATTGTGAATCCTAATGCTGAAAAGTATAATAAAAAAATGAAAAGAGCAATTAAAGATATAAATTGTACAGAAGTACAAGGGGTCCCAACACAGAATCAAATCAGATTTTTAGCCAACATAAGGAATCATAGTACCGTACCACAGGAAATAAAAAGCATACCCACCTATGGGAGCAGGAATACCAAGACTGTTTTGCCAAGATAAAAATACATAAAACAGGAGCACCTATGAGGTTGATAGTGTCCAAGAAAAACTCACCACTTATTACCTTAGAAAATAATATTTATACATTTTTGGCTCCATCATTTATGAAAAATCAGTATACAGTTAAAAATACCTATGAATTTATTGATATAATTAAAGGAGTAGAATTTGATTTACAGGAATATAATATGACAAGTATGGATGGTGAAGACTCTTTTTCCAAGTACTCCAGTACCAGAGGCTTATAGATATTATAATCACAAAATTATAGGAACAGGATATGAATCAAACACAAGTTCAAGAATTGAAAAATACTTTATTATATATCTATGAAAATAATATCAGGGATCGCATTCCTCCTAAAATTCCTAAAATTCCTAATATTTTGTGACCCTCCTTAAATTCCTAAAATTAGACCTAAAATTTGCTATTCATCCTAAAATTTTCGTAAGCTTATTTTTATTAAAAACACAACCGTTATTAACGCTAATAAATTTACCATTACGGTAAGGTAAAAAGACCTGTTTTTGTAGAAACACAGCCTATATGCTGTGCTGCTGAAGGGAGGGAAAAATGACGCCATCGAGATGCACTTGCTTCGGGGCGGGCGTTCCATTTTTTGCCTTCGAACAGTTTTCGAGAGTAACAAGAGATCTAAGGGAAAAGGGGAGGGGTCATTTTCACCCCTGGTTTGCGCTTTGCAGACGAACTCCGTGGCACGCAGAAGATCGTACTTTATTTTTGTACATGCCTTGTGGAACCTCCTCTTTCTGCTGATGTTTTGTTATTGTAAACCGCAGGTGGGTGGAAGCAAAAAGGAAACATGTGGTCTCCTTCCGTAACCTCCGGTAATGACGATGGGATGGTAGCTGAGTATTATCTTGGCAGGCAGTAGAGCACGTGATCATTGACCTTCGATCATGCGTCGGCGACAGCGACCTTCGATGCGCAATATATCTCGGCTCCGACTCGCTTTGACTGAACTTGCGTGAGATGCGTATGATAGTTTCTGGTTTTACGTCTTTTATGGTGTTCTCTGTGCTGTGTGCAGGTTCAGTTCTCTAGTGGTGACCTGCTTTTTTTTTTTTTTTCCATATCTTCTGACATCCTCGCAGCCAAATTTCGGGAAGTTGTCTGGTTTTGCAATATTGGAACGTGTTTTTGTACTTCTCTTTCATTTTCTGGTTAGTAATACAAGTGTTTAAGATGCCTAAATCCAAAACGAAATTTCAAGATGCGTGGCTCGCCAAAGAATTGGACGGAGTGAAGTTGAAAGAATGGTGTTCTGCAACTGAAACAATATTTTCTGCTAAGTGTATATTGTGTTCAGAAATTTTCAACATTTCTAATAGTGGCTTTTCACAAGTAAAAGCGCATCATAAAGGAAAAAAACATTTGCAGAAATTTCAAAGTAAATTTCAAAATAAGTCCATCCTGAAAGCCTTTGGAGGACGGGATCTTCAGCCCAAAACAAATATTAGTGAAGTACTGAGTCATGATTTACAGTTGGCTAAAGCCGAAGCATTATGGGCCATGAAAGTTGCTAAGGACAATATGTCTTTTGTTTCATGCACTGAAACAGTTGAACTTTTCAAAGAAATGTTTCCTGATTCTGCTATTGCAGCCAAAATGCAACTTAAAGAAAAAAAAAGTTGCTTATGTGATATCACATGGATTGTCAAAATATTTTGAAGAGGATTTGAAAAAAGACATTGCATCTAGTAGCCCAGGGAAGGTTACTATAGCATTTGATGAAACTACAAATACACAAGTGAAACGGCAGTTGGATGTGTATCTCAGGTACTGGTCTTCAGAAATAAATTCAGTTTCTTGCCGATACCTAACAAGCGTTTTTCTGGGTCATGCAACAGCAGATATTTTGCTAAAAGAAATTCTTGATGTGTTATCATCCTTCAATATTTCGTTGAACAGAATTATTTGTGTATCCATGGACAGCCCAAATGTAAATAAGTGCTTTTTACGCAAATTCAATGAAGTTGTAAAACAAGAAACAGGCCAGAAATCTTTGGAACTAGGTTTTTGCAACCTGCATGTTGTTAGTAATGCATTTAAAATTTTTTTGACAAGCTTAAATATAGATTTTGACGAATTTGCTACTGATATGCATTACTTTTTAAAGAGTAGTGCTGCAAGACGAGAGGATTATAAATCTGTCGAGGATATAACATTGGTCACTGCCAAATTTCTTTTGCGTCATGTCAGCAACAGATGGTTAACCGTTGGTTCTGTAGCCCAGAGGCTCTTGGATCAATGGCTAAATATTACAGAATATTTTTTAAACTTCTTGCCATCTCAAAAAATATTTGAAAAACAACCGCAATTCGGCAAGGTATAAAAGAATTCACTGTTTCCTGAAAAATGAGCTTACTCCTTGCTATTTAGCATTAATTTCATTTTCACACCAAAATTTTGAAAAGTTTTCATTATGTTATCAGAGTGAAGAACCAAAAATACACCAGTTATATTCTGATTTAAATACTTTAATGAGGAATGTTATGGCTCAGTTTATCCAAGATGATGTTATAGCAGGGAAATTTGGAGAAGACCTAAAGAATGTAGATTTTGAAAACAAAAATTCATGGAAAAAACTAGGGGAGTTAGAAGTTGGTATGAAGACAAAAAATCTCCTCAGGAATGTTCAGGAGACCAGGCAGAAATTATTTCTCTTAGATGTAAGATCATCAGTAATTGCAACCACAAAATATTTAAAGTCAAATTTGCCATTCTGCAATCAAAAGCTAAGAGACATAGAAGTTTTAAAGGTAAAAGAACCAAAGAAAGAGTCAACTCAACTTTCAGTCACTGAAGGACTTTCGGAAATAACCAGAATTTCAAGTGTTTTGCATCTTTCTGAGGAACAAATTGATAGAGTAAGAGAAGAGTGGAAACTTTTAAATTGCGATAAGCCAACTCTAGATGAACTAGTGAAATTTTCAGAGGAAGGGCATATTCCAGTGCGGATTGATCATTACTGGCGTAATATATTTAGTATTAAAGACTCTAGCGGAAAAGAAAAATACTCAAATCTTGCTAAACTCATAAAGTCAATTTTAGTTTTACCTCATGGTAATGCTGATGCAGAAAGGGGATTTTCGGTTAACACTGCTCTGTTAAGGAAGGACAAGGCTAACTTAAAAGACTCAACTATAACATCATTAAGAATAGTTAAAGGGGCCATTAAACACTATGGATGTGTAAGTAAAGTTCCCATAACAAGAAATTTGTTAAATAGTGTTCGTGATTCACATAAATTTTATAAAGAGTATGTTGATAAGCTGAAGGAAGAAGAATAAAAAAAGGTAAAAGAAAGGAAGCAGAAAGAGAGGGAAAATAAGGAAAAGCAGCTAGAGAAAAAAAGAAAAGCTGAGTTTGATGACAAAATAAAAGAAAATGATGCAGAAATAAATAGACTTAAAAACGATAAAGAAGCCTCCCTAGCAATAATTCAAGAGGGAACAGAAAGAATGAGAAAAGCTGTAGAAAAACAAAATACTGTTGAAATAGCAGTTGCCTCTAACTTGATCATACAAGGTTCAGCTGAAATAAAGAAAACTGAAAGTAAATTAGTTGTGGTAGAAGCAGAAAAAGATAGGCTAATCAGGAAAAGGTTAAAACAATAATATGAAAAAAGTAATTCAGTGAACAATTGTACATAGTTCTTGGTTTTCAATTACCTTTTTAGGATATTATAATTTAATGTGAAACCTGAAAACTTTACTGTGAAAATCGTGAATTGCTTCTGGTTCAACAGCATATTAATGTTCAAAGTGAAACTTGAATGTGGTAAATATACTTGAATATGATAATAACACGTGAAAAGATAAGAACTGAACATTAGAAGTAAATCATACTTAAACTTTGGACATTAGACGTTATGCAAAAAATTTGGGTGTTAACTTCGACCATATATACTAATGGACTGCACATTGGCAATAGCTGCATCAAAGCCGCCATGGCTCAAACATTGGGCACGTCATCATCAGACTCCAAATTTCGTGTAAAAATGCTGTTATGATTACTAATTTACGCTGCAGAACTTCAGTGTTTTCGGTGTATTATGTGAATGCGCCTCATATATAATGAAAACTCTTCAGGTAAGTTTACTTATGAGCTATATACATGCATGATCGGGTTGTTTACATTTTGTGATTTATAATGTGATGAACATTTGCGAAGAATTTGGAACATGCATTCCATTTTTTTTTCTTAAGTTACTATATTTTTATATCAATAGCTGCAAGTTTCTGGTTAAGTAATTGAACTTTATCGACTTAGGTATTTAATTCGTTTCTTACCCATGAAAAATCATAGAACTTTCTTTACTATATCGGTCAGAGCAACCATAAGCACAGCAGGTGTAACCCATCTTTTTGACTGTTGTCATGTGATTTTATGTTGGAGCCAGAAATTTTGATGTCATGCGCAGTCTATCAGTATATATGGTTGAAGGGTGTGAAGCAAACTCTTTACAATGTATACAAAGTTGTTTTACTAGATGTATACAAATATACATCTAGTTTTTATTGAAATACACTCCTAAAATTTTCCTAAAATTTTTCTAAAAATTCCTAAAATTCCTAAAATTCCTACCTAAAATTTTCCAGAAGTATGCTATGATCCCTGTAATATATTTCTTTTGGAAAACATATATATAATCAAAATTATGGGGGCCCTATGTGCTCCCCATTATTTTCTCTGTTTGCTGAGGTTATAATGCGTGCCATTGAGGAGAGGGTGTTAAACCAAATGATACAAAGCCCAATGATTTATTCCAGATATTTAGATGATATTTTCATTCTCTCCAAGTTAAATATTAATCAACTTGAAGATTTGGCAAAACAATATACAGAATCGTACCCTTCCATTGAACTGACCATAGAAAATGAAGTACAGAACACATAGCTTTTCTGGATGTAAAAGTTCTGAAAAAAACAAAAAAACAAGTTACAATATAAAGTACACAGAAAATCTACCTACATTCCAGTTTTGATTCCATATAACTCAGCACACCCATATGCTCAAAAATGTAATAGTGTTAATACTTTAATAAAAGGAGCATACACTCACTCCTCGATGGAATAGTTTAAAAGAGAAGAACTTGGTTACATAAAAAAAATATGCTAAAAGCTATGGCTACGCAAAACAATGCATGTAAAAATGGACTTTGGAAGTTCAACGTAAATTACATAGTTGCACACTATCACGAAATAAGGAACAGTTGAAATATATCGGAGTGTTTTCATATCTTAAAGGGGTTTCATCGGAAATCAATAAGCTATGCAGTAAATATGATATTCAAATGGGATGCAAGGTCAATACACTCAAGAATCTAATGTTAAAAAATAATGACAATATTAGTTGTTTGGAACAGGCTGGGGTTTATGCAACACCCATATTGATGAATCCACCGATTTCATACATTGGCAGTACTAAAAATAAATTAAAGTGCAGGTTAAAACAACATTTAAAAGACTGACAAAAAAAGGAGCAAAAACTGCATTAATTCAATACTGCATTGGAAATCAAAAGTACCTGAAATTTGAAGATATTAAAATTATTAAAAAATGTAAAACAAAGGCATTTATGCATCGTTCAGTCAGTACTTATAGAAAAGAAATAGGGATAGGATATGTAATTTCAGTGATCCAAACACATTTAATGATTGCTGGAAAGCCTTGATCAAAATTGAACAGAAGAAAAAAAGAAGTTTGGAAGATAGAGGAAGGACGGGATTGAAGGACAGAGGGCACCGCATGCGAATACCTGTAGAAACATCCAGAGAGAATGAGATCAGGGCCGATCAAATCACTTCATCTTCGTTAGCAGGGATAAGTGTGTGTGAAACATGCCTCCTGGCGAAGGCTGGAACCAGGGGGAAAGTGCTTGAGGTGGAGTAGTCATGAAGATTAGGGTTAAACGTCGACGGTGGAGTTCTTCAAGGTTCACATTAGTGGACTCTGTAGGGCTCATGGAGTATAGGAATGAGCTGAGTATGAATGAGTTAAGTTGAGAATAGATGTAACTGTAAATAGTGTATATAAAGGTTTTTATTAATGAGTTGTAATATGAGGGTATATGAATGTAGGGATTGTTGTAAAATGGCTATATGGTAGGTGAGTTTGTAAATAGTATAGTGACATTTTTTTTTAAGTAATGTTTTAACTGTATGAAGTAGCTCAAAAGTGGAAATAAAGAAGGAACAGACTCCAGGACCAGCAGAGGAAACACATGACACTATGAGGGCAGTAGTTGTAAGGACCACAGCAGCTCTATGAGTAGTGACAAGACTGCTGAAAATATACATGCTTAAAATGTTAGTAAGAGGAATAAACACGTAAAAGTGAGTTTACCTCAGTTGGTTTAAACCTATTGAGTCGTTGTTTACTCTGTAAATATGAAATGAACTCCTGCACACTTTGCCTTGAAGACTTCACATGATCGGCTGTTATTAACCAATCACTATATTAGCCATCATTTGCCAGATGAGCATAGTCTCGTGTGTCAGTTGGCATTGAGCAGCAGTGCAGAGATGAGTGTTGTCCATGCTCTCGCTGAACTACCACTCTCTCACTAATCGTCTCAGTTTTTGGGTGCTAGTGTTGATTTTGAGTATGTTTCTGTTATTACCACGTTGTCAACAGTTTTATCTTCATTGTTAAGCTCTAAATAAATCATTTGGTTATTTGTATTCAAAAAAAGTTATTGTATTACAGTTTTTGTAATACTGTCTTTCCAGGCCTGCAATGGAGGCATCAACGAGAAAAAGGCAAGGATTATACGTCCTTGGCCAAGCAATGAAAGTGTGGCACAAAGTTGCCTTCTAATGGAGAAGTCATGTGTCGTTTCTTTCAGCTCTAGTTATATGAAAAAAGTCTTTTCGTGATAGCCAAAAAGAAACTGTTCGTGCAATCTTCTATTCATAGACAATGAACTAAAATGAGACAACATATTGTAGGAAAAATTAAATGTGAATTTTGTCCTAATGTGCCTTTGGTTGTACACTGGGATAGTAAGCTAGTTTCTGACTTGTCCAGAAGGGAACAAACTAATAATGAACCAATTTTAGTGTCAGGATTTTTGCATAAGTACAGTAAGCTGCTCGCAGTACCAAAGCTCACATCATCCACTGGAGAAACAGCTACACTGCAGCGGCTCCTAGATGACCACTGCGTTACATTTGCTATCTTTTCATTTTTAAAACAAATTGACTTTTTTAAACATATCTAGTTTTTACACTTTTCTTTATTCTAATTTTTCACATTTACTGAATCAGCCTGCTTTTTTAAGCATTATACCACATTTTTAATACTGTTTGTTTGATTGTATTGTGTCTGGCACTCTTTGGCCAAACATGGTCCTTGCGCCATAAAAATCCACCAACCAACCAACCAACCACTGGAGAAAACCAAGCCAGTGCTGTTCATAAGTGGCTTC
This sequence comes from Macrothele yani, assembly GCA_039090855.1. Classification (NCBI taxonomy): domain Eukaryota; kingdom Metazoa; phylum Arthropoda; class Arachnida; order Araneae; family Macrothelidae; genus Macrothele; species Macrothele yani. The sequence goes on along the minus strand of CM077025.1, from coordinate 159,871,345 downwards.
AAATTGAAATATTGCCAATAATGTGATAGGGGGTGGGGGTGGCTTTTGACACAACTGCTAGACACACTGGCTATTTTGCACAGTGCTTGTTTTTTTCCCTCGACCGATTCATGACCAAGATTCTGCAGCAGAATCTTGGTTATGATTTGCTCTATTTTGCATGCAGACATTATATTTTTGCAATAATGCTGTTGAAAGTCTTCAGAATTTCTGACATCAAAAATCTTCAGGACAGAATATCTTTCTTTTCAAGCATTTCCAGGAGCAGTTCAAATCACTTCACATTCAGGATTAAAAAACACTTAATGCTGATGAGAAATTAAAGTTGAAAATAGCTCTGTACAAGAAAGAGATTATAGATTTTTGTTGAAATTAACTCCAGAAGGAGCATCCATAAGATGACTGCTGAGAATTGCTAGAGCTCTTGATTATAGTTCTAGGATAGGCTCCACCAAGAGGAGTACGAATTTTGCAACCTGGTGCTGTTCACAGAGCTTGCTGGGTGGCCCGTTTAATTTATGCATTCAAGATTTTCATGTATTACACACACAGTTGAAAAAATCTGAAGAAGCTTATGCGATTTTGTTTCATTTGGCCTCATTATCTACATTCGTGGGTGTCTGCTTTACAGCAGCAGATGTTATTAGAGCGCCTCTGAATTATCTTTATCCAATAAAGATAATAAATACATTGAAGGAAATGGATGACAATGCTTCCATTGAGGTAAACAGGGGCATTACCAAATCATCTTTGGTATCTCAATGAAGAACTAGTTGGACTGGCTTTCTATGACGCATCACTTCCAGCATAGGAAATACACTGGCGGAAAGTGAAAAAAGAACACCAAGAAGGAATTGGCGGACGATCATGAAATTTACATATGTTAATGGGGTTGAGTTTACGTAGGTGTGATGTTAATTTCGGGACCAACCGGTGAGCGCTTACGCCACAGTACAGCATAATATGCAAATTATCGTCGGTGGTATTTAAGGAGTACGGCGAAGTGAATGTAATCAGTCGTCGGCGTACGGACACGTGCGAAGACCCTGAAGAGGCTGCAATGCCTGGACATGGAAGACGTGTACGATTTCAGCAGTTATTGGACTTTGAGCGAGGCCGTCTAGTTGGACTCCGCAAGGCCGGGTGGTCATATCGTCGTATTTCGGAACAAATTGCACAGGAAGTATCGGTGATGGTGCGATGGTGGCGTAGATGGTCCGAGGAACATTCCCACACGAGAAGACGTGGAACCGGGAGTCACAGACGGACTGATGAGTGGACCGATCGACGCATGAGAAGAGCGGCGTTGTCAAGCAGAACATCCACTGCGACGCAAATCCGAGCTGCCGTTGCACCTGAGGCGACAGTGCGAACAATCCGCAACCATCTACCGGATGCAGGACTACGTGCACGTGTGCCTCTGGCATGTGTACCTTTGGCTCCAGCCCACCGTCAGGAACGGCTGCAGTGGTGTCGCCAACGTCTGCACTGGGGAACGCAATGGCGATCTGTCGTGTTCAGCGATGAAAGCAGATTCTGCTTGGGAGCCTCCGATGGCCGTATGCATGTTCGCAGACGCAAAGGGGAGCGTATCCACCCTTCTTGCATCCCCCAGTAACACACAGGGCCTACACCTGGTCTCCGATCAGCGATCACTCCCATACACAACTAGTGTTTGTACTGGGTACGTTAAACAGCACTTCCTACATCAACAACATCATTCAGCCCGTTGTGCCATTTGTAAGGTCGGTCCATCGTGGTGTTTTCCAGCAAGATAACGCACGCCCACACACAGCACGTGCAACGCAACATGCACTTCAGGGTGTGAGACAACTTCCATGGCCTGCATGTTCACCGAATTTGTCCCCCATTGAGCACGTGTGGGATTTTAGGGGACAACGACTTATCCGGTCTCCACGGCCAGCCACGACCATCCCCGATTTACGCGTCCAGGTTGATGATGCTTGGAACTCCATACCCCAAACTTACATCCAACATCTGTACGACAGACTCCATGCCAGAATTGCACAGTGTGACGCAGTTCATGGCGGTTCAACCTCGTACTAACCATGTTACATGGAAATGTTATTTTTCTGTTTACCAGCAAATACAGCTGTATTTTGCCATAATGTTTTGATCACGTTATCCTCTGTATTCCGTTATATCAATAATGCTCTTTTAACTGATTTATTAGTAGCTTTGTGCTAGCAAAGAACTTCTTTAGTTAACCAGTAATTTGGAATACACCTTTCAATATTTTCACAATTTTAAAATCTAATTAAATAACAAGGACTTGTACACCAACTATCCTTTTTATTTTAGTATAACTATACTAGTAATCCGGATTTCTTGGCGTAGAATAGAAACTCGAAGTTTCCAAACTTTCGCTCATCAACCAGATGGTTTTTTTCAAGGAAGGTAGGTAGTTTGTTTAGAAATGGAAGGTAGATAGTTTGTTTAGAAATGGAAGGTAGATAGTTTGTATAGTTTGAAAGATAGATATTAAGTACTGGCAGTTTGCTGTCTACCTTCCTTGAAAAAGCCATCTGGTTGATGTGTGAAAGCTTAGAAACCTTGATTTTCTATTTTAAAATTTCTTTTGCTAACAGACCTCAGAATTAATTGGTACGCAGATTCTATCAATTATCCTCTTTGGTCTAAGGTAATTACCTTGATTTTGCACAAAATGGATTAAAAATCGTTAATCATATAATAACCAGATTTAATGTAATCAGCAAAATACTTTCCATGAATACAAATTTGGAAGTCGTAAATCCATTTATCGGTGTAAATATGACGTGAACGGTAAATCAGATAATATCCAAAAACTTGAAACTTTCTTCGTCCTGGAGCGGGAATCAAACCTGCATCTCCCTGATAGCGCCCAAGTATGCTAATGACTACACTACCCAGAACGACCAAGTTTCAAGTTTTCTGATTAATCGGAAACTTGGTCGTTCTGGGTGGTGTAGTGGTTAGCATACTTGGGTGCTATCCGGGAGATGCAAGTTTGATTCCTGCTCCAGGACGACGAAATTTTCAAGTTTTTTGATATTATCTGACCATTCATGTCATATTAAGACCAATAAACGGATTCACAATTTCCAAATTTGTATTGTACAATGGTGTAATCCCGTATTTCATTCATGGATACTTTCCATGAGTTAAAAGTAATTTTATGACCTATTCTTGGAGGGTTTTTTTTTTTCCCACTTCTAATCAAAGAATGATTTCTTTTTATTTCTTATGTCCTGTTTTCTTTCTTGCTTAAAATAGTATGTATTTATTTTGTTCCTTTACAAATTTTCTTTTTTAATTGGCTGTGGATCCAAAACTAAGTATAAAAGCAGCTTGGAAAACGTATGAATATACTTATATACTCATTTGTTTTACTTCAACTGTTTGTTTATAGGTTATTGCTATGTTGAATTTGATGATGTTCAGTCAGTTTATGATGCATTGGAATTCAATGGTGCAGTAAGTATAAACAGTTCTTAAATAATTGTACAGTAAAAAAAAAGTTTTGTAAATGCTGTTTGTCAATAAATTATGCAATGTGTTGTGGGGTGCAGTTTCATGTCATATGGTGTTTACTTCCTGGCTTTTATGTGTGTGTGTGTGGAGGTGGGTTTGCACAGTCTTTGAAAACCTTAAAGCAAAAGTAAATTTCATAATTTGGTATAGTCCTTAGAAATGCAAATTTTCAAATGCCCCCCCTTCCTTTCAGTATCTTAAGAAGAAAAAATGCATAAATGCCTGCCGGTAGGGTTCCATGAAAAATAAAAAGGGATAAACTTCCTTAAGGGTAATTGCAGACACATTTTAGCAAATTACTTTGTGTTGCTTTATTCTGGGAGACAGAAGGAAGGAGTGATGTCAGGTTGCATAAATGCCTCTGTCTGGTTCTTCTTGTTCAAAGCAAAAAACTCCATTTTGTTCAGGGTTGCTAAAAGGATGGTCACAATCAAGGGGAGAACAGAAGCTGTTAGCTCTGTGTTCCATGGAAAGTAGCCCTAATAGGAGAGGGAGTTGGTGTTATTTTGCTGATAAGGTATACATCTGATGAAAACTTTGTTTAGATAAACAGTCTTCTTTTCATGTATATGGTAAACAATCTTTAAAATTATTTATTATGAGGAAGGAAAACGTAACACATTTGAAATCAGCTGAATATGTTTTTTAAGATTGGCTCCCAAACATAAATAAGTTAAAAACAACTGTTTTGCCCAATAAAAAAAGGTACTAGTTCTTTGGGTTCATTTGTGAGAAAGGCTGATTTCTCCACTACTAATGTACTTAGTTGTTATTTTGTGCTGGGTAGGGGGAGGGGGGGGGATGCTGGATTAGTCATTTGGCCTCAGCTGATGCTGCTGACAAATTGTAGATTATATGTCAGATTTATTTTTGGTGATGCAGGAAGACATGGATACGAGTGGAGAAAAGGAGGGGGTGCACCAGAGGAAGCCCTCTGTCATAAAACAAAACATGTTTTCATTAAGTATCTGTTAAGGTCCACTCACCAAAATATCATGGGGCCAGTTGTAGTCATACCTTCTAGGTATTACCTAAAAGAAGTAAGCATTTCTGTTTTTTTTTTTTCTTTTCTTTTATTGCCTGTAAGTTATGTATATACTTCCTCTTGACAAAGATTAATGGAATACACATGTCCATTAATGTAGTCATGGAGCTTGAAAATGATTTTATGTATCTTGGTGTTTTCTTCTCCCGATCTGAACATGGAAAATTACACACCAGAGTCAACAATAAGCCTTCTGTTGTGCCGAATTTTGCTTCATCAGACTCTTTTTCTCCAGTGGAATATAAGGCCAGTATGTTTCAAACATGCTTTGAAAGAACACTGTTAATTTCCTCAGAAAAGGAAATGAAGGAAACAAATAAAAAAAAAAAAAAAAGAAAATAAGTTTCTAACCAAGTGCTCTGTGGGCTTCAACATAGACCTGATAAATTTTATCTCTTAGATGAAGTCAGAAGCCACATAAATGAAGGAACACGGATCAGCAATTCCTGATTAAATTTTATAGGGGTTGCTACCATACATACCTGGTTTCACATTTTCCCTTATGAAATTCCTTGAAGAAGATAACTCTAGGCATTATCATCCAGGCAGCTGTCTTGGTTATGAATATTCATTCTCCCAGGAGCAAAATTGACTCACAACAAATTGCAAGACTTTATTCCATCCTGCTGGAATACCCTGACAAAACGCTAAAGTGGTGCTTAGGAATGACTAAGAGGTCAATTGATACTCAGATAATGGAACACAAAAGAATGTAAAAAAATGGAACCCTTAACACAGCCCTTTCTAGAAAAGTTTGTTTCAATGATACAATGCTTCAATGCGCAGATGTAAATATTTGGTCTCATACCCTATCCAAATTAGGACCACCGTCAAAGAATATCGAAATATAACACAGAATGCATGCAACGATTCAGTTTTGCGTGACTTGCATCACCTCTGGATAGATATCCTAGAGGCTTCAGTTTTTTTGGGGGACTTGTGATTTTTCACTAAACATTTCTAATTTACATGCAATTTGAAGTTAACTCAAGTATTTCTTGTCAGACGTTAACATTTGTTGTAAGCCTTTTCCTTCATAGTTTGCATACCTGCCAAGTTTTACGGTTTCCCGTAAAATTTACAGATGTTGCATTTGTTTTATGGTTATTTTATGGATTTTTTTTTTCCAAATAGGTTAGGGCCATGTATATAATACAGTGAAACCCCGATCTTGCATCTCCACATTTTATATTTTTCCGTTTCGAGTGACGTTTTTCTGAAGTCCTGGTAATTCTCCTACATTTCCCCCATGTTATGAGTTTTTCCAATCACACAATTTCCTTCATTGAACGTTGTTTAAGATTTTTGGTACCAAACCTGATTTTTCTCTAATTTTGTGTCTGTCTTGATTTGTACATGTAAGACTGCTTTAAACCAGTTCTTCCTCCTTCCACATTTCTCAGCAGAATCTCATGACCAGGTTGCCGTAAACCAGTTGTTCTTTCCCAGAATTTGTTGAAAGCACATGTCGACCAGTTAGGGCAGTGCCGCATTCCTCAGACCGTACGTGTCTTATCTTAGCAACTTTGCTGGGGCTCCCTGTCTAGTGCCATAAATCACAGTGTTGAACGGGCCTGCATCTCAGCTTGGCAAGAACAGTGTAAGGTTCTGAGAGCAATTCAATCAGTTTGCTATCTGTTTAAATCTCGCTTTTTAGATGTGAAAGTGAAGATGGCGATTAAAAAATGCAAATATCTTTCCTTAGCTGAAAATCCTCCATTATGCAAAAAGATAATGAACTTCATGGAACTAAAGATGAATTAGCCAAGTCTCTTGGATTACCAGTTTCAACACTGGAAACAATTTTAAAACAGAAAGAGTCAATGGAAATTACTTTTAAAAGGTTAGGTTATTGGGCTAATAAGAGAAGGACTTTGAAAAGTTCGCCTTACGGTGAACTGGAAACAATTTTAACAATGTGGTTCAGGCAAGCTCAAGCTGCAAACATACCTCTAAATCAGGGGTTCTCAACCGGTGGGGAATTCCCCCTAGGGGGGAATTTCGTAGTTTCAAGGGGGAAATGCGGCGCCAGCCTGGCACGCCGTCTTTACAGTCTCCTGACTTCACCGCGGCACTCGCTACTGCATCCCAAGTGAAGAAAAAATCTGAAGAACCGAGAGAGGAATGTCGCGTGGTGCCAAAATCACCCCTCGCTCGAAACCGGTTGGAAGCAGTTTTGTTGCACAGAAGAAAAGCAAGTTTTTACGAACTCCTACGTGTTCATATCACCCTGTAAAGTTGGAGCTTGTTATTGTGCGTTCATTCTTTGCAAGGAAGTTGTAGTTGAGGGAGGGAATTTTTATCGCTGAAAGGCTTGTGATATTATTTCCTCGTGAACTTTTTATTTATCAATAGTAAAACAGAATGAGTGTCAAAAAAGAGCGTATGATAATTCATATATTCAATATGGATTCACATCCGTTAAAGTCAATGGAGAAGACATACCTCAATGTGTTATTTGTAGCAAAGTTTTGTCAAATGATTCCCTGAAACCAAGCAAGTTGAATCAACATTTGCAGAATGTTCATCCTCAACACAAGAACAAGGACAAAAGCTTTTTTGAGCGGCATGGGAATGCTCTCAAAAGGATGAAGCTGGATTCAACAGGGACATTTCAAGAAATGAACCACAAGGTTACTGAAGCTTCTTACGTCGTATCATTGGAGATAGCAAAGCAGAAAAAAACACATACAATTGGGGAAACTTTAATCAAGCAATGCACTCTCAAAATGGTGAAAATTGTGTTGGGAAATGAAATGGAGAAAAAACTTGTAGGAGTTTCACTATCAAACAGTACTGTTCAAAGGAGAATTAGTGACGTGGCCATTTATATCAAGGATCAAGTTATGCAGGAGATTAGGGGTGCAGAATTTGGCTTATTTTCAATTCAACTTGATGAATAGACTGATGTGGCATCGTGTTCCCAGTTACTGGTGTTCGCAAGATATCTTCACTTAGGTTCATTTAAAGAAGAGTTTCTCTTTTGTTCTCCTCTAGAAACAACTACTACGGCCTTAGATATTTTGAAAAAGGTTTCATTCTTTGAGTCAGAAAATCTTTCATGGGATAATGTATGTGGGTGCTGTACAAATGGAGCACCAGCTATGTTGGGGACAAAATCTGGATTTCAAGTTAATGTGAAAAAGTTGTCTCCAAAAGTGAAAGACTTTCATTGCATGATCCATCATCAAACACTGGCCTCAAAAACACTTCCAGCTCCACTATTGATGGTTTTGGATCAAACAATTCAAATTGTGAATTTTGTCAAGGGAGGAGCTCTTAATTCACGACTTTTCAAGCAGTTATGTATTGACCTGGATGCAGGCTATCATTTGCTTCTTTTCCACACAAATGTTCGTTGGCTTTCAAGAGGAAATGTGAGCGGGTATTTGAGCTTAGAGATGAGCTTAAAATATTTTGTGAAATTAAGGGTAAGATAGCATTTTTTGCCTGGTTAGACAATGAGGAATGAATTTTGCATCTTGCTTATTTGGTTGATATTTTTGAGCAGCTGAATAAATTGAATCCTCAGATGCAAGGAAGAAATACCAACATCATAAAATTCATCGATTCGTTGAAAGCTTTTATGAGTAAATTAGAAAATTGGAAGAGAAAAGTCAACATGAAAAATGTTGCAATGTTTGAGAAATTGTCATCAATTCTTGTTACTAGTGGTAATGACGAAGTACTTCCAGAATTTGCAAAAAATGAAATTTTGCAGCATTTGACAGCACTAGAAAATGAATTCAGCCGATATTTTCCGGACCTTTGGGATGAGGAGTTGGACTTAGTGCAAAATCCATTCAAATTACCGGTTGAAAAAGTTCCTGATGCTTTTCAAGATGAATTTCTGGAACTGACGACTGATTCACGAGCAAGAACCATGTTTGATGAGAAATCGGTGACAGAATTTTGGCCTCTGATGTGTGACTCTCACCCAAGAGTGGCTGTGAAAGCTATCCGTGCATTGCTTCCATTTGTGTCGACGTATCTTTGCGAGTCTGGCTTTTCAACTCTGTTGCAAATGAAAACGAAGCAACGAAGTAGATTGGAGCTTGAAAGTGACCTGCGTTGTGCTCTTTCAAGCACTCCTCCACGTATCCAGAAATTGGCAAAGAAAAAACAATCACAGGTTTCTCATTGAATATAAAATGGATTACAATATCCAAGGCATGTTATTGAATTTTTTATTAATTGAGGTATGTGTCACTTTAGTAAGCTAGATTTAAGTATTTAGTTTACGAATATAAAAAACTAATTTTATTCATGTTCTAAAATTCATCAACATTTTCTCTTGCTGTTTATGAAACTCTGCTATAAAAATAATCTAAATAAATATATATGTACTAATATAGACCAAAAAAGATTTTCAGTGGTATATTCATTTAATTTGGTAATCCATTTTTTTCGTAGTTTTGGAGGAGGGGGGGGGATGACCTTTCTGACATATAGTGAAAAGGGTGCATAGGGCAAAAAGGTTGAGAACCGCTGCTCTAAATGGATCATTATTGAAGAAAAAGGCCTTAGAAATTGCTACTTGGGTTGGTTTAAATGACTTCACAGCTTCAAGTGGATGGATGGATCATCTAAAGAAATGCGTCAATCTTATGTACCGATCACTTTGTGGTGAATCTGCAAGTGTTGATCCGATTACAATTGACAAATGGAAGATGAAGACTTTACCTGCTTTAATTGCAAATTATGCTGTGAAGGACATTTTCAACGCAATGAGATTGGCCTTTTTTTTTTTTTTAATCTTCTCTCTGATAAAACATGTTGTGAAGGGAGAATCATGCCATGGTGGAAAAATGTCAAAAATGCGGTTGACTGTCTCATTATGCTGAAGTGCCGACTGGAGTAAAAAATTAGCACCTCTGGTTATCAGCAATTGTAAGAAATCACATTGCCTCAAAAATGTGAAGAGTTTTCCCTATGAGCTATGAAGCAAATAAAAAAAGCCTGGATGACATAAACTACATTTCTAAGATTTTTTGCATAATCTAGATGAGAAAATGAGATTGCAAAAGCAAAACATTATCTTATTTATTGATCAGTGTTTGGCCCATGTTGATTTGAAACTTTAAAATGTGCACACACAGTTTTTTTCCCTCCAAACTGCACAAGCAAACTTCAGCTGTGCGATTTGGGGATTACCTACTCCTTCAAAGGGTTTTACCAGAAACAATTGGTGAAAAAGCACTGGCTGAACTTGATTCAGAAACCTTGAAAATGCATGGAAGCAGAAAATCAATGTATTGGAAGCGATGCATTTCATATCTGCTTCATGGAATAGCGTGACAAACACTTGCATTTCTTATTCTTTTGGGGTGGGTGGATTTCCAATGTCACATGAAGTTGCCATGGAAGTAGAGCCTGTAAGTTATGTATAGACTCCCTCTTGACAAAGATTAACGGACTTCACATTCCGATTGAGCCAGAGGATGATTACATCAATGAACTTGCAATTGATTTTGAGGAGTATACTGCATGTGATGAAAATGTGCTAACTTCAGAGGTTCAAACAATCTCAGACATAATGGATTGTTCGTCGGAAGAAGATAATGACAATGACAATGTTGCAAATGAATTGTCCGGCAAAGGACCAGCACACGTAGATCGTGAAAATGGAAAGTAGGACAACTTACCTTGGCAAAATAATCCCCTTTGGCATCGACACATAGTTGCCATCTGTCTGGCAAGGCCATGATACCGAAACAAAAAAGTCTTGTGGCTGGAACTCGAAGAAGCCATCAACTGCTTGTTGAACCTCGTCTGTCGTGAACTGTTTTTCGGACAGGAAGTGATCCAGGCGACGAAACAGATGATAGTCTGTTGGAGACAAGTTTGGGGAATAGGCAGGATGAGTCAGTGCTTTATAGCCCAAGGCACTTAGTGTCAGCTTCGTTCATTGTGCGACATGAGGGCAGGTGTTGTCCTCGAGCAGAACACTACCATGTCTGTTGACCAAAGCCGGTTGTTTCTGCCGCAATTTCTGGTGCATCTGGTGTAATTCAGCTCAATAACGTTCTGCAGTGATGGTTTGGCCTCTTGCCAAGAAACTGATGAATTATCCTGGCTGTGGACCACCAGACAAGGAACATCATCTTCTTAGTGTGTAGGGGTTGCTTAGGATGCCTAGTGTTCTCCCTAGAGTTTTTTTTTACAGCTGGGTGGCAAGAAATTTTAGCTGGATGGTAAAACGACCCTTTCTTCAATCGAAAAAAAGAAAGGATGTTTTGCTTAACATGACTGTACTTATTAAATACTTACTGATAAATCATGTTCAACACAGATTTCAGTCGTTTTCACCAATATTTATGGTGTATGTGGGAGTAAGTTTTGCACTCTTACTATTATGTCTGTTGTGAAAACATTCATTACAGGAAATTTAGCTGGGTGGCAGAGAAAATTAGCTGGATGGGCCACCCAGTAAAAAGGCTCTAGGGAGAACACTAGATGCCGTCCAGCAGGCTGTGCCTTGCTTAACCATTGTGCAGATCATTTCCGATTATCATAAAGGTCCCACTTTTCGTCTCAGGTGACGATTCGATGCAGTGGAGGTTCCTGTTTATTCCTGGCAAGCAGTGACGTGCAGACTTCCAAATGCCTAGTCTTGTTGGCAGTTGTCAACTCATATGGCAGCCACATGTCCAGCTTTTTGACCTTACAATGCAGTCAGATGCTGCACAACTGTCATGTAGCAGACACCTACCTCTGCCGCTACCTCACGACACGTTTTTTGGGGGTCCGCTTCAACAACACGTAACAGGACATAGGCAGGAACAGCAACAGGTTGGTCACCATGTGCTTTGTTATGCTGGTCCGTATCTCCGCTTTGAAACTTCACAAACCATCGCAGAGGGGTTCGTTTGTTGGCTGTATTCTCCCCAAACACTTTAACATTTTGAGTGGCAATTCTTGCAGAATGGCCTAGTTTAAATTCATACAGGAAGATGACTCTCAAATCCAGCGTCTGCATATTTCCTTTGCAAGCCACGTCATGTCCAAACAAACCATGCCTGAACCTTGTTCTTCACTTATGTGCTGGCTATTTTTATTAACTTTATGACGTAATACCCGCAACACCTGTGGGTGGTTCCATTCCGCTGTGGTGGGGGCCTGTCTCCACTGCTCGTTCGCGCCGGACGTTTCATTTGCACCAACCCAATAGTAGAAGTTTTGGAAGCTATGCCTTCTTTCAAAGTGGCATTAAATAGATTAAAACTTGTTTGAAAAGCCTTTTCCATGGTCACGATTCTCAAGAAAAACACTTGCAAAGCCTTTCAATTATTCAGAAAGCTTTGCTTGAGCTAAACACTAAAAATAGAATGCAAAAGGAAATTACTGATTTTTTCCAAACCAACATCCCATAATGTAAGTATGTACGTAGTTATACTGCATTTTTGGTTCTTACATAAATGTGTCTATAATACATACTATATACTGTGTACTAGTATAGTACTGTACTACTAGTGTAGTACAGTACTATACTAGTACACAGTATAGTACGGTTTCTATTTTTTTTGTACACGTGTATGACTGTAAAGTTTATTTTATCTCAACCTCGGTTTTATGTTTTCCCACATCATACAACTTTTTATGCTAGTCCCCTGAAAAGCATAAAATTGGGGTTTCACTGTATATATTTATATGTATTACTTGACATTTTTTTCAAAGAGAAAACATTAGTCCATAGAACTACGACACTTGGATGTTTTGATTCCCCTTAGCAAAATTTAATAGATTTCTGCTTCCCCAACCTTCTGTATTTTCAATCAATCTGAAACGACTTTGAAATAAACTTTGTGGGATTACGATTGATGTTTAACTGAGAGAGAGAGAGAGAGAGAGAGAGAGAGAGAAAGAAAGAGACAGACAGACAGGGAGAGAGGAAATTGCTTTTGCTTTTTTTAAAGATGCACTTTAGCATGCTGACACAAAAATTTAAGTTCAAAACCACTGGTAGCTTAAAGTAAAAAGTCACTGCAATGTGTCACATATAGCTGTAATTTCATAGTTACAAATGAAATTTTATCCCTTATATTTAGCCTAATGAATTGTATACTAATGATTTAATTATGTATCAATTTAATTACATTTTAAACTTTAATCATGATAAGCATGAAATACTGTCAAACATCTTTATTGGTATATCATTTGCACAGTGAATCAGTTTTTAATTGATATGCTCGATACATTTCATCAATACGTTAGTCAATCTAAAATAACAGTTAAATGTAAACTTTTTTTACGGATTTCAATTCTTGAAAGTCAGCAGATCTGAGTTTAGTATCAGTATGCCCCGGAGTGTGAAACCTAGGCAGTATCAGTTGTTTACACCAATAGAAAAGATTTTTTGTTAATAGCTTATGACAAATACTGTTTGATATTTAACTTCAAAAATTGCAGTGAATTTATAAACAGACCACACAGTTGCACACATGCACAATGGTATGTAGCATATGTGTATATGACAATAACATTTTTTGGCATGGTTAGTGATATTGCAAAGGAACAAGGAGAGGTGGAAATTAAATTTAGGCATCCACGTGGTCCTGCTACATCATTTTACTGGCCATTTCATGATGATATATTGCTATGTTCCTCTCCTGCATGTGTTTTGTACAGTGCAACATCCAATGTTGGCAAACATAGGCCATACATATTACATTAAAAGCCCAATATAGCATATTCCGATATACTGCAGATTTGTATATAATGCAGTGAAGAGTATGTCTCCTGATTAAAATAATAATAATAATAATTATTATTATTATTAGCAAAATTTTTACTTGGCGAGCAGCGCTGTCCTTGACAGCAGCCAATGAGCTACTTGTTCGGCAACCCAAGGCAAGCAGTGCTGTCCTTGACAACAGCCAATATGGTACTTACTCTCCCTCATGCTTTTGTCCACAGGTGTAAAGTCCACGTATCGTACATTCGCATAGTGTTGAGTCAGTGCATGTGTCATGATGCCACAGAAAAGGAAAGTGTATTCTGTGATTAATAAACTCAAAATAATAGATCATGTGAAGAACGTAGAGCCAAAGGCAAGTTCGTCATGTGAGTGTGGCATCACAGAAGGAAAAGTTGGGTGGATGAAAGAAGAGCATAAACTTAGAAGTTTTGTGGACACAGTTGAAAGTGAAGTGGGCCTGCAAAGAAAAAAGACTAAATTAGGCAAAGATAGTGAACCAGATGAGTGTTTGTACAGGTAGTTTTTAATAAAATGACATGAAGATGTATCATTGTCAGGACTAGTGGTGTGCTGTGAACGTTATGTGTAGGCATGCAAAAAAAAGGGGGGGAACATACGTCCTTTGTAGCGGAATTCTATCCTGTTTTTTTTTTGTTTGTTTGTTGCTTTGTCTTAAAATATATGGTTTTAACATCAAAATCTGTAGTAGAAATTTTTCAATTGTTTTTCATTTTTTTAGATAATATGTCTTGTCTTTGCATATATTGCATGAATAGGTTTTTATTCACACAATTTAATGGAACAATGTATTTGTTTCCTCAAGCATTTATGCATACCAAGTTCATGCAAAGCTTTGAACAAATTTACAGATTGTTTTTACTTAGTCCAGGTGGAAGAGAGAAAAAACGCATGATTGAAAGCTTGGAACCTTTGATCTGTGTTTTATGCCAATAAGTACAGATTATTGTTATAGTTTTACTGTTTTAAATCTGAATTTTGACATTTTTTCAGTTTTATTTTTTTCCTTTATGAAAGTAAACAATTTCATTACAAACTAATAAACACAGCCAACAAAACAGTTTGGGAGATTTGAAACACTAGAAATCTTGTCTGTTTGGTAAATAAAAGCATTGCAATATTAATTAGTTTGCATGTTTAACCTGCACTAGTCGAAACCCGTCGAAATCGAAAGTTAGTTGTTTTTTTAAAGAAAAAACTCATATTAATCAACAAATGTAAACTGTATTTGATTGACCAAAAAAATTTACAAATTCATTCAAACACTTCAGTAAAACAACATTTTGAGTCCATCCATTTGCGACAGGTAATCCAAGTGCATCTTCGTGAGTGATCTTTACTGCAACAGAATCCTTTGATCTTGCTCGAGATAGGGCAATGCAGAGGATACCATGTGAGAAGACTTGTTCTGACAGATATATTCCAATTTTAGCAAGTGTCTGTCCTCGACTCTTATTGTCATTGCAAAGAACAATATGATTGGAAATTGAATCCGTTTGATCATAAAAGGGAAAGTGCTGTCGCTTGGAGTCAGCAGAATGCGTGGCAAGGTGTGCAACGACCCCTTGTGTTCTCCGCACAGAATTTCCACAGAAATTGTATTTTGGAAGAGCGACTTTACGATCATATGTGTGCCATCGACTAAACTTTTCCTTATGTCTAGATTCGTGATTTTTTTTCTTTTTTTGACTGAAGGTTTAACGACCACCATGAGCAACTCACTGAGCTATAAGCGGTCGCCCGTCCCTAATTTAGGGTCACTGGTTCCAGGGAAGGGACAGAGCCAGTGCCGTAAGACAAAAAGAACATCCATGTTTCACTAGGATTTGAACCTGGACTCTTCACGAACGAATAATCAGGAGCTTAGACCACTGTGCCACTGGGGCGGCCAGGTTCGTGATGAGTATCACAACTGCACCCTTTTTCAGTCATAGAATGTGAGGCGGAAGGCAACTCATCTCGATCGGGTGCAAAAATTCAACTGGATGGTGCGCTCTTTCACACTCATATTCAGTCACAACTGTGTTTGTAAATGTTGTTGAAATGAGATTTGTGTTGTGAATACTCTTCATTCTCTCTTGTGTGAGACATATAGTTGCGACCCATTGATCGCTCACGCCTTCCAGTAACGCTCTTACGTTTTCTTTTTCTTTTCTGTTTTTTTCTGTGGGAGAGACATTATGTTAAGGGTAAGTATGCAATAAAGTATTTACTTACTTTAGGACTGATCATAGAACACCGTGTACACACCAAGTCTGACACTGAAGTAAGCGCCTGATGTAAGATAAGGGCTGCACACTTCTCTCATAGACTTTACATGGGAACTTTGCCACTCTGCCATGCCTGAACCATTGCTCCAATCTCAGTTTTCTCTTCAACTGGCACATCTATATGGTAAGACCTTTATTTTGATACCTGAACCATATCTCTACGTTCAGCCGTTCTCTCAAAATAGGTCTCACAGTAAAAAAGCCCTTATAGAATGAATATATAGATATGCAACTTATACAAAACTGTACCCATACAATTTCCAACTGAATAAGAAAAATTGTGCAGTAGATAGCAGATACGCACCATCAAAAGAAAGCAAACTTTCCATTGGTTTATGCAACACTCTGTTTCACGTCTCGGCAAGTTTTACAACAGCAGTTAACAAAGGCCCGGTTCTCTGATAGGTTGTCTACCCAATCCCTGAATGCAATGGCCGATTTTGCATCAGATGTTATGTCCTTGGCAAGCACGGCACAATCTTATGAGTTTGGCCATGATGATACAAAGTTAGCTTCGCATTCACACTGTTTCATTTCCGGCTAAAATAAACACAAATACGTAAATTTGATTTTAAATAAAACTTTTCTAAACCAGGTACTTAGTTTAAATTTCCAATAAAAAATGGCAGCACAAAACTTTTCTTCATGTAATTCTTTTCTGCCCTTAATTAGCATTGCATACAATGACTGCACGCTACTGGGCAGGATCAGTTATTAGTAATTAGCATTGTATACAATGACTGCACGCTACTGGGCAGGATCAGTTATTAGTAATTAGCATTGCATACAATGACTGCACGCTACTGGGCAGGATCAGTTATTAGTAATTAGCATTGCATACAATGACTGCACGCTACTGGGCAGGATCAGTTATTAGAGCTCAAGCTGTGAAATTCCATAATGATTTACATGGCAACAATGACTTTAATGTGTCTGAATGATGGCTTTCACAGTGGAAATCTTGTCATGGAATAAGCCAGACAAGCGTTGAAGGGGAAGCACAGTCATGTGACCGTGAATTTGTAGCACTTTTCCCTCAGACATTAAACAAAGTAATGATCAATTACAATTTAAACAACCATCAAGTGTATAACTGTGATGAAACTGCCCTGTATTTTTGACTGCTCTCTACCAAAATTGTGGATGTGAAGAATTCAGTAAATAAATGGGTTAAAAATGAGTAAGGACAGAGTTACCCTCCTTTTTGCCACAAACAAATCAGGAAGCCATAAACTTAAACCTCTGTGCATAGGAAAAAGCTGACGTCCTGAATGCTTTAAACATGTTAATATGACATTACCCATGACATATAGGCATAAAAAAAATGCTTGGATGACAAGTGACATTTTCAGTAAGTGGTTCAATGAAGAATTTGTTCCATCTGTGAGAAGCCACCTGTGGTCACTTAACCTTGAATAAAAAGCTGTACTCACCCTTGACCACTGTCCAGCACATCCACCTGTTCATATGCTACAGTTAAGAGATAGGAAAATCAAACTCATGTTCTTCCCGAAAGACACTTCTATACTGATCCAGCCATTAGATCAAGACATCATAAGAGCATTTAAAGTGGACTACCACTGTGATTTGCTCAGTGCTATAGTGAATTGTGATGGGGAAATAGGAATTTACCTTAAATCAATAAATTTTAAAACAGATGCATATTCAGTAGGCCTTGCATGGGAAACATTAGTCCAGCTACCATTCAGAATTACTGGAAGAAATGTAACAGTGAAGAACACATCACCAATGGAAATTGCTATGTTGCCATATTCACTAACAGTGACATACATCCTGTACATAGTGTATGATCCTGCACATTGCAACATCACTCTTGATGACTTGAGTGACTGGGTGGAAGGGTGCAATAGTGAGCCTGTTTCAAAATGTACAGGAGATAGATATCGATGCAGTTCTAAAAGAAAATCATGAAGAAGAAGAAAACGACGATAATGAAAAAGAAAATGGGATGAAAGTGAAAAAAGATACTGTTACGAATGTTAGTGAGGTAATAGCACATACAAATAAAGTAATTTCATGGATGGAGAGGCAAAGTGAATCAAATAATGTTCATCTGTTGCACCTCTTGAGTACAAACAATACACGGAAAAGAAACAGTGTGCATTAACCAGCCAAACAACACTTACAGACGTTTTTAAGAGAAAGGACAAATAGGCCTACATTAGGTTGAGTGAACAAAGACAATGCGTAACTATTGTATTTCATGTTTTGTACATGTGTATAACTGATAAATTTTTATTTTTATGTTTGATGACTGAAATTTACTCATAGATTTTACATCATGTTGTAGACTTTTCCCCCTGTCTTCCTGCCCCATCGTTTGTCACTCTACAGGTCACCTTCTGGTATGCTGTGGTTAAGCTATAATGCAGGGGTGAAGTATGTCTCCCAATAACTGCGCTGTTATTGGGAGACATACTTCACCCCTGCATTATAGCTTTTCCTGTATTTTCTTAAAGGTCACATAAAAGCTGTTCAGATTAAGTGTAGTCTGTTGCTCAGGAAAGTTTCCTATAAAAAAAAAAAACTCCCAGTTGTAGAACAAAATCTGCCATATGTAAGAGTTTTTTTTAGAGTAAAAAAGGAGTGAATAACAGAGCTTAGCTAACATTAATATGCAGGTAATTATAACTTAACTATCATTGATTCAGGATTTTGCCAAATTGTAGTTGTTGTTTTTTTTTAAAGAAATAATTGAAGATTTTTTCCTTTGTGATTCTTGTACTACTACATAACAAATGGCACTTGTTTTAAACAATTCATTTTATTCTTACTCACCATTTCAGAATGTTTCACTGTTGTTTCACCATTTCGTTCTTACTTCAGCTGTCATGAGACCAAGCTCCTAATGACCCACAGTCACAAATAAAAATTATTTTAAAAGTTTTTGGATTTGTAACTAAGGATTATATTAGGTGTGCAACTTAATTTTCGGCCACAGTCACGAAACGTTGACAGCAAATTTTAGCAAATTGAATACATACCTAATCAGGGAAATAATCCCCGTCATGTTGGATACATTTGAGCCATTGGTCAGGGAGCTGCTGAATCCCACTGCGGAAAAAGAGGGCTGTTTCAAGTTGATAAAGTAATCAATACTTGTGTGGACCTCCTCAACAGAAGTGAAGTGCATATCACTCAGGTGATGTTGCAGGGAGTGAAAGAGATGATAATCCGATGGGGCGAAGTCTGAAGAATACGCCAGGTGGGACAAAATCTCCTATCAGAGGTCGGTGATCATGTTTAAAGTCATTTTCGCAGTGTGAGGACGCGCATTATCCTAAAGCAACAGGACCGACCTTCTGCCCTTGCCAGTGTATTGCCTTTTTGCCTCCATTGCATCACTCACACAAATGAGTTGCTAACAATAACACTCAGCATTGACCGTTTCACCAGGTTTGAGCAACTCATAGTGTATGACACCGCAATGATCCCACCATATGCACAGCAACAACTTCCTGGCATGGATATTCTGTTTGGCGGTACTGGTGGTAGGCTGACCTGGATAAACCCACGATTTGCTCCGCTTAGGATTATCGTAGAGAATCAGCTTCTTATCACAGTTCAAAATATTGTGGAGGAAATCCTTATTGAATCTGGAGAGCAAGCACACAGCAACATCGTAGCGCCTAGACTTGTTCGCAGCTGTGTGTTGGTGGGGCACCCAATGGCCCTCCTTGTGAATCCGTCCAAGCTTGTGCAGGTGCTTTGCAATGGCTTGCTGTGCTATTCCGAGTTCATGGGCGAGCTCTGACTGTGTGCGACAGGGATCCGCGTCCTACAGTTGTTCCAGTTCCTTATCATCAACTTTCTGTGGCTGTCCTGGATGTTCTACATCATTGAGATCGAAATTTCCCTGCTTAAACCGCTGGAACCACTTCTTACACGTAATGTAGGACACAGCAGCCTCACCCAAAGCAGCGCAGATCATTTGCTGGGCTTCCGCTGCACTTTTTTTCAGCTGAAACGTGAACAGGAGGCAGTGCCTCAAACAACATTGCTTTCACCATCAACTTGCGTCCCTTCTGTCACTACAGCTGTGAGCGGTTATGGTTGCCTGGAAAGCTGTTAGATGGCGTTGCAATCAGCCATTATCGCACACAGCTATTTGCATTTGCCGACGTTCTATGATCACTTGCAGTTAGGGGCAGAGAATTAAGTTGCACACATAATACTTAGTAACTTTACGCATGTACATAAATCTTTAACTTAAAAAGTACTACATGACGGTTTCTATTAGTTGAAACAGGATCAGTTTGCATGTTGAAACAGTTAGGAGTAATTTGTGAGCACTGCATCTCAGAAACTATATTGTGTGGAAAACAAATATTTTGCAGTGTTCTGCAGCTTTGTTATGTGTACATGCTAACTTTCCACAATACCCCAGCTGGTGGGTCAGATTAATAAGGAAAAGGAAAAAACAAATGATGTCTTGACCATTTGAAGGAGGCCCTGTAAGCACTTCAGATACTTTTAAACATCTGAGAAAATATGCTGATAACCACAATTTTTTTCTTCAGATATGTCGCAGGATATGTTAAAGATCATTAGGCAAAAATTAGGTTATACTTCTATCCCTGGCCTGCTCAGCGTGATGGAGGAATGAGTGCTAACATGCTGCCATCTGTTGGCCAATGGGACATTCCACGTCAGATCAATAAAAAAAAATAAGTTTTTGACCTCACCATTTCTGATTTTGATGAAATTTGGTATGAAGCACACATATGACAAGGTAAGTAATTCTGCCAATTTTCAGATTTTTATTTTGAAAATTGTCCAAGATACACACATAATAAAAATAGAAATTTTCGTAAAAAATGACAAACTCGCACACTTATAAATGGCTGTAACTGTTTTCCTAATTGTAGTACAGTGACAATTGAAACACAGCTGCAAAGCTAAAGCATTGAGCTTTCTATAGATACCATACATGACCTTCTTACAACAGATTAAAGTTTCAAGGTCATCCACTGTGACCTTTGACCTTGAATATCTCAAAACATACCATCTTAAAAAATTACGAAAAAAATATATTTTATTGCTACAACATTCTTCTACCCATGTGCCAGATATTAGGCTGGCACCGCTATGGCAAGGCAGTGTAGAATTAATAGGGAGTATATGTCCTCCAGGTTAGGTTTGGACAAATGTACAATAACTGTTTTCCAGATGCATGTATGTATTAATTTCACAATGTGTTACAGGTTATATTAGTGGTGTACACATACAAGTGAACCGCTTGGTTAATAAGGTTGCAAACCAAAAGAATGTGATGCCATCTTGCTAGTGACCATCTCTATTTCGCTTCTCTCCATAAAATATGTCCGACCTGTTGCTGTTCGTAGGTCAACCTTCTTAATGACCGCTGTTTTATCCACTTGTAATATATCTGGCTTCTGTAGGTATGTGAAAGACACTGAAGGTCCATGTGGGTGCAGAAAACTTATCTTAACTTGTTTTGTATGAATGTTCACATCCAAAACACAACCAACCCACCACTGGTTATCATACTCAACAATAACATATAGCCACGAATATCCTCCAGATCCAGTTCTATTGGATTTAGCAATACTGACTCAACCTTGTATTCAGTTGAGTTTGAATACATCTTGGTTTTAATAGTTGTGCGGCTTACTGGTATTACACAGTGAAGTTTTTGAGTACCAGGAATTGGTCGAGCACTAGCATGACGTATCTTAAGGAACTCCTTGTGGTTCTCATAGTCCTTGTCCGTGCTGTATTTAAAATGGCACGAAGGAATGTTTCTGGAAGCCCAATCATACAGTTGTCGCAGTATCATAATTTGGTCATTGTATGAACACTGAAGGCTGGCACGTGCAGCTAATCTCTTAATTTGTGCCTGCCACGCCATCACATGGCCCCTTTCCATGTGAGGTGGCAAAGAAATGCCACTCAGCTGTGATACCAAAATCTACATCATGATGGCACAGATTGACAAAATTCTTCCTGTTCTTATACTGTGAGGCTGCACCGTCTGAGAAGTAATAGATGTGTTCTACTTTCTTGTCAAAATGTGATGATATAAACTGCAACAATTGGCTCTGGAAAAGGTGAACACTGATAGTGTCATGCTCAAGACATTCTGAGATGACAACAAAAGAAACATGATCCAACTGAAGTATGTGTGAACTTTTGTAGTACACGGCGAAAGGGTGAATAATAGCTTGGGAATTGTTCCAGTGGTATCCTTGGACTGCATCCTGCAGTATGAAGGAATAATTCTCTGCAAAATCGCACAACACAACACACTGATTATCATCAAGGTTTTATTTCAGATTTGACAGAAAGTATGACTGCTGAATAGCTATAAAAGAATGTGGCAATAGCAATTTCACTTTTGATTCAAAGGTCTCAAGGAATTCTTCTACAGTGTTACAGACTGTCATAAGTGTTGTGCGATCAGCTGTAGTCCACAATTTATATACAATTTCATCAATCCCATTCATGGTGAATAAGCTACTTATTTGCTCTAGTAAGTGTGCTATACCAGGACAAGAATCACACTTGAAGAAGAAGCATTCTGGAAGAGGAGGATTACAAGTTATTCTTGCAAGGCAATCTTTGTATGTCCTAACTGGTAATTCATCATTACGAGTTAAGTCTTGCAATTTGCACCCTGCTAGCATAAGTTTAACATTTTCATGAGCACAACACACACAGACACAGTGTGTTCCACTTGCACTAGCCAGCACACAATTCTTTGGGCGTAAACCACAGAACTTTGAAAACCCTACTTTGACATTAGGATTCTTGTCTTTAAATCCTTGAAATATCTCTTTCAAATTTCCTAGAATAAGACGTTTCTGTTTTTGTACTTTTGATCCTGATTCCATCATTGTAACAAAATCTTTTTTTCCTGGTAAACAACGGCTCACTTCATCACTATTATAGTATGCAATAACGTTTTCAACTGTGCTGTCACTGAGAGTTTTCCCAGGCCTAGGATTTGGAGTTGCTAAAATACCCTGCTCTTCCACAAGATTTTTAGACTTTCGTGCCATGTAATATGTTACACCAAATTCTTCCTGAATTTTACGAATACTCCAAGTTCTAGGTAATATTGTTAGTATTTGGACTTTAACACTGCTAGAGTCTGTTTCTTGAAATTTTTCTTTCAACTGTGAAATCATGACCGATTCATCAGACACTGTCACAGGATTATCACATTCTGGAACACCTATGTAGTCTTTTATCACTTCACCAATTTTCTGATATTTCTTCTTACTGTACTGTCCAACACCTAATCTTTTTTTTTTTCACAGGAGATTCGCCTAGAGAAAGTAACGTATCATTCAGACTATCCAAAGTTGTGTCTCTGTCAGTCCATATCTCACTCTTCACCACTCCTTCTGAATTATCTTCACTTAACCGAGGTTGTTCTGCCTCTGCATCTGTTTCAATTATACATGAAGGACCTGGCATTTCAAAGATAGATTTTCTGCATGACCTACATATTTTCTGTTCTAATGTTATATTTGGACATTTCTGAACCATCCAAGGCTGTACTTTTCTCAGATTCTTTCTAAACCTTGTGTGTCCACTTTTACCCAGAGGATTGCAACAAAAAATTTGACTTTTAAAGTCCATTTTGGTTAATGAAACTGCACCTGCAAAAAAAATGATAAATAAATATAGTTTGATAAAAAGAAATTGATTAAATAAAGATAACAAAGATAAAATAAAATAACAATTAAACAGTTAACAATGTTACAGATAAATTGATAACCACACACTCACAAGCTCAGAATTGAAATAACAGCAAATGTAAAATGGTGTACCAGTAAGATTTCTCATTGGCTGTAATAAGAAGCCTTGCGATTGGCTTTAATAAGAAACCCTGCAATTGGCTCTAATAAGAGGCTTTGTCATTGGCTAAGAAGAAGCCCTGCCATTGGCTAAAATGGGTGGAGTTTCAATATCTGATCTCAAAGATTTGTTGACATTATTTACTGCTGAAAATTGTGTCTATCAAGTAAAATTGCTGTCACATAGCATATTTCTGATAAATCTGTTAATCTGTTATAATATATACACATTTCATGTATAATAAACACAAATCCTCAACGTAAGAAATATTTATTGCATGGTATGTCTCTGTGCCTTACATACAGAAGGGTGCAGCATGACACTCCTATTAATCCTACACTGCCTTGCCATAGCGGTGCCAGCCTAATATCTGGCACATGGGTAGAAGAATGTTGTAGCAATAAAATATATTTTTTCGTAATTTTTTAAGATGGTATGTTTTGAGATATTCAAGGTCAAAGGTCACAGCAGATGACCTTGAAACTTTAATCTGTTGTAAGAAGGTCATGTATGATATCTATAGAAAGCTCAATCCTTTAGCTTTGAACTGTGTTTGAATTGTCACTCTACTACAATTAGGAAAAAATTTACAGCTATTTATAAGTGTGTGAGTTTGTCATTTTTTACGAAAATTTCGATTTTTATTATGTGTGTATCTTGGACAATTTTCAAAATAAAAATCTGAAAATTGGCAGAATTACTTACCTTGTCATATGTGTGCTTCATACCAAATTTCATCAAAATCAGAAATGGTAAGGTCAAGAAGGTGATTGATCTGACATGGAATTGCTCTGCTATCCTAATTCTACTCCAGCCTTTGTAAGGGTTGACGCAGAGCTACTAGAGCATTGTAGTGGTCGCTTCTTGTTGTTATTATGCTATAATTTGTATACATTCTCAATAATCATTAAAACTGTGGAATTGTCCAAAGCTGGCAGAGTAAAAATAGTTCTCTATGAAAAGGGATATTCTTCAAGGCAAATTGCTGAAAGAGTGAGCTGTAATCAATCTACAGTTATTAGACTACTGAAGAAAGTAGAGGACACTGGTGATATTAAAAATATGTGTCGCAGTGGAAAGCCCAGATCCACTACAACCTGGCAGAGCAGAGTGCTTAGAAAGCTAAGCTTGGCAGACAGGAAGCTCAGTTCACCTGAATTGCTTCAAAGATGTTCTGCAGTGACTGATGTTACTGTTAGTACATTTACTGTTAGGAGGAGGCTGCTTCACTGTGACTTGTGTGGCTGCAAAGGCAGGCGTAAACCACTGTTAACTGCAAATCAAAGACAGCGTAGATTTCAGTGGGCAAAACAGCATGTCTCATGCACAACCAAGCAATGGGAAAATGTTCTTTTCAGTGATGAATCAGAATTTTGCCTTAATGGGAATCAGAGTAATGCCTATGTAAAGAGATTCAAGCATGAAGAATTCCTTTCAAGTTGCTTAGTGACTACCGTTAAGCATCCGGTGAACATCATGGTTTGGAGCTACATGTTTAACCTCATATATACAGGGTGTGGGATGTAAGGTCAGGTGATGCGTAACATCACAGCCTCTCCTTGACAAATGTCAACCCCGCCTTCTCGTGGTGCATCCTGTTCCTACTAAAGGGGCTCTGACGACCGCCAATAGCGGTATAACTATACCATCGGGATTAGAGGAAATTCTATCCCACACTCACCAACCCGCTTGGCCAGCATGGTGAGTTATGGCCAAACCCCTCCAAAATGACTCCACAACTTAAATCTTGGCCCTCAGTCTCCGGCAGCTGGAATGTACCTGGCCAAGGCAGCGGCCAGTGCGACATGAAGGCAGAGGGTGCTAAGAATCCCTGGAGGACCGGACTAGGCTGCCATCTGATGCTGACCTTGGCAACGTACAATGGACGCTCCCTATCTTCTGATTCAAGGCTTCTTGAATTGGAAGAGGAACTACAAAGGATCAAGTGGGACATCGTGGGGCTAAGTGAGGTAAGGAGAAAAGGAGAAGATCTCATCGAACTGAAAAGTGGACATCTCTTCTACTATCGTGGGACAGATACTGGCAGAACTAGTGGTGTTGGATTTATAATAAACAAGAAACTGAAGGATAAAGTTGTAGAAGTTGAAAGTTCCTCTGACAGAGCTGCACGGCTTGTTATCCAACTCTCGAAAAGATACCAGGCTCAGATTATTCAAACTTATGCACCCACCACAAGTCATCCTGAAGAAGAAATTGAAGAATTTTATGAGGAAATTTGTCATCTAAATAATAAAGGTAAGCAGCACTTGAAGATAATTATGAGAGATTTCAATGCAAAAATAGGGCAACGGCAACAGAATGAAACTTCAGTAGGTAAATTCGGTCACGGCAACAGAAACCAGCGTGGAAATACTCTCGTTGAGTTTGCAGAGGCAGAAGGGTTTTTCATCTTGAACTCCTTCTTCAAGAAAAAGCCACACAGGAAATGGACATGGAGACATCCAAATGGGACGACAAGTGAAATTGATTTTATTATGTGTAACAAAAAATTCGTCATAGAAGACTGCAGTGTGCTAAACAAGTTCAACACAGGTAGTGACCATAGATTGGTGAGATGTAAGATGCACCTCAACACTAAACTTGAACGTGACAAGCTCATAAGACAAACAAAATCTATTGACATAACCAACCTTAAAAAACACCATAATACCTTCAAGTTGGAACTGAAGAACAGGTTCTCTGCTTTAGAAGGCCTAACATCGGAAGAAGTGGACATCTCTGAAGTTAACAGAAAAGTAACCAAAGCTCTTATGGAAACAGCAACAAAATTAGCTGGGTCTAAGAACAAGTTGCATGTAAATAAATTATCAGGAAAAACAAAAATGTTGATGCAAAAAAGAAGAGAGATGAGGACAACTAAAGAAGATGTGACTTCCAAAGTGGAATATATAGAGCTATGCAAGACAGTACGAAAAAGTATCACTGAAGACGTAAGAAAATTCAACTGTGAACTAGTGAGGAAAGCAATTGAAAACAACCAAAGCCTAAAGATAGCAAAGGGACATCTCAGTAAGGGAAGAAAACAGATTATGGCACTGAGAAAAGAAGATGGTTCTGTAACAAGAAATAGAGGCGAAATTTTGACAAGAGTGAAAGATTTCTACTCCAAATTATATGAAAGGGATGATACATGCACTCCAGACATCATGAAAGATACCAGTACCAGAGTTCCTCCAGTCCTTCCAGCAGAAGTTGCACATGCAATCAAGAACATGAAGCGAGGAAAAGCTCCAGGAGAAGATGGAATTACTGTAGACATCATACAAGAAGCAAGTGGGGAAATCGAAACAGTACTCGCCCAAATTTTCACTCGATGCCTTAATGAAGGAAAGATTCCTGAGGATTGGAACACCGCTACAATGATCCTGCTACATAAGAAAGGTGACATTGAGGATCTCGGAAACTACAGACCTATCAGCCTCCTATCAGTAGTTTATAAAATCTTCACTAAAGTTCTTTCACACCGCTTGAAGGTAACACTGGACATGGCTCAACCGAGAGAACAAGCTGGATTCACGAGTGGCTACAGCACAATAGATCATATCCATGTGCTGAGAGAACTAATTGAAAGAGCGAGGGAATATGAACTTCCATTGTGCATGGCTTTTATCGATTATGAAAAAGCCTTTGATTCGGTGAAACCATCAGCAGTTACAATGGCTCTGAAAACCTGCGGTATTGAAGATGCATACATTAATATTAATAATAACATCTATGAAAATGCAAGTGCAAAGATTAGGCTGTTTGAAAATACAACACACATAAAAATTGGAAAGGGAGTGAGACAAGGTGACACCATATCTCCGAAGCTCTTTAATGCCACATTGGAGGGTGTTTTTCAGTCACTGAGCTGGGAAAACAAGGGGATGAAGATTAATGGAGATTATCTAACCCACCTTCGTTTTTCTGATGACATAGTCATTTTTGCAACTAGCCCATCAGAGCTGCAGAGTATGATCCAGGAACTTGCTGACAAGAGTAAAGAAGTGGGATTAAAAATGAACTTTCAGAAGACAAAAGTGATGTTCAATGCTTTTACAAGAAATGAAGATTTATTGATTGATGGAGAAAAGCTGGAGATAACAGACACGTACGTTTATCTTGGACAGCAGATATCAAGTGAGGGTCACATTGATGAAGAAATTAATCGGCGTACAAAACTTGCCTGGAGAGCTTTTGGAAGAAACAGCATAATTTTCAAGAGCAATATGCCATTATGTCTTAAAAGAAAAGTGTTTGATCAATGCATCCTTCCAGTGCTTACGTATGGTGCAGAGACGTGGACCTTAACTAAAAGAGACATACAAAGGCTGCAGACAACTCAAAGAAGCATGGAGAGGTGCATACTTGGTGTAACCAGGAGAGATAAGAAGAGGAACACGTGGATCCGAAAAATGACAAGAGTGGAAGACATCATGATCAGAGTTAAATCCCTGAAATGGCAATGGGCTGGACATACTGCCAGAAGAACAGACCATCGATGGACAGCCGAAATTTTAGATTGGATTCCAAGGGACAGGAAAAGACCCAGAAGAAGACCACATGGAAGATGGGTGGATGAAATTCGAAAGTATGCGGGAGTGACATGGAGGAGACTGGCACAAGACAGACCGTTGTGGAGGAAACTTGGGGAGACCTTCGTCCAACAGTGGATTGATAATGGTTGACGATGATAATACAGGGTGTACGAGAATTATTGGACACATTAATTACAAAATTATATAAAACAAAACATTAAACAGATAGAAAAAAACTGACTGTACTAACTTACAATTACAATGTAACTACACAAGTTAATAAATTTCGATGTGAGATCCCTTAGTTGCTCGTAGTACGTCCAAGCTATACTCGATTTCATGCCATGTATTGGCAAGCATCTGAGGAGTTAT
The DNA here is from genome assembly GCA_039090855.1 of Macrothele yani. Taxonomy (NCBI): domain Eukaryota; kingdom Metazoa; phylum Arthropoda; class Arachnida; order Araneae; family Macrothelidae; genus Macrothele; species Macrothele yani. Next base: position 159,843,022 of record CM077025.1, on the reverse strand, counting down.
GGAATTAATAGCAGCTGCAATACGCTGCTTGAGTTCCTGCAAATCAGTACAAGGCGTCCGATAGACACGATCCTTCACGTAACCCCACATGAAATAATCCAATGGAGTTAGATCTGGAGAGCGAGGAGGCCATGGAATGGGACCACCACGCCCAATCCATCTGTTGGGGAAATGCTCATTTAGGCACTTATGTACACACGTTGACCAATGCGGAGGTGCACCGTCTTGTTGGAAAACGTCATATCTTTTGATCTGGGGTATAGCGAAATTTTCTAGCATATCCAAGTAAATGTCATCATTTATGGTTTTTTTGCAGAAGAAGAAAGAGCCAGTCACTTCTCTTTTTGACAGGGCGCAGCACACATAAACTTTTGGAGAATCACGTTCCAGTTTAATAGCAGCATAAGTCGGTTCACTGCCTCATATCCTACAGTTGTGACGATTCACAATACCTGATACATGAAATGTGGATTCATCACTAAAAATTACAGTACTGAGAAAGTTTTCGTCATTTTCCACTCTATTCAGCATATCCACAGCGAAATCGTACCACAGAGTGTGATCATTTACATGCATCTTTTGCACTATTTGAATTTTATAAGCATGGAACTTTAATTTCTTGTGCAAGATATCGTGAGCTGTCGATTTTGGAATGCTCAATTCTCTGCTTGCTTTATGAACAGATTTTCTGGGGCTTCGTCGGAAACTTTCATTAACTTGGTCAACCGTCTCGCCGCTGACGCTAAGCCTACCGGCTCCTCGACGATGTTCCACATTGCCAGTTTCTTTAAACTGTTTCATCCACTGCTTAATGAAATTCGTTGATGGAGGATTACAACCATACTCTAAATGGTACCATCTTTTAACTTTAATGACAGACTTTAATTACGCAAGCCATAACGCACACATCGCCTTCTGCTGTACGGATGACATGACTACTGATTGCGCATTTCTCATACATTCCTCATCAGGCCACACCTAGTGCCAAAACAAAAATATAGAAACCGTGTTAGTAAATATGTGACATAGAAAAACAGACAATGCTCATAGTTTTTTTGTACATAATTTTGTAATGTGTCCAATAATTCTCGGACACCCTGTATATATACACCGAAGAGCAATTGAATTAAAGATACCTGTCTAGTAACGTGTAGCACCACCTTTCGCAATGATGATGGCAGCGATTCGTCTCGGCATGGACTCGACAAGACACCAGAAGCGTTGGGAAGCCATACGGATCCACGACCCCTGAACAAGCTCCCACAGTTCACGAAGATTTGATGGAGGGGTCAGAGCCTCGAACATCTCTCTCGATGGCAACCTAGATGTGCTCGATGGGATTGAGGTCAGGTGACCTAGCTGGCCAATGAAGCGAGGTCACGTTGGTGGAGTGTTCATCCAACCATTCGGGTACAATTCGGGAGCGATAGCATGGTGCATTGTCTTGTTGCAGAACGAGGTCCCCAGTGGGATGTTGAAGACACACAAACGGGAGCAAATAGTCGCCCAGGATAGCTCGGTAACGTTGACCTGTGAGGGACGATGCCACACTTACCAGGGGTCCCATTTCAGTCCACGTAAGCAGTCCCCAGACGAGAATGCCACCCCCACCAGCTTGAAGAGTACCCCGCTGGCAAGAAGGATCCATCACTTCATGTGGTTTGTGCCGTACTCGTATCCTGCCATCCACATGTACCAATGTGAATTTCGACTCATCAGTCCAGGCAAAAATTTTCTACGTGTCTAGGGTCCAGTGGCGATGTTCCAGCGCCCATGCTAATCTTTGCACCCTGTGATGTGCGGTCAGCAGCGGTACCCTCGTGGGACGATGGCTTCTGTACCCCATAGCGAGGAGATGGTTCTGGATGGTGTGGCTGCTTACACGTTTTTGTGCACCAGTGTTATATTGCAGAGTGATATCTTGCACTGTGGCCCGTCTATCCGCTGTTACAATGCGACCTAGCCGACGATGACCCCGCTCATTCACATGCTGTTGTCCATGGCAGTTGGCCCTTGCAGAGATGGTTTTACCGCATTCTATGTACTCACGGTGCACCCGTGACACAGTGGCTCGTGAAAATCCCAGTGCCTGCACGACTTCCGAGATGGAGTGACCCGTTCGACGGGCCCCAACAATTTGCCCACGATCAAATGCGCTTAGATCCTTCGTCTTACCCATACTGCACCCGACTGTTACTGATTCCCGTCGCATCACTCCTTATATTGTCGGATCACTGCATATGTCATGTCGTTTCCGTTTACAGGGCCGCCCACAGCGCCACATTTGCATAACGCCAGCTGTCTCTGATTCAATTGCTCTTCAGTGTAGGGAACCTCCGTATTGTCGATGGCACAGTAAATGCCCAGAAATACATCTAGATATTAGAAAACAAGATGCTACCTTCATCTAGAAAACTTTATGATGGCAGTTTTATTTTTCACGATGACAATGCTCCCTGTCATCTTGCTAAACTGGTGAAAAAAGTTGTTTCAGGAAAAAAATGTTCCGCATCTTAATTGGCCACCACAGTCAGCTGACTTAAACCCGATCTAAAATTTGTGGTTCAAAGTGTTGTGTGAACTATCCAAAAAAGAAGTCAACAACCAAAATTCAACTCATTGAAGATGTAATTCAAATTTGGAATTATATCTTTCAACCAAATCTTTTACAAAACCTTGTTTACAGCATGCCATCAAGATGCAAAGCTGTGATTAAAGCTAAAGAATGGGCAATAAAATACTAGGTGCATTTTATAATTTTGCTTCATTTTAGCTATGTATTTAAATGCTATTTCATTCCTTATGAAATTCAAAAATGATTTATAGCTGTAAACCTAAGTATTGCATAAATGATCTTTTTCATAATAATTTCGACTTGGTCATGTTTTTTGTAATGTATCTTAAGAACAGAAGTAACTACAGGAAAAACTAAGACATTTTTGAAATCTCCATTAAATTTTGCACCTAATGACATATAAATGTTGAAATGACTATGAAAATTAGTTAGTTAAAGAGTTAAACTTAAAAATTCACAGTTTTTGGAGGAGATGGAATACCTTTGCACACCACTGTATCTTGAGCTGGACTAATTTGGAGAAGCCAGACCCCGCTCTCCTCTCATCTCTGTGTTTGTTGTTACATATTTTTTAATATATTATTTAACAATCAGTTCAAACAAGATTATTCATAGCAATCAGATTATAAATTCTGATACTGCTTGTAGCTCTTACTGGCCATCCATGTAACATTTCTCAAAAAACTTGGAAAATTTCCTCCTTCTGGAGTGGGAACTTAACCTGTATCTCCCAATTTTCGTTGGTGTATGTTATCCATTACACTACCCAGGACAGTGAAGTTCAAGCAACTCAGACTAAGCAACCTTAACTTAGGAATCTGAACCTACTTCAGATTTGCACTGGTTGAAACAATGTTGCTTCTTCATTGCATTCCTTTGACGCTTTTCCAATCCGGAAATGGGGGCAGGTCAGAAATCACCAGTACCACAGAAAATTCAATGCAGGAAGAAATGTACCTCATAATACATGGGAATTCACTAGAATATTCATAGAAATCAATTTATAAGCTCTGAAATTGCTTGTAACTCTTACTGGCCATTCATGTAACATCTCTTGGAAAACGTGGATGACCAGTAAGAGCTACAAGCAATTTCAGAGTTTACAAGGGCTGTTCCAAAAGTACGTGGACTGAATTCACTGTTCAGAGCCTGTGTCACTTGGAGGTTTGGTGTGGGCTTCCTTTTTGAAATAGTGACTTTCACATGCTATACACTGTTTACAGCTTTCCACAAGCTTCTGAAACACGTGAAGCAGTCCATTTTGTGCAAGTCACTTTTTAAGGTAGTGGATGTGGCAGCCTTCACTTTTTTTCCTCATTTGTCTTAAACATCTTCCTCTCAACTCTTTCGTAAGTGTTGGAAAAGCCCAGAAATTGCAGGGTGCAAGATTTGGGCTGTATGGAGGATGTGATAAGCGTTGGCCACCAAATTTCTCCAAAGCTTGCATTGCTACATGGGCCACATGTGACCTCCATTATCCTGAAAAAGAAACCATTGATTAAGCAGTTCTGGTCTTTTCGTACACATTGCTCTCTTCAGGTGAACTCACAAAATGTTAGCCTAACATTGTGAATTAACAGTTTGTTTCTGGGGCATCCAGTGCTGCAATATTATCCTACGAATGTCAAAAAATGAAATAAAAATCAATTTCTTTGAAGAACCAACTTGGAATTTCTTCTTAGGGGTTGGGAGTCGGTGTGTTTCCATATGCTTGACCGTTGTTTTGATTCTGGATTAAAATGTTTTATCCAACACTCGTCTATGGTGACCATTTGATTCAAAAAGTTGGAATCTGTTTCCACTCTTTGGTGAAAAGTATGACAAAGTTCAATGTGGCATTGTTTTTGTTCTACAGTAAGATCATGTGGCACACATCTTGCAAAAACACTAGGCATCTTTAGGTGTAACTTCACAATTCCATGACATCTTGCTACACCAACATTCAACTGCAGTACCAAATCACAAATCGATAAATGTCTATTGTGTCTCAATAATTTTTTGGCTTTCACAATGTTTTCATCAGTCACTGATGTTGGCGAATGCCCTCTTTACGGGCTATCCTGCACACAGTGTTTGTTGTCTTTGAAATGCTTCCACCATTTGAATATAGCTGACCTGCCCAACGCTTCTGCACCATATGCTTCTTGAATCGTCTGAAACATTTTCTGGTTACCTTTGCATAGCTTTATCCAAAATTCAATCATGACTCTTTGTCTGGTGATTAGTGATATATCGTGCTCATCTGCCATTGTAATACACACTTAATATGAACTATTACACTGCGTCCATAAAGAAAGACTGCATGTTGCCTTCACTCGAACTAACCCAGCACACATGAGAAAATCTTCCCTCACTGGAAACGTGACATGTTTCCATAGCAACAGTGCAGTGCTGCCAGTCCAGATACTTTCAGAATAGCTTACGTATAATCTGATTGCTATGAATATTCTAGTGAATTCCCATGTATTGTGAGGAATGTTTCTTTCTTCATTGAATTGCAGTTCAAACAATATATAGTATCAAAATGAGGGTCACAGTTTGTATAACCTTCTTATTAAGTGCACAGCTCAGTGTGATTGCTAAAGGGAAATGATAATAGTGACTATTTTTATTCTGTGTTTGGAAAATTCTGTTACCCAACAAAGCAAGTATAATTAATTTTAAGTTATGTTGAATTATTTATTGTATAAATATTGAAATGTTTAAAATCCTAAGTTGGTTTTAATCACTTACAAATTTTTGGAGGTGTCAGTTTATGGATTTTATTTATGTGTACTGTATCAGAAATGGATTTAATTAATAAAATTTTTAAATACCTTTGATTGATAGCTTGATTGTTTTTCTGTGGTGTTTAATGTAAGAACAAGGATGCTTTTCATTATCTTTGTTTTCTGGCTAACTCATGTGATCATCTTTCAGATTTAAAAAGCATATTCTTAAGTCCTGTTATTATATCTATTGGTTTTGTTGCTATTTTTACTTTATAAGTTTGTTTCTATGAACAGGATTGCGATGGTAACATTTTGCGAGTGGACATAGCTGAAGGCCGTCGTGGCGACAAAAGTGGAGGCTTTCGTGGAGGGCGTCAAGGAGGTAAAAACATATCTCCAGCATTTCAGCAGAATTTCTGTATTTTGTACTATGTTGATGGAATTTTTTTTTTTTTTTTAATTTCATTCACTGAAATAAATTGTCATTAGTAGTATTTATGAATTTTTTTTTACTTTGACCTTACTCAGAGAAGTTGTGCTTAAATGGCAGCATAAGTGTAGAATATTAAAAACATGTTCTCCTTATACTCTGAGTTCATATTTTTGATCTCTAGAAATCACTCGGAGTGTATTGTCGATAAATTGATTATCTATTTAAACAATTAACATAAAAAAATTCCCAGATCCTGAAACAGTTTTTTTAGTTGTTTTTATGTTCATTCAATATCTGTTGCTACTTTGTGAATATCCCTGAGTGCTGTTAACTTATTAAAAATAAAGCTTAATAAGATCTTTGGGTTAATTTATTAAGAGTTCTTTTTTTTTTTCCAGTGCTAAAGCTTTCATCATTAACTTCTCATACCTTTATAGTGTTCATCATACATGTTTTTTGCAACACACACACACACACACACACACACACACACACACACACACACACACACACACACACACACACACACACACACACACACACACACTTTGTCAATAGTGATGTGTTTCACACACTATTAATCTACATTATTCTAGGTCTACCTCTTGATCTGGTTTGATGTCATACCTTGTACTATCTGTTATTGTAATCTTAAATCTTCCATGTGACATACTGTCCAACCACCTAAGTATATTTTCATTAACTTTTCTTGTTAAGGAAGTACCTGCTTGTTCATAATGTTAATTTTTACTGAAGTAGTAATTCTGCTTTTCTGTTGAGTCCATGTAATTTCCTCTGATATTCTTTTTACCTCTGTCATGTTGCAGCTTCAGGTGCACTAAAAAGCCCTGACTTCGAAACCAGCACTCGCTGCTGTAAAAAGAGTGTAGATCCAAATTCAGCATTGTAGTAATTTTTCCACTAGGGGCACAAAATTAGATCATGTTTTCTTCTATATGTTCTAACTATTTAATATAAAAATCGCTTTGTCTCTGATATGTTTATTCAGTTAAGAGAATTTTTTAGCACAATTTGTTAATTTTCATAACAGACATTTCAACCACTAGTGGAGGAAAGTAACTGTTTCTGTTTCTAGATGTTTTATTGATTGTAGAAATGCAGTTGACTTTTTTGTATTTTCTCTAATGGGTTCCATTGGCTATGAAGTTTTTTGAAATATTTTATTCATGTTGGAAAGGATTCAACACTTGTGCTCATTACAATTGAAAATTCGGTGTCATCTTTTTTGTTTAAATGACTGACTGAAATTTTTACAATGGATTTTTATTTATGGGCTGTGTAATCTCAATATTATTTATGTTGTACCCTTTTCATTCTCCCTGATATGTGAGGCAACTACGTGAGACAGAATTTTTTTTTTTTTTTTTTTTGTAAAATTTTTAGGAAAACCATGTATCTAAAAATATGATAGATATTACTTTCAGTATATTACTTTATTTCTTAATTCCCCCCAAAATTAGGAAAAATGAATTGTAAAAAGTTCTTGTTATTAAGATTCCATTCAGTTTCTGCAGATATTTGCTTCATGTCTTGTAACATGGAGCAGTTAGGCACAAAATCTTGCTCCTTGGAGAAGCACATCACACGAGAACCAACTAAACAATGGATCAAAGCACTCTGTTTCATGGTTCTCATGAAATGTGTGCCTTTGAACAAGAGCTCATTTTATCACTAGGCTTTGCTCAACTGTGTTGTAGAAAAAATGAAAAACTGAGACTAATCAGCTGACAGATTTTTCTTGCATATGAGCTGGTTTGTATTGGAATGTATTAACTAACACCGTGTGGGCAGTATACCACTTACATTCACCAAAGTTTATAGAATTTTGGCACCGAAAATAATGTGCTTTGTGCATTTAGTTGTTATTAATAAAGATCAGTTATCTAAATAATTTACAAATGTGTGCTTTGGTGAGAAAAGGGAAGAACACAAGGAAATGTAACAATTCATCACAGTGTGATTTGTGTTGCTGCTATGGAGAAACTTTCAAAACCACCTGGAAAAGTCAAGATTTTTTTTTCTTAACTTTTTGAGTGGGAACCCTGTTAAAAGGGTCCCTGCCAAAAGTAATGAAAATATAGTGATATACAGAGCTTACTTTTATCAAACAATGTGCTACAAACATAGTACATTTTTTTCCAAAGATTGCTGTTATTTTTAAATAGATGAAGAAACCGCAGAGACCATTCACTGTGAAAGATTAAATTTCTGTACATTGTTATGTGCATAAAAAAAAAAAAAAAAAAAAAAAAAGCACATTGGTTGAAAGATTTCTGCTGTACATTTTTAGATTTATGCTTCCTATGGTTCTGTTTGTGGCAGGGTTTGCCAAGGTGGGCCCAGCTCAAAAAAACCCAGTGGATTTTTCAGTCTGGGCCCAGTTGAAAGAAACCCACCTGGGTTTTTTCAAAATTAGATTCTATTTTTGGTTCTACAATATTCTAAATTTAATCACACTCAATATAGTATTTTTTTTTACAATTAGTTTGGCATTTAGTTTGACTGACCTACTTCGTGCATTACTTACCTGAGAGACGGAGATTAAATTTAGGAGAGACGAAGACTGTTGCTGTAGCTGTTAGCTCGGCACAACCGGGGCCTGGAGAGGGGAGGTTTATTTTTTCACAAACAAATATTAGTCATTAATTCTTCTATCTGTAGGATATAACCACTAGCTGTTTTTGCTAAACTCTTGTAAGACGTGAAAAATCTACCTTTCAAGCTCTTTGCTAAATATGTTTCTTAAAGAAATTTCATCTGATAATGCCAGGGGTTTTTGTTTGCAAATTTTTAGCAATTGTAACAGTTTTTTTTTAAATAGCATTAAATTCACAATTGCTAAATTTCCAGTTTTTACCACTTTTGTAAATATTCTGTGTTGATAAATACACAGTTGATGTGGACCAAGAACATCAAATAGAAGTCATCGCTCTTTCCACGTTTATAAGTGAGTCACGGAAAAATTTCTCATAGGCGTGTAACTGGAAGACCCTGGGTTCGTTTCCCGATGGCAGCCGATGAGAAATTTTTCCGTGACTCACTTATAAACGCGGAAAGAGCGACGACTTCTATTTCTGCGTTGATGTTACTGATTTACGTGAACACATGTATAAGAGTGGGACCACACTTAAAAGCAACTATTGTTGTTTGTTTCGTTAGTAAGATTTAGATTTTTTTTCCATGCACCATTTTATTTAAAAAATAACGTGCAAAATTCTCCCCCCCTCCTCAACCCACCCCGATCCTCGTTTAACTAGCGGGAGGGTAGAATCTGAGAAAATATGTCTGATGTAGCCAGTTTTTTTGTTTTGTTTTTTCAAATTATGGCGTTAAACATATGTCAAAACCACTTTACCGACACCTGGAATTTTACTCTAAAAAACCTGGGAAAGTCAGAGAATTTGATTTCACCAATTGTGTGGGAACTCTGTATATACTGAACACATTACGGATTGGGAGGAAACAAATTTAAAAAAAAAAAAAAAAATTAAGCCACATAAGAACAGTTGTGAATATCCACAGCTAGAAATTGCTTGTTAAAAGAAATCACTGACTTTCTGCAAATAAAGATGTGAAAATAACAGTGATAAGTGAAGTTTTGATTTGACAATTTTATTATGTATATTTCTATAATTTTTACTGTGTAATAAGCAAAATTTCTTAGATTAAAATTTTTTGATTTGAAATTTTAAAAATAAATAAACATCGTTGAGATTATTGTGTGGTAAAATGTCAAATTCTGGTTTTTTTTTTTTATTTCGTTGCAACGAATAAATGTGTTAGGGGATCTTATAAAATGTGTTCTAACAGCATTTGACTGTATTTGACAAATCACGTACACACTTGATATGTTGACGTTTTGTGATATGTTTTATTTCTTTAGGCTTTCCAAGAGGCGGTGGCGGCGGTGGTGGCGGTGGCGGTGGCGGTGGTGGTGGAGGTGGAGGTGGCAGCGGTGGTGGTAGGGGCAATGGTGGAAGAACTCCAGGTCAGTTCAGTGATAGGGGTAACCGTGGTGGTTTCCGAAGTGGTGGTTTCACAGAGCGCAGAGATCCTGGAGGAGATAGGAACTTTGATCACAATTTTGGAACAAGACAGAACCCTCCCCGAGAAAGGTTTCCAGCTGATGACTTCAAACCCACTTCTCCAGCACCACCTTCAGCAGGTATTATTTGAAGTTATTACTCATTGAAAGTAATTTATTGGTTTAATACAGTAACTGCCAAATGTACATGACTAATTTTTTGTTAGTTCCATTGATTTTTGCATGAATTTTATTGCTGTAAATTATAGATCATATTAATCCATTGTAATTGTGGATGTTCAAGTGAGAATGTGATTATTATGCATACCTTTTCCTCGTACATTTCGTATTTATTTGTGCATCTGAAAACTTGTATGTTGGCTATATATTTTAACTTTGTAATACACATATATTACTTTTTCTTCATCTATCCTTGTGGTTAATGGTGGTCGTTTGCATCACAAATTCTATTATGTGATTCATAAACTGTTAGGGCTATAATTTTTATGTTAAGAGTGTCATTGACAGAGGAGAGCTGCGTGCAAAACTTATGTGGCAAACGGCCAACAAGTTTTTCATAGCTGCATGAAATTCACGTACATGTGCATGCCGTTTGCAAAAAGTACTGGATGTCTGCAGGAAATTTTACGCTGTAATGTTTTTTTTGTTTTGTTTTTCTTGTGGTTTTAAAGAAAGTTTACTGGATATACTATGAAAATATATATTTTTTTCTTTTTAAGTGGACACAGAAAGCGGAATGGGAAACTCAGTCAGGATTAATTCCTAAAATAAATTTTGTTTCTTCTTAGCTGGCCGCTCCGCAATGCCCAAAAGCCTGCAGGTGCCCTTTTAATCTAAAAACTTCAGTATTCTGACTGGTGACATCGTGTGGATGCATCCGCATTGGTAACTTCGGGATTTTTTTAAACCCTATCTCCTAATGAAGAAATTAGATCCAGTTACAAAGGGCAGCCATTTTGCTTCTCTTTGAAGGAAGAAACACACTCCCTTCCAGATGGTAGTGGAACGTAATGTACAGTGCAAGTGCATCACATCATGGACGGTGAGGTCTTGGATAAGTATGAGTACTTATCTCATAGAAGCAAGGACATCCAAGACCTTGCTGTCCACAATGGAGCAAGGAGAGGCCAGGCGGAGCGACGGGGGGGGGGGGGTTGAAAATGCTGCAAAGAGAGAGCAGAACGGAAAAGGCTACAGAGAGTGAGAGAAGAGTTACAAATACCTTTCCCCTTACTCACATTTTGTCTCGTCTGTTTGGTGTTTATGCGTTCACCTCTGACAAGGAAGGCAGCAAGAGGTGCAAGTTTTAAGTCCTAACCTCCCCCCCCTCCTATAAAAAAAAAAAAAAAAAGAAAGAATCCTGCGTGACTTTAGTCAACCTAACTTTACACTTGGCATACCTGCTTTACCTTCTTTTCCTAGCTTCTCAACCCTTTTGTATTTGCACCAGAAGTACATCACAAACAAGCATTTTTTATACTGATTATAAATACATGCATATGTTTTCAACAAACTTCATAGGCAACAAATGAGTGTTACCATTGAGTGATGTGGCCTCAGATCCCCACTGAAAACTTGCAGGAAATTTTTGGTGCCAAAAGTGTACGCAGAAAGAAAATATTTTTATGCAACCCTGCAAGTTTTCCTTGGCTGAATTAGCATAAGAATGACAGTTTAAAATTCTATGACTTTATTGAACATGTGCCAACAAATAACATCAAAAAGCGTGTTCAATCACTATTCCAATATTATTTATACAGTGCATGATTGATTATCTCAGCTAATGGAGGGGATAATTGAATAATATGGAAAACCTGATACTTATGTTTTATTGTGTTTGTTGATGACAGGTTGTTCCCTATGTACTTTGAAGATACAGAACTTTTCCTTGTTTTTGAGATTGATGGAAGGTAAAAGTCCAGTGACTCTTGAGGTGAGTTTAAGTATTCAATATTTCATGAGAAGAATGAAGCCAGACAACAAAACAACAAATATGTTGTCTGCATATCAAAGCCAGGCAGTAGGTTGAAGATGGTACTTAGCATTGACAGAATTTTCAGTATGTTGCAGAAAGATTTTTGTGAGAAGGGGCCACATTGGGGATCCCGTATTCTCCTGAACAGAAACTCCTGAGTGATATTTCCTGGTGTGTACAAAATTCCCATTTTTACTTCTGTTGGTACTGTAGTTTATATTGTATTGACTGCATTTTTCGCAGCATTACTAAGCACCTGACTGAGCATAAAAATGATATTACCTAAGGTAGACTTAATTCTTCCTTAGCAGTATTGACTGTCTCAGATAAATCAGCTGTGACTCTCTGGAAAAATCTTGATGAAATTGCTTTTTTTGTAAACAAAATGGCTGTATGTTTTGGTAAAAGCTTTAAAATATGTACCTGACCCTTTCCATCTCAATTCAGGCAGGGGTTTCAGTTGAACACCTCCAATTTTTTTGAAAAAAATATGGTAGCTACTCCTAACACACGTATAAAGTACAGCAAAAAAATTTTTCACAAACAATTTTTTTGGTCGAGCTACAGCATTTTGAAAATAGGCAAAAAAATACACCTGTGACGAAAATAATGTGAAACACCAAATTTTTAAATGTACAATGCTCCTGTACTATAACAGGTAGAGACTTGAATTTTTTTTCTATTTTGAAGCTATTGAATTGGCCTTTCTGTATGTTCACAGAAATCGATGAAAGGAATATTGCTGGATGGCAAAAAAAGTATATTTATTACAAAAAAAAAATTAATTTTCCACAAATTTAGGATTTTTTTTTTTTTTTAAGAAAAAGACTTTTCAGGTGGGTAAGTATGCCAACCTGCACTTCTACTAGGGTTGTCTTAGCAGTAATTTTATTTTTATCCTGTGATGCATGCAACTCATAAAATTAATTTTTAAAATATACAAAATTTCAAAAAATCAACATTTTTGAATTGAAATATCTCAAAAACCCCATTTTTAAAAATTCTGAAATTTTGTCTAAAAATAATGTCCTAATGGTAGGTAGTTAACTGGGGGAATCAGGTTACTGGATTTTTGCCTTGACATTTTTCTACAAATTTTTGAAAACTCACTTCTCTCCTGTTCGAATCTCACGGTTGGGTTATTATTTAAGAAAAAAAGAACAAACTTCGAAAGATATTTCTGAAAAGTTTATCTGAGTATATATTCCAAATTGACGTGCCAATCTATATTTTAAAGTCATTTTTATGACACAAATTTTGAAGATGACAATCCGATTTTTGGTGTAAATGTGACAAGGATGGTAAGTCAGATAATATCCGAAAACTTGAAAATTTTCATCGTCCTGGAGCGGGACTCGAACCCGCGTCTCCCAGAAAACGGTGGTGTAGTGGTTAGCATACCTAGGCGTTTTCTGGGAGACGCGGGTTCGAGTCCCGCTCCAGGATGATGAAAATTTCAAGTTTTCGGATATTATCTGACTTACCATCCTTGTCACATTTACACCAAAAATCGGATTGTCATCTTCAAAATTTGTATTAGATGGCGTAATCCCGTATTTCTTTCATGATTTATTCTGCTTCTCCGGGCAATCACGGGATAGGATTATTAACCTCCAGATTCGCTAAACATGAATGCCGGTTGCTTCGACTAGCGAATCCTGTGATCGTTACATTCAAATTGATCGGAAACTTGAAACTTGGTCGTTCTGGATGGTGTAGTGGTTAGCATACCTAAGCGTTTTCTGGGAGACGCGGGTTCGAGTCCCGCTCCAGGACGATGAAAATTTTCAAGTTTTCGGATATTATCTGACTTACCATCCTTGTCACATTTACACCAAAAATCGGATTATCATCTTCAAAATTTGTATTATATGGCGTAATCCCGTATTTCTTTCATGATTCATTTTTATGATTTTTAATAACTGTCACCTATGTACATGTTTAATTTTTTTAAATCCATAGTCTGTACATGTACAATGCATTATCTCAGTTACAGTTAAGATTCAATTTCTACTCGTATTTACATAAGAAAAAAGGTCTCAAAAAAAAAAAAAATTATGAGGTTACCATCATAACTACAAATTATTCAAACTGAGAAAAGCTGCTGGATTTTATTGATTTCCTTCTCATCAAAGGTGTGAATGAAGTCATACAGAACGTCCAACAGGAGTTGGGGCATTCACCTTTAGTAGTACATTTTTTTAGGGCACTGGACACTTGACCTGTTTTCTTGCCACATTCTTCTGGCCACCAAAAACCGCTGGTCCAAGAGGGTGCATGAAGATACTGTTATGTCCTTGAATTTTTTAGACATGTTCGTAATCTGTCCCATCCATCCACCAGTTATCGTCATAAATGCATCCTATAAATTCTCCTATTTGAAAATCATTCACAGAAAATGGGTTCTTTTTTTTTGTTGGTTTGAAAATTGCACTGCTTTGTGTGGGTGCCGGACTGTTCTGGCCATTGATGGTTTATTTCCATGTACTAACCAGGAATGCTGTGACTATTTCAATAGCAGATTTTACTGTATTCCACTCTTCTACTTTGCTGGTTCGATAGGATTGAATTTCACAAGTTGTGAGGAGTAGAAGTTTTTAGTCTTTGGGATTAAGGGGTAAATCGTTTCAACAAATGAAGGTGCATCTCTTAAAGCTTGTGAAGCTTCTTTCTGTAAGTTGAATTTAGTAGCAAAATGTTTGCACAGGCTACCCACACCATCACATGCACCCTTGCATTAGCCTGTGACCGAGAAGATGCACTTCCTTGTTACATTTGGGTCCCCCTTCATAAGTTCATAGAACTGATATTTGTTTTTGAAGTGCCCGGCTGCTCCATCTGAGATGTAAACAATTGTTTTAAATTTTTCCAAAGGACAAGTCTTAGCAATTTCACTTTTTATGAGCAGAATGGCACACAGAGCATGTGCTGTGTCATGGCTTATATCATTGCATGCTACCACAAAAGACTTAGTCTCATTTGGAAAGTATGCAATACATGTAAAGAGTGAGATCTGGACATTTTTTGCCAGTAGTAACTTTGCACTTCATCAGGTAGAATTACAGATCAGTTTAAAGCAAAGTAAAAGTGCAACACCAACACTGGACTATGTGCTGCAGACTGTTTAACCTTTGCTATCCCATTTCTCTGGATCCGCTCATTATAAATTACAGAAGAGTTTCTTTCCTCTTGATATCCCCCACCTTCAGTAACTCTTTTTTTCGTTGACTCCCCCAATGACTCTCAAGCAGCCTTAATAGGTGTTTCACAGTACTCCATAAAAATTGCACTGGGCAGTACCATTTTCAGTGCCACAGCTTTGGAAAATCAAACTTTGAAATCATATCAGCTGCAGTTTAGCCCAAAAATTACCGCAAATTGCAGTTTACCCATGAGTTAAAAATTGCTTAAGTTTCATAAAATCATTCACCACCATTTTCACTGTTACACATTTTTTCTTGCCATTTTCGGATTTAGTCACATTTGGCGACTTGGTGAATGCTTAGTGCGAGCCCTGCTGGGAATTGTGTCCTCCTGCTATTAAAAATTTATTAAATAATGATTACAGTTCTCATTTTTTCACTGAATTCAAAAATTTGAAAAAAAGTGCCATTTTTGCAAAAATTGGAAAAAAAAATTGAAAAAAAAAGTGTCATTTTCAAAAATATGTAAGAAAATTTCAAGGCAAAAATCCAGTAAACCTGATTCCCCCAGTTAACTACCTACCATTAGGACATTGTTTGGACAAAATTTCAGAATTTTAAAAAATGGGGTTTTTGAGATATTGCAATTCAAAAAAGTTGATTTTTTGAAATTTTGTATATCTTAAAAATTAATTTTATGAGTTACAAGCATCACAGGATAAAAATAAATTTAATGCTAAAACAACTCTAGTAGGGGTGCAGGTTCGTACACTTACCCACCTGATAAGTCTTTTTCATAAAAAAAAAAAAAAATCCTAAATTTCTGGAAAATTAAAATTTTTTGTAATAAATATAATTTGTTTTGCCATTTGGCAACATTCGTTTGACCAATTTCTGTGAATTTGAAGAAAGGCCAATTCAATAGCTTCAAAATAAAATAAAAATTCGAGTCTCTACCTGTTATAGTTCAGGAGCAGTGTGCACTTATAAATTTGGCGTTTCACATGATTTTCGTCACAAGTGTATTTTTTGCCTATTTTTAAAATGCTGTAGCTCGACCAAAAATTTTTTTTATGAAAAATCCTTGTGCAGTACTTTATACCTCTATTAGGAGTAGCTACCATAATTGTTTCGAAAAAATTGGAGGTGGTCAACTGACACATGTTGGTCATGCCTGCCTGCCTGCCTGCCTGAATTGAGATGGAATTAGTCACCTCTTGAAACTGCAGCACTGATAGTTTTTATTTTATCCCCATCATTCGGAAAACCTTCCTATCATCATTTGTCTACACCATAATAAAGCACTTGAAAATCCAAATCTGGCAACTAGTCTTGCTTTGAATGTTTATAAGTGATTAAGACCTAAAACTGTCATTCTGAATCAATTCCTCTAAAATTTGATGAACGAAGCATAAATATCTATCAATTAACATGATAAAAACAACAACAGCAACAACTTGCAACTGGCCTTTGCAACCTCAGTAAATGTTGTGTCAATATAGATTTTTAATTGGGTTAAAAGACATATACAAGTTAAAAAACAATACTTTAAAATACAATAGTTAAAAGTACTAGATCTTTCGACCAACACTATGTGGTTTTCATCAGGTACAGGACATACTAAACAGGCTGTTCATGCAAGCACAACATATATACAGTGACAAGGGTGTGATGACGCATTATCATGCATGCTCATACAGGAATGCAACGTGACCAAAGAAAGACACTGGAAAGTGGTGGGCAATCTAAAGAACTATTGAAGGTTGGGGTCAATAGTGAAAGGTAGAAATCCAGTTGATCGGATGGTGTAGTTGAAAAATAAATTCAAAGTACGATTATCACCAAAGCGTTCCGAAAGTTTAGTCCAAATTTGGGAAATATATGCGGGTATGTCGACGTGAAAATACAACACACATAAAAATTGGAAAGGGAGTGAGACAAGGTGACACCATATCTCCGAAGCTCTTTAATGCCACTTTGGAGGGTGTTTTTCAGTCGCTGAGCTGGGAAAACAAAGGGATAAAGATTAATGGAGATTATCTAACCCACCTTCGTTTTGCGGATGACGTAGTCATTTTTGCAGCTACCCCATCAGAGCTGCAGAGTATGATCCAGGAACTTGCTGACAAGAGTAAAGAAGTGGGATTAAAAATGAACTTTCAGAAGACAAAAGTGATGTTCAATGCTTTTGCAAGAAATGAAGATTTATTGATTGATGGAGAAAAGCTGGAGATAACAGACACGTACGTTTATCTTGGACAGCAGATATCAAGTGAGGGTCACATTGAGGAAGAAATTAATCGGCGTACAAAACTTGCCTGGAGAGCTTTTGGAAGAAACAGCATAATTTTCAAGAGCAATATGCCATTATGTCTTAAAAGAAAAGTGTTTGATCAATGCATCCTTCCAGTGCTTACGTATGGTGCAGAGACGTGGACCTTAACTAAAAGAGATATACAAAGACTGCAGACAACTCAAAGAAGCATGGAGAGGTGCATGCTTCGTGTAACCAGGAGAGATAAAAAGAGGAACTCGTGGATCCGAAAAATGACAAGAGTGGAAGACATCATGATCAGATTTAAATCCCTGAAATGGCAATGGGCTGGACATACTGCCAGAAGGACAGATCATCGATGGACAGCCGAAATTTTAGATTGGATTCCAAGGGACAGGAAAAGACCCAGAAGAAGACCACATGGGAGATGGGTGGATGAAATTCGAAAGTATGCAGGGGTGACATGGAGGAGACTGGCACAAGACAGACCGTTGTGGAGGAAACTTGGGGAGACCTTCGTCCAGCAGTGGATTGATAATGGTTGACAATGATGATGATGATGTCGACGTTGCAACACCTTTGCTTAAGAAGGTTAATAAACAAACTTTCAGCGAAAATAGTTGTGAATCTGTTGTAAGATGCGAGGATCTGAGTTTCATCTCATGCCTAGCTAAAGCTGTTGATCCAGTTCTCACGTCGTATAAATATTCAGACACATGGGCTTTAACCGATCTGAGAGTCGAGCCTATGTACAATTTATCTTCGACATTAGGTTCCACTGCTTTAAGTAGAATTGAATATACGCCGCATTTAAGTATTGGTTTGATTGGGTCCCTGTCATGTCTGATCATGGAAAATAAGAGTCCTTAAACCAAAGTCCAAGTTGGATCTAGCGCAAATATTTCTTAAGGCATTGGTGCAAGTAGGAGATTAATCCATAGATCCCACATAGTGCTTTGAATGGCTGGTTTGCCCTAAAGTAGTGAAAGAAAGGCGTCTGAATTTACGCAGAATTGAAAACATAATTTCCCTTGGGTATCCAAAGTCACTAGCAACATTCAGGATTCGACGTAACTCAAGCTTACGTAAACAAATAGAAGATGAGTGTGGGAACGTCGTGCATACCAAAAATCTGATTGCAACAAGTTTAGCAGACTGTGGTTGGAAATGAAGAATAAGGTGCAATAACAGGTTTATTCTTTGTTTCAACCACAGTCTGCTAAACTTGCTGCTATCAGATTTTTAGATTACCCACCTCCCTGCAGTGTGTTTCTTCTGTCACGTTGCCTTCCTGTGTGAGCATGCGTGATAATGCATCATCACGCCGTTGTCACTGTATATATGTTGTGCTTGCATGAACAGCCTGTTCAGTATGTCCTGTACCTGATGAAAACCACATAGTGTTGGTCGAAAGATCTAGTACTTTTAACTATTGTATTTTAAAGTATTGTTTTTTTAACTTGTACTACTACGTTCAAAAAGTTCCGGAACTTTTGAATATTTGCCAAATAACAGGGGATTACGTCATTCCTCGCTAAGCAAGTGAAGAGCATGATGTGACCGACCAGCCAGAACCGGTTTGATCCAGATCCAGCATGTACAGCGTATGTGCGTAGTTCGTGATTACAGGCATTCAAGGCTCTCCGTCGTGAGGACAACGATGTCGACTTTTGAACAGCGCTCAAGTGTAAAATTTTGTGTTCTGCTTGGAAAATCTTTCGCTGAGACTTTTCAAATGATTAAGTCAGCATACGGTGAGAGTGCAATGAGTCAAACTAAAGTTTATGAGTGGCATCGACGATTCGAAAACGGGTGACAAAGTATCGAGGATGGTGAGAGGTCAGGACGACCTTCAACATCCACAAAGGATGAACAAATTGCCATTGTCAAAGAAATTGTGAAAAATGATCGTCGAAAAGCTGTTGCAGCAATTGCAGAAGTTGCTGGCATCTCAGTTGGAAGCTGCCATGCCATTTTAACAAAGAAACTAGGCATGCATCACGTGTGCCAACAAATTGTTCCCAAAAACCTGACACAGGAAAAAATGGATGAGTGCAGGCAAGTTTGCGGGGATAACATCGATGCAGTGGATTCAGATCCCGATCTCTTAAATCGATTGATCACTTGTGATGAGACTTGGTGCCTTCTGTACGACCCCCAATCCAACCGACACTCAAAAGTGTGGAAATCACCGTCGTCACCACAGCAAAAAGTTCAAGGCTGACCACTCCAAAGGAAAGGTCCTGTTAACAGTTTTCTTCGATTGCAAGGGGGTCGTACACAAGGAATTCCTTCAACATGGTCTTACAGTCACTAAAGAAGAGTATGTCCTAGAATAAGTGATGCACAAGCGACTCGATCATTGGAAGACCAACTCGTGGGTGCTCCATCATGATAATACGCTGGCCCACAGTCCCTCCTGGTGTCCAATTTCCTGTCCAAACATTACATTCCCGTTCTTTCACAACCAGCTTATTCTCCTGATCTTGCCCCACGTGACTTTTTCCTTCTTCCCTGGATGAAGAATTTGCTTAAGGGGCGACGCTTCTCAAGTTCCAAAGAAGTGCAACGAGCTGCGACGGAAGCACTGAGGATGTGGCAAAAGAAGGCTTGCAATCTGCATTTAAATCTTTGTATGAGTGCTGGCAAAAATACATAGTTGCACAGGGTAACTACTTCAAAGGAAACACTGCATAAACAGGTATTATCTATACTCATTTTTTTTAATATAAAAAGCTCCGGAACTTTTGAACGTAGTAATATATATCTTTTAACCCAATTAAAAATCTATATCGACGCTACATTTACTGAGGTTACAAAGGTCAGTTGCAAGTTTTTCTTATTGTGTTAATCAACAGATATTTATACTTCAGTGTTACATTCGACACACATTTTTGTATATATGTTATGAAATTTGATCATTTATTTTTATAATGCTTCTTAACATTATCACTCATTAAAACGAATGTGTGAACCTGGTGTTCCAGTCTCTATTTCCATTAATGTATATCATAGGAAAAAATAAAATGACTTTAGTTACAGAGTGCACTATTTTATTTGCTGAAATTTTCTTTGTACTTAACTGAACATTTTGAATAATTTCTGCTTATTTCCCATTTGCTCCCAGTGTACAAAAGGGTTGTCTTTTTGATTGACCCATTAATGTCAAAATTATTTTTTTCAAAGTGTTTTGTTATGTTCACAAATATTGTTCAGTGTGTATTATTTCTTAAGGTGTATAAATAAGTGTGTGTGTGTGGGGGGGGGCAAAATATTCCATAGTCATTGAAAAAAACTGTGCCCTATAAATAGGCTCACAGGGATATTGTGTTTCATGTACTGAAGGTAAATATTGTTTTTCCAGATAAAAAGTTTTTATTCTTTAAATATGTTTCATAATAGCAAAATAGAACAAAGTAAAATACTTTTAGTTCCAGTAATGATGAACAAATTTTCTGAAATTTGGGAAAACAAATTGTACAGAATGTGACATTGCATTTTAGATGAAATCTGAGTGGTTTGCTTTTGCAGTTCTGATATTGGCGATGCCTTTGTCTCCATTTCCAATATCATATTCGATGCCAGGGCTTATTTCAAGTTTTGAAGTGGAGAGAAAGTTGTACAGTCTACCCTTTTGGACCTTTCTTCCATGGCATGGCCTAGCTTCAAATGTTTTTGGGCTGTGCTTTGTTGATATGGACTTTGATACATGGATCAATTGATAAAGTATATCAGCATTGGTTATTGCCATGGAACCAGTCGTGCAGTCCTGAAAGAAAAAGTAGCCTGCTGCTCCAAAGACCTGCCCAGGCATTACAGCTCCAGCGGGTAAGTAGGGGAGCTTTAAAATTGAATATGTATAAACACTGCCTGGTACCCATTTCACTGGCAGTGGAAACAAGAAAGATGGCACCAAATTTTTGGGTGTAATAAGCACGTCTTTTGAATCCGTTCTGACGCAAATTAAATGTATCAAAGCTATTCAAAGTCAATGGAACCGGTATGGAAAACAATAGATCTGACGAAAGATTTTCAATCGGGTTTTTGATCCTTCAGATATTGCTGTAAACGGAATCATGAGCTTACGAACTCTTAGAAACAGAGATATCGACAAAAATAAGATATAACTTTACGTCCCCTGGTGGGAGAACCATGCATTATTTTAGGAAGAAAGTATTCTCAAAAGGTTTATCCATATAAGCGGTATTGGTCGAAGAAAAAAATTAGTCGAGTTTTCAGGAGCCCACATTTAGCAACAAATACTTCAGAAGCAGAAATTAACACTTATGACCCCTGGTGGCTAAACCATTCTTTGCCAAACATTAGAAATTATGTGAAAAATATTTTCCATCAGGTCTTGTATGCAATACAGGAAGAATTTTTCAAATCAGAGCTTTAGGAGCAGAAATAACGCAGAAAGCGCAATTTACCTTTGTGCCCCCTAGCGGAAAGTCTATGATTTACTTGAAAATTTTGAATTTATAGGAAAAACATTTTGCACCGGAAACACTCTAACAAAGAAGGAATTTTTCAAATCGTACTCTTAGAAGTAGAGATATTGACACAAATAAGATATACATCTACGCCCCCTGGCGTAGAAACTATGCATTTTTTCAAGAAGAAAATTTTCCTAAAAGGTTTGTCGACATGAGTAGTATCGGTCAACAAACGACTTTTTTTCAGTCGAGATTTTAGAAGCTCATATTTTGCTGCAAATACAACAGAAGCGGAAATTAAGACTTATGCCACCTGATGGCCAAACCATTCCTTACAAAAATTAGAAAATATGTGCAAACAATTTCCCACCAGGAGCTGTATGCGGTTCAGAAAGAATTTTTCAAATCGGAGATTTAGAAGGAGAGATATAGGGGGAAACACAATTTACATTTACGCCCCCTAGCGGAAAGTCTATGAATTACTTGAAAATTTTGAAATTATATGAACCACATGTCACACTAGAAACACTCTCCAACAAAGAAGGAATTTTTCAAATCTGACTCTTAGAAGTAGAGATATTGACAAAAATAAGATATACATCTACGCCCCCGGCGTACAAACCATGCACTATTTTAAGAAGAAAATGTTTCTAAAAGGTTTGTCTACATGAGTAGTATCGGTCAACAAACGACATTTTTTTCAATCTAGAATTTAGATGCTCATATTTTGCTGCAAATACAACAGAAGCGGAAATTAAGATTTACGCCCCCTGATGGCCAAACTATTTTTTTTACAAAAATTAGAAATTATGTGCAAACGATTTCCCACCAGGAGCTGTATCCGGTGCAGAAAGAATTTTTCAGATCGGAGATTTAGAAGCAGAAATATAGGGGGGCACACAATTTACCGCTACGCCCCCTAGCCGAAAGCCCCGCACGGGGATAGCTGGTTTTCCAGTTATTTGGGGAGCGGCGCCCCCACGGCCCGAGCTGACCTTGTGACTGGTCAACATCCGATGTCATGCCACCGCTTTGCTGTTGGTGTTTGCAGGGACGGCTGTTCATCCAGCTGTTGGGGAGTCGCGGCCCCACGATCCCGAGCTGGTCTTGTGTCTCGCTTTTTGTTTTTATTTATTTTCTCCACTGGCTAGTTGCCCGTGTTGTATTATCTACCTCATCGCTACCACGTTGTGTACTAACACCCCGGTCTTGTGGTTTTGTTACCCTCCACCACTAACTGATTTATATTAACCGCTCAGTTCGTAGGTTGCTGAGATTCTGTTTAGGTTCCCTTCCAGGATTTGTCTTCTTTGGATTTCTTTTTTTCCTTTTAACTGGTTTGGGTGCTAGACCTACCTGCATGTTTGCCGCGTGCGGAGACCCGTGAGGCGGAAATGGGATGTCTGGCGGCTGAGGTCGCAGGAGACCGGATAAGTGCCTCCTGTGTACCAACACTCCTCTTCGACCCCGGCTTCGCTGTAAACGGGAGGCTAGAGACTAACCCACCTCTAGTCAGAAGTCTTGTACCAAGTTGTGTACAGGGCTTTAGCGGCTTTTTGTCGTATAGCACGGCAGGGTAAGCCCGGGGGCTGTGGGATCATGCCAAAGGCGTTGGCATGACGGTACCCGGAGGCCGAAGTGTCCGCCGAGTGCGTGTGATCACAGCCAACGGACTATATCTGCAACGTATAAGCTCCAGAACTGTGTCCAGCGTCATTTTCTTGACTTGCAGACCTCCAGTTCTCCCTCGTAGGGCTCGGTGGTGGGTGGAGTAGTTTGCAGACGAATCCTCTTCCTTTTTTCCATGGGTAAAAACAAAAAGAAAAACTCCAAATTTAAGTCGCCTGAGAAAATGATTATTGACAATGACTCTCCTTCGTCTTCTCAACCTACCAAGTCTCATACCCTTAAACGGTCTTTAGACCTTGACCTGGACCAAGAATGTGGAACCTCTTCTTCGGCGGCTGTACCAGTCGCTCCGAAGCGTCGTCTCCCTCAATTGCTGTGACTACGCATGCTACTCACTTGCTTGTAGAATCCATCGATCCGCATGAGAGACTGTCCACCAGATCTCCCTTTTTCATTTCTAAAGCTTTGGACGCTGCGGTTGGCCCCTTGAAGTCTGTGAGGAAGCTTCGCTCTGGGGACCTGCTTGTCCAAACTTGCAGTGTTTCTCAGAGTAACACTTTTCTAAACCTCACTAGTCTTCAAGGCATTTCTGTAAAAGTGACACCTCACCCGTTTCTTAACACCTCTCGGGGTGTTATTTCGGAGTTTGATCTCTTGCCATGCAGTGAAGACGAATTCGTGACTGAACTTGCTGATCAAGGTGTTATTGCTGCACGTCATATGATGTTCCGGCGTGATGGTTCCATGATTAAGTCAAAAAATGTCATCTTGACTTTTAACTCCCGAAAGTTCCGACCGAAATCAAGGCTGGCTACTTGGTCTGTGGAGTTCGCCCGTACATTCCCAGTCCTCTGCGCTGTTTCAGGTGCCAGAGGTACGGGCATTCACAACGTTTCTGTAAGAGTTCCGCGCGTTGCGCAAATTGTGGCTCCAGTGAACATGACTGGGAAGGTTGCACTTCTGCGGCCTGTTGTGTTAACTGCGGTGAGGCCCATGCAGCTTACTCCCGCAACTGTATGAAATGGAAGGACGAGATGGCGATCCAGCGCCTCAAGACCCTGGAAGGCCTCTCGTACCCTGCTGCCAAGGCCAAGTTGGGTATACCCACCACCCGACAGCGTACTTTTGCCGCAGTAGTTCAGTCTCTGCCACAACCCGTGCAGCCCTTTGTTCCGCGCCCTGTAGCTCTCGCCGCCCTTGCCAAGCGATCTACAGCTGACCAATCGACACAGGTGTTTTTCCCCGAGCTCGAGATTTTTCGAATACCTGATTCTGGGCCTTCTCTTTTGCTGCCGACCGTCTCTTCCAGTTTCCATCCGACAGCCTGCACGTGCGGAAGACCCGGCCCTCAATCCGCAAAGGTGTGCAGTGTCCATCCAACTGTCTCGGCCTCAGCGAGGTCCCCACCCTCAACCAACATTATAGAGGAACATAGGGGGAGGAGAGTGACAGTTTGTCCCCAGCCTCAAACAACATTGCAGAGGAACATGGGGGGAAGAGAGTGACAGTTCGTCCCCGCCCTCTGCCAGCATTGCAGAGGAGTGTGGGGGGGGGAGGAGAGTGACTCATCCTTTGTGTAGTTGTGTTTAAAGAAAAAAAAATATATATATATGTGTGTGTGTATATATATGTATATATATGTATATATATATGTGTATATATGTATGTATATGTATATATATAATTATAATAGTAAATTAATAAATTTTTATATAAACCTAATTAACTACCTTGTCTTCACAGCTTTCATCATACTCTTTTTCAACTTTTACCAAGCCTGTCTGCTCTTAATCATTTTCCACGTTTTTAAAAATCTGTGGCTGATAGTTCTTTGTCTGGCGCTCTTTGGCCAAACCTGGCCCTTGCGCCAATAAAATCCACCAACCAACCAACCAACCAACTTTTCCCCAGCCTGTCTGCTCTTACTCATTTTCCACGCTTTTCAAAATCTGTGACTGATCGTTCTTTGTCTGGCGCTCTTTGGCCAAACCTGGCCCTTGCGCCACTAAAATCCACTAACCAACCAACCAACCCCTAGCCGAAAGTCTATGAATTACTGTTGAAATTATATGAAAAACATGTCACACGGAAAACACTATCCAACAAAGAAGGAATTTTTCAAATCGGACTCCTAGAAGTAGAGATATTGACAAAAATAAGATGTACATCTACGCCCCCTGGCGGAGAAACTGTGGAATATTTTAAGAAGAAAATATTCCAAAAAGGTTTATCGATGTGAGTGGCATCAGTCCATGAAAGAATTTTTTCAATCAATATTTTAGAAGCTCCGATTTTATGTCAAATACATCAGAAGCAAAAATGAACACTTACGCCCCCTGGTGGCCAAAGTATTCTTTACCAAAAATTTGAAATTATATGCAAAAGATTTTCCATCAGGAGATGTATCTGCTGAAGAAAAAAATTTTCAAGTCAGAGTTTTAGAAGAAGAGTTATCGGGGAAAATGTAATTTACTTTTACGCCCCCTAGCGGAAAATCTATGTGTAATTTGGAAAAGTAACTGTATCTAAAATACTCTTCGACATAAATGGAATCGAAAGATAAATTTTTTTTTTTCAATCGGATGTTTAGAAGCAAATATGTGGAATAAAACATATTTTTGAATTCGACATCATCTGCATTTACGCCCTCTACCGGCGAAATTGTACATCGTAAACAAAAAAAAAATGAAATAAAGGATCATCATTTGCATATTTCAAGCTTCCCAACGCAAAAAGAATTTTTCAAATCGGACTAATAGTTGCAGAGATAGCGTGGGTACAGACGGACGGACGGACAAACCGATAACAGAAGCAAGATCTTTTTTTACAAAAGACGTGCTAAAGAGGGAGAGAAAAAAAGTTTGGTTAATATTTTTTGTGTTAGAAAATATGTTGATTTCAATGGGTGATGATTGAATAAATAAATGAAAAAAAGTCTGCAGAGATGCCAACTACTACGGAAATCGCTCTTGTACTACGGAGTACGGAAAACGTGATTTTTCTATGGAAAATTAACTGAAGTTCTGCTCTTCAACTAGAATATCAGAACATCATCAACATTGGCAAATTGCATGGCTTTCCACCCCTCTTATTACATAGACTAATCAAGAGGTTTGAATCACAGAATAGATCTAGTTTATTGCCTGAACCTTCCACCACCCATCAGTTTGTTGGTACTTTGCCCTTTAGCCTGTCCTTTACTCATAAAGTTTGCTCTATTTTCAAGTCTTTGGCTACAGAATTGCAGTCAAACCACCTCCACATCTTCTCAAACTCATCCTTAAAGACAGAGATCTCAATAAACCCCTTGATTTACAAGGTGCATACTCTATCCCCATCCAGAATTTTTTTCGCCGCATAAAAATACAAGTCGAAGCGCATAAAGTACGCATGAACATGTAAAAATATGCATCAAAAAACGCATAAAATACACATCAATGTGTAAAAACCAGCACCGAGAAACTCATAAAACTATGCATCAAAGAATTTTACCAATGCGTAAAAATACGCATCAGGACAGCATTTCGTCTTTGAAAAAGAAAGTGAACGAAATAAAATTTTTTTCCATAATCTTCATTTATTTCGTTTTCCTGCGAATGTTGCCTCTGTCCAGTATTGTTGTTATACGTCATTTTATTCCATAAATCTTTGTATTTCACTTTGAAAATGGAGGGGAAATTTTCGAAAGCATAAATTTATGGCGCAAAAATTCCCGTGTAATCTTCAGGCAAGAGAGTGCCACAGCTTCGAGGAATTTCTGCTTTCTCGTCTTAATTTGGGTTATTCTTGAGATCGATGCATAACTGAACAGAAATTTTGGGGCAATTGTAGTGGTGACAGATGCTTTCCTCCTGAAAGTTTCGAAAACGGAAATTTCGTCTTTCAAAACTTTCAGAAACAGTGAAGATTTCTCCCGTAATCGTAATTTTATTTTTTCATGCGCCATTTCCTCTGCCTAGTATTGTTAATAAATTTCATTTTGTTTCATAAATATTTGTATTTTACGTTTAAAATGGAAGGGAAATGTCCGAAAATGGAAATCGAACGTAGCAAAGGTTTCTCCCGTAACTGTAATTTTTTTCCCCAACGATGTTCCAAACATGTATCCTATGTTCTTAAATAATCCCCCCCCCCCCAAAGAGAGTCCGAAAACGAAAGTGACGAAGAGCTGAAAAATTTGTAAGAATTGATGCTTGATATTCAAAAGCATTCATATTCTCCAAGTTACACTATCTTTTATCTAAAATAGTGAAAGCTATCATGCATTCATGGTCCTCAAACTGAAAGTTCTTTCATCATGATGGATAAAATTGTCATCCAAGGAATTTGTGAAGCCTACTGTCATAGCTGATGGTGATGTTGAGCTTAATTTTTCAAATAAGTTTTTCAAAAAGAAAAATCAGAAAAGACACAATTTGGTAATTGGAGTAAAAACAAGAATGTATTTAAGCGAAATCATTTTAAACAAAAATGAACTTTCTAAGTTCTATACATCTGTCGGAAAATTTTACATTGAAGAATGTTTTTATATTCAAGAAAAAGTACTGATCTATGATGAATTCTTAAAACATGCAGATGTAGCAGATCCTTCACTTAGAGCCAGAACATCATTTACTTCTGTATTATACATAGTCGAGCGCTTTCAATTTATAACTGAAAATGAACTTGATATACTGGAAGCGGAATTGCTTGTTATCAAGCTGACAAATTGGAGACCATAGCAGAAACAGATAGAATAGATGTCACTTGGTCAGAAATCCCCAAATTAAGAGGCTGTAATGGAGCTCTTAAGTATACTATTCTCTTGAAAGTAATGCTTGCAATACTTGTAGTTCCACACTCGAATGCTGCAAGAGAGAGAGGTTTTAGTTTAGTGTGAAAAAATAAAGCCCATTTCCAACCTAATTTGAAGAGCTTATTTCCAAAAGGCATTAAGTCAAAATTAGCAAAATTGACTTTTCGATGCGAGAGTTGGTAGCATATGTACGGGAATCACATAGAGATTATTGGTAAAAATTATGGTTTCTTAAAATTTAATAATAAACCATAAATTAAAAATTCGCGCTTTCTGAAGAATCGAAAAAAATGACTTTACAGCCTTTTGGAAATAAGCTCTTCATTTAGGTTTAGAAACTGTAGAAGCACTTCTTATTGCAAAAATGAATATGTTCTCCTCTCAGCAAGTGTGTTATGAAAAAATATTTTCTGCTAAGGAACTCAAATCTGCAAAACAATGTAGAGCCAAATCACTAAAGAAAGCTGTTTAATCAATTTTTTGTTGTGTAAAAAAAAAAATGTATCAGTCATGGTGTATATTATTTCCCATGTGAAAATTTTGGAATATTTTGATACAGATTTTCATGTATATGAATGAATAAGTAAGTAAAAAATACTAATTAAGTTAAATGAGTAATACCATGTTTTCCTTGGTTAAAACAAATAATTCTTTTTGGTATGACTACTGAAAAATGGCCAAAACTACTGAAAATTTGTACGAGTACTACTGAAAATGTCTGAAACAGGTTGGCATCTCTGAGTCTGATTCAGGTGGTAAGAAGCAGCCTGGTGCTGCCAGAGCTTAAAATAATGTGGCCTGGCAGTGCCTGGCCTCGACTGCACTCCTGCACAAGACACAGTGCTTAAAGAAATCAAATTCATGTCGGAAACCACCAGTACCACTTTTTCTTTCCAGTTGGATATAATGTGCTTTTCTAAAGCCCATCATGATTCATCATCATCATCATCATAAATTTGTTGTAATTCTTGATGAGAAATAACTATGAAATTGAAATGCACTCTTTGTTTTCTTGGCTCTGTCTCTGTACAGAAAAAATTGGTTCTATGGTATCAAAATTTGATGCCAGAGCTTATAGATTTTTTGTCATTCCATCAAAGAATCAGAGTTTGATTCCTGCTGATTAAAATGATTAAAAATTAATCACTCAGATACAATCACAGTTTGATTTCTTCTGATTAAAAAACAACTTACAGAGTTTCTGAAGGGAATGGCAAATCTCCTCAGAAACCGCAGGTTCAATTTTTCTCTGGTGTGGAAATTGAACCAACATCTCTCAATTTCTGTTTGAGCATACTATCCATTACACCACCCAAGACAGCGAAGTTCCAGTCAGATTTGTAGAATTCATTTTGTTGTGTGGTGCAAACAGTAGCATGTTCAAATGGAAATCAAAAGCTTTGTGTTTGATTCCTGCTCCAGGGCTATGTTACTTTCAGGTTTTCTGAGGAGGTGATTACGTGGGAAAACAGTGAAATACATCACATCTATGCAGAAAAATAATATGCTTGATGAGAAAAATATTCAGTTGCCATTTAGTAGGAAACATGAAGCCTCCCTCACAAGCAGAACACAATGTGTGGAACACTTCAAAGTGGAGATGGATCATTTATTTCAGCCGCAGTTTAGCAGCGTGTGGGGTAGTCTTCTGTGGGAACTCTGCGAATATTTTATACAAAGGCATTTCCATAAAAACCGAGAGAATTTTTTTTTAATTGGCAACAGTTTGAAAGGGAAAAATAACCATGCAGACAACTAACTGCATTAAGGAAATATCTATGGCAACAGTTATTAGCCTTGGCAGACAATTCTGGTTTTGTTATTGCGCAGTTGTTTAAGGTATATCTGCATTTCACGATACAGCTATGGAGGTGATTCCGAGTTAAGAAGTGAAATGCGTTGTGTGATGAAGTTGCTCTCATTTGGGTAAAACGGCTCCAGGAACAGTTGATTTAATGAAAAAAGTTTACAAAGATAAAAGTTTGGGTGAGTCAATGAATTTTAGATGACACCATGATTTCAAAAATCGGCATTTATCGGCAGACCTAGTTCCTAAGCCTGGTCGACCTGAAAGTGTTGTTACGGAGTATATTGTTAACACTATTTGGGCAATCCTGCAAGAAGATCGACGAATGATGGGAGAAGACATAACGGCATCAACTAATATTTCAAAAACATCAGCATTCCGCATTCTATGTGACAAATTACTGCTGCATCGTGTGTGTTCCAGATGGGTACCTCATCACCTGACAAGAGAACAATTATGACCCAGAGTTCAGGTGTATCATGAGTGGAAACAAATGATTGCAAAGGATCCAGACTTTTAAAACACAGTAATAACTTCCGATGAAATATGGGTCCACTATTTCGATCCCCCCACGAAGCACGCAACGAGTGTCTGAAAACACATGGACTCGCCTCCTCCAAAAAAAGTTTGCCAAACCAAATCAGGTTGGAAGGTGATGATGATAATTTTTTTTATCATAAAGGTGTAGTCTACCAGCATACTGTTCCTCCCCAAATTACTGTCAATGCTGAGTATTACATTTCAGTCTTTAAGCCCCTGCAACGACACACATTGATTAAGCGACCAGAACTGGTGGGCAAGTGTACCCTACACCATGATAATGCCCGCACACATGTGGCTGCTTATATTCAACAGTTTCTTATGAAATGCAGTATTGAAATCATGCCACAGCCTGCCTACAGTCCTAACCTGGCCCCGTGCGATTTCTAGTTGTTTCCAACAATAAAGTAGTAGTCCATGGCACAACATGCAACACAGATGCTGATGTTATTCAAGCTGTACAGGGGTCACTAAAGCAGCTTCCACAAAATGCCTTCAACACATGCTTTGAAAAGTGGACTGAACGATGGGATGATTGTTTCCAACAATAAAGGAGAATTATACATAAATGTCAACTATTCTGTTGTGCCATTTTTTACTGTTTCTCACATTATTGTTGAAATGCTTTCGGGAAACGTTCATAATATAGAAATAAATAGATAATAAAAGTTTAGGAATGTTACTCACATTTGATCATAAAGCATTCAGGGATATTGTAGAGTCCTTTGTAGTCCTATTGTTATGAAATCCTGTTCATTATGTTGCAAATGGTAGACATCTCTTTTTTTCATATGAACACTGATTCAGTCTTATCTTGGTATTGAAATGTTAAGTTCAGACTTGTTATTCAGTTAAATCTTCGTATTGAAAGGTTGGGTTCAGGTTTGATGTTCAACTTCGTTATTATTCGATATTTTGTTTTCAAATGGTAAGGTAAAAACAGTAAATGAGTATCACTCTTTTTGAGTCGTTATTTAAAAGATGATATTTAAGAACATTAAAACAACTAAATATTCCGAACCTTATATTGAAGGGGAGTCGGATCTGGTAAGAAATATCCTGTATTGAGGAAAGTTCGATCCTCGTTTCCTGTAGCACCACATTCCCATACTAGTTTCAACTACCATTTCGTAGTCTTCTTCAGTGGGCAAAAATGATGTGTTTCTCATCATTCATGTTGTTCCTTGACCACCTATCTCAAATCTACTGGCAGAGTCAAAAGTTCCACGTCGGCAGAACCTATGTGCATTCGGATTTTGGTTTGACTGCGCCCCTCACGTCATGCGTGTTTCTAATTGGAGCATCCGAATTTGTTCCCAATTATAATTCCTCAGGTGTCGCCATCTTCTGTATGTCGATAGACTTACAATTTATCTTGTTTCTGTACTTTTTCTTTTTATTCTGTTTTTTTTTTTTTTCTCTATAAGGTATCTCCAAGCATATGGAAGATCCATTGGGTTGTTATAATTACAATTTATCTCTCTAGTTTTTTCTATCATCACCGCTTCCGATGTTAAAATTTGAGCCTTTGTTTTATGTGATGTTATTAATTTTGCTTCCGGCCAATCTGGGACTGCCTCATTTTCAATGCAATGTTGAATTAAAGATGTTTTGTTCTCTTTTTTGTTCCAGTTGGATATATGCTCTCCCAATCTGGTCCTAAATCTTCTTTTAGTACTTCCTATGTATATTTTATTCTTTTCTTCAGTTCCCTTCGTTTCCTTAGAGTTTTTTGTTGGTATACAGTATACTCTTGCTTTATCGAGTATTGATCTTTTCTCACTTTCTGTTGTCAATATGGTTTCGTTATCGATAACTGTCTCTTGGAGCAACTAACTGTTTTATTCACTATTAGTCTTGAGGGTTCTTCTTCTTTATGTGTTTTGATTTTGCTAAATATGCTTGGAATAGATGCTCCTATAGGTGGAATGGCTCTATTTTTTCTATTAGATGGTAAATGGCCATGATTTTTTATGTTAGCCATTTTTCTTGTAATTCTGTCTGTTGGATCATAATTAGTCTCTTTGACATTTAACTCCGCAATAGCTTTCTTCATTTTTAAATTATACTCTTTGTTGTCCAATATAGCAACCTGCTTGGCTATTGCAGAGTTAAATGTCGAAGAGACGATCCAACGGACAGAAATATAAGAAAAATGGCTAACATAAAAAATCATGGCCATTTACCATCTAATATAAAAAATAGAGCCATTCCACCTATAGGAACATCTATTCCAAGCACATTTAGCAAAATCAAAACACATAAAGAAGAACCCTTAAGACAAATAATGAATAAAACAGTTGCTGCAACTATCCTCCTAGAAAAAGAACTATTTAAACACTTAAAACAATACTATAGTCAACTTGAATATACGATTAACAACTCTGTCGAAGTTATTAGAAAAAATCAAGGAAATCAAAACAACTGAATTTATTATGATCAGTTTGGATGAAGTCTCTCTGTATCCAAATACTCCAGTTTACGAATCAATTAAACTATTAGATCAGAAGTTAAAAGATCGAGAAATTCCCGAATCACAAAGAATCAGTATTATTCAAGCAGTTAAACTTGTTGCAGATAATAACTACTTCACATATGATAAGAAAATCTATAGACAAAAACAAGGTGCACCATTGGGATCCCCAATTTCTGGTCTTCTTGCTGAAATAGTATTACAGGACATTAAAAATAAACTTATTAAACCACTCAATGAAAATAAGTTTTTAATATATTTGAGATACGTAGATGGATATCCTTATCTTCTGGCAGCAATTTGAAAAAGACCTTGATGCATTCATACAAAAATACAATAACTTTTATCCACCAATACAGGTTACTATGCAAAAAGAAATTAACAGACAACTACATTTTTTAGACATTTCTTTATTTAGAAACAACAATATGATTGAATATGAAGTCTATAGAAAACCAACGTTTATTCCAGCAATTATTCCGATTGATTCCAAGGCATCCATGGAAATATAAAAGATCAGAATTACAATTCTATGTTAGAAGAGCTTTAACCCACTCAAGTAATAAAACTAAAGAAACTATAGAAATTAACTGCATAACCGAAACAGCTAAGAAGTTTGGATACAGAAAAAAGATTATTGAAGAAATACTTGAAAATACGAAAAAATCTGTTAATAACAGCAACATTAAACCTAAGACTGAAATGAAATTTGCAAGTAAATTTCCCCACATTCCTCCACTAACGAATATTTTAAAGAAGGTATGCGCGAAAGAAAAAATGATACTGGTGGAGACAGTTATCAATAACGAAACCATATTGACAACAGGAAGCAGTGGCGGCTTTTCAGGTGAAGTAGGTGAAGTGCCTCTTCACCTATTTTACTTAAAACAAAGTTTTATTCAGTAATTTGTATAATATATTCTTTTTTGTCTCTAGTGTGTTACAAAATACTCAAAATGTTGATTAGATATCAATTCACATAACGTGTTCAATACGAAAACAAGTCTTCATACGCAAAACAGTGCAAGTGAAGAGCCGAAATGAAAACCCTTGGAAGTCTGCAGCTTTCGACCGAGTTGCCATGGTAATTGTGACATCAACCTCCCGTATCTGGCGCGTAAGTGGTGTTTTATCTTTCCGAGCCGAAGCTCTGCAGATGGAATCGTGACCTTCGAAGGAGATCACGGTGAAATGGTTTACCCAGGGTATCTTGCAATGTTGTGGTACATGATTTCCGAAAGGGATTTGCTTTTTCGTGCTTTGTGATTATTTGTCAAAAAGTTTAGCTGTTACTGTAGTTTCGTGTACAGTTTAACAGTTAGGGATAGTTTTAATTAAAGTATGTATCCTGCGAACGACATTGTTTGTAATTTATTACAAACAATGTCGATTTAATCGGTGGAAAGATGAAGATAAAAGAGACATTTTACTTCAAGGACGACCGACAGATTCACTGACAATTGTTGCCAAAAAAGAAATCAAGAAGAGCGGTAAATCTTACAATATTAATTTAAAAAATTGTTGGTTTACTGAATATAAATGGCTTTGTAGTATTTCTGTGTTACAAAAATTATTTTGTTGGCCCTGCTTACTTTTTAGTAATAAACATTCGGCGTGGAATAAAGACGGATTCTCAGATATATTAAATATAACACGCTCACTTCATAAACATGGTGATTCTAGCAAACACCTGAAATGCGAGTTAATGCTATGGAATTTTGAAAAAATCAGAACACCATTGCCGATGCCCTGAGGGAGAATGCTAGGCTTTTGAAGATGCTTTTCAACGAAAACGTTCGTTTAAATGGACTTTTCCTGCAGACAGTAATTGATGCAGTATTATATTTGAGCAAACAAGAACTAGCATTCCGTGGCCATGCCGAAAGCATGGACTCGATAAATCGTGGAAATTTCAAGGAATTGCTTTCATTGTTGATATCAAAAGTCCTTTAGAAATTCAAAATCAATACAAAAAGATAAAAAATGTCTTCACACGTGACTCAAAAACTATTCAAAATGAATTAATTAAATGTATATCTGAATAAACACTGCTGGCCACCCAAAATGCAACACCAAGAAGGAAGCATGCGTTGCCCGCGAGAGGACATGCAAACGATTAGCATTGCAGGGCATGTGCAATCATGTGCATCCGGCACGCCACCGAGAAGCACTATAAGAAGGGTGCACAGAAGACGGGGTGTAAGTAGTGGAAGTGTGTTGTGCTGCCGAACCTGTGCGTGGGAAGCTTCCTGATGCCTCGTCGCAGAATACGGCAGTCATTCCAGCACGTTTCGGAGTTCGACAGAGGACGAAAAGTGGCTTATCGCAACAGCGGTTTATCGTACCGAGACATCGGCACCCGTGTGGGACAACATCCAGCCACAATGAGGCGAGTATGGATTCGGTGGGTGTAGGAGTGACGGACGGACCGATGTGAGCAATTGCTGCGGCACACCACCGAACAAGAGGACCTGCATGTAGTGTGGCGGGCATTGACGGCTCGCACCGCCACATCACGAACGTTAGCGCGGGAATTAGGGTTTGTTGCGCAACAACCTGTGTCAGCATGTATCGTTCGACGTCGTCTGCAGGATCGGGGACTTGTCGCACGGTGCCCATTGCTCCTATTACCATTGACGCTACACCACCGGCAAGTGCGAAGGCAGTGGGCCGTTGAACAGCACCTGGACTACGGAATGGCACAACATTGTCTTCTCCAACGAATTACGCTTCTGCCTGTAACACCACGATGGTCGGATCCGCGTGTGGCGGCACCACGGCGAGAGACTGTATGACGCCTGCATTTGCATCGCCATACTGGTCCGTCGCCTGGCGTTATGGTTTGGGGCGCAATTGGATATGACACCCACACCCCTCTGGTACCCATCGCCGGTACACTCAACAGCCACCGCTACATCTCCGATGTTTTGGAACCTGTAGTCCTCCCTTACCTGCAGGACCTGCCAGCGGCCACGTTTCAACAGGACAATGCGCGCCCGCACGTGGCACGCATCGTACAGCATTTCTTCACGGCCCACCAGGTGTCACTGCTGCTGTGGCCCACCTGTTCTCCCATTATGTCGCCCATCGAACACGTCTGGTCGCTGATTGACAACGGAGTGGCCCGGCAAGCACCATCCGCGACTATGCCTGATGAACTGTGGCAACGTGTGGAAGCAGCCTGGTCCGACATACCCCAAGCCCACATCTAAAGCCTCTTTCGTTCGATGCCGCGGCGTGTAGCGGCCATTATTGCCAACCATGGGGGCCACACGAACTATTGATGTCTGCGTGTTCCGCAAGTCGCACGGGCCTGTAAGCTCAATCGTTTCATCTTTGTGTCTGTCGTTATGTGTCTAGTAAATAAATCTGGATTTGCTATCTCGTGTCCTTCTTGGTGTTGCATTTGGGTGGCCAGCAGTGTATAAACGATCACGTTAAAAATGAAATAAATGAAGTTCAATGCTTTTCTATTCAAGTAGATGACACCACAGACACAAATCAGACTTCTCAGTGCTCTTTAATAATAAGATTTGTGGATTCGGAAGGTGTATTGGCTGAGCGATTTTTGGGTTTCCATGACGTGAGTGGAGATCGAACGTCAGAAGCTTTATACAAAATGCTAGACAAAATTTTGGAACAATTTGATTATCAACACAAATTAATAGGACAATGTTACAATGGGGCAAGTGTAATGTCTGGACACTTGAATGGCTCCAGAAAAAAAATCAAGGGTAAAGCTTCTCAAGCTGTTTTTGTTCATTGCTTAGCACATCGTTTGAATCTTGTATTACAGCAGAGTTTATCTAAAATTTCAAAGTGTCGTATATTTTACGCAAGCCTCACTAGAATTCCTTCGTTTTTTTCACCACTCAGTGAAGCGATCTTTTACGCTCACATCTACAACCGCAAGGCGCATACCAACCGTAGCAGAAACTCGATGGTCCTCCACGTCGAAGTTAGTAAGTGTAATTGTTGAAGATTGGGATAAATTGAAGGAAGTATTAGAATTTCTGACAAATAGTGAGCAATCAGACAAAAAATCAATTAAACTTGCCAAGGGGTTTTTAAACGATATGAACACTTTTGAATTTACATTTTTTGCAATAGTATTTAATGAAATTTTTGGCCCCACCAATCTATTATTTGAAATTTTGCAGAAAAAATCACTAGACATAAACTATTGTGTAACTCAAATTAAAAAAAAACTCGTGAAATTTTGAGTCATAAAAGGAACGATGAAGTATTTGAAACACTGTTTGGAAAAGCTAGCAAAATCACAGAAATAAGCAGATCTAAACGGGAATATGCTGCTCTTACACAAGAAACAATTTTTCAAAATTATAAACAATTGTATTTTGAAATTTTAGACCACATTCTTATGGAAATGGATATAAGATTTCAAGACAGTGAAAAACTTCAATTTGTTTGTCTTGCTGACACAACCAAATTCGAACAATTTAATTCAAGCTTCCCTCTCACGCTTTTGAAAATCTACAACATTTTTACGGAAAAATATTTACTAAACTCCAGCGCCTTTAAAATGAACTGAGTCTTGTATATGCCAACGAAAAATTAAGGAATATATCGACTCAAAAACTTTGAGTGCTTCATGAAGATAAAGACATTTTTACAGAAGCTTATAAATTGGTTGCCCTCATTTTAACCATTCCATCTACAAGTGTGTCAATGGAAATAATTTTTCTTGCCTTAAAAGAATACAAACTTACTGAAGAAACATTATTTCTCAAGACAGGCTTGCTTCTTTGGCAAATATTTGTATTCGGATAGATATTTTATTGATGCTCACAAAGAAACAACCATTCTATGACGACATAATCAACAAATTTGCAGCTTTAAAAGAAAGAAGAATTGATCTAATATACAAAAAATAGGTCAGTCTTCATATAGTGATTTTCATTGAAGACAGTAGATATCTTTTCATATTGCTCTTGTAGCTCTTCACCTATTTTTTCAACCACGAGCCGCCACTGACAGGAAGCGAAAAAAGATCAAACTTGATAAAGCAGGAGTATACTGTATACCAACAAAAAACTATGGAAACGAAGGGAACTGAAGAAAAGAATAAAATATACATAGGAAGTACTAAAAGAAGATTTAGGACCAGATCGAGAGAGCATATATCCAACTGGAACAAAAAAGAGAACAAAACATCTTTAATTCAACATTGCATTGAAAATGAGGCATTCCCAGATTGGCCGGAAGCAAAATTAATAACATCACATAAAACAAAGGCTCAAATTTTAACATCGGAAGCGGTGATGATAGAAAAAACTAGAGAGACAAATTGTAATTATAATGACCCAATGGATCTTCCATATGCTTGGAGATACCTTATAGAAAAAAAAAAAAAAAAAAAAAAAAAAACAGAATAAAAAGAAAAAGTACAGAAACAAGATAAACTGTAAGTCTATCGACATACAGAAGATGGCGACACCTGAGGAATTATAATTGGGAACAAATTCGGATGCTCCAATTAGAAACACGCACGACGTGAGGAGCGCAGTCAAACCAAAATCCGAATGCACGTAGGTTCTGCCGACGTGGAACTTTTGACCCTGCCAGTGGATTTGAGATAGGTGGTCAAGGAACAACTTGAATGATGAGAAAGACATCATTTTTGCCCACTGAAGAAGATTACGAAATGGTAGTTGAAACTAGTATGGGAATGTGGTGCTACAGGAAACGAGGATCGAACTTTCCTCAATACAAGATATTTCTTACCAGATCGACTCCCCTTCAATATAAGGTACAGAATATTTAGTTGTTTTAATGTTCTTAAATATCATCTTTTAAATAACGACTCAAAAAAGAGTGATACTCATTTACTGCTTTTACCTTACCATGTGAAAACGAAATATTGAATAATAACGAAGTTGAACATCAAACCTGAACCCAACCTTTCAATACGAAGATTTAACTGAATAACAAGTCTGAACTTAACCCTTCAATACCAAGATAAGACTGAATCAGTGTTCATATGAAAAAAAGAGATATCTACCATTTGCAACATAATGAACAGGATTTCATCACAATAGGACTACAAAGGACTCTACAATATCCCTGAATGCTTTATGACCAAATGTGAGTAACATTCCTAAACTTTTATTATCTATTTATTTCTATATTATGAACGTTTCCCGAAAGCATTTCAACAATAACGTGAGAAACAGTAAAAAATGGCACAACAGAATAGTTGACATTTATGTATAATATGTATTATAACCACGTAAAAAATTCAACACATTGAGATGTTTGATGAATTGATAGAATAAAGGAGAAATTCCATGGCGCAACATACAACACAGATGCTGACGTTTTTCAGGCTGTGCAGGGTCGCTAAAGCAGCTTCCACAAAATGCCTTCACTACATGCTTTGAAAAGTGGACTGAACGATGGAACCATTACATATCATCCGAGGGAAGATACTTTGAGAAAGAATAACATATATTTTGCTGTATTTATATTTCTTCATTTTGTGTGATTTTACTCTCAGTTTTTATGGAACGGCCGTTGTATATGTTATTGCCAAAGCCCGAAGTCTAGTCACTTCGCAAAATGACCAACTACTTCTAGATTTGGCCGTGAAAAAGTGGTTTAAGTTAGAACTTTTGTGTAGCTGTGTGCTCTCCCACTGACGTAATTGGATTATCTGAGATCATGTGACGTGATTGGTTGGAGAATGCTGTTGCCGGATAATGAAATATCCTCAAAATATAGTATAATTATACTAGTAATCCAAATTTCTTGGGGTAAAATAGAAAATCAGTATCCAAGCTTTTGCACATCAACCAGATACCTTTCTCAAGGAAGGTACACAGAAAACTTGGTTATTAATGAAATATCATTAAGAGCAGCATGATTGAGTCAATCTTTAACTTGAGGCCAAGGCTTTTCAAGGTTCTGCAGTACAAAATATTTAACAAATCGATGTAAGTGCAAATGGGTCAGTAGGTTATGTAACTCCAAAAGTCATAAGAGCTCAGATTGCACAAACAAGTAAAACTAAAGAGTGAAAAAACCATGAGGAATAACCACTCACTCACCATAAAGATCATGGTAACCTCCAATGACCACACACTTCCAACACGTCATTCATCGTGATGTAACTGGGCTTCCACAGATTTACAGACTTCTTGCTTACGCTTCTTATTTTCGGGTGTGAAACATCGTTTTTTTTTTTTTGCCTTATAATATGTTACTATAATGCTTGTCAATTCGATAAAAATCACACATACAACTCATTCATACAATTCAAGTAAAAACTATGTACATAAACCTTACATTCACAGGTGATTAAACCTTGGTCAACTCTAATTATGGAACTCCTCCTTCTGTTTCACAACCTCTGCTACTCCCACTGCAAGTGTCACACCCATTCAGCCCCGCACATCCAATCCTCTAGTACTTTCGACAGGTCCCTGTCATCTTCAGGAGGCAGGTGTGTCTCATCCGCCCACCACAGCTCAAGTGAGCAGAGCTATCGAGGCCTGGGCTCCAGTCGCTATCTCTGAATCGTTGTGTCTCTGGCGCCATCTATTGTCCCTGCTGCTCTTTTTCCCTCTTTCTTTTTACGCTGCTGTTCAATTTTTATTAGGGCTTTCCATTGTTCGTTTAGGTTACTTGGCTCATTAATGTTGCATAATCTTGATCTGTTTTTTTCAATTAACACTGATTCTGCAATTCTTAACTGCTTTTCGTTTTTACAGCTCTTAATAATTTTAATATCTTCAAACCTTGGACATTTTGATTTTCCATACAGTATTGGGTCAATGCTGTCTTAGCCTCTTTTTATTCCAATTATTAATATGCTGGTTCAATCTATACTTTAATTTATTCTTGGTGCTGCCTATATATGACACAGGTGGTTGCTGGTTTATTGGGATTTCATAAATTCCTGCTCTATCTAATTGGCTAATTTTTTCATTTTTAATCACTAAATTTTTTACAGTAAGTACCTGATTTCCTACCTGTATGCCATACTTGCCACAAACTATGGCATACAGGTAGGAAATCAGGTACTTACTGTAAAAAATTTAGTGATTAAAAATGAAAAAATTAGCCAATTAGATAGAGCAGGAATTTATGAAATCCCAATAAACCAGCAACCACCTGTGTCATATATAGGCAGCACCAAGAATAAATTAAAGTATAGATTGAACCAGCATATTAATAATTGGAATAAAAAGAGGCTAAGACAGCATTGACCCAATGCTGTATGGAAAATCAAAAATGTCCAAGGTTTGAAGATATTAAAATTATTAAGAGCTGTAAAAACGAAAAGCAGTTAAGAATTGCAGAATCAGTGTTAATTGAAAAAACAGATCAAGATTATGCAACATTAATGAGCCAAGTAACCTAAACGAACAATGGAAAGCCCTAATAAAAATTGAACAGCAGCGTAAAAAGAAAGAGGGGAAAAAGAGCAGCAGGGACAATAGATGGCGCCAGAGACACAACGATTCAGAGATAGCGACTGGAGCCCAGGCCTCGATGGCTCTGCTCACTTGAGCTGTGGTGGGCGGATGAGACACACCTGCCTCCTGAAGATGACAGGGACCTGTCGAAAGTACTAGAGGATTGGATGTGCGGGGCTGAATGGGTGTGACACTTGCAGTGGGAGTAGCAGAGGTTGTGAAACAGAAGGAGGAGTTCCATAATTAGAGTTGACCAAGGTTTAATCACCTGTGAATGTAAGGTTTACGTACATAGTTTTTACTTGAATTGTATGAATGAGTTGTATGTGTGATTTTTATCGAATTGACAAGCATTATAGTAACATATTATAAGGCAAAGGAGGAAAAAAAAAAAACGATGTTTCACACCCGAAAATAAGAAGCGTAAGCAAGAAGTCTGTAAACCTGTGGAAGCCCAGTTACATCACGATGAATGACGTTTTGGAAGTGTGTGGTCATTGGAGGTTACCATGATCTTTATGGTGAGTGAGTGGTTATTCCTCATGGTTTTTTCATTTATGAATTGCACGTAAACTATGCGCACTTTCCAAGAGGTTAATACCTTAAAAGTGCAAATATAATAAAACTAAAGAGATTTCCACACTGGTAAAATTATCTCTTTGAAATGATTTGTTCAACTGTCATATTTACATGTTATAAAATACAAGTCATTATATTGTCAAACTGCACAAGCAAGTAAAAGTAAAAAACAGATCATAGTGTTAAGATATCATTTGTTTATCTGTTTTATATGATTTGTATACCTTTGAGAAAATGCTTATAATTACATGTTGCATATATATTTCGCGGCACAGGGAAATCTTAGAGATCACCTGGAACTTCGATACTTTGGGATTTTTACTCACTAAACTCTCACCTTCGGTCCACATAGGACCACCGAAGTAAAGATAATTTACTAACTTTGGCCAGTTTCTCACAGCCAAATCTAGAACTGGCTGGCCAAAGCTTGAAGTACTGGTAAATTATTGTGTATTTCGGGCTTTGGCCACATGAGCTGGCCAAAGCTTAGAAGTGACTGGCCAATTTGTGAAGTGATTAGACTTCAAGCTTTTGGCTGTAACTTATGTCAAAAGTAATCGAGGTAGTTGCCTTAGATGCACGATCTTGATAAGAAGAATTACATCAAAATACAAATTCATGGGCTGAATTTAAAGATTCTTTAAATTCAGGCCATGATTCTTCTTATCAAGATCATGCATCTAAGGCAAATACCTCGATTACTTTTGACTATCTCTGCACGACTTTAAATCTTCTAATGTAACTAATGTATTATATGGCTGGCAAACAATGTAATATTGGAAGGTGGAGTTGTATGGAATTTTTCAGAAATGTTGTGAGACATTGAAATATGACCTGTACAGTTAATGTTCAGCTACATGAATAAATAATAACAGTATGTTTTGCAAATCCCGAAGATGACAATCCGAACTTTGGCGCAAATGTGACAAGGATGGCAAGTCAGACAACATCCGAAAACTTGAAAATTTTCATCGTCCTGGAGCGGGACTCGAACCCGCGTCTCCCAGAAAACGCCTAGGTATGCCAACCACTACACCACCCAGAACGACCAAGTCTCAAGTCCCCGATCAATTTGAACCTAACCATCACAGGATTCGCTAGTCGAAGCAACCGGCATTCATGTTTAGCGAATCTGGAGGCCAAGAATCCCATCCCATGACCGCCCGGAGAAGCAGATAAATCATGAAAGAAATACGGGACCACGCCTAATAGTACAAATCCCGAAGATGACAATCCGAACTTTGGCGCAAATGTGATGTTGTCTGACTTGCCATCCTTGTCACATTTGCGCCAAAGTTCGGATTGTCATATTCGGGATTTGTACTATATGGCGTGTTCCCGTATTTCTTTCATGGAGTATGTTTTGTGTTCAGGAAGTTGTGTGCACTAACCATTAGCAGAGAAAGTGAGAATATTGGTTGGCATTCAGAACAGTGTGAGGGTAAATGAGAATTAGCTGCAATCTTATCGGCATAGTAGATAACAACTTGAATCAAAAAAAAAAAAAAAGCTGGTCATAAGCAATGGTGAGAAATGATGTTTTTTCATCTTCTCAGCTCTTAATATACACAGAGAAGATAGAAATCATGGGATACCTAGTTCCTTGATCATATGACACTGCCACCCCTCTTGCTAGTGGATGAACCCGCCACTTGGCAGGTATGTAGGTAGAAGTAGGTAACTGCATTCACATAGATGGTAATTCAATGCCAGTATGAATAAACATCGTGAGTTAAGGAAGTTTGAAAGAGGGATGACAGTGGGTGCCCAGGGCTTTAGTCACATTTTTGCATAGGTGGCACAGGAATTGCAGTATTCTCATTTGGCAGTATCAAGTGTGCATTGGGAATACACCTTTTCCAGAATAACATTGTATTGTGGGCATTGCTGTGAGTGGAAAAATGTGGATGTATGTGGCTGTTGACATCTATCTCACATAGTTGTAGCCAACTGGAGAGTAACAGTGGCACAAGTCACTGTCGACTTCAACGAGGGAGGTGCCAAAAATGTCTCCGTCAAAACCATCATGTAATCATTAGCCACAATACTTTATGGTAGCTGGATTGTATGTTCCAATTGGGCAAAAGAGCATCTGCATTCGACCTTGGGTAATTGGAGACTGATCCCTGGTTCAATGAGTCCCATTTCCAGTTATTTCATATAGATGAGAGGATGTGGATCTGGCATTTACCACACGAAACAATGGACTCAGCATGTCAACAAGAAACTGTTCAGGCTGGTGGAGGCTCAGATATGGTCTGGGGTGTTGTTCAGCTGGCACATGTTTGGAACCTTTGGTA
Source organism: Macrothele yani (assembly GCA_039090855.1). Lineage (NCBI taxonomy): Eukaryota > Metazoa > Arthropoda > Arachnida > Araneae > Macrothelidae > Macrothele > Macrothele yani. The sequence continues at coordinate 159,798,847 of CM077025.1, read as the reverse complement.
CATCTAGTTGTATCTCTGAATTGTCACAGTATCCATTGCAGATCATCTGCATCCATTCATGGTCATCATGTACCCCATAGGGCAATGGACTCTTGTAGCAGAACAATGCACTTCTGCACAGAGCTGTGGTGACTCGAACGTGTTTAGAAGAGTATTTTGCAGAAATTTCCACCCTGGAATCGCCTGTTCATTCACCAGATATAAACCCCGTGGAAAATCTTTGGGCTACTGTGGAAAGGTCTGTTTGAGTTTTGGATCCTCCACCCAGGAATGCAATGAAATTTTGGACAGTGGTGCAGCAAGCATGAGTGGAAATACCTATGGAATACTTTTGTGATGTAGTGGACTTAATGACCTGTCGTGGGACTGCCCTTATGTGTGCAAAAGGCGGGCTTACCCGTCACTAGGTATTTATCCATCCACTCAGATCTTACCTCCAACATCTATCAATCGGACACAATTATTATCATTTACACTGTAGATTTCCATCCACTCAGTGTAAATGATAATAATTGTGTCTGATTTGCTAGATGTTGGAGGTTTTGACTGGAATTGCATTATTTATTATCAATTTATTCTGGAAATTGCTACATACAAAGCATTCTGGATGAATTTACAGGCAATAAGCAAAACTATAGTTTTTGCCAATTTATGCAAGGCAGTTTACTTGAAAAATAAAATATGAAATTCAGGCAAACATGATGCTCTAGGCAATCAGTTACTTCTTGTACATCTTACTATACTAAATAGTAAAATGGTTACTTTCCCAGTCTACATTAACCTGGTTTTACCTGATATAATGTTCCTCAGGAAAGACTTGCTAGAGTAGAGGATTGGCACTTAAAGCAGGAAAGATGAAAAAAAGTAGTTTTAAAGGTTGCTCTGCAGAAAGTGACCCATGTAAAAACTCAAGAAGTGTTTCAAACAACTCTGTACATATTGGCAAAATTTCATGGTTTTTAAGGATAAGTATTTTGAAAACAGCTTTGTCAAAATGCCTGAATTCAAAATATAACTTGAATCCCATAGATTTTAAAGTTGTCTTTCATATCTTGCTCTTAATCCAGCATAAGAAACTGAAATGTGTGGAAATTATTAAAAATCCATGTAATTTTTTTTGTGTAAGTGTAAGCTAAATCTTTCAGTTACAATTTTCATTTGATTTTACGAAATTGAAACATAATTCCGATCTGTTTGTCGTCTGGAAAGCTATGTAATTTTTGATTCTTTTGAATTTGAAATTTCAAAATCTTAACTTTGTTTCAACTTATAGATGACAACTGTCTTTTTAGATGACTCAGGCTCTAGACCCAGGCTAAAGCTTTTGCCTCGGAGTGTGGCAGATCCTGTTAATTCTGTAGCTAACACAGCTAGCAGAGCCAGTATTTTTGGTGCAGCCAAGCCACGAGATGAAAAGGTGTATGAAGAGAGAAAACGAAAAGACTCTGACAAAACTGATGAATAGTTTTGGGTGTGCAAAAACAGAAAGGTACTGTTTGATTCCGTGTGCATTATTACCACAATAACAGTTGTGGTGTTTGAATTTTGTTAAGTTTATGTGAAATCATTGAAAACAAAATGTGGTGTGGAGCTGCAGTGTAATAAGCCTGCCCTGTTTATGCAGTTTTTAATGTAATTAATAGTGGCCTAAATAAATTTATTAATTTTTGTATATGTGTGGATTTGCTCACATTTCTTAAAAACTGATATTTGTGTTCATAGAAAGTTTCAGATATGAATCTACACTGTGGACTGTAATTGGATTGCATTTGTGTGTTTTAAGTAGTTCATGGATTACTCTAAGATCAATAATATTTAGTAATATGTAGTGTAGGCTTTGCTGACTGGCAAAATGCAAAGTATTCAGTGTGGCGTGGTTTGTGTTCTTCAAGACCATGGAAAATCTGCTTTGTTTCCCCAGAACTGTTGTTTTCTTGCATTACCTTGAACTTGAGTTTTAAGAAACCTGTTGGTATGTTTTTTATTGTGAAACTAGGAATTATGTTTGCCCCCATAACACATTGAATAGTTTGGTGTCTTGTTTTTGCTGTTGCTAGTGTCTTGCTATTACTTCTATTAATATGATTAATTCACATTAATTGACATTGTCTTTTGTAATATCGGCATGCTATAAAATGCTAATTAGCAGTCATGTCAGTTATATGCATGGCATTGTATGGAAGTGAATCATAAGTGGATGCAATGAGTTTGTTTATTGTTGTCACAGGTAAGCTTCAAATTCTGTTTATACTCAGAAAATGGCCAACCAATAATTTTTCCAGTCATTTGGTAGGCAGATGAGCTCATTATTTTTCTTGCTATGTGGCTCATAGCAAGCAAATGAAAGAAATGGCTGTAAACAGAATTGACTTGCCCAATCAGTTCTGTTCAGATTAATTTCATTCAACTGGTTATGTAAATGTTATTCCGGGTGATGTAATACAAAGAGTAACATATTCCTTGATGGGGAAACAAGTGATGTGGGTTCAACTCATGTTTCAGTAAGTTTTCTAATGAGGTGGTGATGTGGGCAACAATTAATATATGGTATAGGTGTGACAAAATGATGAGTTCAATCCTTTTGCAAGAACAGGACAGGACATTGGTTAAAGTTGATAGGTAAAGTACTGTATATTTTAACATGTGTTTCGCAAGTTGAACAGAAGGAGGGAATGAAATACAGTTCAGTTGCATCAAAGATTGAAGATGCAGCCTCTTTACCAGAAAGATACTGTTGTGGATGATTTCTGAAATTTTGGTCTTCCATATTTAGCTTCATAATTATAAAGAATCTTCAGGCTGGTTATCAGTCACAGAAGTGAATTTAAAGACACAGCTCACCAGCTTGTATTGTGCCTATTAACCTTTTATCGCATTTTGTAAGAATGGGAAAATTTTTCACATCCAAATGGTGAGTTGTAGATGTTATTATGTCAAAATGACTTGTGCATTTTATGCTGGTTGTGGGTCTGCTTCACTGTTGTAGCTTTAAGAAATGAAGGCAATGTACAAAGTTGATAAATGTTTATATATTGTGTTGGCTTCAAATCCATCATGTACATGTGCACACATACATTGTTTTCTGTCACAAAATTTGTTGCAGCTAGGTCATTTGGGACATGCTTACAGCAGATGAATAAAACCATAAGAGCCATGCAGATGAGAACAATAAAAAATGATTATGTATTTGGAATGGGAGATAACTTAAACTGAAGGTTAGAATACAAACTGTACCTGCAACTATATCTACTTTTGCCATCACTTTTGGTCCTAACTCATTGGGCTCTCTGTATTTTTGTGTTGTGTATTGTTAACATCACTTCTTGGAGACCATCTTCTCTGTATCTTGAGTATTTCAAAATCTGTTATAATTTTTCTATCTGTAATTCTTTATCAGTCAGTAATTTTCTGTATATGGGAGGGAATGTTTATGGTTACAGCATTCCACAGATTCACAAAGATCACACTTTTATGTGTTAAGGATTGGGGGGGGGGGATGATGGAATACACATTTTTCTAACCAAAGCCACGAGTTGTGATCAGAAGGAAAGTATGTAAGTATGTCTTTATTGAAATAAATAAATGTTTATCATCTTGCTGTTGGCCCTACTGATTTTTGTAATGCATTGTGAAACATTTTAATCAATTTCCTGTAGAAGGTGATGGTATTTCACTCTTCTTTTAAGGTTGCCTTGAGCTATTGCTAAAGAAGGTCTGTTACGTTATGGCATGATTGTCCATTCCAGCTCATCCCAAAAATGTGCCATAGAGCTAAGAATAAGGCTGTTTTCATGCCATTGTAAAGTTCCCTTGTTTTTATCCGTAAACCGTTACCAATTCACAATATGTGGTAGTGGTACATATAATTAGACTTGTTTAATTTGCACAATGTGGAGCATAATAATGATTCGAAACATCATCATTAGATGCAGCAGTTGTAGAGAGAGAGGTACTACCATTGCCCCTAGTCTGTGTGCCACATGGAACACGCACACACCATTCTGCTTCCACCCTCAAATTTCACACTTGGTAGAGCCCGTTCAAGTAAGAAGTGTTCTCTAGGTAGGCTGCATACCTCAATGTGACTGTGAGAGCAGAAAATAAATTGTCATTTATTTGTCATTCCACATGGTAGATTTCCATTCATCCACAATCCATGTTTATATGCCACCTTACCCTTCACAGCAGTTTTTGTTATTGAGGACTTGTGGGTTGCAGCTGTTGTGAGAGTGATAATTCATGACTTGTAGCCTTGGGTGTATTCTAGAAACACACAAAAACTTGCCTGTGACACTTGCATCTCCAAACTTTGGTTTTCTATGATTTGTTAACAGGATAAAATTTCCAATCTCATCAAAATATTTAGTGCCACAAATTTTTTTTAGGTACTTGACACTGCTGGTCGTTCTTTTTTTTTCACTATATTTCCAGCTGTGGACTTGGGAGCGATTAATGCTATAGTAGCCTCGTGTACCAATGATTATTTTCTTTCAAAACTCTGTTACCTCTTTACAATCTCTCATGGTTTTGCTGTTGTTTTTCCAAGCAGTGTGCTGATTCCTCTTTAGGTTAACACATTTGCATATTTGTGGGCATGCACAATCCCTTCAATTACAGGGATGTCCCATGACTTTTGGTAGGACAGCATTTACCTGTTTTTTACTTTTTTATGTTATTTATGTTCAACTTTTAAAGCTTTTGTTTTTCTGTTATAGGTGTTTTTCCACAACTTGTGTACTTGTGTCCAAAACTTTGTTAGCAGATGATAACCCCACCTCCTCCATTTTTTGCTTTGTGCAACCTACACCATTGATAGATTTGAAATGTGTGCCATCTTGTGCTCAAACTTCATACACATGTCACCACTGCTGATGGCCAGTGTATACATAACAGTGTAGATCAAACCATTACCATGAAAATGTGTATTTCACGTATGGTGTTCATAATTTGTGTTATGAATTGAAATTCTGCTGCCTAATTTCTGTTTAATTAGCTTGGTAAATTAGTTAATTATATAGCAAATCAAATCTGGGAATGGAATGGTTTATTAAAAACATTAAATGCTAAAGGCAGAGCATACTTTTCAGGGCAGTTTATCACATACACAAGCTTTAAGGTAGCTTATGTCATACACGATAATGTTGAATGTTTGACAAAGAGGTATTGTAGTATGGGGATAACTATCTAAAAAGTAAATGTCTTATTTTCCCTGCATTTATCATTATTTTACAGATATTGTGTAACTGGATTTTTATTTGCTTTCAGTTTTGTTATGACCTTTGAATGGCCAGAATTTTCAGGGAGTAGATGACTTCCAAGAGCACTTTTGTTTTCTATGGAGCCAGAAAATTCTTATCTAGATAAAAAAATGAATGCTAAGGTAACAAATGTACGCACATAGTGAGCAAAAAGTCCCTGTGTACCTGTTGGAAATATTTAGAGATTGTGCCTGAAGTTATATTAAATGTTGGAAGCATCCCTGCAGATCATAGGCAAACATCTACTCATTTTATTGTGTTAATGAGCACTGTTTCCAGTTCAGCATGGGATACACAGCTGTTTTGGGATTTGACATGTGCTGATAAATGGAAACATGTCATTGCTGAAAGGATGGCATCCAGAATATTTTGTGTTAGTTGTAAGGAAGTCTCAAAACCATCAATAATAGCACACATACACACTTAGTGGTCTCATTCTTCCCACTTGTGCAATGATGCTGCCTACTGTGGATGCAACTTCTCGGTTTTTTTTTTTTTGGTTTTTTTTAGAGTTTTTACTTGTTGAGCCACATGACACTGCTACTTGCTCACAGTTTGCACACTGACACTTAACTCATTTTCATCTGGTGTTTGAAAATACCCTGTACTTTTTCCTCTTTTGGAACTATTTTCCTGATGCTTCTTGGCATATAAAGGTTTGGAAAAGAGACTGCTGTTTGAGTATTATGCATACTTCATACCATACCAGAGAGAAAGAAGAAAATGACATGGTAGCTGCAACATGAAGATGCCAATGACATTTAGAGCTGAGCAACGAACAGTTACCCTGCTGTGTGGAAGTGGTGTAGCATGATTAGAGGAAATGTTTTGTAATATCTCCAGAATGTTTTTACTTTGCTAACTGTTTTAATGTGGAACATGTAGGTTCACTGCACTTCTTGTGGGTTTATAGGAACTTTTCATTTTCACCATAATGAAATTCTTGCACAGGACATTTTTCTTTACTTTTCTCTCTCTGTGCTACAGTTTGGAATTTGTTTGCAAAAGTAAAAAGGTAATTCATTTATTGTATTGGATTTCAGAAATTTGAAGCATTATTAAACAGTAGCTACAAATAATTGAATTCAGTGATTTCTTCATGACTAATCGTCATGTTCATGGTCATCTTAGTAAAAGTTGTTCTTATTTCTAAAGTAAAAGTTAATATGTAAAATATGACATTTGAAAGAATTATTAAGAAAGAAAGGCAAATAAGTGTATTTCTTGTTTCACATATAAATGTAAGCATACGAGGCAAGTGTAGTATATTGACACATTCATTGATTTGCAGTTCTCTTTATACTGAAAGGATTAGTTAATCTGCCTGTTGACTAATCATAATTTTTTTACATTGTATGTAAGAACAGGATATTTTTTTAAATATTTGAGCGACAGCTATTCGGAATACTGAGTCAGGTAAACACACACACAAAATAAAGTATTAATGGATTTGTAATGTGATGTATATGCACTACTACCTTTTATCAAGGCAATCCTTTGTCTGAAAAAGACAGTAAATTTGGAGCTTGTGTGCATAAAAAGTTAAAGTAGTAATCCAAAGCAGATCAACTGGTATTTTTGTGTCATAGCAGAAGCCATGTAGTAATAAGTATCACATGCTGAGGAAGATTTTCTCAATAGTCAGACGGATATCTGTTCATAGCCATAAAAAAGATAATAGAAAGAAGTTTGTATTCATGGCATTTTAAATCCTTTTCTGCTGACTTTATTTTAAATATACCAGAGTTGAATAATAATTAAACACCTATAGCATATGAAATCCATTTATTTTTGTGGTGTAGTCGGCACAAATATTCGCCAAGCTTTCACACTCCACTGGGAGGCTTTTTCAAGGCAATGGTAGACACAAAAATGCAGAGAATTAGAACATGTAAAGAATGAAGATGATTTTTGAAAATAACGCAGCTGACATCACGAGTATATTGCATGAATTTTTATCACGAACCTTGTCCCTTCTGATTCACACTGCCCAAAGGAGTACAAACTTTCCGCATTTAGAGCGTGGTTCTATAGAGCGTACAATGTATGCAAACCCAACTACCTAAATAATAAAGAAATTGATAGTATTTATAGCAAAGGTCTAAAGGCTAGATATAAGAAGGATTACATAGACAGAGTACATAGGACTGTGAGAAATTGTATAATATCAGCAATAGCGAAATCGCCTAGTAGGACAATGAGACACGCAGGATCCATCAAATATATCCCAGGCTTTACATATTGGTTAAAAAATTTATTACGCAAATACAGCATATTAATGGCAATGAAGTCCCCGACCCCGTTATCACATATAATATCAAGTTGCAAGGAGAGACAGTGTGAGAAAGAAAAGGCTGGTGTGTACGCTGTACTGTTGGTATATCCTGACAACACGGAAAAGATATATATAGAAATGACAAAGCGATCCTTGGACACTAGATGTAAAGAACACGTACGAAGTGTGAACCAGGACATGCAGAATACAGCTATCGCCAGAGAAGTCTTGCATTGCTCGGCTGCTCCTGTATGGAATAATATTAGAAGAATTGCACCCTTACACGAATTTCAAAGAGACTGCCATCAGGGAAACAGTGGAAATCCCATCCAGCAAAGTGGCATGCAATGATATAGTCTCTACTGAACTACCAATGGTTTGGCATGCATTATTGAAAAATGGAAACACATCATGGCGCACTGTATAATTACGTGATAAAAATTCATGTAATATGCTCGGGATGTCAGCCACGTTATTTTCAAAAATCATCTTCGTTCTTTAAATGTTCCAATTCTTTGCATTTTTGTGTCTACCATTGTCTTGAAAAGCTTCCCAATGGAGTGCGAAAGCTTGGCGAATATTTGTGCTGACTACACCACAAAAATAAACTGATTTCATACGCTATATGCATTTCATTATTATCCTTTTCTGGTTTTCCAGGAAATATTAATTTAGATATGTTAACCAATGGAGAATTTTTCTTACTTAAGAAGTTTGATGGTGTTTTAGATAACTTCTTTTGCTGTGAAAATATTCTTATACAGCTGAGAAGATGTTTGCCAGTTCTGTCATTTTACTTCATATCGAGCCTTCCATTCTCATCAGTACACACACTCAGATAATTAAAATCTGTTACCCACAAAAATTATTAATTTTATAGTACTGATTGATTATCTTTTCCTAGTACTGTGAAAACAATTTTTGTAGTTGTTTCAGATTTATCAACGTTAATCTTCATCTCAAATTTTTCATATGTCATCATACTGCCAACATTGGTGACATCCTTGTGAGTTGTAGCTAGTATTATTGTGCGGCATACATAGACGCTTTTCTACAAAATGATCCATCTCTTTGTGAAAAAGAAACTTGCACTACAAGAAAACATTACAACAAACAACATCATCATGAAACAAACTTATCATGTGCAAAACACAAAGTTGATTCCCTAGCAAGGACCATGATAGGTAACATTGCGAGATTTAAGTTCTAAAATTCCATAAAGAGGAATTCTGCGAATCTGCTTTCGAATCTCATGTTTATCCCAAAAATGTTAGTAAAATAAAAAACAAAAACAACACGAAGACATGTAGAATCCGTAGTTTTGACCGTAATTTCCGTAGGTCCGTAGTCAGAGAACTAAATCCGTAGAAACTACAGACATTCTGTAGTAGTTGGCAAGTATGTGTCATGATCAGCTGAATCAGATGATGATGATGTTTGCTTATACTCGTAACAACTAGCATTAACTCTTCAACATACCTCAAAGTATTTCTGTTAGAATCGTCTACTTCAGCATATGAAACTAACTAACTTTCCTTTGAGGAAGTATGTTCATATGGATCACAAATAATACCGGGACAGTCTACATCCATGTTTTACTTCAATTAATTTCAAACCATTTCCCTGAAATTTTTTCCGCGACTGTTGCTAGGTTCTTTGTGTGATATTTAGTGATTGGTTTCAATAATCTACCTTTCATTCCATAAGGTTAGTGATTAATTTCAATAGTCTGCCTTTCATTCCATAAGGTTAGTGATTGCTTTCAATAGTCTGCCTTTTATTCCATAAGGTTAGTGATTGATTTCAATAATCTGCCTGTCATTCCATAACTTTTCAGTACAACAAACAATTCTTTCCTTGGCACTATGTCAGAAGCCTTTTCGAAATCAATGAGCATCATGTACAAATCTTCATTCATCATATGAAACTGTTTGAAAAGCTGTCTGAGTACAAATATATTATTCTGGTTATTCCCTGCCCTTCCTGAAGCCACACTGTCCTTCATTTAACTAATTGCTGACCACCTATATGCCAGGATAAGTCAGTTCACCCTGTTTGCAGCCAAAAGACTTAATAATGCAAGAAAGCCATGCCTTCTGTAAAATACAGGCAATTGTTTTGTATAGTTCTTTGCCTACATTTAAACAGAGTCATGATCCCATGGTGGTATCACTTGGCAGGTTTTGAGGACAGAAACTCTGATGTCAGATTTCACATCCACCACTCAAAGGAAACGCTGTCCTTGTACAAAATGGGCCATGGAGCAAAACAGGCAGTACTAACATCGGTTCAAATTGTTAAGATCCAACAACTTGAACATCACTACGTGGCTTATACACTGAGTGGCCACTTTATTATGACCACCTGACAGTTTTAAGCAAATGAGCTATGGCTGCTCGCTGTTGTCGCCAGAGGGCGAGGCTAGTATAAAAAGGGGAAAGCTTAGTGCTTGTGACAGTAGTAGAAGTGATTTTTTGGTGACGAGATGGGTAAAAATGCGATTTGACGTACTTTCAACGTGGGATGATTGTAAGAGCTCGGAACCATGGAGCGAGTATCACCGAAACCGCCGCATTCGTGAAATGTTCCAGAGCAGCTGTTGTTAAAGTGTTTAAAGACTGGAGTGTCAGCCAAAAAATGAGTCTCTACGTGCAACATGTGGCCGTCATCGACTAGTGACTGCTCGGGCAGAGCGGAGAGTGTCTAGACTGGTAACAGACAACAGAAGGGCAACAGTGCAGCAAATTACAGACCATCTTAATCAAGGATCCCCTCAAATGATCTCTGCACGCACTGTTCGCCATACACTGCATCGGATGGGATATGGCAGCCGAAGGCCTGTTCGAACACCTTTGCTGTCTGCAGTTAACAAGAGAAAACGTCTCCACTTCGCACAGGAGCACAAGGATTGGACAGTCGATAATTGGATACAAATTATGTGGTCTGATGAATCACATTTTCAGTTGCACCATGCCGATGGCCGAGTGAGAATTTGGCGGAAACAGCATGAAAGCATGGACCCCAAATGCATTGCTACAACCCTTCAAGCTGGTGGAGGCAACATTATGGTTTGGGGAATGTTTTCCTGGCATGCTTTGGGCCCTTTAATTCGTGTTGATCAACGTCTGACTGGCACATCATATCTAAACATCGTTTTGGACCAAGTGCATCCTGCCATGTAGATAGATGGTTTATCCCAATGGCGATGGCTACTTTCAACAAGATAATGCGTCCTGCCATAGTGCTCGTATTGTACAGGGTTGGTTTCAGGAACATGCAGGTGAGTTTACTTTGCTTAGGTGGCCCCCACAATCTCCAGATCCCAACCCCATTGAGAATTTGTGGGATGAAGTTGAACGAGCCATCAGACAGCTGGATCCACAACCTGCAATCTCGCACTCCTGGAAAGGGCTATTCATCAAGCATGGTCTCAGATTCCACAAACCACCTATCAACATCTCGTGGAGTCCATGCCATGAAGAATCGACGCAGTATTAAAGGCAAAAGGTGGCCCAACAAAGTACTGAGGGGCTGGTCATAATAAAGTGGCCACTCAGTGTATAATGAAATACGAGAAATCATAAAATCTCGCTATTCTTCTGTTCTTCATGTTTTTAAACAAGGCTGTTGAAAATCACGATGTCCGGACCCCACAGCAATATAATTATTCATCGGGCGTCAAACTTAAAGTAAGTAATACAAACAATAAAATAAGAACCAAAAAGAAAGTAACCCTTGACAGTGAGGACTAAAAAGAAAGTTACCTTTCGTCAGTCAGTAGAAGTTCTTTATTGGCTAGTCCCATTTGGCGAAATTTCACTATTACCATTCACATTCAACTGACGCACTTCATCAGGAGCAACCTAAGTAATTATGAGAGTTCATGAACTTGAAGTATCATTCAGGCAGTATGTAGCCAAAAAAAGAAGGGGAGGTAGACATTTTGCCATTAATCATAAGTGATGACGTTATTAAAATACAATGGCCTTTTTAAAAAAAAATGTGAACAGAAGAATAGCAAGATTTTATGATTTCTCGTCGTATTTCATCAAAACAGGTGGTAGTCGGATGAGGCAAGGTCTCAACTTTATGGAGGATAGGGTAGGATCCAACCCCTTCCAAATCCTGTAGTTTTCAGTAGACCACTCTGGAGGTGTGACTTGAAGCATTATCCACTTGCAGCAATACCAGCTTCCTATTTGTGAGCACTGGGTAGCATTGGTGCAGTGCGTCATGGACCCGCTGCAGTTGTTCAGCATAGTTTCCCATCCACAGCGTGACCATCTGACTTGAGTTCCCAGTATACAGGACCCTCAGAATTCCACCAAATGCACAGCATGACTTTTCTCTCGAACTGTCCTCTTTGCACCACTGGCTGTGCTTCTTGCCATGGCTTCAGCCACTGGTTTTCGGTGGTAGTATAATATAGGGATATCCACTTTTCATCACCTGTGAAAACATGAAACCAAAATTTATCCTCTGGACTTAACAGCAATGTGTGACAGAGAGCAACACATTGTTCCATCTGCTGGGGTGTCAATTTATGGGGAATTATTTGGTAGTGCCTGGAGGAGAAGGCAAGCTGGTGCAGGTGATGAATCACGGTGGATTAGGAAGACCCCACCTCAGCTACCAGTTGTCGTGTACTGGTACTCACTGTATCAGCTTCGTGTTAATGGTCATTGAGCATCCTGACATCGGCTTATCTTTGAGACAGGTTTTCTCAGAATTAAAATGCTGTAGTCATTTTCAAGCAGTGCTGCTGTCCACTGGTTTCCTTACTTTCAACTATACACAAATTTCTTTTGCTGCTGCCACATTTAACCGTTTTTTCTAAAAATTGCGTAGGAACACTGAACGGCACTGATCGACTGCCATCCTCTGCTTGCCCTGTAACTCAATGTGGCTCCATACCAAATGCTTTTCATCAGCCTCATGTGTTTCACATTGTATGTTCCACATTGTCCTGATATCCAGTCGACATTGGCACACATTTCACACAGAAATGGATGCCAAGACAGGATCAACTTTTTTGAATCACCCTGGTAAGTTTGTTACTTTAAATACTCAAGTAAACCCTGAACAAAAAAACAAAACAGTAATGAAACAGACATGTTAGTAGTTACTGAAATCTTTTCTTTTCCCTTTCACAGATTGCGTGTAGCACTATGATTAACTTTTGTCCTCAGGAGCCAAACCACCGTGCTGTACCACTTTAATAATTCTGTGTAATCAAAGACCACCTGTTCCTTCTCTATGTTTACTCAGTGCTTGATTAATTATGTGATAACTTGCAGCTGTAGCACATTATAAGGACAAAAACAGCATCTTGTACAGTTTTGTAAACATGTATGATCCTCCAGTCTTTGTGTCTATTATCATTAACATCATTGTCATCAATCTTTACCTACCCCCACTATGTCTGGATTGCCATTCAACAGGTCTTCAAAAAATTTAGTCTATTTATTTAACATATCCTTTTCTGATGTAAGGAGTGCTCATCATTTTTTAAGCATTCCATGGGTAACTGGCTTTCCACTCTTTCTCATGCATTAATGACTCCAAAACGTTTTTAGTGCAGTTTGGTACATCTTTTCCAAAAAATTCCTCAAACAATTACTTTTTGTATCCCCAGCAAATTTGCTTACTTTTGAATTGGCCTTTTTATAATGAGTCTATTTAGCTTGTGGCAAATTACTTAAATACTTTCTAATAGCTCTTTCCTTTTGCTCGACAGATTTACTCACTACTTCTCTCCACTGATTAGGGTTTGACTTTCCTATCCCAACATACTGCTGCACCACATGCTTTCCTTGCAACTTCAGTTACTCATCGTTTTACCTTTTCTGCTCAACCTCAATGCTTTCAGTTGGTGAGGCTTTTATTTTGCTCTAACCTTCAGGAATTTGCTTCTGGAAACCCAGCCTCACAAATTTTACATTATTCATTTTGTGTGCCAACCCTGATGTACCTTAATATCATTGTTGGTTTCTTAACTGCTGGACAGTTCACTTCAGTAGTGGATGCTACTAAAAACTAGACCTCTATGTTTGTCAAAACCCCTGAAATCTCTGGTATCCTTAATTGCTTTTATGGAAAACTGTCCACTGTGACATAATCAGTTATACTTTTGCTGTTTCTAGCTGCTTCCCACCAAATGACATTGTGGATACTATTGTGTACAAAGATATGGTTAGTAATCAGAAGTTTCATTCCTAAACATAAATCAATGAGTCTTTTACAGTTCACATTTGCTCACAGTTTCCTCCAAATTTACTCGTTATGTCTTCAATTTTCTGACTGTCATTTCCAATTTATATTGAAATCGTCAAGAACAACAACTTTCCCCCTTTGTTAAGTTTTAACTGCCATATCTGAAGCCTGGGAAAAAGGAATCGGTGTTTTCAGAACAAGAACCTTCTGATAGTCTCCGTAGATTGTCACAACTTTCAAGTTCATGCTGCACATTTTGAAAACAGCCCAAACAATGGATTCCTGTACAGATTCCTGCCTATGTAACCTCAAGGCAGTTGTATCATCAAAGACCAATGCTACACTATCTTATGTTTCAGTCTTCAATTGAAAAAAACTACGAAGAATGCAAAAACATATCATGCTAAACCTGTATTCAAAAATGCTTTGGGCAGCTTTTCCTGTAAGAAAATTTGGGATTTTAAAACCGTTTCTCATAATGCATGGGGAAAGTTAAATATCACCATTTATTTTAATGAAGTCCTGATTACAATTTTTAGTGAAGGTTTGATTACAGTGACATACCAGACTATTCTCAACTTCGTTTTGTCCCAATACCATTCAGCTTTCTGCAAGAGGCTAGATACCTTAGCTTAGGTGCAGATCTATGCAATATGAGTTTCATAATTTAAGTATATCCCAGACCATTTGAGCAGCTAGTTTAGTTTCCTTGCCCTTTAGTTTCTCTGCATTCAACAGAGAGCTTCCAAGTCCTGTACCACAAGGAGGTGGGGCATGACATTGGGTGATAGGCTCGGCTAGTTTCACCCATCTTCTGTAAGTTCAGCATGTGGGTCTTTGTTTCGCTGCCCTACTGCAATTTTTCACCAAGAAATCTGCGGTTGTATCTTTTGGATGCCATTGACAATAATTCCAGTTTGAATGGCTACACTCTTCTTGTGAGTCTTCTTTAAAATGAGTGCATGAAACTTAGCAAGTTTTGAGAAAGTGATGCTTTTTGAATACATTGCCTCCCTGCAAGGTTAAAAATTACTAAATTGAAAGAAAGTAAAAATATGTTTCAGTTTGTGTATTGATACACTGAACAAATTTGTATGCAAATCTTTTTAAGATAAAACTGGCATTGTATGTCCATGTAGTACTGTTCAGCAGCTGGTAAAAATGATTTGATAAAGCATGGCAGTATGCAAAATAAAAAAGAACCAAAGTGGAAGGATTAAAGTACAACTGCTATCGAGAACAGTAACAATACTGTTCTTCACATATATTCTTGTACATGTATGCAGGATGAAGCAGTTAGGTCCAAATAATGACATAAAATATATATAGAATGAACGTTAATGGCAAAAAAACACTCCTTACTCACAGCAATTTAGGCCTATTACATATGTAGGTATATTCTGCCACAGTGGTAAAGCACTTGCACAATAGATTGGATGACAGCATATTTAAATTAAATCCAAATTAGGCCACCTGCCTAAACAGAAGATTCACAGATTGAAAAAAAGAAAAAAAAATACTTCAAGTTAAAATTCTATACCTATGTATAGATATTCGCTAGGAATGATGATTAAAATATGAAAATTAAAACCCAAATGAATAAAAAGGATAAAAGGAGGACCAAAACACAATTCACCACCGCAACACACTTCCAAACATGTTTCGACAAGAACTTTGCCTTCTTCAGTGGAAACATAGAGGTGTACATGGGTACCAAGTCCTCGTGGGTGATCTTCAAAACTGATGAAGGCAAAGTTCTTGCCAAAACATGTTTGGAAGTGTGTTGCGGTGGTGAATTGTGTTTTGGTCCTCCTTTTATCCTTTTTATTCATTTGGGTTTTAATTTTCATATTTTAATCATCATTCCTAGCGAATATCTATACATAAGTATAGAATTTTAACTTGAATAATGTTTTTTTTTTTTTTTTTTTTTTTTTTATCTGTGAATGTTTTGTTTAGGCAGGTGGACTAATTTGGATTTAATTTAAATATGTTGTGGTCTATTCTATTGTGCAAGTACTTTACCACTGTGGCAGAATATACCTACATGTGTAATAGGCCTAAACTGCTGTAAGTAAGATGAGTTTGTTACCATTAACATTCATTCTATATATGTATTTCATGTCATTATTTGGACCTAACTGCTTCATCCTGCATAAGTGCATACATGTACAAGAATATACGTGAAGAACAGAATTGCTACTGCTCTCGATAGCAGTTGTACTTTAATGTCAATAGCCACGTACTATTTCACCATATGCTATATCACATTTCGGATTAGATGAATAAAGAATGTTTTAAGATAAAGTCTCAAAATTTCTGCAAATTTTGGAGAGAACTCCTCTCTTTCGTCAGGCAGTCTTTCGTTCAATCTCCGTCATGGTCTGGTTTCCGAAGACCATGACGGAGATTGAATGATAGACTGCCTGACGAAGGAGAGGAGTTCTCTCCGAAAATTTGCAGAAATTTTGAGACTTTACCTAAATAACTCCCATAAAAAAGTTAATTAGTTTAAATATAATAATCTAGGAAGCCACATAGCAAAGATGAGTTTGATTTACATTTTAAGATCTTTGCACAAAGATAAGGTAAAAGAAGATGCACAGAAAATTGAAACAATCCAAACTCAGCAGATTTATGAGAAATTCTGAAAGCAGTTAAGCTCAGAAAACTGAGATTCTCTCTGACAGAACTAAAAGCAAAGATAAATAAAGCAAACTGAAATTCTCTGTGACAGAACTAAAGCAGAGGATCTACAATTTAGAGATGTATTAAATCACTTAAAAATAGAGTTCTTATCAAATCAGACAATACTTTGTAGTCATCTAAAAATGAAAGGAAGAAAAAAGAAATTACAGTACCAAAAGTAAGTAAAACTTTGCTCCAGTAGAAGACATAAGGAAAGTAGTGCTACTGTAACATATAAACCCAGAAAGGTATAAGTGCACTTCTGTTATGCATATATGTATCACTAAGGTGTTGTCCGAGTTTCAGAGAATAACTTAACAAAGCTCTTATATCTGCCAAACCAATGTTATTGATGACACATTTTGTTTACTGCTGATGTATAAAATGTCTCCATTTACAGAGATCTTAGACCTCAAGTCATGATCTGATTGCAGGCATTCCTGAATCTGGTCCTTTCATGATTTCCTCTAGTTTCTCTGCTCTCCTTTCGTTCCACTTGGGTTGAATAAATGCTTTTAGTTAGCTCCTCGTGTTAAGATGTTGAATAAAAACTGTTTAACTGCAGGATGCAAAATGGCAAGATATGTATTTTGATATACTAATTATCAAGAAGTTGCTAACGCAGTGAAAAGCTCCAAAAATGGGAAAAGCTTCTTGGAGCTGATAAATGCAGCTGGGAAAAAGTTTTTATCAGTACACCATTTTCTTACTGATTTTACAATAAGTCACTTAAATTAAAGACAGTGCCCAGATTCTTCATAGCTGGCACTAGTATTTTACTGCACCGATGAGGGTAAAAAAAGTGCTTGAGATCAGAATCTTGCTCCTTTTGGTAAGAAGATGAGAAGTAGTTTGTGTGGCCAGGTAACATGCTGTTTCTAAATTGGAGATGACCATAAGGGTATGGGGGTTGTATCAAAACTAAGATGCAAATAGACAAACAGAAGCAGTCAACAAGTTGACATGACACTATATCTATCAACTAAATAAACTTATTAGCAAAATAATTACTGATGACCTTATGAAGGTTCTTTAAGAAGTAAAAGCAACCTTGCCACCAAATGTGCAGAGCACTTCCAATGCCCTTGTTTGCTCATCCTGCACTCTACAGAATGTGTTACAGCTGTAAGCCATCATTCACGTGGTGCCTTGGTAGGAGAGTGGACAAAATGAAATCACAAAAACATCAAACTTTTGCCAGAGTGCTCTAAGACATGTTCACAAAGCTGGAACAATGACATACTTTGGCAAAAATTGAGGTGGTATATGGCTATAATGCAAGATATTGTTGGTGTGGACTGAGTGAAGCATGTGGAGATAAAGCACTACCCTATCACATAGTATCACATAGTTGCATATTGGATGCAATGCTTTTGCCAGATTTGGGACTATGTTGATGTTGCTTACTGTGCACAAAGATTTCTTAGATCCTGTAGGAGGTTTAGTTTATAGAGTAATTGCTGTATGTTCACAGACATTAGATCTCATGTCATTTGGAAAATGAAAATGGTCTCCATAATTCCACAGTTCAGCATATGCTGAAGGACATCTGCAGTGTGCAAAAATGCAGTCTGGTGGGTCCCATACCATTTCAAGGTGTGGCAACTTTTGCTCTCTGCAGACATGAGTTCTTGTGACTTTGACCTGTTTCCTAAGGTAAAAGAACCAGTCGAAGGACAACGGTTTTACAGTCTGAATGTGTTGTGAGCCATAGGATGATCCATCACAACAATCGGCAGAAACAGATTTGCTGACATTTCAGATTCATTGCCACCCAAGGATTTGGAATGAAGTTGTTAACATAGCTGATGATTGCATTAAGGGCATAGAATGTTAATTTCACAGGGAAAAATGTACCCCATATGTTGCCATTACTTTTTGTGAACAACCCTTGTATAACAGATGTAAATGGAAAGTGAGAAGTTTGATGTAGTGGACAGTCCTACCTTTGCTCACAGACAACCAGCCCTAATTCAGAACAAAAACGAGTTGCAGACTATGTGGTCAAAGATAAATGAAGTATGTATGAAATTGTCGCCTCAGTGGTGCAGTGGTCTAAGTGATGGCTTCTGATCATTCGTTTGAGATAAAATGAAGTATGTATGAAATTGTCGCCTCAGTGGTGCAGTGGTCTAAGTGATGGCTTCTGATCATTCGTCCGAGATAGGTCCGGGTTCGAATCCTGGTAAGGCATGGATGTTGTGTTTGTCTTACAGCGCTGGCTTTCTCTCTCCCTTGGAACAGTGGCTCTAAATTAGGGATGGGCGACTACTTATAGCCCACTGATCTGCTCATGGTGGTAGTTAAACCTCCAATAATAATAATACAAAAAATATGTATGAAAGGCATACTGAGTATGAATAAGATAAAAACCAAAGTCATGGTTTTTGAGTGAGAAAGTGTTAGTACTGATTGCAAAATCAAACTAAGAAATGGTGCATAGTTAAAGTACAGGTGAATGAGTTTATTTACTTAGGAAGCATGTTTATCAGAGAAAGAATATTAGGCGGTGAAGTCAAATCATTCGGTAAGTGGATTCAGTTTTGAAATTCCGTCTCCCCCGTTGGAGACGGAATTTCGTCTTTCAAAACTTTCAAAAACGGAAGACGAACTGCAGATTTAGTCTGTAATCGTAATTTTTTTCTCTCGCTATATTCCCTCTGCTCAGTATTTTTGTAAAATATAATTCTGTTTTATAACTGTTTCAGCTTGAAAATGGAGGGAAAATTTCCGAAAACGGAAGTCGGACGAAGTGAAGATTTTTTCATAATCGTAATTTTTTCCCCCCACGATGTTCCCTCTGTCCTTAATTATTGCTAAATGTTATTTTCCCTCCATAAATAGTTGGGGGGGGGGGCACTGGACACTCATATCAGAAGAATGGTTAAATCAACCAAGTCTTAATTATGTGAACTGCAAACATCTGATACATAGGTAGTATTCAAGAAGATATATATTTTTTCAGAACTGAAGGAAACTTGTTCAAAAATAATAAATTAGTTGACCCTTGTAGTACTAAACTTGCACATCACAATGCCCAGTGAAAGTTTATCGTATGTGATTGAGATAGATTGCAGATTTCCTTCTGCCACAATGGAACTCTTTTTGAAGTTTGAGTGTGTAGAATGTGGATCGGTGAAGCAATACACACGAGTTTTGGCACAGTCTTTCAAAAGCCTGGCAGACCAGTTTTGTTTTGTTTTTCTCGAAAATTAAAGAAGATGCAGTTTGGAATATTCACTATTCAAACATAGCTGTAAAAAATGAAGAGTATATGTGCCAATGTCCAGAGTTTTCTAAGATTTTATAAGCAATCATCTAGACACATTTCCATTAGTGTCAAAAAATTTTTTTTTGCAAGTAAGTCTTGTGTTGCATTTAACAAATGCACCATGTGAATGGGGCTTTAGCACACAAAACAGAATTCAGTGAAAATTTAAAGATCCACTGAACAACAAAAATCTTAATGCTTATTTTTGAAATTGGGCCGGATAAACCCACAGAAATAAAACAACAGCTGAACAAAGCTTGCTAAGCTGCCCCGGTGGCGCAGTGGTCTAATCGATGGCCTCTGATCATTCGTCTGAAAGGGGTTCGAATCCTGGTGAGGCATGGATGCTGTGTTTGTCTTACGGCGCTGGCTCTCTCCCCTTTCCTGGAACCAGTGACCCTAAATTAGGGACAGGCAACTGCTTATAGCACATTGAGTTGCTCACGGTGGTCCTTAAACCTTCAATCAAAAAATAAATAAATAAATAAATAAATAAAAGCTTGCTAACTGTTGAAGGAATGAAAGACAGACATATATATATACTTCAGAAGGGATTTTATAATATCAATGTACTGCAAAACACACAACTCTAGTTTTGTAAAATGAATAATAATAATTTGGATTAGATTAAATGTAGTAAATTTTTTGATTTGATTCACCTGTTTGTTTTAAAGATCAAGTACAGTGTATATTGTTTGAAAAATTACCACTGTTTTCCCAGAGTCTTTTAATATTATTAAGACACGTATTAAAAACTCCCCACCTGAAATTTTCAATCCCCTCCATTTACAAACACAAGTGGGGAGACTCCTTTCCATCTCAAATTTTAATTTTAAGCCCTGCAAGTGGTATGAAAGAAAGATGGAGGGCTGCCCTGGTGGTGCTGTGGTCTAGGCTCTATCTTATGACCATTTGTCCTTGAAGGGTCTGGGTTCGGATCCTGATGAGGCATTGATCTTTATGTTGTGTTTGTCTTACTGCTCTGGCTATCTAACTTCCCTGGAACCAGTGACCCTAAATTAGGGACTGGCGACTGCTTATAGCCCATCAAGGAAATCATGGGAGCACTGGATTCAGGAATGCCTGCAAAAGGGAAAAACATCAAGTGTGAAGTACTAGGTCTTGTGTGAGGCATATCAAGTGTCAGTGAAGCTCAAGTTACATAAGTCAAGAATGCTGTTAACTAGAGCCACTTGATTCATCAGCAGTAAATAAACTAGTAGTAAATAATAAAGTAATGTGCCAGTTCACACAATCCACCATCACTCTCACAGTATAGCTGAGCTACCATAGTCATCTAGTTACATAGGCAAAGAAAAATGGCTTTAAGAATTGAAAATTACACATTTTGCAAAAGTAACGATCAGGCTATGAGTAAGGAATTTATTATAAATTTCACGTTATCATGTCACACATCTAGTACACATGGGCATTAAACAGCTACTAGCATCATTTAGAAGTTGCTTACATAACACCAGCTGCACCGGTGTAATTCCTTCACAAATTATTTTTAAGTGACAGTAAGTCAAAATTGTCAGAGTGGACATAAGCCAAAAGCAGTTGAACAATATTTCAACTCTGTGTTACAAAGCTTTGCACATTATTATTTAATATTATCATTATGTATTAAGTGAGATGATTCCAGCACTGTGGAATGGTATTAAAATTAAGGTACCTCAAATAAGTTGAACTTCAATATTACAATGTTGATAATTATCTCTCATTAATTTACTCAACATTGTACTTTTATTTCTATCTCAAGTATTGCTTATTATTTTCAGAAAACTTGTTATCCCAGAGATGCAATTTCAATTTCATGACCTCCTTAGAAACAGGATTTCAAAAGGTTGGATCTCAGTAACTTGGATTTTCTCTTTGTTTTGAGCACTATACACATATAAAGTGTGGTTAAAAAGTAGGGGGACTATGTTAAAAAACAAACAAACTTACAAACTAACCCACAAATGTATTTCCTTCGGAGCTAATACAGTATTCCCAGCATTCGTGCTACTTCATGAAGCACATTTGGAAGTCTTCCTTTGAGATTATGTTCAGATCTTGTGTTGCATTTTTGATGATGCTGTCTGTGCTCTCAAATCTTCACCTTCTCAAAGGTTTTTTTTTTTTTTTTTTTTCAATTTAAGAAACTAAAAGAAATCACCAGGCCCCAAGTCTGGTGAATCAGGTAGATGTGGTACTACTGAGATTTGGTGTTTGGTCACTGCTGTGGCCATGTGTACCAGATTTTTTCCTTTAGTCTTTTCAAAATGTCTTTATAATAAGTGTGGTTTACAGTCTGCCCTGGTCAGAGTAAATTAAAAAAAAACACACCACATCTTTATCATTGAAGTTGAAGAAAATGATCAACATTACCTTCACATTTGATTTCACTTGCCAGGCTGTTTTGGGTCAAGGGGAGGTTTATGTTTTCCATTTGTAAGTTTGGGATTTGTTTTCAGGGTCATAGCCATGAACCCAGTATTCATCACCTGTGATAATATTTTCTATTAAGTGGTCTCACTTCTGCATGATTTTTAAGGTCCTGGCAAACTATAACACACTGCTCCTTTTAATCATGTGTGATATTCTTAGGCACAAACTTTGCTGTCTGTCACTTCTCTCATCCACAAATCCTGTGTCAAAACAGCATGACTTATACCAGTCAAAATGCCAGTTTCACTAGACACCTCCCTAACAGTTAATCATCTCACTTCCTATTGCTTCATTCTCACAGGCAGTGGAATCATCGGTTCTTGAAGTTGATTGGCAGTCAATGTTCGACCTTCTTTGAACTGGCAATCACTGTTCAACCTTCTTTAAACCTGTTAAGTCATTCAATAGTTTTGAACAGCTTACAGCTTCTCCAAATGCAGTTTGAACAAATTTCAAATGTTTCAAAGACAGTTTTCCCAAGTTTTAGACAAAAACTTGATTCACACTCGCTGTGCATTCACATTGACCATTGTAAAATCTGCCAAATCCCTGAAACACACCAACATTCAACAAAGTAATGGGCAGGAGTGAAAGCAGGTGCAGAGCTGAAACTGTGCATGACCTTGAGCAACCTTGGTGCTGTCATATCTACAAGTAGAATTCTAGCGTTGCACACTCGCTGCAATAACTACGGCTGTAATCTTGGTACTGTTTTAACACACCTAGTACACAGAAATGATATGCAGATTTAATGCATTTTAGAGTTTCTCTCACTTTTTACATACCGTAGCATAAAGTATGGTGCTTTATTGCATCATCATCATCATCATCAACCATTATCAATCCACTGCTGGACGAAGGTCTCCCCAAGTTTCCTCCACAACGGTCTGTCTTGTGCCAGTCTCCTCCATGTCACCCCTGCATACTTTCGAATTTCATCCACCCATCTCCCATGTGGTCTTCTTCTGGGTCTTTTCCTGTCCCTTGGAATCCAATCTAAAATTTTGGCTGTCCATCAATGATCTGTCCTTCTGGCAGTATGTCCAGCCCATTGCCATTTCAGGGATTTAACTCTGATCACGATGTCTTCCACTCTTGTCATTTTTCGGATCCACGAGTTCCTCTTCTTATCTCTCCTGGTTACACCAAGTATGCACCTCTCCATGCCGCTTTGAGTTGTCTGCAGCCTTTGTATGTCTCTTTTAGTTAAGGTCCACATCTCTGCACCATACGTAAGCACTGGAAGGATGCATTGATCAAACACTTTTCTTTTAAGACATAATGGCATATTGCTCTTGAAAATTATGCTGTTTCTTCCAAAAGCTCTCCAGACAAGTTTTGTACGCCGATTAATTTCTTCATCAATGTGACCCTCACTTGATATCTGCTGTCCAAGATAAACGTATGTGTCTGTTATCTCCAGCTTTTCTCCATCAATCGATAAATCTTCATTTCTTGCAAAAGCATTGAACATCACTTTTGTCTTCTGAAAGTTCATTTTTAATCCCACTTCTTTACTCTTGTCAGAAAGTTCCTGGATCATACTCTGCAGCTCTGATGGGCTAGTTGCAAAAATGACTACATCATCAGCAAAACGAAGGTGGGTTAGATAATCTCCATTAATCTTTATCCCCTTGTTTTCCCAGCTCAGTGACTGAAAAACACTCTCCAATGTGGCATTAAAGAGCTTCGGGGATATGGTGTCACCTTGTCTCACTCCCTTTCCAATTTTTATGTGTGTTGTATCATACCTTATGCTTAGTCTTTTTTTTTGGCATGTGAACGTAGTTCTATACAGGATGTAAAGTACGAGATGCATCATTAAAGAATGTTTTAACATACATCATTGAAGAATATTCTAACACAAGAACATGCAGTTCATCTGTGAAATGCAGTTGTCTTCATGTAATGAATAATTGGTTCATTTTGTTGCATCTGCATATATTTACTGTTTCTGTGTTAATTTGTATATAGCACATTCTATTTCTCTCCCTGTCCCTGTATATATAGTGAGTAATGATACTTTTGTTATTTTACTGGGTACTGTCTAGCATCTGAGTTGAAAGATCAAAAGAGAACTGCATCAGCTTGCTGATTTGTGTTTGGCAAGTTCTCTTGCTTTGTACCTATGAGTGAACTTGCACATGTTTTGCAGTTGTACTCATTGTAAACAAGAGTTGGTTAAAGTGGTCGAGCTTTCTCTCATGCAAGCAGTGTTTTATTTTAGTGTTCAAGGGAAAAACAAAAAGAATTGTATTTCAGATGTAGAAATGCACCTGCTCAGAACATTATAACAGTCAGTGCTTATATTTAAAAGTTTGCATGATCAATATGTTTAAAAGTTGTACCGACCTTTCTGCATGTTTCCGCTCAGCATGGTACCCCGCCTTTGTCATAGTAGTGAAGACACCCATGTCTGATGTTGCCCAAATCAGCAAAGCGCCTACCGTGGAGTAACTGCATAGTTGCCCGAATCAGGTGATAATCAGAAGGGGTGAGGTCAAGGCTGTACGGCGCGTGTAGCAGGAGTTCAGTTCTATCAAGTTCTTGAAGTTTTACCTGGGATTGAATGGTGGTATGAGGCTTGGCATTGTGTTTATGTTGTGTACTGATGGGACGCCTACTTTCAGTTGACTAAAGTGTGTAACTGTTGTGTAAGTTTCTCGTACATTTGATCCAGGTACTCGGAATAGAGTTTGGTGTTGCTAGCCCTGCCATCCAGCATGAGCTCAAAGTGGATCATGCCCATGTAATTCTACCAGATCCAGCATGACCTTTTTCTTTAAATGCATGCATTTGGAGGTAGGTATCTGTGTAATCCACACACCTCCACCATTGGGTGGAGGTGTGTGGATTACACAGATAGGTTAACTGCATATCCTGAGTAACTATCTGTTTGATAAATCAAATGATGGACCAGTCTATGTTTCACCTTGCATCATCATCTGTAGACATTTCAGTTTTCTGAGCTTGTGCTGGTTGTCAGTGATAATGAATTGGAAACTTCCTAGCTGGACTGGCAATTTGCATGTTCTGGTTGTTGTATTTCCTTCAGTAGCTGTGGGCAGAGTGTCCAAATCAGCCACAGAGATCTTTCCTGAGCCTTTTTACTCTTCAAGCTCATGTTGGCCAGCTGCAAACATTTTGATTCAGATTAAGCCTGTCGGAGTAACCACGAAGCTTTTAATTTCATTTGTTTTTTTTAACTGTGTCAGCTGCTTCTTTTAACCCTTGCTTGCAGTAATGGTACAACAGAACCAAGATTTCAAACTTTATGGCCATTTTGTACTATGTTGTAAGAAATATTCAGTGCTTGTTTTGAAACATATGTACCATATGGGGAACCCCCTCCCCCATTGAGCTTTTATTCGATCTACAGTATTAACAACCTATCCTGTTGAAACTATGTGAATTTATCTACACAAGAACTGAATGCCAAAATTATGAAATGTGCAATTCAGGAGACAAATCCTAATGGTTGTCTTATGTTAAAAACATGCTTTAGATTATAAATAAATAATATCAAAAGGTATTCTTTACCTGTTATTGGAAAAGTATTTCGCATGTTTGTTGCTCCGTGAGGTACGTGCTCCCGTCCCGAGAGGCCAAGTTTGTGTTACAGGTTTTTTTGTTAGTTAGAAAGTTTTACAAATAAGACAATTTAGTTAAATATTTTCAGTTAAAACATTCATTCAATAGTACAATCAAACATTTAAAAATTTTTCTGGCAATTAAAACATGCATAAGGAAAAATTATACTCATCGGGTCGGAGTACATGGCTCACATCAAACGCGCTTTCTGTACTCCAGGTGTATATGAAATTCCTATAATTTCACAGAGTTCTGATGACCGCATATCTTACATTGGTAGCACAAAAAATAGATTAAAAAGATTACATCAACATATAAAAAACTGGAACAAAAAGAACACACTTATCCAGCACTGCATTAATCATAAACAATATCCTGATTTTGAAAATATAAAATTATTAACTACCCACACAAACCAAAAAGAATTAAGGATCTCTGAAAGCATTATAATAAAAAAAAGTAATATATGCAATTCACAATTTACAAGACCCCACTACTCTTGATACAATTTGGAAGTCACTTATAAAAAGAGAAAAAAATGCATAAAAAAAGAAAAAAACATTACAGAAAATTACCCCATTTAATAAAGGACTAAAAAAAGTAATAATAATAATACAACAGTTTATTTAAATAGATAGTAATAATCCAATATCCCTTTATAAAAATAAAGAAGAATATACTTGCGACGAATATACCTACCAACCAATTCAATAGATGGCGGCACTTGAGGAGCAATCACCTTACACACCATGAAGACTGAAAACCTCCCTTCGTTTCCCGACATGTAACTAATGCGGCTACACACGCGATGAACCCTTGCGTAGGTTAATGGATGGTCTGAAGATGGTACTCGAGGAGTACAGAAAGCACTCGCCGTAATATCGTCGAAGAAGAGCTTTTGATGTGAGCCATGTCCCCCGACCTGATGAGTATAACTTTTCCTTATGCTTGTTTTAATTAATAGAAAAAAAATTAAATGTTTGATTGTACTGTTGAATGAATGTTTAACTGAAAATATTAAACTAAATTGTCTTATTTGTAAAACTTTCTAACTAACAAAAAAACCCATAACACAAACTTGGCCTCTCCGGACGGGAGCACGTGCCTCACAGAGCAACAAACGTGTGAAATACTTTTTCAGTAACAGGTAAAGAATACTAATTAAAATCATTCACACAACATTAAAATTATTCGCTCAAATGAGGTAAAGAATACTTTTTGATATTATTTATTTATGAATACCAAAACTTATATTTTTCATAGACACATTAATAAAAAGTCAGCAGAGTTTGTAGTATCACTTGTAAAATTGTTCAGGTAACTGTGGTGTATGTAGCAGGGGAATATTTATCTCAGAATGTCTTAGCAGAGTGGAAGTGTTCAAATGCCCCAAGTGGTGCAAATTCCAAAACAAACTAAGTGGTAGCTGCAAAAAAAAAAAAAAAAAAAAAAAAAAAAAAGACAGGATTGAGCTGTCACCAAACACTCAGCAAGAGGTGCATACACTTTATCAACTGAGCAGGATAGCATCCTGTGAGCTTTGCTCCAATGAGATTGTATTAGGTGTGCAACTTAATCAGCAAATTATTGCAAATCGAATACGTACCCAATCAGGGAAATAATTCCCGTCGTGTTGGATACATTTGAGCCATCAGTCAGGGAGCTGCCGAATGCCACTGCGAAAAAAAGAGGGCTGTTTCGAGTTGATAAAGTCATCAATACTTGTGTGGACCTCCTCGACAGAAGTGAAGTGTTCCTGGGAGCGAAAGAGGTGATAATCTGATGGGGCGAAGTCTGGAGAATACGCTGGGTGGGACAAAATCTCCCATCCCAGGTAGGTGATCCTGTTTAAAGTCGTTTTCGCAGTGTGCGGACGCATGTTATCCTGAAGCAACAGGACCGACCTTCTGCCCTTGTTGGTGTATGGCCTTTTTGCCTCCAGTGCGTCACTCACACGAATGAGTTGCTGACAATAATGCTCAGCATTGACCGTTTCACCAAGTTTGAGCAACTCGTAGTGTACGAAACCGTGCTGATCCCACCATATGCACAGCAACAACTTTCTGGCATGGATATTCAGTTTGGCGGTACTGGTGGTAGGCTGACCTGGATAAACCCACAATTTGCGCCGCTTTGGATTATCATAGAGGATTCACTTCTCATCACAGGTTAAAATCTTGTGGAGGAAATCCTTCTTCTTGAATCTGGAGAGCAAGGACACAGCAATATCGTAGCGCCTAGACTTGTTCGTAGCTGTGAGTTGGTGGGGCACCCAACGGCCCTACTTGTGAATCCATCCAAGCTTGTGCATGCGCTTTCCAATGTCTTGCCGTGTTATGCCTGAGTTCATGGGTGAGCTTTGACTGGGTTCGACAGGGATCCGTATCCATCAGTTGTTCCAATTCCTAATCGTCAACTTTCTGTGGCTGTCCTGGACGTTCTGCATCACGGAGATCCAAATTTCCCTGCTTAAACCACTGGAACCACTTCTGACACGTACTGTAGGACATAGCAGCCTCACCCAAAGTAGCACAGATCATTTTCTGGGCTTCCACTGCACTTTTTTTCCAGCTGAAATGCAAACAGGAGGCAGTGCCTCAAATGCTGCTTCTCGAATGACATTGCTTTCACTGTCAACTTTCGTCCCTTCTGTCACTACAGCTGTGTGCGGTTATTGTTGCCTGCAAAGCTGTTGGATGGTGCTGCAATCAGCCATTATCGGACACAGCTATTTGCATTTGTCGATGTTCTATGATATCTTGCGGTTAGGGGCTGAGAATTAAGTTGCACACCTAATATCTCCTCTGGCATTGAAAAGTCTCAAATTCTCATGACTGACGTGCTCTGTTATATATGAGCCTTACTTCAGAATGTTAGCAAGACGAGATAGTCATTAGTTACAACATGAAGAGAATAAAGACAAACTGAGGTTTTAAAAACATAAGAATATTAAACACGTGTGAAAACCTTTCATTTTGTATGAATCTTAAAAATATTCATCATCTGATATTGTACAATCAGTTATGTGGTATAATAGTACAAATATCTTTAAAACAGTAATGTATTTTTACAAAGTTATTCTGTTCTTCACATACTTTCTTTCTAGGCATTAAAAATCTGGACGAGTCCAGATTGTAGCATCTGTGATAATATTTTTTATAATAACCGCAATCCAGTAGAAGAATTTATAAGATATGCCCCTCATCACCACTTCAGGATAACACCTTCAAAGTTTCAGTAGAAGGTGTTGGATACATTTGTTGAAGAGACAGCCAGAACTGTGTCAATTATTTACGCTTTCCAACCATAAGTTGAAGAAGCGCATATGCTCCAGCATTGTCCGTCCGTCCATCTGTCCGCACGATAACTGGCGTAAAAATGGTTCAACTGCGATGAAATTTTAGTATGTGGTAGGGGACCACCCGGGGACCAACCCTATTGAAAATGGGACAAATGGGTTCAAAGGTCACGACGTAGGAGCGGGATCCATTCCATTGCACTTATACGTCATAACTTGCGTAAATATGGTTCGATTTCAATGAAATTTGACTGTGTGGTAAGGGACCGCCTGAAGACGAACCCCATTCAAAATAGGTGAATTGGGGTCAAAGGTCAGGACATAAGAGCGGGATGCATTCCATTGCCTTTATGCGTCATAACGTGCGTAAAAATGGTTCGATTTCGATGAAATTTCAGTATGTGGTAGAGTACCACCTGGGGATGAACCCTATTGAAAATGGACGAAATGGGGTCAAAGGTCAGGACATAGAATTGCGATCCATTCCATCGCCCTTATCCCATATTATTAAGGTGGACGTCAAGTAATTTTGCTACCTATACTTCCAATGGAAGAACTTTTGTACACATTTCCTTCACAATTAATGTGTCCCCAAGGATGAAAATTTGAACATCGATTAAAGTAACTTATTATCACTTGGAAAACTTAATATTTTCTAAAACATAACCATAATTATATTAAAAATCAATAACTTTTCCTTTGGTGGTGTTAAAACCAGAAAAAGGATGGCGCGACCTGTACTTTGACGTCAGTAGACAAACAAATGTTGGATTGCATAATTATGGTTATGTTTTAGAAAATATTAAGTATTCCAAGTTATAAAATGAAGCTATTTTAATAGATGTTCAAATTTTCATCCTTGTGAACGCATTAATTGTCCAGAAAAAAGATGGCGTGACCTGTACTTTGATGACGTCAGTAGACAAACAAATGTTGGATTGCATTATTATGGTTATGTTTTAGAAAATATTAGGTATTCCAAGTTATAAAATAAAGCTATTTTAATCGATGTTCAAATTTTCATCCTTGGGAAAGCATTAATTGGGAAGAAAATGTGTACAGAAATTTTTCCATTCGAACTTCAGGAAGCAAAGTTACTTGACGTTCACCTTAAAGGAGCAATTCTTGTATGTATGTAAATTTTATTTTGAAAACGGCTCTAAGGATTTTGATGAAAGTCGTTAACCTACCGTTTTCTGGTACTAGAAATCGATTTAGCTTGATCTCGACTTTAGGAAAATTCGTTTAGTGGGTTAATAACCACCCCAAATTACTACGTTTTTAGTGTAATGTCAAGGCGTCGTCCGATCAGATGTTGGCGCGCGGTCACGCTATCTGTCTCATTACGTCACGCATTGTGTGCAGATCCTATTAAAGTTTTATGACGTCACAGTCTTGCGAGCAGATGGTGGCGATTCCCATCTGCCTCATTACGTCACGCGTTGTGTGCGTAAGTTCGTCCGCACAATAACTCGCATAAAAATTGTTCGATTTCGATGAAATTTTAGTATGTGGTAGGGGAACACCTGGGAAGGAAACCTATTGAAAGTGAACAAAATGGGGTCAAAGGTCAGAACATGGGAGCGGGATCCATTCCATCGCCATTATGCGTCATAACTTATGTAAAAATGTTTCGATTTGGATGAAATGTTAGTATGTTGTAAGGACCTGTCTGGGGACGAATCCTATTGAAAATGGGCAAAATGGGTCAAAGGTAAGGACAGAGAAGCGGGATCTTTTCCATAGCCCTTATGCATCATAACTTACGTAAAATTGCTTCGATTGCGACAAAACTTTATCATGTTATTTCAGAGGTATACTGAACCAGCTCTGTTGAATATCATCAAAATGGTATCAGAGGTCAGGGCACAGGAGTGAGATTTATTCCACAGCCATTTTCCTCATAACTTGATTAATGATTTCTAATATGTTGTAAAGAATATCATAATCAATGCATTGCATGATTTTACTAACTTGTTTACAGATGGAATTAATTTTTAACTAGATGTCTTTGGACAGATCAACATGTTCTTTGTCGATCTTTGTCAATATCCCAGGTATTATGTCACCCTGGAATGGATTCTCAGTCCAGTTCTTTTGCTGACAGTTCTTCATCTTTTCAAGGAAGAAACAATTAAAGTTTTGTTTCAACATGTTGAAATGTGTAGAGATTATATCATCAGCTGGTTACAAATGCTTTCAAACAGTCAAATGTTACAAAACGTTTTTTTAACTCATCTAACATACACTGCCGGACAATTGCTAAGGACGGATGACAATAGCAACCATAAAATGGAAGGCAGGAAAATGTGGAAATTAGCATAAGTGCGGGATACAGTAAGACGTATTGTGCATATGCAAATTTTGGATTGGCGAACTTGTTCGTGACGTCATGGCGCTGATAAGAGATATAAAGAATTTGACGCGTATTGACCGTTGTTGTTCAAACGCAAAGTTGAAAGGGAAAGAATCAATTGACGAACTTGCAATTTTCATTATGTCTTCCCGACATCACCTAGATGATTTTATGTGTGGCCGTATTATTGGCAAGATTGAAGAAGGGCGAAAAATAACAGATGCTGCCAGGGAGTTCGACGTCAGCCACAGTGTTGTTTCAAGGCTTTGGAAATCATTTCAAACAAATGGAGAGTGTAGCAAACGTCACAGGGGAGGTCGTGTTCGCAGTACGACACCTGCAGAAGATCGGTACATAGTGCTATCAACAAAAAGACACCGGCGCAGCACAGCTAGTGAGGTAGCAAATCAGTTTATGGCTGCTACTGGCAAGCGGATCTCCCGAAAAACTGTCACCAGACGTTTGCATGAAGGAGTACTATACGTCCGCCGTCCTGTTGTGTGCATCCCATTGTCCAGACGGCACCGTACCGCCCCTTTGCAATGGTGCCACCAACATCGCAATTGGACTGATAACGACTGGTCTGCTGTCCTCTTCTCAGATGAGAGTAGATACAGTCTATCGTCTGATTGTCGACGACAACTGATCTGGCGTGATAGTGGGTACTGCATATTGTCGAGCAAACATACAGGAAAGGGACCGATATCCGACATGTAGTGTCATGGTATGGGCTGGCATCATGATCAATGGCCGTACGTCCCTCTATGTGCTTCCAACTGGGACTATGACTGGCCAACGATACATTAATGATGTTCTGCTACCTCATGTTCGCATGTTCCGTGGTGCTGTCGGTGATAGATTCATTTTCATGGACGACAACGCAAGATGTCATCGAACAGTCGCTGTCCAGGAGTGTCTTGAGAGCGAGGATATTCAACGCCTCGTATGGCCAGCACGTTCTCCAGATCTGAATCCCATTGAAAATGTGTGGGATGCTTTGGGGAGGAGTCTTGCTGGTTGCCAATGCCCTCCAGTAAACAAGGACACCCTCATCCGTGCACTGACAGAGGAATGGGATAAATTAGCCCAACAGCTGCTTGATAATGTTGTGCAAAGCATGACACGACGTGTGGAATCTTGCATCGCCCTCCATGGTGGCTATATCCCGTATTGACATCTTACGCCGGAACGCCTGTGGACGGTAATTGCATTTTTTCACGTTTACGTATTCTGCACAAAATGGCCTGTTTGTCCCTTGAACATGTTCCAAAGCCTTCTGGATTTCAGAGCACAATAAATTGTCTTTCTTGTAATGTCCTGGCATTCTGACATTATTTTATTTCACTTGGCATCCAACCACACTTACTTTTTTATGCGCTATATAGCCGTTTATGATCCGTCCTTAGCAATTGTCCAGCAGTGTAGTTTTTGATACTAACACTTTCCTATGAAGACTCCGGTGAGTTCAGGACACGTTTGGACTAACTTCATGAACTTGATTCACAACACTGCTATTTTTGACACACATAACCCAGGTGCCATCTGCACACATCCTGACACATTTTGTCCAGTCCAGACCTTTTGTTTTTACATAAGTATCAAGAGATTTAAATGTCTGCATTAGTACCTTGAATAATTGGTTCCCAGCATAGCATATCTTCATGCAGTTTGTTGTTCCATATGTAACATACAGAAACAAGCAGCTGGGACAAACCTTGTATCTCCATGGACTAGTCCAGTTGCACAAAACATATAAAATAACTGGCACAAATTCTTTAGATGAGCTCGTCTTCTGTCCACTGG
This sequence comes from Macrothele yani, assembly GCA_039090855.1. NCBI lineage: Eukaryota > Metazoa > Arthropoda > Arachnida > Araneae > Macrothelidae > Macrothele > Macrothele yani. Next base: position 159,765,661 of record CM077025.1, on the reverse strand, counting down.
GATATTTTGTCGATTCTACATGCAACCATGTTACCTGGAAGCAGAATCTTTTCAACTCCTTTTTGAGCTCTTATCCAACAGTGTCTTTTGTCGCTGGGTGCACTAAAGACTTGCCAATTGTGTGGGGCTTATTAGCTTGCGCAATTAGAGAACTAATTGGGTAAGGGTGTGCATAGCATTTTCATTGATATTATTGAAATGCAGAAGCTTCCTGTTCGATGTCTTCAACTGTTTCAGTTACCTTTTGAAAAATGCAGGTGGCTTTATTTTCATATCTGAACACTTCATCTCAGTATGCTGACACAATTTGTTTGGTTGCATGCTCTCATTTGTATGTATGTTACAGCAAACAATGCACTGCGACTGTAGATCTTCTTCATGACCATTCCACAAAAATCTAATTTTTAAGTAGTTGTGATCATATTTTTTCAACTCTTTTCTTTGTTTTGAGCGCTTAAAATTCATTGTAGAGGGCTCTTCTTTATGCCGGCTTAAACTGTTTTTCATTGTGTGATTGACTATTTCATCCACTGGTTCTATCTTTTTTTTTTTTTTTTTTTTTTTAAATTTAATTCCAGCATTCTCTGTTGTCGTCGCTGGCTTTTTCATCACCCACTTATCTGTGGGTCCTATGTGCCCACAAAAAAGATACACTCCAGTTGAAATCACTTCGATGTTAATCAATGCCCTGTTATATATCCAGACTGGACTGGAGAGAAGCTGGTCCTGTTTAAATACGATGATGGAAAGTTATTGAAACGTCAAGAAATGAAAGCTTTCAGTAGATTCTCGAGTTAGATGTGCACTGTTGTCATGAGATGGCAGCACTGAGATGTAGTTGGCTGCTTATGCAAGTTTGTTCTGTTGTCATTAGATGGCAGCACTGAGCTGTGGGTGGTTGCCTATCCAGGTTTGTTCTGTTGTTGTTTCATGGCTGCACTAGTTGCCTATCCTGATTCTAAATGCTCCACAGGCACAAACACGATTATGGTATCCGTATATTATGCACTTTATTTATTTATTTATTTTTCTCTCCCATTTTTTCATGATTTCCCATTTTCAAAGAATTGCAAAATGTTCACATTTCAAAAAATTTTTACTGTCACTAAAAATTGGTTCATGACACAGTTTCAGAAATGTTGCCACCATAGAACATTGTTACAATTAAGCACATAAAGAAGTGTTTTTGGCGTTGATCCCAAGATCAATGTGCATGATTGTTAATTTACATTGTATATTTTTTTTATATGTTTATGAAAAACCATGCAATCCAGCATAGGAAAAGGGGTTGTGGAGGTGTCAACAAAAATTGTTGTACCAGATGTCATGAACAATAAAGCCAACCCTGAATATGACACACGAAGACAATCAGTCTCAAAATATATAGCACAAGCTGAGCAGTGCCTCGTGAACCTTTCTGATCGATACTCACTATAAGAAAGGCGATTTCACATCACATTAACAAAAAGTCCTGTTAAAGTTGTTTTGACCCAACAGAAATGGATATGATAACATTTGAAGTTTAACAAGTTTGGAATGGAACATGTGATAAAGACTATTTATATTTAGACCAATGAAGTATTCCGATTATAATAAAATATTCTGTTAGCCTGGATGTTTTTTTTTTTTTTTAATTACGTGCTGGTTTTTCACCTTACATATTTTGAAAGGCAGCAAGTGGAAGGAGGTAAACAGGGGATTTGTTAGGCACCCAACCTTCTGATCAGCTGATCTGATAAATTCTACTGGATTGCATTTATTATAAGGAGTATTATCACAGATGCTGTAATCTGGACTTGTCAAGATTTTTAATGCCTGGAAAATATATGAAGAACAGAATAACTATGAAAATACTCTTAGAGAGAGAGAGAGAGAGAGAGAGAGAGAGAAAGTACATGAATTATCTCAATTTAAAAATTAGATAACTGGTTTTAGGTAAAATTTTAATAAATCTTTTGCAAAAATAAATTACTGCTTTTATGAGAATATAAGTGCACAATGAAGCAGCCATTTTGTTTATCACCCCTGCTGATATGACTAAAATCACAGACAAATTTCATTTTTATAAAAAATGCTTGCAGATAATCATCACTTGGAAGTTTCACTAAAAATTAACAGTTTTGAGTGGACAAATGAATAGTAAATCTATTCTGACATATTCTTTTTCTTGGAAACATAAATTAAAATTTTTAAAGGATTCGAAATAACCCCAAATTTACCTGTCGTTGTGAATATGTAAAATGAAACTACTAGTTACTATTAGGGTATTGATTAAAACCCTAAGTAAGCCATACTAAAGTTTATAAACATTTCACAGTAAGCTAGCATAACCTAAATATGCATATTAAGTAATTCAAAATCACTAAAATAATTTGATTTCAGAGGCAATCCAATCTATTTTGAACAGTTACCTGCACATATGTTGCCGTCCTTCCTTATTCAAAGCTTGTTGCACAAGAGGAAGATGGATGTGTATCTCAGTTTCATTTGTCCTAGAAATGCTCAAAGCAGTTGCAAAACGCTTCATATAACCTTCGCACCAAATTATTGGGTTGATGCACAAGTTCATGACGTTTTATTTTACGAGTGTTTCCCAGGTCAGTAGTGACTGTACAGATGGTCAGTTGTATATTAAACTATAGCCAGTAATATCGTGTATCTAAATCATATTGCATTGTGTGATTGTGGCTAATGGTTTTTTGCTTTTCTGGTCTGGAAGTATGGAGTGTCAAGTAGAGAGGAATGAACATTTTTGACATCTGTTCCTCTACAAGTTTAACAAGGGATCCACACCCCGTCGAGGCTACTCGACAAATTTGTGCTGTGTATGGGAAGGATGTTATTGCTCCGAGGACAGCCAGCAAACGGTTTGAGTGGTTCCGAGGTGGCAATTTTGACCTCAACGACTCTCCATGCTCAGGTCATCCATCTCACTTTGATGAGTATCGTTTGAACCATCTCATCCACTTGAATCTGTGTCAAACCACATGCGAATTGGCCATTGAGATGGACTTTGATCAGACCACAGTGGTGCAACACCTGGAACATATGGGAAAGGTCCATAAATTGAGGTCTTGGGTGCCTCACACTCTCACCGAGAACAACAAAAATTAGCGTGTTGCCATATGTGGTTCATTGCTCGCCCGTTTTTGTGAATGTTCTCAGCAACACAAACCCTTTCTGTCACGTATTATTACGGAAGATGAAAAGTGGTGCCTGTACGTAAATCTCAGGCATCGGAGGGAATGGTTAAGCCCAAACAAGATGCCCACACCATGACCTTCATCCTGCGAAGATCATGTTGTGTGTCTCGTGGGACATGGAAGGCATTATTCACTGGGAAATGCTGCAGAGGAATCGGACCATCAATGCTGCACTCTATTGTGAGCAACTCTGCCGTGTGGATGGGGCAATTCAGCAGAAACAGCCACATTGGCGCCATGGTGTCCTTCTCCAACATGCTAACACATGCCCTCACAGTGCAAACATGACCAAAATGGCCATTCAGGACATGAAATGGGAGACCCTTCCACATCCAGCTTATTCCCCAGATGTCGCCCTTTCAGACTATCACCTGTTCCGATCTCTGTCGAATGCATTCTGTGGCAGAACGTTCAACAATAATGTTGATCTGCCGAATTTCCTTGATGATTTCTTCGCAGCAAAACCTGCTCGTTTTTTCAAGATGGCATTGCAGACCTATCCAGGTGTTGGGTGGGACACCATTGTAAACAATGGGGGTGGATACATAGTTGATTGATTCTGTTTTCCCTTCTGATGTAATACATTCTTGTAGCGTGGTGAAAACAATAGCATGAACTTATGCATCAACCCAATATATTCAATTTAATATGGATTAATTGTATGGTATAATTTAAAAGTTATAACTGCTCTTCTGAATTGAACTTAGAACTTGACAACATTAATCAAGCTTAATTATTCATCCAAAATGCATCATAGAATGCACTATATTCCATACAAAGTATGTATATCAATAAATAGAACGAATGTGCAATGTATGCTTCTCAACCACAAAAATTAAATCTGCAAAGAAAAACAATTATTTTTTCTTGAACGTAATTTGTGTGTGGACAATAATCACATTAATGGACTCTACACTGCAGCAGGAGGTTTCTCAGCTTTCTGAAAATGAAGAACCTTTAGATTAGTACATGTACATTGCTCCCAGATTATGTTTGTGCTTCACAAATTTCATCACCATTATTTCGAAAAATAAATAAAATACAAATAGTGTAATGGATTGAGCAGTAATTTGTTCCCCAAGATACTCCATAATATTTGAGTTTTCATTTTTACACCTGTGTTTGCTGGCGAGGTTTGTTAGCATTTTACACTGACTGCTATGAAGCATCAGTTATGCTTTAAGATTCTGTTTTCAATAGATATTTTATTACAACTTATAATTTTTATCATGAATGGTTTGAAATTTTGACGGGATGCAATGGAGGATTGACCCATTGATATATGGTTAATTATAACGTGAGAAACAGTGTATATGAGTACAAAGTACTTAAAATCCACTCTTAATCATTTAGACCACGTATTGCATATATGTCATATATTATATGCACAAATACTGTTCAAATGAAGCATCCTATTCCACTATAAATTATTCTCTTAGTCTAGAATGTCATCAGTTTTCATCCCAAAACTATTAATAAACAATTGGAAGCTTAATTTTGCCCTGAATGTGATGAAAATTAAAAATATCACTGCAAGTCATGTATTTTATTGGGTGAAACTGTTAGTTTGCATTGCTTTTTTCTTGCTGTGCATCCATTCTCAGTTCTGAACCATAACTGTGGTGGATTTGGCATTAATATTAGAAAGCTCCAATACAGAATATCTATCTGCTGTTCATGAGGAATTTTGCATTGAGACTTCTAATATTAACATATCTTGTGATGAAATCCCCCCCCGAAAAAAAAAGCAAAAGCAAAACCCAGTACATTTTGCTCTGCAAACATGCCACATTGAATGTTCAGATTTGTAAATATCTAGGAAATGAACAAAAATAAATGGTAGAACACTGAAAGTTAAGAGAATTAATGGCTAATACACCGGTTGACCTAATAAAATTTTTAAACTTCAAATTAAGCTCCCCCCCCCAAAAAAAAAAAATAAAGATTGTTGGGCAGTACCTGTTTTAAACATACATTTTGATATCATTTAAATGTTCCTGTGCAGATTTATGGGAAACTAGCCTGACTTTTGGCAAACACAGATGTCATCTGATATTGAATAGGGCATTTAGTTTAGATGTACTGTATTTATACATAACAAATATTCAAGCCTTGTGATCAGTATTTTAGAAGGTCCTGTGTTGAAGAAAAGGAAAGTTAAACAATACTTATGGAGAAATAGTGTGCTGCAGCCACTGTGTCTAGTGGCTATCTAGATAGTGTCCATTACCTAATGGCTACAGCTGACAAAATTACATGTTTCAATAGTCATTTAATTCTTCACTTGAAAACAGATCCAAACCAGCGGACAGGTGAAAAAACAAAGTTCTACAGAAAAAATATTGAAACTTCGTGAAACTGGAAAACACAAAAGTTTCATTGGTTTAAACAAAAGATAGCTCTTTCCTAAAAACACGGATTTTTATTTTTTTTTATTTTTTGTTAAAGTTCATGGCTGCCTAGGACTATGAAAGTCATGCATTGACAGTTTCTAAGAATGGCACCATTAGAAAGCAGTAAAGCTACTTGTGTGTTTATCTCATTATTGCACTAAAAGAATTTGAGAATGGACATGAAAAGATGGCAGAGATCCTCCACTAAAGTCCTGCATTTAAATACAGCAAATTCCAAAGCTGTCTAACATTTTATTAGAAATGGCAAGTGGAACTTGTTTTTGAAAATCAGAATTACACAATGTACTAGAACAGATTGTTGATCTCAGATAGTCTTTATTACAATCAAGCTATTAAGAAGTAAATGATAATCCAAATCACTCTTTTCTCTTGGATTCTCATTTTAAAACATACTATTTGGTATTAATTAGTGTTTAAAGGCTTTAACTTACCCTTAACATATCAACATTACTGCACATATTTTTATACACTGAAGTCTACTGTTCCTGTAGCAACAATTAAGAAATTTCATTTAAAACTGAAATATCAATACTTACAATGATAAAAATGAAGTGAAACTTTGATTAACAATATTCTTTGACAGATAAAAATCAATGATAAAAATGACACCTAGAGAGCAGTGACTTCAAGTGTACTTCCACATTGCAACTTAGGATACTGGTTTCAAGTACTGAATATATCTGCCAAGCTGGCAGATTCCACACGTGCATTGTAACTGAAGTGGTGTCTTTCACAACAGGATAGATAGATAGGGTGTGGTCTCTATTCTTCTTTGAGTGTGCATGTCTCACCACTGGGTCAACATCATATGTTAAATGTTTTTAACATTGCAAATATTGTTGTTTTAGTTTTGTAACAGTTGCTAAGGGAATAGTCGACTTCAGGGCGTAAAACTATGTACATATATGTTATGAGTAAGTTAATGCTTTAAACATTAATTAATCAAGCTGTTGTTTTAATTCTGGACTAAATCTGAGGAACACATAGTCAATTGATGAAATGATTCTTGTTACTGGGGACATCCAATAAACACTGTCTGGAAATCAGAGAATGGACATTCAGAAGATCTAGAAACAGAACATAACATATATCACAGCACATGTCATTTTGACAATTGCTGTTGTGCCTAACAACTTTAATATTCTTCATACAAACGAGATTGCCACAGCTGCTACTTCAGCAGATCTAAAAAGGCAGTTATTATGTGACGTAATAGGTCTCATGGGCTAGGAAGCTGAGCACCTGTAGTGTGTCTCAGCCAATTTGATGGCTTCACAGTATCCCCATTGTAATAGTGCTACCTAGTTTCAGCAGTACAGCACCTATCCACGTAGCATGAACACCTCAATGCCTACATGAAATCATGTCACAGTGACCATCTAGGTTCCTTGGTTTGTTGCCAATTGGAAGACTTGTTGGAAATGGTTAGACTCCATTCAGGCACACTCACAACCCCCCCCCCCCCCCCCAAAAAAAAAAAAAAAAAACACAGGTAGCCTGCATGCACAGGTGTAAGAAGTGTGGTGGGTGATGCTACAGATCATTGTCTGTGACAGCTCTGTGACTCCAGTTGATGACTTGTAGCACTGAATGTCTTGCCCACTGCGGCAAGATTTACATTGTACTGATGTGATCGATGTTACCATCTGATACAATAATCTTCAGTCATTCTGAGAATGCACCCCCCACCTAAGCTCTGTAGGCCATGGATTTCTGTTGAATGTTTATATCATTCCTATATGTTGTAATTTCAGTATAACAACATGTGTTTTTAATAACTTCACTGATGTACAAGAATAAAATGAGCATTGAAAGTGAAGTTATTCTTCAAAGCTGTGGTAGTTCAGAATTTCTGACTTCTGAAAATTGTTTTCATTGCAGGAATGAAAAGTATAGTTTAAAATTTTTTTTTTTTTTATTGAAACTGTTTCACCCCTGAAATCGGGTGAAATCGAAATGAGAAATGTTGAGTATCAGTTGCATGTGCTTGTGATAAGCCTAAAAAAATTGAAGAAAATGTTTTCCAAAGAGGAAGAGTCTCCACCTTCTGTTTTAGTCAGTTGGTAAATAAATAAATAAATAAATAATAATGTTAGTAGTGCAGAAGAAATGCTTCCTATTTTTCTATAAATTTTTCTGATTAACTGCTTGTTTTTCATTCTTCACATTCTTCAGGCTACATCAATCACAAACAATCAAGCAGTATTTTCTGTTGTGTGTAACTGCTAAAACACAGAAAATTCCAGTATTTTACTTATTCTTTGGCTATGGACATGAAAATTTTGCCCATTAGCCAAAGAATGATGTTAAAATTTGACATTACTACGAACTAAAAATGCAGCATTATAACTGCATGACTTTCTTTAAGAAATTAAAGTGCATTTGTGTTGAATTACCCATTTCTTCAAATGGGGTGTATTCTGTAGAATGAGGCTCCTTTTTAAATGTTTTTTTTTTTTTTCTCTCTTTCAAAGACATTCAGCAATCTCAAAAATCGTAATTTCCTATTCAAGCAAAGCAAACTGAATTTTCCTGTACCACTTACTGGTCATCCATGTAACACTTCTCAGAAAACTTGAAAATTTCAATCGTCCTAGAGCGGGAATCGAACCCCGCATCTCCTGATTACCGGTCGAGTATGCTAACCATTACACCACCCAGGACAGTGAAGTTCCAAGCAACTGAAACATAGGAATCTGATAGTCCTCAGATTTTTACTAATCGAAGCATCCATGCTTTCTCATAGCGCGGTGACCCAATTCCCATCCGGAGTGATGTAGGTCGGAGGTCATCAGTACCCCACATAAATCAATGAAGGAAGAAATATTCTTCATAATACATGGAAAATTGACAGAATATTCAAGCAAAGCAAACTGAATTTGCTTGTACCACTTACTGGTCATCCATGTAACATTTCTCAGAAAACTTGAAATGGATGACCAGTAAGTGGTACAGGAAATTTTTTTAACACTTCTCAGAAAACTTGTACATGGATGACAAGTAAGTGGTACAGGCATATTCAGTTTGCTTTGCTTGAATATTCTGTCGATTTTCCATGTATTATGAAGAATATTTCTTCCTTCATTGATGGTAATTTCCTTTTTTTTTTTTTGACATGTATGTTGTACTGGGGAGAGGAGGAAGTCGGGACAGTATGCCATCACAAAAATAATGTTGAAATTGATGCAGAATATGATTTTTATGCTATTTGTTCATAGAAAATCTGTGATTAATTGAGCAAAACTGTTGAGAGACTTGTTGCTTATTCTGACTTAAAATCATAATGCAGTAACATACTAATAATGGCATGTTAATCATTTGATTAGTCAGGAGTGAAGTGTTTTGTGCATGTAGCTTGAGGCTGGAGTGTAGTTTTTTTAAATGCCCAAAGCAGTCTGCCACAGCAAGAGGCTACGAGATTTACCACTTTGAAAATTTACACACATCAATAAGATTGATGGTTTGTCCTGGGTATTGTTAAATGCAAAAAAAATTATTACTGTTTGACTACATATTTTAGAAATTCTAGTTCAGATATTTACACAGAATTCAATTCAGTGACACTAGCAAAATAATTCGCAAAATTTACTAACAAAAAAATATGAAGGAGCTGAAATATCCATTGTATAACATGACTTTCTCTGTTTTTGGTGAAAATTTGTGGACTGTGTTGCAAACACAACTTTAAATAACTTTTTAAGTGCTATCATTTACAAGCAGGATCTTTTAAAAAAATCTTAAAAAACAAGAAGTTCCCTGGCAAATGAACGGGAAAATGAAATAATTATATTAGTACTTTTTTTTTTACACAGTATTCAAAACATGAAACACTCATGTCAAACATGTCATAAATAATTTTGGTCACAGAATTCTTTTGCAGCAATTGCCCTCAAAACCTTGAACAAAACAAAAAAAGATGAAAAGTTAAAAATACCACTTGGGTCAAAGGTCAGTATTAGTTCTCCTTCAAACAGAAAATAATAGGCATGACCCCCCCCTCTTCATGGATGGGTTCACTGAGTGATGTGAGGGGGTTGAGAAGACAAATTGTGTGCAGACAGCAGAAGGCCATGGGACAGCTCGCCAGCTTTATGACTACATGGTTTGTACGCTCCTTGAAAACCTTGAAAAGCCCTTGAAAAAATAAAGTTCATTTTCAAGTCCTTGAAAGTACTTGAAAAAGTTTAAGACTGTAAATAGTACTTGAAAACATTTTTCGTTTTGCATTTTGAGTAATGATATGAAAGAGATTGTGTAAAATAATTGTTTGTTTAAAAAAATTGTATAGGAGATTTCTATGTAGTTCCGATAAAAACAAAGCTAATCAAATAAGCGCAGAACTCGCGTTTAACTGAGATGAGTGCATGGACAGCTGGTACCTTGATTATGATATCACTACGGAGTAAATTGTCAGCCATGGGAGTAAAATAAGTGGAATGATGTATTCGCAAATCGTCATGGGCTTCTGTTGACTGGGGTTAAGGACGCATTTTTTCTGGAGGGTGAATACAAAAATAATGTGCCTTTTCAAAATTCCACAAAAAGAAATGATTTTGTAAAACACCTAAACAAAAGGGCAGTTCAAAGTTAATGAAAATAAACCGACAGGGAGCAGCGGGATAACAGGCAGGCTGTTGAAGATGTTCCCATCCCAACTTAGTTTAATGGTTTGAACTTCCTAAAACACCTACCTATACTGAACATCCGACAGCACACACATATCATAATTTGGTTTTAAAAAGTCCTTGAAAAGTGCTTAAATTTATTTGGCTTGGAAGAGTATGAACCTTGGACTATAACAGACAAATTAAGCAACATTACTTAGGGAATTCAGAGCAAGACATTAGCAGACCATAAATGCTGTAGTTTCTCATGTTAGCCCCTCAAGATGTGTCATCCCCTCTGGAACAACCAATGAGATATTTTCTCATAGCAGAGATGCATGCTTGTAGCCCCAGATCGTGTGGTGAAAATTGTGCCTTAAAAGAGACAATTGAGAGCTAGCTGTTTATACGTACTTAGCATTCGCCCACGAGTGTTTGCTGTGGGCTTGGGACTAGAATTCCAATAGCTCCGTGGAGATGGCATTCAAATTGCAATGTTGAAATTCACCTTAGCACTGGAGCAGCAGAGTGAACAGTTTTAGCAAACGTTGGAAACTTCATTCATTATGCCACGAAGCTGATGGCGGTGGGTGTAGCACCATGCCACAAGCCACTACTAGTTGAACTAATGTCGTAACGTAGGTTGTATTGAAGGTAAGTGATTCTAGCACCAGAATGTATGAGAAATCTCTCTGCTTGTCAAACATGCTAATGCTCACAAAAATAGAGCAGCACAACTGAGATAGTATTGATACTAAGTGATTCCCCAACAGTAAGAAGGTGTTATTTAGAAATACTCATTATATATTTGTAAAAGAAAAATTACCTTTGAAGTCATTCTCCACATTATTTTAATTTTTTTTTGTGGTTTTTGTCAAACACCCAAAAATTAATTTTAAAACTCAAAACTGTTGGAAAAACAGGAATGTATCAAACTTTTCAAATAACTACAATTGGGATATTCATCCCAATGCTATTGGTCTGTATGAGTACAATATTTTTTTTTTTTTTTTTTTTTTTTTTTGAGGCTGGTATTGGAAAAGGCTTGGACACAGTCTTTATACATCTTCCTGAAGCACTGTCCAACCAAATGTAAAAGGGTTATATTTTCTTATGTAAATTTTAGGGATATTATTTTTTCTAGTTTCCAGATTTTTTCAAAAGTAGTTATTCCATAATAATTACTTTTCTTCAATAGGAGTTTTTATATAACAATTTGGGAAAACAAACAAATGGTTATGAAAAATCTAAAATTTGCACATAATAAATCAGATAAAGTATGGTTTTGCAATAATTATTTTAAGTTTTCATTTGTTAGTACAGTGAAGTCTCGTTATAACAAATTTGAAGGTGCCGCAGATTTTATTCCTTGTTCTGAAATATTAGCTAAACTGAAATTCCAAGATGGCGGTGCTTAATCAAAATTTAAACCGGCATTACATTTTGTACAGTTATTAAAAAAATATCTAATTAATAATAAAGTGTATGATAAATACAATAATAATATGGCAAGTAATATAGAATATTTAATAACGAAAAAAAGATTAAATTACATTGCACTTAATACTATTTCCTTAACCTCATCTATGAATGAAAATGAAGAAAAGAATAAATTACGTGAATATGCACCTCATTGAAAAAATATGCTTAAGTGGAAGTAATTATTTGTTATAGTAAAAGTCTGAAATTTGAGACTGACCAGATAATGATAAAGTAGTTTGAGTACAATTTTTCGGACACTGTTTTCTGTTGTGATAAATATTTGCGCAGATTTTCAATGCTTTTGATATCAGAGCTAGCTGCGATGAGACGGGGGTGGGGGTGGGGGGGGGTGTCCTCTGTGCAAGGCTCATCATCATCTCCACTTTCCTCATTTCTCAAAGAGGTAGAAGACATTACACTTTTTGCTATTGCTTCTGTTGTTAATTTAGCACATGTTATAACTTCACTGTCACATTCAACGTAGTCGGAAATAGATGCTAAAGACAAATCAAAATTAAGTTCCTGTGATGCTGTTGCCCATAAATCTGGAGGAAAATCATCACTGCTGTCTTCGGTATCTACTGACTGCATTTATTGTAGAAGGAAAAATGCCAGATTTACGCCAGCAATTCTGTATTGTAGTAGATGATACATTATTTCAAGTTGCACAAATCATCTCTATGGCTTGTCGGAGATCGATGTTTTTATTTCCAATAATCCCACTTTCAAAATTTACAAGGGTTTTTTCAACAAGATGACGACGGAAATGAAACTTTACATTTTTTTATAATGCCTTGGTCAAGGGGCTGAAGGATGGATGTGCTAGAAATTCTACTGTTACATTACTGTATCTTGCTTCAACTCGATGTGCTGAACAGTTATCGACCAATAAAACAATGTTTCTTTTCGTTTTCTTAATTTCGTTATTCAGTTCTTTTATCTATTTTGAAAAGATAGGTTGAGTCATCCGTGATCGGCTGTTGTTTTCGTACAGGCATGGAAGTGACGCAACATTCTTAAAGCACCGAGGCGTGGCAGATTTCCTATAAGCAAAGGTTTTAGTATTTTCATTCCAGTTGCATTGCAGCAAAACATGACAGAAATGCAAACTTTTTATTTTTTCCTGTCTTTACACTGCTCACCTTTCATAGCCATCGTGCGATTCAGAAGAGCTTCGTAGAAAAATGCCGGCTCATCTGCGTTGTAAATGTCGTCAAGTTCATATTTCTGTAAAATATCCTGCAACTTATTTTCTTTCCATGTATGAACAGCTGAAACATTGGCAGCTTTTTCATCTTCACACACCTGCTTCCAACTTCTTCCAAACCGTTCTTGAAAACGAAATAACCAGCCACTGCTCGCTTCAAACATTTCAATTTTCAGAATTTCTGCAAACTCTTTAGCCTTAGCTTGCAACATAGGACCAGACACTAGAACATCTTTTGATCAAACATCTTTAAATCATGTGTACACAGCTTCATCAATTGATTGAAAATTTCCCCAACGCAGACATTTTCTTTCCGGGCAAAGAGTTGATTGTTCAGCAAGTTTCTTTATTTTCTCTTTATCTTTTAAAATGGTGGCTACAGTAGACGGGGCTATACCATATTCCTTTCCAACTTCAATCTGTTTTCTTCCACATTCTACAGCCTCTATAATTTGAATTTTTTGCTTAAGCAAAAACTGCTTTCGTTTTCTTTTTTCAGCCATATTGAGAATGAAAAACCTGTTCTTTCTCACCAGTTCCTTCTTACTAAACAAGAGCAGCCTGTTATTCAGTTAACAAAAAACCTATTCGTCTATGCGCACTTCTCCTGCGCAGCCGAAAGGACTTCAGCTTATCTGTCTGTTATGTCTTTATCACTTACCGATGTTCTGTATTCTTTGCTCCAATGACTCACTTCATAATCTACATTTGTTAATTTATTATACTTAACCAGAACACTTACAACTTTACGTTTTTGAGACAACATTAACAACTCTCTCACATACACAGTCACGGTTACTACGCTTACAGTCACGTTGCCACAACTGTTAAACAAATACATATATCTAACATCCCCTCTCTCAATTCATCACATAGTCTCTATACTTTTCTGGTACCTTTACTATTCTACCAGATCTGGTGTATGTTATACAGTAATTGTCATTTGTCTGAATGGGGTCAGTCCTTGTCACAGGTTCCATGCTGTCCTCCTTACCATGAGTTCCCTTATCCCTATAGTATCCGGTGCTAACAAAAGGATTCCTGCTCAGTCTTAGGTGAAACTTATTCCTACGATACTTCTCACCTCTTTGATCTTTAATAATGTATGATCTGGGACTACTATGCTTACTCATCACTTTTGCGGGTTCCCATGTATTATTTCTTCTAAATAGTACGCAGTCATGTTCTTGTAAATCTGGTCTACTTTTAACAGTTCTGTTGTAGGAATACGACTGCCTTTCTTGTTTTTGTTTCAACGTTTTACTATAGCTCCTTTGTACATATGGCTGCAGGATATCCTGTACCACAGGTAGTTTACTTCTTAGTTGCCTACTCATCAACATCTGAGCTGGAGAAACATCCAGTCCTGCAATAGGGGTATTGCGATATTCCAGTAGTGCCAGATAGAAGTCAGTCTTCCTTGCACTAGTTTTTCGTAGAATTCCTTTTGCAATTCCAACCAATTTCTCCGCAAATCCATTAGATTTTGGATAGTATGGGCTACTTGTTATCACATCAAATCCCCAATTAGCAGCAAATTGTTTAAAACTAGCAAATGGCATATTGTCTGACAATTAAGAGCTTTGGAATATCATGAACTGAAAAGATTACCTTCAATTTTGACATAATTTCTTCAGCTGTTTTTGTTTTGCAGTGGCACCATTTCAAGCCATTTAGTTAAATAACATCCTAGAATCAAATAACTAAGCCCTCCATACTCACAAATATCAGCTGCCACTTTTTCAAAAGGCAAAGTGGGAACATGATGACTCATTAGTAGTTCTTTGCAATTTAAGGGTCTAAATCTCTCACAGGTAGTGCATTTTGCAATCATATTCTGTATATTCTTATTCATACCTGTCCAATAAAGGACTTGTCTTGCTCTGGCCTTTGTTTTCTGTATACCAAAGTGGGCTTCATGCAATACCTCCAGCATTTGTTTCCATAATGTTGCTGGAACTATTACTTTATTATTTAAGAACAAGAGATCATTCTCCTCGCAAAGTTGGTCTTGAAGTTTATAATAAAACTTAACATTATCAAGAACACTTGCTTTACTTGATGGCCAGCCTGTTCTCTGGTATTCAATCACTTTTAAAAGTACTGGAACATTTCTTTTATGCTCTTGAAATTCCTGTAGCCTTTTTTTGGACAATTGTACATTTTTAGTTAGAGCATGTATGACTTCTATCATCTCTGTATCATCTTCAACAGGATCCTTTATATATGATCTTGACAGTAAATCAGCAATATGCATGAGCTTGCCTGGTATGTATTCAACCCTTAAACTATACTTAAGTAACTTTAGCTTCAATCTTTGGAGTCTTGGCGATGACACAGATGCCATGTTTTTAGTCATGATTGTCACTAAAGGCTTGTGATCCGTCTGCAGTTGAACCTCCCTACCATAAATGTAATGATGAAACTTTTGGGTGGCTGTTACTATGCTGAGAAGCTCTTTTTCAATTTGAGCATAGCCCTTTTCATTCTCGGTTAAACTTCTCGATGCAAAGGCTGCTGGCTGTCCATTACACATTAAACAGTATCCAATGCCATCTTTGGAGCGATCACACTGTAATTGAATTTTCTTCTGTTCATTAAATATACCCAAAACTGGTGCAGAACTGATCAATTACTTTAATTTTTCTAGCGTTTCAGTGTGGACTTGTAGCCATTCTCGATCCTTTTTTAGTAGTTCTCTTATTGGAGCTGTTATGGCTGACATATTATGAATAAACTTTATTACATAGTTGAACATTAACAGTCTCTGCAGTTCAGTTTTATTTCTAGGTTTCTCCAATGCTAGTATAGCTTTGACTCTGTCTGGGTCTGGTTTAATACCCTCCTTAGAAAAAAACATGACCCAAATATGTAACTTCACTAACTTTATATTGTATCTTGGAGTTATCAAATTTAATATTGTACTGTCGGGCTCTTTTAATAACCTCCTTTAAGATGCCATCATGGTGTTGTTCATAATCAGCAGCAATTAATATATCATCAAAATAAACAATTACACCCAGAATATCTCCAAAATGAGTTTCATTAATTTTTTGAAACAACTCTGGTGCACAAGACAAACCAAATGGTAATCTATTAAATTGATAACATCCAAAAGGTGTGGTAAATGTACAACATTCACTTGACTTTTTATCTAGTTCAATGTGATAGAAACCATCTTTCAGGTCTAAAACAGTAAACACTGATTTATTACATAATTTAGCACTAACATCCCCAATAGTTGGTATCAAAAAGTATTGTCGCTGAATCACTTTATTAAGATCAACTGGGTCAAGACATAACTTCAAAGTTCCATCTGGTTTTTCTATGATTACTAAATTACTAACCCATGTTTTAGGATCTTCAACCTTTGTAATAATTCCCTGATTCTCCAGCTGGTTTAATTTATGCTTAAGTTTATCCCAAAGTGCTATTGGTACTCTTCTAGGAGGTTTCATTACTGGCTGAACATCTGGAGAAATGTTAATATGCCATTTAAAACCAAAATTTCCTATTCTCTTAAAAATATCTGCATTTTCTTTAATACACCTTTCTTTAACACTTGTTGAATTTATATTATTCACATCAATTCTTTGAAGTAGTTTTAACTTAAAGCACCCATCTAATCCAAGAAGGGGATTGGTTTTATCATCATTTACAATAGCAAAATCAAGGTACTTATAATTATCTTGCACTGTACAAGACAAAGTAACAACACCACAAGTCGAAATTTTTGATCCACCATAGGCCTCCAGAAGTAATGATGGTGTTTTCTCACTTCAGCTTTACAATCTAGTGACCTGAAGACATGAAGTAGTATCACATTCACTTCAGCTCCTGTGTCCAATTTAAATTCAATATCATTACCTTCAATATTAATCACTGTTTTCCACTCTGATCTATTTAAGCCACACACTGGAGTTTTTAAATGATCAATTACAAAATCATGACCAGATAGTCGTTCAATCCTTCTTTCTTGTACTTCACAAAATTTAGAATTAGTTATTTCCCTGACTTACTTCATTTTACAGCCAACAGCAAAGTGATTTAGCCTGCCATGAATTCGACACTTTTTACCATATGCAGGACAGTTAGCTCGTTTGTGTATAGTATCGCATTTCTTACACCTGTACAATTCTTGTACATTACTTTTAAAATTAGTGTGAGCCTGTTTTTGATTAAAACTCTTGTTATAAGAGTCATGCAATTTATTACCAACAGGATGAATACCATCTTCACACGATTTTAATGATCTTAAAATATGAACTATATATACAATTAAATTACTCTAAAACACACTAGCACTTTCAGAGTGACAGTCGCCCCATCATCAGGTGTGATCGGATCTCCCAAACCGTTCAGTATAAATATCTGTAGTGTGCCATAACAGCAATCGACGTAACAGAATCTCGCAATATACGCGCCATCTGTCCCGGCGGTTAAACCACGATCAGAGCGACACCACACCACAAATCGAAAACATGATTATAACTGCAATATTAAGTATTAAAGTCTAAAAAAGGAAGATAGCTCTGAGGATTGTCCAACACTTGTAGACAAAAGATGTCTCCAAATATCAGGTAGATCCCAAGGGCAATTATCATTACAGCAACTTCCTTTGAATGCGGAAACGAACAAACTCTCAGTCACCAGTAGCATGTGAGGATCTACCTGATATTTGGAGGCGTCTTTTGTCTACAAGTGTTAGACAATCCTCAGAACTATCTTCCTTTTTTAGACTTTAATACTTAATATTGCAGTTATAATCATGTTTTCGATTTGTGATGTGGTATCGCTCTGATCGTGGTTTAACCACCGGGACAGATGGCACGTATATCACAAGATTTTGTTACGTCGATTGCTGTTATGGTGCACTACAGATATTATTTATACTGAACGGTTTGGGAGATCCGATCACACCTGATGATGGGGCGACTGTCGCTTTGAAAGTGCTAGTGTGTTTTAGAGTATTTTAATTGTATATATATTTCATATTTTAAGATCATTAAAATCGTGTGAAGACTGTATTCATCCTAATGGTTCATGTGCACGAATGTTTTTTTCTGCATTTATTACCAACAGTTGAATCCTTATATTTTTTATGTTTTGTCGAAAGAGCATACAAACCAGATTCATTATTATGTCCCTGCAAAGTTTGTGCTTGCTCTTTACTTAATTTCACAGCTTTGCAAAGATCTATTGTTTTAGACAATGTTAAGTCTTTTACAAGCAGTAAACTCTCTTGTAACGACATGTCTCTAATACCCAAGACAATACAGTCTCTAATTACACTTTCAGTTTGATATTGAAACTCACATGATTTCACTAATTTCTTTAAATGAGTTACAAAATTGTCAAAAGGCTCACCCTCAGTCTGTATGCGACTGTTAAACTTATATCTTTCCACTACAATATTTTTATGAGGAAGAGCATACCTCTGAAATGCATCCAACACCAAGTCATAATTTTTTCTTTCTTCGTCTTTTAAGTCGAAGGTGTTAAAAAGCTCAACAGCTTTTTCTCCAATTACATTTAACAAAATTGCTGTTTTAGTTTCAGAATCTTTACCATGATGCCCTGTAGCTTTCATAAAGATTTCAAAATTCTGTTTGAACTTTCTAAAGTTTTCAACGATGTTACCATTTAACGAGAAACCTTGGGGGGGGGGGAGGAGGGGCTGAAGCCTTCCATTTTGATTTATTTATTTTCTCCCCCCCCCCCTTTTTTTCAACTAGAACTTATTACCAGGAAAATGTTTATCACTTTAGCGCGAATGAGAAGGACGACAGCGACTGCGCCATGTTGTGTCTTTATCACTTACCGACGTTCTGTATTCTTTTGCTTCAATGACTCACTTCATAATCTACATTTGTTAATTTATTATACTTAACCAGAACACTTACAACTTTACATTTTTGAGACAACATTAACAACTCTCTCATAAACACAGTCACAGTTACTACGCTTACAGTCACGTTGTCACAATTGTTAAACAAATGCATATATCTAACACTGTCAATTATGCAGGACGTATTCATTTCATTTGGAGGGAAGGAATGTTAAAAGAGGCTGGTCCGGTGACAATGTGGCTTCCTACCCAGCTGTTCCGTTCTGCTCCAAAAGCACAGGAAGAACCACATGTTACACGTTAATTCCTGCTCGTCCAGGAGAAAAAAACCTTGTTAGCATTCTAGGAGGAAAAACTTGTCAATCAGTAACACTTTTTGAAAGCTAAGACAAACGTATTTCCGGTTAGACCAAAAGGAAAATTTCTTCATTGATCCAGGGCAATGCATTCTTTTACCATAATTTTATATTCGTTATTTTGAAAAGTTCGTTAATCTGAAATTCGTTAAATTGAAATTTTTTAGCATGAAAGTAATAGTAATTTCGTTAGGGATTTTTCCCAGATTCGTTAATTTGAAATATTCGTTCTATCAACATTCGTTCTTACGAGATTTCTGTGTATCAGTAAAATACTCATTTGGTTGAATTGTTGTCATATGAAGGAGAATGTTAGTTACCATCAACTGTATGTATAGAGATCACTGGCACACAAATGGTGGATTAAAAATATATATATTCGCATATAAGCTGATCTTGCGTATATGTCGACCAAGATTTTGGGAAATAAACTTATTGAAATGAATTATGCAAATCTGTGAGATTATCTTCTGTGAAACCCTTCAAAGTATGATTCAATGTCGGAGTTGCCAAATAATTCCAGTAATATCCATTGCATTACTTATGCACCATTTCTTTGAGAGAATTTATAACCATTTCTAGTGAAATTGCATCCCACAATTCTTTCACTCAAGAAGTAATAAGGCCGTGTTGTGGCCTCCTTTCAAGTTACCACCTTTCGTTAAAACACTGGCTTTGTTATTTAATAATATCGCGGATGGCTTTTGCCACCGCGGAGCACAAACACGTACTCCCGCGCTTGCTGTCAAAACTCGGGAGAAGAGAGATACCTGATTGGCTGTGGCGGCCCACCCCTTCAGCTAAGTGATTTACACAGTGTCGACGGCGTCCCGAGATTGTGCACATTCTACTCTGGTACCGCGCGGAAAGACGATCTAAAACAAAAAAAAATTCGCCGAAGAATTCCGCGGGAGAATTCATGAGAGTCGAGACATAATTTTTAGTGAACCACATTTAAGGACCCCCCCCCCCCCCTCCGGCCAATTTGAAAAAAACAGGACTTTTTCCCTTTGCAAGTTTCTGAATTCTTGAAGCACAAGCATTGCTGGCTGTCCTGCAGTTAGTGTGTATAGTGCGATCATTAGCGGTCGGTGTTTGTAAAAATTTGAAGCAAAAATACCTAGATTTCGTGGCATTATTAATTGTGGTAGCAAAGGAGTTATTTTTTAAGTTCTTTTTTTAGGTTGCCAGTTGCTGTCTCTAAAGGTAGTACCGAAAAAATCGCTTATCTGCCAAATGAAGGAAGATCGTTTCCCAGAGCTTAGGAAACACTTTTTATTGAAGAGTTAGGTTATTTTTATCCAGAGATCAGTGATTTCTGGTAAGACAGAGAACCGGCCTTTTTTTGTTTTTGTTGAAAGGCTGTTGGCATGCAGTGCTTGCACTTATTGGGCCAGGCGTTTCACTCATTGATTCCAAGTTTTCAAGTTGAATTTAAAAGGTGTTAACGGGGTTTTTTTGCGTAGGTTTTATTGCTACTGACAATTTTCTTATAGAGCACTTTTTAGAGTTTATCTCTCAGTCAAAATTTTTCTTTTAAATCCACCTCTGTACCCAACCGGCACTTATGTGCAAGTGGGTTTTTCATATCCATGAACTTCTATACAGAAGGTTCCTGGTTAATCGGGGGTGAAACATTTTATAGAGCTAAAAGTTAATTTTTTAGCCAACCTGACTTTTAAGAAGAATGAAATCCCTTTGGCTGCTGGATTTTTAGGAGTTCTCGAGCACACGGTCCCCTTAGTCACCTTTTTGTGAGTTTTTGGCTTATCACTTAGTATTTTTACTTTTAAGGTTATTTGGATGTAGGTGTTGGGGCGTTTTACTTTACTAGTTTGTTCTATAGGATATTTCCTCCCTGAACCGCCGTTGATTTTGTTTTTAGTACACCTGGAGTTATATCTGAAGCTAAGGCACACTTTTGCAGAAAAATGCAAATAATGGCTAAAATTATGGTCCAAATAAAATTCCTTTTGGTGTCTGGGTTTGTTTACAGGCCGGGATTATGCTGCTAAATTTATTTACGCATAAATAAATTAGGGCGCAAATCCCAGCAAAATTACTGTTTTTTCACCACAATTTTGCATGAAAAACCAGAGCTTGCTGTAAATTTTTCTAAGTCTTGCAAATCGCTTCTTAGAGCTCAGAAAAACATTTTTTTTTATTGAAAAGTTAAACTCTCCAAAAAGGAATCTTTCAAGAGTTAGTTTTATCCAGAAATCAGTGATTCCTGGAAAGCCAGAGAACCTATAATTTTTACCCAGGGCTTCGCACCTGCAAGGGCAGAAGGCCTTGCTTATTAAAGCAGCGTGCCTATTTTCTCACAAAATTACTACGTACTCACTAAATAGTGATCTCACTAAATCACCATGTAAAAGAATATCCACGATGAGGAATTGTTATGTGCTTCGAGACTTTTATATGCCTCGAACTGTTCTGCGGTAAAGGCACTTCGACCAAAGACGAAGTAATAGAAAATATTTACTATTTGCACTTTCGGAAAACTTTTCGCGTCGCCTTCGAAGATACCTGCATTCAGCACATACGGATCTTTTCCTTCAATCACTTTAATTGCTTCCAAATACTGCATTTTGTACTCTCAAGTTAAACTTTCAAAGTAAGACGCCATCATTTCAACGTGGACTGGCCCTTCAGTTACGTTACTAAGGCTCGTTGCCATGCTGAAAGTCGTGTCTGCTACATCCTCATTCAAGTGTATATGCAGTAGGTTCTGGTTAATTGGGGCACATAGGGGGCTAGTATACTTGATTATCTCCCATTTCCGTACATAGATCGGTTAGTGCCATTACCGTACAGTTTCACCGCGCCTGGTATCAGACGTGGGAAATAAATACCAATGGGAGAAAGTAAAAGCTGATCCCCCTGTGCTAATTCCTCCGACGTCAAAGAGATCACCATTCATTGTTTTCGTCAACCAATAGGCGCTCATGGTGGGGTACGCGGGAACAACAATAAAAACAAGGGCAAAAACAGGCTGTCTATTGACGCCATCTTTACGATCTCCAGCATTCATCGCAGATGTTGAATTTCAAAACCGCGAAAAAAAAAATTGCTTTTCGTTTTTAATTGTTTTTATTATTTCGTTCAAAGCTGCCGTTAAAAATTCCGGTCTATTTCTTTAACCAGTTTCGTATGAAGTTTTCACAAACAAATTTTGTAAACTCCTTTTCTTGAGGCTAGAGGTCCTTATAGACGTGAACCCTCACGCAGTGGGGAGGGCTATCAGTACTCCTCTGTCTTAACGCATATCTCACTACTTACCGATAGTCACGCCTGTGTATGGAAATGTACAGAAATGGGGCAAAAATTCATTTGTACGGAAGTGGGACGACACGAGTATACTTTGGCCCAGTCAAGCGGCTGCCCCAAGTACGCAAAGCTTCATCCGAAAGAGCTAATTTGGAATGTTCATCAAGAATTTTCCCAAATATATACGGCTGCCCTGATTAACCAATGGCCTAATTAACCAGAATCTACTGTATATAAATATTCACTGTTGTATACACACTGAATGTATTTGCATATACACTCGTTTGCAAAGTTAAAGGACAACCTGCAAAATCTTACATTATTCGCGATGGATGAAAGGAAATGCAATTAAATTTGACAGGAACATTTTTTTTTAATTGGAGGTTTAACGATCACCGTGAGCAACTCAATAGGCTATAAGCAGTCGCCTGTCCCTAATTTAGGGTCACTGGTTCCAGAGAAGAGAAAAGGCCTGTGCCATCAGACACACACACACACAACATTCATGTCTCATCGGGATTCGAACCTGCGCCCCGGACGAATGATCAGAGGCCATCACTTAGACCGCGCCACCGGGGCGGCCAGGAACTTTTATTGAGACATTTTACATATTGCTGAACTTTGCTTTCAAATCGGAAATGGGAAAAGTGCGCTCGGGAACAGGAAAGGTGAAATAGGAATTCTCCAATATGTGGAACAGTCAGTAAGACTTATGATTGCCTCTAACAGGCATATAGCGCTCGCAACAACATCCTATGCTGTTAATGAGAGTATAGGAAATTGTTTAAGGCTTGTAGAGTTAACCGCCACTCCTCAAAAAAGCTACTCAGAGTTCCTGTTGGGACCTGCAATTAAACAGGATTCATGTTTAGTGAACATGCTGGCCAGTTCATTCGAGCGATATCTTGTTTCCAGATGCGCATCCACCAGTTGAGCTCGATGCGATCTAACGGTATCGTTCATCAAGAGGAAATCTGGGCTGACGAACCACTGAACAGCCTAAGGTGCGGGTCCATAATCTCATTTCTGTACCTCCGGCCAGTCACCGAGCCACTTGGAACAGGTCGGTGCCATTGATGTGGCAGCAACGAGAGGTTGCAACATTGGCATCTTAAGCAGAGACCCACTTCTGTCAATTGTCGTTCTGTCGGTTGGATAAACAGCCCTGTACCTGTAGAGCAGCTGGCATAGGTCACGCTGGAGTACGGTAACGGTAGCAAACAATCCCTGTACGGAGTATACGATCTTCACGTCCGGCTTTTCCACTTTCCGTCACGTCATTCAGTGCTCTCCGATATAGCGTGACATGCAACGTTGCATTGTATTCACAGCACGTATCAGCCGCGCATCGCAGCTGATGCAGGTATTATTTGTCATTTTTATTTTCTGTATCACACGAGGTTCTTCTAAGCATTTACTCAGCAGCTCTTGATTAGTAAGAAAATTAAACGCCTTTGCTTCGCAATTACTTCACTTAACAGTTACGTGAATATGAAAAGTGCTTGCCCCAAAACTGCTACACGACAGTAAAGATCATGAGAAACATTATTTTCTTAAATTAAACACAATCATTCGGCACCAGTTGCAGTCAGAGCAGTTATGTCTATAAATTTGACATCTTCAATTTATTGGGTAACATTTGAACAACGAAGAGTTGGCGAATAAAGAATGTTTAACAACACACTGAAAACTTCATCTTCCTTACGAATGTTGTTTGATAACGGGAATTATAACTTTACGCATAGATACTTCTTTTGGTTTGCATATTCGTAAGTTTTTTTTTTTTTTTTTAAAGGTTTAACGACTACCGTGAGCAACTCAATGGGCTATAAGCAGTCACCCGTCCCTAATTTAGGGTCACTGGTTCCAGGGAAGGGAGAGAGCCAGTGCCGTAAGACAAACACAAGATCCATGCCTCACTGGGATCCTAACCCAGAACCTTCTCGGACGAATGGTCATGAGCTAGCGCTTAGACCACCGCGCCACTGGAGCGGCATTTGTAAGTTAGAAACAGTATTTTCTGCGTATAAATTCTGCATTTTAAATGTGTCTGGCAATTAGGCACAATTCGGACATCATAATAAAATAATTTTTTTATTATTGTTATTGATCGGAGGTTTAACGACCACCGTGAGCAACTCAATGGACTATAAGCAGTCGCCAGTCCCTAATTTAGGGTCACTGGTTCCAGGGAAGGGAGAGAGCCAGAGCCGTAAGACAAACACAACATCAATGCCTCACCGGGATTCGAACCCGTACCCCTTACGGACGAATGATCAGAGGCCATCGCTTAAACCACTGCGCCACCGGGGCGGCAAAAAATAAATTTGGGAAAATGCAGTTAGAGTAAATGCACTGATGTGTATACTCTTGTGCGAAAGTTAAGTTACAAATACCAACCTCGTGAGAAAACGCTTAGACATTACACCGAAACGCGGCAGAACAATAGCATGGACAACAACACGTAATATACTCCAAAATGAAGATAAAGCACTCAGTGCTTTCAAATAAACCGTGTTATTTGAAAAACGCCCAAATGTACAAATTAATAAACATATCGGAACAATATACTTTGGCCTTAATATGGTGTGTGATCGCCTGTCATGGTGACACGTGACCGACAGTTACAGCAGGCTGCCCAAAGGAGAGTTAATACGTTCTGAGGGCAGTCTATCTTACTGCTGTACAAAATCACTTCGCAACTCCTGTGCGTTTCTTGGAGGGGTCTCAGAGCAGTCACTCATCTCCCTAAAGCGTCCCACAGGTGTTCTATAGAATAAAGGCTCGGCGACCTTGTTGGCCACTCCATGACCACAACACATTCACTTTATTAAGTGGTATGGATTCGCCCAAGGGTCCTGCATTAAAACAATTCTGGGCCGACAGCAGCTGCGAACATAAGGTGCTACGATCTCGTCGATAGCGGATAGCATTGATGGAAGCATGGAATCACTGGAAGACATGTTCAGGTCGGTTCGTCCGTTAAGCATTATGCCTGCCTACACTATACAACCACCGCCTTCATATGTATCCCTCTGTCGGGTGTTTGATGAATGGTAACGCATGCTACGTTCTCTCCACATCAATGCACGTCAGAAATCCGTTTGCAATAAGAAACGTGACTTGTCCATGAAGAGAACGTTAAGCCACTGTTCACTTGTCCAATGCAGACGTCTCCGAGCCCAACGTAATAGTTCTTTCCTGTGGGAAGATGTAAGCGGCACACACCACAGATCTGGCATAAATGCCACTTTCCTGAAGCCTGGTCACTGTCTATCGGGATACTGATCATCCAGTTGCTGCTGTCAGCTTTGAAGTCAGCGGACGAGATGTCATGCTTCTGATGCATCTTGCAGTTAAGGCAAGAAAGCGGTCATCGGGGACGGAAGTTGACCTTGGACGACCTGGTACAGGTCATCACTACTGTATTTTAGAACTGTCTTCAGAGCCTGTTGACAAGCATTCAAGACATACGAAACCAACTCTTTTTGGGATTGCCCAGCCTCCAGTTCTCCAATCGCACATCATCGCTTAAACGGTGTGTGTGTGTGTGTGACATTTTAAAAGACATGTCCTTTGCTTGCAGTCTGCACTTCGTTGAAGTAGTTTTAGAAAGGGAGTGTCTGACCCCAGGTCTAAAACTGGCCTTAGAAATTGGAAGCTAGGAGATTTGAATAAGTGAACTCAATAGGAAAAAGAAACAACTGATCTCCGAAGAAACTGCCGCGCCAGTCTGGGGGCAAAGGGGAACGAGAGGAAAAACAACCGCCACAGGTGGACCACCCACAGCACACCACAACCAGGCAGCCGCTGACACCACCGGGGAGGAACGAAGCTCATGAAACCCACACCTGGAAGCCGAAGCAGCAATCAGTACTCACCGCCTCATGTCAATCTGGAACAGAAAGGGGGTGGTGGTTTGCCCAACACCCACCAATGTTCACACGCTTACACTCCATCTGATCCAAGGCCAACCCAGGAAACAGAACTCAATAATGTTGCCCTCCCATATGTTCTGGTTTTTGGGGGGGGGGGGGGCGCAACGATCGCCGCCTTAGTAGGAAAGGGAGAGAGCCAGTGCCGTAAGACTTCCATGCCTCACAGGATTCGAACCCCTCTCGGACGAATGGTTAGAAGTTGGCGCCTAGACTACAGGGGCGGCCACAATCTGTTATATTCAGTTTAGACTATGACAGTCTGTTATACTAGTTCGGTGCCTAGACTATCGGGGCGACCACAGTCTGTTTATACTCCCTATAAAAGTTTCAGACCGTTTTCTTTCTATGTTGATAAAACCTTCAGCACATGAGTGTAGTTCAAAATAAAGAAGTGCCTTAATGGTGAACTGATCAGGTAAAAACAACACATAAAAAAGCTCAAAAAATTAAGAAGTTTATTAAAGTTTGACTTGTTTTTGTCATTTACAATTTTCAGGAATGTTTAATAAAATTGCTTAATTTAGGCAATTTAAAACAAAAGGAAGAATGTTACGTGGGAGTCGCATGCTAAGAATATATATATATATATATATATATATATATATATGTAAGGTTAGGAGATGCGTAACATCACAGCCTCTCCTTGACAAATGTCAACCCCGCCTTCTCGTGGTGCATCCTGTTCCCACTAAAGGGGCTCTGACGACCGCAAATAGCGGTATAACTATACCATCGGGATCAGAGGAAATGCTATGCCACACTCACCAACCCGCTTGGCCAGCGTGGTGAGTTATGGCCAAACACCTCCAAAATGACTCTACAACTTAAATCTTGGCCCTCAGTCTCCGGCAGCTGGAATGTACCTGGCCAAGGCAGCGGCCAGTGCGACATGAAGGCAGAGGGTGCTAAGAATCCCCGGAGGACCGGACTAGGCTGCCATTTGATGCTGACCTTGGCTACCTACAACGGACGCTCCCTATCTTCTGATTCAAGGCTTCTTGAATTGGAAGAGGAACTACAAAGAATCAAGTGGGACATCGTCGGGCTGAGTGAGGTAAGGAGAAAAGGAGAAGATCTCATTGAACTGAAAAGTGGACATCTCTTCTATTATCGTGGGACAGATACTGGCAGAACTAGTGGTGTTGGATTTATAATAAACAAGAAACTGAAGGATAAAGTGGTAGAAGTTGAAAGTTCCTCTGACAGAGCTGCACGACTCGTTATCCAACTATCGAGAAGATACCAGGCTCAGATTATTCAAACTTATGCACCCACCACAAGTCATCCTGAAGAAGAAATTGAAGAATTTTATGAGGAAATTCGTCATCTAAATAATAAAGGTAAGCAGCACTTGAAGATAATTATGGGAGATTTCAATGCAAAAATAGGGCACCGGCAACAGAATGAAACTTCAGTAGGTAAATTCGGTCACGGCAACAGAAACCAGCGTGGAAATACTCTCGTTGAGTTTGCAGAGGCAGAATAATTTTTCATCTTGAATTCCTTTTTCAAGAAAAAGCCACACAGGAAATGGACATGGAGACATCCAATTGGGACGACAAGTGAAATTGATTTTATTATGTGTAACAAAAAATTCGTCATCGAAGACTGCAGTGTGCTAAACAAGTTCAACACAGGTAGTGAACATAGATTGATGAGATGTAAGATGCACCTCAACACTAAATTGGAACGTGGCAAGCTCATAAGACAAACAAAATGTATTGACATAACCAACCTTAAAAAACACCATAATACTTTCAAGTTGGAACTGAAGAACAGATTCTCTGCTTTAGAAGGCCTAACATCGGAAGAAGTGGATATTTCTGAAGTTAACAGAAAAGTAACCAAAGCTCTTATGGAAACAGCAACAAAATTAGCTGGGTCTAAGAACAAGTTGCATGTAAACAAATTATCAGGAAAAACCAAAATGTTGATGCAAAAAAGAAGAGAGATGAGGACAACTAAAGAAGATGTGACTTCCAAAGTGGAATATATAGAGCTATGCAAGACAGTAAGAAAAAGTATCACTGAAGACGTAAGAAAATTCAACTGTGAACTAGTAAGGAAAGCAATTGAAAACAACCAAAGCCTAAAGATAGCAAAGGGACATCTCAGTAAGGGAAGAAAACAGATTATGGCTCTGAGAAAAGAAGATGGTTCTATAACAAGAAATAGAGGCGAAATTTTGACAAGAGTGAAAGATTTCTACTCCAAACTATATGAAAGGGATGATACATGTACTCCAGACATCATGAAAGGTACCAGAGTTCTTCCAGTCCTCCCAGCAGAAGTTGCTCATGCAATCAAGAACATGAAGCGGGGGAAAGCTCCAGGAGAAGATGGAATTACTATAGACATCATACAAGAAGCAAGTGGAGAAATTGAAACAGTACTCGCCCAAATTTTCACTCGATGCCTTAATGAAGGGAAGATTCCTGAGGATTGGAACAATGCTACAATGATCCTGCTACATAAAAAAGGTGACATTGAGGATCTCAGGAACTACAGACCTATCAGCCTCCTATCAGTGGTTTATAAAATCTTCACTAAAGTTCTTTCACACCGCTTGAAGGTAACACTGGACATGGCTCAACCGAGAGAACAAGCTGGATTCAGGAGTGGCTACAGCACAATAGATCATATCCACGTACTGAGAGAACTAATTGAAAGAGCGAGGGAATATGAACTTCCATTGTGCATGGCTTTTATCGATTATGAAAAAGCCTTTGATTCGGTGAAACCATCAGCAGTTACAATGGCTCTGAAATCCTGCGGTATTGAAGATGCATACATTAATATTATTAATAACATCTATGAAAATGCAAGTGCAAAGATTCGGCTGTTTGAAAATACAACACACATAAAAATTGGAAAGGGAGTGAGACAAGGTGACACCATATCTCCGAAGCTCTTTAATGCCACATTGGAAAATGTCTTTCAATCACTGAACTGGGAAAACAAAGGGATAAAGATTAATGGAGATTATCTAACCCACCTTCGTTTTGCTGATGACGTAGTCATTTTTGCAACTACCCCATCAGAGCTGCAGAGTATGATCCAGGAACTTGCTGACAAGAGTAAAGAAGTGGGATTAAAAATGAACTTTCAGAAGACAAAAGTGATGTTCAATGCTTTTACAAGAAATGAAGATTTATCGATTGATGGAGAAAAACTGGAGATAACAGATACGTATGTTTATCTTGGACAGCAGATATCAAGTGAGGGTCACATTGATGAAGAAATTAATCGGCGTACAAAACTTGCCTGGAGAGCTTTTGGAAGAAACAGCATAATTTTCAAGAGCAATATGCCGTTATGTCTTAAGAGAAAAGTGTTTGATCAATGCATCCTTCCAGTGCTTACGTATGGTGCAGAGACGTGGACCTTAACTAAAAGAGACATACAAAGGCTGCAGACAACTCAAAGAAGCATGGAGAGGTGCATGCTTGGTATAACCAGGAGAGATAAGAAGAGGAACTCGTGGATCCGAAAAATGACGAGAGTGGAAGACATCATGATCAGAGTTAAATCCCTGAAATGGCAATGGGCTGGACATACTGCCAGAAGGACAGATCATCGATGGACAGCTGAAATTTTAGATTGGATTCCAAGGGACAGGAAAAGACCCAGAAGAAGACCACATGGGAGATGGGTGGATGAAATTCGAAAGTATGCAGGGGTGACATGGAGGAGACTGGCACAAGACAGACCGTTGTGGAGGAAACTTGGGGAGACCTTCGTCCAGCAGTGGATTGATAATGGTTGACAATGATGATGATGATGATATATCATCATGATATATATACGTATAGAAATGCCTAACAGAGCGGTGAACATCATTCTAAACGTGTTCAGATATTTTCTGTGAATAATGTACATCAGGTACATTGAATACCTGTAATTCGTTTGTTTCTAAACTTGTCTTATCAAAATAAAAAATTTTGTGTTAAGTTGATGGAAAGCTGTTCTGTCACGTTAACAACAACAAATGTCTTCCACTCTCGTCACTTTCCTGATTCACGAGTTCCTCTTTTTATCTGTGACTTGTTACACCAAGCATACAGCTCTCCCTTTCTACAAAAGCGTAGCGGGGAAGGGGTGTCCTCGGGTCCGGACCCCATTTGAGGATGGTTTGAGCACAAATTTAAAGCGATATATATATAAGGCTTTCACCAATGAATCAAATCCATGGACCCGCCACCCCTCTTAAGAAATTTCTGGCTAGGCCTCTGTCTCTCTATAGAACGGCCGTTCCATAAAAACCGAGAGTAATCACACAAAATGAAATAATTACAGGTACAGCAAAATATGTTATTCTTTCACAGAGTATTTCCCCTCGGATGATATGCAACGGTCCCCTCATTCAGTCCACTTTTCAAAGCATGTGTCGAAGGCATTTTGTGGAAGCTGGTTTAGTAACCCCTGTACAGCTTGAATAACGTCAGCATCTGTGTTGAATGTTGCGCCACAGAACTTCTCCTTCATTGTTTGAAACAACCTGAAATCGCACGGGGCCAGGTCAGGACTGAAGGCAGGCTGTGGCATGATGTCAATACTGCATTTCGTAAGAAACTGTTGAACATAAGCAACCACATGTGGGCTGGCATTATCATGGTGTAGGGTACACTTGCCCACCAGTTCTGGTCGCTTAATAAATATGTGTCGTTGCAGGGGCTTAAAGACTGAAATGTAATACTCAGCATTGACAGTAATTTGGGGAGGGACAGTATGCTGGTAGACTACACCTTTATGATCAAAGAAAATTATCATCACCTTCCAACCTGATTTGGTTTGGCGAACTTTTTTTGGAGGAGGCGAGTCCATGTGTTTCCAGACACTCGTTGCGCGCTTCGTGGCGGGATCGAAATAGTGGACCCATATTTCATCGGAAGTTATTACTGTGTTTAGAAAGTTTGGATCCTTTGCAATCTTGTTTCCATTCATGACACACCCGAACAATTGTTCTCTCGTCAGGTGATGAGGTCCCCACCTGGAACACACACGACGCAGCAGTAATTTGTCACGTAGAATGCGGAATGCTGATGTTTTTGAAATATTAGTTGACGCCACTATATCTCCACAGATCATTTGTCGATCTTCTTGCAGGATTGCCCAAACAGTGTTAACAATATACTCCGTAACACTTTCAGGTCGACTAGGCCTAGGAGCACGTTCTGCTGCCGACAAACGCCCTTTTTGAAATCATAGCGCCATCAAAAAATCGTCAACTCACCCAAACATTTTTCTTTGTAAACTTTTTCATTAAATCGACTATTTCTGGAGCCATTTTACCCAAACGATTGCAAAATTTTATCGCACAACACATTTCACTTCTTAACTCTGAATCACTCGCCTCCATATCCTTAAACAACTGCGCAATAACAAAACCAGAATCGCCTGTCACGGCTATTAATTGTTGCCATAGATTCTTCTGTAGTTCAGTTAGTCGTCTGCGTGGGTATTTCCCCTCTTCACACTGTTGCCGACTCGCAAAAAACTAATCTTATTTTTTATGGTACGGCTTCTGTATATGCATGCCCCCGGTATTGCAATTTCTTACAGAACAACTTTTTATTAGCATCTCCCACATCTCTGATATTACTTTATTTATCGTAAGATTTGTATGGGATTTTCTGCCTTACCCTTGCATCCACGGAAAGGCACATCCCCGATTGTGGGTGTTAGTTTAACGAGTCATTGACACAGCCATGGGACTTACATTATAAAGACACCAAAAAACAAAACAAAAGAATGATAATGTTTATTTTTTTTCCAAATGACCGTTCAAACTTTCGGGCAATGATAAAACACATTTTAAAATAACACATGAATTATATTGCATTCACAAGAGCAATATCTTCGTTCATTTTTCTTAAATTATGTTTTGTTTAAAATGACACACAAAAGGGAAAAATAAAAAATAAAAACAACGCATCTCAGATAGACTAGTCCAACACTATATTACACGTGTAATACCCACAAAACTTGGGCTGAATACGTTAGTTCTGTTGATCTTTGTTTCTAATTCACCTGTTGCAGAACTTTGTGCTCTCGAGAGGAATATTGCATTCCGTATCTTCCGTCGAAGAAAAAGAGCCTAGCAGGAAGTGATCTAAAAAAATTATCACAGTCATTCTGCAGTGGCATCCAAAATTCTGCATTTGATCCACAGATGACAGGAGAAAGGAGTAAATCGTCCCTCAGTATCCATCACCACCTACCCGGCTACAAATATACACCACCAAAAATCCATCAAATATATGCTATCATATAAAGTTTTTAAAATCTCATTTAGATTGTTGTTATTTTGAACGACTTCTTCGAGTGATGAGGCTGATTCCCTGGATTTTAATGACGTGCCACAGTGATGTTTTACTTTGGTGCTGCCATCTAGGGACATACAGTTGCATCACTGCTTCTCCATCCTAGTGTTTCATTCTTGTTCTCCTCAATTAGCCAGTTGAGAAGTGGTTCAAAGTACTCCATTATTGGCTGGGCATCCATTTTTGTCTGAGTACCACCAGTCATTATTCTCATTGCTTCAGACCAGTGCTCCGAGCTTCCCAGTTCCATTACTTGGCTGAAATAATAAAAAAGATGAATAAATACATACCCCTCTGTAACTGTCATCGCTAAAACAATAAACTCACGGTTTTAGTGAACAAATGCTAAATATAAACTTTGGCAAAGAATATTAGCATGCAAAATGATATATGAGCTGCAGATAAATGTACAGGGTGTTTCACTACAAGGTTGACTCGGTAAATGAATTATTACACAAATGCTATTTGTTGTAGGTAAATTACCTAGGGTGACCCAGCTCAGAAAATTAATCATTACACAAATAAACGGTCGAGTCACATTATTGTGACCACCAGCTAATATCCAGAGTAACCGCCGTGTGCATCGCAAACAACAGCTAGACGGGCTGGGAGTGACTCAATAACGTGCTGGAAGGTGTTCACAGGTATGTGGAGCCATGCTGACTGCAGTGCACCTGACAGCTGCCAGAGGGTGCGTGGTGGAGGATCCATACAGCGAACAACACGATCGAGGAGGTCCCACAAATGCTCAATTGTATTTAAGTCTGGGAAATTGGAGGGCCAGGGAAGTACTTTGAACTTTTCATCGTGTTCTTTCAAACACTCTCGGACATTTCTAGCTGTGTGACATGTCGTGCTGGAAGATCCCATCTGCCCCAAAGAAAACAATTAGCATGTATGGGTGTACGTGGTCTGCAAGGATGGACTCATAAAGAATTGGTCCATAGTGCCTTCCAAAGGTATGAGTTGACCCAGGGAATGTCTCGAAAACATTCCCCAAACCATAACACTGCCCCCACCAGCTTGTGTTCTTCCAGAAATGGCTGAAGAGTGTTTGTTCTCCGATTCGCCTTATACGCCAACGTCCATCCGTCCGATGAAGCAGAAAACGTTACTTATCGGAGAAGGCAATCCTTTGCCGATCAGCGGAGGTGCAATTCCGATACTGACGTGCAAATGTAAGCCTTTTCTGCTGATTCACCTTCGTTAGCATAGGTGCAGTGACCATCCGTCTGCATCGGAGCCTCATGCTCAGCAGGGTTTGCTGAACTGTCGTTTTAGACACACTTCCGGTAGCCCCCTGGTTCATCCGGCCAGTGAGTTGCTCCACTGTAGCGTGTCGATTGGCCCTCACGCACCTTCAAATCCGATGTTCACCTCTCAGATCATTTGCACGTGGTGCTCCACAGTTTCCACATCGCTTATTCGCAATAGTGCCATTTCTCCAATCACGATACACTTTAACCACAGCAGCATGCAAACAGTCCACAAACTGCGCTGTTTCAGAAATACTGCCACCCTAGGCCCAAAAGCTGATAATCATCCCTTTTTGCAAATCTGATAAATCGCTCCTTTTATCCATGACGGCAACGAGTGATATGTTTTCAGAATGCCTACAGTACACCTTATATACTCTCCAAGCCAGCTCACGACCGTGCCTTCTTTGATTGGCTACGTGCTATTGATGTCAAAAGTAGGAAGTGGTCACAATAATGTTACTCGACTGTGTATTTATTGTAGGAAAATTAAACTGTACCTGAATAAGTTCCGTTACAGCAAATGCTGGA
Source organism: Macrothele yani (assembly GCA_039090855.1). Taxonomy (NCBI): domain Eukaryota; kingdom Metazoa; phylum Arthropoda; class Arachnida; order Araneae; family Macrothelidae; genus Macrothele; species Macrothele yani. The sequence continues at coordinate 159,731,229 of CM077025.1, read as the reverse complement.
AGTGGCCACCTTTCTGTCCGAAACACAGGGTGCCACGCCTTTCCATACTGGCAAATGTTGAACAAGCATAGCAGGTGTAATGAGGGCAATTTTGGTGGTGATGTTGCACTTTAAGTTGTCTGACGTGTGTGGATTGTTTCTGTACACCATGTCCTTCAGCATTCCCCAAAGGAAATAGTCTGTGGATGTCAGATCTGGGGGCCAGAGTCCATTAGAAATCATTCTGTTCTTGAAGGAGCTGATGAACCGAATGGATTTTTCAGAAGTGTGACAGGCTGCTCCGTCTTGTTGTAAATAACCAAGAGACAGCTCACGGTCGTCCAAGAGGTTGACGAACTCCAAAATTTCCACGTACACATCGCTGTTAACATTTCTGTCGAAGAAAATCGTACCCATTATGCGTGTACAAGAGAACGCGCACCATACTCCTATTTTCTGTATGTGAAGGGGCTACTCGTGGATGGCATGCGAATGCTGTGCAGCCCAGATGCTCGTATTCTGGGATTTTACACAGTTCGAAATGTGAAACCAGGCCTCGTCGGAAAACCACGTGAAGTCCAAAATGTCTTCATTACTTTCAATAAAGCTTTTAAACCAGGACAGTGGTTCTCAATCAGTGGGGCGTGATCCCCATGGGGGACTCCAAGGGCTTGAAAGGGGGCGCAGCATACTTTCCAACAGAAAAAAAAATTAAAACTGCCCTAAATCAATTAGAAAAATAACAAAAACTAAAAATACATATAGAAAAACTTTTGATGAGTACAGGCTTTAATTATCATGAATTTCAAATTAACTAATAATTATTCTTTTCACCGGCAGTTATGAAACGCGTATGCCAGAGACAGTGTTGATAGTTCGGCAGCGGCGCATCCTCTTCCACGCGCAGCTGAAAGCAGCGACTTATGACATCTCATTGGCGCCTGTTGGGCAGGGGTGGGGGCGGTTTGTCGCCAGAGTCCAGACTCAATGGTGATCGGCGGTTATGCATGTTTGATGCTGTGTTCTCATGCATTCAACGTTTCAGTGCAGTTGTGCTGATTTGTTTACCTCTTAAATTTGACTTGATTATGAACAATTGATCATGAAGCTTTTGCTGATTAGTGATAGGAATGAAGACACCAGTGCTCCTTCGACTAGTGGTGGGAAAGAAGCTACTCGGAGTGTGAAAACGAGAAGGTACGATGAGAACTGTTTATCACTAGGCTTTACGAAAACTGTGTTAAATGATGAAAAACGTCCGCAATGTGTAATCTGTCTAAGTATTTCAGCTGCAGATAGTATGAAACCTAATAAATTAAAGAGACATTTTGAAACCAAACATCCTGAGTTTACATATAAACCAAAATATTTTTTGTTAGAAGCTTGAGTGCCTTAATGTTACTATTGTTGAGGCTGAAGATGGCAGAAAGTTCTACTATCTTCAGTCTCAACAATAGTAAAATTAAAGCACTTATTGAAGCCTGAAACCTTGAAGTAAGTCTTCAAATGTGGACATGTTTTTCACCTGGTTGCAGATCTCCTTAAATCTTAAATACAGGCTTTCGTCCTTTCGACATAAAGCTTCAGACCACAGTCTTGTCAAGAAGTATTGTGTTCTGAACTTCACTTCTAAAGCTCTTGATAACATAAGATTAAAATCCAAATTTGCTAAGAATGCTGATCTCTTCCCATTAAAGAATTCTGTTAAGATATTAACCTGCTACCGTTACAGCAAACAACTGGGCAGAATGATTTTCAATTATCAACCAACAGTTCTTGATATTGATAAGTTTTCTGAGAATAAAAGCAGCCTCTGTCTATGCCAGCAAAATGCTGTTCACAGATTTGTTGGCCCGCATCACAAGCACATTATCACTGGAAACCTAGATATTGTGCCTTTTAAGGATCTGCGTCTAGTGATGCTTCCAGGGTCAAAATTTAGACTACCACAACAACTAAACCCCAGGACTTGTATTTCCACTCTGAGGTCTGACCTATTGTGTTTTGTACTACAGCTGTCTTACGAATTCAACCTCCCCATTGAAGCTTTTCATGAATGGATGGACACCATTCTCAAAGATGTCCTGCATTCGCTCCAAGGTTTGCCTCCAGCATCAGATTATTCTACAGACATCATCAATATGCCTAAGATCTCACAGCAAATAAAAATGTTTAAACAGATGTTTACAGTCACACCAGCTGATAAAACCGGCAATAATTTCGCAGTCATCTGCAAGAAATATTACATGGAACTCATGGTTCAAGAAATGAATAACACAGAGACTTATAGCCCTGTTACTCAAAGCATTAAAGCTACTTCTAAAAAGATTCTGGCCTCATACAAACGTCTCAAGCTACAAGCATCTAACATTAATTATCCTTTCATTTACGGCATTCCAAAATTCCATAAACAGCCGGTATCTTTCCGTTTCATTACCAGCGGACGTAATTGTTATAACAGCAAAGCAGGTAAGCTGTTCAGTAGCTTCCTTTCTGCCATATTGAAAAAAAGTAACTTCTACCTGGATTATTTGCAGCAATGCTAGGGCCATTGAGACCTTAAATACGCTTAATTGTATCAGCTCTGTCGATACATACGATTTCAAGAACCTGTTCACATCCATTTCACTATCGGCCTTACTCCTAGTGACGAAAGACCTGTTTGATTCACTGGATAACAGCATCACTTCGCAATACTGGCATTACCTCACAAACGTCTGCATTAACCACGATTATGCAGTCGTAGGTAACAAACTCTACCTGCAGACTGGTGGAATACCAACGGGTAGCAGTTTTTTAAGCAGTCTGGCCAATGTTTACTTGCACCACTTCGAATCTACATTTCTCGTTACTCTGTCTGCTGATCACGGGATTGCCCTGAGGTGCATCGATGATATTATTGTCTTCAAGAACCCTCGTTGTTCACAAATGAGTGAGGCAATTTATCCTGATGACATTTCCCTGGAGAAACCAACAGTATATCCAACCACATGAACTTCCTTGACCTAGGTATTAAGATCACAAAAAAAAAAAAAAGTACCTTTTTGATAAGAGACAGGATTTTAATTTTGACATCAAGTTTTTCCCCTACTGGTTTTCTAATGTCTCCATTGGTATACACTGTAATCTCATTATATCTCAGTTTTCCAGAATAGTCAAAATACACTGGCAGAAAGTGAAAAAAGAACACCAAGAAGGAGACTTCTGATACCAACGAAATTTATACAGCATAATAACGGAATACAGAGGATAACGTGATCAAAACATTATGGCAAAATACAGCTGTATTTGCTGGTAAACAGAAAAATAACATTTCCATGTAACATGGTTAGTACGAGGTTGAACCGCCATGAACTGCGTCACACTGTGCAATTCTGGCATGGAGTCTGTCGTACAGATGTTGGATGTAAGTTTGGGGTATGGAGTTCCAAGCATCCTCAACCTGGACGCGTAAATCGGGGAAGGTCGTGGCTGGCCGTGGAGACCGGATAAGTCGTTGTCCCCTAAAATCCCACACGTGTTCAATGGGGGACAAATTCGGTGAACATGCAGGCCATGGAAGTTGTCTCACACCCTGAAGTGCATGTTGCGTTGCAAGTGCTGTGTGTGGGCGTGCGTTATCTTGCTGGAAAACACCACGATGGACCGACCTTACAAATGGCACAACAACGGGCTGAATGATGTTGTTGATGTAGGAAGTGCTGTTTAACGTACCCTGTACAAACACTAGTTGTGTACGGGAGTGATAGCTGATCGCTCCCCACACCAGGAGACCAGGTGTAGGCCCTGTGTGTCGCTGGCGGATGCAAGAAGGGTGGAGACGCTCCCCTGTGTGTCTGCGAACACGCATACGGCCATCGGAGGCTCCCAAACAGAATCTGCTTTCATCGCTGAACACGACAGATCGCCATTGCGTTCTCCAGTGCAGACGTAGGTGACGCCACTGCAGCTGTTCCTGACGGTGGGATGGACTCTGGAGTCAAAGTTACACATGCCAGAGGCACATGTGCACGTAGTCCTGCATCCAGTAGATGGTTGTGGATTGTTCGCACAGTCACCTCAGGTGCAACGGCAGCTCGCATTTGCGTCACAGTGGATGTTCTGCTTGACAACGCCACTCTTCTTATGCGTCGATGGGTCCGCTCATCAGTCCGTCTGTGACTCCCGGTTCCATGTCTTCTTGTGTGGGAATGTTCCTCGGACCATCTGCGCCACCATCGTACCACCACCGATACTTCCCGTCCAATTTGCTCTGCAATATGACGATACGACCACCCGGCCTCGCGGAGTCCGACTAGACGACCTCGCTCAAAGTCCGATAACTGCTGAAATCGTACACGTCTTCCATGTCCAGGCACTGCAGCTTCTTCAGGGTCTTCGCACGTGTCCGTACGCCGACGACTGATTACATTCACTTCGCCGTACTCCTTAAATACCACCAACGATAATTTGCGTATTGTGCCGTGCTGTGGCGTAAGCGCTCACCGGTTGGTCCCGAAATTAACATCACACCTACGTAAACTCGACCCCATTAACATATGTAAATTTAATGATCGTCCGCCAATTCCTTCTTGGTGTTCTTTTTTCACATTCCGCCAGTGTATGTTCTAACACAGAAAATATTATCAAAAACCTCAACATCCTAGTCAATAAATTTAAATCTAATGATATTCCAATCCACTTTCTCAGACGTTACTTTAATCAATTAATCCATAATTTTAATTCAACCTCCCCAGTTATGAATTAGACATCAACACTCTGTATTAACACAAGACCTTACAATTTTAATACCAAGAGCCACTTGGTAGGTCCCCTGTGGCTGAAGAACATCTACATACACAGTCTTGCATCTATTATAACGCTCAACAGTTTCGGCCAATTAGGTTACTCCTTATTTGTTTAACTTCCATTTACACCAATTTTAGTGTTACTTATTTCATGTTTTTTCCATTCGTATTTCAGTCTCTGAAGTTACGCTAGCCTTACTCAGTCCGGCTGCAGGATTCACGCCGTCTTCGAGTAAGTTATTGTTCCCCAACTTTATTACAGTGTAATTTTGGGAAGTTCCTTATTCCATTTGTTTTGGATTTCAGTCGCTTCGGGAGCATAGTCAGTCGACTATTGGTTTTTATCCTAGTCGTTTACTGGTACCAGAAAAGCCATTCCTCCAGGTTGATGTTCTCCATATGAAGGCAGCCTGATTTTATAATTTTTGTTTTTTACGTTCTTAATTCATCATTCATATAAATGTTCGTACTTTGAATAATTATATTCGATATACCTTTGTCTCCTTGGTTGTTTTTTCACTATTCCATATACATTATTGTAACCACCAGCTAATATCAAGAGTAACCCCTGTGTGCAGCGCGGGCAGTAGCTAGACGAGCTGGGCGTGACTCAATAAAGTGCTGGCAGGTGTTCACAGGTATGTGGAGCCATGCTGACTGCAGTGCATCCGACAGCTGCTGAGGGGGTGTGGTGGGGGATCAATAAAGCGAACAACACGATCGAGGTGGTCCCACAGATGCTCAATTGGGTTTAAGTCTGGGGAATTCAGAGGACACGGAAGTACTTTGAAGTTTTCATCAGGCTCTTCCAACCACTCTCGGGCATTTCTAGCTGAGTGGCACGTCGCATTGTCGTGCTGGAAGATCCCATCCGCCCCAGGGAAGACATTCAGCATGTATGAGTGTATGTGGTCTGCAAGGATGGATTCATAACGAATCGGTCCATAGTGCCTTTCAGAGGTATGAGTGGACCCAGGGAATGTCACGAAAACATTCCCCAGACCATAACGTTGTCCCCACCAGCTTGTGTTCTGCCAACAGTGGTTGAAGAGTGTTCGTTCTCCGATGTTTCTCGCCTTATACGCCAACGTCCATCCGGTCGATGAAGCAGAAAACGTGACTCGTCGGAGAAAGCAATCTTTTGCCAACCTGCGGAGAGCCAATTCCGATACTGCCGTGCAAATGTATGCCTTTTCTGCCGATGCATCTTCGTTAGCATAGGTGCAGTGACCATCCGTCTGAACCGGAGCCCCATACGCAGCAGGTTTCGCTAAACTGTCATTTTAGACATACTTCCAGTAGCCCCCTGGTTCATTCGGCCAGTGAGTTGCTCTACCGAAGCGCGTTGATCGGCCTTCACGCACCTTCGAAGCCGACGTTCACCTCTCACATCAATGGCACGTGGTGCTCCGCAGTTTCTACGTTGCTTATTCGCAGCGGTGCCATTTCTCCAATCACGATACACTTTAACCACAGCAGCATGCGAACAGTTCACAAACTACGCTGCTTCAGGAATACTGCCGCCCTTGTTCAGAAAGCCGATAATCATCTCTTTTTGCAAATCTCATAAATCGCTTCTTTTATCCATGACAGCAACGAGTGATATGTTTTCAGAATGCCTACAGCACACCTTATATATCCTCCAAGCCAGCACACGACACGTGCCTTCTTTCATTGGCTATGCGCTGTCGACATCAAAAGTAGGAGGTGGTCACAATAATGGGACCCGCCGGGCGTCGCTCGCCACCAATTTCGGATCACTGGTTCTTGGGAAGGGATAGTGACGGAGTAATTGAATAAGTACACCACTAGCGCCTCTTTCGGTACTCAAGCGCAGAACCAACAGCCAAAAATTAAAAACTGAGACATCCTTCATAACTAATGGAAAAACATTAAGCATTTTTAATTCCTTGATTTGCGAACCCTGCACAGGAGCCATCTTTAATCACACATGCACATAACCAGAGGGGAAAACTGAAGACTTTTGGGAACTTCATTTCCAAGGCGCGGACCTTCCTGCAGATTACATGGGGTAGAGTGAGCTCCATGAAATCCTCCCGCCGAGTACCGCAAACTGTTCTAGTCGGTCCCTGGGCGCAGTGTCTGTTGTCTGAAATAGGATCTCGCAACTACATTTCACTAGTCTTGCGTTCTAATAATATTACTAAAAATTTCTGAAACGTATCTTTTAATGTATTTCTGAAACGTATCATCGTATTTTTATGTATCTTTTAATGTATCTTTTAAACAATTAGTTACTTTACCTTAGTATCAGTCCAGCTTCTTTTGACCGGTATATGTCACATTTGTAGAGTGGACCGGTGTGGCCAGCAGCATCACAGAGAACTTTGTGGAATTGGAATTGAATCACGAAGCTTACAAAGTACCTGAAACGGAAGAAAAATTAGAGTTGCTTTGAAAAACACGTTTTCGCAATGTATAACCACCAAAAAAGTTTACAAACACATCACAATATAATGGATAAAATTAATGTTAGTGTCAGTATAGTATGTATACTGGGTCTGGTAATTAAGTTGGCGAACTCGCCCAGCAGATGCTGGTACGTAACTTCTTGTCGTTGGACTGTGTTGCTGTCTTCAAAGCACTCCATCTTGCAATGCTGTAAAGAACTGCTAGAATTTCTTTTACGCCAGAAAAACTTCTGGGCTGCTTGTTGTTCACTTCTTGCATATGTATCGTCTTGTGGTGGTTTTTTGCTAAAGGAAATACAAAAAAAGTCACATATGCCAGGTCAAGTGGTCATATGACACGTCAGGTAGTCACTGCTGTGTGCTTGAACATCGTCCTGATTCAAGTTCCATTTGTTTACAGCAAAAGGTTCTGGTCGTTTTTGCTCAACTTTTTCAAGTTTCTAGGTAATACAACTAGCTCACTCTCTGACATGTATGGATAAATTTCTTTCACACAACGCCTTTGAAGTAAATGAAAAAGCAATGAGCATTGTTTTCGTTTCGAAAAGTGACGAAACGAAAACAATGCTCATTGTTGGGTATGCGACATTGTTTTGGAGAGCGATTTAAAACGAAAACAATGCTCATTGCTGGGTATGCGACATTGTTTTGGAGAGTAACGAAACGAAAACAATGCTCACTGCTGGGTATGCGACATTGTTTCGGAGAGTGACGAAACGAAAACAATGCTCATTGTTGGGTATGCGACATTGTTTTGGAGAGTGACGAAACGAAAACAATGCTCACTGCTTGGTATGCGACATTGTTTTGGAGAGCGACGAAACGAAAACAATGCTCACTGCTGGGTATGCGACTTTGTTTTGGAGAGTGACGAATTTTCCGCAGTCTGTTGCTTGGTATCAGGAATGCATTGGCGAACCCACGATTCAGTAGTGATTCGTTTTAGTAGGCCATCTCCTTTTTTCCCTTTCAAAAAGATCTGTGCACAGGGCCGCGTTTAAGCATTACAGCGCCCTGGGCCAAAAAATCAGACGCCCCTAAGTAAACTTATTGTAAGAAATTTGAGGCCGATTAGAATTGCATATTGCATATAGATTTTGTATCACGCAAAGAATCAGCATATTCTCAAGAACAACCCAACCCTGTAAAATGTTTAGCACATGTGTTATTTAAAACTAGGCATTGAAATAAAAATTTATAAATGTCGTTTTCTCACAAGTTTAATTCGCATAATTTTAAAACATCATTTCCCGGTAAATTTTTATATTTACAAATGAAATTGTTTTTCTTAACACACTTCTGAAACATTTGCCTGCAAAATTTTGTATTTAAATTTATAACATATGCAATATTAATTTCAGAATTTTTTAAAAATATAATGATAGTGCTGCTACCAATGTTTATTGTATGCTGATTAAGTGACAGAGAGAAGAAATAAATGAACATAACTTATATATAGTAAAATTACTCACCGCTAAAAGATTCTTTTTCTCGATTTCTTTGTGGCAAAATCCTCTACTATATCATCAAATGTTAATGTTTCTACAATGTTCGAATTAAGTGACAAAGTTGCCAATGCACTCATGTTTTTTTTTTTTTTTTGAGAACTAGATGTCCTCAAATAATTGTGGATGATTTTCAAAAGAGAAACACTTCTTTCTCTAGAAGCATTAGTGATGGGTATGCATAGGTAAATCCATATAATAACATCAATGTTCGGAAAAGTTGAATCAGTTCTTTTTTCCCTAATCAGTTTCAACATATCCTCAACAGGAACACTAACACTTGAATCTGTCACTGCTTGTCAATCTAAATCATTCCAAAATTTCTGGAAATGAAGACATTCTTGTTCAAATTCTGGGCCTAAATCTTTAGAGTAAACTGTCAGTAGGTTTTTTGTCTTTTGAGATACTTTTGTCTCATCAACATCTGATAATTGCGTTAGAAACCCAAAAATGCTCTCCACATCGGAATTCGCATCTCGTCGACGTTTCAACTGCTGCATCAAGTTATCAATGATCGTATGGAAAACACGTATTCGCATATGTTCCTTTCCAGTGAAAACAGTTTCTTTATTGCCATTCATCTCTTGAAATTGTAGCTTTCTCCGACGGGTTCTAGTAACATTTTTCTTATATTTGTCGCACTGAGACAAAGGTTTTTCAACTTCCTCATACTTATCAAATTTATTCTGGAGATCACTTAAATATTTAACAAGTGAATCGCACAGTTCTACAGCAACTGACAGGTCAATATTCACTTTCTGCAGTGTTTTATTGCAACTATCAATTCTTTGTAAAATATCACTCCAAAGCTCTAAGAGAATGCCCATTTCTAACAAATTCATCTTACTTAATAATCCCTCTGTTTCTACTCCTGCTTTTAATTTTTCAAATGCAGGAATAACTAGAGCGCAAGGCCTTGCATGCATCAACCCTTGCTGGCCATCGGGCTTCACATAACGTTTTGGGTACAAGAAATGGCGATTGCGATCCAGATTCGCTGCAAAGCTTAGAACTATCTTGAAGACTTATCTTCAAGATTTGCCACCTATGTGTGAAGATGACCAAAAGTTGTATATTTCCTGTACGAACATAAAAAAAGGTGTAGCATGTAGCTTCAAGGCAGCATCCCACTGCGATTTCCCAACCAAATTAAGAGAATGTGCTGCGCATGGAATATAGTAGGCTAAACTGTTATGACTTTTTAATCGAGCTTGGAGACCTGAAATTCACCATACATATTTCTCGTATTGTCATAACTTTGACCTCTGCAGTCTTTAACATCTATTTTTAAATCTTGTAACAGCTTCAATAAAGCCTTCTCCATGTCTTCTGCTTTATGACCAGTGTTGGGCAAGAAACAAATAAATCGTTCCACTGGTTGTCCATTTTTCAGAACATAACATAAAATAACAGTCAACTGGTCAACTTTTGACAAATCTGGAGTGGAGTCTATAATAATAGAATAATATTTGTTCGGCTTCAACTTTTTAACTATTGCGTCAGTGACTGATAAGGCCATTAATGAAATGAATTCTTCACATACATCCTTCGACAGGTATTAAACATTTCCACTTATTACCAAATGTTTCAAATGTTGCTCCAGAAAAGGGTCGAATTTTGCTATCAGTTCAAGGATACCTAGATAATTGCCATTACTATTATTCCCTAACTTGTCGTTCACTCCATTTCCACGAAATGCTAATCCACGGGAAGACATAAATTTAATGGCTTTGATAATCCATAAAAGTACTGCTTTCCAATAATTTTTCTCATTCATCAGTTGCTTAATTACAGCTGAATCAATTTTTCCACTATTCTCTGGACGTGTTATGAAACACTTTACAGAATCTATATGCTCAAATGAAGCACTATGTGCTCGTATAAGGTTTTCGTGTTTCCAATCATTGAAACCTATACTTGAGAAAGAACTCTCTCGCTTTGCAAACAATTTACATGGTAAACAAAAAACACTTCCAGTTGACTCAGAATACAATAGCCATTCTCTTCTTTTAATTTCACCATTTTGAAGACGGTTATAAAATAATCCTTTTGAGGCAGATCTAAATTGATCACTATAAGATCTTTTTTAAACTGTAAAATCTATTTCGTTTAAATTTTGATTCGGAGGATTTTTTGTAATATAATCAACAAATGAATCGTCTACTTTCCATTTAGCAAGATCTAATATCATATGATGTAACACATGTTCATTTCCTTCAACATCTTGAAAATTTCCTCCAAGATTTATGTTAGACTTACCTTCATCATCCTCACCATTGGAAGACTCAGAAATTTGATCTTAGTTCTTGTTCAGATGGCTCCTTCACTTCTTAATCGGTAGATCTTGCAACCAAACACTGCATTTTCTTTTCACTTACTGTGTCATCTTCTGCCAGTTTAAAAAAGGTTTTTAGTTTTGGTATTTTTTAACAGTTACCTTTCTTTTTCAATCTTTTTAAGCTTTGTTTTTATCTATTTTCGCATCCAGAAAACTCCGTAGTCGACATTTTCACTGACAGTGATTAGTAGTAATGATTATTTCCCTCAAAAGAACACAGCGAGAATGAAAACACACATGTAAACTGACGGGAGGCCGGAGGGGGAATGAATTCCAAAGCAGGCAGCTGGTGTCATAAGCTGAATTGAAGTGCATTCCAACCAGTACTTTATCCTCTGTTGTCACCCACAATACCCTGGGGCCTTGACCTTGAATTCATGGTCCGATTTCGATCTTTCAATCCACATCCCGAGGCTGTCCTCACGCTCAGATTTTATAATGCCTTGTAAAAACTATGCGCCAGTGCAGTGCCCCTACCCTAGCCTCCCACTCTTGTTCTCCGTTGTCTGCGAGCTCTGTAAAAGAAATGCTTCCCCTTGCCCTCTCCGCCCTCTTCTGAGTTTTGACCTTGCCAGGAAGCAGGAAGAAATAACTTCCTCGGGGGCTCCTGAGTCTTACTGAACTCACTTTCAGAATGAATTAATATTTTAAATAATTAAACACATCGAATGTACTAACAGCATTTAATATTTTCTTAAGTATTAAAGGTATTAATTATACAACTCAGTTTATAATTCGTAGAAATGAAAAATCCCATTTCATTCTTTTTTTTTTTTAGAAGGGGGGGGATGAGATAAAACGTCTTGTGCCACATGTATTCTCAAAATTTTGGCGCCCCTTTATGTGCAGCGCCCTGGGCCATGGCCCAGGTTGGCCAAATGGTAAACCCGCCCCTGTCTGTGCAAATTTCAAGTCTGTTTTTGTTCATCACTCAAAAATTCGGAGTTCCTTTTTCTGCATAGACTGTCCTCATCTTCAGCCTACACTTTTCTGTTTCCTAATCCATTTGCATTTCGTCTGCAGTGCTTCATCAGATCGCACAACTTGCCGAATTTTCTTATGTTTGATTCTGTTCTACTGGTTATCGGTTGTCTTTATCGTCATCCACAAGTTCATCTGTTCCATGCAAAAACTGTCGATCCACTTGTAGACTTTAGTGTTCCCTAAATACAATTTGCTTGTACAGTTCAGCTAACATGTCACAAATTTCAAACCTAGGTTTTTTGTGTTTCACAAGAAATTTGAAGTTTATTCTTTGTTTTAAAACTACAGCATATCAGTTACTATTGCGACATAACAATAAATACATTATCACAGTAACAGCCTCAGGGCTCGTCCGCCTTGCCTGAGTCAGTGAAACAACTGGTTCAGTCTAAGCACAGATTTTCTTTATCTTGCTGTTCAATGGCCACCATCAGCAACTCTAAGGATTATAAGAAGTCGCCTGTCTCCCTAATTTAGGGCAACTATTTCCATGAAAAAGAGAGAGTCTACTCTGTAAGACAAATACGCCATTCATGCCTTATGCGAGACTCGAAGCTGGAGCCAGCTCAGACGACTAGCCAAAAAGCTACACCTCTGACCACCGGGGCGGACGAGTAGAGACTTTAGTGCTGCCACACACTGAGCTGTAGGCATGAGTTCTTTGTCAGACCTTGCACGATGCTAAACATCGTATGCCGTTTGCTTTTTTTTTTTTTTTTTCGATGATTAGAGCATACTTTGAGCGTATGCTCTAATAATTTTTCTGCTACATACGCTCTAAAGAGCAGTATGCAGCAGAGCTTGAATTCTTTCTATACCTTACTAGAAACACTTGCTGACACTAAGAATTCTTACTTGCAAATCTGGCTCTTTCGCAGTAAAGAAATAAAAGTTGTAGTACTATCAGAAGTAAGGCAATAATGCAACATTGGACGTCTGAACTTCTCTCCCCTCATATGGTTCACGTTCTGTGCATCTCACCTTATCACCATAAAATTTCACTGCAGTAGCCTGCAAAAAAAAAAGTCTTTTGGGCTTTGAATTTTAACACTGAGACTGAAATCTTTCTCACAACGTGATATGGAAAAGGGAAAGAGCTAAGTTATTTCTCCCAAAAGTGACTGAAGTGTCAGAATTAGAGGAATGCATTTCCGAAAAGAAGGAAAAATGAAAAATATCACAGGTGCTCTAATTCTCCAAATATTGTTTTTTGAAAAAGATTAGGCATGTGATACAAACTTATTCCTTCTCAAAAAATGAGAACAATCTCTTTGGTCGATTCGTTTTGGTTAAACAAGATGAAATCCCCCTCCCCACCAAAAAAATTACGCTCGCTTGTTCTTTTTGCTTTCACTAGCAATTTAATGCTTTTTATGCGCAATGTGGTGCTTACTACCGGCGGAATTCGTGCTCTGCCTAATATAATTATTGTTACTTTTTTTTTGACAAAATCAAACAAACTCCTGTTTTTGCTCTGCCTCTTCAGTTCACTGCGAATGAACTGCGCATGATACCACAGTTTAGTAATAAATAAAGGACAACATCATGCACAATAATGCTGTAGGTATTAAATGGGAAATGTGGGTACATTGATTTGAAGGGCGTGGGGGAAATTTGCACGTTCTTTTAAAAATAAGAGGGTTCGGGAAAGCAGGGTGGATGCAGAGAGGGGGGGGGGGCGCCCCTCAGGAACCAAGGAAAAGCTTCCATTTCTTAGGGTTTAATAACATCAAATATTTTTTTTTGTGAAAGAAAGCATTACTTAAAAGTATATTACTTTCGTTAATTAATTGGAAGAATTTATAGATACCAATAACACTTTTTCATTTTGCGGACATTTTTTAGAAAGGTACCCGGTTATTCCCGATACTCACGCCCTCCTCACAAAAATCCTGGATCCGCCCCTGTGGGAAAGTGGGCTAAGCAGTGAAGACCACCCCTTCCCCTGTCTCCTTACGTTTACGGTCAAGTATAGCATTGAAGGAAGAAGGATGCGTCCTGTTTCGCCCGACTGAAAGCAACTGCTGTTTCCTTAAGAATAAAACAAACATTCTTGTACTTCCAGGTAAAGCAAGATCATTTCCCTGCTCCACTATCAAATCTTAGCAAAGTCTCTCTCAGACCATCTGATGACCAATAGGAAGAATTTATAGATACTAATCTGATGATCAATTGGAAGAATTATAGATACTAGAAGTAGCTGTCGTGGAAACAGCATGATGTATGTTTTGGAATTAAAATAAGAAAAAGTAATCCATATTTGTTTCCTCAAGCTGTGTTTGATGCATTTCTATAGACACATTAGGTAAATTTTAAATTATGAGGACATGTTTAATATAAATATTTTTCCAATTATGACAGTTATTTTCCACACAAAATAGTTTTGATTACTCAGCGTTACAGCCCTGTCATTATGAGTACACTACCTCACTGCAATAGCAGGTATGGATACTAACAGAGGCGGACGCTGATAACATGGCTTTTTCTGGGCACCAAGGACCCTAGGAAGCTACAACTTCTAAAACTTTTTGTTTGTATTTTCTGTGTTGACCATCGAATGTGTCGCAACTTATTGTAGAAAACTACTTAATACTAGCTGTAGAATATTTAACACGCATTAATAGAGGACTGTATGAATTTGAAGCTCTGCTTGAGCTATTTTAATAACACACCATATAAACCACTTGATACACTGTAAACATAAACAAACGTTGCTGTAAGCAACTCACACTCGCTACACAGACGAGAACAGAAACACATCAACTCACTCTCACCGTTACTACAATTCTCCCTACAGCAAGAGCAAACAAGAAAGATGACACCGAATTTTCGGGTGTAATAGCACGTCTTTTGAATCCGTTCTGATGCAAATTAAATTTATCAAAGCTATTCAAAGTCAATGGAACCGGTATGGAAAACAATAGATCTGACGAAAGAAAGAAGATTTTCAATCAGGGTTTGAATCCCTCAGATATTGCTGTAAACGGAATCGTGAGCTTACGAACTCTTAGAAACAGATATTGACAAAAATAATATGACTTTACGTCCCCTGGCGGGAAAACCATGCATTTTTTTAGGAAGAAGGTATTCTCAAAAGGAAGCGGTATCGGTCCTAGAAAAAAAAATTAGTCGAGTTTTCAGGAGCCCAGATTTTGCTACAAATACATCAGAAGCAGAAATTAACACTTATGACCTCTGGTGGTCAAACCATTCTTTACCAAACATTAGAAATTATGTGAAATATATTTTCCATTAGGTCTTGTATGCGATACAGGAAGAATTTTTCAAATCGGAGCTTTATGAGCAGAAATAACGCAATTTACCTTTGTGCCCGCTAGCGGTACGTCTACGATTTAATTGTAAATTTTGAATTTATAGGAAAAACATTTCGCATCGGAAACACTATCCAGCAAAGAAGGAATTTTTTAAATCGGACTCTTAGAAATAAAGATATTGAAAAAAATAAGATATACCTCTATGCCCCCAGGCATAGAAACCATGCATTATTTCAAGAAGAAAATTTTCCTAAAAGGTTTGCCGACATGAGTAGTATCGGTCAACAAACGACTTTTTTCAATCGAGAATTTAGAAGCTCATATTTTGCTGCAAATACATCAGAAGCGGAAATTAAGAATTACGCCATCTGGTGGCCAAACCATTTCTTACAAAAATTAGAAATTATGTGCAAACGATTCCCATCAGCAGCTGTATGTGGTGCAGAAAGAATTTTTCAAATCGGAGATTTAGAAGTAGAGATATCGGGGGAAACGAAATTTACATTTACGCCCCCTAGCGGAAAGTCTATAAATTACTTGAAAATTTTTAATTTATAAGAAAAACATTTCGCATTAGAAACACTATCCAACAAAGAAGGAATTTTTCAAATCGGACTCTTAGAAATAGAGATATTGATAAAAATAAGATATACATCAACGCCCCCTGGCATAGAATCCATGCACTATTTTAAGAAGAAAACGTTTGTAAAAGGTTTGTCGACATGAGTAGTATCGGTCAAGAAAGACGTTTTTTTTTCAATGGAGAATTTAGAAGCTCATATTTTGCTGCAAATACATCAGAAGCGGAAATTAAGATTTACGCCCCCTGGTGGCCAAACCATTTTTTACAAAAATTAAAAATTATGTGCAAACGATTTTCCATAAGGAGCTGTATCCGGTGCGGAAAGAATTTTTCAAATCGGAGATTTAGAAGCAGAGACATAGGGCGAAACGCAATTTACCTTTACGCCCCCTAGCGGAAAGTCTATGAATTACTTGAAAATTTTGAAATTATATGAAAAACATGTCACATGGAAAACACTATCCAAGAAAGAAGGAATTTTTCAAATCGGACTCCTAGAATTGGAGATATTGACAAAAATAAGATGTACGTCTACGCCCCCTGGCGGAGGAACTGTGGAATACTTTAGGAAAATAATATTCCAAAAAGGTTTATCTGTGTGAGTGGCATCAGTCCACGAAAGAATTTTTTCAATCGATATTTTAGAAGCTCAGATTTTATGGCAAATACATCAGAAGCAAAAATTAACATTTACGCCTCCTGGTGGCCAAAGTATTCTTTACCAAAAATTTGAAATTATATGCAAAATATTTTCTATCAGGAGATGTATCCGCTGAAGAAGTTTTTTCAAATCGGAGTTTTAGAAGAAGAGTTATCGGGAAAATTGTAATTTACTTTTACGCCCCCTAGCGGAAAATCTGTGCGTAATTTGAAAACGTATATCTAAAATACTCTTCGCCATAAATGGAATCGAAAGATGAAATAATTTTTTCAATCGGATGTTTAGAAGCAAATATGTGGAACAAAACATATTTTTGAATTCGACATCATCTGCATTTACGCCCTCTAGCGGCGAAATTGTACATCGTAAAAAACAAAACAAACGAAATCAAGGATCATCATTCGCGTATTTCAAGCTTCCCAATGCAAAAAGAATTTTTCAAATCGGACTAATAGATGCAGAGATATCGTGGGTACAGACGGACGGACAGACAAACCGATAATATAAGCACAATCTTTTTTTACAAAAGATGTGCTAAAAACAGAGACGCAGCTCTGTGACGCCATCTATTGGCTACGATAGCAACAAATTAAACTAAGCAGTGTACATTACTCTCACCTTGAAAGCTCAAGCTTTCAACACATAAAGTAATACAAATCACCTTCAACACTGTAAGTTAAGTATTTGAACACAACAATAGGCTGAAAATTACAATGCGAGAATTAAGAGTCAACTATCAAATTACTGATATGAAAAGGTACCTTACAGTCAATCTAACGGTAATGGACACAATATAATTGTGGGTCTCTTGAGAGTTCCGGAATGAGTTCGAACAGTCACAACTCGCACCTTGCCATCACTGCTGGGATGTGTCTCTATAACTGTGGAAAGTTTCCAACGCAATGCGGGCATCAGTTCGATTTTGATCAGCAACTGTAAGCACCACTTAGGCCTAAGTTGGAGTTGTGTAAGGTATTCTAACCTCCATCGCCTCCAAACGCTTGAACTAAGCGTTGGATCAAATCCCATCTCTGAAAGCGAGAACTCGGAACTGCAGTGAAATCTAACTCAGGGAGAGCTGTCAAGGGAGCTCCCACCAAGAAGTGTCCAGGCGTCAAGGCATCCACATAATTAGGGTCTTCAGAAATGGGACACAGAGGCCTAGATTAAGGCAAGCCTCAACTTGCGCTGAAAGTGTGGGGGACTCCACAGAAAATCAAGCATTGCCCACTGTCCGTTTAAGATGGAACTTCATTGACTTTACCCCTGCGTCCTAAATACTCCCAAAATGAGATACTGAAATAGGGTTAAAATTCCACTTAATGCCTTCGGAAGAGGAAAAGGTAGCAACACTGTTGTCATCGGTTGCACTTGCTTAAGAACACGACGCAAATCACGATCTCCTGCCGCCCCGGTGGCACAGTGGTCTAAGGCGTTGGCCTCTGATCATTCGTCCGAAAGGGGTCCGGGTTCGAATCCCGTGAGGCATGGATGTTGTGTTTGTCTTACGGCACTGGCTCTCTCCCTTCCCTGGAACCAGTGACCCTAAATTAGGGACGGGCGACTGCTTATAGCCCATTGAGTTGCTCACGGTGGTCGTTAAACCTCCAAAAAAAAAAAAAAAAAATCACGATCTGCACCAACGAAATTCGTGGCGCAATCACTAAACATCTCACTGGGCTTACCTCGACGTGCAATAAATATTTTAAGAGCTGCAATGAAGGTGTCAGAAGTAAGGTCTCCAACAATTTTGAGATGAATCTCTCTCGTTGAGAAACATACGAAAACTGCAATGTAAATCTTGAATAGCTTTCTTCCTCGTCCCACTCTTTCTCTGCAAAGTCTAGACCCGCCACATGAAAATGAAATACTCTAGGAGTTACTCTCCTTGAGAGCAAGTTACCCATAAGTTGAATGCTGGAGTAGCAGAATGACGAAAGCATGTCACACAACGACGCACAAATCTTCGCGTGACATCTCTGCCGCAAAGAATCCAAAAATTGTGTTGGACGACAGCAAGTAAAAGACGAGTGCTTGCGTGGTGATGAGTGTGATAATGTTTCACAACTACTTCTGTTATATGATGCCTTCTAGGTAGAAGTATAGGGTGTTTCACATTATCTGCAACTGAGGTATTTCTAAGTCTCCCACCTACTCGTAAAAGACCCTCAGAGTCCACAAAGGGATTCAACGGTATAATTTTACTTGATGACTTAATGGCTCTTTCAGCATGAAAGCATGCCAACTCATCAGCAAACTCAGAGGATTGGACGAGCTTCACTATTACATAAGTGGCCTTAAGAAGTTCATCCCTACTCAAATGGCCAAAGTTTCTGTTGGATAACGAATTAACACAGTTTTGTGTGAGCCGCAAACAGCAGGCTGTCACGTGGCACAATCTGGTCCAAGATGAAAACTTGAAAATAAAGAACAGATCTGAACTTTGGCTGGCTGCTGTCACATAACTTTTCCTTTATTCTCTGGAATTGTTCTAGCCAATCTGGACCTCTTAACCACATGTCACACTGAACTAACTCCAAAGCTGAAATACCTCTGGTGGCACAGTCAGCAGGGTTCTGCATACCAGTAATGTGATTCCACTACACAAAGGGAATCGCTTCCTGGATTCTTGCCACTCGATTAGCTACAAAAGGAAGCCAGTGCTGTGGTTCCTAAGAAATCCAAGCGAGCGTAACTCTTGAATCTGTTCATGCAAAAATCTTTTGATTGGAATGTCGAGACATGAAAGAACAGCTTCCCAACAACAGGGCAGAGCAAAGCTCCAGCTTAGGCAGCGATTGCTTCTTTAAGTGAGCAACTCTGGACTTGGCAGCTAATAAAGATACGTGCACTGAGGAGTTCAAACCCACTGAACGAATGTAAATCACTGCACAGTAAGCCTTCTCAAAAGCATCACAGAAGGCATGAATTTCAAGGTAATTAGCAGTTGGAGTCATTACACATCTATGAATCCTGAGATCTCTGAGACAAGAAAGTTGTGACTGGAACGTGATTCAACGGTTCCTGTACTGTTGGGGAAGCTCATCGTCCCAACTCAGATTAGAACTCCATAGCTCTTGAAGGAAAATCTTAGCCTTAATCACTATTGGCGATGGACAACCCAAGGGATTGAAAATCTTTATAATTTCTGAAAGTATGACTCACTTGCTATACTCCAACTTCTCGTTGGTAGCAACAGAAAATTGGAAGGTATCCCTAGTTGGACACCACTCAATGCTAAGCACCTTGATTGATTTGTCACAATCAATTCTCAGGGTGTCACTGCAATCCTTGAACTCATCAGGAATAGTGTCTAAAACAGATGCAGCACTCGATATCCACTTACGCAATGTTAAACCACCCTTTTTCAACAATTCTTGCAGCTCATGCGCAAGCTCAGAGGCTTCCCCTGGTGAATTGGCTCCAGAAAAAGAGATCATCAACATAGAAGTCTCGCAAAACTACTCTGGATGATCGTGGGAAAGCAGCCTCTTCGTTCAAAGCCAATTGCTTCGAAGACCTACTTGCTAAGAATGGGGCACACGCAGTGCCATAAGTGACTGTGTTCAATCTGAAGGTCTGTACAGGCTCTTCAGGGTTTTCTCTCCAAAAGATTCTCTGACAGTCAGTGTTCTCTGGGTGCATAACTATTTGTCTAAACATCATTTCCACGTCTGCACACAAAGCCACCTGGAAAGTTCTAAATCTCAAGAGAACGTGGAACAATTCTTGATGAACTCTCGGTCCCACCATAAGGAGGTCATTTAACGACAGTCCCGAGGTTCTTTTGGCCGAAGCATCAAACACCACGCGGATTCTTGTGGTACTACTCGAAGGCTTCACTACAAAATGATGTGGAAGATAATAAGTCACTTGCTTACAAATATCAGATTCTGACACTCTTTGCATATAGCCCAGGTCTTCGTATTCTCTCATAAAGGAGCAATACTGTCTGTATAATTCAGGGTTCCTTGAGAATGAGTTCTCAAAGGATCTTAAGCGCTTCATGGCAAGTTGCTTGGAATCGCCCAGATGTGAGGGAGGTAAATGAAAAGGCAGCATCACAATGTATCTGCCTTTCTCGTCTCTTGAATGCGCATCTTGAAAATGAGTTTCACAAGCTTGTTCAGCCTTCCTAAAGGGACTAGTCACAGGAACGGAATCCAGTTTCCAGAAATTAGATACACAATCGTTGAGATCTACTTGAATGTGATTCACATGAACTGTAGATAACTTATCACGGGAGGTAGACACTTCACCTGAAACGATCCAGCCCAGTTCCGTACGTACCGCAAAGGGTTTGCCGTCCTTTGCCTTAATGGTATTTCCCTTCAACAAGGGCAGATAGATATTTACTCCCAGAAATATATCAATCGCTGAAGGTTTGTAAAAATTGGGGTCAGACAAAGTCACATCAGAAAACAGTTCTGCTAAAGAGGACTCAAGTGGAGAGTGTGGCAGTTCTCCAATAATTTTGCTGAGTACAAAGACCGAAGTTGAAAACGTAAGTGTAGTCTTGTAATGTGGCCTAAATTTAATCTGTGTTACCCCATTGGCATGCGAGCTTGACGAACCCAAACATGAAATAGCTACTCGTGTTTTCTCCCTGCACAGGCCAAGTCTGTTAGCACAAGATTCAGAAATAAAACTTGCCTGGCAACCGGGATCTAGAAGTGCTCGACATAAGTGATAATTTCTTGATGCACCCTCAACACGAATGACAGCTGTGCAAAGCAGAACTTCTTGCGGCACATTAAAATAAAAAACACACGACGCAATCGTCGATGATGTTAACTCGAGCCTCTTCCCCAACGCTGAGCGCACGTGCTCTTTACTCTCGGCAGAAGTAGTAGTTGGAGATACAAATTGTGTCCTAAACTCTGGTTCTTCATTACATTGCTTAACTTAATTATTACGAAAGCATAGTAAGGTATTATAGTTCCGTGCACAGATTCTGCAAGAATATTTACTCTGACAAAAGCTCATTGTATGATTGGGCAATAAATAGTTGAAATGTTTCATGTCTCACAAATTCTACTCTCTTCTGAACGGTCAGCTTTAGGAAATTATTACGCTTGTTCAGTTTGTGATTCATTTTACAAAATAAACACCTACATTTGACTTCAGAAACGAAAGTTGAAACTTTAGGTTGAACAGACCTTTTATGAAAGATCCCCCTGTCCCTTTGTAAAGTACGCACATGCCACTGTATACACTCCAACAATTGGTTTAGTTGAATAATGTCTGCTTCTAACGTTCTCTCCCACCATCCACGAGTTGTATCCAGCTTATTCTGCACAATAAACAGCAGCAGAGTGTCGGCAACTCTGTCACACTTCAACTCGTGACTCTCCATAGCACGAACGCATTCAATAGTGCTGTCTACAATATTCAAAAGTGGAGCTGCAGACTCATTGTTGATCGCTGGCAGTGAAACCAATTTCCGTATGATATCGAAGACCAACTCACGTTTATTAGAATATCTCTTCTTCAACAAATCCCACGCAACCTCGAAACTAGCATCACACAATGACAATGATTGGACGATACGAAGAGCATCTCGTCTCAGACACTACTTCAAATACTGAAGTCTCTGTGAATCCGACAGATTGTCATTCAATGACACAGACGCTGTAAACAAATCTTGGAAGGAGAGTCACTGAGTGGAATCTCCATCACTAAAAATTAGAATTGACAATTCTGGCAGGCGAAGCGGCACTAAATTTTTACTTGCCGTGCTATTACTGTATTTGTCGGAACCAAGGGTCCAGACACTTTCCTCAGAGTCTCAAAGCCAAATTATCAATAATTTCCTGTAACTCCTCCGCTTCAGTTTTAAATCCATCCACTTCTTACCGAGCGCAGGACTCAAAAATTCCTTCAAAAACCTCTGCTTTCTTTGCGTCAATAGCGTCTAATCTCGTTTTGCATAATAACACCTCTGCACTAGCACTGTGAAATTACTCAAATTCACCCGATTCAATTTTATCTCGAAGTTTTGTCAACGACGTCTTAAATACACGTTTTTTTTTTTTTTTTTTTTTTTTATCTTTAATGCATCCATAATTACAATGTCAGCAAAAGCACTCTACATCACTATAGGTTGAAATTACTCTTGAGTATTCACTTATTTTATCACGCACTTCCCTAACCAACGACTTGCCGATGAACACGACACCAATCACAAATGCGAAGTCGCAGCCATTATCCAAGAGGGTCGAAGGTATTTCCGGCTCGGCGGACCAAAATGAAGAGTATTTATTTATTTATTTATTTTTTTTTTTTTTGATTTGAGGTTTAACGACCACCGTGAGCAACTCAATGGGCTATAAGCAGTCGCCCGTCCCTAATTTAGGATCACTGGCTCCAGGGAAGGGAGAGAGCCAGTACCGTAAGACAAACATAACATCCATGCCTCACCGGGATTCGAACCCGGACCCCGTTCGGACGAATGATCAGAGGCCATCGCTTAGACCACTGCGCCACCGGGGCGGCGAAGAGTATTTAACACGCCCTAATAGAGGACTGTATGAATTTGAAGCTCTGCTTGAGCTATTTTAATAACACACCATATAAACCACTTGATGCCGCCCCGGTAGCGCAGTGGTCTAAGCGATGGCCTCTGATCATTCGTCCGAAAGGGGTCCGGGTTCGAATCCCGGTGAGGCATGGATGTTGTGTTTGTCTTACGGCACTGGCTCTCTCCCTTCCCTGGAACCAGTGACCATAAATTAGGGACGGGCGACTGCTTATAGCCCATTGAGTTGCTCACGGTGGTCGTTAAACCTCCAATCAAAAAAAATAAACCACTTGATACACTGTAAACATAAACAAACGTTGCCGTAATCAACTCACACTCGCTACACAGACGAGAACAGAAACACATCAACTCACTCTCACCGTTACTACAATTCTCCCTACAGCAAGAGCAAAAAAACAGACGCAGCTCTGGCGCCATCTATTGGCTACGATAACAACAAATGAAATTAAGTATTGTACACTGGCGTTACAACGGAGAGGTGTAGGATACCGGAGGTTCCGCACTTAAAAAAACAAAGCAGTGAAAATTTTACATGAAAAGGTTGTACTCGTGTAACTCGTGTGTTGCCTCCACAAATGCCCGAAGTTTGTTGTTTGTTTATTGTTGATATTGTAATCCAATGACGTCTCTGAGCACCATATTAGGAGTCTCTCATCCCTAATCTATGACTGCTGCGCTGGGGCTCTAAGAAACACGGCCACAGCCAGAATTGAAAAGCACAAACCAACACCAATGCATACTTGGAAACAGATTTAGAAACGAGTAAGGAGTCACATGGTAGATTCCCGCTTGTGTCAAATGGCTTGGGTCAACAGCTTCGCCTCGCTTTGGCCCGGTTTTTACTGAAATTTTACAGTCCAAACGAATTAAATCTGTATAACGACAAATGACAGATTTTTTTGTATAGTTTCTGAAACATCATTATTCGACACGGCATCTCTGTCCCTCTCTTTTGTTTTTCACATTATCTTGTGTAGCGACATGCAAAAAATGATCATATTTAGAGGATTTTAGGAAGGGAGTGTCTGGCCCCAGGTCTTAAACAACCCTTAGAAATAGGAAGCTAGGAGATTTGGGCTAGAGTGCCCGATAGGAAAGTGACACGGTAGCGAAGTACAAAACTGGAAGAAGACGCCCTTATTTCTTACCGAGGGGGGGCAGTACCCGGGTTCCGACGGCTTAACGTTCCCATCCGACGCACGGCGGATATTTATTGGATCGAGCGTTCGTACCTGCTGGGATCGAACCTGAGGACATTTCCGTGGGAGTCACGAAAAGTTTCTTTGCCACCTGCGGACCGCGACATGAAAAGAAACACAGATGTCTTCTTATCTGTATATTTTTCCAGCAAAATATTGTTCTGTTGCTGGTTACCCTCTAAGTACAAAACAATAAACCAAGACAAGTTCTTAGTTATCTTCAAGTAGAAGGCTGTAAACCAAGGTAACCGCATTTATTGTTTTTCAACAACCTGTTTTCTGCTAGAATGATGATATGCATCAAAGTTTGCGGAAAGACAGAAATGTGCCATCAGTTCTTTTGGTAGGTAGATTTCATGATATACAGTAGTACACTGCCGGACAATTGCTAAGGACGGATGACTATAGCAACCATAAAATGGAAGGCAGGAAAATGTGGAAATTAGCATAAGTGCGGGATACAGTAAGACGTGTTGTGCGTATGCAGATTTTGGATTGCCGAACTTGTTTGTGACGTCATAGCGCTGATAAGAGATATAAAGAATTTGACGCGTATTGACCGTTGTTGTTCAAACGCAAAGTTGAAAGGGAAAGAATCAATTGACGAACTTGCAATTTTCAGTATGTCTTCCCGACATCACCTAGATGATTTTACGCGTATCCGTATTATTGGCAAGATTGAAGAAGGGCGAAAAATAATAGATGTTGCCAGGGAGTTCGACGTCAGCCACAGTGTTGTTTCAAGGCTTTGGAAATCATTTCAAACAAATGGAGAGTGTAGCAAACGTCACGGGGGAGGTTGTGTTCGCAGTACGACACCTGCAGAAGATCGGTACATAGTGCTATCAACAAAAAGACACCGGCGCAGCACAGCTAGTGAGGTAGCAAATCAGTTTATGGCTGCTACTGGCAAGCGGATCTCCCGAAAAACTGTCGCCAGACGTTTGCATGAAGGAGGACTACGCCCGCCGTCCTGTTGTGTGCATCCCATTGTCCAGACGTCACCGTACCGCCCGTTTGCAATGGTGCCATCAACATCGCAATTGGACTGATAACGACTGGTCTGCTGTCCTCTTCTCAGATGAGAGTAGATACAGTCTATCGTCTGATTGTCGACGACAACTGATCTGGCGTGATAGTGGTACTGCACATTGTCCAGCAAACATACAGGAAAGGGACCGATATCCGACATGTAGTGTCATGGTATTGGCTGGCATCATGATCAATGGCCGTACGTCCCTCTATGTGCTTCCAACTGGGACTATGACTGGCCAACGCTACATTAATGATGTTCTGCTACCTCATGTTCGCATGTTCCGTGGTGCTGTCGGTGATAGATTCATTTTCATGGACGACAACGCAACATGTCATCGAAAAGTCGCTGTCCAGGAGTGTCTTGAGAGCGAGGATATTCAACGCCTCGTATGGCCAGCACGTTCTCCAGATCTGAATCCCATTGAAAATGTGTGGGATGCTTTGGGGAGGAGTCTTGCTGGTCGCCAATGCCCTCCAATAAACAAGGACACCCTCATCCGTGCACTGACAGAGGAATGGGATAAATTACCCCAACAGCTGCTTGATAATGTTGTGCAAAGCATGACACGACGTGTGGAATCTTACATCGCCCTCCATGGTGGCCATATCCCGTATTGACATCTTACGCCGGAACGCCTGTGGACGGTAATTGCATTTTTTTCACGTTTACGTATTCTGGACAAAATGGCCTGTTTGTCCCTTGAACACGTTCCAAAGCCTTCTGGATTTCAGAGCACAATAAATTGTCTTTCTTGTAATGTCCTGGCATTCTGACATTATTTTATTTCACTTGGCATCCAACCACACTTACTTTTTATGCGCTATATAGCCGTTTATGATCCGTCCTTAGCAATTGTCCAGCAGTGTATAATATTGTGACGTATATCCCCTGATTTCAATGTCGGTTGTCTGTTTCTATTTAGATTTCTTTTACTTCTTACCTAAACGTCGTATTGGAATTACCAAGAGATTACCTTTCAGAAACTCTTGATAAGCAGTCAAGTCAAAAAGAGATAGACAAAATCCCATGTCATGAGTAATGGGTGAAGCAGGTGATGTGTGATTTTTTTTCATAGGAAGTTTAACGACCACCATGAGCAACTCAATGGGCTACAAGCAGTCGCCCGTCCCTAATTTAGGGACACAGGTTCCAGGGAAGGGAGAAAGCCAGTGAGGTAAGACAAACACAACATCCATGCCTGACGGGGATTCGAACCCGGACGTCTTTTGGACGAATGATGAGAAGTTATCGCTTAGACCACTGCGCCACCGGGACGGCGACGTGCGATTCAGTCACAAATGTAGTGATTTGTTAATTATGATGTTGTAAATAGCTTGTTGGTTACTTCGTTGTTATAAAATATTCACTAAGTGCTTAACACTAGCACTTGCATATTACTACTACTACCAGTAATATTACTACTGCTATTATTACCTAACGGGCGCAGGGATATTTAATTCAAGAAATGACATTTACTGAAATCCGATGTTTTTTTTATTAACAGTCGGAAGCTGAATTACACTCCACTCGTAGAAACTTAATTTCATGTTAGTTTAAACACATAACTCCATTTGAGCACTCTTCCAATTCAACGCGTATAATTAATCAGACTAGTATCACAGACTAAACGTAACTAACATCTGATCACAATAACGTTGAATCGCAGATAACATTAACTTGGCAGACTACATAGTCACCTCCATTTTCACACCGAGAGTGTCAGTTTATTGTCCCTCTGACTAACTACCAGCCGTGGATAAAATGTACGAGAAACTTGGCAGTTCCGATATGACGTTCAGAATAAAAGCTATATGCCAGAGGTAACGAAATTTACATAAGAGAAAATATTAAAAAGGAAAGTAAAAAAATATTTTATACGTCACATACTGCTTGACAATGCCATGTAAGTACTTCTGGTCAGCGAAAGTTTCTGTTGCTAGGTTTGTGTCAGATAATTTAACTTTAGATTACAACTATATTTGTACTAGGCAAGGAGATTAAAGGTCGAACTGTAAGTTACTCTTTTCTCGATCTCGTATTTGCTGTGCATTAAAGAGTGATTCAAACCCTTTAGGACGTTGTAAGCAAATAATGTATATTATATAGATTCAGAAAGATACTTCAACCAAAAGACACCTGATTGCTGGAAACGAAAAGGGAAAAGTGGATGACAGAACTAATTTCGTCTTGTTGTGGAATCACAGAGTTAAATCAATGTTGTTCATTCTAACTTAACGTTAAGACTGAAAAGTTTTGCTAAAAACTGATATTTAGAATGTAACCGATAACTGCGAAACAAAAACCACGAGGGACCACAGGAAAACACGCATACCTCTGTAAAAGAGTTTATACTAAGATTTCAACCTAATTTACCATTTAAACGATACTTTACGTATCTGAACCTAGGTACTTTCTCAATATTCACTGAAACACAGTGAAATGAATGGTTTTCGACGCGCATTCATACATTTAGGATTTTAGTCGGCGTGCTATAATTTCATTACTCATACCGTATTTCATACTTAATTTACTCAATATGACTTTGGTTTAGCTACCTGATTATGCTTCTAAGCTATTTCAGATGGTTTTATTTTGCTGCATCGATGTTTTCATTTGTTGATAATATCATAACAGCATATTCTATATGTTTGTGAACAATAAGATTAAATTTGTTCATTTCAATATTTAACGCGTCTTAACGCATCTCTTTTATATTACCGATAAATGAAGTAGATCGATTTAGTATATAGCCTTCAGTTGATCTTACGTAATTTATTTTTTTGTGAATTGGTACACTACAATTTACTTCTCTGACTGAATCTCTATATAGTCACCTAGTAACATGTAGACTGAGTCAGTAGTTCAGCATTCAGAAAAGAAATTTACTTACTATATCTGTATGTAAGTTATATTCAGTTGCACATATTACGTAAGTGCCAGTGGTGTACTGGGACCGGAACGTCGTTCCGCTACTTATTTTCAAGCCGGAACGACGTTCCCCCACTTTTTTAGTATTTGAACGGTTCGAATGCGTTCACAAAATATAAAAAAATTAATATTTGTGTTAGGAAATATTGTAAAATGAAATAATATTTATGCATGCTCCTACCTTAATCATTTGTAGCAAATTAGACTTCTTAGTGAAAGCTCTCAGTCACAACTCACATTGCTGGCGCGGCGGGATTATAAAAAATCTTTCAAAATATTTCTTCTGATCCTCGCTGAGCCAAATTCTTTCTGATCACGCCGCGCGAACAGGCGCAGCGTGATCAGAAGAATCTTTCAAGAAGAAAACTTGGCGACGAATTACGCAGAGGGTAGGGTTGTATTTACAGGTCTCGCAATGCACAGTAAAAGAGACGGTGGGGATTGGTGGTGACTGTTCGTTTTTCTCGGTTGTGTCGCGACTTACTTTCAATCAGCATCAAAATTTTCTTAGGCTGTGTCTTGGGTTTCAGTTTCAAAAATGAGTGTGAAACGAAAACAAACGTGCATGGAAGCATTTGTTACTCAAAACAAGAAACAATTAGCACACACTGAAGAAAAGAAAAGTGATAGTGAACCCGACGTGAATGTGACAAAGAGTGAAGTGATTCCAAAAGGAGATGGTGTTTGCGTTGTTAGTGAAGTGACTCCGAAAGAAGATAATTGGACTAGCGATAATACTGGTGATAAGAATCTCAAGTCCGAATGGCCTAAAATTTGGACTGCTGCTATGTGGGAAGAGAAGAAAAAAACCTTCCCATGGATTGTATGTAAGTCTGGTAAAATTGGGTGTTCATCTTGTTCTAGCGTGACACCTTTAGGTCCATTGAAATCGCAAGGACTGAATGTTCCCAAGGAATGGAGTTTCATGTCAATTTCATTTAATGGTAGCATTCGTACAGCTCAACTTACATCATTGAGGAAAAAACTATTTGAACATTCAAAGTCCCAGTCACACATAAGCGCTGAAAACATTATACAGGGAGCTAAAACACAATCAATTGAAAACATTGTTGACCGTTTAAATGAAACTGAAGTTGAGGCCACTAACAAGGTTTTTAGAACCTCATATTTTATTGCTAAACATGGTAGACCATATTCTGATCATGTTGAACTGCTGCAGTTACAACAATTAAATGGTGCAGTAATCTCACCTGGTTTGCGATAGAGATTTATAAATACATAATTGGCCACGTTGCGCGAGAAATTAAGTCTAGAGTCTGCAAAGGCATAATTGAAATATATGGAAAAGTATCTGTGATAACAGACGAGTCTACAACTATCAGTACCAAAACTACTTTGATAGTGTATTTAAAATATGAAACAGATAAGTCAATCGATCCACATTTCATTTTTTTAGATTTGATCGAATTGTCTGATCAAACAGCAAAAACGATTACCGATCACTTACTAACATGCCTCAGCACGTATGGATTCGACCATACATATCTTCAGAACAATCCAGTTTCTGTTACATGTGATGGTGCTAGTATCATACCGGGAAGAAAATCAGGTGTTGCACAACTGCTGCAACAAATGTACCCTTCTATTATCGTGTGCCATTGCCTTAATTGTCGATTAGAACTGTCAGTTGGAGACGCAATTTCTGAAGTTCATGATGTTGACAATTTCCTTACATTTATGAACAAACTGTACTTATTATACAGCCAATCTCCCAAAAACCAAAATGACATTGAAAAGTGTGCGTCGACGCTAAATGAAGAGATTAAGAAAATGGGTCGTGTATTGGGAATGAGGTGGGTTTCAAGTTCGTTTCGAACCATTTCTGCAGTTTGGAAAAGCTATAGATCTCTGTGTTGTCACTTTGAGTCTACAAGTAATGATACAAACCGCTAGCAATCGGACCAAGACAAATTCAAGGGGATTTACAAACGTATTTCATCGAAACAATATGTAACGGACCTGGGACTCATGCATGATGTTTTATTCGAACTCTCACTTTTTCCCGAGTCCCTCCAGAGACGAGATGTGACTCTTGTTCATGCTGATAAGCTAGTTCTTCGTACCATACGATTTCTAGACTCAATGAAGGAACGTAAAGGTAAACGTATGTTGGAAGCAGAGAATGCAGTGAAGGAAATGGAATTTTGCTCAGTAAAACTTGCTGATAACAACAAGATTGTTTCTGTTAATCACTGTCAGTTTTTAACCAGCATCGTAAACTATTTTGTTTTTTTGATTGGAGGTTTAACGACAACCGTGAGCAACTCAATGGGCTATAAGCAGTCACCCGTTTCTAATTTAGGGTCACTGGTTCCAGGGAAGGGAGACAACCAGTTCCTTAAGACAAACACAACATCCATGTCTCACCGGGATTCGAACCCGGACCCCTTATGGACGAATGATCAGAGGCCATCGCTTAGACCACTACACCACTGGGGCGGCATCGTAAACAATATGAAATGCCGCTTATTTTCAACAAACTCTTCACACGAGTCAATTCGATCACAACCAGGCTCTTCAAACATCTTTCCCAGTAAGGCCGACATAATTTCAGAGCTTTCTGTTCTAGAAACTAGTGAATGGCCAGCAGAAATACACCCAGGTTATGGAGAAACTGAAATAGAGTCTCTTTGCAGCCGCTTCGGATTGGTATTTTCGAGGACACTCACGGCCTACAGAGACTTCCTGGACAATGGCGGACGAGATATTCCATCTAATTTTATTCCTATTATTAATTGAAAAGAATTATAGAACTGTATGATGAGTTAACTCTCTAAGACAGTCAGTCTACTGCGATCATTTAAGTAATAATTATTATTTTGTTCGTTTAGAAAATGTCTTTTTTGATAAAATTTGTAAAAATTGGAAATCGTTTTATCACGAGTGACGCTACGGGAAAATTATATACAGTAATGTGTCTGTGTGTGCACAAAACTAATAATAATTTTCGATTTTGATTACGTTTTGTTATTTTTATTACCGAAACGTAGAAAGCTCCAGAAAATTTTATGCTTTCTGAAAGGATCATTAACTTACCTTTTGGCAAGCAATTTGAATAAAGCCTGTTTTTTCCCAATTTTTCCACATTTGGCCCTGCGCAACTTAAGCAACGTCCTTAGTACTTCAGAAAGGGTACAGAATGGTGTATTTTTAGCCAGCAATGAAGAGTTAGTGCGTGGTTTTCAGTGCATCTGCGATTTACTTTCTTGTGGTGGTGCTGTCTCTGTTACCTTCATCGTTATTCAAAGAAAAGTTTTGTCCACTTTTTACTCGAGTGCGACCTGAGAAATTACTTAAAGTTTCATACATTTATTTTTCTATGAAATAACGTTTTTTATTTGTTCAGTAATTGGATCATGGAGGAAATCCTCGTCTCCTATTTAAAAAAACTCTTGAGATCGGCCATTTAGTTTTATTTGTATTACTGGAGATACGACAAAACGCCACGGTAGTGGGTAGAACGTTTTTTGTTTTGTTTTTTGTTTTTGAGAGAAAAAGCTGCAGAAAAATAATCTCATTAGAGAGAGTAAAGACATCTTTGCTACGAGCACTTGCCTGATGTATGGAACATTCCCTGCAACGTGATATTTTGCTCCGGGGTCAAAGTCCTCCTCTGTCCTTTTAACTGGAGGACAGATGCCTTGATATTTGAGTCTGCAAAATAAATTTAAAAAGTCAGTGTGCATGACAGATTCATGCACAATAAGTACAGTTTGATAGAGATATGAAAATAAAATAAAGCAGAATGAAACAAAATTCAGTGCTCACACGGAAAACTGCTAAAACACGATGGATGCCATGATATTTTTCTTACGTTTGTGTTACATGAGTGTGACGGTATTTCACATTTTTACAAGTTTGTACAATAAGAAGAGAAAAATTAAATAAGACCAGTGAAGAAGCGTGGGATAAGTAAATTTTCATGCAACGACAAAAGAAAAGAGGCAATTCAGAAAGATGTCATCATTTGCCTTTTCTTATTCATTCACAGTCCTTATAATGAAATCCGCTGCGTTTCCACGATTCTTACTGATCCCCCTTCTTTTCTATGCTCAGTTTGGTTAAAATGTATTATTGAACTCTTATGATCTATTTTGGTATCTCTTTAAAGACAATAGTTTGAGGAAGCTAAATACTTTTGTACTTTTTTTAATGTCAGTAACAAGAATTAAAGAGTGAAGATTTTCTTCTCAGGTTATCACAACTGTGGTACCGAGGTAGCTGGAGGTACTGGATCTTTGCCGTTTTACATCTACTCGAACAATAGAGATAAGGAATACACCTCTTTCTTTTTGCGGCAGTAATTCTGAACTCTTTAAAGCTGAAGCCCTCAGAAAAACTTTTTAAAACTATCTAGACAACATGTAAGAAAAGCAGGAAAACGTACACCTCTTATTGTTTTAATTCGGTTGTGTGAAAAGTCTTCTCGTATTTGTAAACAAAAGTTAAAGACACAACTTTTACGTATCATCGCCACTTTATTTAGTAAAATAGGCACCATAATTACCAGTACTTCTCGCCATCTATCGGGTAGCTTGAGGATTCCATCCACCCCACGTTGCAAGTTTTTGGGCATCCGAAGATGCGACGCTCTTTCCGTTAAAAGAGTTCTGCATAGACCAGAATAAATAAATAAAAATTTGAAGGCGCGAAGTCGGATCAGGTATGGATCCCAACCAAACTCCAGCAATTTTTTACCTTGACCGAAGAGACATGAGGTCTGACGTTGTCCTGATGGAAGACAGTCGCCTTCCTGCCAACCAGTCCTGGGCGTTCCTCATCAATTTCAGCCTTCAGCTGGTCCAGTTTGATACAGTTTCTACCAGAATTGGTCGTTTGGTTGTTCTACAGTATATCGTAATATATGAGCATCATTCAGTCCCACCACATACAGAGCATTGCCTTCTTGGTACATCGACGTAGTTAATGGAAGCACGTTTATGGCGGATCATCTCGCTTGCTCAAAGATCTTTTCCGCTCCACGTTAGTGTGCACAATCCATTTCTCATCGTCAATCATCATGTGTTTCAAAAATGAGTCGTTTTTATTCCGTTTGAGAAATGAATCGCAAAGAAATGTGCGGGACAGAACATTTTCTCACTCAAATCGTGCAGTACCGAGACATCAAGGCAATCCACATATTTAAGCTTTGCCAAATGCAATGCTACGATGCAGGTGGATGTCCGCAGTGTCTGCGCATTTGCTGGGATAGTACTACTTGGGTTACTTTCGATTAATATCTTCATATGGTCGTCGTCATCTTCAAAGGGTCTTTCAGGGCGTGGCTCATGGGCGAGTGAGTATTCTCCATGACGAAACTTAGCAAACCAATACTGACACAGTCAAACGCTTATAGCGTCATTACCATGCAAAGAACATACCTTTTTTCGTTTTTATGTCGCGTTTCACCCTTGAGATAGAAAGACACTATTAAATGACGAAAATAAACCTTACTGTTTCCCATTTTCAAAGCTACGTCAAGTGAACACAGTTGAACCGATCACACGGAACTCCTTTTATACAGACGTGTAGGAACTTCGCCTTTCAGCATAAATAAATATCATATACCGCAAAGTAAATTAACATTTAAAATTGGTACCAAATTTTAAAGATGACAATCCGATTTTTGGTGTAAATGTCGAATAATCGGAAACTTGAGATTTGGTCGTTCTGGGTGGTGTAGTGGTTAGCATACCCGGGCGCTATCTGGGAGATGGGGATTCGGGTCCCGCTCCAGGAAGATGAAATTTTCAAGTTTTCGGATATTATCTGACTTTCCATCCTTGTCACATTTACATCAAAAATCTGATTGTCATCTTCAAAATTTGTATTATATGGTGAAATTCGTATTTCTTTCATGACATTGGTACCAAAGATATCTAATGCCGAGATGCGAAACTTTTTATAACTTAAATTAGTATAACTATACTAGTAATCCGAATTTCTTGGCTTAGAATAGCAATAAAAGTTTCCAAGCTTTGGCACATCAACCAGAAGGTTTTTTCAAGGAAGGTAGACAACAAACTGTGCTTTTCAAGGAGGGAAAACAGTTTGCTGTCTACCTTTCTTGAAAAAGCCATCTGGTTGATCTGCGAAAGCTTGGAAACTGATTTCTATTCTACTCCAAGAAATTCGGATTACTTGTATAGTTATACTATTTTAAGTATAGTTGGTGTACAGTTCCTCGTTATTAATTATCTTTTTATAATGTAAAATGATCATATTTGCCACGTGTTTAGACTGACATTAATCTAATTTAAAAAAATTCAGAAACGGAAACAAAACCTACAGAAGACAGCTTCCAATTGGAAGGAGGATCCTGCTTCTACTGCGTCTTTGTTAGAATAATTTCAAGCTTCGGCTGTTCATTTCATGTGCTTTCATATATGTGCTGAGAAACAGCTTCAACAAATATTAGTTACAGGCTCCCCAAAACACAGCAGTGTCAACAAATTTAAAGGTGTTTGTTACAATTCAGGACACAAACTGCGAATTACAGATGTTTTTTGAGAAGTATTTTTTTTTTTGCAGTAGATGTTCCTAGATTTCTTTCGCGAGATTACGAGGGAATTGTATTAAAATTATGGCTCTCTTACAGGTGCAAAGAAAAGCAAGGAACAAACTTCAAAATTGCAGCCGTCTTACTAATGTCATGAGAACTAAAAAATAAAGTTGAAAATTATCAGTCTTATAAGTGTTACGAAATCCAAGAAACTTACCTCAATTCCCACCATTTTGCGTTCATTTCTTCGTACTTGATCTCTCCACTAAAGAGACCCCACCTCCACAGATCAATCAGATAGCCAGAAGGAAGAAAAGATACTTTTTCGAGGGCAGTTCTTAGAAGGAAATTTAGGTCACCCTCTGAAAAAAAAAATAAAATTACATGGAAATTAATTTGCTGTACAGGATTCCTATATTTTGCTGCTTCTTTCAGTGGTCACCATACTTCATACATTAATCTGAAAAGAAAGCAAAAGAACAAGTGAGGTAATTATAAGGAAAATAAGGAATGGAATAAATAAGGTACTGCTAAAATTTGTAGTTATCTGCAGCGGCTTATGAGAGTGAGGTTCAGCACACATTTAATGCAGCGAGTGAACTTCATTTGCACGAAACTGTTGTACGTACTACTGATTTTGGGCATTGTGGGGAGTTGTAACACCCCGACACGTATATACAGATACATATCGCAGCTCCAGTAGCGCGGTGGCCTAAGCTCTGGTTTCTGATCGTTTGACTGAGTGGGTGCGGGTTTGAGTTCCGGATGAGACATGGGTAGTGTGTTTGTCTTATGGCATTGACCATCTCTACTTACTGGAATTAGGGGCCTGAAATTAGGGACGGACGACTGCTTATAGCCCTTAGAATTACCCACGGTGGGCGTTATATCTTGAAAAACAAATTTGTATTATACATAATTTAAAGCGGCGTAGCTATGAGATAAAAACATATAATAACGAAACATTAAAGTATATTTTTCTTTTCTTTTCATCGCGTATGAATTTGTTTCAGGATTTTCTGTACGCTTATGGACATAATTCATAATTATGAAGAACCAATACAGACACCTGACGTGAACCAGGAACATCAAACAGAAGTCATCGCTATCTCCACGTTTACAAGTGAGCCACAGAAAAATTCTCACCGGCCGCCACCGGGAGTCGAACCCAGAGTCGTCCAGCTACGCGCCGAACATGCTTCCACTGCACCACAGCGGCCTCGAATTCATCCAGACTCACATACACCAACTGCCGCAAGCCAACTGGCAGATTGTCTCCCGGAGCCCCGCACAATGCTGGGGATTCACCAAAGATGGTAAGCAGCAAATGAACAAACAATCAGAAAGCGAATGAACAACCAATACAGACACTCGACGTGTACCAGGAACATCAAACAGAACTCATA
Source organism: Macrothele yani (assembly GCA_039090855.1). Taxonomy (NCBI): domain Eukaryota; kingdom Metazoa; phylum Arthropoda; class Arachnida; order Araneae; family Macrothelidae; genus Macrothele; species Macrothele yani. The sequence goes on along the minus strand of CM077025.1, from coordinate 159,695,052 downwards.
GCTCTCTCCACGTCTACAAGTGAGCCACGGAAAATTTCTCTCCGGCCGCCACCGAAAATCGAACCCAGGGTCTTATGGTGCAGTGGAGGCATGTCCGGCGCGTAACTGGAAGACCCTGGGTTTGATTCCCGATGGCGGCCAGTGAGAAATTTTCCGTGGCTCACTTGTAGACGTGGAGAGAGCGATGACTTCTGTTTGATGATAATTATGAAGAGTCGACAATTCCTTCCATTTCACTGTTCTGTATTGTTGTTGCAAGAACCCTGTTGCCGTTTGATGTAATGGTGTTTTTTAAAGATGATCGATCGACCGCTTCAGTGTTTGTACCTATATCGAAATTTTTTTTTTTTTTTCGTTTTTGTTTCGGCGTTTAACGATCATTGTGTGAGCATATAAGAAGTCACCTGTTTGGGTCACTAATTCGAAGGAGAGGGAAGAGCGCCATGAGACAAGCATACCAGTCATGCTTCATGAGGGACTCGTGCTCGAGTCTAGTTCGGACAATTGGCCAGAAATCAATGCCCGAGACCACTGCCATGGGGGCGCTTTTTCCTGAGGTTGAACAGCCACCAACATATTTTTTTTAAATTCAAGTGGAATAGTGGTTGAAAAGTTATTTCAACTAAAATTGTGGTTACTTTAATGAAATTCATGATCATGAAGAACGCGCATGATCCTATTTTTCCTTTTCTTATTTCTACATTGTTGCTAGCTGTTCCCTGTGATGGACATCTTGGCGTCTTTCAAAAGCAAAAATTACTTGAAAAACAGTTAACTTTGATATTTTTCCATTCGGATAAGATGGGATATGGTGGATCGATGGAAAATGTGCGTTGCGAAAACAATGAAGTTCAGATTAGGTCTGCTAAAGACTGCTGAGGTGTGTACCGGTAACCTGAACACGGAAGGAGCAACTACCGTCAGATGTCTGTATCTTTCCTGAAGGCATCCCAATAAGCTAGTGTAGTAATCTTGAAGAAATAAATCTGGTTATTTAACAGCTGGTCATTACGGGAGTGCGAGTCTTTCATCTCGTGAAGCGAAAAATAAGTGAAACGCTCACTCAATCGAGCCAGTCTTGTGATTGATTTATTTGTACCTGAAGAGATGACCTCGTACGTATTGTATCCGGACACGGCACTCTTCAGCCAAATATGGAACTTGCGGCGTAATCATAAATTAAGAAAACAAGCACACGTTCGATCGTTCTGCGCAGTAGTAAATAATTTTTTCTGGTTACTTTTTTCCCTGCCTTAACGATAGGTAATGCATTGTTGCACAGAATTTGTTATTTATGAGTAATAAGATTCGTATATTTTTAATTCTTTCCTAGGAGTTATTTAAATATAGACCTCTTATTCCGTAAAATCGCAGACTTTTCTTTTATTTGTAAACGTTGATGATCCCGCTTCATGCTTCTGCTTTGTCAATGCCCTCTCGACTTTTCTTTCGTTTGCAAGGCTAAGGATCGTACTTTGTACTGTACAAGAGGATTAAAAAAGAGACGATGCGCTTGTTGTCAGAAAGACGTGCTGGTGGACACAAAGCTCCTTCACAAAAAATTCCAGTGTGTCTCTGTATATTTTCCTTTGCTCCTCGAAATCAGTCTCTCATGACGGTCCACACTTTTCTGAACATTTCCTAGGTAAGCGGCTGAATGGCCAGGAAGCAATGTCTCACAGACATTTAGATGATATTAGTTGGAGATAATCAGAAAATCGATTTTATTTTCCGTGATGATTTGACGATCTTAAGTAGAGTTGTCGCGAGATGTCGAGGCAGGACTTTGAGATGGCCACGAAGTAACAAGTTCTGGTATGTTCACCTGGAATACTGACATGTTCTCGATTGAGTATCTTCAGATCCTAGTCCTTTTTTCCCTTCTTTAGTAAAGTGGACAAGTGTGTGATGCTTAACTTTCAGTTACAGTTTCAAGAAGTCCTCTTCTTTCCGCTCCACGCAACTGGCATGGGAAAGAACAGGATGTTTCAGCAGGAAGTTTTAATGCGAAGCATCGTAATGAGTGTTCTTAAACACTTCAAAAGATACTTCGACCTTGTTAAGTCGTCATGTTCAAGGGCTTAGAAAAAAAAAAAAAAAAGGAAAAAGCTGTAAACGTCGTCTGTGTTGGTTACCTATCCGTCGTCTGTGTTGGTTACCCTATTCACCGGATTTGGCTCCATCGGGATATTTCCTATTTCTAAATTTCAAAGAGAGTTCAAAGGGCAAAAATTTGACACTGAAATGAAGTGACGGATGCAGTGTACAAATGATTTGAGTCAAAATTTTCTGAATTTTATTTTAGCGTGTTACGAAAACTAGTGTATCGTGCCAAAACGTGCGTTGCTATTAGGTAGGACTATGCTGAAAAAAAAACGAGTTTCCACATTACAGCATTCCTTCTGTGAATGGCTAGAACATTTTCAACCTCCCTCGTACATGTAGTCTAATCGATTACTTTTTTTTTATTATTTAACAAAAGTAAACTGCCAGTGCTTTTTCTTTAACTTGACCGTCCGGGCTTAATATCTTAATATCTAACTACACTGCTGGCCACCCAAAATGCAACACCAAGAAGGAAGCATCCGATTGGCCTGAAATTCGCAGCATGCGTCGCGCGCGAGGGGACATGCAAACGATTAGCATTGCAGGGCATATGCAAATCGTGTGCGTCCGGCACGCCACCGAGAAGCACTATAAGAAGAGTGCACAGAAGGCGGGGTGTAAGTAGTGGAAGTGTGTTGTGCTGCCGGACCTGTGCGTGGAAAGCTTCCTGATGCCTCGTCACAGAATACGACAGTAATTCCAGCACGCTTCGGAGTTCGACAGAGGACGTATAGTGGCTTATCACGACAGCGGTTTATCGTACCGCGACATCAGTCCCAGTGTGGGACGACGTCTAGCCACAGTGAGGCGAGTATGGATTCTGTGGGTGCAGGAAGGACAGACCGATGTGAGAGATTGCCGCAGCCGCGGCACACCACCGAACGAGAGGACCGGCATGTTGTGCGGCGGGCATTGACGGCTCACATCGCCACATCACGAACGTTAGCGCACGAATTAGGGTGTGTTGCGCAACTACCTGTGTCAGCACGTACCGTTCGACGTCGTCTGAAGGAGCGGGGACTTGTCGCACGGCGCCCATTGATCTGATTATCATTGACGCTACACCGCCGGCGAGTGTGGTGGCAGTGGGCCGTTGAACGCCGCACCTGGACTACGGAATGGCACAACATTGTCTCCTCCGACGAATCCCGCTTCTGCCTGCAACACCACGATGGTCGGATCCGCGTGTGGCGGCACCGCGGCGAGAGACTGCATGTCGCCTACATTACGCATTTACATACCGGTCCGTCGGCTGGCGTTATGGTTTGGGGCGCAATTGCATATGACACCCGCACCCCTCTGGTACGCATCGCCGGTACACTCAACAGCCACCGCTACATCTCCGACGTTTTGGAACCTGTAGTCCTCCCTACGTGCAGGACCTGTCAGCGGCCACGTTTCAACAGGACAATGCGCGTCCGCACGTGGCACGCATCGTGCAGCAATTCTTCACGGCCCACCAGGTGTCACTGCTGCTGTGGCCCGCATGTTCTCCCCAGTGGCGGCTTTTGGGAGGAGGCAAGGGAGGCATTGCCTCCTCAGAATTTTAAGACTCTTAGTTTGAATTATTTGTTTTGTTCATTCAGTACTTTTACGTATAGGAGAGCAAACGTTTATGCTAGTTAACTCTTTTGAATTAAATGTCTATGCGTTCATTCAGTTTTTTAAATTGACGCTTTTCGAAAACAATTGGTAGCGCGTAGTTGTGAACTGTTCTCAGTTTGCGATATTCGTCCTTGAGGCAGGAAGAAAACTGCCTCCCGTACATTTTGCGCCAAACCTGTTTACTCCCACTGAATCAGTAGATACGAAGGTAGGCGGTGGAACTGCCAGCACAAAGAGCGCACGCGCGCTGTGAACGTCCTGTTAGACATATGTTATTTTGCCTCATGAGAACAGCTGTTTCGTAGGCAGCAGCTCCGCTGTGTTAACTCCTCATTCTGACAGCTTCGAGCGTCATTACATAGCGTCTTCTTCCTAGTTGCTTTTCTTTCACACTAATGTTTGTGTAACTAATTTTATTTATGTTTTATGAAGAGTTGTTTATCAGACCATGGCCTCTGTTTCAAACATTTCTAATATGGTGGATAGCTTACTGGAAAAGCCTTTCAGTAGAAGAGATTTTGAAGAAAAGAATCAAATTAAAAATGATGGTAAGCCTACACCTGAAATGAAAAAGATGACTTCAAAGGGCAAAACTTCAAACAGAGGTTTTAATATTGACTGGTACAGAAAAGAACAATGGCTAACTGGTAGTGAATCAACGAACAAACTATATTGCTGGCCATGCTTGCTGTTTCCTGTGAGTGGCAATGAAGTCTGGCAAGAGAAAGGCTTCAATGATTTGAAAAATTTACCACGTGCTTTGGACAGGCACAAAAAGTGTAAAGATCACATTCTGGCAGTTGTTAAATTAGAGTTGCTAGGCAAAACAAGGATAGACTACTCTCTCAACGAAGCGAAGAGAACAAGTGACTTACGTCATAATGAAAAAGTAAAAAAGAATCGTGATGTAATGAAGAAGTTGATTGATATTACAACACTACTGGCGCGGCAAGAGCTCCCATTTCGTGGACACGATGAGAGCGAAGTCTCTGAAAATAAGGGAAATTACCTCGAGATGATTGATTTACTCTCCAAGAGTGACTAAACATTGAGAGTGTTTATGGAGAATAGTACAACATTTTCAGGAACTTCAAAAACAATACAGAATGATTTAATCGAATCAGTTGCTCATACAATTAGGAATGAAATCAATGCAGATATTGAAAATGCCCAGTTTTTTTCTTGGAAGATTGATGAAGCGACAGACATTAGCTCCCATGCACAAGTATCAATTATAGTTCAATTCGTGAAAGATGTAGTACCAGTAGAAAGATTTTTGGGATTTTTTGACGCAAGTTCTGATCGGTGTGCTACTTCGCTTAAAGAATTACTGGATCGTGAGCTGGAAAGATTTAGCTACAAAGAAAAACTAGTTGCACAGACATATGATGGCGCAGCAGTGATGGCATCAGAGCTGAATGGATTGCAAGCAAAAGTGAAGTGTGATGCCCCTCAAGCATTATTTGTTCACTGCTACGCACACAGGCTGAACTTAGTTTTGAGCAGAGCTGCGCCAGTGTTGAAGGAATCACGTATTTTTTTTTGCAAAAATAAATGCAATTTGTGCATTCTTTTCCAAATCGACAAGGCGTGTTCATTTACTAGAAGCTGTTGGTGGACCCAGACCACCTCGTGTATCTCAGACCAGGTGGAACTTCAAATTTCGTTCAGTGTCTACCATAGCTGACCACAGGTGCCTGCTAACTGAAGTACAGTATTTGAAAAAAATTGAGGATGATTCCAACTATGATGATGAGACAATTCACGAAGCAGCAGGACTAAAACGGTGGCTCCAAGACTTTAATTTCGTTTTTCTTCTCTTCACATATAAAAAAATATTTGATTTAACTGAGGTTACTTTCTCCGTACTGCAATCAAATAGTTCCGATGTTACATTCTGTAACAAACGAATTACTGGCTTATGTGAAATATTGTTGTACTTTCGGGATCAGAGACAGTTTGATGATCTCTATCATAACGTGTGCTGTGAGGTTGGTTCTCCAAATAAAAGATTTAAAGGAAGCAATGATATTCCAGCCAATGATATTCCAATAGACAATGTTGCAACTCAGTTAAAATGCCGGTTTTCTGACATTGAGAAATTAAAATTTCTTCAGCTGGTCGATGTACAATGCTTTGAAGCTCATTCTAGAATTTTTCCTGAACACTGTTTCAAAGCTCTGCTTCAAACTTATGAAAAATACTTTGACAGCACCAAACTGCATAGTGAGCTGCAGGTTCTGTATTCAGACAGAGATCTGTAGAGCAATGCCAAAAGTACAACAGAACTTCTATCTGCCATATACAATAATAATCTAGCACAGGCACTGCCAGAGCTATTTAGACTTCTTTCCCTCGTAGTAACAATTCCTGAAACATCGGCCTCTGTGGAACGCAGTTTCTCGTGCCTGAAGAGGATAAAAAACTACAAGAGAAACTCCATTAAGCAAGAAAGGTTGTCAAGTTTATCAGTTCTGTCCATCGAGAAGGCGCTTGTGAAGAGGACGGAAGCAGAACAGATATGGTATGACCATATAATAAATCACTTCGCCAAACAGAAAGAACGAAAGATAGACCTCATATACAAGACAATATAAGCGTAAGGTAAGCTTTCTCTCTTGCTGTATAGGTAAACGCTGTGTACGAAGTCTTCAAGACTTTTTTTCTTTTGGCGTCAGTGAAGGTAGAGGTGTACATAGAATTTCATTTGAGATGAGAAAAATGTATAGTTCAGTCTTGCTTTTTATCTTCTGTTGATCTCTTTAATAAAAATCTATTTTGATGCAATATATTTCATATTCAAACTGGCTTAACAGTTCCCAAATAGTCCAAGAGGGCAATTCAGACTGAAAAAAATATTTAGGCGAAGGGCAGGAGCCTTACCTAAACAGGTTTTGTGTTGGTACGTCATGTAAAACGTGCGTTTACGGTAAAATTTTATAAATCTTTTCACGGGTCACGTTACTTATTTCATACTTTGCATATGAGAAAGTAAATAAAAAAATATATTGTAAAAAAAATGGCATTAAATTGAATAAATTTATCATGAAAGAAATACGAGATTACACCATACAATACAAATTTTGAAGATGACAATCCGATTTTTGGCGTAAATGTGACAAGGATGGTACGTCTGATAATATCCGAAAACTTGAAAATGTCCATCGTCCTGGATCGGGACTCGAACGCGCGTCTCCCAGATAGCGCCCGGGTATGCTAACCACTACACCACCCAAAACGACCAAGTTTCAAGTTTCCGATTAATTTGAATATAACGATTACAGGATTCGCTAGTCGAAGCAACCGGCATGCATGTTTAGCTAATCTGGAGGTTAATAATCCTATTCCGTGATTGCCCAGAATAGCAGATAAATCAAGAAAGAAATACGGGATTACACCATATAATACAAATTTTGAAGATGACAATCCGATTTTTGGCGTAAATGTGACAAGGATGGTAAGTCAGATAATATCCGAAAGCTTGAAAATTTTCATCGTCCTGGAGCGGGACTCGAAACCGCGTCTCCCAGATAGCGCCCGGGTATGCTAACCACTACACCACCCAGGACGATGAAAATTTTAAAGTTTTCGGATAGTATCTGACTTACCATCCTTGTCACATTTGCGCCAAAAATCGGATTGTCATCTTCAAAATTTGAATAAATTTATTTGAATCCAGGCTGAAAAGTAGTTTGCCTCCCCAGCAATTTTGGTCACGGGCCGCCACTGGTTCTCCCGATATGTCGTCCATCGAACACGTCTGGTCGCTGATCGGCAACCGAGTGGCCCGACAAGCACCACTCGCGGCTGCGCTTGATGAACTGTGGCAACGTGTGGAAGCAGCCTGGACCGACATACCCCAAGCTCACATCCAAAGCCTCTTTCGTTCGATGCTGCGGCGTGTAGCGGCCGTTATTGCCAGCCATGGGGGCCACACGAATTATTGATTTCGGCATGTTCCGCAAGTCACACGGGCCTGTAAGCTCAATCGTTTCATCTTTGTATCTGTTGTTATGTGTCCAGTAAATCTGGCTTTGCTATCTGGTGTCCTTCTTGGTGTTGCATTTTGGCTGGCCAGCAGTGTATGTAGCGTTTCAGAACCGTTAAGTGCTTCAACAATGAAGGTTAAATGTAGAGTGTTACAATTGTGAGTGTTGTAACCGCACGAAGTAAGCTACTGTTTTGAGTTGAATGTGGGTTGACGTCTGCACGATTCGAGCCGACTTTTGTATACGTTTTTCATGTTTCGGTGCTTATTGGCCAAATACGGCCCTTGCGCTAGGATTTCTGAAACAACCAACAATAATTAAAAAAGTGTCATATAAGGTGAATAATCGCCCTTTTTTCCAACACCTGGGTGGGTTTATGTTTGGCCAACGCCAAATGCTTAGTTTTAGCATGAATATATTTTGCTTGTTTGTTTCGAGTTTTGAAGACGACCATGCGCAACTTTTGGGGGAACAAGCAGTGGTCCGTCCCTAATGCAGGGCCACTGGTATCAGGGAAGAAAGAGAGCCAGCGCCATCAGACAAGCCTACCACCCATTCTGCATCCAGGACTCGAACCAACCCATTTCCGACGAGCCAGCGCCCCAGTCCACTCGGCAACTGGAACGGCCTATCCTGACTGTCTTGTACCAACATTTGAAACATGGAGAAGAATTAGGGAAGATCTTTGGAAAGCGAGATCGTGGCATCCCTTATTTCCGAGCATTACGCTGAATGGTAGAATTACCGCCAGTGAATACGTGCGCCATTTAGGAGAACAAACACACTCCATGGCTCAGATATTATTCCTCGAACATGAAGTCATCTTGCAGGGTAGTATTCCTAGCCCAGCCAGATGTGTCAGATAATGGTTGTAGGAGCATGAAGATAATGCGCAACACATGCCCTCTGGCTTCTCCATCCACCCGATTTAGATATCATCCAGAAAGTTCTTGAAAATAGGATAAGGAGTAGATTTTGTCTGTTTAACGACCAACATGAGCAACTGTAACAGCTATGAGCACTCTCCCGTACAAAACTATGGCCACTGGTTCCAGAAGGGAGACAGATCTAGCGCTATCCGTCAAGCACACCGCCAATGCTTCATTCGGGACTCGAACCCGTACTCAGAAGCAGATTTCCTCAGCTTGTTTTTCACTAACTAAGCTTGAAACTGAACTTCGTGAAGAATGGCCTAATATCCAATGACCCTTCCTGATACATTTGCTCCCATTGCACGCAGAGTAAGAGTTGTATTACGTGCAAACTGTGGTCTAATATTAAACAAGAAAGATTACATCGAATTCTTAGGGCTTGTAACGAGCACGTACTTTCAATCTTTTCCAATACAACAGGAACTTTTCGAAGCTGATTTTAGAAAACAAAAACCACTGAAAAAATGCATTTATGCCCCCCTAGCGAAAAAACTGCTCATTCTTTAAAATGCAATGTGAACAGTGTTCTTCACTGAACCAATTTCAGAAAGAATTTTTACGTCCAACATGATTTATATAATCTATAAATCATTGCAAACAGAAATAGTTGTTTACGCCAACTACCGGCAGTAATGTGCATTACAAAAATCACACATATGAAAAATTCCCTTATAAGGGAAAATACCCGAAAAAAATAATTTTCAAATCGAATAATTTAAAGCACAGATATAACTTCCAGCGTTTCCTAGAAGAAAATCTGTGCAGCATATGATGAACAAAAACGGGCTTAAAGCGTTCAAGGTTAAAGGCATCAGACCACGCAAGGATTCTTTCGATTGGAAACACCGTTGAAAATTGAAATATGCACAGCCTCCCGTAGCAAAAGAACTGTGTGGAAAATATGAGAGGTAGAAAATATGTTTCATGACGGGAGCTATGGGGTGGAATTTGTTTTCAAGAACCACCTAGCATGAAAAATTTTGCATTATTTGAAGAGCATAAAGTTCGAATTCCTTAGCATAACAAATGATATTCAGCACAAAAAGATTTTAATTAATCGGACTTTTAGAAGCGCAGATGCAGTTGCAAACCGAAATGCCCAGTGACAATATCAGTTGTAAAATTCTTCATTGTCAAAAATTCAAAAATGTATACAATTTTTCCTCGTAGTGAATGGTATCCGATGTGAAAACATTTTTAAAATCGGAGTTTCATAAAAAGAAATATTGAGAAAAGTAGAATAAACGTTTACGCCATTTGGCGCGAAAAATGCGAATTATTTTGAGCAGAAAATATACATAAAATGTTTTCTGTAGTAAGCTGTCTGACCGAAATATAATTTTTCAGTCGGGCTTTGTGTCGTGAAGGTACAGCTACAAATAATTTGTGAACAGAATTACGCCCCCAACTGGGTGAGGGGGCACTGTTAGTCACGAAAATCAGAAATGATATGCAACATATTCTTCATTCTGAACGCTATCGGACGCAGGAAGAATTTTTCAAATAGGACTTCCAGAAGCAGAGATGTCGAAATATATATATATATATGCGTTCACAATCTCTAGCGGAAAGATGCATTATTTGAAGAAGAGAATGCATAAAATGATTTTCGTGGCAAAAGGTACCGAAGGGAAAAAGAATTATTTCAATCGGGGGTTTAAGAATAATGATATGAAACAAAATATATTTTAAATTCAATAGTATGTGGGTCTGAAGTTCTGGCTTCTGACAATTCTTTCGAGACAATTCTTGCCCCTGGTCAGAGGCTCTGGCTTCTGACAATACTTTCAAGACAATTCTTGCCCCGGCCTGAGGCTCTGGCTTATGACAATTCTTTCGAAGTGGGTCTGGGTTCTAGTCTCGGATGAGGCATGGGTGCTATGCTTCTCCAATGACGCCGGCCCTGTGCCTTCGTTGGAACCAGTGGCCCTAAATTAGGTACGGGGGCTGCTAATAGCTATCAGATTTGCTCATGGTGGTCATTTAACCAGAAAAATTCCGACCCCTAGCAGCGAAGTTATGCATTGGTCAAAGATCATAAGACAAATAGAATTCTGCTCAGGGCCGTGGATGGCCAAGTGCTCAACGTTTGTGACTGCCATGGAGAAGATCTCGGGTTCGACCCCAGGCAGGTACGAAAGCTCAAACCACTAAATATTCGCCGTGCGTCGGATGGGCACGTTAAGCCGTCGGGCCCCGTGTACTGCCCCCGGTAATAAATAAGGGCGTCTTCCAACCCCTTTCTACCTCGCTTTCGTGTGACTTTTCTATCGGGCAGTCTCGCCCAACTCTCCTAGCTTCCTATTTCTAACGGTTGTTTAAGACATGGGGTCAGACACTCCCTTCCTAAAATCCTCTACATATGATCTGATCTGATCATTCTGCTCACAGTCGAGGCTTCCCGATGCAAAAATAATTTTTAAAATATGACTGATATTTATACAGCTACGTTGTCCACCAACTGTCAAACATAGTAATACCATAAGAATGTTATTTTTCCAAAAAGCATGCTAAAAACACTAATCGTTGTTGTCAGTGATCTTCTATTGGATTCAGCTTCGTGTATCAGTGTGCGAAGTGGAATTACCATGATCCAATGTGATGGGACCAACTTAAGTTTCTATCTTAACGACTTACTTCAACTGAGCGCATCAAAATGCAGGTGAAAATAGCCTTCTGGAAATACAGCTTCTTACCTGGAAAATGTCACAGCGAACATGGGATCCTATTACGTTTTGCCCGATTAAAAAAAAAGAACATCGTGTGGACGCGCTCCAAACTTTTTTTTGTGTGAAGAGAGTTTGCTGTTATTTGTGCATGCATACGTGAGCTGCGAAAAGTGATGGAAGTTCATAATAAAAGCATAACTGCTTTTAATATGGAGTGCTTTAGAAGTAACTAAATTGGACTGAAGAATGCAGTTTAATTCACATGAAAAGCACCAGAACATAATTTAGCTGCTTAACATCTGGCAGATACGAAAAAAATAAATAAAATAAACACGTTTAGTGTGATTTACATTTGTGACGTCGGTCAGTGCTTAGATACTCTACAGAACTGGCCGAATCAGTTTGTGACAGTCCATCTGCGCTGTGTAGAGTTAGATTTAGTCTGACAATGTTACACACGTTAGTTATTGATGGTTTGCACGTAGGTGGTGGATGACTGTGAAGACACTTTGGGAGCATTCATATTGATGTTTTGTGGGTCGAAGGTTCGTCACAGATATTGCCAAAATGGAAATTCTCGCGCTATGTGGTATTGCGTACAAGCTTCTTCATATGTGTGTTATACGAAGTAAATTTCGTCATAATTTTTACGCCAGGAGTCGAACTTGCAACTCTCGGCTCCGGAGCACCGAGTGCTCTCCAATATACTACACTGGTATGTTCTCTCACTGCTATCTCCCTTTATCACACGTGCGTCCTGCGGGGCAGGGGCGTCTCAGTGTGTGTGTGTGTGTGTGTGTGTGTGTGTGTGTGTGTGTGTGTGTGTTTATGGGAATTGAATCTTTGCGCATGTTTAGGAAATCGCAACCTGTAATACACTTGCATCCAGGCACACACAAGAAGAATTTTCTAACAGAGTTGGCATGTCTTCTGGGGGTAAGTCTTCAATGAAAAATAAGTCTGTTTTCGATTTGAAGTATGTGTATTTCCTGACAATGCTTGAGTAGCTTTGTAATAATGTGAGTAATTCTGGCACTCTTTCGTGTAGACATCGCCTTTCAGAAGATTGGATCAGATGTTACTTTTCAAGGTGAGTCTGGATTTGAATCTTATGTGTCTCTTGGCACTTTCTCCTTCAATTCTAGTTCTTTTACATCTTAGTAGATACTAATCATAATTAGAGATAAATTATTATTTTAAAATCATTTCTACCTCATGGAGCAAGTAAATTTAATAAACAATGTCTTCAGACAGAAAACAATTTTGTTTGTAATGCGGAGTCATGACTACATTCAGCTTTAAAACTGTGCTCGACACTAGTAAAAATCATACAGTTTGAATAATTATAGCTGACGTGCAATATGAAACCAATTTCTGACTGTTGGCCGCTTTTAAAGCAGTGTTCTTTCATTGATGAAACATACTATAAAAATATTTTCTAAACACGGTAAATATTTTACTTATTAATGAATAAAGGAAGCCCTAAAGGCTTCATTTACTTATGAGGTACAGTATGTCAGCCATGGAGTTGAGTAGTGTAAAGTCTAAGCTGCTACTCACTCGAATACCGAATGATACATGGAGGAAGTATTTGTCCCGTATCTTCCTACAACAGAACTGCTACTGAAGCTTGTCGTATATCTGATGTAAGAACGGACATATTAATTATGTTAATTTATAATAATGCTGAACATTATGTTACTTTTTCATGAAGAAAAAGTCATTACAAGCCCTAAAAGGCGATAGAAGGTTCGCGAACATTTCTTATTTTTCAGATGTCGAGAGCTTCAAACAAAGGACTTTAGTTTCTCACGCCTTAGAAGGGAGAGGCCTTTTCAACGAACTGATAACATCTTCAATGATACCGCGGCTTTTGCTGTACATTGTCGGCGTCGCCCAGACGCCTGAAAGTCTGGAAAACAGCCATCTACCTTTGTGCAAATATAACAATGTATATTGTGTTAGCGTAAGAATGTACTTTGGCGGTAGGATTACTTTCCCAAAGGGGGCACTTACTAACGGACAGATCTGACAGAACCGCGGAGACACGGAAGGTAGGATTAAAACCCATCAGCGAGGCCGCCGAGCCAACGCCCAGGGTGTGGTCGGCAAAGGGCGCAAAAGGTGACCCACGTGGCCGGAGAAGGCGAGGCATATCAACAGGTCAGCGAGAGGGCAAGGTCACAGAGGGATTCGCGCATGCGTAGCGCGGAGGATGGGGAGACGAGCAGGTCCCTTGAAGAGGATCTGTTAGTTAGTCTGCTTTCGTCCAACGGAGAGAGTAGTTCTCCGGTAAAAGAGGGCGCAAAGCGTTTGTCTTTTTTTGTGTGTGAGCAGAGGTACGCTCCAAACCACGGAGGTCAGCCGCTCTGGTTGAGTTTAGAGAGCATCTATCCTAGAAGAGATAGAGTGCTCAGCTGCAGCGGTAAAGGTCCCGGCCCGGACTCCCGCTGGCGCAGTAGATATTTCTCTACAGTGAATCCAATCTTAGCACAGGCTAAGATTTAAACGTATTGGCAGAGTAGTATAGTTAGACTACTATTCATAACATTATCAGAGATATAGATCTATTTAATAGTAGGTAGATTCTTTCTAGAACGTCAACGCCGAGAGAGATTTTCTTCGGAAGTGGTTATCCTAGCTTTCATGTTTCACGCCTCTTGTCAGGTTTGATCCTTAGGGAAACCTGATGTTAGAGAAAGAGTAATCCACCACCGTCAGGAACCTAACTGATTATGTAATAAATGTTTGTGTGTTTTCAATAGTAAATCCTCTCGATATTATTATATTTCAGTGTGAGTATTATTCTGTCCGTTCAGCTGTTTCGATCCGCCTTCCCGAATCACAGATTTCATATTAAAGTGGAGAAGGCTTCGCTTGTTCGCTCGAATAGAGTTTGGGGAGTGTTTCAGAGAAACACAAACACTTCCTTGTGTCTGTGAGGAGCCCTATAGCGTGGACATCTCAGATCCAGAAGTAGGAGGCGGAGTCACGACACGTGACCAGTACTTTCGCTCTCACATCTGAATTAACAATCGCCTACAGATTCTAACTTTAAAACTGACGGGTGTTTTTGATGAGCTCATTGGAGACCATAGAGGATCGGCTAAGTCCCATGGAATAAAGCAAACGGGTTAAAATTTCAAAAAGATTGGAAGTTCAAAGATATTTCTTGCTACAGAGTCTCAAACTAATTTATTCAAACGAAAGAGGTGTGATCTCGCATGGAATTTAAGTGTACAAGATTCAGATCCATGCCTTATAATGCGAACGATAAAAGAACAGTTTTTTAAAAGTACAGTGGAACCTTGATTATACGTTGTTCAATTTTATACGCAATTCTGCTCTGGTCCCGATATTTCACTATACTTTATAGCGTTTCTCAATTCGATTATTCGTAATTCATTTGTACATTTTTTGCGATTATACGTTCAATTTTTGATTTCAGAATTAAAAAAAAATACACGGTTCTTTGATTCTGTTATACTTGGCCCGGTATGTGACAACGTTGAGAGAATTGAGACAGCGTTTCTTTTTTGGTAGTCACGAAATAGATGCTGCAACTAAACGTTTGCTAAATAAAGTTCACAGTTCTCTACTCTGAATTCAAGAAATTTGAAATAAGCAAAGATTAGTTAATATCTTACTCGTCACAAATACCATCAACTGGTGGACAAACTACTTTAAAAAAGAGCCATGCTTGTAAGTAAAGAATGCATAATAGGGGCATTGAATATAAGACAAAACTGCATTCGGATTTACTACCTAGTACTTCAAAGGTAACGGCTTTTTTTCACATATTGAAAATATGAAATCGTACAGAATTTCTTAACATAGTTTTTATAATGATATTAAAATAAGAAATTAATACAAAAGTCAAAATGGACACGGGCTTAAGGTAAAACCGAAGTATTAATATATATATGTCCTACACTGTAAATAACCATAGTCTAAAATTATGAGCTTTCCCTCTTTTTTTTTCTTTTTTTGAGACATTCAATATTTTACAGTAGTATTTAACATCTTGAAATTTCAGTTATATGTTTTTTAAGGCCATCTCCTGGAAAAAAGGTACAAAAAAGGCTCCATTGTACTTATGATTTTAAAATGATTAATGCAAAAAAAAAAAAGTATTCAATGTCGTTTTTGTAAATTAAAACAAAAAACACGAGGGAAGCATGCATCCAGGGGCGTATAAAGATTTTCTCAGGGGTGGGGAGCAAAAAATAGAAGTTTTTGAAATCCAACAGGAAAAAATAAAAGTTAATGAAAAATAGAAGAAAAAATTAAAGCAGTTTTTTTTTCTAATGTAAGTTGATACATTTTTATTAAATTAAAGCATTTTTTTCTAATGTAAGTTGATACATTTTTATTAAATTAAAGCATTTTTTTCTAATGTATGTCGCATTTTAACAAAAAGACATTGAAACAAATGAAGCACTTTCGGAGGAGGCCGAGGCTCTTTGGCACCCCTTCTAAATATGTCCCTTGTAGCATCTAATTTGTTCGATAAATAACAACAGACTAACTGAGGCTGATTCAAAACATAGAGGACCATTTGAAAGATTACACAAAGTTTAATTGGTTTAGAAATGGGTATATGCTTTGCGTTGAGTTTCTTCGCAGATGATTTGGCATTCAATCATTTATTGAATTAGCATTTTTTTTTGGAGGACCGAAATCTGAATTCTACTAATATGAATTTGGTTAATTTGTGTTTAAGAGCAGAGTACAATCGTTTTTAATCCATTGTTGAAATCATCATGACATACCCATTCTGCACCACTTATTTGTGCATTGTTCAAGTAGCAACTGTTCAGAATTAAACTGTAGTATGACATCCAGTAGGCAATTTTTAAATGATATTAGAAAATACTTTATCCAGAATTTCATTTCACTTTGATAGACATTAAGCCAAGCCATCAAATCTAGTTTTCCATCTGCCGCTGTTAAATATCCAACACACGTCAGTTTGATTTTGTTTTAGGCTGATTGCCATGTCTAACTCTAGGAGACAGCTTTTCAACGAATGCTTCAAAAATATTCAACAGCTATTAAATCTACATCAGATCTTTAAAGGCTGCCTTGAACTGTCTTTTACCAAGAGATTAATGCTGTCTAACTGCTGCGATCTCTTGAATGCGGCTAAAAAACATTAGAGTGACGCGAAGCAGCAACTGTTAACTGCCTACATACAGCTGTTCAGTGGCTGACTTATGCGACAGTAGTAGTGCATCTAAAACATGAGTGCAATACATGTATTGTATGGTGTCCGTTATCTGAGATCTCTTGAATGCCACTGAGAAATATTAAAGTGACACAAAGCAGCAACGGTTAACCGTCTGTATACAGCTTTTCAGTGACTGACTTATGCGACAGTAGTAATACATGTAAAATATGAGTACAATACTGCAGGTTGTGTCCGTTATTAGTCTGTGAGAATTTAACTCTGCGGTTGCCGATCGGAAAGAAGGGAAATTATTGAGTTCCGTGAAAATGATTGTTTCTGAAACTGCTACTGTAGCTGTCTTTCTATGCATTATATCGAATTCTTCTGAAATAAGCCACCAGAATGGGCAGAAGGGACTCTGGTTCGGGTCCAGATGAGGCAGGGATGGCATGGCTGTTCCACGGAGCTGGCTCTATCTCCTCCCTGGAACTAGTGGCCCCAAATTAGGGACTGGCGACTGCTTAATAGCCATTAGAGTTGCTCATGGTGTTTGTTAAACCTCGAAATAAAAAAAAATACATAGCTCTTGCCAGAACTAGTTAAGAAAAACAAAACAAAACAAAACAGAAACCAACTTTCAGTGGATGCCTTAAAATTCGTCAATCTCTGCGCTTACCTGGATCGTCAGCGATTTCATCAAGAAGTCCAATCGATAAAAGATGCTTCGGCGTCGACACAGATAAGGCCAGGACATCGCCAATAGCTTCATGAAAACCTATATGCATAAAATAGAAAGCGGGTTCACATTCACATCTCATGTAATGATTTCACGTAAAATGACAGCAAAGCAACTCGTTCGTTCTTAACTAAGAGAATTTAACATGATATTTATCCTGGCATTTATTTAGTGCATAGTGTTCAAAAAGTCCGCTATAGTTTCAAGCAAACGTTTGCTCTTTTCTAGTGTTTTGTAAATCTTGACTTCCAAATTTGTGAAACAAAAAAATCTATGCAAGTGAAAAACTAGAACTTCAAATACAGCTTTTTGGAGACAATTCATAAAACTTTTGTTCTGGCAAAACTTGACCTTGATAATTGCAAAGTTTTGCTGTGCAAAAGTCAAATCAAGGTTAAAAATTTATTCAAGAGGCAAGAACGATTGTGTGCTACGTACCCCCTTCACTGGTTATTTCTGAGGTGGTTTCGGTAAGCAAAAGATAACAGGATTTGTGCTTAGCCAGCATGAAAAAACAAAAATAAATAAATAAATAGAGAGAGAGAGAGAGAGAAGAAGAAAAAGTAGAAAGAGAAAAAAATCGGTTAAGACTATTTGTGTTAAAAAATGTCGATTTCGATGGGCAACGATTGAATAAATAGATTTAACAAAGTCCGATTCAGTTAGGTGAAAAGTAGTCTGGGCCCCCCAAAGCCTCGACTGCACCCATGAGTATTTTTTACTGCAGATCTGGCGACCTTAAGATTTGCGATATGCCAGTGACTGAGAAGGTAAAAGGAGAGATTCTAGTTTTTTCAAGCAAACTTTTGCAGTTGGGGAAGCCTAGAAAGGGAGGCGGGATATTAAAGAGTGCGCAAAATATTTAGAGCAAAATCAACCTCTTCTGTCCAATAGTTACTTAACATGAAAACCGAGATGAACACCTCATCCTGCTTTGTAATTTACAACAAAGGACAGAGTTT
This sequence comes from Macrothele yani, assembly GCA_039090855.1. Lineage (NCBI taxonomy): Eukaryota > Metazoa > Arthropoda > Arachnida > Araneae > Macrothelidae > Macrothele > Macrothele yani. The sequence goes on along the minus strand of CM077025.1, from coordinate 159,676,883 downwards.
ATTGCATCTGAAATGAGAGACAAGAAATAACATGTACGGATAAGGCAACACATCAATTTTTAAGCTCTGCTGATTTAACCAAAGAAAACAACAGCAGAAAGGCGGGAAATATTGGCGAACTGACTGACTGAAGGTGAAAATATAGTTACAAATTGTGGAAACCAAATACAGTGAGACAAAGAGACGTGGATACAGATCAAGGTAAAATGTTAATTCGAAAAAATTTGAAGAAAGCCAAACACCGGTCGACATAGCAGAAAAAGGAAAGAGGTTATATTCAGTAGTAGGTTCAAGAGATAAATAAAGAATATCATAACGTAGCTTCCGCCATTTATTAAATTTGCGTCTGCACTGGTACTCCCCCCTCCCAATGGTCTATGAAGGCCTGCTGTCTCCTAAGCACTTTTTCAATGAGGGGATGTACCACCCATGGTCCCACGGACAGTGGCGTAACTAGCACAACGTGCGCCCCCCCCCCACAAGATTTACTTCAGCACCTTTAAGCACAGTCATTTTCCCAGGATTTCGAACACGAGGGAGGATGCATTTTTCGCGGTGTGTGTGTGGTGGTTGGGGGGGGTGTTAGGAAGTCAGGGACAGTGTCCGCAAAATAATGGTGGTACCTAGAGCCCTGTAGTTTTAAGTAATAGATTTGAAAAGACGTGTAATTGCTTTGTGCAAAACTAAAATAAATCACTTGAAGGAATCACCTTCTTACACATAGCAGATCTGCAGCTGCTGTGAATAAATGTTGACGCCTGTCGTGCACGTAATCTTAGGTAATTGGCTGTTTTCCCACATCCTCCACGGGGAATGCCACTGTGGCCTCGCGCTTTTCCTCAGCAGCGCAGACAGAGGGCGATTGGAGAGCGATCGTATTATTTACAACCCATTACAGAGCAATCGTAACAACCCGAAGTCAAAGAGCCGAACACTTTCAATCTGTAGGACATTCAGTGTTTTAAAAGTGAAATTATGCATTTATTTAGGCAAAGCTGAACATATCTTAAAGCAAAATACGTATCTTTGGGTTAATTATTGTGCGTGTTCGAATTTTTTCATAAAACGATAACTGGCATCTGCAGTACGCCCCTTCGTTACCTGCGTTCCCCGCATTTCAGGGGGCTGCGGTGGTGGTAGTTACGCCACTGCCTACCAAGGCCTGCTGTCTCCTAAGTATTTTTCAATGAGCGGATGTAATATGAGCTTCACGTTTTGCATGCCATTTACAATGTCCGTGATCGTCAACACTCCTTTGAAATTTGAGCGGCCATCTGTGTTAAATGAAATTTCGTGCGAAATAGCTGTTCCTCTGTATACTTCTCCAGTGCTTTTCAATAAGAATTAAGTCACGGTCGACCCAAGCCACAATCCCACAATATCATTTAAAACACAGCAAACAAAATAGGTACATCAATGATGCAGTTATTGTTGCTGTTTCAAAGAAAAGAGCAGAAGCAGAACTTATGAACACACTGAATGGACAAATTATTATATACATATCGATAACAATATGATAACAATATGCAAAGCAGAAGTATCGCGACCAGTCACGTGGTACGCCGAAATTGGCAATGCCTACAAATAAAGAAGGTTTCTACGCATTGGAAACCAGCCACTGAAAAGTAATCATAGGTAAATTCAGCGGCTCTAGGTGAATTCATCGAAAACGGATTCATCGAACGGAGAATTCTTCGAAAATTAGGGCTTCATGTGAATTCATCGATAATTAGTGCTTCATGTGAACTCATCGAAAACGAATTCATTGAAAGCGAAATCACCGAAAGATACAATATTGTAGGGTAAGCTTTCGTCGAAAACTTTGACTATAATTGGAATATGGCTAAGCGGTCATAAAAGCGTTTGGGGATCGTATAAAAATTACATTTTTTATTTCTTAGGTGACACTTTCATGTAGGATGGCCACAAAATCGTTAGGGAGTCTAACAAGAAACAGACTTGATTTCATTGTGTCTACTTCCCCATAGACCGCCTCTAAAGATGGGCCTAAGCTTAGGCCTTTTTAACAGTTTTTATTCCATCCTGCTCATATTCATAAGGTTTAGACACCAAGTCAAGTTAGTATTATTGCGCTTTTACTTAGGCATTAAGTATTAATACCTTGGCCTAGGCTCAGGCCTTTTTAACAGTTTTTATTCCACCGTGTTCATCTCCATAAGGTTTAGACACCAAGTTATTTAAGTACTATTGCGCTTTTACTTAGGCAGTAAATATTAATAAATAGGCCTTAGACCTTTTTAACAGTTTTTATTCCAGCTTGTTCATATTCATAAGGTTTAGACACCAAGTCAAGTTAGTATTATTGTGCTTTTACTTAGGCATGAAATATGAATACCTTAGCCTAGGCCTTTTTAGCAGTTTTATTCCGTCGTGCTCATATTTATAAGCTTTGCATCAAGTCGAGTTAGTAACCATTGCGCTTTGACTTAAGAATAAATATTTCGTACACTAGAACAAAACAGCCATTCGCCAAGAGTCCAGGAAACTATGTTCTACCCAAATGTGGCTGAAAAGGACTGAAAGCTTCTCAAGAGACAACTGCAACAGATGACGTAGCATGTCATAGTGAATATCATCAGGCCCGACAAACGTGATGCCGGACCGATGCAGAGCCACTCTCAGTTCAACTATACTGAAAGGGGAGTTATACCCGCTTTAGTTCACGAATTTATTTTTGGAGTACTATATGTGCCTGTACTAGCTGAAATGATCTTAAATGCGCCCGATCGTTCGAAAAAATGGTAAAATCTTCATCCAAACAATTTGCTATCTCCCCGATTTCAGCACATGTGCAGCCGAGAATTGAAATTTAGTGGAAACTATAGTTACCCCGGATCTTAGGAATATTTTCTCACACATTTTCAGAACTAGCACGTGAATTTATGGATGAAACATACTGAATCCAAGACTCCATGTTTCTTCATCGACGTACCAACCGAGCGTAGGATTTTGCTCGTTTTAATGCAGCGAGATTTGTATCGGTTGGGTGACGTCTAAACTTGCACCAGGACTTATTTTGCGCTTTCCTGGCAGCTGTGCATTCAGGGTTCCACCAAGGTTTCGGACTTCTTGGGAGCTTCGTCGATGTCTTTGAAATTGAAAGCTCAGCTGCTTGAATAATACATGTTGTGACATCTGTAACAGCCTTGTCGATCGACTCCTGGTTCACCATGGCAGAAGATATTACTGCGGACGATGTGAAGACACGCCATCTGGCGCAATCCATCTTCAATCGAGAAGAGCAAAGAGGCAGAAGATGGCACACTAATGTTATGAACAAAAACAATCGGAAAATGGTCGCTGCCACGGAGGTCGTTACACATTGTGCATGGCCAGTCTGCAGAAACTGATGGTGATACCAAGGTCATATCAATCGCACTGATACTTCTTGTTGGCTTGTGGAAGTAAGTGTTAGTCCCGGTGTTAAAATAGCACAAAGAGGTCTAAGATAGAAGAGACTTGATCCTACTGCCTCTTGTATTGTAACTGACACTTCCGCACAAAGGGTTATGAGCATTGAAGTCATCCATGAGAAGAAAGGGATTAGCAGCTTATCGACAAGGCTCTCAAGAACGGAGACGCTCACGTTCTCATCCGGCTGCAAATAGACACTGCAGACAGTTAAAAGCACACGCACGAAAATGCGAATCGCCACCGTTTGCGAAGTGGTTAACAACGCATCGGGAAAGACAGGAACACTGTGAGGGAAGAGGATCGCGACACCCCCACATGCAATGTCACCTGACACATTGTCATTCCGAAATGCGCTGCAGCCTCGAACTGAAAGCAGGTCGGATAGTTCTTTTGTCTCGTATAGGCAAAAGCACACTGGAGAGAACGACGAGAGCAGGTGTTTTACATGATCAAGTCTTGTTCGAAAACCTTGAGAGTTCCACTGAATGATTGAACCGATGTTTAAAAGGATGTGTGAAAACTTAAAGGAAAAATAAAACGAAGGAAACTGACTGCTCAAACAACGGCAGCGTTCACTTGTTCGTTCGGTAGTTCCACCAGTTTCTTCGGAGGAGTTTTATTAGGTGGTCGGACAGAAGGGTGTTTGGAATTTGTGAATTTACCTTAATGGTCTTAGTTTGAGTTTTGAGGGAGAGGACAATACCCCAGCAGCCTGTGATCTCGGATTTTGCTTATTATTTTCAAGTTACATTGAATGACGCAGAAGTAGTTTTGGTGGAAGAACGTGATCCAGTTGGTGTGGATGTTCGAGCAGCTGCACGCGTTCGCAAAGTGGCAATACCAGCATCATAAATTTCCTTAAAAGAAAACAGTCTGGAAGAGTAGTATCCCCAGTCTGTGTAGCAACGGACTGGCCGGAAATGACAACTGAAGCATAAGAACGGCGGGTACTTGTTGTTGGTACCACCTTCCTACGTGCTTCAGGGTAGGAAATGTTATCCAAGGGTTTAACTCGTTGAATCTCTTTCTCTTCCTCATACTCGGGGTAGTCCCTAGAGTTTTTCGTATGGTTCCCCCTACAGTTGACACACTGTTCTTAAGCTGCTGAACAGGAAGATATACCATGCCCAGACTTACCGCAGCGTTTACAAGCTGGAACATGACGGCAAGACTGTTGAGAATGCCGAAGAGCTGGCAGTTAAAGCATCCCAACGGATTCGGAATGTAAAGGCGGACTTCACAATGAAAATATCCTGCCTTGATAGATGATAGCAGGCGTGGAGTATTGAAAGTCAGGATGATGCTACGGGAATAAACGAGCTCTCCATTACACCGAAATGTGATACGGACAACAGTTATGACACCTTGAAAGTTCCACTCATGACGGAGCTCATGTTCTAAAACGTCGACAAGGTCACGCTCAAACACCGCACCGCGAGAAAAATTTATAAAATGGTGTGCCTTGTCTTCAACAGGTACTCCTGCCATTGAAGTGGTAGTAAGGAGTAACTCTCCGTGACTCGAACATGTTATTTCAACCAGATCACCAGACTGCAACTTTTTAATGCTCTTCGGAGCACCAATCCAAAAAGGAGGTTTCATGCTGAGTTTGGTCTCAGTCTTTCGCATGGTTAATGAAAAATCATGCTAATAATGATGTTTCTGATGAAAGTTTCTTGAACGAAGAGCCAGGCTCTTCAGCATTCTGGCGCTGATCAAACCTCCTCATACCAACACAGTTAATTTCGTAAACTTATGCAAAAATATGAAAGAGATGTCTAGCAAAAAATAGCATTCTTAAACAACAACAGAAATATCGTAGAAAATATTTGAATGAACTGAAAGCCAGACTGGGGTTTGAAAAAATATCAAATTGGTTGATCACCAAAGGGATTGGCTCTCATTTAAGCTGCTGCAGTCGAAACCATTTTGTAAAGCTTGGTATATGAGTTGCTTTTTACCTCGGGTTGTACATTTCCCATGGGCTTAGCTATGAGTGATGTATGAATTACTGGCTTGGGAATAGAACGCGCGCGCTCTAACTTCACTTCACCAGTGGTGGAGCACACAATTTCATGAAGTACTGTACTTCAGCTGAAAAAGGGGAAGGGAGGGGGGATCTGCGATGTGATCTCAGTTCGGGGCTACAGATGATGCTCTACCACAACCAAAATGAAATACATCGTGACATAACGCGTGTAAAGTATTTTTTTTTTTGTAGGGAACTTAGGTGGTTTTTGCATTACTTCAGACTCATGCCGCTTTCACAACCTATTATGGAAATACGTAATTATCACGCAGAACTTATTAGCTGTAAAAAGATCTGTGAAAGAAGTAAAAGAATATATTTTAAAATTTATGGAACTGAAAATTCGAAAGATTAAAATGAAAGGCAAAGAAATAAAAGAAGCTGTAGAAATGGGTTACTTAAGAGAAATATGAATTCATTGTGGTTTTCGCACAATAAGCAATCGAGTTTGAGTAACTCTCATTTTTAATTTCTTCTTCAATTGCACATTCGTAGAACTTAAGATCTATAATTTAAAACTCACCTGGGTTAGCTCCTTCCCTGAAAACGTTGGGTTGCCTTGCGTACTGCAGGAAGTACTGTATATGTCCCATTTCGTGGTGTACTGTGATTAAATCCTCCATTGTAATGTCTGTGCATTGCTTTATTCTGAAATGAAGTTTAGATGCTCAACAACAATGAAAAACTAATATAAACAGCAATGCTACTTTCAGTCAAAACAGAATTACATATGATGAAATTACAAAATGAATGATACTAAATGATTGTATGCCATACGTTTCTGTATTTCTCTATTTAAGAAAACGTATTGTAAGAGAGACAAAATTGACGTCTCTTCGCTGGTAAATAAGGAATGATTTAGCAGTCATTGTTTTTTACATGTGAAATGAGATCATTTTTAACATCATTTGCTAAGGCTGAAGAACAGCCATGTGATTTTATAACATATCTTCACCGTGTTTTAATTTTCTAATTCAGTTCGGTGTGTTTCCGTTATATTAAGTTTAGATACACAGGTTTAACATCACAGAAATTGTGTATCATTGGAGAATGCGTGCTATTGTTTTACTGATGTTTTTATTTCTCTTGTTCAATTATTTGAACAGGTACACTTTTCAAACTGTTAAATAAGAAATAACGAACGTGGTTGACTGTATTAACGGCAGGGAGCAATTTATTTTGTGCCTTACGACTGACAGACAGACAAAAATGAAGAGAACACATCAATGCAATTCCAAAATGAATAGCACGGTCATTCGGAAGCATGCCGGTTACTCTTCTCTTTTTTTATTCAGCAATCATAGAGGGCTTGCTCGAAGGAATATAATGTCCCACTATTGGAACAACAGACGGATAGGGTAAGTGATCAAATCTTTGCGTGCACTGAGGACTTAATAATGGGGAACGGTTGGCAAGTGCTCCCTACCTGCAACACTTTGGCCATACACAGGACACTTTGGATTAGAGAAGGTGGCATTCCCAGACAGGGTCAATTCCAGCAAATATTGGGAGGTTGGTAGTGTAGAGTACTCTAATAAGCTATTATGGTGCTACTACTGAAATGAAGACGGGAGTTATCTTTGTCGAATAATATCAATCAAGTATTATAGCAGATGAGATCTTTGTCATGCAATGCGATACAGATAATTCTATGCATGATAACAAACCCCCTAGGCGTCAGCGTGCTGTCGCGCTTTTCTCTTTAGTAACATCCTTTAAAGATGCTATTACAAAACGATAATAAGTATCAGATTCCACGGTGCAATTTTTTACGGTAATTAAACGCAGTCCAACGACAATTATGGAAAAACCTATTTCTCTTTGCCCAAATGAAGATGTAATCCTTCTGATTCACGAGTCTATGGTGGTGTCCAGCATCTTAGATACAAGGCCTTCACATGTGCAAGCATCCCGTTACTGAATCTCGTATCGGAAACCGATTTGTTGCCACATCACAGATACTCTGGTATATGAATTTCTTTGTTTTGTTTCCGGATTTAATGATCGTTTAAAGTATCTAAGGCTAGAAGCAGTAGTCAGTTCCAAATTTAGGGCCTCTTGTTCCAGCGAAGAGAGAGAGAGAGAGAGAGAGAGAGAGAGAAGAATCAAGTTCGAAGAACGGGCGGACTACCCTAACCTCATCCGCGGCTCGATCCTGAATCTAAATCGGACGATTGGCCAGAAGGCCACGTCTCTGACTACACGGCTACCGGGCGGTGCCGGGTGTCTCGTTCATATTTAGTACGTTAACTGAACTTGGATAGGTTTTATTCGGGCCGATACAAATGTTTTATTTGTTAAACTACTCACACGAACTGCACATTTTTTTTACGATAATGGTTAAATTTTTGATATACAAATAAAACTATTTATTCTTAAGAGTTCTGAGAATTAAACTCTGATACCGTTAGTTCCCCTGAATTTTCTGAAGCATTATCTGTTAAAGAATTAGACCATTTAAAAATTAAGGAGGAAACGATTTCCTTACACCTGGTGCTATCGTAATCCAATCAAATTCAGGGAGATAGCATTGAAGAGGAAAACACAAGGTCAGCAACATTAAGGGAAAAATAGACTCAAGCCTTGAACATCTTACGCATTTTGTGAAATGCGTCTCTGGAGTAGTATGTGTGAAGACACAAGAATGCCATGGAATCCTACAGCTAATTGCTTTTCCTAACCCTAGCTTGTGTTACCGCGTATTCCTTGGTGATACGTAATTCAGACGTCCGAATCATATGTTATGAAGGTATGATTCACCACATGGGCGCTTTTGAGTTACTGACAGATTGGTTTTCCTCGGTATTTCTGTGCTCAGAAATCAGTTAATAACATTTCCAAATCAGTTAATGAAAACTCCAAGAGAGAGAGAGAGAGAGAGAAAACTCAGGATGAACTGCGAAATAAGTTCTACTTGAATAAAACTGGTATTTTAAAAGTTTACAAAATTTCTCCTGAAAGTTGAGTGAAACGGCAGGAACAATTCCTGTTGACATACGCACTGCAATTCGAAATATTTCTCTGAAATCTAAGTCACTTTCTTCAGTGCCTCAACGCAAATTTTTCTCAGACTTTAGCCACGATAACCAATTTGCTAAAAAAAGCGTTACTATAATACAATACGTGAAAAAAGAGTAGGTGAAAACTAGCAAGTTTTAAAAATACCGCAGATTCCGGTTGATTGGGCAATCGGTTGATTGGATCATCCGTTTATTTGGGACAATTTTTAAAGAACATCTGAATTAGATTTTTGGGATAAAGGTTCGCATAACTGGAGTAGCCGCTTAAATGAGCCAAAGTATTCTAGCCCCGATGTGTCTCAATTAAGCGGAATCTACTGTACTTCAAGTGCAGCGGAGCAACATAAAACAAATAACTGCAACCAAAAATATTGTCGGTTCAAGGTTTAGTGGACTGCAAGCTATATCAGTTTTATAATGAAAAAAATTTTTTTTTTTGATTGGAGGTTTAACGACCACCGTGAGCAACTCAATGGGCTATAAGCAGTCGCCCGTCCCTAATTTACGGTCACTGGTTCCAGGGAAGGGAGAGAGCCAGTGCCGTAAGACAAACACAACATCCATGCCTCACCGGGATTCGAACCCGGACCCCGTTCGGACGAATGATCAGAGGCCATCGCTTAGACCACTGCGCCACCGGGGCGGCATAATGAAATTCTTCAAGTGTTTCAGTCAAATAACACCAGCATATTAATGAGCAGCCGTCACAACGATAGACAGATCACTGGATAACTGTGGTAATGGAACTGAATGCTCAATGACCAACGAAAATAATTTGAGTAAAACAACGCAGTTGCTTGCACTTTCGAGGAGATAAACTTGGCGGTGACTTGAAACTCAAATCACCGCCGGATTTTTAAATGACTAGTAAATAAGAAGAGTTGCTAATATACCTCAGGTTGCCACTTACGAGGTTTATATCTCTTGAGTGTCTGTCTCTCTGTAGTAAAATTTGAGATATTTTCATGTGATGTGGTATGAATTTATCTCTCATTACAGTCTGGCATGAGATTCGGATGCTAGAAGAGCCGTAGCGCTTTAGAAGAGTTTACAGCTTTCAGACTTTGACAAAACCTCGAGTATTTTTTCTTAGTTTTTCGTTCATTTGGAAAAGCAATAATTTTTGTTTCAATTTTTTCGTAATTCCGTGTAAATTTTCTGTTGTTTTGTCCTCGAATTCTACATTGTTCTATCAGGAAAAGATGGAAGCCTGAAATTAATAAAGAAAGGACGTAAAAACCTAATTTAATGAAACGCTCTAAGGAATTAAATATCTAGATTGCTCTATTAAGAAAAAGGATAAACAGTTTAGTCAAAAGTTTTGAACTAAAAGCATATTAATTGGCAGAATTATTAACCCAGAAATCAGAAATAACTGAATTGGCGGTTTCTTACTGTTCTACATGTAACTCCATTACAACAGAGAACATGAAAATTACATCTCTCAAGAGCGGAAAGCAATTTTAAAGTTTTCTGATGTAATAGATGTTACATGTAGAACAGTAAAAATCTGGCAATTTAGGCATTTTTGATTACTAGGTGAATAAACCTGTTGCTGTTCCATGTATTTAGTGAAGAATATTTCTTCCACAGATTCCTTATTTGGTATTAATTGGTTTTTATCTAAACACAACGCAGATATATGGTAAGTCCAAAGAATCACAGTTTAGCGTAAACTGTAATACACTCACGGACAATGAAATTTGCGCATCAAGAAGGAAGCATCGGATTGAACTGGAATTTTATGGACGTAATGATACAGATGAATGATACACATGATGGCAAAAACACAGCTGCAGGACAATTACAGAGGGTTCTGTGGCACGCAGTCCGGTCATCTTCAATAGCGCGTCGCACCGCTTCGTACGGCGAAAAACGCTGCAATACGGTCCGGCATGGAGGCGAATAGACGCCTGATGTTGTCTTACGGCAGACTGGCCCACACGTGTTGGACGGTGTGCTCCAAATGCCGGTTAGTGCGGCACTGCGGCAGCCGGCGTTTCAATTGGGTCCCACACATGCGCGGTAGGGGACATGTCCGGGGAGCGGGCAGACCATGGAAGTGTCTGGACATGACGTAGGCAGTCCTGGGCAACCCAGGCCGTGTGCGGGCGGGCATTATCCTGATGGTATAGACCTCCTGGAATCCTGGCCAGGAATGGGAGCACATGGGGCCGTAGGATCTGATCCACATACCGCTGGCCCGTCAATGATCCACGTACCACTACTAGATCTGATCGGCTATCGTAGGTAATGGCTCCCCAGACCATAATGTCTGCAGTGGGGAAGGTGTGGCGCTCGATAGCTAGGTTGAGATTGTGCCGTTGACCTGGGGACCTCCATAGCCGGACACGATGATCATCTGTCCCCAAAACGAAGCGGCACTCATCACTAAACATCACACGTCGCCAGTCTGTGGCGTTCTACGCCCCTATGGCCTGGCACCACTGCAAACGGAGCCGGCGATGTTCCGCTATTAATGACAGCACACGTAAGGAGCGCTAGGATCGCAGATTCGCTTCCGCGAGGCGTAGGGAAATGGTTCGTGAGCACACAGCAGCCGCTACATCTGCTTCCATAGTGGATCGGGTCCCCGTGGGATCTGTTCGTGCCTGGCGCACGATCCCTGGATCCTCTTTACCGGTGGTCCTCCTGGTCCGGCCGGAGTCGATCCGCCGTGTGGCAGTGCCATCACGTGTTCACTTCTCATAACACAGTCGGAGGGTATAGCCAGAACGATCCACATGTCTGGCTGTACGCCGCGCCGACCACCCTGCGGTTTTCAGCCTCATGATCAGGCCTCTCTCAAATTCCGTAAGTTGCGTAAATCGACGTCTATGGCGTCTACCCGGCATTCTTGTCACTCTGTACTCTTGCTTGCGTCAGCCGGTGCTTTTCGCTTTCATGGAGCATCGACTACACGCCGATTTATAAGGATGCCGGTTCGTGCTTGCAGCTCCACCGCAGGGTGTGCGGTCATGCGCACTAGCACCAAACGTGGATCATTTGCGTACCAGCATGCACTCTCGCTATTTGCACATTTTCACGGTTGTAGCATGTTTTGTTCTAGATGCGCAAATTTCATTGTCCACGAGTATATCTATATATATTGTGAAATTTTATTTTAGTTTTACGGGAACTACTTGGATGGATATTTTTTGTTGTCAAAATTCCGGGCTGCACATTAACCCGTCGTCAAAACTGACTCAAGAGAGTAGGCGGAGTGGATTCTGGATCCAGCAGCCGACAGTTGGCGTTTTGTTAATTTTTAGTCATTACCCACCGCCTACGACACCTCGGTCTCTGAACAGTAGGTAAGTAATGAGAAATTTCAGTTGATTGAAAAAATTTTAGTCACTGAAATTTTACATCTATATTGTATATTCATAATAGATTTATCACCTCTTAGGAGTTAGAATTTTTCTGAAATTCAAGAAAATATTAAATTTTATCGAAATCTCGGTAGACACTGAAACGGATATAATTGTTTGATATATAATCATCATCATCATTGTCAACCATTATCAATCCACTGCTGGACGAAGGTCTCTCCAAGTTTCCTCCACAACGGTCTGTCTTGTGCCAGTCTCCTCCATGTTACTCCCGCATACTTTCCAATTTCATCACGTGGTCTTCTTCTGGGTCTTTTCCTGTACCTTGGAATCTAATCTAAAATTTCAGCTGTCCATCGATGGTCTGTCCTTCTGGCAGTATGTCCAGCCCATTGCTCGTACGTGACAGACGTAGTGTTGGTGGCTCCAATATTTTATGCATTTTAGTGTGGAATACCTCGTCCCCCACTCACCTGTTTCGTGGCCCGGCTGTCTAAATGTACTGTGTACGTTTTGAGCTACTTTTCTAGCGTTCTCATCCTCATATTAGTTCATATTCATCCATTTTCTTATCGTTTGCTCACGTTTGGAAGCTGCCAACATGGCGGCTTCCGGTATTTCCTTATCATCTATGGGCGTGGCGGATGCATGTCACGCCACACTTCCCACGTCCATGGTAGTTAACATACTCTCGTCCTCAGATGTGTCTGCTTCAGATGCCTTCCCAGCTTTCTAATACTCCTGCACCGGTGCCTTCACTGGACGTGGCTGCGCTTTCTTCTTCAGCTCCTGCATCTGCCTCGGTGCCTTCCCTGGGTACTACTGAGTTTACTGCCTTGCCTTCGGCCTGTGCTTCTCTTCCCTCACAGCCTTTTGTGCCTGCCGGATCCGAACAGACTTCTCTTCCGAGGATGTCATTTGCCTCTAAAATGCAACGAGGCGCTACTTCTACGGCCGATTCCTCTCAACCAGATGGTCTTTTGCAAGCAACACCTATTATTCAGGTATCCAACCACAAGGTGAAGGTAACGATAGATGACAATTCGCAGATTGGCCGTGAGTTCCATAACCTCCTGGATAGAGGTGTGCTCTTTCATGCTTTACCAAATACTCCATTGCCACGCTACATGGAAGCCCTCTCTGGACATGTGTCGTCTGCGTCCATTGCAGGAATTTCCCGTACTCCTCGGGGTATTTCGGTACAGTTCAATCACAAGGAGGATGCTGACTTTTTTCTTGCAAACGGACTTTCGATTGGGACAAACCATCTCATCTCGTCGCCTCTTTCCAAGCGACCGGTGAACATCACGTTCTATCCTGTTCCACAGGAAGTGCCTGATACTGCACTTCCTCTCTTTGTCAGTCATGTTTGTAAAATTTTTGGCAAGGTCCGTCGCCTCTCTGACGCTCCCCGCGGAACTCGATTTGCACATGCTACAGGACCTCGCCGTCAGTTATTGGTCGTCTTTCCCACCGAGAAAGCCTTGGCGGATTGCCCTACAGAAGCTACTGTTGAAATTGGCGCACGAACGTACAGTTTCAAGATTTTCACTGCTCATTATTGTACACACTGTTTAACACAGAATCACACCACTTCCTCCTGTGACCGCGTTCGACGTGGACGTTCATTAAGTTCGCATCCCACGGCTGACCACATTGGTCTTTCTACTATCCCCACTACTGGTAGTTTGCCTGACGCGAATTCTTCGCAGACGAACATTTCCGTCACGGACAATGTTGCCTTTCCTCCTCTCCCGACCCGTACGATTGTGCATCCACCTTCAAGATTGACAGAGTTGTCTTCGACTACAGACGTGTCTATAGCGGAGTGTTCCGATCCGGGTGTGTTGAGTGGTGGTTTGGCAGATCGGCCGTCTGGCTCTTCTCCTAGCCTCTCGGATATCGGATCTCCATTTACAACCTTGTCTACCATACCCTTGTTGCAACATCTTCCTGAAGCCTCGGCTGTTGTACCAGTCTCCACTAAGGCAGCTCAGCTACGTACTGCTTCTTCGGCGACGTTCGTTTCCCCGTCTCCTGACTTGGGAGGTGAGCCTGATCCACTAATGGATACATCCGCCTCAGCTTCTTCTTCGAAGCGGATTGGAACTTCCAAAGGCGCTGTAAAACAGAAAAAGTTAAAACAACTTTCTGTGCCACATTCTGAGGATTCATCTAGTGTTCCCGAGGTTTCCGGTTCCGGTGTTTCTCCACCTGATGATTCTTCAAACAGTATGCTTCTCCGCTCAGGTCCTGTCAATCCTCTCTCTGATGCTGAGGTTCTACAGGCCGTTGATACGTTTCCTCCAGTTCCTGGACCACTGTCCAGACAACAATTTTTACGTCTTTTTTAACCTGCACGTACGATTGTTGGTTCTGAAGAATTCCTTCACTCACCTGATCTGGACCTGTATGCAGCAGTAACGCAATTAGAAGCTTATGTGTCACTTTTTAAATCTCTGTGTGCCACCGATCCTCGGTATCAGCCTTTTTGAGACGCTACACGCGCCGTCTCGCCTCCTTGAAGGAGCTCGTTGAGAAGCATACATGCGATACCTTCTATCCTTTTACCGATGACCTTTAGCTCTCTTCCTCACACCGATTACTTTTTGTTCTCTCAATGCTAGGGGATTTGCGAACCCGTTCGCAGATTCCCTGGTTTTGCAGACTTAGTGCATGTTGATTCTGATGTTTTCATTGTGTTTGGCTGTGTTTCACAAGTAATGTATTTTAAATTTGCGATAATTGCGTGTTTTTGTTGTGTTTTCACGACTAATCGGTCTCGTTACTTGTGTGATCTCCTCATTATCTCATCATTATCTTATCTGTTGTTTCCTGAATTTGTGCCTGTTTTTTAAATTACCTATAATTGTGAGTGATTGCTGTGTTAGTGATTTCCTCTATCGCGGATTATTATAGTGGTACGTCTGTTACCTTTGTTATTTTTATAAAGTTGCTGAGGTACTAAATGTTGTTTTGCGCTCTAACTACATTTCAGCTCCGTTCGGTTGATTTATGATAGAGCATAGTACATTTCATGCATTTGTGCACATGTGTTATAGTGTTTGACATGCCGTTAGGCCATTCATTGTTCGTGTGCATATTCATTTTTTTTCTGTGTAATGTTGTGCTGCATCGTGGATATACTGACTTTCCGCACTGTTGTTTTCTGTACTGCAGATTCTAATGAATCTCCTATGTCTATATTTCGTTATAGCAATAAACTGGGTACCACTATGGTACCCACAGTTACCAATTCCAATTCCATTGCCATTTCAGGGATTTAACTCTGATCATGATGTCTTCCACTCTTGTCATTTTTCGGATCCACGAGTTCCGCTTCTTATCTCTCCTGGTTACATCAAGCATGCACCTCTCCATGCTGCTTTGAGTTGTCTGCAGCCTTTGTATGTCTCTTTTAGTTAAGGTCCACGTCTCTGCACCATACGTAAGCACTGGAAGGATGCATTGATCAAACACTTTTCTTTTAAGACATAATGGCATATTGCTCTTGAAAATTATGCTGTTTCTTCCAAAAGCTCTCCAGGCAAGTTTTGTACGCCGATTAATTTCTTCATCAATATGACCCTCACTTGATACCTGCTGTCCAAGATAAACGTACGTGTCTGTTATCACCAGCTTTTCTCCATCAATCGATAAATCTTCATTTCTTGTAAAAGCATTGAACATCACTTTTGTCTTCTGAAAGTTCATTTTTAATCCCACTTCTTTATTCTTGTCAGCAAGTTCCTGGATCATACTCTGCAGCTCTGATGGGGTAGTTGCAAAAATGACTAAGTCATCAGCAAAACGAAGGTGGGTTAGATAATCTCCATTAATCTTTATCCCTTTGTTTTCCCAGTTCAGTGATTGAAAGACATTTTCCAATGTGGCATTAAAGAGCTTCGGAGATATGGTGTCACCTTGTGTCACTCCCTTTCCAATTTTTATGTATGTTGTATTTTCAAACAGCCGAATCTTTGCACTTGGATTTTCATAGATGTTATTAATAATATTAATGTATGCATCTTCAATACCGCAGGATTTTAAAGCCATTGTAACTGCTGATGGTTTCACCGAATCAAAGGCTTTTTCATAATCGATAAAAGCCATGCACAATGGAAGTTCATATTCCCTCGCTCTTTCAATTAGTTCTCTCAGTACGTGGATATGATCTATTGTGCTGTAGCCACTCCTGAATCCAGCTTGTTCTCTCGTTTGAGCCATGTCCAGTGTTACCTTCAAACGGTGTGAAAGAACTTTAGTGAAGATTTTATAAACCACTGATAGGAGGCTGATAAGTCTGTAGTTCCTGAGATCCTCAATGTCACCTTTTTTATGTAGCAGGATCATTGTAGCGTTGTTCCAATCCTCAGGAATCTTCCCTTCATTAAGGCATCGAGTGAAAATTTGTGCAAGTACTGTTTCGATTTCTGCACTTGCTTCTTGTATGATGTCTACAGTAATTCAATCTTCTCCTGGAGCTTTTCCCCGCTTCATGTTCTTGATTGCATGTGCAACTTCTGCTGGGAGGACTGGAAGAACTCTGGTACTGGTACCTTCCATGATGTCTGGAGTACATGCATCATCCCTTTCATATAATTTGGAGTAGAAATCTTTCACTCTTGTCAAAATTTCGCCTCTATTTCTTGTTACAGAACCATCTTCTTTTCTCAGAGCCATAATCTGTTTTCTTCCCTTACTGAGATGTCGCTTTGCTATCTTTAGGCTTTAGTTGTTTTCAGTTGCTTTCCTCACTAGTTCACAGTTGAATTTCCTTACGTCTTCAGTGATACTTTTTCGTACTGTCTTGCATAGCTCTATATATTCCACTTTGGAAGTCACATCTTCTTTAGTTGTCCTCATCTCTCTTCTTTTTTGCATCAACATTTTGGTTTTTCCTGATAATTTGTTCACATGCAACTTGTTCTTAGACCCAGCTAATTTTGTTGCTGTTTCCATAAGAGCTTTGGTTACTTTTCTGTTAACTTCAGAAATATCCACTTCTTCCGATGTTAGGCCTTCTAAAGCAGAGAATCTGTTCTTCAGTTCTAACTTGAAGGTATTATGGTGTTTTTTAAGGTTGCTTATGTCATTATATTATGTTTGTCTCATGAGCTTGCCACGTTCGAGTTTAGTGTTGAGGTGCATCTTACATCTCACCAATCTATGGTCACTACCTGTGTTGAACTTATTTAGCACACTGAAATCTTCTATGACGAATTTTTTGTTACACATAATAAAATCAATTTCACTTGTCGTCTCATTTGGATGTCTCCATGTCCATTTCCTGTGTGGCTTTTTCTTGAAAAAGGAGTTCATGATGAAAAACCCTTCTGCCTCCTCAAACTCAACGAGAGTATTTCCACGCTGGTTTCTGTGGCCGTGACCGAATTTACCTAATGAAGTTTCATTCTGTTGCCGCTGCCCTATTTTTGCATTGAAATCTCCCATAATTATCTTCAAGTGCTGCTTACCTTTATTATTTAGATGACGAATTTCCTCATAAAATTCTTCAATTTCTTCTTCTGGATGACTTGTGGTGGGTGCATAAGTTTGAATAATCTGAGCCTGGTATCTTCTTGAGAGTTGGACAACGAGTCGTGCAGCTCTGTCAGAGGAACATTCAACTTCTACAACTTTATCCTTCAGTTTCTTGTTTATTATAAATCCAACATCACTAGTTCTGCCAGTATCTGTCCCACGATAGTAGAAGAGATGTCCACTTTTCAGTTCAATGAGATCTTCTCCTTTTCTCCTCACCTCACTTAGCCCGACGATGTCCCACTTGATCCTTTGTAGTTCCTCTTCCAATTCAAGAAGCCTTGAATCAGAAGATAGGGAACGTCCATTATACGTAGCCAAGGTCAGTATCAGATGGCAGCCTAGTCCGGTCCTCCGGGGATTCTTAGCACCCTCTGCCTTCATGTCGCACTGGCCGCTGCCTTGGCCAGGTACATTCCAGCTGCCGGAGACTGAGGGCCAAGATTTAAGTTGTGGAGTCATTTTGGAGGGGTTTGGCCATAACTCACCACGCTGGCCAAGCGGGTTGGTGAGTGTGGGATAGCATTTCCTCTAATCCCGATGGTGTAGTTATACCGCTATTGGCGGTCGTCAGAGCCCCTTTAGTGGGAACAGGATGTACCACGAGAAGGCGGGGTTGACATTTGTCAAGGAGAGGCTGTGATGTTACGCATCCCCTGACCTTACATCCCATATATATATATATATATATATACTAAAGAGCAAAGCCGAAAACACATATAAATATAAAAGAAAACTAGTTATTCGCTCACTAGAATAGCTATACTAAAAATAGTAAAACTAACATTAAAATTAATAGGATTCTGAATAGTCTACAGAAGCTCACTAAGGTGATTAAATACATGCAAAGATTATTAAATACACTACTTGTGTATTTCATAATATTTCTCATGTATTCTGGAGAGTTAATTCTGCTCTTTCTGATCATACAGGTCCACAATCTTAATTATATATTTTTTTCTCTAGTTAAAATCTCCGCGAGTAGGATTTTTCAGTGTGTGGTGGCCTTCAGCCCCACCCACACTGCCCCCAGCGACCAGGGAGTAGAAGGGGGTTTAGAAGTTTGGGTAAAAAGGTCGGCCATGTTTCCTCAAGAAAGGAGGAAGTTCAGTTGCATAAGAGGTAAGCTCTTTTTATTGTCTTTGGGTTTTGGGATTTCCAAGTTCAATGATTGAACTTCTTGTACTTTTTCTTTTTTTGTTTTCAGCTTTTAGGCACTGGCAAGTCTATTAACTTTTTTGCGGATTTTACCTCTTTCTTTTCTGGGTAACTTTGCGCGTTTTTTAGGGAACTAAGGCCAAAACAGCCGGCCGTTTCATTGTTCTTGTAATTTGCGCTGTGTTTTTAATGTAGTTAAGTTCTTAATAACTACTTAATTATGCACTTAAAGCACTTCTGAAATACTTTGTACATATTGCAACTAATTGTTCATGTCATATAACCTTCACAATGCGTTTCTTTAATTAATTATTGTCTTTATTATATTCTCGTTTTTGTGTTGTCAGAAGTTGTGGAGTAGGGGTTTTTATAATCCAGTTTACTTTCAAGAATCTGTGTTTAAAAAAAAATAATATCTCCTTTTTTATTGCAATGTTAAGAATTTGTAATACTTTTGTATTGCTATTCAGGTTTAAATTCTCTCTCAGGCGAACTTGGTAATTTGTTATTGCTGAACATTATTTCTGATTTATTATGTCACTCTTACAACTTGAGTTTTCTATAATCTTCTTCTTTCTGTTTAATAGTAACAGATGAAGAGCATGGGTCGGGCCAGGAAAGTTATGGATGCTAGCTAAATTGTTAACTAAAGCTTGGTCATGCAACTCTGCGGAGGTCATGACATTTATATATATTCTTTAAAATATATATTTTTAAAAATTTTTTTTGGTGGGCTTATTACTTGCATCTATGACTTTGCAGAAACCCATTTCCAAATAGGTCTTTGTGGAAGTGAGAAAATGCAGAGTTTTTGCTGGTCCTTGATAAAGCCAAGGCTCAGTATTCTCGACACTTTCTGCATTCAGTTGTTTTATTTTTCTCTTTTTACTCACACCGGTCAATACATAACCTTTTCTATGTTGTACTTGGTGTGAGTCAAAAATTTTTTTTTGCTTCAGTCTCTTAATAGAATCATCATCATCATCATCATCATTGTCAACCATTATCAATCCACTGCTGGACGAAGGTCTCCCCAAGTTTCCTCCACAACGGTCTGTCTTGTGCCAGTCTCCTTCATGTCACTCCCGCATACTTTCGAATTTCATCCACCCATCTTCCATGTGGTCTTCTTCTGGGTCTTTTCCTGTCCCTTGGAATCCAATCTAAAATTTCGGCTGTCCATCGTGGTCTGTTCTTCTGGCAGTATGTCCAGCCCATTGCCATTTCAGGGATTTAACTCTGATCATGATGTCTTCCACTCTTGTCATTTTTCGGATCCACGTGTTCCTCTTCTTATCTCTCCTGGTTACACCAAGCATGCACCTCTCCATGCTACTTTGAGTTGTCTGCAGCCTTTGTATGTCTCTTTTAGCTAAGGTCCACGTCTCTGCACCATACGTAAGCACTGGAAGGATGCATTGATCAAACACTTTTCTTTTAAGACATAATGGCATATTGCTCTTGAAAATTATGCTGTTTCTTCCAAAAGCTCTCCAGGCAAGTTTTGTACGCCGATTAATTTCTTCACCAATGTGACCCTCACTTGATATCTGCTGTCCAAGATAAACGTATGTGTCTGTTATCTCCAGCTTTTCTCCATCAATCGATAAATCTTCATTTCTTGTAAAAGCATTGAACATCACTTTTGTCTTCTGAAAGTTCATTTTTAATCCCACTTCTTTACTCTTGTCAGCAAGTTCCTGCATCATACTCTGTAAATCTGATGGGGTAGTTGCAAAAATGACTATGTCATCAGCAAAACGAAGGTGGGTTAGATAATCTCCATTAATCTTTATCCCTTTGTTTTCCCAGTTCAGTGATTGAAAGACATTTCCCAATGTGGCATTAAAGAGCTTCGGAGATATGGTGTAACCTTGTCTCACTCCTTTTCCAATTTTTATGTGTGTTGTATTTTCAAAGAGCCGAATCTTTGCACTTGCATTTTCATAGATGTTATTAATAATATTAATGTATGCATCTTCAATACCGCAGGATTTCAGAGACATTGCAACTGCTGATGGTTTCACCGAATCGAAGGCTTTTTCATAATCGATAAAAGCAATGCGCAATGGAAGTTCATATTCCCTCGCTCTTTCAATTAGTTCTCTCAGTACGTGGATATGATCTATTGTGCTGTAGCCACTCCTGAATCCAGCTTGTTCTCTCGGTTGAGCCATGTCCAGTGTCACCTTCAAGCCGTGTGAAAGAACTTTAGTGAAGATTTTATAAACCACTGATAGGCGGCTGATAGGTCTGTAGTTCCTGAGATCCTCAATGTCACCTTTTTTATGTAGCAAGATAATTGTAGCGTTGTTCCAATCCTCAGGAATTTTCCCTTCATTAAGGCATCGAGTGAAAATTTGGGCGAGTACTGTTTCGATTTCTCCACTTGCTTCTTGTATGATGTCTACAGTAATTCCATCTTCTCCTGGAGCTTTTACCCGCTTCATGTTCTTGATTGCATGTGCAACTTCTGCTGGAAGGACTGGAAGAACTCTGGTACTGGTACCTTTCATGATGTCTGGAGTACATGTATCATCCCTTTCATATAATTTGGAGTAGAAATCTTTCACTCTTGTCAAAATTTCGCCTCTATTTCTTGTTACAGAACCATCTTCTTTTCTCAGTGCCATAATCTGCTTTTTTCCCTTACTGAGATGTCCCTTTGCTATCTTTAGGCTTTGGTTATTTTCAATTGCTTTCCAATCTGTTCTTCAGTTCCAATTTGAAGGTATTATGGTGTTTTTTAAGGTTGGTTATGTCAATATATGTTGTTTGTCTTATGAGCTTGCTACGTTCGAGTTTAGTGTTGAGGTGCATCTTACATCTCACCAATCTATGGTCACTGCCTGTGTTGAACTTGTTCAGCACACTGCAGTCTTCTATGACGAATTTTTTGTTACACATAATAAAATCAATTTCACTTGTCGTCCCATTTGGATGTCTCCATGTCCATTTCCTGTGTGGCTTTTTCTTGAAAAAGGAGTTCAAGATGAAAAACCCTTCTGCCTCTGCAAACTCTACGAGAGTATTTCCACGCTGGTTTCTGTTGCCGTGACCGAATTAACCTACTGAAATTTCATTCTGTTGCCGTTGCCCTATTTTTGCATTGAAATCTCCCATAATTATCTTCAAGTGCTGCTTACCTTTATTATTTAGATCACGAATTTCCTCATAAAATTCTTCAATTTCTTCTTCAGCATGACTTGTGGTGGGTGCATAAGTTTGAATAATGTGAGCCTGGTATCTTCTCGAGAGTTGGATAACGAGTCGTGCAGCTCTGTCAGAGGAACTTTCAACTTCAGAGCTGCACGACTATATGAATGTCAATAAAAACACATCCTTAAACTTTTGAACTTTCATTTGTGTTTATTGCCTTTGTGACGTACTACAGAAGTGAAACATGTATCAAGACGACAAATCTGCAGCGTTACATTCCGCCGGTGTAGCTTAGTCGGTTAAGCAACTCACTCCGGAACGAGTAGACGCGGTTTCGATCTCCGTTACCGACAAATTTGTGTTTCCACATTGGCATCCGATTGTGGGACATGAATCTACCGGCTGTTGGGTTCTTCGAAAAATGTGTGATGTTTATTTCACACTTTGTCTGGAAATAATGAAAATTCCTCCTTCTCTTCAAACAACAACAACTACAACTACAAAAAATGAAGAGGGAGATGATATCGCGTGCTACAGAGGTGAACACGTGTCAAGACAAATCTGCAGCGATGATTCCGTTGGTGTAGTTTAATCGGTTAAAACAACTGGCTCCGTAGTGAGGACGCGCGGATTCGATCTCCGTCACTGACAAATTTGTGAATATCATACCTGAGAAAAAGAAAAGCAATTTGGAAAGCTTAGTGAAGAGATTTGATTCATTCGATTATACGTTGCTCCAACTCACTTAATATTTTCGTAGAAAGATTTTGCAATGTCAGGAATTCGAAAAATCCTAAATAATTACAAGATTCCTTTTTGCATTTCAGAAAACTATTAGTAAGCCTTGTAACCTTGCGCTTAACTACATGTTAGCTTCGATTGAAAAACTTTTGTTTTATTACACGATTAGAGTCATTCACAGATAACAAATGTTTTCATTCAGGAACTATTCTGGAGTCGAATTTTCTAGGAATTTCAAAGTCTCATAGTTGAAACGTTTTCTTAGATACAGAGAATTCTGCTGAATACCAATCTCAGTACTGAAATAGAAATTCCTATACAGAATGTAATATTCAGTTTTAATAATTCACATATTTCTATTTTCTTTTAAAATGACTTACAAGAGCTTATGTTATGAATACATTTTATTTAATTATTTATTCAAATTTACTGGCGCAAGAGCCAGACTTGGCTTAAGAGCTCCAAAACACGATATATGGCATATGTGCAAAAGGTCTACTCGGCCAGAGGGGATATGAATGTATGCGCGAATCAATCTTCTGTCAAACTTTCTTTGATAAGGGTCCCCTAACCGTGATGACCATCCAGCAGTGCACCGGCCTGTCGTTACGCCACTGGCTTCTGGATATCATCACAGAAACTGTCTTATACCTCCATTTAACCTTCCTTTTGAGTTTCTGTTTTCTTATATAAATTTAGTTTCTTCTCGTCAAACGTTTTCTCGCTGAGCGATACATTACTTCTCGGAAGAACTTTTTCAATTTTGCAACACCAACTGTGAGTCAGAGCAGGTTATACACAGTCGAGTCACATTATTGGGACCACTTCCTACTTTTGACGTCACCAGCGCGTAGCTAATGAATGAAGGCACGTGTCGTGAGCTGGCTTGGCGGGTATATAAGGTGTGCTGTAAGCATTTTGAAAACATATCACTCGCTGCCGTCATGGATAAAAGGAGGGATTTATCAGCAACACACTGGCCGAATGAACCAGGGGGCTACCGATAGTGTGTCTAAAACGACAGTTCAGCGAACCCTGCTACGTATGGGGCTCCGATGGTCACTGCACCTATGCAAACGAAGGTACATCGGCAAAAAAGGCATGCAATTGCACGGCAGTATGGGAATTGGACCAACGCTGATTGTCAAAGGATTCCCTTCTCCGATGAGTCAAGTTTTCTGCTTCATCGAACGGATGGACGTTGGCGTATAAAGCGAGAAACATCGGAGAACAAACACTCTTCAACCATTGCCGGAAGAACACAAGCTGGTGGGGGCAGCGTTATGGTGTGGGGAATGTTTTCGTGGCATTCTGTGGGTCCACTCATACCTCTGGAAGGCACTATGGACGGAATTCGTTATGAATCCATCCTTAAAGAGTACTTACATCCATACATGCTGATTGTCTTCCCTGGTGCGGATGCGATCTTCCAGAACGACAATGCGACGTGTCACACAGCTAGAAATGTCCGAGAGTGGTTGGAAGAGCCAAAGTACTTTTCTGGCCCCCTAATTGCTCAGACTTAAGTCCATTTGAGCATCTGTAGTACCACCTGGATCGTATTGTTCGCTCTATGGGTTCTCCACCACGCACCCTCCAGCAGCTCTTAGATGCACTGCAGTCAGCATGGCTCCACATACCTGTGAACACCTTCCTGCACCTTACTGAGCCACTCCCAGCCGGTCTTACTGCTGTCTGCGCTGCACACGGCAGTTACTCTGGATATTAGCTGGTTGTCACAATAATGTGACTCTACCGTGTACACTGCTGGCCACCCAAAATGCAACACCAAGAAGGACACGAGATAGCAAAACCAGATTTACTGGACACATAACAACTGATACAAAGATGAAACGATTGAGCTTACAGGCCCGTGCGACTTGCGGAACACGCAGACATCAATAGTTCGTGTGGCCCCCATGGCTGGCAATAACGGCCGCTACACACCGTGGCATCGAACGAAAGAGGCTTTGGATGTGAACTTGGGGTATGTCGGTCCAGGTTGCTTCCACACGTTGCCACAGTTCATCAGGCGTAGCCGCGGGTGGTGCTTGCTGGGCCACTCGGTTGCCGATCAGTGACCAGACGTGTTCGATGGGCGACATATCGGGAGAGCAGGCAGGCCACGGCAGCAGTGACACCTGGTGTGCCGTGAAGAATTATTGCACGATGCGTGCCACGTGTGGGCGCGAATTGTCCTGTTGAAACGTGGCCGCTGGCAGGTCCTGCAGGTAAGGGAAGACTACAGGCTCCAAAACGTCGGAGATGTAGCGGTGGCTGTTGAGTGTACCGGCGATGTGTACCAGAGGGGTGCGGATGTCATATGCAATTGCGCCCCAAACCATAACGCCAGCCGACGGACCGGTATGTAAATGCGTAATGTAGGCGACATGCAGTCTCTCGCCGCGGTTCCGCCACACGTGAATCCGACCATCGTGGTGTTGTAGGCAGAAGCGGGATTCATCGGAGAAGACAATGTCGTGCCATTCCGTAGTCCAGGTGCGGCGTTCAACGGCCCACTGCCGCTGCACTCGCCGGTGTTGTAATGTCAGTGGTAATTGGAGCAATGGGCGCTGTGCGACAAGTCCCCGCTTCTGTAGACGACGTCGAACGGTACGTGCTGGCACAGGTAGTTGCACAACACACCATAATTACTGCGCTAACGTTCGTGATGTGGCAGTGCGAGCCGTCAATCCCGCCGCACAACATGCCGGTCCTCTCGTTCGGTGGTGTGCTGCGGGTGCGGCAATCGCTCACGTCGGTCCGTCCGTCCCTCCTGCACTCACCGAATCCATACTCGCCTCACTGTGGCTGGATGTCGTCCCACACGTTCGCCGATGTCTCGGTACGATAAACCGCTGTCACGATAAGCCACTATTCGTCCTCTGTCGAAACCCGAAACGTGCTGGAATGACTGCCGTATTCTGCGACGAGGCATCAGGAAGCTTCCCACGCACAGGTCCGGTAGCACAACACACTTCCACTACTTACACCCCGCCTTCTGTGCACTCTTCTTATAGTGCTTCTCGGTGGCGTGCCCGGCGCACGTGATTTGCATATGCCCTGCAATGCTAATCGTTTGCATGTCCTCTCGCGGGCGACGCATGCTGCGAATTTCAGGCCAAGCGGATGCTTTCTTCTTGCTGTTGCATTTTGGGTGGCCAGCAGTGTAATATCAAGGTTGAATGTATACGTTTGGCAGAGAGTTGAACGATTTATTTGACATGGAGCTGTCGAGGTAATTACACTGGCGGAAAGTGAAAAAAGAACACCAAGAAGGAGACGTCTGATACCAACGAAATTTATACAGCATAATAACGGAATACAGAGGATAACGTGATCAAAACATTATGGCAAAATACAGCTGTATTTGCTGGAAAACTGAAAAATAACATTTCCATGTAACATGGTTAGTACGAGGTTGAACGGCCATGAACTGCGTCACACTGCGCAATTCTGGCATGGAGTATGTCGTACCGATGTTAGATGTAAGTTTGGGGTATTGAGTTCCAAGCATCCTCAACCTGGACGCGTAAATCGGAGATGGTCGTGGCTGGCCGTAGAGACCGGATCAGTCGCTGTCCCATAAAATTCCACACGTGCTCAATGCGGAACAAATCCGGTGAACGTGCAGGCCATGGAAGTTGTCTCACACCCTGAAGTGCATGTTGCGTTGCACGTGACGTGTGTGGGCGTGCGTTATCTTGCTGGAAAACACCACGATGGACCGACCTTACAAATGGTACAACAACGGGCTGAATGATGTTGTTGATGTAGGAGGTGCTGTTTAACGTGCCCGGTACAAACACTAGTTGTGTATGGGAGTGATAGCTGATCGCTCCCCACACCAGGAGATCAGGTGTAGGCCCTGTGTATTGCTGGCGGATACAAGAAGGGTGGAGACGCTCCCCTGTGCGTCTGCGAACACGCATACGGCCATCGGAGGCTCCCAAGCAGAATCTGCTCTCATCGCTGAACACAACAGATCGCCATTGCGTTCTCCAGTGCAGACGTTAGCGACACCACTGCAGCCGTTCTTGACGGTGGGCTGGAGTCAGAGGTACACATGCCAGAGCACACGTCCACGTAGTCATGCATCCAGTAGACGGTTGCGGATTGTTCGCACAGTCACCTCAGGTGCAACGGCAGTTTGGATTTGCGTCGCAGTGGATGTTCTGCTTGACAACGCCGCTCTTCTCATGCGTCGATCGGTCCGCTCATCAGTCCGTCTGTGACTCCCGGTTCCACGACTTCTCGCGTGGGAATGTTCCTCGGACCATTTACGCCCCCATCGTACCACCACCGATACTTCCCGTCCAATTCGCTCCGCAATACGACGATACGACCACCCGGCCTCGCGGAGTCCTACTAGACGACCTCGCTCAAAGTCCGATAACTGCTGAAATCGTACACGTCTTCCATGTCCAGGCATTGCAGCTTCTTTAGGGTCTTCGCACGTGTCGGTACGCCGATGACTGATTACATTCACTTCGCCGAACTCCTTAAATACCACCGCCGATAATTTGCATATTATGCCGTGCTGTGGCGTAAGCGCTCACCGGTTGGTCCCGAAATTAACATCACACCTATGTAAACTCAACCCCATTAACGTATGTAAATTTCATGATCGTCTGCCAATTCCTTCTTGGTGTTCTTTTTTCACTTTCCGGCAGTGTATTTGTATACTACAAAGTCCTATAGCGATTTATATGTGTCGAGAGTTAGGTACGAGAATTGTTGATATTGAGATCGTTGTGTATACAATGAGTGACCTGACGTTTCAGTAATGGACGAAATACAGGCGAACTATTGTAAGTTATGTTGATTTTTTTTTACAAACGAACTATTTGTAAGCTTTTTTGATTTTTCTCCTGGCCGTTTGAATACTGCTTTGACAAATGCGACATCTGTTAACGAAGTTAATTACGAACATAAACAGAGACACATATTTAAGCATGTAAACTATTTACTATTTAAAGTGAAACATCGTGAACCACCTACTGGAAGAAACAGCAACAACAGTTTATTCAGTTTGAACTCCACCACTAAGAGAATCCTAGAGCATAGTATTGTTATATTTTAAATTGTTAGAATTAATTTCTGTCAACATGTTGTGCGCTTGTATTTGTATAAATAAATTCCTTTCTTGATATATGGACGGCAATTCTGTTCCTTCTAGAGGTGAAGGTTAATCTAAGCAAAATACTTTGTCTCCAAAATGAGAGAAATATAAAAAGTCCAACATTTTGAAAGTGTTTAAAGCAAAAGTTACTTGGTATTTAATATCATAGAAAAACGAGAAAGGTATAAAATCCCTTACCGGTAATCTTTTCCGTTGCAGAAGTCCCAGGCAGAAGCATGGCAGATGATGTCTCTATCCTTAGGTTTCTCAATGAGAGAATATTTCCAGAACTCCTCTGGCATGGGCTTCAGGCCCAGCGATGTGAAAAATTCTTCAGATATTTTAAACATATTCAAAGCTGTCATATTCTAAAAAAAGTACAAAGAAATACAGCACGCAAGTCTAATATGAACGAGTGACAGTAATAAATCACTCTATAGCTAAATGACCAAAGCCTTAATATCAATTCACGTTCATCAAACAAAGGTCTTCGCTCTTTCCACGTTTATAAGTGAGTCACGGAAAAATTCTCATTGGCCGCCACCGGGATTCGAAACCATTTTTCCGTGACTCACTTATAAACATGGAAAGAGCGAAGACCTTCGTTTGATGTTCCTGGTGCACGTCAAATGTCTGTATTAATTATCAATTCAAGTTGTTCAAATTTGTTACAGGATATCTCAGTAGTTAGTAGACCCTCTGCCTCATAGAAAAATTTGATGAGACTTGTTCTTTCCTTCAATACCTAGTTTATACTTTCGACTATCAAATTAATATCGCGGAGTGACAGATTTAGGTTGTCTTTTGCTTTGATATACGGTTATAGCACGGTTGTACAGTGACCGAACAGAACATAGTAACTGCCGCCTCTAATAATGACAATGAAAATTATAACACCCACGTAGGATTGATAGACATTATATAGGTTATATAAAAACGCACATTATGTCAATGGAAAGGAAGGCTCATAGAAATGTAATGTTCTTCATAGTTTAAATGACAGTTCCATACGGTGCAATACTCAGAAGAGAAGTTGAACCTTTAGGTCTCCCATGTAAAGCACCGAAACGAGGCCTTTGTTATTTATCAAATTGTAAGAATATGGGAGCTGAAAGTTGTGTGGCAAGTTTCTCTCCCGAACAGGATTATTTTTTTCATGATTTTATGTGAAAAATTCCCACCCACAATTGCACATGTACTGTACTCATAGGCACACGGGACAAAAATTAGTCACCTCTGGCAGAACTTACCTAATAACGAGTGACGGCGCCTCTTGCCTTGATAACAGCATGAATCCGGTGTGATAGAGACTCCATGAGGTTGTGGATGCATTGAACATCGATTTGCAGCCACTACAGCGTCAATTGGTCCCGAAGTCCGCCAGAGTACGTGGGTGTCCATTCCGGCGTTTCAACTTGTGTTCTAAATGATCTCACAGATTTTCAATAGGATTTAAATCTGGGGATTTGGCGGGCCACTCGAGGTAAGACAGTGTTACTGATAGTTCATCGTACTATTCAGACACAGTTTTAGCCTTGTGCACGCGGCAATTGTCGTCTTGGAAAACAGGAGTGGCAATATGATGCTGCTCCTGTAGATGTAGGGCAAAAGGCAATACATCTGCATTCAGAATGCAGTGATATGCATACTGGTACAAATTCATCGTCACTACAACGAGAGGGCCCATTTCGTGGTACGAAAAATATCCCCCACACATCACAGAACCCCCTACTACTTGAACAACACCTTCGACACAATTAGGATTCAAGGCTTCATTGGGCCTGCGATGGACTCGTCTCCTCCCATCATTGGAGTACAAACAAAAACGAGACTCACCAGACCAAATTATTCGTTTCCAATCCTCCACACCAAAGTTTTGGTGCTTCTGAGCCCATTCATAACGTGCAACTTTGTGACTTGCTGTTAAAAGAAGCCTCTTCCGTGGTATTCTGCTCCAGATGTCCATCGTTTGCAGTTCTCTTTGCAATGTTCTTTCGGAAATTTGTTGGAGTGGACTTTCATCGACTGTTTGCAGCAATTGTTGCCTGGTTTGGAACCGATTTGCAGTTACTAGGCGTGAAACATGGCGGCGGTCCCTGTTGGTGAGAATCGTTTTGCGGCCACAGTTACGTCGCCGATTTTCAGTTGACTGCGAACTACAACACTGTTTGTAGACCCACTAGACAATACGCTTCGACACACTAAAAAAGTGCGCGACTTCATTCACTTTGTGTCCGTGGGCACGGCGAAACACGATGACTCCTTTTTACCCTCAGTAACGTCTGTCTTTACACACCAAATTCAACACACACGTTGCTTTTCCCTACTGCAAGAGGCAGAAATAATCCTGTAGACCGCATCAGTGTTATTTATATCCCAACAATGTTATTCAGGGTGACTCATTTCTCTTAGGGGTGACTCGTTTTTTGTCCGGTGTGTTAACTGTGACACTGTTCCCCCATTTTAATGAAATCTTAGAAAAAAAAAATCTTTCAGACAAAAAATGATATGATGCATAAGTCTCCCGTATTCGTGAAAAATAACTGGTGACAAATCAAAGCGTTTTACTTGCGTCTGATCTAATTTCACACTTCTTAAGAAAAAAGCTGTTATGAAACCATACGAGTAACTACTTCACTTGTGCATGTTCTCCTGCACAGACACAATACGAAGGCATACTTGATGAAATTACGATTCTGCGCATGTGATAGTTATGGTACTCGCGAGCATAGGCCCTTTCGTTTTAATGGAAATTATAGTGAATCAGGAAGAAGGATGCTGGAGATCCAGCGTGCATTATGAAGTGGATATACACTATATTGACAAAAGTCACCGGACACCTGGAAGAGAAACACAACATAGTGTTTATTGACATACATTAGTACGGTGTCGGTCCACCTTTGATCTTAATGTATGCACTGACGCTTCGACACATGTTTCGACAAGGTTTTGAAACACAGCGATAGGTATGCCCTTCCATTCAGTACATAATGCTGCCGCTAACTGTTGCTTAGTAGTAGGCCTTGGTTCCAAACTTCCTATGCGGTGCTCTAATTCATCCCATAGGTGCTCTATGGGGTTAAATTCAGGACTTTGTACTGGCCAGTCCACACACGATACGGAATTATCGTCAAACTACGCCGTAACAGTTTTTGCTTTATGGCTCAGTGCATTATCCTGCTGGTACCAACAAGGCTCTGTTCCATAGTATTGCCACAGAGTTGGTAAGGCATAATTGTCCAGAATATCGAGGTAGACGTGCTGGTTAACAGGTTTGTCCACGATAACTAATGGACCGGGACCATACCACAAAAAACACCCCCACACGAGTACACTGACAGCTCCAAACTTGACCGTATAGGAACAGTACATTGTGGTAAACAGCGTTCCCCCGGCTGCCTCCATACCCACAAAAGGCCATCAGACTGATGGATAGTGTATCTGGATTCATCAGTCAATAGACCCCGTTTCCATTGATCTGCAGTCCACGATAAATGTTCTTTACACCATGTTAAAAGACGAGTAGCATTCCGAGTGGAGATTTAAGGCTTATGAGCAACCGCACGACCACGATAAGCCACGGAACGAAGTTCTCTGCTAATGATTTGTTTACATACCGACGTTCCAGCATTTTTACTCACCTGTACACTGAGGTATTGTGCAGTACTCCGTCGATTAGCTGTAACGACTTTCCTGAGGCTTCGACGTCCTCTATCACTGATTTTCTTTTGTCTGCCGGTACCTTTTGCTACTTCAGGCTCGCCATGTGTCTTCCACTTCTTCAGTACATCCAAAACAGCTGACTTAGGTATGTTTAAACGCCTCTCGGTTTCTCTTATGGACAACCCACTGATATAACACCCAACAATCTTTCCTTTCTCAAAGTCAATTCTGCCACGCGGCGACATTTTCACTCAACCTCACAGTGCAATATGATCGCGGTCAGCTGCAGACTTGTTTTTATACCGTTTGCAGCTGTATCACGCATTTTAACAACGCAGCGGATCCGTTCATTTGCTTTTGAAGGGGTATCCGGTGACTGTTTTCAATATAGTGTATGTATTTCTGTCTGAAAGTGTCTAGTTTTAGATGTTGATGGAAAGCATAGAAATTAGTATCTAATCCTCAAATTCTGATGAAGTCAGAATGAACATATTTGTGACTATAGTGAGCCGCATATTCAGATATGTTTCGGAAATTCATTTTGAGAAATTTTTGGTTTAGTGGATTAATGAAACGTACGAAGCGATAAAGCAATAATAATACTCATGTGGCTTTTAAGGGCATTTCATTCAGCAGAGTTGTCCTCAACTGCGTCTACCCCTTAGAATAAAAATGTTTTAATCCTATGTAGGTACTGCATGACATACATAATTGATACAATGTCATTATACTAGCTAATATGGTAACATTCTGAAGCGTTGTCATCAGGTTTGGGCCAATCAGAATTTGGTGGCAGTACTGCGGAATGCTTACCTTGGCTACCTACAACGGACGCTCCCTATCTTCTGATTCAAGGCTTCTTGAATTGGAAGAGGAACTACAAAGGATCAAGTGGGACATCGTCGGGCTGAGTGAGGTAAGGAGAAAAGGAGAAGATCTCATTGAACTGAAAAGTGGACATCTCTTCTATTATCGTGGGACAGATACTGGCAGAACTAGTGGTGTTGGATTTATAATAAACAAGAAACTGAAGGATAAAGTGATAGAAGTTGAAAGTTCCTCTGACAGAGCTGCACGACTCGTTATCCAACTATCGAGAAGATACCAGGCTCAGATTATTCAAACTTATGCACCCACCACAAGTCATCCTGAAGAAGAAATTGAAGAATTTTATGAGGAAATTTGTCACCTAAATAATAAAGGTAAGCAGCACTTGAAGATAATTATGGGAGATTTCAATGCAAAAATAGGGCACCGGCAACAGAATGAAACTTCAGTAGGTAAATTCGGTCACGGCAACAGAAACCAGCGTGGAAATACTCTCGTAGAGTTTGCAGAGGCAGAAGGATTTTTCATCTTGAATTCCTTTTTCAAGAAAAAGCCACACAGGAAATGGACATGGAGACATCCAATTGGGACGACAAGTGAAATTGATTTTATTATGTGTAACAAAAAATTCGTCATCGAAGACTGCAGTGTGCTAAACAAGTTCAACACAGGTAGTGACCATAGATTGGTGAGATGTAAGATGCACCTCAACACTAAACTGGAACGTGGCAAGCTCATAAGACAAACAAAATGTATTGACATAACCAACCTTAAAAAACACCATAATACTTTCAAATTGGAACTGAAGAACAGATTCTCTGCTTTAGAAGGCCTAACATCGGAAGAAGTGGATATTTCTGAAGTTAACAGAAAAGTAACCAAAGCTCTTATGGAAACAGCAACAAAATTAGCTGGGTCTAAGAACAAGTTGCATGTAAACAAATTATCAGGAAAAACCAAAATGTTGATGCAAAAAAGAAGAGAGATGAGGACAACTAAAGAAGATGTGACTTCCAAAGTGGAATATATAGAGCTATGCAAGACAGCACGAAAAAGTATCACTGAAGACGTAAGGAAATTCAACTGTGAGCTAGTGAGGAAAGCAATTGAAAACAACCAAAGCCTAAAGATAGCAAAGGGACATCTCAGTAAGGGAAGAAAACAGATTATGGCTCTGAGAAAAGAAGATGGTTCTATAACAAGAAATAGAGGCGAAATTTTGACAAGAGTGAAAGATTTCTACTCCAAACTATATGAAAGGGATGATACATGTACTCCAGACATCATGAAAGGTACCAGAGTTCTTCCAGTCCTCCCAGCAGAAGTTGCTCATGCAATCAAGAACATGAAGCGGGGGAAAGCTCCAGGAGAAGATGGAATTACTATAGACATCATACAAGAAGCAAGTGGAGAAATTGAAACAGTACTCGCCCAAATTTTCACTCGATGCCTTAATGAAGGGAAGATTCCTGAGGATTGGAACAATGCTACAATGATCCTGCTACATAAAAAAGGTGACATTGAGGATCTCAGGAACTACAGACCTATCAGCCTCCTATCAGTGGTTTATAAAATCTTCACTAAAGTTCTTTCACACCGCTTGAAGGTAACACTGGACATGGCTCAACCGAGAGAACAAGCTGGATTCAGGAGTGGCTACAGCACAATAGATCATATCCACGTACTGAGAGAACTAATTGAAAGAGCGAGGGAATATGAACTTCCATTGTGCATGGCTTTTATCGATTATGAAAAAGCCTTTGATTCGGTGAAACCATCAGCAGTTACCACGGCTCTGAAATCCTGCGGTATTGAAGATGCATACATTAATATTATTAATAACATCTATGAAAATGCAAGTGCAAAGATTCGGCTGTTTGAAAATACAACACACATAAAAATTGGAAAGGGAGTGAGACAAGGTGACACCATATCTCCGAAGCTCTTTAATGCCACATTGGAAAATGTCTTTCAATCACTGAACTGGGAAAACAAAGGGATAAAGATTAATGGAGATTATCTAACCCACCTTCGTTTTGCTGATGACGTAGTCATTTTTGCAACTACCCCATCAGAGCTGCAGAGTATGATCCAGGAACTTGCTGACAAGAGTAAAGAAGTGGGATTAAAAATGAACTTTCAGAAGACAAAAGTGATGTTCAATGCTTTTACAAGAAATGAAGATTTATCGATTGATGGAGAAAAACTGGAGATAACAGATACGTATGTTTATCTTGGACAGCAGATATCAAGTGAGGGTCACATTGATGAAGAAATTAATCGGCGTACAAAACTTGCCTGGAGAGCTTTTGGAAGAAACAGCATAATTTTCAAGAGCAATATGCCATTATGTCTTAAAAGAAAAGTGTTTGATCAATGCATCCTTCCAGTGCTTACGTATGGTGCAGAGACGTGGACCTTAACTAAAAGAGACATACAAAGGCTGCAGACAACTCAAAGAAGCATGGAGAGGTGCATGCTTGGTATAACCAGGAGAGATAAGAAGCGGAACTCGTGGATCCGAAAAATGACGAGAGTGGAAGACATCATGATCAGAGTTAAATCCCTGAAATGGCAATGGGCTGGACATACTGCCAGAAGGACAGACCATAGATGGACAGCCGAAATTTTAGATTGGATTCCAAGGGACAGGAAAAGACCCAGAAAAAGACCACATGGGAGATGGGTGGATGAAATTCGTAAATATGCGGGAGTGACATGGAGGAGACTGGCACAAGACAGACCGTTGTGGAGGAAACTTGGGGAGACCTTCGTCCAGCAGTGGATTGATAATGGTTGACAATGATGATGACTGCGGAATTGTTTCGAGTGCTGAACTCTCAACTAAAAGTGTTTTTTTTTTTTTAGATTGGAAGCTTAACGACCACAGTGAGCAACTCAATGGGCTATAAGCAGTTGCCCGTCCCTAATTTATGGCCGCTGACTCCAGGGAAGGGAGAGAGCCAGGGCCGTAAGACAAACACAGCATCCATGCCTCACGGGATTCGAACCCGGACCCTTCTCGGACGAATGGTCATAAGCCAGCGCTTAGACCACTGAGCTACCGGGGCAGCCAGCTGAAGGTGCACTGAGCCCAACAGTGTGCGAAAGGATAAAAAACTAAAGGTTAGAAAAATTAACGATAGCAAACAAACTAGAACGTTTGTATTTCAGCCTTTTGTAAGCCAGTTTTACGATCTTGTTCATGAGCTATCTCCTTTAGCAGATCAGACTTTTAGGTTGTCTGATTTAAAGTACCAAAGCTTACTCTTTCTGTATTCTGTTTCTTCACCTTCGATTTTTCTTCCCCTGCGAAAATAAATTTGAAAACGAAATCCGGTTGGCAGAATCATTTTGAGTCAAAAACAAATCACAACATTACCTTGTATTAAAAAAATGACAATGGGAAGAATTAAAATTTTATTTTGTGTCAGTTACTATTTTCATTATTGTCAGATTCATTGGTTCAGTTTTAACACGTTTTCATGGAGGCAGATTACAAATTGAACGATAACATGTTTCAGCGATGTCAGTGGTTACAGTCAGCGTTGAAAACTTTTAGGCCACAATCACGTGACGTCTTGCAACATGATCTACATTTTATAGAAACTTTTCCCATTGGGCGGTGTTTGAATTTTTGACTGCAGTAAATATGCCGCTGATTGGCATTCATCGTGATTGAGATTGGTTTTCATTATGAAGATGATTGTGCAAAGATCGTCCACTTAAAAATAGTGGGCAGGATGGTAACAAAGTGGGTACAATTAGGAGGTATTTCCTTTTATTACGCAGTTGTTAATTCATGTACTTCAAAGTAAACGGCATGCAAATAGCAAAATCGCCATCCAACTCACGTGCAGATACTTCAAGAAAATGACGAGTGTACTAGCTTGGAAGGTGAACCTGTCATCCTCTGCAACTGGTTCTGAACAGCATACCCGTTCGTCATCCGAGATACGTAGGAGTGATGGAAAAAGATCAAGTGTCGGCGGAACCAGAGGTTAAGTGCGATTAAGACAGTGGAATTATACAAAGTTTGGTAGATTAGATACAGTGAAGTCGGCTCACATTGTTCCGGGAACAAAGCAAGGTCCCAGATTCCATCCACATGCATTCTGGGTTAGGGCACATGCAATTTTATCATCATTCACTCCAACAGCTTGCTTCTCGTATGACAGGCTGATACGTTGTCCTAAATTAAATTTTTTTTCTTAAGTTTATCTCTTAGCGTTTTTGTCGCCAGCAGACTACCTCAGCAGTACGTTGCTTAAGTCATCACAAAGCCGCGTTTATCTTCTATATTGAAACGATTCGCATGAGTATTTTTTCATGCCGGGAGGAATCGCCAATACTCAGTTAAAGCATGCTACTAGCTCCAGAGAAAGGACAGAACTTGACGACACGCAGAACAAACAGCACCCACAAAGTACTCTCTGTACTTTGCTGCACAAGTACAGAGTTGTGTAATCTGTTCAAGATTAATTTTTAATTTTCTTTTAAACTGCAACAACTACCTTCTTTCTTTCTGTTCTTCACTTTATATATTGAAGTAGCAAATTATTTAAAAAATCTACCTGGTTAAGTGTTGGGCCACTCTTGGCCTTTGAAACCACCTCGATGCAGAGTAGCATGGAATTAACGAGGTACTGATATAATTCTATAGGTGTGTTCAGCCAAGTGGATGTGAGGGAGTCCGTCAATTGTCGAATGTTCGCAGGAGGAGGACCTCTCAATCTCTTCCGACAATTTTTCAATTGGGTTAAGATCTGGAGACTGTGGGAGGCAATTTAGCACTTTGAAGTCACTACTGTGTGACGAAAGTAATGATCCTGCTGAAAGTACTCTTACATGTACGAGTGATTTTTTTTTGATTGGAGGTTTAACGACCACCGTGAGCAACTCAATGGGCTATAAGCAGTCGCCCGTCCCTAATTTAGGGTCACTGGTTCCAGGGAAGGGAGAGAGCCAGTGCCATAAGACCAACACAACATCCATGCCTATGTATGAGTGTGCCCGATTCCCCATGTTGTTAAGATACTTCGTGGCATCCAAAAGCTGTTCAGTTCCACAAGTACTAAGGAACTAAGGTCCAGTCATAAAAATGGATCCCAGACCATTACACCATCTCCACCAGCTTGTAAAGAGAAATCTATGCTGTTGGGATCCATCGTTTACTGTTATTGACGCCCTATTATGCCCCATAAATAGGCTTGTATTAACTGAAAACGTGATGGTCCGACCGGGGCAACCTTTTCCTGCCCTTAATGATCCAGTTTCAGTTCTCTCATGGTCACTTCAGACGAATTTTCTGGTTTTTAGAAGAGACGAGTGATACACGAAGGTAATGTCTGCTGTTGTAGCCCACTTGCCCCAGTGAGCAGCTGTCATTGTATGTTGAAAGTTCCCTCTCCACACCGCTGTTGTACAATCTCGGTTACATGACGCAATGGAACTCAAGTGTTTCCTCGTGTAATCATCTCTAGCTGCCGTTGCCCTCGAACATCGACCAATCGTTTTCGCCCACAGGAAGACCGCTAACTGCTTGTTTTGTTTATGCACCACTCAATACAGTTGTTTTTGCATAGCACAGAAAGTTTGCCGTTTCTGAGATAATTGCACCTGCCCGCCTACCACCCACTACCACTCCTCTTTGAAAGTTAATCACGAGTTTTTTCCATATTGCCGCTATCTGCGGTTCGGATACGTCTGGATCCTTTGCAGTGAGACTTCTATAAAGCCATCTCAACGTCACATTTGCGTACGTAAATGAGGATGGAAAGTGTATGATAGCTATTGGGTCTTACTAATAGTTTGGTACTTCAGTGTGCATTCGAAGGATGCCTTATGATGATTAAACAAGTTATTAAACATTGAAAAGACGTTCATTATACCTTGGTGTTATGGAAAATACCGGATTTGTACTTTTTCCAATAGCTTGTATATATTTTTGCGATTCTTATGCATATCGCAATTTGTGATGAAAGCAATATTTAATGAACCTTATACACTGGCGGAAAGTGAAAAAAGAACACCAAGAAGGAATTGGCGGACGATCATGAAATTTATATATGTTAATGCGGTCGAGTTTACGTAGGTGTGATGTTAATTTCGGGACCAACCGGTGAGCGCTTACGCCACAGCACGGCATAATATGCAAATTATCGGCGGTGGTATTTAAGGAGTACGGCAAAGTGAATGTAATCAGTCGTCGGCGTACGGACACGCGCGAAGACCCTGAAGAAGCTGCAATGCTTGGACATGGAAGACGTGTACGATTTCAGCAGTTATCGGACTTTGAGCGAGGTCGTCTAGTCGGACTCCGCAAGGCAGGGTGGTCGTATCGTCGTATTGCGGAGCGAATTGGACGAGAAGTATCGGTAATGGTACTATGGTGGCGTAGATGGTCCGAGGAACATTCCCACACGAGAAGACGTGGAACCGGGAGTCACAGACGGACTGATGAGCAGACCGATCGACGCAGAAGAAGAGCAGCGTTGTCAAGCAGAACATCCACTGCGACGTAAATGCGAGCTGCCGTTGCACCTGAGGTGACTGAACGAACAATCCGCAACCGTCTACTGGATGCATGACTACGTGCACGTGTGCCTCTGGCATGTGTACCTCTGACTCCAGCCCACCGTCAAGAACGGCTGCAGTGGTGTCGCCTACGTCTGCACTGGAGAACGCAATGGTGATCTGTTGTGTTCAGCGATGAAAGTAGATTCTGCTGGGAGCCTCCGATGGCAGTATGCGTGTTCGCAGACGCACAGGGGAGCGTCTCCACCCTTCTTGCATCAGCCAGCGACACACAGGGCCTACACCTGGTCTCCTGGTGTGGGGAGCGATCAGCTATCACTCCCGTACACAACTAGTGTTTGTACCGGGTACGTTAAACAACACCTCCTACATCAACAACATCATTCAGCCCGTTGTTGTGCCATTTGTAAGGTCGGTCCATCGTGGTGTTTTCTAGCAAGATAACGCACGCCCACACACGTCACGTGCAACGCAACATGCACTTCAGGGTGTGAGACAACTTCCATGGCCTGCACGTTCACCGGATTTGTCCCCCATTGAGCACGTGTGGGATTTTATGGGACAACGACTTATCCGGTCTCTACGGCCAGCCACGACCATCCCCGATTTACGCGTCTAGGTTGAGGATGTTTGGAACTCAATACCCCAAACTTACATCCAACATCTGTACGACAGACTCCATGCCAGAATTGCACAGTGTGACGCAGTTCATGGCGGTTCAACCTCGTACTAACCATGTTACATGGGAATGTTATTTTTTAGTTTACCAGCAAATACAACTGTATTTTGCCATAATGTTTTGATCACGTTATCCTCTGTATTCCATTATTATGCTGTATAAATTTCGTTGGTGTCAGACGTCTCCTTCTTGGTGTTCTTTTTTCACTTTCCGCCAGTGTATTAGCTATATTTTAATACAGTATTTCTAACTTTCCTAAAACTCTTTTATTTGAAATTTATTTTTTTATTTTTTTTTATTTCAACTCTTTGTAAGTTAGTGTTGCAATCTAGTTCATAATCAGTATCTTTCATACGACGATCAGACTTCTTGGTTGTCTTCTTTTACATAAACAATCTTAAGCTTTCTGGATTCTATTTCTTTACTTTTGGTTTTATTCCTGTATAAAAATGAAAAATAAAATGGGAAAAAGTAGCATTTCAATACGAAACGGACTAGAAAAAAATTAAGATCCTTAATACGTATAAAGAAAATGAAACCTAAAGGTTTGAACAAACAAAACTGCATTGTTAAAATTTGAAAGTGAAATTTCATTGGAACACATTTGCAATAATAACAATGGTGAAGGTTTCCGAACAACTTCGAAACTGATAATTTAGAAACAGCACAAAAAGAAAAAATATATTTATATATTGAAAAGGAGAGAATACACATAGCTCAAGAAATCGCGCCACAGCACAAGTTGCTCGTAAAAAGCAAAGTTATTAAAATGTATTATGTTGTGTTAGCTGTCTCTTTGTGTTCCAAGCACGAATTGTAATATTCAATGTTGACGGATTGCGTCAATGTTAGTGATTGATTTGAATTCCACATGGGGCTCAAAATTAAAAAAAAAAATCACTACGGACAAGATTTTTTGGTAAAACACCATTCCCAAATTAGAATGGCAAACAATTCGAAAATTTATTTGTTTATCTGGATATTGTATATCAGATCATTCGATGAAACAATTAGCCGATCAATTTGTACTTCCTTGTTTTCTCTTCGTTTCGAAAAGCTGAAACAAATTACGCATAAATTTTAATTCAATGCAAAATTTATTGGGTTTTCTGAAATTATCAATTTGTTTCAACAATTCTGTTAATGTTAAAATAAAAGACAGGCTTTTACAATTCTAGCATCGCTATCAAAAATCTGTAAAATTCGAGATATTCTTTTTTCGAAAGGTTCTGCATACATTTTCACATATCTCTAAATCGAGTTTCCCAGAACATTTTAGAGTAGTCCCAAGAACGCGCGAATGGAAGGGAAATATCATAGAGGCCATGGCTTCCTCCTTCAGAATTTACTGAACTAAATTTTTATATGCCTTACTTAATGCAATTTGTATTGCACTTATATCTGTTGCAATGTTTTTCATTTTGAAAGTTTCCTTCACTTTTGTTGCAGATTATGAACGCTCTTTATATGAAAAATCTATTTTCATTCAAACGATGTGTATTCGACATTTCATGCTTGTAAATTTAAGTTTCATTGTATGGTTTCTGTTTGTAAGTTACCTGGACATGCCCCTGGTATCAAGGTTATCCTACATCAGGTCGTCTGGAGAAACAGCCGCATAGTTTCTACTTTTTCGTTTTCTGCTGTTTTCGCAAACTCTTTATGTGCGTAGTTGATCATTGAAAACATCTGGATTTTCTGTTTTCCATTAGATTTCTTACCTACTATAACTAAAACTTCGATTATCATGAAATTACAACCATTCAGTTTAGAAAGCATTTTTTGATGATTTCCGGTCTCTCATGAGATTTTTCTCGCTTTGTCAACACTCAGAGATCCAAATCAAATACAAATTGAGTAGCAGAATTACTGGAATTGGAGAAATAAAAATTTACTGTTTATGCTATTTAACAGTTTTTCTTTTCTGTTCTCGGGTTTGACGGACCACCTGCACGAGACCTTAAGCTATGGGTCTTTGTTCGTCTCGAATAGAGGGCCACTGATTGCAGGAAAGGAACGCATCCAGCGCCGGAAGATTAACATATAGTCAATGCCTTACTCGGGCCAAATTCGAGCGATTAGCCGGAAGAAAACGACAATGAGCACCGCAACTGGGGCGACTTAACTGATTTTGAAAATCCACTGAATCCGTAAATCACTGACGTGTTCGACAATATAACTTACTGTAGAGCGTCAGTGTATGTTTACAGTAACAGTTATGAACAAATAATTGAATTCAGCGTTGCTTTTCTGCTTATCTGAAAGTGAG
Organism: Macrothele yani; assembly: GCA_039090855.1. Taxonomy (NCBI): domain Eukaryota; kingdom Metazoa; phylum Arthropoda; class Arachnida; order Araneae; family Macrothelidae; genus Macrothele; species Macrothele yani. Next base: position 159,635,367 of record CM077025.1, on the reverse strand, counting down.
CGAGTAAACATTTCTTGTGGCAATAAACAAGGTCGGCTATGGTTTTAATAATAGCGCCTTGCAGACACCTCTCTGTTGTTTGAAGCTGACTCTCACAAGAGGGTGTTCAAACTTTATGAATAAGTTTTATGAAACTTTTCGCAAAAATGTGCCACTGCAATGTCATAATATTTTTAATTGTGCACTTTAACACACACACTTCAATGGATTATGTGATATAATAAGCGAGAAATCTTACCTTCGTTTCCATAGTTGACGTAACATCAACAGAAGGTTTGCCTGGAAAAGGCTGAGTTATGTCGAGCAAAGAAACCCAAGACTGCGCCCACATATTTCCTGGAATAAAAAGTTTTCTTTTATGCAGTTATAGTTTTAATTTGCACTATGCGTGATAATATTAAAACTGCGAATATTTTGTTTTTCAGGAATAACAAAATGAGCTATTGGTTTTATTCTGTAATCAATACAAATTCTCTTCAGTATGACTATGCTTTATGTTTTACAATATCAAAAATACTGTACCTGCTGAACTTGCAAAAATTTAAAAAGGTGTAGCATTCGTAACAGATATGCATAATGCAAGAAAATGTTATCTTGTTGTAGTTACTAGCTTTGCTATTTAATTGATTTCTAGTATTTCTACTGGAATGGTATTAGTTCCCAAACCATGTGTCAGATTTATTAGTTACTCAGTTATCATTCTGTGGAATAACCATTTGATGGTAGAGCTGTCATTTCTGTAACCCTAAAAGTTTGCAATCATATATGAATCGTTTTTCGTTCGGTTGTTGTCCACTATATAAAGCTACAAAGAATATCTTCCTTGCTTTTATTTAAACGATTCTGAAATTTCGAAGCCTAAACAAAATTTCGCAAGTTTTGCTGGTGTACATTGAAGAAAAGCGAAGCCAATAATGTTGTGAATATTAAATATTCTGTTTGCGATCTCAACACTATGATTAGAGATCGCACATAAAAGCAGCTAGTCGAAATTTGTGCGCCATGGCTGCATGAAAAATGAAGGTAATTGTAGTAGATGTGGAATAACGTATTCCCTAGATGTGCAGAGTTCATCTTTCTTCTGCATTGCGTTATGATATGTATTCAGAAGAAAAACTGAGAAACCTTCTTTTCCCCCTTCTTAAAATGAAACGCATCTGTATGCAGAGCAAATAATGACTTTCATTATGTCCCGTTTTCCAAGAACAAAAGGTTACGCTCCGTAAGCATAGTCGACTGATCTTCGCCTTATGCTGAGCCGGGGCCGTACAAATTGTGTGGGGAAAGGAGAAAAAAAGAAAGAAAATTTCGAGATCTGGCAGGAAGGCTGTAAAAGTGTGGGCAGCTGCAGAACTTTCTTGCATTTCTTGTCACACATATGCATGTCAGAAAAGGGAATGCTAATGCAGTTTTTGTCCTTTTGCGCACACGATATCTCTGCATCTGAAATCCGAGTGTGGAAAAACTTTCGCGTTGCACGATATAATCATATCCAAGGTTACAAGGTAGCGTGATTGCCAGTTGCTATTCAACACGCTATCTTTTTTTCAAGAAGTCGGACTGAAAAAAAGGAACTGTTTGCATTGGTTAAATGCATTCGTGACTCAGACTATTCATACATTTTCAGTTTTCCTAATGCACACTTCTCCCACTAGGTGGCAAAAGCGTGTATTTGAAAATATTTTTCGTGCTTCCACAAATCGGATTCAAAACTTATTCCAACGTTTTCAATGCATTTTGTGCTTTTCTGTATATCAGATTTTTATCTTTGGTTGGGTAAATGTGTACTTTTATTTGTCGAAACGTCATTACTTATTTAAAATGGACTGGAGTTGCCTTGTGGTCGTATGGTCTAGTGCTTCTGAGTCTTCGTACTCCTGGGTTCGAATCCTGGATGAGACGTAAATGTTGATTTAATTCTCGCGGCGCTTATTCTCTTCTTTTCTCGAAGACAGTTGCTGCCGTGAATTAGTCATGAGAGAACCCCCTTAACAAGTCTTGGATGCTCACGGGTTCGTTAAATATCCCCGGCAGAAGAATTCTGGTATGAACAAGATCAGTATGAACAAGTCTTTTCTACATAATTTAGATTCTCTCCTGATGCGAAGATGTGCTGTAAAGTTTTGTAATGATTTTTTATTTCCCTCAGTATCAGTTCTAACATGATTGAATCGAATAAAGGTATGCTATATATTTTCAGAAAAATAGTGTAAATTGTGTTAATACATGCTTGAAAAAAGTAAGAGATTTTTAACTTATTTGATAGCACATAAGTAAATATGATTAACTTTCATTTTTAGGTAGTACATAGTCATCCGGCTTAGTAACAGTGACGGGTATTTGAAAAAGTGCACGGTTAATTTGTATTTATGAGCACATGATATTGGGCTGGAAAGAAAGTAATATCCGATGACGAGGTACCTGAAGTCGAAGCCACGGCCACGACACGCATTCGCTACTGAAATGGCGCAGCACGCCGCATGACATCAGCAAGCTTAAGTCAATGGCAGTTAGCCATCAGAAGACGAAGAGTGTAAGCCCCAGCTAACATGGAAGTGCACAAGGAGCACATCCGCCATTGCGTGCTGTGTGAGTTCTGTAGTGGTAGCACCCCGCAAGTGCTGTAAAGAACATTACCAGTGTACCCCAATGCTATATCACATCGTCAGTGGTGCCGTTTGTTCGAACGTTATCGAGAGAGGAATTTTGAACTGTCAGTCCCAAAGCTGGAAGACCCGCAACAGTGGATATGGATATGTTGAAAACCTTAGTGAAGATCGACCCCCGTCTTACCACGCGGGAGTTGGCCAAACAGCTGAGGACTACCCACAGGAGCATTATCACGCACCTGCGTCAACTTGGGAAGATGCATAAGAGGAATTTGGGTACCCAATCACTTCACAGTTGAGCAGAAAGCAAATCACATAAGCGCATGAGTTTCTCTGCTTTCACGTGACGAAGTTAAACCGTTCATGGAGCGCATTGTGACAGGTGACAAGAAATGTGTCCTGCATGACAATGTCAGCGCCCGGAAACTGGTTGGACCCAAAACAAAAGCGCATTCTGGCTCCCAAAACTGCCTTGCACCCACGTATGGTCCTGCTGTCTGTTTGGTGGAATATGCGGGTTGTCGTGTTTTTGAGCTGCGGCCAGACAACACTACTATCCCCACCGATGTGTACTGTCGTCAGCTCGACGATCTGCACGCATCGCTCACGTGGAAGTGACAGCACTGATGACCCGCAAGGGCGCCTTCCTGTAGCTAGATGGAGAGAGACCTCACACAGCTCACGTGACCTGTCACAAGATCACCGACTTGGGTTGAGATGGAGCTGCTACCGCACCCAGCATATTCCCCGGACATTTCCCCAAGCGACTACCACCGTTTCTGGTCGTTGCAGCATTTCCTGGACGAACAGCGGTTCACCAACCGGGACTATGTCGAACGCGCACGTACTTCTTTGAGTTCAAGCCGTCGCAATTCCACAGTATCCAACAGCTTCTCAGACGATGGGAACAGGTAGTGGCAAACGATGGCGACTATATTTTGGACTGATTTGTACTTGTATATTCGGTAAATAGCCCTTTTCTCTTGCCTTGAATTTTAAAACATTACTTTCTTTCCAATCTAATATTTTTGCAAGCAAAATTCTCCATAATTTTGGAATTTTGTGAAACATTCTAAATTTGAAGGGTTTTGTTCGATGGGAAGGCGTGCTTGCTGTTTTCGAAGACATCATCGAATACTCCGGTGTTAGATGATGTCATTATTTTCTGATTTAGGTGAGTTGGAAATTAGTTACGAGAGTTCTTACTATTTGCCGTGAAATATTTTTTAACCAAAATTCATGCAAGGAAATTAGCCTATTCATTAGAAGTATTCAAAACGAAACTACTTGGTCTAGTTTGTAAGGCGCTATGTTTTGACCCTTCGTTCGTGCTGGGCCCAGGTTCGAGCCCCGAATGCAGCATAGGTGCTTTGCTTGTCCGATCACCATGCCTCAATCCCTTCTCTGGAGCCAGGGGCTCTAAATTAGGGAAGGGCGACTGCTTTATGTTCCTACGAGTTGCTCATGATGGTCATTAAATCTCGAAATAGAAACTGCTTGGACAGACAAAAGATGGGTGGGGTGGAAGAGGAATAGCAATTGCAAACAAATTGATTAGCACGATATAATTCTGAATGACCGACATCTATACAGGAAATAAACTGCCCATCTCATTGAAGCTTACATTCCTTTTTCCTTTGTTATTACTTTTTAGCCTCGTGGGCGAGCGGCCCAGTGTATGGACTTTTGGCTGCTCATATTGATGGCCTTGAGTTCGAATCCTAGGTAAGCCATGGATGTATTGTTCGTTGTCACGACGTTGGATCCGTTGGTTTCCTGGTATCCTAAAGAGTGACTCCCCATAGCTTAGGTACTCACAGGTGTCGTTAAAACTTAAAAATAAAAGCAAAAACAAAACTAATATGTTCCTGTTCAATCAATCACTTGTTCGCATTTGTTGCGGTCATCAATAAGGACCTTTGTGATGTAGATGTTCTAAGAGTTTTCAAACCAATTGTGGAATACTTTAGTCTTAAGAGCCGTGGGCTGATTATATACAAATTCTACTAAAGCAAGATTTGATTCCAGCCTTATTTTACTCACTCTGGAATGTACGAATGTTTCACTTGTTGAAATGAAGGAATCGTTGGAGCATGTAAAACTTTAGTAACCTCCCCTGTGGATTACCAAGAAGATGGATATGCTTCTCGACCGTTGAGAACTCAAGAAATATCCAAAGTTGTTCCGCTGCTTAAATTTGAAATAACACGTTCGGCGCGGGACAACAGTAAGCAAAATGGATATCTTATGTAAACATGCGACCATCAACGAACCTAAAATGAAACAAAAGGATTAGAGTCTGACAAGAAGTCCATTAGGACAGGTAAGAAACATGGGTCTATTTCATATCCAGCTGGGGCTTGACCGACCAGTATTGATGATCTTGAAAGGCAGCCATTGGGTGAGCGACAGGGATTAGCAGCTGAGAAAAACACTAAATGAATGACACGGTCGAAGTACGAATTTCAGCGTACAAGTCTACTGCTTTAAATAAGAGCTACAACTTTGTAACTGTAAATGAGGTGGAATAATTTCGTGTTGAGAAAATGTCATAAATACAGTCGAAATCGAAGAAAAGTGACTTGATAGCTGTAAGTGGTATCAATGTATGCTATAGCAATAGTAAAATGAAACGCACGACATAAAAAACTATGAGTAACGTGAAATAGATATCCGAACAGAACAAAACGTTTCCATGGAGATACAAGCTTATGTCGTTCAATGACACTATTCCATCAGCACTACATGAACAGACAGAACAAAGTTCTAAATGAGGGATATGTACACCCCGCACCGCAACGCATGCTTCTCCCCAGTGTGTAATGCCCAGCTCCAAGTGGTTTAAGTGGCTTAACAGGAAATGGGGTAAATTATCGCACTTTTGCTGATAAGTTCTGAAATGGTATCTGGTGGGGAATTCCATTACGCAGCATGCCTTCCTAGAGCGTTCTATGCATGTGCAATTGGATTGAGATCAGGGAAGCGCGCTATCCACTTCATCCGATGGATATCCTCAATAGCCAATACTTGGCCAACAGCTTCTGTGCCGTGAGAACGAGCGTTATCATCCATAAAAATGAAATCTGCGCTCACAGCATCGCAAAACAGAACAACGTGGCAAAAAGGCACCTCATTGCGGTACCGCTTCCCGGTGATTGTTACTTGATCCATCACCTGCAGTTCGGTGTGTTCATAGACCATGACATCGGTTCAGACCAGTTGCTACGACATCCATATTTCTTCCGTTCAATGATGTTCGTGGCATCATACGCATTCACATATTCTCTCCAAATCAGTTGCCTCTTGGAATCAGACGAAAGAGTAAAGCAACTTTCATTTGTGAACATTACTTTGCCCTATTGATATGAAGACCAACCAACGTGAGACATACTTCACTAATGTAGGGCTGTACGATACACCTTCGGCAGTGGTAGACACCGTGCGAGTTTCTGGGCATGCAGTACTGCTGCATATAGACGTTTGGACACGGATTGGCGCAAAATTCGCGCACCTGTGCTTGAAACGCACGACATAGAAAGCTATGAGTAATGTGAAATAGAGATCCGAACAGAATAAAACGTTTCGAAGGAGGTACAAGCTTATCTGTCGTTCAATAACACTCTTCCATCAGCACTGCATGAACAGACAGAACGAAGGTCTAAATAAGGGATATGTACATCACGCACCACAACGCATGTTTCTCCCCAGTGTGTCATACCCAGCTCCAAGTGGTTTAAGTGACTTAACAGGATATGCTTGAAGACGACTAGCAACTTGCCCGCAGAATTTGTACGGCTCCGTTTGACATTATGGACAGCTAACAGTCAATCGGCTGTCTTGTACAACGGGAACAAACAGCAGCAAAACATCTGGCAGCGGTTCTGTGTCTCTTAGACGCTGACCAAAGCAGCGACACTATACTGTGTGCTACTCCAAACTCTCTGGCGACAAAGGTCACAGCCCGGCCTTCTTCGAGCTTGCCGATAACTCTGCCTTGGGTAACATCACCCACACGATGGCTGCGATACATCCTTTTGTTACACCGGACACGCAGTTTCTCACTCCGCCGCTGTAACACATGAAAAACAGAATGAATTCCTATGAGACACTAGTCGGCCGGCCACCTTCCTATGTACAGCATCGGCAGCTGTCACGTGCACACAGCAAATCTGTATACAGACTGCGCATCATGGAATGTTTTTATACCTCACACCGAAGTCGCGTGCATATGTTTTTTTAATTGGAGGTTTAACGACCACCGTGAGCAACTCAATGGGATATAAGCAGTCGCCCGTCCCTAATTTAGGGTCACTGGTTCCAGGGAAGGGAGAGAGCCAGTGCCGTAAGACAAACACAACATCCATGCCTGACGGGATTCGAACCCGGACCCCTTACGGACGAATGATCAGAGGCCAGCGCCTTAGACCACTGCGCCACCGGGGCGGCTGCATATGTTAGCAAGATCTTTTATCCCAATGAAGCTCTGTAAGCGTCAAATTTCATGTTCGTCCTTAATTTTTGGACAACATTGTATGCTAGGTATACTCTGAGGAAAATTCATCAGGATTGGTGGATCATTTTAGGGAAATAGCTGATACGTCATTCATTGTCGTAACGCGGCTCTATAGCGACGTAATCAAGTGAGTGGGAACACTCCAACTAGTTCAGAATAGGTTACTGAAGACCTAATGCCCCCCCCGGTGGCGCAGTGGTCTAAGCGATGGCCTCTGATCATTCGTCCGAACGGGGTCCGGGTTCGAATCCCGGTGAGGCATGGATGTTATGTTTGTCTTACGGCACTGGCTCTCTCCCTTCCCTGGAACCAGTGACCCTAAATTAGGGACGGGCGACTGCTTATAGCCCATTAAGTTCCTCACGGTGGTCGTTAAACCTTCAATAAAAAAAAAAAAGAAAAAAAAGAAAAAAGGCCTAATGGGAAAGCTACGTCACCTAACGGACTTAGAGCGTGGGATAACAGCGGGTGCTCGGAGGAGTGGTACGAATATCAGCAACACTGCTGCACTTGTGGAAATGGAAGTGCGATATTACTAGGAATATACGGATAGTAACCACATAAACTGTGGTGGTTGACGCCCGGTGCGAACAGTGACCACATGACTTGTGGTGGTTGACGCCCAGTGCGAATGGTGACCACATGACCTGTGGCTGACGCGCAGTGAGGATAGGAAGGTTTCACGTGTTAACAGACGCACAAAAGTAACTCAAATAACAAGGAATTTGAATCAAGAACAATGTCAAACAGCAGCTCAGCACATTGTGCGCCGGACATTGCTCTACCTGATTTACAGCAGTGAAGGGCCTGCATCGGGTTGTCTGCAGCGGACAAGCCTTTTCCAGTGGACTCGGGAACACTGGAGGTGAACATAGATAACTGAAAAAGTCATGTGGTCTAACGATATATATACACGTATATATATATACACTATATTGACAAAAGTCACCGGACACCTAGAAGAGAAACGCAACATAGCATTTATTGACATACATTAGTACAGTGTCGGTCCACCTTTGGCCTTAATGCATACACTGACTCTTCGAGACATGCTTTCGACAAGGTTTGGGAACACAGAGATAGGTATGCGCTTCCATTCAGTACATAATGCTGCCGCTAACTGTTGCTTAGTAGTAGGCCTTGGTTCCAAACTTCTTATGCGGCGCCCTAATTCATCCCATAGATACTCTATGGGATTGAGATCATGGCTCTGTGCTGGCCAGTCCACACACGATACGGAATTATCGTCAAACTACGCCGTAACAGTCCTTGCTTTATGGCTCGGTGCATTATCCTGCTGTTACCAACAAGGCGCTGTTCCATAGTATTGCCACAAAGTTGGTAGTGCATAATTGTCCAGAATATCGAGGTAGACGTGCTGGTTAATAGGTTTGCCCACGATAACCAATGGGCCGGGACCATACCACGAAAAACACCCACACACAAGTATACTGCCAGCTCCAAACTTGACCGTAGGAATAGTACACTGTGGTAAATGGCGATTCCCCAGCTGCCGCCATACCCACACATGGCCATCAGAATGATGGATCGTGCATCTGGATTCATCAGTCAATAAGACCCGTTTCTATTGATCTGCGGTCCACGATAAATGTTCTTTACACCATGCCAAACGACGAGTAGCATTCCGAGTGGAGATGAAAGGCTTATGAGCAGCCGCACGACCACGGTAACCCATGGAATGAAGTTCTCTGCGAATGGTACGTTTACATACCGACGTTCCAGCATTTTTACTCACCTGTACACTGAGGTCTTGTGCAGTACTCCGTCGATTAGCTGTAACGACTCTCCTAAGGCTTCGACGTCTTCTATCACTGATTTTTTTGGTCTGCCGGTACGACAGTGGACTTGGGTATGTTTAAACGCCTCTCGGTTTCTCTTATGGACAACCCGCTAATATAACACCCAACAATGTTTCCTTTCTCAAAGTCAGTTCTGTCCCGCCGCGACATTTTCACACAACCTCACAGTGCGAAGTGATCGCGGTCAGCTGCAGAGTTGTTTTTATACCGTTTGCAGCTGTACCGCGCATCTTAACAACGCAGCGGATCCGTTCATTTGCTTTTGAAGGGATGTCCGGTGACTTTTGTCAATGTGTATATGTCCAGGGGTGGTTTCATGTAAAAGATATACTTGCCACGCAATTACTACGTAGCTCCTCCTAATAAATTGGCCCTTTCGTGTACGAACACAGTTACTGCTAAATGGCTGCATTTAATTAAAGAAAAAACCGATTTATCATTCTTGTTAGAAATTTGTAAACAAATAAAAATTTATATTTAAAGTTTGCTTTCGGAAGAACGCAGTAAGCCTCTCACTAGATGCACGGAGATCTATTGTGCGTTGAGAAAAACAGAAATCAAACTTACCGCTTACCGTTTAATAAAATATTTATTCATTGAAACTTGAATGAGGATAAAAAAGACTTGAAGATCGACAAAAACGCATCCTCACACCAATATGCTTGCACAGTAGATACCTTCTTACTGTATTAACGCACAAAACATCCATACCTCCGACATACTGAGCAATAACAATCAAGAAGTGAGAACGGTATGCAAGAACGCTCGCTTACAACAAAAAAGGAAATAAAAGATAAATAAATAAATAAATAAATAAAAAAAAACGGCGAGCGCAGCACCACCTGCAACTTGGTTAAACTTGAGGCCTCTAGTTCAAATGTGATGGAACTCCGACAGGCATAGTTCTTATATGAATTTCTAACAATTCTTCTGTAAAATATTACTTAAATATGTAAATTTAGTAATTACCTTTTCAAATTTAGCAGTTACGAACTCATTTAGCAACACACCTGTCTTTCTTCTAAAGGGAATAGAATATGTTTATACTGTGTGACGTACTACAGAGGTGAAAACATTTGTCAAGACCACAAATCTGCAGCGAGACATTCTGTCTGCGTAGCTCAGTTGGGAAAGCTACTTAGTCCAGAGTGAGGAGACACGATTTCGATGCCCGTCGCGGACAAACTTGTGTTTTCACATAGGCGCCTGAACAGGGATCCACTGGGCGTTGGGTTCTTCGAAAAATGTGTGTTGTTTGTTCCACACATTGTTTGGAATTAATGAAAAATTCCTACTTTGCTTCAGAGACTTAAAAAAAATAAATAAGAAGGAGATGATGTGACGTACTACATAGGTGAAAACATGTATCAAGACGGCAAATCTGCTGCGAGACATTCTGTCCGCGTAGCTCATTTGGGACAGCGACTTATTCCGGAGTGAGGGGACAAACTTGTGTTTTCACAACTGTGAAGTGTAGAAAAAGTTTCATTTTCTTTTCGGAGAACGTAAAAAAACAAAAACAAATTAATATAGCCTGATAAGTCTGTTAATTAACATATGTTCTTTAATAAGTCTTAAGAGTGACAGACATACCAAGCAGATGCGCTGGAATAGGACCGTCTTCTCGTATTTTGTCAGATCCATACTGCTGTATGAGCTTTCTGCGTACATAAGCGTGAAGATGTTCGTAGAGGGGACGCAGTTGTTCCCACAATAGGTCTAAGTTTTGTTGAAACGAATCCGATTCGTAAGCTTCTCGCCACATGTCTCCAGTGTCAGGAAAACCTATAAAAGAAAAATTGATCTGTACCATATCCAACAACTTTTGCTTTCCACAAAAACAGTGATTATATATATATATATAATTTTTAGACAACTTTTTATTTGTGTTAAAACATTTTTTCCGAAAAGAGCTTTAGAGCAATAAATTTCTCTTAAGGGAAATTGATGAAAATACGTACTTGAATGATACTGGGCTAAACAATGCCTACCAGCCGATCTTTAATTCCTTATATATATATACGAGTATTTCCTGTCCTTTGAAAGAAGCTCTATGTTAGGTTTCATGACATCTTTTCTCGGAGTGCTGAAAAGAGAAGAATCTATTTTCCAATAAAGATTTCAGCGATGGATACAAAGAGCGCTTCCATCAAATTTTTTAATGAAATAAAGGGAAACTAACGAGACATAGAAGGGATAGTTTTAACTTCCTTCCTTTTACTACTAAACACCAACGGCATGTCTAAAGCTATTACAACCGCAGATCGACGAGTAAAGAATTTTTAACCAAAAATCACATCTATGGAAAAAAGAATTATTTTGTTTGATATCACTGGAAAGAAAGTCGTAGTATGTGTAAGCTTGTAAAACTAAAACCCTTGATTTCCATGAAAAACTTGAGCGAAGCCAATTTAGGAAATTTCCCGTGTTCTGCGTTCAAAAATATATAGGAATTTCGTTATGTTAATGCCATTTTATCTCCTCAAATTTACTTTTGTTAACTAACGTATTTGACTTTTAACTTTGGAACAACGTGTTTAAATTATTCTTTATTACTAAAATATCCCATTTCGGCGTCTCTTCCTCATGGCCGCGTCCTGTAATAACTGATTAGTTTTCCATTTCTTCCAAATTCCAATGTTATTCGAGAGCATGTAAGTAAACAAATATGTATATTCACCTCTTCTTCCTCTCCAGTTACTGTTTGATAAATTAAGATTTAACTAAAATAATCTTTAAGTTTTTTTAAATCAGATTCTCCAGAAACTGCACACGCGGTATATTACACAGTCGTGTGGATGACAGTAATGCGTACTCAACACAAAAATTTAAATGAAGTACAATATTGGGCTTCCACTTATTTGAATGAAATTTAGGAGACAAACTTTATTATTTGAATGAAATTTAGGAGACAAATATAATAAGAAACATTTAGAATTTAAAATTAAGGGTTAGCTTTTTTGTATTAATCTAAAGAGGCTGATGAAAAACTGCCAGGAAAACAAACAGAATGAATGATTTGAATTTCCCTTGCGAAATCAATTATTATATTCATAAGTTTTAAGAGCTAAAGTTACGTTAAATATTCACCCGTTTCTTTGGTATCAGTATGGCATTTAGTTGGTATCAGCAATTGTAATTTCACGTTCTAACGTTTCTGACTAGTTAAAAAAGTAGTCAAAGAGATTTTAAAATTTCTTGCACTCAAGGTAACGGAAAAGGGCTTCCCCACTTTCATAATACTGTGCAAACTTTGATTCTGATAAATTGAAACGCGCTATATGATTGAATGAAAAAGCCTTCGCCAATAAATTTTTATTCCATACCTTATATTACAATGAGTATTTCATATTATAAAAAACAAACGAACAATGAAATTTTAATATATTACAACATTTTTCAGCATTTGAGAGCGATGTCCTAACTGTTACTGCGATTCTAAAAGTGGATGATGATCATCATTTAATGATGACCTGTCTGCGAAGAAACAGGAATTAAGAGAGAGTTGTGAAATTCACTTTAGGAACCTTTCTTCAGCATACAAGAAGCAATTGTTACCTAGTGTCCGTTTTTTCTGTCTGTGCTTTTCTTGCAATATGGTACTCAGTGTGTGTTAAAAAAAACATATTTAAGTTTTTTTTCGTTTTTTTTAAATTTGAACTGTTGGAAATCACAAGTGACTTCTCGCCAAGCGTGGTTAGGAGTGTATATTTTGAATCGAGTTTCTAGACGCAGAGATATTACTGCAATTTCAGCAGAAATAGAAATATTAACTTACGTTCCCTAGTGGCAAAACCGTTGTATTACAAAAATCAGAAATTATATGCAGAACATTTCCCACCAAGAGCTCTATCCGATGCAAAACGAATTTTCCAAATCGGTTTTTTAGAAGCCGAGATATCGGGGAAATAGTAATTTGCCTTTACGCTATCTAGAGGAAATACTGTGCACTACTTGAAAAAGAAGCTGTACCCAGAATAGTCTACTTTATAAATGGTATCAAAGGGAAGAAATAATTTTTTCAATCGAATATTTAGAAGCAATGATATGAAAAAAATGTATTTTGAATTTGATACAATCCACCCTTACTCCTTCTAGCGTCGTAGTTATTCAACCGAAACAAAACCATGAAAGCAAGCTTCCCAATACAAAAAGAAATTCCCAAATCTGCATAATAGGTGCAGAGATATAGTTTCTACAGATGGACGAACGAAGTGATAATATAAGCAGGTATTGTTTTTACAAAAGACGGGCTAAGAAGTGATTTCCCTAGAAAATTTAATACGGTGGAGCAGTTTAATTCTTTAGATATATAACTTGTCGCTGTAAAACGTGTTCAACAGAGACCGACAGCATTAACTAATTCTGCGAGATCTGTGAGAAATTTGTAGTTGATTCTCTCTGCATTATATGTGTAAACGATGGGTTCGAAATAAATCCTTTTTGGGGTGCAAAAACTTGCAGCCGTTGCTGTTTTTGTCAGTGACTTGAATATAGATTTCTCGTACACGAATTTTCACATCTGAGTCTTTTGCATTGAACATAGAAAGAAATTCATTTGAGTTAACAAAATTTTGGTAAGCATGTATTGTTCAACCCAGACCTGCATTTTGTTCTGAAATTTGAAGCATCTCTGACTGTTAAATATATCTTTCAAGAGCAGCAGCTGCAGCAGTTGTGTAGGATCTGAACTAGCCACTATCCTCATTCTTTTGCTATTTCTTGCTTTTCGAACGTCTCCTGGCTCTCGCGGAATTAAATTTCGTGACTCACTCACTTGCTCAACAGTGCAAGTATTTACAGACTGAAGAAGGAAAAACTGATAAATGTTATGAATTAGAAATATGTATACAGGCAAATGTGTATTCCTCTAGCATTTGCAACATAACTGCAAATCTCTGGCAGCGAATCTTCAGGAGAAACTTCGTTCTTTGTCATTGTTTAAGAAACGAAATCTCCCTTTAACTCAGAATTTTTCTTAATGCGTTCCTACCAATGATGGCGCTTATAAAGTTTTAACGAACAACGATATATGAGTAAATAATAATGTAGCATTTCTACGGAAGTCAACCTTTCGGATCCAATTCCGATAGCAAGCTAAGTTTAAAATGTGAGAATAACCAACTTAAAGTATTTTTTGTTATCTCTAAATAAGTACAGTTATAATGTAACCCCCACTTTCAATTTTGCATACTAATACAGTTTTCGTAGTTTAAAGACCTTACAAGTATTGAAAGAATAAGGGGATTTCTAAATTCTAATTTAGGTTACGGACCATAGGAAAGGGGAAAAGCCAGAACCGGAGAGTGAGTATAAAACCTCACTTCACCCAAAACCCAGAATATTAGAAAAAACTGTTAGTATTCTAACCGTTCAGGCACTGCCAGATAATAACCAATTTCATTTCAATTCTAATGTCATCATGGTAGCAAAGTAATTAAGAGAATAAAATATCATTACACAGTGAAAACGTATTTAGTGCACTAGCATCATGTAGACCTGCTACAGAAGTAAGACGAACAGGATTTTTCTTTTATCTATTCTTCTTTCCTCCCCTTTTTTTTACTCCCAAATCAAGAAGATACGACACTTAGCAGATCTAGATTATCCCAAGGGAGTCATAAAACAATCCTATGCAAGCCAAATGCGCTCGTTTTCTTCACGTTTGTGTAAAGAACTAAACGTGACAGAAAGGAAAAACATATTCTCGCAATATCATTCAAAGGGGTTTTTTGGTATCGCCTGAGCATGTTACTCAGGGTATTGTACCACTAGCACGTTCAGTGGAATTTTTACATGAAGTAAAGATGCTATACTTCAGATTACTTTTAGTTTTGATATTGAATGCAGTCCAATTATGAATGCCATACATCATTAAATTCTTTGACTTGAGCGTTTTAGCAGTGAAAGATATAAGTTGCAAAGCATGTATGTATACACTGCGATCAAAGAGTAAGCACAAAACGTACGTATCAACAGGTAAAACTGACTGAGTTTCGCCTTTAAATAAACCACTACGGTTTGTAATCTTTATTGCTTTTACCATTCAGTCTTGCTGCTTCATTGCTGAGCTTCACGAATCTTAGGAACTTCTCTCTGATGGGTTTTCCTGCTGCATCTCTCCACGTTTTCCAAACATGAACCAGCTCATCGTAGTCACGAGATTTCACAAGAATACTCTGCAAATCTGGGAAGGAAGCAATGAAAGGTAAGATTAACAAATGAATATAACATAAGTGATAATTACTAAGAGTTACTACAAAGAGGCACTTTTTTTGAGGAGGTGTGGTGGTGGATTCAATGTCCTGTATGAGCAATTTAAGGCTCATAGAGTTGTGAATCACAAGTTTAACGATATGGGTTTCAGATAAGGAAGAGAACCAGAGGCAAAAGGACAAACGTATCTATGACTTTCCTTTGGATTCGAACCCAGACCTAGCAATACAAAGAGTCAGAAGCCGGCGCTCAAAACCAATCGACCACTGGGAAATATGGTGACTGCAATGAAATAAACGGTGGTGCTTGGAACACTATTTGATATCAGTCATCGGGTGCGTTTTCACAGAAGTTTGAATCCGCTTCATCAAAACATTTGTCAACCGTTTTTGGGAGGGAAATCCCCGAGGTCTAAACTTTTTTAGCCAGGTCATCCGATGAAATGTTTCATGAAAAAGTTTATTATATATCAAACGCAGTGTCTTTAATACCAGTCATACACAGTAATACATTGAAAACGATGGCACACACATTAAATGAAAACGGTTTCGCTATCGTTTTCTAATATTATGTGGTCATGGGCAACTTAGAACAGACAAATGAAGGTAAATTATACTTGCAATATATATTTTCGCCACAGGTAATAATACAGCCCTTGTGTTGTGATATTCCAAATAAAATGACCTGCCGATCCCCAGGTAGCACAACCTTGCAATATAACGTAGGCTTAACACTGAGCCACCGTCTTTTAGGAATAGAAGACGGTGGCTCAGTGTTCGGCCTACGTTAAATTGCAAGGCCGTGCTAATTGGGTCCCTTTCTACGAGAGAGAATCAACGATGTGTTGTATGAGTTTTATGTTATCCATCTGTTTGGTCTTCAGAAAACTGAGAGAGACAGAGACTTCCAGAGAATTCGTCCATACTTTCCACTGAATCAGTTGTTTACTAATGTGTCTTTTATGCCACTGAAGAAATGTCTGTTGACACTTTTTGACTTACTTTAATGTTTACGAAACCGAGTCAGATGAATTCTTTCCGTAGTACATAGTGCATTTCTCTGCTTACCAGGATTACCATCTGAGTTTTGTTTTATTTCTGCTTTGTGACGATGGAAATGGCTGAGGAAACTACTGACGTAGAAGTACTTGTGACGTCACTGAAATATCCTACACGCGCGCGTGCGCGCACACACACACACACACACACATGCACACCTACCTAAACACTCCAAAACTAATTACATTGTCTTACCATTAATATCAAGACATCAGAACAATGGCATATCTACAAATAATATTTGCTTACAGAAAATTTGATATTGTGTGCTGAAACGTTTGGTCCCTATGATGGACTCTTCTCTCTTTTCAGCTGTTACGATCACTTCAGTGTATTTCACTCTTAAACGCATTCCAAAACAAAGAACCCCATGCTCAAGAATGATGGCGGACCTGCTGCCCATCGCCATGTCTGCGAAAGGAAAACCTATACCCGAATTTGAGGACATCGATGTGCTTGTATGTTTTAGTGATCTTTTTTGACAAGCGTTATTTCATGAATGAATAACTTATTAATAGGTCCACATTTCAACAAGTACATGCCAGCAACTGCTGTAATTTAAACAAGTGTACACCACTGATGAATGTCTCTATTTTATGACATTAGTGACGGGGACACACAAGGGGGCATTAATATAAAACGGGTCCTAATGATCATGCTGAGGAAACCACAACTTCCAGATCCGGGAATGACGGGCAGCTCGTTTTAAGGGGCTGCAGTTTTACTAACTGATAAGACAAGAAAATATCCTGCCACACCATGCCACTTAAATATGATTTTATTTGTTCACTTTCTTTTGTTTTCATTTCTTTTTCTTTTGCGTTTTTTATGGCGCTCTTCTTTCTTTGTAGTCAGAAGGAAAATTCTGAGCTTCCATAGAATCTATTCAGACTGTGTTGCCATTAAACTTCTGTGTACAACCATCTCACCTGGCATGACTTTGTTGGATTGCTGGAGTAAACAGGCTTAAATCAGTTCTATAGTACAGACTCTTTAAGGGGAGTCGGATGATTCTATCTCCCCTAAGCAATTTGCACAACTTTAGGTGCATTTATCTCAGAAACTACAACAGATTAAAGTTTATTTTTTTATTGTAAAATACACAATGTAGATTACATTTCAAGCAGAGGGTTTAAAAAAAAAACGTTTAGATAAAAATTTTATGTTTGTTTAAAAATTGCTGTAAAAAACTACAAAAAATAGATTCTAAAGTAATATCTTTTCAAAATTAATAGGAATTGTAAAAATACCTCTGCTCAAAATGTAGAGATAGATATGAGGAACAAAGCATAAAAAATTCATGTAAATATCCACTATGGCTTCTGAGGAAAGTGCACCCACATGTTCAAAAAACGCTTTTTTTCAGGAAACGCACTGAAAGGTAACACTGTGGTAATTAATGCAGCTAATCTTACCGTAATGCATCCCATCTCCATATGAAGGATATTCTGGGTCCTCTTGCTTTTGGTACATGTCCTCCAACTTCTTTTTGGCTAGGCTGGCCTTCTGGCGACACTTTTTTTTTTTTCAATTTCTTGAATCGCCTTTTCAACTTTTGCAATTCTCGGTTCATCAGTTTGTTTCATTGTGTCTATACAATTTTTGCCAGTAGAAATTCCTAATTGTTTCAAAAGTTCACATTTCCCTATGTCCCCCTTATTAAAAGTAGCTACAGCCTCATAAACACCTAATTCTAATGTTGTTTTCATTACAAAAGTAGATTTCGGAATTCTTGACTAAATTGTGCTATTCAAGGACTCGCAAGGATTTTGAGTGCCACCATGTAAACATTTCTGGAGGAGCTGTGGATTAGCTAAATCTTTAAAAATGGGTTTAATTTCCTCCATAACAACTCTTGGTAGGTGTGTATGGTCATTATGGTCACATGGTTCATTTTTATCTACTGTCTTCTGGAACTAGCACCAGCTTTCAGCACCTTTCGGGCACGTGGTATCTGTAAAATTACTGTTGCGCTCCGTCACACAAATGCTCATAAAATGTGATCTACTGCACAGAATCACATAAATTTGGTATACAATTAAACCTAAAGGTGCATAGAATAAAAAAGCTTAAAACCTGAAATTCGAATTTTTTGACTCTTAAAACCATCCGACTCTCGTTAAAAGTCCAAAAATTGTTGACATTACTGTACCTGCATTTGTAACATTACTGTACCTGCATTTGTGACATAGCTGTACCTGCATTTTGACATTACTGTACCTGCATTTGTGACATTACTGTACCTGCATTTGTGACATTACTATCCCTACATTTGTGACATTACTGTACCTGCATTTGTGACTTCCCTTCCAACGCTGCCAAATTTCGTTGCAGTATTGTACACAATATCTCCCGCTCGTCAAAAAAGCAACTAACTCACTTCCTTGTTGAATCATTCACTTTCAATGATTTGCTAATTAAGTGTTCCGCAAGTGTTCTGGTTAACTTCTTTTCTGAATAAAATAAGATTTCCCTTCTCGGAAAATTTACTACCATATTATTTGTTTTGGCGTTCATTTTTCTCTCATTCTAATGAGTATCAGGGAGAAGCCATGTCTATTCATCGATAATTTGCTAAATGTGCGCTTGAAATGATGTGAAATTCTGCTGATTACCCTGAAAAATTTACAGATCTTACGGAAAATTACACTATACATGAGATTTACAGTGCATACTAGCCTACTTTAGAATTTTCATTTTAATGTATGGTATCGCGACAACAAACAAAAGATTCTCCTTTATTTTGAATGAAATTCTTTGGTACACTTCAAACCTGAAATTAAATCAGAAGTTGCGTTTATTACGCAGTATATGTAAATATATGACCAAAGGAAAGGACATGACTCAGATGTTCACGCAGAAGATAGGTGGATGAAGTTCGAAAGCATGCTGGAGTGACACGGATATATACACATCTGTTTATACTCACGGACAATGAAATTTGCGCATCTAGAAGAAAACATGCTGCAACCGCGAAACTTTGCGAATAGCAAGAGTGCGCGCTGGTATGCAAATGATCCACGTTTGGTGCGAGAACGCATACCTGCACACCCTGTGGTGACGCTGCAAGCACGAACCAGCAGCCTTATAAACCAGCGCGTAGTCAATGTTCCATTAAAGCAAAAAGCACCGGCCGACGCAAGCAAGAGTACAGAGTGACAAGAATGCCCGGTAGACGCCACAGATGTTGATTTACGCAAAGTATGGGCTTTGAGAGTGGCCGGATCATCGGGCTGAAAACCGCAGGGTGGTCGGCGCGCCGTATAGCGTGCTACGTGGGTCGTTCTGACCATACCGTCCGACTGTGTTGGGAATGGTGGACACTTGATGACACTACCTTATGGCGGAGCGGTTCCGGACGGACCAGGAGGACCACCGGTAGAGAGGATCGACGGATCGTGCGCCAGGCACGAATGGATCCAACGGGGACCCTGTCCCTATACAAGCAGGTGTAGCGGCTCCTGTGAGCCCACGAACAATTTCCCGACGCCTCGCGGAAGCGAATCTGCGATCCCAGAAGCCAGCGCTCCTTACGTGTGCTGCCATTAACACCAGAACATGGCCGAATATGTGTGCAATGGTGCCAGGCCAGAGCGACGTAAAACGACACCCACTGGCGACGTGTGATACACACTGGAAACTTCACAGTATAGTGCCGCTTCGTTTTGGGGACAGATGATCATCGTGTCCGGGTGTGGAGGTCCCCTAGTCAACGGCATAGTCCCAACCTAGCTATCGAGCCCCACACTTCCTCCGCTGCAGACTTTACGGCATGGAAAGCCATTGCCTACTATAGCCAATCAGCTCTAGTAGTGGCACGTGGATCATTGACGGACCAGCGGTATGTGGATGAGATCCTACGGCCCCATGTGCTCCCATTCCTGGCTGGGATTCCAGGTGCTCTATACCAACAGGATAATGCCCGCCCGCACACGGATCGGGTTGCCCAGGACTGCTTACGTTATGTCCAGACACTTCCATGGCTTTCCCGTTCCCCAGACATGTCCCATATCGAGCATGTGTGAGACCAGTTGAAACGGCTGCTACCGCAGTGCCACACTAACCGGCATTTGGAGCACACCGTCCAACGTGTGTGGGCCAGCCTGCCGCAGGACAACATCAGGCGTCTGTTCAACTCCATGCCGGACCATATTGCATCATGTATCGCAGCACGAGGCGGTGCGACGCCCTATTGAAGATGACCGGACAGCGTGCCACAGATCTCTCTGTAATTGTCTTGCAGCTGTTTGTGCCATCATGTGTATCATTCATCTGTGTCATTACGTCCATAAAATTTCAGTTCAATCCGATGCTTCCTTCTTGGTGCGCAAATTTCATTGTCCGTGAGTGTATATATATATCGAAAAATTGCGGCTGTACTGCCATGCCCTTCAACTGTTCCTTAATGCCACCTTTAACTTTGCCTTAAAGTTGTATTTCAAAAAGCACCCCAAATTCTAAAGCACGTACACTGATCGACATAAAAAATGCCACACCAGGAAGTATTTATGTGAGCTCCATGCAAATCGAACATGGTTATATAAATGATTTCAGTTGCGAACTAATCACGTAATAAGTGAAGGAGATAAAAGGGAAAAATCTCTGGGCCTAGCTAAGCTTGGTCGTCCTGACCTGGGCGTGTGCACCCCTGCGTCGGAGTGATCTCGGTGGCTAAAGCACTGTGACGTACCTGCCAGCAGGACGCACACGACATAAAGGCACTTAGCAATCAGAACAAATGTCTGCGTAGCTCAGTTGGTAGAGCGACTTGTTCCGGAATAAGCAGCCTCGGGTTCGAATCCCGGCGTAGACCAAAAATGACGGAGAAATTTACTTCGTTATAATGGCGCCCGAACTATCCGGATGACCCGACCGTTCAAAATCTCGCATTGGTGTGATGTTATTTCCACACCGCGAGATAGGAAAAATCAGAGAATCCCATATCCAGCGCTTCGAAAAATAAATGTGTGTGACGTTGCATTCCACACACCAGATTGACTGGGAGTTCTCAAGTGCACGTTCTAGAGTGGATGGCTGCCTGCAACGATTCATGGTCACGGCTGACCCGTGGGCCATGCCCCCGGCCCTCTTTCGGGGGGGGAGATGTGACGTACCTGCCAGCAGGACGCACACGACATAAAGGCACTTAGCAATCAGAACAAATGTCTGCGTAGCTCAGTTGGTAGAGCGACTTGTTCCGGAATAAGCGGCCTCGGGTTCGAATCCCGGCGTAGACTAAAAATGACGGAGAAATTTACTTCGTTATAGCACGTATAAGGAGTTAGAATGCCTGCGCGACGTCATCGGGAATCCTACCATCACACGGTGGCCTTTAGCAGAGGAGTCATGATAGGGCTGCTTGCTACTGGTTGGTCCATGGTTCGCATTGCGGTGGAAACGCATCGGAATTCAACAACTGCGAGGACAGTGGCTTGAAGGAGGTAATGTGCGTTGCTGTAGCGGGAAATGTGCACGTTGCGGACGTCCGAAAGCCTTGAACGCTGCGTTCGATGACAAGTCGCAGCAGCCCCACAATGGACGACATTCGACGAGGTGTACAGGCAGCTTTGGACATCCCCGTATCGACAGAGATTGAGAATCGCTTATGAGCTGAGACAGGTTTGCACTCTCGCTAGCCATTGCTACGACTCCCACTCACTGCAGTACATCGTCGCGCAAGGTTGAAGTGGTACGGCAGCGGACATGCGTCGCGGGATGAATGGAAACATATGGTATTCAGCGACGAGCCTGGCTTCTGTCTCAGCGTCAACGATCGTCGGTTGAGAGTCTAAAGGCGAGGTGGTCACCTGGATGATCTTCCTGGCATCTGTGAGCGTATTACGGTTCCTTAGCCTGGTACCATGGTTTGGGGCGCTGTACCTTCCAACAGCCATTTATCGCTCGTACGAAAAGTGGGTACAAAGGCAGAACAGTGAGACGTTGATGAGGTGCATCCTGCTTGTTGTCGTATCTCTGTGGCATCTGGTATGTTCAGTTTCAACAAACAATGCCTACAAGGTGTACAGGTGCTTCCCTGGCCAGAGCAATTCCCAGAATTCTCCCCAATAGAGAACGTGCGGGACGTCATTGACAGATGACTCAACGCTTCCTCACGACACCCTTGCAAAGACGATGAATTGTGGACACTGGTCAACGATCATGGTTAGCGATACCTCGGGACACCATTTGGGGACCATTCCAGTCCGTATTTCTGACTGTATAGCCCAGTACGGTGGTCATGCGACCTACTGATACAATCTACATCCTGTCTCCTTGCCCATTGCACTATGAAATCCAAAATTAAATCATTTCTTTCCCCACCTACTTGTCTACATGTGTGGTAAGTTACGACTCATTTCGTGCATTCCTTCATGGCGTGGCATTTTCTATGTCGAGCAGTGCCTTTCGAAATGAGTCCTCTTTTGCATGGTCAAATTCATGGGGGTGGGTGGGTGGGGCATGCTTACATAATTTCTTTATCAAATGAATTTACTCCATGTTTCTTCTGTGATTTATTTTACAGGAAAGGAACCTGGAATAAAGTGGCGGTATTTGCTGTAAAATATGCGCCTGCTTAGGTGCTGACTAAAGAAAATGCAAACTCAGTTAATTCTGTGAAATCTGTCAGGCGATTTAAGAGGTATTGTTTTTTTCATTTTTTTTAACAGAAGTACCTCCTCCGTTGGAGAGATTGCTTGTATTGCACTGATTCCTAATATACTCACGGAGGATTACATATTGGGTATACCTGACTTTGTGAAGCACAACAGAGGTAACGCACATGTCAAAACGGTAAATAGCAGTGATAAGCTTTTGCCGGAGTAGCTTAAATGGGAAAGCATTCAGCAGCGGAGCAGAAGGATGTGGTTTCGAATTCCACTACTGACATAAGTGGGCTGTGAATTTCACAACTTTACAGTTTGTAATTCGTCTCCTTTCAGACGGGCTGTGTAGCGCCCGACTCAAACTTTTCTAATATTTTTGCTGTTAGTGTAGCTGAAATGAATTTAAAAGTAAAACAAAAGTTCCATTATACATAACGACATTTTTATAATACTAAAAAATTCCTAATAACACTTTGTAAAAACAATTTTCTGATATATTAGCCAATAAAATTAGTCTGAGTTATTTACCTGGCTCAAGGGATAGACTGCACTTTGTTTCTTCGACATCTGATGATGGACTTTTCTGGTCTCCAGGCTTAATAAAAGGACATACTTTTGCTGTGCTATAAGTGTTCTTCATCTCAGCTTTCAGCTGGTTGAACTAACACGAGAAAAAAGGAAATGACTATTTAAAACTTTAAGATAGGTTGCTGATTTGCGTAAAAGTATACATAAAAAGATAAAAATTTGCTTTTTCTCAGGTTTGTTATTATGTTTCATGTAGGTACTTTCGCATGGAAGAAGGCAAATAAACTGTCACACCACCATCGATTGTGTTCAATATAGTGTCCCTGTTGTGCAACACCAATTGGCTTACAACGTACCTACTACTGCTGTTCGCTTCTAAGAAGCAGTGTTGTATCCCATTCCTCTTCACAAGTTTTCTACAATTCACCAAGAGACCGTGGTTTATGTTGGATTAGAGATCTTTTCAATTGTCCAGATGCACAAAAAATCTGTTGGGGAAACATCCGATAACTCCACAATAATGTATCCCCGAATAATGTAGTGCGAAAGCGGGCTTCCTTTACTATCCATTTAAGTCGTGTGAGCTTCGACTTTGGAGTATGAATCAAACTTTTGTCTCGATGCAGATTTATGCCATAACGTTCGTATTATACAAGGCCAGCAATTCTTCTTAATATATTGGATACAAGACGCTTGTTTGTTAGTTGAGAACATTCCTGTTCTATCACCCAAGGATTCGCAACTTCTCATTGGAACTGTACTTCGCAGTAATTTGAAACCTATGGAAAAAACTTTTCACGTATTATGTATACCTCTTGGGATAAACGTTTGTCGATTGTTCAGTAATGCATTGAACAGAACTTTCTGCAGTTACATAAGTGCCCCACGTTCTCAATGTGCCTATATTTCTCCATTTGTCGCACAGAATGGAGTGCTCATGTCTCAATTTCCATGTTCCGTTACGTAACTCACGGATCCAGGAGTGAACCCTTTAAGAGGCCGATGTACCTGAACCAAATGGTGCCCTAAATTTTCTGCGCTTTCTTCTAGTCCCTTATTCTCTGCCACAGAATGGGGAAGGGCCGAGAATAAGGGGAAAGGCCGGTTCCCTTGACGTGGACATAGCGCCACTAGGCAGAAACAAGTACACCTCAAACATCTCTCTCCTTTCGTTCATCGCCATTATTATAGCCCCTTTTAGCAGATAATCTTTCAGAAAGGATTAGTGTCAATCCTCCTTCTAAATGGTAACTTT
The DNA here is from genome assembly GCA_039090855.1 of Macrothele yani. Lineage (NCBI taxonomy): Eukaryota > Metazoa > Arthropoda > Arachnida > Araneae > Macrothelidae > Macrothele > Macrothele yani. Next base: position 159,610,763 of record CM077025.1, on the reverse strand, counting down.
GAATCACAAACCAAAGCGGAAAGCAACATACGCAGGTTCATTCGTTCCAGCCGCTTTCGATGAACCTCTTAGACAGCGAATATATTCGTTTGAGATAGTTTCTGCCCATTTTGATAACCCCGAGTTAATTCCTTCCGGCCGATTAAAAGGTTAACACGTGAGTTGCTTTGGAATATGTATTGGACACCAGGATAGGTGCCCCCGTGGATTTAGCGACCGTTCTCTGGATTGCAGGCTTTTGTGCACTCTCCATTGTGAAGACCTTCCTGAAAACATCAAGTGCACTACTGGACGCTCTACGATCTCTTTGATATCATTGCAAACGCTTCTAGACATTTGTCTTTTATGCACTGATTGTGTGTGTGTGTCTGTGTTACCGATAAATTCTAAATCCAGTGGCTTTGCAAGTCTTTGCAGTTTGTGTCCCGGAATAATGGCCGCCGGAAAGGGTAACAGTGTTTCTTAATTAAACTGTCGATCCTAGTGGCATATCATGGCACGAGTATAAATGTTGAGCACGGTAGACGCAATTTATTCGTTGTGCGTTGAACATCAACCAGGCACAATTTGCGTATGAAACCAATACTATGTGTTATAATCAACCTCATTTACTTGTACAAGAGAGTAAATAAGACTGATAGTGAGAAGATCAAAGGCAGCTATAAATAGCTGAACTTATCTCTACGACAAAATTTGATATGAGCGGAAAATTGAAATAGGGTCGTACAATTAAATGATGGGAATGAAATAAGCATATTAAATATATGAATTGCAAAAAGGAATGCCATATCATTAATCAGTTTTAAGAATTTTTTTGTTTGTTTCGTTTGCCATATTTTTTCATAAGATTTTAATTTTGGTGGATTTCTGTCTTATGAACTACTGTTCTCCTGCATCAAGAAAATTTTTAACAACTTGTTTAGGAGATGGTTGGGTTTTCAGTCTTTGGGAGATTTGTGTTTCTGCTGTCGAATTAGTCGTATGTCTGTTCTTTCTTTTCGAAGCTATCTCACGCAAGGTGTATTTTGACGCTGAGACAAAAATATTCCACCGAAGAAATTAAAAAACAAAAACAAACAAAGCAAAAATGTTTTTCTTTGCGGATTTACCTCATTTTCACCGATTCAAGTGTATCAACAATTTATCTCTAAGTATACCCCTTTCTGATGAGCCGACTAAAATGAGCAAATAAAGATATATTTGCTCATTTAGTTTTAAAGGTTCCCCGTAAAGGCACTCTGACAGCGGACTTACAAGTCTAAGTGTGTGCTTTGTTTCTATTGCTCTTTGGTCAACTTAATTCAGTCACTTAAACTTCTATACGTCTGGTCATGAGCTTCGGCTTCGACGCATTTGGCTATTTTACTCCACATATTTAACTGAATAAAAAGCTTGTCTCCAAAGCATTTGCCATCAGATGGGCTAATTTCTTTCTTTTAACGATATTTAAGGGATGAGAGTATTTTTTTGCTTTTATTTCTATCAGCATTGGGATTTCGGTTGGTGTTTGGGCAACTAACCATTTGCAACTAAACTTAATCTAGTAAAATTGACAAAATAAACAGACCCCGTTAAGCAAATACGTCATGGCTGATATACTTTCAAGTTTTTGCTAACCACTGCTCACCTTTTACATTTTCTTCACGTCTGTAAAGTCTCACAATTCCGAAGTTTTTGCTAACCACTGCTCACTTTTACATTTTCTTCACGTCTGTAAAGTCTCACAATTCCAAAGTTTTTGCTAACCACTGCTAACCTTTTACATTTTCTTCACGTTTGTAAAGTCTCACAATTCCGAAGTTTTTGCTAACCACTGCTCACCTTTTACATTTTCTTCACGTTTGTAAAGTCTCACAATTCCGAAGGACCGGTTAAGCTCGGAGAGCAGTGTTAAATTATCGTGATTCATTTGTTACTGTCTGCATGGTAAAATAATCATTATCGTTTTCCCTTTTTTCTGTGACGTCAACATTGTCAGCTTTTGCAGAACGTTCGGTTGTCTTCTTTTTGTAGTAGTTCAATTTCGTGAAAATATTACTGAAGGGCAAGAGCCATAAAATATTTATAACAATAGCACTAGCAAAAAAAATCCCGCATTTTTAAGAGTGCAGGCATACGAATTTTTTGCCTCGGTACCTAACCACCACACATGAGCAACTCAGAGATCTGTAATGGACCTTATTTACCTCGCATTGCATCATGGGAAAACTTTTCTGTGTCTGCGGACCAGCAGTAGTTTGTTTACGTACGTTTTCCCATTGCTTAACAAGGCGTTACTTTTCAGGGGTTCAGGAAAATCCCGATTTTTGTTAATTTATTAACGATATTCCAAATTTTTCTCATTGTATGGTTAAGCTAATAAAACCTGTCACCTAAAATATACAGAAGAAGTAACCTTCTATAATTTTCCTCTGAAAAGGCCGAAACTATTAAAGGAATGTCTGTGTAAAATGAACCGCGACCATTTTCAACTCAATGTGCATTCTCGAATATATTCTCCCCACAAATATCGAAGACTTTACACCGTTTATAAACAAAAACACTTCTTTTTAATGGCGTAAAACTAATACACAATTTGAGCTGAGCTATCGCGCTCCACAGGGAGGCTTCGTCTGGGCTAAGCTTTCAAAGTCTTCTTAGAGATAACAACTTACAATGTTGTTACAATTCAAAAATTTGATATTATAAAACCAAACAGTTCCATTTCACATTGAGGTGCGTGTTTAGACATACTCACGTGTGAAGTCCGTGTTTTAAACGTGATCATGCGGTATGGAGAGGAATTACCTGTTGCTTCCTTGCTGCTTGTTCAAGAGATTCCTCCAGGCATCTGATATATCAGAAGACAAGTTTTTGTTGCATGAGTGTGGGTGGGTCATGATCTCGAGGCTTTCACGCATATCTGTGCCAACATAGCCTGTATAAGGTGCTATTCTTTTCATCATGCTCCAAAGTCGGTTGCTCCTTTTTGGTTCACTTCCCTGCACAAAGCAGTTGTAATTTCCCCATCCTTAACGTCTCTTTTATGCTCCTTGGTCCTTATCTGGAGTGACCATTGAGTTAACCCAACGTATGACTTTGTGCTGCCGTTTGGATAGATTAGGGATGTGTCATAAACTCCCGCTGGGTTTTCTTTATTTATTGGCGGTTTACTTGTAGATACCGTGTCGTGTATAGACGCAGGAGATTTGATAGCTACATTTACTTTATACTTTTTAACGATGTTTTTGAACTTGAAAGAGAACTTAGGATAACACGTTATGGACCCACAATATCTTAAATTGTTTTTGCTTGTGGTATTAGGAGTCCTGGGTTTAGACATTTGAACCCGCCGCAATATTGAATCTAGTGTTTGGCTAGAAAACCCAGATGAAAGCCCCTTGTTGACGCTGCTTATTTCTTTTTTTCTGGCTTCCATGATCGAAGAATTAACAAATGCTCTTCTGAACCATGATATAAAAATAACTGTTTTATACGAAATCGGGAAGAAAGAGCTGGGGAGGAACCGCTGACGGTTTGTAGAATACTTCCCTGTGTAGTTGGCCATCACCTTTCCTGGTAAGAAGAACGTCTAAGAAGTGCAAGGTTCCGTTGTTTTCGTTCTCATATGTAAAATCGATGGACTGGCGGAAGGAGTTTATTTCCTCTTGGAACTTCTTTTGGTTTTGCTCTCTGTGTTGCCATACAACAAAGATGTCATCCACATATCTGAACCAGGCTTTTGGATTTAAGGTACAGCTTGAAAATCTCTTTTCCTCAATAGATCGTAGTATAGCTTCTGCTAAGATTCTGGAGATCGGTGAACCCATGGGTGCTCTCTTGGTATGTTTATATGTTACTCCCTCAAAGCACAAATAGTTGTTGTTGGTGACCAGGTTTAATGGTTTCCTTAATTCTTGCACAATTTCTCGAGAGTGTTGGTTAGATTTCAAAATTAAGTCCTCTAAGTTATCTCGCGTCACTTACCGGGATAAAGGGGTATACAGAGACGACATCGAAAGAACCCATGATATCATTCTGCTCTAGTTTTAGACTAGCTATTTTCTGAACGAAGTCTGGCCCTGGCTCTCTCCCTTCCCCTGAAACCAGTGGCCCTTAATTAGGGACGGACGACTGCTTATAGCTCATTAAGTTGCTTACGGTGGTCGTTAAACCTCCAATAAAAAATAATAATAAAAAGCGGGAAATTTGTTATATCATGTCTGAGAAATGCTTCATTAAAAATTTCCCCATGACTAATGGCGATGCTGTACACCATCATTTGAAATAAACATCGAACACAAAATTGTCTTGGTATATTTTTGCAACCTTGCTTTGTTCTTCTAAGGGATTAACTTCATCTTCTTTGCTCTGTAGCTCTATTAATTCGTTGGCAGACTCCAAGACGTTAAAATTTTAAAAATTGGCAAATATTAATAATAAGGGGCAATCTAATAGTGAGAACATTGAATCAGCAGCCATGTTGGTCAGCAAAAATCCACTTCTGACATCACATGAATATTGTCCATTAGTTGCCCGTCCTTAATTTAGGGCCATATGTTTCAGGAAAGGGACAGAGCTAGCTCCAACCTACAAGTAACCTACAAGTAAATCATGCAGGACACGAGCACGGGCCCAACTGAACGATATATTTGTGCCCAGGTAGGTAGGTATTCATCTGTTACTTGAGAAATGAAACGAAATAATTCTACTATTCTCTGTTCATTCCCTAATCTAGAAATGCTGTGGGCACAAATCTTGATGTAACAAATCGATTCCTAGGCCACGCTCGCGAAAACGATACCTTTTACAGTCAGATGTAATCTGTCACCTGGGCCAAGGTTCTCAAAATCAGATTTCCTTGAATCCCTTAGGGAAATCAAACAAGTGATTGATCGAACAAAACTGCCCGAGAAAGACGAAATCTGAACAGACGAAATCTGCCCAACAGGTGAAAAGTTGCATTTCTCTGTTACCAAGAATTGTTTTGGTCTACAAATTTTTGTTCTTCCATTCTTTCTTATGTGTCCATATACTTCTGTTGTTAATTTTCCTTAGGTAACTTATTCAGTTTGCTGAGAATTGTACCGTGAATTAAAATTGAATTGTGTTGGACGATAAAGCTGTTTTTGAATCCATGCATTTAGCTGTATTCCGCGACAGAAAGATATGCTGAATATTCAGTGTTCTCGAAGCTAAGAAAGCCAATGGCCAGATGAAATATCGTTTACTTTACAAATGTTGCACGCCTGAACCAATGCCTGTTTTATGTCGTTTAAGGAATCCTTCTAACAATTCAAATCATACTTTTATAATAGGAATTTCTTCCCCTCGAGAAAAACATGGCTCATCTTCGGCTTCAGACCATCATCGCACATGCATGACATCAGTTTGTTTCGAAGTAATAGAGAAAGCATTCAAAAGGTAAGTTGTGCATCGTGTGGAGCCTCCCAAATTCATTACAGACTATCAGTATGGTTATTTTTCACATTGAGCACTAGGTGTTTTAACCTGTTCTAAGCGTTTTTAGTATTTGACAACAAAGACAGCCTAGTATTATAGTCCAGAAAATAAATTCCTGTCTTGGCACCATTACCCCCTTTTTTTATGTTATTTCTTCTCAAGTTCCCTTTCTGGTAAAATGATAAAAGTCGCTGTTAAGAATGTACATTCTGTTGGATTCCCATCAATGTTAAGCGATAACTCCTGCCACCTATTCTTGATTTTATGCGCCGATGCATCTTTTTAGAAATTTCTGCTAATGCAATTTACAGCTTTGCAGTCGATAACCGGACAATAAAAAAAATATATGCAACATTTACTTATATTGTGTTCTAGACTATTCACATGATAATAGCGAACATCACTGATTACTCTATAATGTCACCGATGCCCCAGAATGGGTAATCAGGCAGTTTTTCTTTATACTGCGAGCAACCGAAGTACACTGCCTGGCAGAGAAAATACCGCACCCGGAAGACGTGAACGCAGCGCCATGAAAATAGCAGGGTGGGTGCACACGTACAAGTTATGCAAATAATTGCATTTGCAGGACAATCGCACGAACGGCGCTCGGGATATAAGCGGACAACCAGCCCGTGAGGCCATCAGTCGAGACGTCGTCACGGCCGCGAGAAGTGAGTGTTTCTGGTGTAACTGTGTCTAGAAAACGAACAAGGGTTGCCAATGCCGTTAAGACGCCGTTGTAAGCAATTTCGTCAAACGGGTGAGTTCACGAGAGACGTCATCGTAGGCCTTCGTACAGCGGGGTGATCCTTGCATCGTATCGCGGAATAAACGCAACGTGGTGCCACAACCGTCTATCGCATTTGGAGACAGTGGTCCCAGGAAGGATCTGTGCAACGTCGTAGGGGGACAGGAGCAAGGAGACGAACTTCCGAGTGCACCGATCGTCGCAACCGACGTCATGCCGTAGCAAACCCACAGGCCACAACGGGCGACAGTTTGCGGAGTGTACTGGGAGGCTTGTATGCTCCGATATCGACGCGGACAGTGTCGCGCCGATTGGCTGCGTCTGGTTTGCTGTCCAACAGTCCGTTGCGAAGACTACCCTTAACAGCGAGCCATAGTCGTCACAACTTAGCGTGGTTTCGCTCCAGAGCTGCGTGGGATGCCGAATGGAACATTGTGGTGTTCAGCGACGAATCGCGGTTCTGTCTCACCGCGGATGATCTCCGTGTTAGAGTCTGGAGGCGACGTGGCAAAAGGGCGGATTCCTCCGCCGCTGTGGAGCGCTATACTGCCCGGCAACGTGGAATCATGGTGTGGGGTGCTAGCAGCGCCAACAAACGCTTACCACTAGTAAGCATTACGGGCACATTGACGGCACGCCGCTATGTTGACGAAGTGCTGTGGTCCCGTGGCTACCGTATCTGCAGGGCATCCCAAACGCCGTTTTTCAACAGGATAACGCCCGGCCGCATACCCCTCGGATCAGCCTGAATGCTTTGCATGGTGTGCGGATGCTTCCGTGGTTTGCACGATCCTCCCTCTACCTCTCGCCCATCGAGCGTCTGTGGGACACGATTGGACGTCAGTTGAGTACCCACATCATCCCGCAAAATGAAGATGAACGGTGAACTCGGATCAACACCACATGGTCCACAATACCCCAGATATCAATTCGAACTTTCATTGCCTCGATGCCACATCGGATTCAGCGCTGTATCTCCCAAAATGGGGGCCACACTCCTTATTAATCATCCTGTATATTCGGCCACTGGAGCCTATTCTGTATGTGACAATTAAATATTTTTTAGGAACTACTTGGCTATCTGTGTATGCAGTTCGGTCTGTTTTCAAGCATTCCTTCACGGTGTGGCATTTTCTCTGTCAGGTAGTGTATTAAGGATTTTTCTTTAACATGTCAAAAATACAGTATATTCAAAATGGCCGCTCCTCTGCCTGCAGCTGGCCGGAATCCGTACATCTCTTTTTGGAACAGCAACGTTTCTTTCACCAAAACATTCTAACATTCTCCAAGAAAGCTAAGCTTTCCATTTAATAGCAGTGTTTTTTTTCCAAAGGAAGCATTTGACTCAGGGTCTTGCACTAGCGTGCAAAACTTAAGGACCGTTCGGTATTTTCGCTGTAGGTTCGCAATGAAGCAGCCTGGATAGATGAATGTCATACCACAGAGACCTCAGTATGTACCAAACGGGGGAATGAACAAACACGTGTGCAAAAATGAATACAAAAATGTACACTGGGACTTTAATAAGAAATGACCGTAAAGTAGAACACACCATGGTACAGAGCCATCGTTTTCACAGACGGATTACAGCAAAGAGGTGGTCGTCAGTAAGGAATATGATGTTCCCTAACAGCAATGGCTGCGTTGTAGCGTCTGGCCATACTTAACTCGAGGCTGTCGATGAGTTCTTGGGGTAACTTTGCCCATGCCTCTCGTAGTGCACGTTTCAACTGATGGACATTTTCCAGCGGATGTGGGCATGCCGCAAGACGTCTCCCCAGAGCGTCCCACACGTGTTCTATGGTATTTAAATCCGGTGAGTACTGAGGCCAATCCATACGAGTGATATCCTCACTTTCCAACAGCTCATCTACAGCGCGTGTACGATGGGGTCTTGCATTATCGTCCATAAAAATGAACTCGGAACCAACGCACCTCGGAATAGGCGTACATGGGGAAGGAGCACCTCATCGCAGTAGCGGTGTGATGTTACGGAACCTCTTTCGAAAATGTGGAGCTCAGTAAGACCGTTCATTGTAATGCCATCACAGACGAGCACACCAACACCGCTATACCGATTTCTTTCGGTAATGTTATCCGATCGAACGTGTTACCACCTCTCCTCAGATCAGTGGACGTCCAGAATCGCTCGTGGTACGGAAACAACTCTCATCCACGAAGAGTACCGTACCCCATTGCTCTATGGTCCAATCTTTGTGGTCCTTGCACCATTGTAATCGATGTCTCCGATGGGTAGGCTTTAATTGGATGCAACGTTCATGTCGTCGGGCAAATAGTCCACCATTATGTAGACGTCTGCAAACGGTGAACCGCGATACGGGGCGTCCTGTGGTCATCTGCCGTTGCTTCGCGATATTGCCCGCTGTGTGACGTCGATCACGTTTGGCTTGTAGGACCATACATCGGTCATCTCTTGCTATTGTTTTCGGTGGCCGACCAGTACCGACCTTTCTAACATCAGTTCCTGTCGTTTGGAAGGTCTTCCACGCACGTGAAACAATGCTATGGGTCACGCCGAACTCGTCGGCGATACTCGTTACGGTTCGCCCCTCCTCCAATTTTCCGATTATTCGACCACGTGTAAAGTCATCTAAATGTTTCTGCGTGAACATATTCTTGTCTGCGACACACTAACAAACCACTCGAACCTCTTTACAATGCCGCACACTTTCGCTTTCCGTCTCCTGCCTTGCTGCGAAATAGTCTTATATCCATTTCAGCGCTGTCATGTGACCTGCGACATTACATTTCGGAAATTTGCGTACGCATCGTCTTTCTACTGATCCGCTTGCGTTTTCCAAATCGCCTCAAGCTTGTGTGTTTCATTGTCCGGCTAAAATCTGCGGCACTAGTGTCTGCCCTTAAGTTTTGCACGCTAGTGTACAAAATATCGAGTCAAACTTTTGTGCTTTCATCGCTGCTCACAGTGATGAAAGCAGTTTCTCTCTTCCGAGTTATAGCACATTTTGAGAATCCATAAAGAGCTTATCAAAAGGTACTCTGCGAAGAAAATTTGAACGATTTGAATGTCTGACGGCATGCTACACGTATGGAAATGTTGGACAAAATCTCGCCACACCCGGGTGAAATAATGGTGTTTCTAGCGAATCAGCAGTTATTCGAAAGATGCGCGCAGGTGAATCAATCGCTTTGTTGTTATTGTGAGTTCACGTGTTATTTGTCACCTTGCCCATGAATAATAAATTATCCAACGACAAAGTGACAGACATTCATTTCATGTACGACATGCAAAAGGAAATAGCAGTGAATCTCAGCACCTGTACAGGATAGCTTTTCCACAACGTTGATGTACAGCCAAGGGTACTTTTGACGTTAAGCATTGCGAAAAAATGGGCATCGAGTTCAGTCTAATAATTTCTATATTATCAACGCGAACCAAACCAACCTAGTATCATTCGATAGCTAAGGGAACAAAGACTTGTTAGTGACCTTGAGCTTGAGCGCCGCGATAAGCGATGGGGGAAGGGGTATTTTCCACTGCGCCGCACAAACTTCAAATCAGTATAACTCGACACTGCGAAGCGCTGAGACGTCGAAATTGGTCTCAAATGAAAGCTTACGTCGATATCTGTCGATCTGAGACATTAGAAATGAAATCGAATACAGCGTTAGTTGTGAAACTTTGGATCGCAGTTGAACAATTTTAAAAATTTTACAATGTCGGTATATACTCGTCGAAAGGCCAAGTAGAAATACATCGAACGTAGTCTAAGCGGAAGAGCAACTCGTCAGCTTTCGATAAGCACCGCAATGTCCGCGGCATAACGCATAAAAAATTATCGGGAGCGAAAAATAAATTGCTGCGGTACAGCGCGTGAGCACGTCGGCCGCAGCGACGCACGAGCCCATGGACGTGGAGCATGAAAACGATTCTGCCCATGCTTCGGAACACGGAAACGACGAAATGGAAGTAGATTTCGAGAGATCGGCGCGGTTTGAGAAGTGTTTTAGATCGACGAGTGAACGTTTCGAGAAAACGTTTGTGAGCAATCCGTTCGGTCATTCGTGCGGAGTTTGCGACAGACCGTGGTTTCTGAAGGATTTGAAGCCAGTGTAGCCAACACATTTGGAACTGCTCGAAAACACGTTTCTTGGCGAGAACGTAGCGGGGTTCAAGTCGTGCAGTACCTGTCATAAATCATTGGACAGCAACAAGATTCCGAAGTTGTCGCGATAGAACGGTTTCAAGTGTCCACCGAAACCGATCGGTTAGCCTCTGTTGGATCCGATAAGTACCAAATTGATTTCTCCGAGGCTTCCATTCATGCAGATCCGTCGACTTTGCTACGAGGGCAACTATGGAATCGTTGGACAAGTGATAAACGTTCCAGTGGATGTTAACACAATGGTGCAGCTGTTGCCACGGCGTCTGGACGATGATCACGCTTTCAACGTTAATATCAAGAGCAACTTGATCCACAAGTCGACTTACTTGAGTGGTTTCGTAAAGAAGTCGGCGGTGAAGGCTTGGCTTCGATTCTTGGTGAACCAACCGTTGTACAAGCATTACAACATCCAGATCAATTGGGAAGCATTCGATGAGAGCAAGCAGATGGATAGTGAGTGTACGATTGAATCCATGGAGCCGGACTCGGTGCCACAGTCTGAAGTTCTGCTTGCGAGACAACACATGATGCTCTGGAACGAAGAGCAGTGCTTGGATATCGCGCCAGGTCAGCACCCGACTCCGATCAACTTGGTGTACGACGCGCACGCAGAAGAGTTGTCCTCTCCGGCGATATATTACGTCCACCGTCAGTTCAGTCTCGACGTACGGGTAACTCCCTACATGATAGCTACCAGCGAGATTCGTAGAAGCGATCGGCGTGGAGTTACACCGGAACATGCTCTGTACATGGCTATGAAGATTTTGAGAATGAGAGTAGTAGAGGGCAGTTACGATATGTTCAGATGTGTGAAGCAAACAAACATCACCCACAAAATGTCAGACGACAGGAGTTTCCTCGAGGAGTGCATGGAGAAAAATTTGGCATTTTTCAAAACGATACCAAACTCTGTGCAATACTGGATGGATCGCCATGAATAATAAATTTGTGATTGACTACTGAATTTGTCTTTCTTTCATTTACTAGACCCAAATAAATACTAAGCGCTAACGAAACGTATTGACGTAAAACCTTGCGGCAGAGCTACGACACAGCCTACCAGATTTTTAACAAAGATACATTCATCCGCGTCTTCGAGAGATTGAATCTTTTCGCCTTTCCCAGCAGATTAACTACAGAGCATGGCCTGCACGCTCTTCAGATTTCTTCTTATGCAGACACATCAAGGCGGATGTTTACGCTACCTTAATTTCTAATACACAGGTTCTTCGCGAAGGCATCGTGGACGGTTCTCAACGAATTGAGAACTCCAGGACTTTTCGAACGTCTTCGAAAATGATTGAGAAGACACCGTGAATTGGGAATTGCTGCTCATTGTGGCCATTAGGAATATTTACTCCGATTGCATTTACTCAATTGTTGTCTCCAACCACATCGTGTGCTATAATATGTGGAATACAAATTTCAGTTTTGCACTCTCTAAAAATATACCATAACTTGGAAGATCATTCTTGGCCCTGTGTTCATAAGAACCTTTTTTCATCAGTACAACACATTCCCAAAGTTTGACTAACTTTTAGAAACGCACTGTATGACTTGCAAGTTCTCGAATCTCTGAAGTATTTTTCTCTGAATCAGTTATTAATACTTATTGAAAGCCTGAATAGGTGAAAAGTTTGCTTCCAAAATAACCGGATTTATAGGTTTTCAACTTCTTTCGCGAAGGCTGTCAGTGACAACTCCGTTCATCTTTTGCCGTCGCAATCTATGTCGCAAGCGCGGCCTTTGCTCTCAAAAGTTGCCAGCACTTGTTCCTTCCCCAGCTGATTTCCGGCGATTTAAAAGAAACACGGCCTTCTTTATTCATTTTGTTACTTGCTGAGCAAAAGCACCCTAGTGGTTACAACGACCCATTTGTTCCCCTCTACATCCAATTCTTTGAAACTCCCTTTGCTTTTCTTTGCCTTTTCTCCGAATATTGCATAGATTAATAGCACTTCCACTTTTGAAGAAGGATATTTGTATGATATGCATTATATACGATATACGTATAACGCTCTACCTTTTGTGACAAATTCATTGTAAAAAAATGTGTTGAAAGCAGAAGTATGTTTTCTTGTAACATTGCAAATAAATAAATAAATAAATAAAAACTGGCAACACGCAGTTGACCTAAACAAAGAAAACGCATGGTGCAATTTGAGTCTCATGTAGGATATATACCTTGAGAAGCAAGGACTGCTTCTCAGCCACGTTTTGCATGATTAACTTGTGGCAATTCGGTCACGACAGTCTAGGATAAGTATTTCTCGACGAAGAGTGGAAGAACTAAAGAACTAAACATAACTGCTAACATTTTAAAATTCGATTATAGTTTTTACTTAGTTTACTGTCGATTGGCTACGACTACTCTTCCCAACCGTAGACTATCTGCTGCAAAGTTTTCGTGCTCTGTTTGCACAGATTACATGGTAAAATAATTTTTCGTTATCGGGCCGTTCCTGAACTGAAGTACGCGATTACAACTCAGTCTAGCTGCTAACGGATTTGCTTATCTGTTATACTTGTCTCAGAATATTTGGACCTGCTGTGAACCAGTAGGCAACCAAAAAATGTGAATATTTATTCAAATCAAGAGGTGTCCTGTGATTTTAGAAGTTTTCCGGAGTTCTTATTTCTTCTTCTCAGAAGTGATAAAGTTGTTTTACTTCCATGATCAAAAGGGAATCAAATCATCAAAGTATATAAATGAAGCATGCTATGTCAAAAATTATTTAATTTTTGTTACTTCTGTAAGTTGTTCTTCCGGAAGGGCGGCGTTGCCTAGAATGGAGAGGCTCTTGAACCATCTTTTCAGCAACGTGTCGTTGAAGGACTTCCATGCAAAGGAGGTCGCATTCTTCCAGGCTTCTTTGTGAAACAATGAATACTCCAAAGTCTGTTCCAACTGAAAAGAAAGTAAAATAAATTTACTATATGCTTTTACTGGCTGCAATTGTCGTATTCAAATGTCTCAATTTTAAAATACCATGAAGTAATCTCTAACGCTTTTTCGTGATTTAAGGAATCACCATTTATAAGAAATCCATTTGAGTCAAAACGTAAAATTCCGCTTGGTTGGTTGAATTAAAAACACTACCCGAGATCACTTCGGCACGTTTTAAATTTTCTGATATATGAAATGTTTTTTTAATTGTTGTAATGTTGATCTGAAGTAATTACACTGGCGTCCATAAATTAATGAAAAAACAGAGGAAGTTGCAATTATTTATGAAAGAAGAGTTGAAAATGCACGAAACTTGGATAGATGACGGGAAATGTAAAGCGGAGTCAGGGCTTCGTATGGAAATGGATGGTGATAGCATCTTCGATTTACCCTTGCTGCGGCGAGGAGAACGGTGGTATCTACTTCCACTGTGCACAGAAGGCTTCACGAAGAAGATCGTTATGTTAGGCGACTAGTACTCTTCTTACTCCCTTACCCATGTCACGGCTGCCCTTGTGGCGCAGTGGTCTAAGCGCTGACTTATGACCATTTGTCCGAGATGGGTCCGGGTATGTATCCCTGTGAGGCATGGATGTTGTGTTTGTCTTACAGCACTGGCCCTCTCCTTTACTTGGAACCAGTGGCACTAAATTAGGGTTGAGTTACTCACGGTAATCGCTAAACCTTAAAAATGAAGTCGGGGGTGGCGTTTTTAAATTGGGTAACACTTCACGTCAATTGGAATGAAAACCAATGGAGGTCAGTACTCTTCACAGATGAGTCCAAGCTTGCTTTTCAGAGCGATTCCAGGAGTGTTCTAATCTGGAGAGGACTAGGAACACGCTATCATTCCTGTGTGACACGTGAAAGGGACACTCATGGAGGTGGTAGGGTATTGGCTTGGGGTGGCATCTCGTGTGTGCTTCTAAGAGGAAACATGAATGTTCGACGCTATAGGGATGATGTTCTGGACACCTATGTTTGCTCTTATGCAGGTGACATAGAAGATACATTTCTCTTTTAAAACGATAACGTTCGTCCTCATCGAGAGGGGCTGGTAGAACAAAATCTTCGAGAGGAGACCACTGTCCATATAGATTGTCCAGCCAGTTCCCCGACCTTAATCTTATCGAGAATGTCTGGGATGCCCTAGGAGGCATGTTGCTGCCCCCAACATCCCTTCTGCAAGACACGGAGGTGCTTAAACAAGTTTTATACGAAAAATAGTCGTTGTGTCTTGCTGTTGATGATGATTGTATTATCATCAACAGCATAGCACATCGCTGTAAGGGGTGACCCCATTCCCTATTGAACTACTTTGGGTATTTCATTTTGACACCTTATTTTATACCTGGTTCTCTATGTAGTAGGTTTTGTCGGAATGAAGTGTTTCTTGCTAAATGTTTTAGGTCCATCTCTGACGTACGATATAATACAGGTTTTCACCAAATTTCATGACATTTCATCCTGCATTTTTTTTAATTATCGCAATTTTTCTGTACTTTCCTTAATTATGGAAATCAGTTTACTGTACTTTCGATTAAAATGGCCTACTATGAGCCGCCAAATATTGAAATGAAATATAAGTAGTCAATGTTACTTTTGAAAGTCCTTATCCGTCTGAATTAGAATATTTGTTTCTCTACACGTTGATCGCGGTCAAGTTTGCTCGTTGCTTTGGACAGATATTCACCCATCTTTAACAGAACGGTATTCAGAGCGTTAAGGAGGCACTGAATTAAGTAAATTCAGCTGAGCAAATGCAATTAAAAATAAATAAAAGTAGTTAAACAAATGCACATGTTATTCCGATAATTAAGAAGGCATTGTGAATTTAAAAGCGGATCACGAATTAATGAATCAGAGGGATGTACTCTAAATTTTCTAGAATATACCCGAAGTATTTAGCACATATTAATTTATATTTTTACAGGAGATTAGACTTTAGTTTCAAAAATTATTGATTATCAGTTGCATTTGCTGCATGCAGAGGCATGATATAAACACTTCTGCCCTTGCTACACTGAAAATACCACTGCAAAATTATCAGCAACAATCAACAAACAAGAAAGATGACACCGAATTTTCGGGTGTAATTAGCACGTCTTTTGAATCCGTTCTGACGCAAATTAAATTTATCTAAGCTATTCAAAGTCAATGGAACCGATATGAAAAACAATAGTATCTGACGGAAGAAAGAAGTTTTTCAATCGAGTTTTTAATCCCTCAGATATTGCTGTAAACGGAATCGTGAGCTTACGCCCTCTGGTTGCAGACTTGCGCGTTAAGAAAAATATGAATTTATATCAGAAACATTTCGTACCAGAAACGCTCTCCAACACAGAAAGAATTTTTCAAATCGGACTCTTATAAATAGAGATATCGACAAAAATAAGATTTGACTTTACGCCCCGGGTGGGAAAACCATGCATTATTTTAGGAAGAAAGTATTCTCAAAAGATTTTTCGATTAGAGCTGTACCGGTCCAAGAAAAAACAATTATTAGTCGAGTTTTCAGGAGCCCAGATTTTACTGCAAATACACCAGAAGCAGAAATTAACACTTATGACCCCTGGTGGCCAAACCATTCTTTACCAAACATTAGAAATTATATGAAAATTATTTTCCATCAGGTGTTGTATGTGATACAGGAATAATTTTTCGAATCGGAGTTTTAGAAGCAGAAAAAACGCAGAAAACACAATTTACATTCGCGCCCCCTAGCGGAAAGTCTATGATTTACTTGAAAATTTTGAATTTATATGAAAAACATTTCGCATCGGAAACACTATCCAACATAGAAGGAATTTTCAGATCGGACTACTAGAAGTAGAGATATTGACAAAAATAAGATATACATGTACGTCCCTGGCGTAGAAACCATGCATTATTTTAAGGAGAAAATGTTCCTAAAAGGTTTGTCAACATGAGCAGTATCGGTCCACAAACGACTTTTTTTCAATCGAGATTTTTTGAAGCTCATATTTTGCTGAAAATACATCAGAAGCGGAAATTAAGACTTACGCCTTCTGGTGTCCAAACTACTTTTTGCAAATTAGAAATACAAAAAAGGATTTCCCATCAGGAGTTGTATCCGGTGCAGAAAGAAATTTTCAAATCGGAGTTTTAGAAGCAGAGATACAGGGGAAACGCAATTTTCCTTTACGTCCCCTAGCGAAAAGTCTATGAATTACTTGAAGATTTTGAAATTATATGAAAAACATGTCTCACCACCAGAAACTCTATCTAATAAAGAAAGAATTTTTCAAATCGGACCATTAGAAGCAGAGATATTTTAAGAAGAAAATATTCCGAAAAGGTTTATCGACGTGAGTGGCATCGGTCCACAAAAGAATTTTTTCAATCGAGATTTTAGAAGCTCAGATTTTAGCTCTAATTTTTGGTAAAGAATACTTTATGGCCAAAGTATTCTTTACCAAAAATTAGAAATTACATGCAAAAGCTTTTCCATCAGGAGCTGTACGCGCTAAAGAAAACATTTTTCAAATCGGAGTTTTAGAAGAAGAGGTATCGGGGAAAACGTAATTTACTTTTACGCCCCCTAGAGGAAAATCTATTCGTAATTTGAAAAAGTAACTATACCTAAAATACTCCTCGACATAAATGGAATCGAAAGATAAAATAATTTTTTCAATCGGATGTTTAGAATTAAATATGTTGAATAAAATGTATTTTTGAATTCGACATCATCTGTATTTAAGCCTTCCAGCGGCGAAATTGTACATCGTAAAAAAACGAAGTAAAAGATCATCATTCGCATATTTCAAGCTTTGCAATGCAAAAAGAAGTTTTCAAATCGGACTAATAGTTGCAGAGATATCGTGTCTGCAGACGAACGGACGGACAAACCGATAACATAAGCACGATCTTGTTTTTTACAAAAGACGTGCTAAAATGCTGCTGATTGTGTTACAGAGAATATGAAAAACTTACATCTATCCAACACCGGTTAGTGATTACAGTCACGCCGAGTGACGTAATTTCTTTTGAAGTGCGAAATTGTCCAGTGAAATAGTGAAACTTAGATTTTTAGGGAGACGATATCTCAGTTTCAAAGTTTCTGTTTACACTGAAGAGCAATTGAATTAGTTATACCTGTCTAGTAACGTGTAGCACCACCTTTCGCCCTGATGACGGCGGCGATTCGTCTCGGCATGGACTCCACAAGACACAGGAAGCGTTGGGAAGCCAGACGGATCCACGACCCCTGAACAAGCTCCCACAGTTCACGAAGATTTGATGGAGGGGGGTCAGAGCCTCGAACACCTCTCTCGATGGCATCCCAGATGTGTTCGATGGGATTGAGGTCAGGTGACCTAGCTGGCTAAGGAAGCAAAGTCACGTCGGTGGAGTGTTCATCCAACCATTCGGATACGATTCGGGAGCGATGGCACGGTGCATTGTTTTGTTGCAGGGTGAGGTCCCCAGCGGGATGTTGAAAACGCACAAACGGGAGCAAATGGTCGTCCAGGATATCCCGGTAACGTTGACCTGTGAGGGACGATGTCACACGTACCAGGGGTCCCATTTCACTCCACGTAAACAGTCCCCAGACGAGAATGCCACCCCCACCAGCTTGAAGAGTACCCTGCTGGCAAGAAGGATCCATTGCTTCATGTGGTTTGCGCCCTACTCGTATCCTACCATCCGCATGTACCAACATGAATCTCGACTCATCAGTGCAGGCAACATTTTCCCACCTGTCTAGGGTCCAGTGGCGATGTTTCCGCGCCCATGCTAATCTTTGCACCCTGTGATGTGCGGTCAGCAGCGGTACCCTCGTGGGACGATGGCTTCTGTACCCCATAGCGAGGAGATGGTTCTGGATGGTGGGGATGCTTACACGTTTTTGTGCACCAGTGTTAAATTGCCGAGTGATTTCTTGCACTGTGGCCCGTCTATCCGCTGTTACAGTGCGAGCTAGCCGACGATGACCTCGCTCATCCACACGCTGTTGTCCACGGCAGATGACCCTTGCAGGGATGGTTTTACTGGATTCGCTGTACTCACGGTGCACCCGTGACACAGTGGTTCGTGAAAATCCTAGTGCCTGCACGACTTCCGAGATGGAGTGACCCATTAGTTGGGCCCTGACAATTTGCCCACGATCAAATGCGCTTAGAATCCTTCGTCTTACCCATACTGCGTCCGACTCTTACTGATTCCCATCGCATCACTCCTTATATTGTCGGATCGCTGCATACGTCATGTCGTTTTCGTTTACAGGGCCGCCCACATTTGCATAACGCCATCTGTCTGTAATTCAATTGCTTTTCAGTGTATATGTCATGAGCCATGATAAACAAATATTATTCGTATGTTTTCCAAATTTTCTCGCATGCTTAAATCTCTTTCCGTCTGGCAGCCGAAACCATACTCAAGATTGTCCACATACCTTTCTCTTACGCAGAACTTCCCGTACTATGACTGTTTCCAAATGGCGTCTTCATTGTCCATCCTAGGGCAATTCATGTGATCGATTTTTCAACACGTCTTTTGTAAAAAAAAGTACGTGCTTATTGTATCATTTTGTCTGTCCGTCCGCCTGTGGACACCATATCACCGTATTTCTACAGCTATTAGTCCGATTTGAAAAATTCTTTCTGCATTGGAAAGCCTGAAATGTGAGAACAATGTTCCTTGCTTTCGGGGTTTCTTTCCTGATGCATAGCTTCACCGCTAGAGGGCGTAAATGCAGATGCTATCGAAGTCAAAATACATTTTATTCCATATATTTGTTTTTAAATATCGATTGAAAAATTCTTTCTTCCTTTTGATGCCATTTATAGCGAAGATTATTTTGGGTACAGTTTCTTTTAGAAGTATTCCACAAGGGGCATAATGGTAAATTGGGATTTCCCGATGTCGCAGCTTCTAAAAGTCTGATTTCAAAACTTCTTTCTGCATCAGATACAGCTCCTGGTGGAAATGTTCTAAAAATAATTTCTAATTTTTGGTACAGAATAATTTGGCCACCTGGGGCAGAAGGGTTTATTTCTGTTTTAGATGTATTTGCAGCAAAATATGCACTTCTAAAAACTCGATTAAAACTTTCGACCGATAGCGTTCACCTCGGAAAACCTTTTGAGAATACTTTCTACTTGAAATAGTGTATAGGGTTTCTGACATGGGGCGTAGATGTATATATTATTTTTGTCGATACATTTGCTTCTAAGAGCCCAATTAAAAAAAAATTCTTTTTTTATCGGAGAGCCTCTCCGGAGCGGAAAGTTCTTCATTTAATATCAAAATCTTTTTAACGCACAGCTGCGCCACTAGAGGTAATAAGTTCACGTTTCCTCTTACAGCATGCTTATAGCAATATTTGCGGCACTACAAACCTGACTGAAAAAATTCTTTATCGGTCAGAAACTACTAATTATAAAAAAAAATGTGTGTATTTTCTTTCCAAAATATTGCAAAATTTTCCCACTAGGGTCGCAAATGTTTAACATGTTTTTTCGATATTTCTACTTCTATATGTCCGATTTAAAAAAAAATTCTTTTAACACCGAATACCATTTACCTAGTGGAACCCTTTAAGCTTGTATACGCTGAGTTTTTTTTTTTTTTTTGTAAAGTTTACTGTTCTGTCGCTAGGTGGTGTTTTGTACTTTTGTTTGAAGCTGTGTCTCCGTTTCTAAAGACCCAATTGGGAAATTTCTTATTTTACTGTATGCCATTAGCTACAATAAAGATGGAGAACATTGTCCGGTTTAAGTAATGCACAGCTTTCCCGCTAGGGAACGTAAAAGTTAAAACCTTTTTCTCGCTATCTTTGCTTCTGGGATGCATATTTGAAAAATTCTTTTTCATTAGCATAACTTTTTCTATGAAGAATACTTCTGCATATTTTCAACTTCTCCATTATGCAAAAGTCTTCCGTTAGAAGCTGTAGAGTTATACCAGGTTTCCTTCTTTATTTCTTCTTTTAACTGTTCGATTTGAAACCTATTTGTCTCCGATATCTTCTTCTGGTACGGGAAACATTTTGTGTACTATTTTTTAATTTTGGTAACATACCTTTTAACCACTGGAGGAGTAAGTAGCTGTTGTTTTTTCTGGATGTTCTATCGATTGTAAAAATCCGATTAATTTTTTTTTTCTAACCGGTCCTGTTGAGTATGAATAACTGAAAAATTTTATTCGCGACGGAAAGGATTCAAAAGACGTGCTTATTATCACCGAAAATTCGGTGTCATCTTTCATGTTTTTAATGTAGCGTGGAATGCCGAGAAATGAAGGCGCATTATAGCGCGCACCAAGACTTTTGTACGAACGGATATCTAAGTGTTATTCATCAGTATGCTAAAAATATCTATGTTTTGTTATCTCGGGTGGACACCATTATGACAAAAGTTCTTTAACATCCGAGGGGCAACAACTGAGAAGTGGGAGATAAGCTTTTCTCTGATTTTCTAAAGAGGAAGTCTGGCTATGGAGATAGGTACAAGACAATAGCGGAAGCACTTCGAATGGCATAGCGCTAAGTCATATCACTCAAGATGCGAAACGGGAAATGCTTGCTTCACATAGCGGTGCATCATTCCAGGTGGGAAAACGATATCCACAATTTGTTACTCTTGTTCGGTAACGAAGTCTTTACTACGGACGATAATATACACTTGAATATTTCGGCTAATTCACTTAGTCTTTAAAAATTAATAAGAAAAACACAGGCGTGTCAGTGAATTTTCGGATGCGAATGAAAAAACAAGCCCATTGTTATTTCGTTTCTTGCGTACATGGGCACAGTTCTTAGCGAAGTAAAAATGTCCATAGAATCTTTTAATATTATTCAGTGGCTTCACAAAAAAGATGAAAACTATGTTTATTTAATAAGGACACCGAAACATTAAAACTGATTTCCTCCCAAATGTACGGTTCAATACATTACCCACGGTGCTCTGATTGACGACGAAGAGCTTCTAAGCTTTCCGAGAAGATTCTTAATATGCATTACGGTTAATAAAGGCATTACTTTTGCAGTTTCTAATTCTTTTACTTAATTTTTCTCTACATATTTCTATGAAAATATTTCAAGATATAGGCATTGCTGTGGGTTTGCCAGTATGAATACTAGGGCGATTATTCAAATTACACTCATTAATGGTGGGGGGTGATCATTAAAATACATATGGTGGGTTGTTTTCAGATTCCGCCGTAGGGTGTTGGTTCAGGTTACAAGCCTCAGGTTACAAACTAGAGGGATCTTAAAATACTCAAGAGACGCATATAGCGTATGAAATCCGTTTATTTTTGTGATGTAGTAAGCACAAATTTACAATTACGTGAGAGGGATCTTTAACAGAGCATCCAAGGTAACAGCAAGTTCTTGCTGCACAGATCTCTACGTTCTGAAGTACTGCAAAGATACTCACACTAAGAGAAATTTCAGGTGAGGAGATTACGGCTATAGAGCAGTTGGTTAAGTCGCTGTGCAATGTGTGGGAGGTGGACGTTTCTGACAGGTGTTCGAATCCCTGTCCTGCCGGCCCTCCAGTCTACAGTTTTCCGGGGTTTTCCGCAGATTCCTCCTGTTGGGAGACGCGAATACGTGGATGGTTCCCTCTCAAGTCGGCCCCGGACTAGAGCCCTGCACGGGCCGGGACTACTCAGTAGTTTAAAACTTACGGGCTAGGACAGGCCTACAATTTCGAAGGCGGGCTTGGACGGGCCTGCATTTGCATGTGTACCGTGCAGTCAGGTTTTGGCAAATTTAGGTCATTCTGGTTTTGAAGTCTCTGTCTTTACCTTCTCGTGATCATATTTCTTGTTCCATGCAATCATTCTCCTCTCCCTCTTTGTGCTATTATTTATTTATTTATTTACTTATTTCTTCATCCATTTATTTTGCGCGCGTCTTTTCGTCTTTGATCTTTGGCAATCTCTTTCCCCTTTAAATCCATATTCCATTTATTTCGGAAGTTTACACCAGAAGAATACTTGCTTCGTATGATTTGCATTTATAGGAATTAGGAAAGCTTCAATATGAGCTAATATATGTGCTATTATTATTAGGCTCTTTCTTTATAATTTTGATTTGTTACCTGCTTTGTTTAAAATATAGATGAATATTGGGTTGGATAAATTAGAGGTTTGAGGAACAAAACAATCGGAAAATTGTGTTTCATTTGGATTTTAGGAGTTATATCCTGAAACGGAAGAATTAAAATCAAAGACGTCGGGCAAACAGAACAAAGTCATATTCTGCGTACGAGAGTTTGTTGTATTAACTATTAATATTATTAAACGTTAAGCATGTTAGTGTGTGTGCGTGATTGTATCTGAGCTTCAGTTTGTATTATGTTCTGGGCAAAAGTGTCAAAGAAAACAGTACTTGACTAGCATAAACAGTGATCTGACCCTACGAAGGGTGCGATTATAAAATGACGATAATTTACTTAAGTTCACTGAATACTACTTATTGCATTTGCAGTATTTCTGGTTACTGGTGGGTTAGTTAACTTGCTTATACCCTCTTTTTACACGAGTTTTGAGTTATTCCAAAAAGTTACAGTACAAATACCGTATACTTTAAAGCAAATGACAGTTACACCAATGAAACCTATTCCGGGCCCTGAAAAAAACACTGGGCCGGGTCGGTCCTGATATTAGCTGGGTGGGAACGGGCCGGGCCTGGAATTAACTATGTGGGCCCGAGTCTAAAAATATTTCCTATAAAGGGCTTTACTCCGGACGCACTTTGTCCTTGGACCCCCTTCCCTTGGCAGCCTAGGTTTATCAGATGAGTGTCGATGCGCTAGTAGTAAAACAATGAAAGACGATTGAAGTCTGATGCCTCATGATACCAGACACCTATGGGAATCTTTGTCCTTGGATCCCCTTCCCTAGGCTTCCTGGATTTACCAGATGAGTGTCGATGCGCTGGTAGTAAAACAATGAAAGACGATTGAAATCTGATGCCTCAGAGTACCAGACACCTACGGGAATCTTTGTCCTTGGATCCCCTTCCCTAGGCTTCCTGGGTTTACCAGTTGAGTGTCGATGCGCTGGTAGTAAAACAATGAAAGACGATTGAAATCTGATGCCTCAGAGTACCAGACACCTACGGGAATCTTTGTCCTTGGATCCCCTTCCCTAGGCTTCCTCGGTTCACCAGATGAGTGTCGATGCGCTGGCAGTGAAACCATGAAAGACGATTGAAATCTGATGCCTCATGATACCAGACACCTACGGAAATCTTTGTCTTTGGATCCCCTTCCCTAGGCTTCCTGGGTTTACCAGAAGAGTGTCGATGCGCTATCAGTAAAACAATGAAAGACGACTGAAATCTGATGCCTAATGATACCAGACACCTATGGAAATCTTTGTCCTTGGATCCCCTTCCCTAGGCTTCCTGGATTTACCAGATGAGTGTCGATGCGCTGGAAGTAAAACAATGAAAGACGATTGAAATCTGATGCCTCATGATACCAGACACCTATGGGAATCTTTGTCCTTGGATCCCCTTCCGTACGCTTCCTGGATTTACCAGATGAGTGTCGATGCGCTGGTAGTAAAACAATGAAAGACGATTGAAATCTGATGCCTCATAGTACCAGACACCTACGGGAATCTTTGTCCTTGGATCCCTTTCTCTAGGCTTCCTGGGTTCAACAGATGAGTTCGATGCGCTGGTAGTAAAGCAATGAAAGACGATTGAAATCTGATGCCTCATAGTACCAGACACCTACGTGAATCTTTGTCCTTGGATCCCCTTCCCTAGCCTTCCTGGGTTTACCAGATGAGTGTCGATGCGCTGGTAGTAAAACAATGAAAGACGATTGAAATCTGATGCCTCATCATATCAGACACCTATGGGAATCTTTGTCCTTGGATTCCCTACCCTAGGCTTCCTGGATTTACCAGATGAGTGTCAATGCGCTGGTAGTAAAACAATGAAAAACGATTGAAATCTGATACCTCATAGTACCAGACACCTACGGAAATCTTTGTCCTTGGATCCCCTTCCCTGGGCTTCCTTAGTTCACCAGATGAGTGTCGATGCGGTGGTAGTAAATCAATGAAAGACTATTGAAATCTGATGCCTCATGATACCAGACACCTATGGGAATCTTTGTCCTTGGATCCCCTTCCCTAGGCTTCCTGGGTTTACCAGAAGAGTGTCGATGCGCTATCAGTAAAACAATGAAAGACGACTGAAATCTGATACCTAATGATACCAGACACCTACGGAAATCTTTGTCTTTGGATCTCCTTCCCTAGG
This sequence comes from Macrothele yani, assembly GCA_039090855.1. Classification (NCBI taxonomy): domain Eukaryota; kingdom Metazoa; phylum Arthropoda; class Arachnida; order Araneae; family Macrothelidae; genus Macrothele; species Macrothele yani. The sequence continues at coordinate 159,586,224 of CM077025.1, read as the reverse complement.
CTTCCTGGGTTTACCAGATGAGTGTCGATGCGGTGGTAGTAAAACCATGAAAGACGATTGAAATCTGATGCCTCATGATACCAGACACCTACGGAAATCTTTGTCTTTGGATCCCCTTCCCTAGGCTTCCTGGGTTTACCAGAAGAGTGTCGATGCGCTATCAGTAAAACAATGAAAGACGACTGAAATCTGATGCCTAATGATACCAGACACCTACGGAAATCTTTGTCTTTGGATCTCCTTCCCTAGGCTTCCTGGGTTTACCAGATGAGTGTCGATGCGCTGGTAGTAAAACAATGAAAGACGATTGAAATCTGATGCCTCATGATACCAGACACCTACGGAAATCTTTGTCCTTGGATCCCCTTCCCTAGGCTTCCTGGGTTTACCAGATGAGTGTTGATGCGGTGTTAGTAAAACAATGGAAGACGATTGAAATCTGATGCCTCATAGTACCAGACACCTACGGGAATCTTTGTCCTTGGATCCCCTTCCCTAGGCTTCCTGGGTTTACCAGATGAGTGTCGATGCGCTGGCAGTAAAGCAATGAAAATCGATTGAAATCTGATGCCTCATAGTACCAGACACATACGGGAATCTTTGTACTTGGATCCCCTTCCCTAGGCTTCCTGGGTTTACCAGATGAGTGTCGATGCGCTGGCAGTAAAACATGAAAGACGATTGAAATCTGATTCCTCATAGTACCAGACACCTACGGGAATCTTTGTCCTTGGATCACCTTCCCTAGGCTTCCTGGGTTTACCAGATGAGTGTCGATGCGGTGGTAGTAAAACCATGAAAGACGATTGAAATCTGATGCCTCATGATACCAGACACCTACGGGAATCTTTGTCCTTGGATCCCCTTCCCTAGGCTTCCTGGGTTTACCAGATGAGTGTCGATGCGCTGGTAGTAAAACAATGAAAGACGATTGAAATCTGATGCCTCATGATACCAGACACCTATGGAAATCTTTGTCCTTGGATCCCCTTCCCTAGGCTTCCTCGGTTCACCAGATGAGTGTCGATGCGCTGGCAGTGAAACAATGAAAGACGATTGAAATCTGATGCCTCATAGTACCAGACACCTACGGGAATCTTTGTCCTTGGATCCCCTTCCCTAGGCTTCCTGGGTTTACCAGATGAGTGTCGATGCGTTGGTAGTAAAACAATGAAAGACGATTGAAATCTGATGCCTCATGATACCAGACACCTATGGAAATCTTTGTCCTTGGATCCCCTTCCCTAGGCTTCCTGGATTTACTAGATGAGTGTCGATGCGCTGGAAGTAAAACAATGAAAGACGATTGAAATCTGATGCCTCATGATACCAGACACCTATGGGAATCTTTGTCCTTGGATCCCCTTCCGTACGCTTCCTGGATTTACCAGATGAGTGTCGATGCGCTGGTAGTAAAACAATGAAAGACGATTGAAATCTGATGCCTCATAGTACCAGACACCTACGGGAATCTTTGTCCTTGGATCCCTTTCTCTAGGCTTCCTGGGTTCAACAGATGAGTTCGATGCGCTGGTAGTAAAGCAATGAAAGACGATTGAAATCTGATGCCTCATAGTACCAGACACCTACGTGAATCTTTGTCCTTGGATCCCCTTCCCTAGCCTTCCTGGGCTTACCAGATGAGTGTCAATGCGCTGGTAGTAAAACAATGAAAAACGATTGAAATCTGATACCTCATAGTACCAGACACCTACGGAAATCTTTGTGCTTGGATCCCCTTCCCTGGGCTTCCTTAGTTCACCAGATGAGTGTCGATGCGGTGGTAGTAAATCAATGAAAGACTATTGAAATCTGATGCCTCATGATACCAGACACCTATGGGAATCTTTGTCCTTGGATCCCCTTCCCTAGGCTTCCTGGGTTTACCAGAAGAGTGTCGATGCGTTATCAGTAAAACAATGAAAGACGACTGAAATCTGATACCTAATGATACCAGACACCTACGGAAATCTTTGTCTTTGGATCTCCTTCCCTAGGCTTCCTGGGTTTACCAGATGAGTGTCGATGCGGTGGTAGTAAAACCATGAAAGACGATTGAAATCTGATGCCTCATACCAGACACCTACGGAAATCTTTGTCTTTGGATCTCCTTCCCTAGGCTTCCTGGGTTTACCAGATGAGAGTCGATGCGCTATCAGTAAAACAATGAAAGACGACTGAAATCTGATGCCTAATGATACCAGACACCTACGGAAATCTTTGTCTTTGGATCCCCTTCCCTAGGCTTCCTGGGTTTACCAGAAGAGTGTCGATGCGCTATCAGTAAAACAATGAAAGACGACTGAAATCTGATGCCTAATGATACCAGACACCTACGGAAATCTTTGTCTTTGGATCTCCTTCCCCAGGCTTCCTGGGTTTACCAGATGAGTGTCGATGCGCTGGTAGTAAAACAATGAAAGCCGATTGAAATCTGATGCCTCATGATACCAGACACCTACGGAAATCTTTGTCCTTGGATCCCCTTCCCTAGGCTTCCTGGGTTTACCAGATGAGTGTTGATGCGGTGTTAGTAAAACATGAAAGACGATTGAAATCTGATTCCTCATAGTACCAGACACCTACGGGAATCTTTGTCCTTGGATCACCTTCCCTAGGCTTCCTGGGTTTACCAGATGAGTGTCGATGCGCTGGCAGTAAAACAATGAAAGACGATTGAAATCTGATGCCTCATAGTACCAGGCACCTACGGGAATCTTTGTCCTTGGATCGCCTTCCCTAGGCTTCCTTGGTTTACCAGATGAGTGTCGATGCGCTGGTAGTAAAAGAATGAAAGACGATTAAAATCTGATGCCTCATGATACCAGACACCTATGGGAATCTTTGTCTTTGGGTCCCCTTCCCTGTGCTTCCTGGGTTTATCAGATGAGTGTCGCAGGGCTTTAAAAGAGAGAAGGGCTGGTTCATCGCTTTGAGAAAGCGAATGCCGACACGGTCCTCGGGGAAGAGGTTGGGGGACCATTTGTGACGTCACCGTGCTGCATGGAGCTCTCCCTCCCTTGCTGCGGGGCTATCGTTGCGAGCAGTTTTCTAGCGTGTTATGTTTCATCGTACAAGATTGTTTTATCGTTTGCAATATACCAGTATTTATTTATGTATATACTGTGATACATAGAGAGAGATACAAATAGATCGCGCGAATGTTTAAGATTGTATGTATCTATTATATGCGTGTACATAAATAGTTTACCTATTCAATCCGATTGAATTAAATTACTCTCATCAGGTGGACTTACCCTACCGTCCTGCTCATGGATGAATACGGTACAAAAATTTGAAAAACATTTTTATTCATTTCACGGCATCACTTTTTGAAAAGGAAAAGGTGTGTTCCGCGAACTTGTCAGCGAACTGGAAAACCATTACCTTTAAGTAAACAAAGATGCAATTCGCTTATTTTGTAGACTGCGAACGTTTATCAGAATTCGCTCTTTAAACAGAAATGCAGTGCTAGTATCACAAAGAAAGGCCCAGCAGAAAACACAGAAATGGATACGTTCAAATACTGGGTAGAAAACCTATACCTGATTTTTAGCGAACAAAGGATGCCTCCCAAATCAAGCTGGCAGCCCCGGTGGCGCAGTGGTCTAAGGCGCTGGCCTCTGATCATTCGTCCGTAAGAGGTACTGGTTCGAATCCCGGTCAGGCATGGATGTTGTGTTTGTCCTACGGCACTGGCTCTCTCCCTTCCCTGGAACCAGTGACCCTAAATTAGGGACGGGTGACTGCTTATAATAGCCCATTGAGTTGCTCACGGTGGTCGTTAAACCTCCAATAAAAAAATCAAATCAAGCTGTAAATGTAACTTAAAGTTTTTTTCTTTTTGGTTCATAAGGAATTTACATGTAAAATATTTACGATATTTGTAAAATGGCACAATGTGTCCCGATCTGCATAATTAACCCTCAAGTAAACAAAGATATGCATACATACATACATATCACTAAGCTGTTCTCTGAGATTTAGAGGTTAGCTCCAAAAAGAAATACAAACTACCAGATATTTTTATTTACTGTTCAAAATATTGTAAACAAAATTTCTGGGGTATTGGGTTTAATTACGAGAATTTCAAATAATTTAACAATTAAAACATTAAAAATGTTGTACTACAGTCTGATTTATCCATGTTTGACTTATTGTTTATTAGTATGGGGAAAACTACTAAGACTAATTTATATAAATTACAATCATTGCAAAATAGGATGGTCAGAATTTTAAATAATTTTAAGGGAATTAACGTGGCTATGGATAAATTCATATGGATTTTTAGATATTGAGAAATTATGGAAATTTAGATTATTAGGATTCATGTGTAAAAGAATAAAAGAGAATAGGTATCAACATTTAATTCAACTGAACACTGTAGGTCACAACTATTAAACAAGAGATAGAAATGCATCTTTTTTACCAATGTCTAACACTTTAACCCAAAAAGATTTATTGATTACCAGGGATTGGTGTTATGGAATAACCTACCTTGTCAATTAACACATATTAATAATTATAATTATTTTCGAAAGCAACTAAAAAATATTTGCTAACAAATTAAAGTATAACATTCTATGGTAAAATTTATTAATCAGACCACATATGAGTACATTTTATATGTGCAGGACGTTTGACTTGACTACGTACTTTAGGGGAAGTGTGATTCACTCAGGCTATATATACTGTATATAGCCTTTTACTCAATTTCCTGTTCTGTGGTTACCCTGTGCATTATATATGTTGTTTTTCTTAATACTATATGTTATAAAATTAATTTTGAAATGTAACATAGTCAAATGTAACCCCATAACGAAATAAATGAAATGAAATGCAAGCTGATTTTTGTTAGTTCGAAGCTTCTAAAATATAAACTTACTTAAATAAAAAATTGTGGTCTTAGAACGAAAAAAAAAATATTAGAGAATACAATTAGAAACGTTTTTGGAGAAATAAGATATATCTTCTACAATGTGATTACAGAATTGTAGAAAACATAGAACTTAAATTCTATGATCAGCACTTTAGAATGGCATAAATTTTCCCTAGATATCATCATCATCATCATCATCATTGTCAACCATTATCAATCCACTGCTGGACGAAGGTCTCCCCAAGTTTCCTCCACAACGGTCTGTCTTGTGCCAGTCTCCTCCATGTCACCCCTGCATACTTTCGAATTTCATCCACCCATCTCCCATGTGGTCTTCTTCTGGGTCTTTTCCTGTCCCTTGGAATCCAATCTAAAATTTCGGCTGTCCATCGATGATCTGTCCTTCTGGCAGTATGTCCAGCCCATTGCCATTTCAGGGATTTAACTCGGATCATGATGTCTTCCACTCTTGTCATTTTTCGGATCCACGAGTTTCTCTTCTTATCTCTCCTGGTTACACCAAGCATGCACCTCTCCATGCTGCTTTGAGTTGTCTGCAGCCTTTGTATGTCTCTTTTAGTTAAGGTCCACGTCTCTGCACCATACATAAGCACTGGAAGGATGCATTGATCAAACACTTTTCTTTTAAGACATAATGGCATATTGCTCTTGAAAATTATGCTGTTTCTTCCAAAAGCTCTCCAGGCAAGTTTTGTACGCCGATTAATTTCTTCATCAATGTGACCCTCACTTGATATCTGCTGTCCAAGATAAACGTACGTGTCTGTTATCTCCAGCTTTTCTCCATCAATCGATAAATCTTCATTTCTTGTAAAAGCATTGAACATCACTTTTGTCTTCTGAAAGTTCATTTTTAATCCCACTTCTTTACTCTTGTCAGCAAGTTCCTGGATCATACTCTGCAGCTCTGATGGGGTAGTTGCAAAAATGACTACGTCATCAGCAAAACGAAGGTGGGTTAGATAATCTCCATTAATCTTTATCCCCTTGTTTTCCCAGCTCAGCGACTGAAAAACACCCTCCAATGTGGCATTAAAGAGCTTCGGAGATATGGTGTCACCTTGTCTCACTCCCTTTCCAATTTTTACGTGTGTTGTATTTTCAAACAGCCTAATCTTTGCACTTGCATTTTCATAGATGTTATTAATAATATTAATGTATGCATCTTCAATACCGCAGGTTTTCAGAGCCATTGTAACTGCTGATGGTTTCACCGAATCAAAGGCTTTTTCATAATCGATAAAAGCCATGCACAATGGAAGTTCATATTCCCTCGCTCTTTCAATTAGTTCTCTCAGCACGTGGATATGATCTATTGTGCTGTAGCCACTCCTGAATCCAGCTTGTTCTCTCGGTTGAGCCATGTCCAGTGTTACCTTCAAGCGGTGTGAAAGAACTTTAGTGAAGATTTTATAAACTACTGATAGGAGGCTGATAGGTCTGTAGTTTCCGAGATCCTCAATGTCACCTTTCTTATGTAGCAGGATCATTGTAGCGGTGTTCCAATCCTCAGGAAGTTTCCCTTCATTAAGGCATCGAGTGAAAATTTGGGCGAGTACTGTTTCGATTTCTCCACTTGCTTCTTGTATGATGTCTACAGTAATTCCATCTTCTCCTGGAGCTTTTCCTCGCTTCATGTTCTTGATTGCATGTGCAACTTCTGCTGGAAGGACTGGAGGAACTCTGGTACTGGTATCTTTCATGATGTCTGGAGTGCATATATCATCCCTTTCATATAATTTGGAGTAGAAATCTTTCACTCTTGTCAAAATTTCGCCTCTATTTCTTGTTACAGAACCATCTTCTTTTCTCAGTGCCATAATCTGTTTTCTTCCCTTACTGAGATGTCCCTTTGCTATCTTTAGGCTTTGGTTGTTTTCAATTGCTTTCCTCACTAGTTCACAGTTGAATTTCCTTACGTCTTCAGTGATACTTTTTCGTACTGTCTTGCATAGCTCTATATATTCCACTTTGGAAGTCACATCTTCTTTAGTTGTCCTCATCTCTCTTCTTTTTTGCATCAACATTTTGGTTTTTCCTGATAATTTGTTCACATGCAACTTGTTCTTAGACCCAGCTAATTTTGTTGCTGTTTCCATAAGAGCTTTGGTTACTTTTCTGTTAACTTCAGAGATGTCCACTTCTTCCGATGTTAGGCCTTCTAAAGCAGAGAACCTGTTCTTCAGTTCTAACTTGAAGGTATTATGGTGTTTTTTAAGGTTGGTTATGTCAATAGATTTTGTTTGTCTTATGAGCTTGCCACGTTCAAGTTTAGTGTTGAGGTGCATCTTACATCTCACCAATCTATGGTCACTACCTGTGTTGAACTTGTTTAGCACACTGCAGTCTTCTATGACGAATTTTTTGTTACACATAATAAAATCAATTTCACTTGTCGTCCCATTTGGATGTCTCCATGTCCATTTCCTGTGTGGCTTTTTCTTGAAGAAGGAGTTCAAGATGAAAAACCCTTCTGCCTCTGCAGACTCAACGAGAGTATTTCCACGCTGGTTTCTGTTGCCGTGACCGAATTTACCTACTGAAGTTTCATTCTGTTGCCGTTGCCCTATTTTTGCATTGAAATCTCCCATAATTATTTTCAAGTGCTGCTTACCTTTATTATTTAGATGACAAATTTCCTCATAAAATTCTTCAATTTCTTCTTCAGGATGACTTGTGGTGGGTGCATAAGTTTGAATAATCTGAGCCTGGTATCTTTTCGAGAGTTGGATAATAAGTCGTGCAGCTCTGTCAGAGGAACTTTCAACTTCTATAACTTTATCCTTCAGTTTCTTGTTTATTATAAATCCAACACCACTAGTTCTGCCAGTATCTGTCCCACGATAGTAGAAGAGATGTCCACTTTTCAGTTCGATGAGATCTTCTCCTTTTCTCCTTACCTCACTTAGCCCCACGATGTCCCACTTGATCCTTTGTAGTTCCTCTTCCAATTCAAGAAGCCTTGAATCAGAAGATAGGGAGCGTCCATTGTAAGTAGCCAAGGTCAGCATCAGATGGCAGCCTAGTCCGGTCCTCCGGGGATTCTTAGCACCCTCTGCCTTCATGTCGCACTGGCCGCTGCCTTGGCCAGGTACATTCCAGCTGCCGGAGACTGAGGGCCAAGATTTAAGTTGTGGAATAATTTTGGAGGGGTTTGGCCATAACTCACCACGCTGGCCAAGCGGGTTGGTGAGTGTGGGATAGAATTTCCTCTAATCCCGATGGTATAGTTATACCGCTATTGGCGGTCGTCAGAGCCCCTTTAGTGGGAACAGGATGCACCACGAGAAGGCGGGGTTGACATTTGTCAAGGAGAGGCTGTGATGTTACGCATCACCTGACCTTACATCCCTAGATATATATGTATTTAATAGGTGACACACAGAAAACAAGGCAGAGGAAAAGAAGTATTATCATTTGTACAACTGCATTTTGATTTTTGTTACCGGCAAAACACAGTGTTCGAAAAAAAATTCCAATGCTGTGTTTTATAAATAATCAACTGTAAATTAGTCGCTGAGCTTTTTGCGTAATACACAATGATGTGTTTATATGACCAATACTGTAATGTTAAAAACATATGTTTAAAGTTTAAATAATGTATTTTTTTTTAACTGCAGTGATTCTAGTTTAGTTCATTTTCATTCCCTTTTCTGTAGTGCTTTACAATTATGTAGCTTTTACTTGACTTTTAAACTGATTATTTCGGATTTCCAGTGGAGCAGTGGCTTCTGAGAACCCCACTACCGACCCGCTGCTGCAGCATGACTACGTCATCATCTTCAGCTCGCGTCTTCAGGAGAGCCGGTTCTAAGGACCAGCCCTTCTCTTCTATAGCCCTGTGAGTGTCGATGCGGTGGTAGTAAACAATGAAAGACGATTGAAATCTGATGTCTCATAGTACCAGACACCTACGGGAATCTTTGTCCTTGGATCCCCTTCCCTAGGCTTCCTGGGTTTACCAGATGAGTGTCGATGCGCTGGTAGTAAAACAATGAAAGACGATTGAAATCTGATGCCTCATAGTACCAGACACCTACGGAAATCTTTGTCCTTGGATCCCCTTCCCTAGGCTTCCTGGGTTCACCAGATGAGTGTCGATGCGCTGGTAGTAAAACAATGAAAGACGATTGAAATCTGATGCCTCATAGTACCAGACACCTACGTGAATCTTTGCCCTTGGATCCCCTTCCCTAGGCTTCCTGGGTTCACCAGATGAGTGTCGATGCGCTGGTAGTAAAACAATGAAAGACGATTGAAATCTGATGCCTCATAGTACCAGGCACCTACGGGAATCTTTGTCCTTGGATCCCCTTCCCTAGGCTTCCTGGGTTTACCAGATGAGTGTCGATGCGCTGGTAGTAAAACAATTAAAGACGATTGAAATCTGATGCCTCATGGTACCAGACACCTACGGGAATCTTTGTCCTTGGATCACCTTCCCTAGGCTTCCTGGGTTTACCAGATGAGTGTCGATGCGCTGGCAGTAAAACAATGAAAGACGATTGAAATCTGATGCCTCATAGTACCAGGCACCTACGGGAATCTTTGTCCTTGGATCGCCTTCCCTAGGCTTCCTTGGTTTACCAGATGAGTGTCGATGCGCTGGTAGTAAAAGAATGAAAGACGATTAAAATCTGATGCCTCATGATACCAGACACCTATGGGAATCTTTGTCTTTGGGTCCCCTTCCCTGTGCTTCCTGGGTTTATCAGATGAGTGTCGCAGGGCTTTAAAAGAGAGAAGGGCTGGTTCATCGCTTTGAGAAAGCGAATGCCGACACGGTCCTCGGGGAAGAGGTTGGGGGACCATTTGTGACGTCACCGTGCTGCATGGAGCTCTCCCTCCCTTGCTGCGGGGCTATCGTTGCGAGCAGTTTTCTAGCGTGTTATGTTTCATCGTACAAGATTGTTTTATCGTTTGCAATATACCAGTATTTATTTATGTATATACTGTGATACATAGAGAGAGATACAAATAGATCGCGCGAATGTTTAAGATTGTATGTATCTATTATATGCGTGTACATAAATAGTTTACCTATTCAATCCGATTGAATTAAATTACTCTCATCAGGTGGACTTACCCTACCGTCCTGCTCATGGATGAATACGGTACAAAAATTTGAAAAACATTTTTATTCATTTCACGGCATCACTTTTTGAAAAGGAAAAGGTGTGTTCCGCGAACTTGTCAGCGAACTGGAAAACCATTACCTTTAAGTAAACAAAGATGCAATTCGCTTATTTTGTAGACTGCGAACGTTTATCAGAATTCGCTCTTTAAACAGAAATGCAGTGCTAGTATCACAAAGAAAGGCCCAGCAGAAAACACAGAAATGGATACGTTCAAATACTGGGTAGAAAACCTATACCTGATTTTTAGCGAACAAAGGATGCCTCCCAAATCAAGCTGGCAGCCCCGGTGGCGCAGTGGTCTAAGGCGCTGGCCTCTGATCATTCGTCCGTAAGAGGTACTGGTTCGAATCCCGGTCAGGCATGGATGTTGTGTTTGTCCTACGGCACTGGCTCTCTCCCTTCCCTGGAACCAGTGACCCTAAATTAGGGACGGGTGACTGCTTATAATAGCCCATTGAGTTGCTCACGGTGGTCGTTAAACCTCCAATAAAAAAAAATCAAATCAAGCTGTAAATGTAACTTAAAGTTTTTTTCTTTTGGTTCATAAGGAATTTACATGTAAAATATTTACGATATTTGTAAAATGGCACAATGTGTCCCGATCTGCATAATTAACCCTCAAGTAAACAAAGATATGCATACATACATACATATCACTAAGCTGTTCTCTGAGATTTAGAGGTTAGCTCCAAAAAGAAATACAAACTACCAGATATTTTTATTTACTGTTCAAAATATTGTAAACAAAATTTCTGGGGTATTGGGTTTAATTACGAGAATTTCAAATAATTTAACAATTAAAACATTAAAAATGTTGTACTACAGTCTGATTTATCCATGTTTGACTTATTGTTTATTAGTATGGGGGAAAACTACTAAGACTAATTTATATAAATTACAATCATTGCAAAATAGGATGGTCAGAATTTTAAATAATTTTAAGGGAATTAACGTGGCTATGGATAAATTCATATGGATTTTTAGATATTGAGAAATTATGGAAATTTAGATTATTAGGATTCATGTGTAAAAGAATAAAAGAGAATAGGTATCAACATTTAATTCAACTGAACACTGTAGGTCACAACTATTAAACAAGAGATAGAAATGCATCTTTTTTACCAATGTCTAACACTTTAACCCAAAAAAGATTTATTGATTACCAGGGATTGGTGTTATGGAATAACCTACCTTGTCAATTAACACATATTAATAATTATAATTATTTTCGAAAGCAACTAAAAAATATTTGCTAACAAATTAAAGTATAACATTCTATGGTAAAATTTATTAATCAGACCACATATGAGTACATTTTATATGTGCAGGACGTTTGACTTGACTACGTACTTTAGGGGAAGTGTGATTCACTCAGGCTATATATACTGTATATAGCCTTTTACTCAATTTCCTGTTCTGTGGTTACCCTGTGCATTATATATGTTGTTTTTCTTAATACTATATGTTATAAAATTAATTTTGAAATGTAACATAGTCAAATGTAACCCCATAACGAAATAAATGAAATGAAATGCAAGCTGATTTTTGTTAGTTCGAAGCTTCTAAAATATAAACTTACTTAAATAAAAAATTGTGGTCTTAGAACGAAAAAAAAATATTAGAGAATACAATTAGAAACGTTTTTGGAGAAATAAGATATATCTTCTACAATGTGATTACAGAATTGTAGAAAACATAGAACTTAAATTCTATGATCAGCACTTTAGAATGGCATAAATTTTCCCTAGATATCATCATCATCATCATCATCATTGTCAACCATTATCAATCCACTGCTGGACGAAGGTCTCCCCAAGTTTCCTCCACAACGGTCTGTCTTGTGCCAGTCTCCTCCATGTCACCCCTGCATACTTTCGAATTTCATCCACCCATCTCCCATGTGGTCTTCTTCTGGGTCTTTTCCTGTCCCTTGGAATCCAATCTAAAATTTCGGCTGTCCATCGATGATCTGTCCTTCTGGCAGTATGTCCAGCCCATTGCCATTTCAGGGATTTAACTCGGATCATGATGTCTTCCACTCTTGTCATTTTTCGGATCCACGAGTTTCTCTTCTTATCTCTCCTGGTTACACCAAGCATGCACCTCTCCATGCTGCTTTGAGTTGTCTGCAGCCTTTGTATGTCTCTTTTAGTTAAGGTCCACGTCTCTGCACCATACATAAGCACTGGAAGGATGCATTGATCAAACACTTTTCTTTTAAGACATAATGGCATATTGCTCTTGAAAATTATGCTGTTTCTTCCAAAAGCTCTCCAGGCAAGTTTTGTACGCCGATTAATTTCTTCATCAATGTGACCCTCACTTGATATCTGCTGTCCAAGATAAACGTACGTGTCTGTTATCTCCAGCTTTTCTCCATCAATCGATAAATCTTCATTTCTTGTAAAAGCATTGAACATCACTTTTGTCTTCTGAAAGTTCATTTTTAATCCCACTTCTTTACTCTTGTCAGCAAGTTCCTGGATCATACTCTGCAGCTCTGATGGGGTAGTTGCAAAAATGACTACGTCATCAGCAAAACGAAGGTGGGTTAGATAATCTCCATTAATCTTTATCCCCTTGTTTTCCCAGCTCAGCGACTGAAAAACACCCTCCAATGTGGCATTAAAGAGCTTCGGAGATATGGTGTCACCTTGTCTCACTCCCTTTCCAATTTTTACGTGTGTTGTATTTTCAAACAGCCTAATCTTTGCACTTGCATTTTCATAGATGTTATTAATAATATTAATGTATGCATCTTCAATACCGCAGGTTTTCAGAGCCATTGTAACTGCTGATGGTTTCACCGAATCAAAGGCTTTTTCATAATCGATAAAAGCCATGCACAATGGAAGTTCATATTCCCTCGCTCTTTCAATTAGTTCTCTCAGCACGTGGATATGATCTATTGTGCTGTAGCCACTCCTGAATCCAGCTTGTTCTCTCGGTTGAGCCATGTCCAGTGTTACCTTCAAGCGGTGTGAAAGAACTTTAGTGAAGATTTTATAAACTACTGATAGGAGGCTGATAGGTCTGTAGTTTCCGAGATCCTCAATGTCACCTTTCTTATGTAGCAGGATCATTGTAGCGGTGTTCCAATCCTCAGGAAGTTTCCCTTCATTAAGGCATCGAGTGAAAATTTGGGCGAGTACTGTTTCGATTTCTCCACTTGCTTCTTGTATGATGTCTACAGTAATTCCATCTTCTCCTGGAGCTTTTCCTCGCTTCATGTTCTTGATTGCATGTGCAACTTCTGCTGGAAGGACTGGAGGAACTCTGGTACTGGTATCTTTCATGATGTCTGGAGTGCATATATCATCCCTTTCATATAATTTGGAGTAGAAATCTTTCACTCTTGTCAAAATTTCGCCTCTATTTCTTGTTACAGAACCATCTTCTTTTCTCAGTGCCATAATCTGTTTTCTTCCCTTACTGAGATGTCCCTTTGCTATCTTTAGGCTTTGGTTGTTTTCAATTGCTTTCCTCACTAGTTCACAGTTGAATTTCCTTACGTCTTCAGTGATACTTTTTCGTACTGTCTTGCATAGCTCTATATATTCCACTTTGGAAGTCACATCTTCTTTAGTTGTCCTCATCTCTCTTCTTTTTTGCATCAACATTTTGGTTTTTCCTGATAATTTGTTCACATGCAACTTGTTCTTAGACCCAGCTAATTTTGTTGCTGTTTCCATAAGAGCTTTGGTTACTTTTCTGTTAACTTCAGAGATGTCCACTTCTTCCGATGTTAGGCCTTCTAAAGCAGAGAACCTGTTCTTCAGTTCTAACTTGAAGGTATTATGGTGTTTTTTAAGGTTGGTTATGTCAATAGATTTTGTTTGTCTTATGAGCTTGCCACGTTCAAGTTTAGTGTTGAGGTGCATCTTACATCTCACCAATCTATGGTCACTACCTGTGTTGAACTTGTTTAGCACACTGCAGTCTTCTATGACGAATTTTTTGTTACACATAATAAAATCAATTTCACTTGTCGTCCCATTTGGATGTCTCCATGTCCATTTCCTGTGTGGCTTTTTCTTGAAGAAGGAGTTCAAGATGAAAAACCCTTCTGCCTCTGCAGACTCAACGAGAGTATTTCCACGCTGGTTTCTGTTGCCGTGACCGAATTTACCTACTGAAGTTTCATTCTGTTGCCGTTGCCCTATTTTTGCATTGAAATCTCCCATAATTATTTTCAAGTGCTGCTTACCTTTATTATTTAGATGACAAATTTCCTCATAAAATTCTTCAATTTCTTCTTCAGGATGACTTGTGGTGGGTGCATAAGTTTGAATAATCTGAGCCTGGTATCTTTTCGAGAGTTGGATAATAAGTCGTGCAGCTCTGTCAGAGGAACTTTCAACTTCTATAACTTTATCCTTCAGTTTCTTGTTTATTATAAATCCAACACCACTAGTTCTGCCAGTATCTGTCCCACGATAGTAGAAGAGATGTCCACTTTTCAGTTCGATGAGATCTTCTCCTTTTCTCCTTACCTCACTTAGCCCCACGATGTCCCACTTGATCCTTTGTAGTTCCTCTTCCAATTCAAGAAGCCTTGAATCAGAAGATAGGGAGCGTCCATTGTAAGTAGCCAAGGTCAGCATCAGATGGCAGCCTAGTCCGGTCCTCCGGGGATTCTTAGCACCCTCTGCCTTCATGTCGCACTGGCCGCTGCCTTGGCCAGGTACATTCCAGCTGCCGGAGACTGAGGGCCAAGATTTAAGTTGTGGAATAATTTTGGAGGGTTTGGCCATAACTCACCACGCTGGCCAAGCGGGTTGGTGAGTGTGGGATAGAATTTCCTCTAATCCCGATGGTATAGTTATACCGCTATTGGCGGTCGTCAGAGCCCCTTTAGTGGGAACAGGATGCACCACGAGAAGGCGGGGTTGACATTTGTCAAGGAGAGGCTGTGATGTTACGCATCACCTGACCTTACATCCCTAGATATATATGTATTTAATAGGTGACACACAGAAAACAAGGCAGAGGAAAAGAAGTATTATCATTTGTACAACTGCATTTTGATTTTTGTTACCGGCAAAACACAGTGTTCGAAAAAAAATTCCAATGCTGTGTTTTATAAATAATCAACTGTAAATTAGTCGCTGAGCTTTTTGCGTAATACACAATGATGTGTTTATATGACCAATACTGTAATGTTAAAAACATATGTTTAAAGTTTAAATAATGTATTTTTTTAACTGCAGTGATTCTAGTTTAGTTCATTTTCATTCCCTTTTCTGTAGTGCTTTACAATTATGTAGCTTTTACTTGACTTTTAAACTGATTATTTCGGATTTCCAGTGGAGCAGTGGCTTCTGAGAACCCCACTACCGACCCGCTGCTGCAGCATGACTACGTCATCATCTTCAGCTCGCGTCTTCAGGAGAGCCGGTTCTAAGGACCAGCCCTTCTCTTCTATAGCCCTGTGAGTGTCGATGCGGTGGTAGTAAACAATGAAAGACGATTGAAATCTGATGTCTCATAGTACCAGACACCTACGGGAATCTTTGTCCTTGGATCCCCTTCCCTAGGCTTCCTGGGTTTACCAGATGAGTGTCGATGCGCTGGTAGTAAAACAATGAAAGACGATTGAAATCTGATGCCTCATAGTACCAGACACCTACGGAAATCTTTGTCCTTGGATCCCCTTCCCTAGGCTTCCTGGGTTCACCAGATGAGTGTCGATGCGCTGGTAGTAAAACAATGAAAGACGATTGAAATCTGATGCCTCATAGTACCAGACACCTACGTGAATCTTTGCCCTTGGATCCCCTTCCCTAGGCTTCCTGGGTTCACCAGATGAGTGTCGATGCGCTGGTAGTAAAACAATGAAAGACGATTGAAATCTGATGCCTCATAGTACCAGGCACCTACGGGAATCTTTGTCCTTGGATCCCCTTCCCTAGGCTTCCTGGGTTTACCAGATGAGTGTCGATGCGCTGGTAGTAAAACAATTAAAGACGATTGAAATCTGATGCCTCATGGTACCAGACACCTACAGGAATCTTTGTCCTGGGATCGCCTTCCCTAGGCTTCCTGGGTTTACCAGATGAGTGTCGATGCGCTGGTAGTAAAACAATGAAAGACGATTGAAATCTGATGCCTCATAGTACCAGACACCTACGGGAATCTTTGTCCTTGGATCCCCTTCCCTAGGCTTCCTGGGTTTACCAGATGAGTGTCGATGCGCTGGTAGTAAAACAATGAAAGACGATTGAAATCTAATGCCTCATAGTACCAGGCACCTACGGGGATCTTTGTTCTTGGATCCCCTTCCCTAGGCTTCCTGGGTTTACCAGATGAGTGTCGATGCGCTGGTAGTAAAACAATGAAAGACGATTGAAATCTGATGCCTCATAGTACCAGACACCTACGTGAATCTTTGTCTTTGGATCCCCTTCCCTAGGCTTCCTGGGTTTACCAGATGAGTGTCGATGCGCTGGTAGTAAAACAATGAAAGCCGATTGAAATCTGATGCCTCATAGTACCAGACACCTACGGGAATCTTTGTCCTTGGATCCCCTTCCCTAGGCTTCCTGGGTTTACCAGATGAGTGTCGATGCGCTGGTAGTAAAACAATGAAAGACGATTGAAATCTAATGCCTCATAGTACCAGGCACCTACGGGAATCTTTGTCCTTGGATCCCCTTCCCTAGGCTTCCTGGGTTTACCAGATGAGTGTCGATGCGCTGGTAGTAAAACAATGAAAGACGATTGAAATCTGATGCCTCATAGTACCAGACACCTACGGGAATCTTTGTCCTTGGATCCCCTTCCCTAGGCTTCCTGGGGTTACCAGATGAGTGTCGATGCGCTGGTAGTAAAACAATGAAAGACGATTGAAATCTGATGCCTCATAGTACCAGACACCTACGGGAATCTTTGTCCTTGGATCCCCTTCCCTAGGCTTCCTGGGATTACCAGATGAGTGTCGATGCGCTGGTAGTAAAACAATGAAAGACGATTGAAATCTGATGCCTCATAGTACCAGACACCTACGGGAATCTTTGTCCTTGGATCCCCTTCCCTAGGCTTCCTGGGTTTACCAGATGAGTGTCGATGCGCTGGTAGTAAAACAATGAAAGACGATTGAAATCTGATGCCTCATAGTACCAGGCACCTACGGGAATCTTTGTTCTTGGATCCCCTTCCCTAGGCTACCTGGGTTTACCAGATGAGTGTCGATGCGCTGGCAGTAAAACAATGAAAGACGATTGAAATCTGATGCCTCATAGTACCAGACACCTACGGGAATCTTCCCATCGTTGCTGCTGCTGCTGATGATGATGAGCTTGTTACTAAGTTTAAGGCAATTTTCCTGACAAAACGTACTGTTTGAGCAAAACGTTGAAGGATTAGTAAAGCATTTATTCCTTTAGAATGTATGTATCGTAGATTGGATCTAAATTATTCACAGACCAGTTTGCATCAGGAATATAGTTACTTTTTAAAATATTCAGACATATCTGATCATTTTAAAACTGACATTTGGCACGAAAGCGAGTGCTGAGAAAGAAATCCCTGCAAATCGCAGATAAATATTGGTAAGTACATCACGCATGTTCCAGAAAACTTGTTTTTCAAACTCAAATAGTAGGCATGTTCAGAAACTACGTGAAAGCGTAATCCTAAAAGCATTTCATTCATCAGCTTAGAAGAGCAAAACCGTGGACCAATGTTTCAATGTAAAAAAGACAAAAGAGTGCCGATTTCCCACAATCCGATTATCTGGATGATACATAAAAAAAGAAAAAATGAAAATAACAAAATAAGGAAACAGGAGACTGCGGCAAGGAAATCATCTTAGAACTGAGAGAATAAGTGAGCTGAAGAAATTACGCGACTGATACTGTTATTTCACTTATTATATTTATTTATTTCGTTACATTTGATGAAATCTAAGGTTATCTCTTCTTTCTGTCTTGTATGTAAAGCAGTAATTAAATTTCTGCAAGAGTTTAATATGCTGTTTAACAAAATTATTCCAAAGTATATATCTTGTCAACTTTCGCTCAAAAGTGTTACCATACACAAGCTTCAACATTTATTTACATATTTTAGGATACTAGTTCCTTCATTATAATAACATTAACCCACACAGTTTTTTAAGTAAATACGCCTTATTAGTTCAAGGCTGGTCTTACACAAATGTGCTTAAATGCATTACATGCAACACGGTTAGTTAATTTATTACGTAAATGTTAGCATCATTTATACATAAAGTGACTATCGTTAAAGCTTGCTTGGTCATCGCGCTGGCCACCATACGTCATTTTTTACTTCAGGAACAGGCTTCGAAACTATTTCTCATGACTGATCCTTAGTAAAAATATTTTGCATTCTAAATTTCTGTCTGATAATTCGTGTCATCTAACTTTGTTATTTTAAGAACTTTGCCACCAGATATCGATGTCATTCTTCTATTCCTATTTTCTAACTAACCTGCCTGGACGCTCCGGTGCCGCAGTGGCTTACTGCCAGCGCATATATCATAGAACAAAAATGTCAATTTCGAAGTTGGAGAACATCTTTTGTTTGCCATGAGTCGGTCATAAAAAGTGGTGGTCAAGGGCGAATTTTAGCTGTACACTGAAGAGGCAAAAGTACCTAAAGTCATTTCTAAGCGGCGCAATATTACTGGATTGCTGTCCTGAGATAGTAGAACTCCTTAAAGGAGAAAATAATACATCTTGACCCTGGAATCCTCCCTGTTCGTACGAAACTTCCGGGTTGCTTATGTTTGTTGGAATTCCATCAGCCAGCATATCGTAATCACACTTTCGTATGAACGGGGGAGGGTCCAGTGTTCCGACGTATCCTGTCCTCCGTTTAGAGATCCTGTCACCCCTAGTCAATAATCTGGTGATATTGCACCACTTAGAAGTGCTCTCAGATGCTTTGCCTCCTCAATGTACAGCCTAAATTCTCCGGTGACAGCAATTTTTATATCCTATTTGTAGCAAACGAAAGATTCTCTCCAATTTGTAACTAACATTTTTGCTTTATCTGTCATATTTTCGGAGTTCGGAGAGATAAGTTCTCAAATTCGTAGCTTGGGAAACTGATGTCGAGCTGATGGGATCGGCCCACTGACACTTGAACCAATCCCGTGGGTTCTATATCATTTTTACTTTCAAGCGGATGATGAGCGCCTGTACTAAACACTCTGCACACACACACACACACAAAAGCGCGCTCACGCCTTCGGATACGGGGTGAAAACAAAACTACCCGATCCATCTAAAAGCAAAAATAATGGCTGCAGTTCAGTGCAGAGCAAATAGTTTCCCGCACTTGTCAGAAAAAAGAGGCCAGAAAATGGCACAGATATAGATGGTTTCTTGGTCAAATTCGAGAAATGTTCATTGAAATGTTTTGATTTTTTTGAAACTTTTTGTGAAGTTATTACCTTTTTTTGCCAATATTCCAGACTAAAAAAATACCCGAATGTCATGTTGGGAGTTCTCGATGTAAATTGAGGGTTGCCATCGTGTGGCCATTACGTTTACCTAGAAGTGTCACTGTATTCTCTTACGCGTGTGTTTTTCGTTGGTTTTGTTACTTTCTCAAATGTTGAGGCGAACTCTATTGTTCGTGAGAACCAAATGAAACTAAAGTATTTATATCGCAATCATTGATTAAAAACTAAATTGCTTTGCAAAATGGTGTGCTTGAGTAAGCTAATTTCGATAAAAATGTCTTTTTTTCTGACCTACTTCTTCATTTTCTTAAATTTCGAGAACAACAAGAAATTGAAGCAAATAAGAGATTGTTTCTTCTGCATCACTGGAGCTTTAAGGGCCTCCTTTTTTCTGTTACTTAATGGCCTTATTAGTACCTGAGATTACAGGGAGTTACCAAACATAATTTAGTGCAGTTGTTTCTTGCGAGAGGGCCCGAAACGTAGGAACCAACGTAACATTCACGACTTTCAATCTCAAACTCAGTCTTGACGCAACGTTTCGCTGAGACAGATGCCTGTACTGTGGATCAATGACAAGAACTCCGAGCCACATACAGATGTTTCTCATTATCTGTGTAGGTTTGGTGTTATGTATGCAATTAAAATATTTTTTTCTGCTGAGGAAGAACAAAATAATACACTGATACATAGTAAGCCTATTACTACACATTTGAATAGTACTAATGACTATGAAAAATCTAAGATCCTCAGTAACCGGTGCTGTAAAATGCCAAATTACAATAGGTTTCTCCTATAAAACACAACTTTTGTTAATCCCTGTTTCAAGGAAAAGTTTCTTCTGTATCACTAAAACAAATGTGAATGAAACAAATCTACTTAGTGCACATAATTCATTACAGGTACGTAAAGCTATGATTCCGCAATAGCAGCTGTAAAATGTCCACACTTCATTTGACATCAGGAAATAGGATATTGATAAACAGTCTTCTGAGAAATTCTGACTTTGTGCTAACAAACAGTGGTAATAGCCTCAAACAAGCGATCAGACCTTCCATATTTCTAGGAGAAGTACAGCGTTTCTTTCATTTCGGTGTTTAACGACCACTATAAGTATCTAGGTCTATATGAAGTTCTTCGTCCCTCTAAATTGGGGCCATCGGTTCCAGGTTAGGGAAAGAGCCAACGCAGTAAGACAAACGCAATACCAGTGCCTTATCTACAGCTCGAGCTCTGTTTCAGCACAGACGATCATCCACATGCCAGCACATCTGCCAACTAGGCTCCCTGGCCGGCGTATTACAAGTTCATGAAAGTAGCCCCAGAGAAAAAAAATAAGTGGGATTAGGTTAGGAGAAAAGACGAGGCACCAAAATATTGAACCGCCACGTCCAATCTATCACTGAAAGTGTTACTCGGGTACTTTTAGACATTAACTCCAAAACCAAACCAACTGAGCCAGCCTCCTATACGTTAATACTCTCCCTGCCGCCACGGTGGAGCAGTGGTCTCAGCGCTGGCTTACGACTATTCGTCCAAGAAAAGCCCCGGGTTAGAGTCCCAGTGAGACATGGATGTTGTGTTTGTTTTACTTCACAGGCTCTCTCCCTTCCCTGGAACAAGTAACCCTAAATTAAGGATGGGCGATTGCTTATAGCTTGCTCACTGTGGTCGTGCAACCTTCAATAAAAAATGCCCTACCAGTATTGATGACATCATGGTTTTGAAGGGTGCTACTTGATAGTTGAGTAAACATATATGCTATGATGATTTAATATCCCATCACACATGAAAATAATTTAATAATTTATAGGATATGTTACAAAATTCGTAATCATGTGGCAAGCGGAGATGGAAATCTTTAAAAAAAAATCCATGGATTGGACTCTTGAGTAACGCTAGGAACGGACGCTCATTCGACGCTGGAATAATGTTACGATTGGAGGCCTACGTCATGTATAACCGTGAGCATTGCATTGCGATTGACTCCCACTTGTCGTGTCGTTCCTCGTGTACTAGTCATAGCGTCAGCAGAAATCATGTCCAGTAATGCTTTTCAAACTAGCTGTTCGTGCAGAACATGCGCACAGAAACTACGTATAACTAGATGTGTCACTAGATGTAGTAAATCTTTTATTATTCTGTTTTTTTGATCCGCTGTTTCACGCGTCGAAAGATAGCTATCGGGATGCAGTCTTGTGGGATACAGTTTGAAATTCAAGAGGCGAGAGTGACAAGCGCATGATTCTGTACATTCACCGTGAATCATGTACGAATAATGAAGTTCTAATTGGATGCACACCATTCAACTTCTTTAATATTGCAAGTGTTACAACAAATAAGTTCCTCGAGACGCAGTAGAAAAAGCAAGTCTCATTCCCTAACTTAGTGAGCAGCAGAAATCTCATCTGTCCTGCTATGTTGTTCTAATGTACCGAATACGGCAAGCAATACTTTCATTCCCGGAAGTCCCTTCTTCACACTGGTTGCATACCTAAACCAACGGGAAAAAAATATGAAGCACATTTTCTTGTATAGTTTAAAGAGAAGCAAACTTATTTGTATTGCCTAAAGTTTTTATCTAGTGTAATTTTCATCTTGAAAGCAATAGCATGTTTATTGAACAGCATACAGTGTATAAGAATGTTCTGACACCTAACATTTTTGCAGCTCCCAGATTTCTATTAAGAGCCTTCCTGCCGGACGCCCGGGTTTTGCTGGAAGAGGGAAACAGCAGTAAAAGAAAATACTACGAAACCCTAGGAGATCATATCTTGAAAAAAGAGCGCTAAATCAAAATGCTAACAAAGTAAATCGGATGTTAGAGAATATAGAATATCCTTTGCTTTGAATTTACCCAAGGAATTATACTCCCTAGAGTTTCACGGCGCAATTTTCTGATCACTCGATATACCTTTTACATACAAAGGCGAGCGCACATATATGTGTGTTCAAGCATATAGGTATAGAAAGGGAGAAAAGAAATTTTAAAATTTTTGTCTTGTGATACTTGAGAAAGTCTGGGAACCACGCTGTAGGGCCGAAATTTCATATAGGTTTTCTCTTTTATTCTTTTTTACTGCTATTTTTGTCTTTCACTCTGCGTAGAATTGTGGTGCAGAATGGAAATGATACCAGGCCTTATACAAGGAAAAATTAGAAAGTCCTTATAACAGTTTCTTTCAACACATATTTCGTTGCTATCTTTTTTTTACTGAATATACGCTACTGGTGAAAGAAAAATCTTAAATGTGACCTTAATCATTTTCACGGAAGGTGGCAAACATTACGTCTAGAGTTATGGTATTCTCTATATGAAGTCTTTTGTGTGTGTGTGTGTGTGTGTGTGTGTACGCCAGAAGAACGGATTTCAGTTGATATGGCATTACGTGGAAAATTTCGTCGCAACATTTTGGGATTAGAGATTGGCAAGAAGCCTGGTTGTTCTCCGACATCGACACCGACAAGAAAGATGCCATGTATGAAATCCTACAGCAGAAATAGTTTCAATTTTCTGTTCGATCCCAATAGATGGAACAACAAGTTCTCTGGAAACAGCAGTAAGAAACTCAAGGCTATACCCAAAAGAAGTTGAGAAGAAAATCTGAGCTACACTCACGGCCAATGAAATTTGCGCACCAAAAAGGAAGCATCGGATTGAACTGAAATTTTATGGACGTAATGATACAGATGAATGATACACATGATGACAAAAAACAAAGCTGCAGGACAATTACACAGGGATCTGTGGCACGCAGTCCGGTCATCTTCAATAGCGCGTCGCACCGCCTCGTGCGGCGATACACGCTGCAATATGGTCCGGCATTGAGGAGCACAGACGCCTGATGTTGTCCTGCGGCAGACTGGCCTACACGTGTTGGGCGGTCTGCTCCAAATCCCGGATAGTCGGCACGGCGTTAGCCGGCGTTTCAACTGGTCACACACATGCTCGATAGGTGACATGTCCGGGGAGCAGGAAGGCCATGGAAGTGTCTGGACATGACGTAGCCATGTGCGGGTGGGCATTATCCTGCTGGCATAACACACCTAGAATCCCAGCCAGGAATGGGAGCACATGGGGCCGTAAGATCTCATCCACATACCGATGGCCGCTAATGATACATTTACCACTAAAAGAGCTGATCAGCTATCGTAGGATACGTACCTTCAGATCATAATGCCTGCAGTGGTGGAGGCATGGTGCTGGATAGAGAGGTTGGGATTGTGCCGTTGACCCAAGGACTTCCACACCCGTACACGATGATCATCTGTCCCCAAAACGAAGCGGCACTCATCGCTAAACACCACACATTGTCAGTCTGTGGCGTTCCACGTCGCTCTGGTCTGGCACCACTGCACGCGGAGTCGGTGATGTTCCGGTGTTCATGGCAGCCCAAGTAAGGGGCGATTCGCTTCCGCGAGGCGTCGAGAAATGGTTCGTGGGCGCAAAAGAGCCGCTACATTTGCCTGTGTAGTAGAAAGGGTACCTGTGGGATCCATTCGTGCCTGGCGCACGATCCGTCGATTCTCTCTACCGGTGGTCCTCCTGGTCTGTCCGGAGCCGCTCCGTCGTGTGCCAGTGCAGTCACGTGTCCACTGCTCTCAACAAAGTTGGACAGTATGGTCAGAATGATCCCCGTGGCAGGTTATACAGCGCGCCGACCACCCTTCGGTTTTCAGCCCAATGATCCGGCCACTCTCAAAGTCCGTTAGTTGCGTCAATCGACGTCTCTGGGGTCTACCCAGCATTCCTGTAACTCTGTACTCTTGCTTGCGTCGGCCGGTGCTTTTCGCTTTCATGAGGCATCGACTACACGCCGGCTTATATGGCTGCGGGTTCGTGCTTGCAGCGCCACCACAGGGTGTGTGGTCATGCGCAATCGCACCAAACGTGGATGATTTGCATACCAGCACGCACTCTAGCTTTTTGCAAAGTTTTGCGGTTGTAGCATGTTGCATGTTTTCTTCTAGGTGCGCAAATTTCATTGTCCGTGAGTGTACATTGGATTTAGTAACCCACCACAACTATTTTATGGTACAGAAAAAGTTTACAAGCAAACAAAGAAATGGGGCCATGATGTAATCATTAGCGCCTTCAGTGATATCACCTTCATCATGGATTTATAAGAAAATGGAAAAATATTTTTTCTAGGTGTTCTACTAACCAGAAATTGTAGCTATTCTGTTAGATGTTCAGGTATGCAACAAACCATCAGCAATTCTCAGTATTATCCTTCTCAACTCCACATTCCCGAGATCTTGCAAGATTGCCGTATTCAGATCATGGATGCGCATGACTTCACTATGCATCAGTGATAGATTAACATATCAAGAAATTTCGAGTATACTGAAGAAAAATTCTCAGATGGTTTCCAAGAATGGGAATTACGTGACTCGTTTCGTAAGGCGAAAAGGAGACTAACGAAAAACAATACAAGGAAAGCGGACATGAATTTGGCGGGCATCAGAACATATATATGTCTCGACTCCCGTTCTATGATAAGAACTTGCTGAAGAAATATGGAACTGAAGTCACATTCAAGCAACCGAAATCCACAGGAAAATTATTAACTACAAGTCACGAATACTATGTACCTTACTATTCCTTTCGAGTACCCGTATCCCTAAATCAAGTCTTATGTCTTCGTGACAAAAAGATCTCTCTGTATGCTGCATAAGGAATACATGAGAAGGGAGAGGAACAACTGCTTTAGCAAAAGACGTATTATACAACGAACCGGTTTTACTGTAAAAAGAAAGGAAACTGGTGGTTTTTCCACATTCAGGGCATCGCAATTAAAGACAGTATAGAAATTCATTCCCAGGAGAGCATATATCTGCGAAGATGGTAACAGTAAGACTACATCGTTCACAAGCACTGGCATCGAGATAAAGACAGTGACCTGATATTTTCACTGTATCACCCTACGTGAATATTAGATTCATGTAATGGCTATTCCAAATTCACGTCTTTCTGTTTTTATGTGTTATACTTTAAAACGTTGTTCTGTGTTTCATATTTTACTTTTAAACTTCAATTGGGTTCTATATTTTTTAATGTATCTTGGCTTGAAAATTCCTTTCGTTGGAAGGCAAAAGCTCGGCGAAATAAAATCTTTGTTACCGCATTTTAGATTTCTTGCATTTTTAAATACATTAAATATTCATCTTTCATGCAAATATATATTCTGGGATTTTCACACAAGGCAATATGTGAAATAAAAACAGTTGTCAGAAGCTTTTTGCTTTAATCTTTTCGCTTTAACGACGCATAATTCACAAAACCAATGATTTCCCTAATTAGAAACAACTAAAAGAGGGCATTTTAGATTTTACGAAATAATCATGAATTCCGGGAAGTTTCAGCAGCCGCGTCGCTGTTTTCCGTTCTTTGTTATTATTGCTATTATTATTAGTTTTATTTGACTTTTGTGCTATCTTTCCCGGTGTGTTCTCGGGATCACTCATTTTGTTTACTTAATGAACAGCGGTATATTTCCAGTTCTAACAACAGGTTTTTTTTCCTCTTTCACTTTAGCTGACGCATTTGCCTTCAGGACCACAACCATCTTTGCTCACCTTACTGTGCAAAAATACACGAGTGAAAAAAAATGTCATGGTCGAAACAAACAGGGGAAAAGAGGGCGAAGTAAGAACTTGTTCACGTAGGGCGATGTCCTTTGCCATTGGGAGCAAAAGTAAATAAATAATAAGTGACTGACCTCGTGTTTGGGATGGCATTAGATTTTCAGTAATAGGGTTGGAAGTACCTTAAAAATGCATACCAGTAGCGAATACCTTTGTTACTTTTGTTAGGACTGCTTCAGTCCTGTCACGCATTAATGGAGAAGTGCAGTGATAAAGTAACTAGTTTCTTACCACTTCTTTTGCAATATGAAGTATAAAAAAATACGTGATGTTGATATTGAAATGTTAGTCTGCGACACGAATCTCTACATCTATTAATTCGATTTGAAAAAATATTTTTTTAATGCATAATCTTGGCGACTGGAAAGAAAACTACACAAGGCTGATGCTCTTCATACCTATTTTATTCCATATCACTGCTTCTAAAAATTCGAGTGCAAAAACATTCTTCTACGAAATACATTTTATCGTGCACAACGTTTTGTCGTGTTTTCCTATTTCAAGTAATGCACAATTATCTCCCGATAGAAGGCATTAATTTAAATTATATTTCCCTCGCCCTCTCTGATTTTCAGCTGAAAGTCTGATTTGGAAAATTCCTTCTGTGTATTTCATACATTTCTAATCACTCTTAAGGAACAATTCTGACTCTAAGGTTTGCAAGTGCGTTTCAATTTCTGATGGCCCGCGAGTTTCTGAAAGTTGCCTGAATAACCTCGGTTTGCATCAGATACCCGTTTCCATGACAAACACTTTGCCTGCATCTTCTTCTTTTAGTAACGCCTAGTTTAGCGGCGCAGCTGTATTTACATTTCGATTGGCAACCGTAGCTCTACATCTGACTAACCGATTGCACAAAATCTTCTTTGCTCTAAAATCTGTTCTCCAAGACAAACATTTCGTTAGTTGTTATGAGCTCTTAACTGTAAGATTTTTCGTACCACTGAATATTTGATTATTACAACATTTCTTATATGTTATTTCACTTTCATTTGTATCCAAAGGCAAACACATTAACCCTGAAAATCCAATGTCATATCTTTTATTTAACACAAGTATTAGTGATTTCATATACGAGGAACCATAGTCGAAAACATTACTATTGCTTTACAATTTAACGATGGCTAGTTCACGAAATCTCATAAAATTTAAACAAAAAGTTTAACATAAAAGATGTTTTATGTTGTTGCAAATATGCTATTTTTGTCAAATTGAAGTCTATGTTTGACTTCTGTTCTTCAAAATGTCAAGAATTTAACAAAGGAAAAGAAAGAAGGAAAAACAGGCATGAAAAACGGAACCCATAAATGAATTGCTTCGATGGACGATTAAATTCTGTCTTTGCAAAGGTTTCGTCATTTTATTTCAACTCATCGGAACCAAAAATTTCTGATTTTTGTATTGCAACTTCGTTAATGTTCTTCTAAAGTACCGACATTTAAACATTCAAAACTTCAAAATAATTCTGTTCTGAATTTCAGAGAAAACAAAATACTTTTCTGCTTCGAAAATACCTGAACTTAAACGTTTTAGCATCGATGACTTTATTTATGAATTTCCTTCCATAAAAAATTGAAAGCGGAGGAACTAAAAATCTAGGAAACCAGATACTTTTTAAAAGAGTAATAACTTTTATAACTTTAAGCCACGGAAGATTTTTGTCTTTTACTTGAAAAAAAAAGAATTTTATAAATGAAGCTGCACATAAGAAACAATATTTCAAAATTCAGTGTTTCATGAACGAGAAATCCCGCTGAGATAAAATGTCATATATAACAACATCTTTACTGTTAGTCGGAATTTTTAATGAGAGAAAAACAACTAGTGAGAATGAAAAACAAAAGCGATAATTTTGGTAAAAATTGTCATATCTAACATCAGCTAAAATAAAATGTTCTGTTCTTTTCTTGATTCGATGAAAGATGCGAGATTTTCTACTTTGTTGAACTGGAACAGTAAAACCGTATTTTGCGTGAATAATTTAATGAGAGACGCAAAGAAAACAATTTCTTTGCAAGATCTGAAAAGGGAGACCAAATTTCAAATCACCCCAGAAAAATCGCTGCTGATGGCATTCTTGAAAGTTATGTGTGATGGAACGTCAGTTATCATTCTCTACACAATAGCTGGACATTTCTGTTATCGCATTTCTTCAGGCCAATGCCGAATTTTAAAAATTGCGAAAGCTATACATTCTTAAGTTAAGTGCCCGTTCCGGTTACTTCCAAGAATGATGATTTTCGTGATATTTTTCTTTCCAAAATATGATTCTAAAGGTTATGCAACTGTTAACTACGTTGCTACTGTTAGCGGCTAAGAAGCTTAAATTCACCGCGAATAAAAATTGCTGGGTGGAGAGAGCCCTCCGGAAAATGTTCATTCTAGAATGACTGTGTTATTTTCCTCGCGTTTGCTTTTCAATCTGCCATTTTTTCAATCTACCATTTTCGATCTGCCATTTTTGGGGCTGAAGTGTCCAACTTCAATACATTTTGAATAAAAAATGTATTCACTGACCGTCGTAAAAAAAAATGCAGTGATGAGTGAAAAAACAAAAACAAAATACATTTATGAAAAAAACATCGCAAGAGATCAATCATACGGTGACGTGGTTTATAACATGACTACGTCTTCAATAGCCGGAGCAAGCTTAAATTGACTTGAATTTGTCAATATCTGCCCACACGTGGATTTTGGGCCACTAAACTCCGTAACGCAATTTCCCGAAAATGAGACACATTTTTAAAAATTCTTCTTTAGTGTTTATTTAAAAACTATTCGGGTCACGAAATGATTTCTTTTTTTCATTTCATGGATGCTATTCAATTCTCCAAAGTAAGTATGAAGGTATTCATTTTATCAGAAACTATTGAGATATTCTATAAGGAATTTTAATAGAGAACTTTAAGTCTGATAGCGCCGTGTCAAAATGTTAGGGAAACGCTCTGAGTTTTAAACCCATAAGGGTAACAGAAACAAAAAGAGAGTGAAAGACAGAATCCTTAAAAATTAGTGAAGAACACTGTCTTGAAATATCCGTCTCACTTTTTTAAGAAAGAGTGGTCTTAAAATGCTGCCCACTTCTTAAACGAAATAGATAATAATTCTAACTGGCCGATATTTCAAAAAATTCATCCCTAGCGCAGCTTCGTGCTGAGCATCACTTAATCACTTATTTCTTTCAAAGACTTTTCTCTAAAAGTCAAACAATACAGCGTACAGGATTGTTAACCCAGCAATCAAAATGCCTAAACTGCCTAGTTTTACTGTACTACATGTAACATCACAGCACACTTTTCTTTTGTGTTCCATGGGATTTCTTCCAAAATTCATTTTCCCTGCTTATACATAAAAAATCATTAGTTTTTGCAAGCATAAATTGTCAACCACTCTATAATTCAACTTAAGAACAAAAAAATTAAAACTTTTAAAGTCGTATCGTGAAAGATTATTTAATTTTCATGCAGAAAAATTTGCTTAAAATGGCAGTCTTAAATAGCGAGGAGAAATTTATGATTAGAAACCAAAACTCAGTAGTCATAGGAAGAGAAACCAGTTTATAACTTATAGGCTCACATGCTCACCCTACGCAGTTCATAAAGCATCCACCATTGGAGCACAGTCTGAGAATTTTAGCACAGAAGTGTTAAGTACTCGAATGATTATAATCATTAGTTACTATCGCAGCACGTACATATTAGTTGTCATACCCCATTATCGTACATGCGATACCATGATGCCTGTTTAGAAAGGTTAAAGTTCATTGAAATATGTATTTCAAAGGCAACAAATACTGAGATTTAATTTGTTTTATAACAGAACCATTAAAACCTTTTAATCGACGACGACATTACTTCCTCCTCAGGAGAAGCAACAACAATTCAGTAAATAGGCCAAGATCAGAAAACGTGTTTTCCCCTTTGGTGTGGCAGATCATATTTTTAAGCAGTCAGTGCCAAGGACGAAACACTACCTCAAACAATGCTAATTTCCTCAACCGAAAGTTAAAATTCTTTGATAGGCCGGCATCTTAAAATAAACTTGAACAAAATTTCAAGTTTTATAAAATCAACAAAATTTTCAAGTTTTCTCAGAAGTGTTACATGGATGACCAGTAAGTGGTACAGGAAATTTTTTAACACTTCTCAGAAAACTTGTACATGGATGACAAGTAAGTGGTACAGGCATATTCAGTTTGCTTTGCTTGAATATTCTGTCGATTTTCCATGTATTATGAAGAATATTTCTTCCTTCATTGATTTGGTAAAATTTCTTTATAAATACTGCTAATACTCACTCTTAGTAATTATAAAGTAAAACGCATAAAAAATGTAGGAAGTTGGACAGCATATAACGTTCTTGCACTGAAATTAAGATATTCATATAACATGTGGGCTTTAGTTGTGTTCGGTCGTTCAATAGAAGATTCAAGTAAAAAATATGGGAACAAAATTTCTTCTACCGAGCAAGCAGTCTTATCAGAACAAGACCTAAATAAATGTGCGCACCTTTTCATTGTCAAGGCGCATCGGATATTCATTTAACAGCTCCAATCATTCGTGACTAGCTTTTTTATGATAATTCAATCTGCATTTATCACACTGCGAATTAAATTATGTCAAAGAGACCAAAACAGTACATTATGTTCTTCTAGAAAACCAAACTTTTCAGTTAAGGAGAAGTGGTACACTGTTTTTAGAGATGAAGTATACCAATATATTATTGTACCTGTAAATAAAAACACCTAAATTTTCTACATAACCCGATCTAGGTACTTTTTCTTCAGTCAAAGTATGTGTACTGTATATTGTACCGAAGTCTCAACTTCCGTGTCTGCACAGCTTTTTCCTCGAGCCGGTCGCTTCTGGGTAACATAACTTCTCTTGTCCTTTGACATAAGGAATCTTTTAGATCTAACTACCCGTACATCCCAAAAATCCCAGATCATGGACTCTCCCCAAAATTAATCGCACTTCAGATCTGTGCGTTAATGTACAACATTTTATTATTATTATTATTATTATTATTAGTGAATGGAGTTTTATCAAAATGCTTTTCTATTCGTGCAGGGGCAGACAAGGTTGTGTAATGTCACTATGGCTGTTTAATATATTTATGGATGCGTGCATGCATGATGCCAAAATAGATGACAGTGGTTTATGTCTTGGTGAGATCCGTGTGTGCAGATTGCTGTATGCTGACGACACTGTCCTGTTGGCAGAGAGCAAAAGTGAGTTGCAGAATATGTTGTCTTGGATGTACGAAGTTTCTATGAAATTCAAACTGAGTATAAATAAGGGAAAAACCAAAGTTATGGTTTTTGAGAGAGGAACTGGTAGCACTGAATGTAATGTAAGTCTAAATGGCACAGTGATTGACCAGGTGAATGAGTTTGTGTATTTAGGAAGCATGTTTGACCGAGAGAACAAATTGGATGGTGAAATTAGTAAGCGAGTGAATTCTTCATTGAAAGTTATAACGAAGTAAATTTCTCCGCCATTTTTGGTCTACGCCGGGATTCGAACCCGAGGCCGCTTATTCCGGAACAAGTCGCTCTACCAACTGAGCTACGCAGACATTTGTTCTGATTCCTATCTGCCTTAATGTCGTGTGCGTCCTGCTGGCAGGTACGTCACATCTCCCCCCGAAAGAGGGCCGGGGGCATGGCCCACGGGTCAGCCGTGACCATGAATCGTTGCAGGCAGCCATCCAATGTAGAACGTGCACTTGAGAACTCCCAGTCAATCTGCTGTGTGGAATGCAACATCACACATTTTTATTTTTCGAAGCGCTGGAGAAGGAATTCTCTGATTTTTCCTGTCTCGCGGTGTGGAAATAACATCACACCAATGCGAGATTTTGAACGGCCGGGTCATCCGGATAGTTCGGGCGCCATTATAACGAATTAAATTTCTCCGTCATTTTTGGTCTACGCCGGGATTCGAACCCGAGGCCGCCTATTCCGGAACAAGTCGCTCTACCAACTGAGCTACGCAGACATTAGTTCTGATTCCTATCTGCCTTAATGTCGTGTGCGTCCTGCTGGCAGGTACGTCACAAAGTCATGGCTGCTTTGAGAGGTTTTCACAGGAATGATGGGTCCTCAAGAGATTCCCGCATGGCTGTGTGTGAAGGTGTAATTGTTTCTACGCTGATGTATGGCAGTGAAACCTGGATACTACAGATAAAACACAGGAGTCGTTTGTGTGCTGGAGAAATGCGTTGCTTACGGGGGATTTGTGGCAAGACACGTTCTGATTGTGTGAGGAATGAAAATGTGCTGCAGTTGTGTAACGTGAAGCAAAATGTTGTTAGCAAGGTAGATACTAATGTGCTTCGGTGGCTTGGCCATATTGAAAGAATGAATGATGAGATGCTTACTAAGAAAACCCTTTTAGCCCAAGTGGCAGGAAGGAAAGGCAGAGGGCCAAGGAAGTCATGGGAGGATCAGATTCAGGAGTGTCTGCATGAGAAAAAGATTATGAGTAGGAAGTATAGAAGATCTTGTGTACTGCGTGTGATGGATGCCAGTGAAGCCCGAATTGTATGTCAAGATCGCTGTAAATGGAGAAGTCTGATACCGCAACAGTAAGTACAAATTATCTAATAGTTTCTATTTCTTTGTGGGGCTAATCTCAGAGAACAGCTTGGTGATATGTATGTATGTATGTATGTATGTATTATTATTATTATTATTATTGTTATTATTATTATTATTATTATTATTTGTTCTTGAGATTGCTGCTGGATTTTCAAAAAATCCGCAGTTTTGGATGCGCAAAGTACAGTGAAAACTCCGAATACCGGTCGCTGATCGGACAGGGGAAAAGTGATCGTTGTTGGGAGGTTCGGCCTACGTTAGCATTGATGGTCTGTTGATTTGGTACAAAAGGAGAATAATTGTACAAAGCTCACGCACACGGAAAACGGTTTCAGAGCTTTCTCCAAAGGTAGAATGCTGAATGAAACTGAATATAACAATTTAAAATAAACTCATGGCGTAGAGAAATTTAGGAAAGTTGTATCTGATCCGTTGACTCAAACTTACCTTTAAAAATATCAAGGGAGGAGGTTAAGTTTAGGGTACGAGAAGAGAAAAAAACAACAAGAAAAATGCTAGACAGTGAAGTGGAACTGCACAGTTTTCTAGCCTCGGGCCGAAAAAATGTACCGCCGCCAGCAGAAAACATTTTACGCACCAGCAACCTCCCCCCCCATCCCCCAGGTTGCGACTGAAACATACACAGAAGCTGGAGTTTGTCTAACGTAGGACCAAACCGCAATTTCTTTCTTTTCACTTAAGTACACCATTGTACTCATCATAATCCAACCCATCAAGCTCTAGGCACGGTAGCATTCTTAATTCTTAGTTGCATTCTTTATTCCTGTCTTATCCCTTTCGCAGAAGTACCGAAGGAACTGCGTAAAATCTTAAAGGACTTGGTGTCCGTTAGACCTCTTTCGGGATTGATTGGGGTGTCCGCTGTTAAGATGTTTCGTTGTTCGGAGGTTATCGTTAATGTTAATCCTACGAAAGCTGCTCGGTACTAAATAAAACTTACTTTTGCTCGGACGTTACCGTTGTTTGGAGGTGTCCGTTAATGGAGGTTTTCACTGTAATAAAATTTTGAGCAACAATTTTAAGCGTACAATTGTTATGTGCAGAAACTACTCATCTATCGGCTAATTATATTCCCAGATGTTAGACTGCAACTTTCGAGATTTCATTGTTTATTTTACAATACGCACCAGCGTATTGTATAACAAACAATGAAATCTCAAAAGTTGCAGTCTAACATCAACCAAAAAAATGTTTTTCTTAATTGAGGACTAATTAGAAAAGCAAACCCATCGCATAGGATTATTTTCAGGCATAGAATTTCCCGAAGGCAATTTGAATAGCCGAAGGTTGTTACTTTCTGGACAATACAAACAGGAAAGGAATTTTAAATTTTCGAGGTAGCAGGAATTAATGTGGCATCGATGTGATATTGAATCAGCTGCACACGAAATGGGTTAGTTGGGGAAGAGCGCTTCCTTTACCACGAAGGAAAAATGCAGAAGATGAGGTAAAGCATGAGCATTTAGGAGGTTGGATTTCTGATTCTGACTGACTGCTACATGCCGGAAAACAGTGAACTTCTTACAATAACATTGTAAGAAAATTCAAATGGAAGCAACAGCTGGGTTCTTTATGGTCATGAATTTCACCTACAAGCGCACAGAAGACTCTGAAATATATTCATACGCGACTAAGAGAAAACAGATATAGTTTTATATCATTATTGTACCTTTCTAGTACGTAAAAGACTAAATTCCAAATCCTAGAACTCGTTATTAAAAAAACATTGAATCTCCTTTTCAGTTTGTAAAATATAAACTAAGCTTCCCCAGAGTCCAGGTCTCTTACTCAGTTCCCTCTAAAGATACAGGAATCTATTTATGAAACTCAAATATTTGGTGTGTGTGTGTGTATAAGGTTTTTGTAAGTTCTACAGTTCAATCGAGTGTTTCTGATAAAAAAAACAAGTGTCAGTGACACTTCAAAACTTTTGCAAACTTAATTTTCTAAACACATATCAAAGAAAAAAGAAAGAGGGTGAGGTAAGTATTTTTAAGGTTTTTGTACCTCCGAATTCAAAAATAAGCTCTGTTATTTTTGCTGAAAAAAGAGACGGAATGGGAACAATTCTAAACTGCGAACCTGTTCCGAGGCGCGAAATCACTGTGAATAAAACAAATGCAGCAGACGTTATCGTTGAATACAAACTCGCTTTCGTTCAGCAAGGGTTTCTGACCTACTAGAGAGAAGGAAGATGCTCTTTCTCTCATGAAAGATGTACGGAGGGGAGAAGGGGAGAGTGTGCTAATGCTCGCAGCAGGCCCAAGTCTATTCTCCTTTCCAAGGCGTATTTAGTAACACCCCTTGATAAGACAAGTTCGGTTTCTTTACATTCTCACCCAGAAAACGACATTCGCATTTCCTTGGTAAGTGAGGTCAGTAGATCAGCTCGCTAAGCGAACATAACAAGAGAGAGATTTGCTCTGCAAAAATAACTAAGGGCAATCAAAATTATAACTTTCATAAATTCAGGTCATATTTCTCACGCACCGTACGGAAAAGTTTGGTTCCCATCTTTATTTTGATTATTTCTTAGGAGAGTTTGAGCTTCGACTGCAGGGAAAATTAATTTGTGCTACAAAGAAGTGTAATGAAACCGGTGAAAAAGTTTGCTAGGAAAACAGGCGTGTTCATTATTGAACCTGAATGAAACTTCGCGAGCAGAAATCTTTGGCAGAGACTGTTTAGCAGTAGACAGTATTTTTGAACACCTGTCGGTAACGGTTTCTTGCATTGAGCATATTTAGACCCTTCTAATTTAGTACTTTCACAAAAGAACAGAATAATTTTTTTTGAATGAAATTGAGATCATTCCAGAGAAAAGATTTAAAAAGAAGAAATGAAAATAACGAAACAAACTGGTGAAGCTCAACCTTTATTTTGAATTACAGTGAACGGCATGTAGGATGAATATGACTAAAATTGACAGAATTTTTGTGATATTTGGTCATAAAAATCAACATCTTTGTCATAGAGATAACCAATGCCCAAAATAAATTTTTTGCTTTGCTAATTGAATACTGAACGGGATCACACGAATTAACAACATGCATAGACACAGTGCGAAAGAAAGAAAATATCATTCCATAATTTCCAGCTTTCATATTATTCCAAATA
Organism: Macrothele yani; assembly: GCA_039090855.1. Classification (NCBI taxonomy): domain Eukaryota; kingdom Metazoa; phylum Arthropoda; class Arachnida; order Araneae; family Macrothelidae; genus Macrothele; species Macrothele yani. The sequence continues at coordinate 159,550,372 of CM077025.1, read as the reverse complement.
CAGAAAGTGTCTCGATAATTACAAAACAAATGGCTCATTATGCTGTTCCTTTTTTTCTACTATTTGTGCGTCTGTACTAAAGCATGTTTCTGATTTCACTCTAAATATTTTTGTTTGTATTTGTTATCCGTTGCTCTTTCACACAAACGCACAAATATGTTCCATACTGTGTGACATATACTTCAATTTAATCTTACTTCTTTAAGTCTTGTCTTCTTATGAAATTTTTAGTTTATTCTCTTTAAAGGTTTTTCATCTGAACGTTACATTTTCTTTCTCGACGAATTTATTTTGACAACCCTGACAGAAAGTCAAAGCGCAGTTACGTAGTTGAAAGCAATATATATATATATATATATATATATATATATATATATATATATATATATCATCATCATCATTGTCAACCATTATCAATCCACTGCTGGACGAAGTTCTCCCCAAGTTTCCTCCACAACGGTCTGTCTTGTGCCAGTCTCCTCCATGTCACTCCCGCATATTTTCGAATTTCATCCACCCATCTCCCATGTGGTCTTTTTCGGGGTCTTTTCCTGTCCCTTGGAATCCAATCTAAAATTTCGGCTGTCCATCTATGGTCTGTCCTGGCAGTATGTCCAGCCCATTGCCATTTCAGGGATTTAACTCTGATCATGATGTCTTCCACTATATATATATATCACAAGACTTAAAAATATCAGTAGAAAGCATTCCAATGCAACATGATTAATGCAAAACCGCGCCTAGCTGCAAGTTTCAAACGTAATCAGCATAGCAATAGAGTCAAACACAAGTGAGTGGTCTGGTGCTCCTGTGTGCTTCAACCTTAAAATGTATGGATTTTTCTAATTGTTATCTTTTTGTATTTAACTATTTTAATTCACTTTTCAGGATTTATAGGGTGTTATTTCGATAGTATTGTATTGGGAATGTAAATTACTTGTAGTTGACTCTATATATATATCAGGGGCGAATATTCGGGGTGTGCTAGGTGTGTGGCGCACACCCGCACAAGTCGCAATTTAACCTATATTATCGATGTTATTTTTTCGGATTTGTTTCTAATAAAACTTGCCAGAGTTTGTTCTAAGGCTTCGAATGGTGATTAAAATTAATTTCCCCACATAATGTTTTCATTAAGAAGAAAATTTCGTTCAGTAAGCATATCGGATTCGCGTTATAATCCTGGGGTGTGCTGTTTCGCGTGCGCAATTCCGACGACCTTAAGGTAGCTGTGGTACAAGCGCTATCCAGACGGCGCTGCAGGTCACGTTCTTATTTCCCTGTGGTTTCAACGTAACAGCAGAACTCTCAAGGTGTGCTACCAAAAATAAGCACCGCTTGAGTTCCACGGAGCAGTGCAACCAGTTGCTGTTATATTGTTTTTTCCTTTTTTTTCTTTTTATGTATTTCCAATAAGACGCGCTGAAGTTTGGCTGCTAAACTTAATTTCCTTGTGCAATATTTTCGTGAAGAGTAGAAGGTTCGTGGCTTCGTGCAGTAAACAAAACGTAGTAAATAATATTTGCAGCTGAAGGAGTGTTATTTTACCAGCTGCAGGAGTGTTATTTTATCAGCAGAAGTCGTTAAAGCAACTGTAATTCAAAGCTCTCCAGATGGCGCCACAGAGCATGTTTTTATTTCCTCGTGGATCAAACGCAGAGGCTTAAATTCCCAGGGTGTGCGCACTTAAAAAAGCTCCACTGGTCATAATTGCTTGCATTTTGGAATAGAGTGAAGTCATAAACACACTTCAACGTTCTGCTACGAGTTACTATTTTTCTGTCTTTTTGTCGCTGTGAGAATCGGTGTGAGCACAGATTTAAATATACAATTTGAATTTTGGCATCCATTTAGGTTGACGATGTACTAAGTGTCCCATTTTCTGCCAGATATTTTGCAGATTGTGCAAAGCGGGCAAAAGAAAGTAAGCCTCGTGCTGTATTTAAAACTTATATGTAAAAAAAAAAAAAGACCCAAAAATTAGTGTTTTACAGTGGTTTATATTGGCGCATTAGTTCGAGCGGTAAACAATTATCAAGTAAGCGAAAGATATACTGACAAACGACTACAATTCCGCAAATGTATGACAGTTTTTCATTGCTCATACACACACTTTCTGTGTGTAGCTGTTTCCAGAAATATAAATCATGATGCTGTACTTTTCCTTTTTACATGAAAATGCTATAAACATTTTAGTTAAACTCTACCATGCCAATTTCATCTTTAATTTCCATATTTTACACTGAGAATTACGTATTTCTCGTAGGAAAACGTTAAATATTCCATTTTTGAGTGCATAAAAATTGTCTGAAAAACTTTCTACGCTTTTATGAAACTGAGTGTCATCCACTCCATGAGATCTCTACACATTCTAAGGAATACTATCTGTACTAATTGTACAAAGCCTGAAGCGACATTGTAGTGCTATCAGCACTATTGTACCAGGCCCGTGTGACTTGCGTTTCCTTTTGCCCCTCCTAGCGATTGTATATTGGCATGTATATAGTAATAAAAGTCTGATCTTCTGCCCGACCTAAATCATTTGCCGTTCCTCCCAACTTCTCTGTTTCGCAGGCCTGAACAGTATGAATAATCACGATGATGGTGCGCTGCTGACTGTGTATTCGGATGAAGTTATTATTTCAAATACAGATGAAGAAGAAAACAAAAAGATGCAACATGTAGGATAATGAGGGTGCAGAGGAGGTTAATATTAACAGAAGACGCGAAAAATATGGTTTAATGCCATCAGTAGGATGACGTAAAATTTCGTACAAGTAGTAGGCCTTTAGGAAATAACAAAAGTTATACCAGTAATTGTTAAAGAAAATTTAAGTTTGTGGTTAAAAGTACTTGATAAAGAAAAATTAAGCAGAAGGATTATGCATATACATATGGCATAATGATCATTTGTCCTTTACTATGGTGACAACATTGCTTAAGCGATTTTCGAATTATCAAAAGAGAGTGGGAGGGGAAGAGGTGTGGAAGAGAAAAAACGAGAAATGCAACACAAGTTCCAACAATTTCTCAAAGAGCGTGTGTATCGAGGAAAGACGAAACAAAGCCGGAGAGGGAGAATTGAAAAGAAAAAGAAGAGAAGGAGAAAGAGGTAGAATAAAAAAAGGTAAGGGAACTGATAAAGAGTTCGAGTTCTGAGAGAGAGAGAGACTAATACTGGATATGGTAAGAGGCGAAGTAAGAGATTTACTTCCAACTTTTTGACATACTTTGCATGAGTCCATTGCTAGAGAGGTGTTAATTGCTTGCCATAAATATTTAAGAAGTTCGACTATCATGTACCTTATCTTTCATATTTGAATACTTAGAAATTATGAGTGACCATAAATAAATGGTCATTATCCAAAAGCAGCATAGATTTTCGTTTTATTACATTCCATCTTATGCAAAAATGTTTTTAATAGGCATCTATCAATAATGTCATACTTGAACCACTGGACTTTCTCATGATTTTTAACACTACTTGAACTTTATTTATACAAACAAATATCCGCGTGCCCTGCAGAAAAAACGCACTTTAAATTCTTGGTGTTTTCGCTATTAAAACGAAAGATAATTTTCTTTAATCAAAGAGTAGCGTGAAGTGAAAATACATCAATTCATAATTCGGATTTTCCATTTTTCCATTCTGGGCAGGAATGTTTTAGAATTAAAAGAAATTTCAAGTTTTAGGACGGTACCCGAGAAGAAGAAGTTTGCTATTTTTTGCCTTCGAACAAATAGCAAAGCAGTTGCTTGTGCCTTCAGTTAAAATGCCCTATTCATTTGCAATGATACTTACATATCTGAATACACACAGTGTATATTTTATAATCAAGCACTTGGGGTTTTATTTGTGCAGTTCGCCTATTAATTCCGGAATTCGCGGTTGCTTGAACACGGGCTACTGTCGGGGCTGCCCATGTCCGCTGCCCAAAACAATCCATTGTATGCTTTGTTGTGCGTGATCAGAATAAAAAAATCAACGAATATTGAAATCATTTCCGCATTGTCGATTCCGTCGATTCACAAGGTAATCCCAGTGAATGTGGGTTAATCTGTACACGACGACACAGTTTTGCAACGTTTAAAGGGGGTTGTGTTCATCGTGAACGCACGTATCATGCTGTATATATGTTCCTTAGTTTTAATTGAGTTTACAATGCAATCTAGAGAACAAGCTACGTATGGTAATGTATAACGAATCAAACACTTTGATTCGCGTAGTCAAGACAGTGAGTAATGATTTGGGACACTGATATGGTAACTTGTAATGCCTGTGATTATAATATCTGCTTAGCAATCGAAAGTGCCCTCGATGAGAAAATCATTTATTCGATGCAGAGTAGGCAATTCGATTTCAATATTGGTCCCCCTATCCTGCATCTTTCACTGATTCTCTGCATCCATTGCTGCATACAGTAAATAAGATCTATGATGAAATCATCCGATCACACGAAGTCGGGAACGGGATCTCAGATTCAAATCAGCGAATACATCAACAATAAACAAAGGTAGAAAATGAAAGTGTTGCTGTATCTCCGTCTACTGTTCAAGCATAAATCAAATGTGTTCCTACTCAAAAGATTCCCAGAAAACTTGAAGGGGAGGAAAGGGCGTGTTGTTTGATAATTTGTATTGTGAAACGATTTTAACAATACGTTCTTTAACTTTTGGTAAAGGGAGATGGCAAAGCAAAATCGAGGTCTGTGTAGCGTGAATGAATGGATGGAATTCATGTTAGTATTGTACATGTAATTAATTTTCACAAGGCTACGTGCTTGGATACTGTTTCCAAGATCCGCTGTTGGGGGTTACGCTTTACTGCGCACATTCGTTTAAAAAAATCCCCTGAATAGATCATCTTAAATTCTAATGTGGTATAACGGATAATTCTGAAACACTGAAAACGTTTTATGCAAGAGATTTAGAATTTAATATATTTGCGTAACATCATTTAGCAGACATTATTTCAAGTACTTCGGAAAATATAATCGTGTGGGCAACAGAATTGCATAGTTCAACGATCTTTCTTTCGTTAAGTGGTCGCGAGTGTTTCTAATGAATCTTTCAAATCAGATTACAAGATGATCGGCAAAGGTTTCTATCTCATCTGTTCTGTGAACATTTTAAGCACATTTGAAACTACTAGAACGATAAAATTGAAATCGAACAAAGGTTGGCAGACTTTGTGTTAATCTTTTTATTTCAGTACAGAATTTTAATAAATATTTTGGAACACACTGACATTAAAAAAATAACATTTGTTATGATTTTAAGAATTTCAATAAATATTTTGGAACACACTGACATTAAAAAAATAACATTTGTTATGATTTTAAGAATTTTCGTTATCATAATATACTAATTTGTTTTTTTGCTGTATTACAATCGTAACGTCTCTTCTGTGGATATCCATGAAAGAACAACCACATAGAGTTTGGTGTATGTTTTTGTCTACAGTCTGAACCGTACGAACTTTCACTGAGTACACACAGGTGTCTGGAAAGGAACTCTTTTCAATGCTCAGTATTCCGAGGCAAAATTTATGAAGATGTACAAAACTAGAGACTGAAAAGGCATTTATGCTGTCAAGTAGCACACAGAAGACGGACTCACGGGAACAGTTGCAGGGACGCCGAAAAACGACACAGCGTGCAATAGCACACACGAGACAATCAAAAAACTTAGTTCAATAGTTAGCGGACAAAAGAAACGGTCGCCGAAGCCACGAATGTCCTCAGTCATCTGTTAACAGTATTCACTTAGAGCTCACGTAAGAATTGCTTCCACAACAGAATTTGATACTTCGCCTCGTAACGCAACAGAGTTGCAACTCCCGCAAAGTTATGTGAGCGTTACCCGGCAAGTGGAAAACTGTGGCCCCAGTGGACGAGAGATGCGTTAACGAAGACAACTGGAACTCCTTCTGGTCAACACAGAGCCGACCAATCTATCTGACAGACTATCTCAAGTAATACAGAGAACGTGTCTAAAATTTTCTAAGAGGTTTCATGACCATTGATGAGTATAGTTATAACAGGAAGTTGGCAATCTGTAGGGTGGAAAGGAACTACAAACTGAACTTCCCTGTGATCTGAGACAAACGGTCTGGAAAAAATTCACGCGATGAATTGCTTTGCTTTATAGGGCCCAGACTTCAATACCGTATAACTAACTGCACCAAGATAAAAATTCGTGCCATATCTCAGCATGTGCGCCCGTATATCTTTTAAATAACCGGAAATATTCCTATGAATAATCTGATACTTTTCCCATTGGGTTTTGTGCAATGTAAGCTCTGAGTTTCGATACAATGTGGAATGTTTGCAAAGAGGGATTGCATATGACAGTGCCTCGCAGCAGCCCACTATGACCGAAAGTACGATTCAGGAAAGTCGTTACACAATAGGAACACCAAATCGAGTATTGACTGGGAGAGTTCGTGATGTTCTAAATGCGTAACATTGGTGTCATGATATTCTTACAGGGTGATGTAAAGTAATCAACATCAGAACTTAGTCGATATCAGACGTTTTGGCACGGTATAATTTCTTTAATGAGGAATTCAAAAGCACTTTACATTAAAAAACACCCCCACAAGAACTTCCAGAATTCCATGGGCCCCTTCATCAGGTGGTGTGTACACTGAAAGTTGTACGATGGATAATCTATGATTTAAGTGGACTGCGTTGGTTATATTTGCGCATGCTCCAGTCCCTTAGCGAATCAGTTAAGCATAGGTTAAATATTGATTATGTACATAACGGTATAAAGCATTGGTTACATTTCAAAAAAGATATTACACTAGATGCAAGACAAAAATAAATACACACTCGACAATAGAAGACCCCTTCTCCCTCCTCCTTTCCATTTTCCATTGAAACGCCTCCCTAAACAAGTTAAATCCCCACCAAAATTAAGTAAAAATAAAAATAAAAGCAAAAAGAACAAAACAAACCAGTCCAAGTTCTTGTAAGGGTATTTTAATGTTGCTTTTAATGTAAAGTGCTTTTAAACTACTCATTAAATAAATTATACCGTGCCAAGGCAGCTGATATCGACCAATGTTTAATCGTGGCACGAGACTATGTCTTGTTGAATCAACATCCGTTATTTGCGGCCTTTGAATCAGCGTCAGGAAAAGTTCTATTATTTGTTGAAATTTCCAGAGTAAATACAATACGGAAAAGTAATATCAATTCAAAAATAATTTATTTCTGCCTTAATGTATTAAATTTTCAGGTGTCTTGCATAACAGCCGTTAGAAGCTTTGTGTACCACTATTTTCTATTTTTAAGTGTATAGTAAAGGTAAACCGTTCGTTCGAACTTAGTATATGGAAAATTGGTCTCTTGCATCATGGTTTCATCGACCGATGAAATATTATACGTTTATCAAAGTCCAGTATTACCGTGGCTTACTAAGAAAGCTTTCTGGTGAGGCTTCTTTTTAATCTTAAGTCAGAGTTCGTCGGGGAAGTAATTTACTTATTCATCTGTTGCTCTCTGTGGTGTGAAATCATACGGTAGGAAAAAAAGATGAGTAAGGAAATAATTTTTCCGACGAACTTTGACTTCAACGGAAAAAAATCTGTCCAAACATTTAAATTTTTAGCACAGGATATACAGCTACTTCAAAGTCTAGCATTAGACTGTTATTGCTGGTGTTACTGTAATTCTCGTATACGGTTATATGTATGCACGAGGGCTAAAATGAAATTTATGACCAACAATGTTTTAAAAACTACGAGTTGTAATGACTGAAAAAATAAGTATCACACCTTACTCTACATACCTTACTTTATTTTTCTACAACATCCCCGTTTCTTTGGACACATTTTCCCCATCGTTCTGGCAGTTAAAAAATACCCTTGGGGAAGAACTCCGTTCCTGTTGCGCGAAGACACCGACGTACAGTTTGTTGTGTTGCTTCCGTGCTCTGGTAGTGTTGGCTGCGAATCTAGTTCTTCAGGAATCCATAAAGATGATAGTCGGAGGGTGCCCGATGTGGACTGTAAGCAGGCGAGGTAAAAGTTCGCATCCGAATGTTTGGATTTTTCCGAGGTCAAACAAGAAGTGTGGTGCCTAGCGCTGTCGTGCTGGAGGATGACCTTTTTTACCTGGTCACTTATCACGCAATGCAGGGTATAGGTTTTATAATATTTGGACATAACGAGCTGCATTTACAGTTCGTTCAGGCTCTAAAAAATCAACCAGAATGCACCCATTTGCCTCCCAAAAGACAGTTCCCATAACATTTGCCGCTTGGTGAATGGAGATGATGCTATTCCATACTCTGGTGTTTTCTTCCAGGTTCCAAATGGTGGAACTAATTTCCGTCACAATACTGTCCAAAAATTCGGCAGTTCATTTCGATACCGCTCCAACAGTTGTGACGAGATGCTTCTGCTCTGGCCTTTGTGGTCTTCTTTAAGCAAATGTGGGACCCAGTTGGGACAAAGTTTTCCGACATTTCAAGCTGCTAATCATTTCCTCAACTGCACCGCGTCCCGTGCCCAAATTCGCCACAATTTTCTTCACCGTCACACATCTGCCATCACGAATTGAGGCACCAACCCGTTCTTTGTTCTCTTCTGGCACACATACACGCATCTCCGTATGCACTCTGAAGCCAACGGCGAATACCGGCAGCGGGAATTTCACCTTTCACAAGGAACTGAATCACAGCACGCTGACGGAACGATGTATCACATTCGGCCATCTTTCTCGCGTCCGTTTGGTCCGGTGACTGACGCTGGTGACGTTATTTGGCATTCATGGCCACAACGAGAGATGGCACTACCTGTCCACGAGGTATTATTCTCCAAGTACACAATCTGCCTGTGTAATTTAGCTTTGCTCATTACTTTCAGTACGGCCTACGTATTAATGATGTCAGTATAACCTGGAAGCTGGGAACATGCTACGTTTTAAACACGCGATAAGGAATAAGCCCCTTTAATACATGAACAGTTGAATTATTGTCTTTCTATATGGACTCTACGTAAGTTCTCTGGAAAAATTTTCTTAAAGTGCTATCTGAAATATCGAAAAAGCATTCACAGTGTGATTGATTGTAAATACGTTCGCCTCGAAAGCACTTTAGAGTAATTGAAATTGAATGTTAATACATAATATTTGAGTGTCAATATTGTGGTAAACTGCAATTTCATATTAATATTCAAAGCATCAGGTACATTTGAGCATTGAGCAATCGGAAGGGCGGCTGAAGTATGAGGATAAACCACCTATGAGTTTTTCACATGCTCCCGATATGATCTTTGTTTGATCCCTTCATGAAAATTATAAGTATATTTATTAAAAAAAACAAAGATCACTAGAAGTGATTGAAGAGCATTTCATGATCTGATTTAAATGTTCCTGAAGTACATTTAAAGGACTTTGAGCGTAGGATGACAGTGGGTGCTCGGAGGAGTGGTGCGAGTATCAGAAAAACTGTTTCACTAGTGGGAGCTGGAAGATCGGCAGTTGAAGAGGATACGGAGAGGTTGACTCAACGATCATCTTTGGGTCGTGCATCGTACGACGTTATCTACACATGTGTGTGGCAATCATCGGCATCTAAAAAACCTAGATTTCCGCTAAAGATGAAGGAATGCCATTCGGTTTTCCAAATTGTTCGAGGTTGTTTCTCCTTTATGTGATGTAACGATGCTTGGCGGTTGCATATACGGCGTCCATTATGAAGGACACATGATGGACACAGTGTAGGCAAGCCTTCTCTATAAGGCGTGAGGTAACGCAAGGAAGGTGTAATCACAGTGATGAGGGTGGCTGGCTCAGCCGTTTGTGCTATTGAAGAACTGACACAAAATTAGTAAGACATCCAGCTTAAGTTGTCTACCTCGTGTAACAGATCCAGTAGCTTACCTTATGGATGGGAAAAGTCGCTCCACTTTGAGCAAAAAGAAAAAGAACAAGAAGACAGGGAAAGGTTATGTAACTACACAGTGGAAGTCCTGCACTGTGTACTATAAATGTTTTCAACGAAATAACTGCACTGAATTATTCAATCCCAAAATCGTAACAGCTGTGTAAAATCACCATTATTTTCATGCCTGTGGATTAGTTTTCTCCGGACGAAATTAGCTTAATGCTCTTTAAATTTTTAAGTAATGTGACCTCTAATTCCTGTTCTAAGTGTTCATTTATAGCTTCGTAATGCATGGTTGTTACTTGTTTCAAAAGGAATTTTAGAACTTTTATTTGTGTTTACCCCGGTACTTCAAAGAAAACTAGTGGCTTACGGGCGATTTGCATTGAAGTGTTTATGGGAAATTGCACTATATATTTACTAAAATCCTAAATTCTGATGCTAATAACACATTTTGAAGTATTTTATCTAAACAGTCGGCCCACAGGAGATTCACTTTGAGCAAAACCATTTTGAGGCTGTGCCCACGCATGTGAATTCCACTGGCCAAATGGAAAATTTACTAGCCGTTAAGCATACGAAAGAGGAAGGAATGTGGAATACATTATGAATAAAACAATATTTGTTATGTCATGAAGTTCTTGACGTCATTTTTGTGCGTCGGATGAACAAAAATAAATTCATTCTTTTTGTACACATTTCAAATTGAAGTTGGAGAAACGGAACACACTGCTATCTACCAAAGAATAGATTTTCTGTTGCTCAAATTATATCATTCAAGATCAAGAACAGAAGTGCTGCTTAAAAATGTATTCCAAAGAAAATATGGAAATTTATTTTTATCAGAAGTTATTTCGTTTTGTTTCGTCGTTTAACCACCACCAAGAGTAAATCTAAGGGCTTTAAGCAGTCGCCCGTCCCTAATTTAGGGCTTCTTGATTCATGGAAGGGAGAGATACGGCGCCGTAAGTGAAGTACACCACCCATGCGGAGACTCGAACCTGGGCCTATGTCGGACTAATGATCAGAAGCCAGTGCCTGAAATCAACGTTCTAGAGGGACGATCCTGAAGTTAGATCAACAGGATATTTCATTTCCAAATTCACAGCAACATTGAATACTTTTGAGATTTTTCGGGAAAATCTGAAGACGAGTAAATAAATGCAAACTTAGTTATTTTCGATCTTGTCTACTTAACTGGAAAAATAAGCTATAGGGGAGGCAGTCAAGTTTGTCTTTTTGGATCCACTACTGAGGAGATCCTTCCTGACGACTGTGTATGTCTTGTTATACCCACTGGTATCAATCGAAGTATGCCATTTGATCGAAGTCATACTCCGAACAACGTAACCTGGCGATATCGCAGACGCACACGTTGTCTTGGTATCCCGGACGTGTTGCTGTTCGCATTGGCTGTGAGATTGCTTAGGATTCTGTTGGTCCTAAACGCTAGGAATTCTTAGCAAAAGTGGACATGTGTTGCCTTATAACACCGATCCTATCCATCTGATTTGTCTGAAACTGGAATCATTTGCATACCTCACCGTGCTGCGTCGGCCTAGCATTTTTCATTGAAATCGAGCTACTCTTTATAAGTGTGGCAACTTCACAGCCAGATTATATCATTTAGTTGATAGAGATCAGTTATTTCCTCACGATATTTTGATATTGCATTGAGAAGAGGTAATTTTTATGCACCATTAAGTGCCACTCATTATATTTCACTTATATCCATGGTTTCTAGGAGGTTACAGTGATCTGAGGGGATAGTTGCGTTCAGTTTTGTGTTCTGGTTTACATCCTCCTCTGGAGGCAGCCATACTTTATGATACACTGGCGGAAAGTGAAAAAAGAACACCAAGAAGGAATTGGCGGACGATCATGAAATTTACATATGTTAATGGGGTGGAGTTTACGTAGTTGTGATGGTAATTTCGGGACCAACCGGCGAACGCTTACGCCACAGCACGGCACAATATGCAAATTATCGTCGGTGGTATTTAAGGAGTACGGCGAAGTTAATGTAATCAGTCGTCGGCGTACGGACACGTGCGAAGACCCTGAAGAAGCTGCAATGCCTGGACATGGAAGACGTGTACGATTTCAGCAGTTATCGGACTTTGAGCGAGTCGGACTCCGCGAGGCCGGGTGGTCGTATCGTCGTATTGCGGAGCGAATTGGACGGGAAGTATCGGTGGTGGTACGATGGTGGCGTAGATGGTCCGAGGAACATTCCCACACGAGAATACGTGGAACCGGGAGTCACAGACGGACTGATGAGCGGACCGATCGACGCATAAGAAGAGCTGCGTTGTCAAGCAGAACATCAACTGCGACGCAAATCCGAGCTGCCGTTGCACCTGAGGTGACTGTGCGAAGAATCCGCAACCGTCTACTGGATGCATGACTACGTGCACGTGTGCCTCTGGCATGTGTACCTATGACTCCAGCCCCCGTCAGGAACGGCTGCAGTGGTGTCAGCTACGTCTGCACTGGAGAACGCAATGGCGATCTGTCGTGTTCAGCGATGAAAGCAGATTCTGTTTGGGAGCCTCCGATGGCCGTATGCGTGTTCGCAGACGCACATGGGAGCGTCTTCACCCTTCTTGCATCCGCCAGCGACACACAACGCCTACACCTGGTTTCCTGGTGTGGGGAGCGATCAGCTATCACTCCCGTACACAACTAGTGTTTGTACAGGGTACGTTAAACAGCACCTCCTACATCAACAACATCATTCAGCCCGTTGTTGTGCCATTTGTAAGGTCGGTCCATCGTGGTGTTTTCCAGCTATATAACGCACGCCCACACACGGCACGTGCAACGCAACATGCACTTCAGGGTGTGAGACAGATTCCATGGCCTACACGTTCACGGGATTTGTCCCCCATTGAGCACGTGTGGGATTTTATGGGACAAAGACTTATCCGGTCTCCACGGCCAGCCACGACCATCCCCGATTTACGCGTACAGGTTGAGGATGCTTGGAACTCAATACCCCAAACTTACATCCAACATCGGTACGACAGACTCCATGCCAGAATTGCACAGTGTGACGCAGTTCATGGCGGTTCAACCTCGTACTAACCATGTTACGTGGAAATGTTATTTTTCAGTTTACCCGCAAATACAGCTGTATTTTGCCATAATGTTTTGATCACGTTATCCTCTGTATTCCGTTATTATGCTGTATAAATTTCGTTGGTATCAGACATCTCCTTCTTAGTGTTCATTTTTCACTTTCCGCCAGTGTATTAGTGCAAGACAACAGCTTTCAAATTCTGATGTTGATCTAAACTAGCAAAATCTAATACCTCAGTATGACTTTCCATCAAATGATAAGCAGTTTTACGGATGTAGAATCTTTCCTTACCTTTCTCTGGAACCTATGCCCTCCACTAAATTACACTCCCATTGACAAACCAAAAAGAAATTAATCCAAACTGAATTAGTTTTGAAACAGACACATTTTTTGAGCGGCAAAGTAAAATTAAATTTTTTCGAAAGAAATAAGGCAAATAGTTTCTTTCGAAATGCAACCCATCCAGAAAAACCACGTGACCTTCATGGCAACGTATTTATAAAACCCAACAAAAATCGAAGTGATAATGAAACCGAAGATGAATAACCGAATGCTGGAGGGAAAAATTCCGCTTCCATGTTGACAAATTATTGTGCGAAAGTCACTGAGAACGAAGAAATCGTTGCATTATTCTAGACTACGTGAAGGTTTTAGAATTCTTTGCTTTTTTATGTTTTCTCTGAAGATTGAAACCTTCAGGCATTTAAATTCGGCACGAATTTTGTCCAGTTCCACATTTTAAAAGAAGGAAATGGAACTGGTCCCTGGGATTGGTACTATAAGTTTTGCCTTTCCTAAGCTCTCCATAAAAGAACATTTAAACGGTTCTAGCAGTTAAAGCAAGAAACTTTGAGAAAGCATGGCCAAAATAATAAGTTTAAGTGTAAACCCACAAGCAAATTATTCATTCGTTAATTCATTTATGAATACTGTGACAAGTGAGAGATCAAACTGCACAATACACTTCATAATGCAAGAAGGGTATGACGCGAGTAAGTTTAAAATATAATTAAAGCTGTTACACTACTGATCTTCAGTGTTCTCTATTGACATGTAGAATGCTCAGTGCTGTTCCCCGAAACCGTTATGCACCCAACGTAAAAATGTTTGTTTCCATAACATGGATGCGTTTCTTGCGAACTCTAATTAAATGAAATATCTTTTGCAGTGGCAGAGCAGAACGTTCGTTTCACCTGGAGCTAAATGAAGACCCGAAAAGAGTGCACGTGGAAGTCCTCTAACACAATGGATTCTTCTACAAATTCGGAGACTAGCCTTTGTGATGAATATGTAGTACATTAAAGACATGTATTATATGGTGTAATCCCGTATTTCATTCATGACATACAACGTTTCTCATTAATGTCTTATTCTTCAAGTCAACCAAGGTTTCGCTGGGCTCTGGCTTAGCTTCATCAGGACGAATATCACGAAAATATTCAAATCGTATGTGACATCATCAAAGGTGTTTACAGTCACGGGTTTTAGTTAGTTGCTTCCATGCGCCTGATAGAAATGGTGTGGATGCCATGTCATTAATAAGTTGCGAGGAAATATGTGGAAAACTTCCAGAGTGTCAAGTTTGGTGGTTGAATCAGGCTCGTCGATTAGTTTCGCTTTTTCAAAGAAAAATTTCTGGTAATTTTCGTAACAGTGTTTAGCCACCGACAACTTCTTTAGGTCACAGTTCCGAATGTAGGTCTTGTGTTCCTTCAATCGATAACGCAAGGCTCTACGGGTCTGTCCTATATACGAAGCACCACATTCACATAGGATTTGATAAATTCCCCACGAGTTTTTATATTCAACATAGTCCTTTGATCCAAAAAAGTTCATTTTGTTTAAGGTTTAAGAATAACTTTAAAATTAAAAGTTTTGAGAATTTTGGAAATTTTGAAGGCAATGTCACGGGAAAATGGAATAATGGCAAAATTCTCTCGTAATGGGCGAATCACAGGAATTAACGTGGAGATAGGCTTCGGTACATGGAATTTTGTTTGAGCCTTGTCTATAATACACTGGTGTGCAAAAATTAAGGACGAAGAGGAGAAATTAGCATAATAGCGGAACGAGCAGGCAGAACGGACCGAAAGACCACTCAAGAGATAGACAGGGGTCCGGTACGGTAGGGCATGCGCATATATGCAGCATGACGTAGGGGGGAGAGGAGTGTCGGAAGGGTATAAAGCACACGGGCGGTGTATGCTCAGCAATTCGGTGAAAGCTATTGCTCGATGTACATCGGTTTGAACGACGTCGAGTTGCTGCCGCCGTGTGATATGGCCAACAGGCAATCCAGTAGACGACATCTGAATGACCTTTTCCCGAAGTCACGTCATTGGAAAGTTGGAAGAAGGTCGAAGTGTGATTAGTGTGGCCGAGGAGTTCGGGATCGCTCACAGCATCGTTTCACGAGCTTGGAGAACATTTCAAACGACAGAAACAGCTGTCCGAGAGTTTAGCAGTGGTCGTCCATGAGCAACCACGGCGGCGGACGACCGATATATTGTCCTACAGGAGAGAAGAGACAGACGGCAGACAGCGGGAGAAACCGCGAGGCACATGCGACAGACAATTGGACGTCCGTTATCGCGTTTTACCGTGGCCAGTATGCTGCAGAAAGGTGGTCTATTTGCACGACGACCAGTACGGTGTGTGCCATTAACGCCTGCTCATCGGAAACGGCGGTTTCTGTGGTGCCAGGAACACAAGAACTGGACACATCAGCAATGGGGTCGAGTTCTTTTAACGGATGACAGCCGATTTAGTCTGACGAACGATTCTGGACGTATACACATCTGGAGAGAGCAGGGAACACGCAATCACACCTCCAACATCATCGAAAGGAACCGGTTTGGATGTGGCTAAGTTCTCGTTTGAGGCGGTATCGAGCTTGGTAGCCGTACTGACCTTCACATCTTCCAAGGAGGTTCAGTCACTGGTGTCTTCTATTGTACCGATGTTCTCCTGCCTCACGTGCGTCTGTTTAGAGGTGCTGCGGGCCTTGAGTTCCTCTTCATGAACGACAACGCTACACCTCATTGTACAGTGGCTGCCGCAGAGCTGTTGGAGAGTAAAGATATTCAACGCATGGATTGGCCTTTAAGGTTCCCGGACCAAAATCCAATCGAACACGTGTGGGACCTTCTCGGGAGACGCTTGGCATCACGTTACAAGCCACCAGCAACGATTCCGCAGCTGCGATTGGCGCTACAAGAGGAATGGGCCGCGATGCCTCAACAACTCCTTGGCAACCTCGTCCTCAGCCTGGACAGACGTTGTAAATCCTGCAACGTAGTCAGGGGTGATCATATCCCCTACTAAAGACTGGATTTTTCTTGGCAGCCGCCTGTCACATGGACGTTTCTGTCTTCTGTCCAGTTGTGCTCGAAGCTACCTTTTCAATAAAGTGTCTTTGTATCCTTTGGATTCCTTGTTTGGACGGTTTAGCTCACTTGTCCCATATTCTTGCATCTTGGGGATCTTATGGTATGATTTGAGTCGATGTGGAGCACTTCTGCACGACGTTACATTCGAAAAACCGTCTCGTCCTTAATTTTTGCACGCCAGTGTAGAAGGATTGTATCATCGCTGTACTGCAACACGTCTAAGTAAATCAAGTTCTTTTTCAAACTCTCTTCATCCGAACATACACTATATTGACAAAAGTCACCGGACACCCCTTCAAAATCAAACGAACGGATCCGCTGCGTTGTTAAGATGAGCAGTACAGCTGCAAACGGTATAAAAACAAGCATGAAGCTGACCGCGATCATATGGCACTGTGAGGTTGAGTGAAAATGTCGCGGCGGGACAGAACTGACTTTGAGAAAGGAAAGATTGTTGGGTGTTATATTAGTGAGTTGTCCATAAGAGAAACCGAGAGGCGTTTAAACATACCCAAGTCAACTGTTTTGGATGTACTGAATAAGTAGAAGACACATGGCGTGCCTGAAGCAGCAAAACGTACCGGCAGACCAAAGAAAATCAGTGATAGAGGATGTCGAAGCCTCAGGAGAGTCGTTACAGCTAATCGACGGAGTACTGCACAAGACCTCAGTGTACAGGTGAGTAAAAATGCTAGAACGTCGGTATGCAAACGTACCATTCGCAGGGAACTTCATTCCATGTGTTACCGTGGTCGTGCGGCTGCTCATAAGCCTTTCATCACCATTCGGAATGCTACTCGTCCTTTAGCATGGTGTAAAGAACATTTATCGTGGACCGTAGATCAATGGAAACGGGTCTTATTGACTGATGAATCCATATACACGATTCATCAGTCTGATGGCCGTGTATGGGTATGGCGGCACCCAGGGGAACGCTATTCACCACAGTGTACTATTCCTATGGTCAAGGTTGGAGCTGGCAGTGTACTCGTGTGGGTTTTTCTTTCGTGGTATGGTCCCGTCCCATTGGTTACCGTGGATAAACCTGTTAACCAGCACATCTACCTCGATATTCTGGACAATTATGACTTACCAACTCTGTGGCAATACTATGGAACCGAGCCTTGTTGGTACCAGCAGGATAATGAACCGAGCCATGAAGCAAGGACTATTTCGGCGTAATTTGACGATAATTCCGTATCGTGTCTGGACTGGCCAGCACAGAAACATGATCGCAATCCCATAGAGCACCTATGGGGTGAATTAGAGAGCCGCATAATAAGTTTGGAACCAAGGTCTTCTCAGCAACAGTTAACGGCAGCATTATGTACTGAATGGAAGCACATACCTATCTCTGTGTTCCAAAACCTTGTGGAAAGCATGTGTCGAAGGGTCAGTGCATGCATTAAGGCCAAAGGTGCACCGACACCGTATTAATTAATGTATGCCAATAAATGCTATGTTAGTTTTCTCTTCTAGGTGTTCTGTGAGTTTTGTCAATATAGTGTATATGTATTGCGCGATATTCGCAACTGTATAGGGCATTGAGATTTTTTCGCTAAGGTGTTTTCTCCTCCACATGCAAAGTTCAATCATTCTTGGCAACAAAAACCCAGTGCCTTTTACAGTTGCGCATATCGCGCGATACACATACACTGCTGACCACCCAAAATGTAACACCAAGAAGGAGGCATCCGATTCGCAGCATGCGTCGCCCGCGAGAGGACATGCAAACGATTAGCATTGCATGGCATATGCAAATCATGTGCGTCCGGCACGCCACCGAGAAGCACTATAAGAAGGGTGCACAGAAGGCGGGGTGTAAGTAGTGGAAGTGTGTTGTGCTACCAGACCTGTGCGTGGGAAGCTTCCTGATGCCTCGTCGCAGAATACGGCAGTCATTCCAGCTGGTTTCGGAGTTCGACAGAGAACGAATAGTGGCTTATCGCGACAACGGTTTATCGTACCGAGACATCGGCGTCCGTGTGGGACGACATCCAGCCACAGTGAGGCGAGTATGGATTCGGTGGGTGCAGGAGGGACGGACGGACCGACGTGAGCAATTGCCGCAGCCGCGGCACACCACCGAACAAGAGGACCGGCATGTTGCGCAACGGGCATCGACGGCTCGCACCACCACATCACAAACGTTAGCGCAGGAATTAGGGTGTGTTGCGCAATAACCTGCGTCAGCTCGTACCGTTCGACGTCGTCTGCAAGAACGGGGACTTGTCGCACGACTTGCATTGCTCCGATTACCATTGATGTTACACCACCGGCGAGTGCGGCGTCAGTGGGCCTTTGAACGCCGCACCTGGACTACGGAATGACACGACATTGCCTTCTTCGACGAACTCCGCTTTTGCCTGCAACAGCACGATGGTCGGATCCACGTGTGGCTGCACTGCGGCGAGAGACTGCATGTCGTCTGCATTACGCATTGACATACCGGTCCGTCGGTTGGCGTTATGGTTTGGGGTGCAATTGGATATGACACCCGCACTCCTCTGGTACGCATCGCCGGTACACTCAACAGCCACCGCTACATCTCCGACGCTTTGTAGCCTGTAGTCCTCCTTTACCTGCATGACCTGCCAGCGGCCACGTTCCAACAGGACAATGCGCGCCCGCACATGGCACGCATCCTGCAACAATTCTTCACGGCCCACCAGGTATCACTTCTGCCGTGGCCAACCTGTTCTCCAGATATGTCGTCCATCGAACACATCTGGTCGCTGATCGGCAACCGAATGGCCCGGCAAGCACCACCCGCGGCTACGCCTGATGAACTGGGGCAACGTGTGGAAGCAGCCTGGACCGACATACCCCAAGCTCACATCCAAAGCCTCTTTCGTTCGATGCCGCGGCGTTTAGCGGCCGTTATTGCCAGCCATGGGGGGCCACACGATCTATTGATGTCTACGTGTTCCGCAAGTCTCACGGGCCTGTAAGCTCAATCGTTTCATCTTTGCATCTGCTGTTATGTGTCCAGTAAATCTGGCTTTGCTATCTCGTGTACTTCTTGGTGTTGCATTTTGGGTGGCCAGCAGTGTACGTTCGGATGAACAGAGTTTGAAAAAGAACTTGATTTCCTTTAACCTGTATAGGTTCAACTCGATCACCTTGGCAGTCAGTCTCTCCTTTTTGGCCCATTGAGTGGATGTATGTACTGGTTTGGACCCCCCACACCTTCACAACGGAATACTTAAAGAACCAATAATGCCTGAGGTTGCTGGAGATTCAAGACGCCCCCTTCTTCGCGCCGATAATCGTTCCCCGTTCAAACTCCGACAAATTCCCCCGTTTCCCCATTGCATTTGTTGGGAAACCATTTACTTTTCTGAATTTACAGGGGAGCCAAAAAGTAATGTCGGAGGAAGGGAGTGTTGGACGCGTCGACTCACAGAGACAGAGAACATCATAATTATCTGGCTTACAAGAGTATAAAGTTTAATCGAAATCCGTCAGAAAGTTTTGTAATGAAACATATTTTATTATTTACCAGGTACGCCTGTTTTCATGTATCTCTATTTCCCTACAACATTTTAAATATCGCATTGCGAAGCTGAAGTTTTATAATGTTCCTAGGTAAATATTTGTAAAATAGTCCTTAGAAAGACAATTCTGTTTGAATCCACAGTTATTTCATTGCAGCTACAAAGTTATCCGGGAAATGGATTTCCTGTGATTCAGAATGATCAGAAGGAAACTAGGAAAAATCAATAATAATAATTAGATTCTTAATTCACCAATACATTGCGAGTACAAACTTGAATTAATCAAAGGTATAAAATTAATGATATATTTTTTACTAAGGTATAAGTTTCTAGTTCATATGTTGAATTGATCAAGTAAATGGTGAAGTATATATTTCAGGCAGCTTCCATCGTTGCATGATACCTTAAAACCTTAAAAACTTAAAAGAATTAAAAATTCTCAAGTCGAAAAGGATTTTATTTGATTGTTAAAAATTAAAACATTAAAACATGAGACCTTTCGGGCTTCCACTAAGCCCATCTTCTGATGAATGAAGCAGCAGCATTTTGTGCTACTTAACATCTTGTGTTACTGTTTCATTCATCTGAAGATGGGCTTAGTGGAAGCCCGAAAGGTCTCATGTTTTAATGTTTTAATATTTAACAATAAAATAAAATCCTTTTGGACTTGTGAGGGTTTTAATTATTTTAAGTTTTTAAGGTTTTAAGGTATCGATCGTGCAAAGAAGGAAGCTGCCTGAAATATATACTTTATGTCACGTACGAAAAAAATCAGGTCTTCAAGTAAGTTGTGGTCACTAACTTGAATTTATCGCAATTTCCTTCGAATGATGGCAAAATTTTCTCCATCATCATCATTATTTATGTCAAAAGAGAAAGATCGTCGAGTATGTGTATAGAACAGCATCAATAGCATAAGTGTCAGTCAGAAATGTCTCAAAAGTCTTCCTTACGCTAAGTAACAACAGAGCAAATGAAATCTTTTCAGTTTGAAATCTCCGAACTTGGTTCTGTTTACAAATATTTGAAGTTTTTTGGTCAGATATTTTACAGAGCGCAAGGAAACGAACAAATTGTGAAGAGAAAAGGGATAATAGGAAAAGTAAAAAGGTAAAATATGAAAGAAGAAATGGAATAAAAATTACAAGGTAAAAACGGAGGAGAATGTGGGGAGGGGCTCTTTTCATGAGCAGAGAAAAAAAATAGGGCGAATGAAAAGCATGGGCGTAGGGCCATGTGGATGAGAGAGAAATGGACCATTAAAGATAGAGAGAGACAATTGGTGGTGAGGTCAACAAGACTACAAGGAGAAAAACAGGAAACAAATGGGCAAAAGCAACCACTTAAGTAAAGTGCTTAAGGTCAGAAACGATATTAATATGAATCTTGCTACCTGAGCGTTGACAACAAAAAAGTGTTACCATTCTTAATGTAAGATCTTTAGCTCTCCTCGTGTCAAAGATTCCATAACTGAATAGTAAATAGTTTTTGATTTCTGTAGATTGGGGTCTTCAATTTATACACATAAATGTGGAAAAAAAGAGCTAGTTGTTGGTGTTGAAGTAAAGTTGCTGCATTTTCTTTCCTCCTAATCTCATGCGCCTGATATCCTTTTTCATCGAAGGAAGTATTTACTTGGTTGCCTACGTGATCGATTCGATTCCTTGCTTGCATTCAATGAAACAGAAGAAATGAACATCCAATTCAAAGAAAAAAGATGCCTGCAAGTTTTTTCACAACGGAGACTGTATTTCAAGAGAGCAAATGTCTGAAAACAACCTAGTTCAGAGCAAAGACATCCTCGGGTAACCTCAACACAGATAGTTTTACAAGAAACTCAAAGATTGTTGAGGCTGCTTCTTTACAACTTCGTGAAATTCATATTTTTTTTGACATACCAACACACTCGAAAGAAGATACTAAATTTCAAACTTAGTTACCTGAAACTGGATTTAAATACGGTGTCTCCCAAAGCCCTCTATCGCCTCCTAGAGAAACAGGTGAAGTTATGCAAAAATTTAACATTAAAAGTATTTCACACTACTCCAACAATCTTTATGCAAATCTAAACAACATTAAAAGTTGATAGATAACGTTACTTCATAGCTAAAGTGCGATTTCATGCCTGCATCACGTTAGATTATAGGAAACTGGTAAGCCCTTTTGAACTGCACATTTGGTTTCTAATACTCTATCCTCATTATACTTGCCGATGATTATATCAGTGAGCATTGTTCAACAGTAACTATGAGCTTATTGATGTCGGAATAGCTTAAGTGTCATGTGACAAGCCTACAAATTTCGTAACGCAAGAAGGAAAATGCGCGTAGAATGGTTTGTTTACACTCTCATTGCATAGTAACCGCTGTACTAACCACGAGGTACATACAGATGACATATTTTGCTATCAAAATTTGCATCACTAAGCAATGCAGGAATTGGAATGGGAAAGCATTTACATTTATATATTTATTTCGGAATAAAAAGGAAGGTACTTGTCCATCTCTACCTCGAGTATGCTTACAATGGGAACACAAATTGCTAAGAACGATTCTGATACAGTTAGTGAGTTTAACCAGCACATCCTTTGACTTCTTCCTCGAGCTCCAAGACAGGCATTTCTACATGCGAATAATTCAGCTGCTATTTTAAGGTTACGAGTGTGTGTGCAGAATACTCCAAGAACTAATTTATTTTCTTTTTCTTTCTGATGTATCATGTTTTTAGTCTTACTGCATGCAATACATACACAACGTTTACATTACCATTTAAACATCAAAACTAAAGCAGACTTAAGACTATGGACTCTTGGCACTAACCATGAGAATTAGTTTAGATCCTGAGTTATTACTGTCATTTTTGAATAAAAATAATCTCTGTAAAAATTTCCTTTTAAGAGAAATGGCCATACTTGCGAAATAGTTAAGGTTATCTTACGATGTGTATCCAGTTTTAATTCTCAGCCGGCTGTGTTCAATTGCTAAAGAAATAAGAGATAACAAAAATCGCTGTTCTAAAGGTGTCAAGAAATTCTGAACGTGACGTTAAAGAATAGTTTCCTTTCAGTTGTTCATAAAACTGTGCAGTTTTAAGCTGAATGGTGTTTGTGAGATATTTCTCCGATATGTTTTTATTCTCTTTTAACCAGCTGGAAATTTGGAAGACATAAAACCTATAGCATCATTAAAATGAAAGACAGGCTTATCATAATTCTTTAATAAGCTCGTGCATTGTCATAAATACTAGGTATGGAAATAAATAAAATGTTGATTCAACCTGTCCCCCTTAGTGGAGCACTTGGTGCCATCTTGCGAGTGGCAACATCATTTGCCACGAGGAAGATCTAACCTTCATTCAGGTGTAGATGTTTTAGTAATAACTCCTTTTTTATGTAATCACGTTTCACGTAAGCTATATTTATTTAGTATTGAGAGAAAAAATTATGTTTTTTTGAAAAGTATCTTTATAGCAGTAAATAACTGCAGGTATTCTTCAGATATCTGATGTGACATAGTCAGTATATCTGATGTGTCATAGTCAGTATAATTAAACTCTGTTTAACATTGATAACACTGGTCGGCAAAAAAAAAAAAAAAGTTCGAGCCCTGACACCATTTCTGCTGATTCTTATGTAAAACGACCTCTTGAACCCGAATATGACCTCCGTTTTCCCCCACCACCCACCGTTTTCGGGGAGCCCCCCCACACCTAGTTTTATCACTTTCCGATAATTTGGAGGGATGAAAAGGATTATTTCAGCCTTTACATTTCTTCTGAGGGGTTACAGAGGTGAAAAGTTATAAAACATGAACATCTGTAGCAAGGATGTTGATTTGGGGGGAATTGTCCCCCCACCCCAATTGAAAAGAAATCATTAAAAATGATCGATTTTTTGTGACTTTTTTATCAATTTTTGGTAATATGTTTTGGACATGAATTTTATTTGGAGGGGTGAAAAGGATTATTTATTTTAGCTGTAAAGAATAATATATAAAAAGTAAAATACAAATGTAAAGTATAATAAATAAATAAGATAAGTACCTTCATTTTGGTGCTTGCTTTCCTTTTTTTACCCTGAGGTAGAAGTTTCTCGTACCAAACACCAGCAGTACTCTGCTAACATGCTCGTATTCCACTTCCCTGAAAATCTCTTCTCGATCTTAATGATGTCTTGATGGAATCGTTCCTCGTGTTCATCGGAAACTGCTCCTAAATTTTCAGGGAAGAAGTCCAGGTGTGAGTGCAGGAAATTCACTTTAAGAGACATGCTACACCCCATGGCCTTGTCCGCTGACAGCAATTCATCGACATGAGAGGCATAATCATCACTTTTGTTGTTACCCTAAAAGTTCTTACACACGTTTTGGAATGCAAGCCAAGCTCTTTTTTCTTTTCGATTCAGGTGTTCAATAAACGTCGAATCTTTGAAAAGTTGTCTAATCTGGGGGCCCACGAAAACTCCTTCCTTGATTTTAGTCTCACTAAGACGAGGAAATTTATTTTTCAAAAATTGAAATGCATAACCTATCTTGTCCATTGATTTCACAAACTGTTTGATCAATCCCAGTTTGATGTCCAAAGGCGGCAAGTAAATATTTTCCTTCGGGACCAGAGGATCATGAACGACATTTTTCTGACCGGGAGTAAAACTTTCTTGCAAAGGCCAGTTCCGTACGATGTAATGTTTGTCTCGTGCTCGGCTGTCCCATTCGCATAGGAAGCAGCATTATTTTGTGAAGCCTGATTGCAGGCCCACGAGTACAGTAACTACTTTTAAGTCAGCGCAAAGTTTCCAATTATAATCATGATAACAGATTTTATCAAGGGTTCTTCTGATGTTTTCGTACGTCTCCTTCATATCCACAGAGTATGCAACCGGGACTGATGGTAACTCATTCCCATTGGCCAACAGGACAACTTTCAAGCTTGTCTTTGATGAGTCTATAAACAGTCACCATTTGTCTGGGTCACATGTCATCTTCAGTTCCATCATTAATGCATTTGAATTAGGGCAGAACACTAAGCCTTCATCTTCCGAAAAAAGTAATTGCCGCGTTGACTGTCTGGTCCTGTAAGAAGAGATTTTTACGCCCTTTTCTAAGAGATTCCACTGCTAAAGTCGAGATCCAAGAAGTTGAGATTTAGTCTTATGTAACTCGAAATCTCTGACGAGATCATTCAATTCCGACTGAGTAACGAGATGAGGTTTTCGATTAGCTGAATCAGCAGAACACTCTTCATCATCGGTGGACGTATCATGTGCTGGTCCATGCTGTGGCTCAAAGTATGTCACATCCGTTTCTGGCTCTAGAGTATAGGTTTTTGGGGACACTGGGATTGGCAATGATTCGTTGTGAGGAACTGGTCTTAGAGCTGAAGGGATATTAGGATACTGAATTGTATGTTTACTTTTGTTGCTAGATAACCCGACGGTGGAAGTCATACAAAAGTAACAATCTGTGAGATGACAGCGAGGTTCGCGCCAAACCATGGGCACAGCAAATGGCATTGATTTACGGGTACCTTTGAGCCATTTGGTCAAGCTACTGTAACAAGTAGTGCAGCAAACTGTGGGAGCCCAATTCTTGTCCTGATCGCCAACTTTGCAATCAAAGTAAATATTATAAGCAGTTTTAAGAAGCGGAGAAAGGGGTTTTCGTTGCTCTTTAAAAGTCAACTCCCCGCAAACATAGCAGAATCTATCGGGATGATTTATACACTCGCGTGGCATAACTAAACAGTAAATAAATGCTCTATATTAATCACAAATTACATTCACGTACTGTAATTCACTTGGAAAAGGCCGGTGTAAACGAATTTCTACCGTTTGACACAATTTAAACAACTTGGAAACACAGAATCGCCGCCTAGAGCACCGACAAGTAGACTCAACGATCGCTACAGATCAACTAAGGGAAAATAATGCTTACAGTGCAGGATTATCGTGATAAGAGCAATGCAAGTTTGACTTTGTCAAAGCCCGTGAAAACCTGTGCCCGATTCCCGTGGGAATCTGTTCGCGCGAGGTATTGAGAGAGCCAGCGTGGTAGAGTGAATGTTCCGAACTGTTGCTATATAATTTTATTACTGTTGCTATATAATTTTATTATTTGCGGTTTTTGGGGGGAGGATCAGAGGGGCTGAAAGCTGGAATATGTAGCAAATAAGTGAAAAAATTGCCAAAAAAACGGAAAAATCAATCATTTGTAATGATTTCTTTACAATTGGGGGGATCCCCAAATCTACCTCCTTGATACAGATGTTCATGTTTTATAACTTTTCACCTCTGTAGCCCCTCAGAAGAAATGTAAAGGCTGAAATAATCCTTTTCATCCCTCCAAATTATCGGAAAGTGATAAAATTAGGTGGGGGGGCGAAAACGGTGGGTGATGGGGGAAAACGGGGGTCATATTCGGATTCAGGAGGTCGTTTTACATAAGAAACAGCAGGAATGGTGTCAGGGCCGATTTTCATGCAGACCACTGTAACATGGATCCCAGTTCAGTAATTATCTCTTTATCTATATATCATCATCATCATCATCATTGTCAACCATTATCAATCCACTGCTGGACGAAGGTCTCCCCAAGTTTCCTCCACAACGATCTGTCTTGTGCCAGTCTCCTCCATGTCACCCCTGCATACTTTCGAATTTCATCCACCCATCTCCCATGTGGTCTTCTTCTGGGTCTTTTCCTGTCCCTTGGAATCCAATCTAAAATTTCGGCTGTCCATCGATGATCTGTCCTTCTGGCAGTATGTCCAGCCCATTGCCATTTCAGGGATTTAACTCTGATCATGATGTCTTCCACTCTTGTCATTTTTCGGATCCACGTGTTCCTCTTCTTATCTCTCCTGGTTACACCAAGCATGCACCTCTCCATGCTTTTTTGAGTTGTCTGCAGCCTTTGTATGTCTCTTTTAGTTAAGGTCCACGTCTCTGCACCATACGTAAGCACTGGAAGGATGCATTGATCAAACACTTTTCTTTTAAGACATAATGGCATATTGCTCTTGAAAATTATGCTGTTTCTTCCAAAAGCTCTCCAGGCAAGTTTTGTACGCCGATTAATTTCTTCATCAATGTGACCCTCACTTGATATCTGCTGTCCAAGATAAACGTACGTATCTGCTATCTCCAGCTTTTCTCCATCAATCGATAAATCTTCATTTCTTGTAAAAGCATTGAACATCACTTTTGTCTTCTGAAAGTTCATTTTTAATCCCACTTCTTTACTCTTGTCAGCAAGTTCCTGGATCATACTCTGCAGCTCTGATGGGCTAGTTGCAAAAATGACTACGTCATCAGCAAAACGAAGGTGGGTTAGATAATCTCCATTAATCTTTATCCCCTTGTTTTCCCAGCTCAGTGACTGAAAAACACCCTCCAATGTGGCATTAAAGAGCTTCGGAGATATGGTGTCACCTTGTCTCATTCCCTTTCCAATTTTTATATGTGTTGTATTTTCAAACAGCCTAATCTTTGCAATTGCATTTTCATAGATGTTATTAATAATATTAATGTATGCATCTTCAATACCGCAGGTTTTCAGAGCCATTGTAACTGCTGATGGTTTCACCGAATCAAAGGCTTTTTCATAATCGATAAAAGCCATGCACAATGGAAGTTCATATTCCCTCGCTCTTTCAATTAGTTCTCTCAGTACGTGGATATGATCTATTGTGCTGTAGCCACTCCTGAATCCAGCTTGTTCTCTCGGTTGAGCCATGTCCAGTGTTACCTTCAAGCGGTGTGAAAGAACTTTAGTGAAGATTTTATAAACTACTGATAGGAGGCTGATAGGTCTGTAGTTTCCGAGATCCTCAATGTCACCTTTCTTATGTAGCAGGATCATTGTAGCGGTGTTCCAATCCTCAGGAATCTTTCCTTCATTAAGGCATCGAGTGAAAATTTGGGCAAGTACTGTTTCGATTTCTCCACTTGCTTCTTGTATGATGTCTACAGTAATTCCATCTTCTCCTGGAGCTTTTCCCCGCTTCATGTTCTTGATTGCATGAGCAACTTCTGCTGGGAGGACTGGAAGAACTCTGGTACCTTTCATGATGTCTGGAGTACATGTATCATCCCTTTCATATAATTTGGAGTAGAAATCTTTCACTCTTGTCAAAATTTCGCCTCTATTTCTTGTTACAGAACCAACTTCTTTTCTCAGTGCCATAATCTGTTTTCTTCCCTTACTGAGATGTCCCTTTGCTATCTTTAGGCTTTGGTTGTTTTCAATTGCTTTCCTCACTAGTTCACAGTTGAATTTTCTTACGTCTTCAGTGATACTTTTTCGTACTGTCTTGCATAGCTCTATATATTCCACTTTGGAAGTCACATCTTCTTTAGTTGTCCTCATCTCTCTTCTTTTTTGCATCAACATTTTCGTTTTTCCTGATAATTTATTTACATGCAACTTGTTCTTAGACCCAGCTAATTTTGTTGCTGTTTCCATAAGAGCTTTGGTTACTTTTCTGTTAACTTCAGAGATGTCCACTTCTTCCGATGTTAGGCCTTCTAAAGCAGAGAACCTGTTCTTCAGTTCCAACTTGAAGGTATTATGGTGTTTTTTAAGGTTGGTTATGTCAATAGATTTTGTTTGTCTTATGAGCTTGCCACGTTCAA
The DNA here is from genome assembly GCA_039090855.1 of Macrothele yani. NCBI lineage: Eukaryota > Metazoa > Arthropoda > Arachnida > Araneae > Macrothelidae > Macrothele > Macrothele yani. The sequence goes on along the minus strand of CM077025.1, from coordinate 159,521,878 downwards.
GTTTAGTGTTGAGGTGCATCTTACATCTCACCAATCTATGGTCACTACCTGTGTTGAACTTGTTTAGCACACTGCAGTCTTCTATGACGAATTTTTTGTTACACATAATAAAATCAATTTCACTTGTTGTCCCATTTGGATGTCTCCATGTCCATTTCCTGTGTGGCTTTTTCTTGAAGAAGGAGTTCAAGATGAAAATATATATATATATATCTATATATATCTCGTCATAATCAGCCCGTCAGGTCTCATTTGTTTCTATCTATCATAATCATCAATTATTCTCAGTCCATTGAGAGATGGTCACCCCGATTCTTTCCACAACTTTCCGTCCTGAATAAGTCTCTTCCATGTCACTCCAGCATGCTTTCGAATTTCATCCACCCATCTCCCACGTGGTCTTTTTCTAGGCCTATTCCTGTCCTTTGGTATCCAATCTAGTATTTCAGTTGTCCAGCGGGGGAAGTTCTAGCAATATGCCCAGCTCATTGCCTCTCGCAGATCTTTACTTTGATCATGTTGTTATCTGTTCTTGTCATTTTCCTGATCCATACGTTCCTTTTCCTACTTTTCTTAGTGACATCAAGCATGCATATCTCCATGTTTCTTTCAGTTGTCTGCAGCCTCTGTATGTATGCTTTAGTTAAGTCCATGAATCTGATTCATAAGCAAGAACTGAAAGATACATTGATTAAACACTTTTCTTTTAAGACATAATGGTAAATTGCGCTTGAAAGTTTCTCAGTTTCTTTCAAATAAATGCGACTCTAGTCAAGTCTTAAGTTATATGCCTATTAATTTCTTCTTTGATGTTGCAATTGCTTGATATCTAAGTCTTATATGCCTATTAATTTCTTCTTCGATGTGGCCCTCGTTTCTTATCTGTTTTCCAAGGTTACATCTAAAACTTTCCCTTCAATCTCCAAATTTTTATTTCTCGAAAAGTACTGTATAACAACTTTATTTTCTGTAAGTTCATTAGTTAATTTTTAAGCCCAGTTCTTCACTCTTGCCAGCAAGTTCCTGGACCATACTTCTTAGCTCTCAGGGGTACCTGCAAAAATAATTATGTCATCAGCAAACTGAAGGTGGGTAAAAAAATCTCCAATAACATTTAGTATCTTGTCTTCCCAGTTCAGTGATGTAAACCATTTGGCAATGTGGCATTAATCTCTATTTCTCGGTAATGAACCATATTCTTTTCTGAGTCCACAATTTGTTTTTATTCATTACTGAGATATCTTTGTTTTCTTTACACTTTAATTGTTTTCTCTAGCATTTTCCGCTAGTTCTTATTTGAATTTCCTTATATTTTCAGTTGATCGAGAACATTGTCTAAAGTAAAGTTCCACAAATCAAAGTTTTATTGCCATCATCCAGCAAACGCCACAAAGTCTTGCTTCACTTGAAAATGAATATGAACAAGAAAGAAATCACCTGATTATAACCTAGGTTTCTACAAAAATAATTATTATGCCATTCTAAATGTTAATAGAAAGACAGAATGTTGCGCTTGATAAAAGTTTAATTCGTGATACCAACGACGTATCTTTCGAAGTTTACAAGCAAAATCTAGAAGAGGAAAACTCTGGGACAAAACTTTTAATTGATTTCATACTGAGATGGTGGAAAAGGTTAAGCACAAATCATTATTATGTAGTTAAACAAATAATGTGATCTCATCAGAAGTAATTTGCCAACAAGCACGGAAGGATTAAGAGAATAATTCGGCGTGTCGGGAAAGAATACATTGACTGCAGTGTCAGAAAACAAAGTTACGCTTCAGTTAGCTCGGCTATGCTGATAATGCATGAGGTATTAAGATTCATAGATGTGAGATTTGTGCTTACAAAATTGCATTTTAACGCCATCTAATCTTCATGAAGAGCTCGTTTTTCATGAGCACAAAGAAGTGTCTCACGAAGTGGGTCCTTCATCTCCCTTTAAGAATATGGGTATTATTTGGGAGCGCTGAACACAAATGAAGCACATCTTCCGCTAATGTTAACAAGGAAGTTACCCTGACTCCTGTGAAATATAAATGTTTTTAAGATTTCGGTAAACTAAAACAAATCAAGTTCAAACTCGTTCTTACCAAACTTGAAGAATTTTGAAGCTATCCAGGTTACCAGTTTAATGAAGGGCACGACGACTGCGAAGTATTTGGTGGACTTAGATAACGGCCAAAGTTTAGACCTGATGTCTTAATTCATAGCAGAAATGCAAAATGACGCAGAACCGATTAAATCTATTAATTCGTATCAACAAAGGATTTCTTCAATTTCAGCATTTCTCGTTATCCTTCTTTGAAATGAACGATGCGCTTTACACATATATATAACCAGAAATTTAAACCTGTGTCCTTTCGTCACAATTTGTCTAGAGTTGTCATAACTTGCAGCTCATACGAATTCCAGATGGTAAAATGTTATTTTCCGTGTCAATTCAAAAAGTCGCATCCACTCGAGAAATTTTCCTCAGCAAAAGTTTTAAGGTTTTGTAAAGACTACTATGCAAATATGAAAAAAAAAATCATTTACTTTCCTATCAAAATCATCCAGGGCGACATAAGATCACAATTATTTCTTTTCCATACTGTGGAAGGAATGAAAGATGTCCTCATGAAAATAGCGTAAACTGTATGACAAACATCAGAAATTTGGACATTCCAGAATGTTTTGGAACGATCTAGTTTCTGTTTACCTTCCCGAACAACTTTGGAACATTCTTTACGGAAAAGCGGTTTTTCAAAATTATCCCTAGAGGAGCTCCCTGAGCTGAAAGAACCGGTACAATCCTCCTCATTTTCGTAGCTGTGATGAGCCGTGTACATAGCACGAGTGCGCGTCTCCATATCTTGAAGAACGTACAAAACATGAAAACGTTTTACTGTGTATAATCTTTTACATTGCATGTCGTAATTATCAGCAAAGTACTCATTTCACAGTATCATTTTTACAGCATATGATTTGTGTGTGTGTGTGTGTGTGTGTGTGTGTGTGTGTGTGTGTGTGTTTGTGATACACGCCGGAGTTTTGTGAATGCAACCTCCTTTCGTTTTTAATTTAGTTACAGCTGTTTCGCTTATTTATTTCTTTATCTCCGAGACTTATGCAAGTTAAAATTACTGTAGTGACATAATCGACTTTCAATGCTACGACAGCATTTTTGAAAACAATTGCTCTTTAGAGAACTCAGGCTGACATCTTCGGTGAGCACTACTTTTGGTAAAGCTTTAGTTGGTCAAACTTTCAGTCATATGCACTTTCCTACAGTCCTGTTCATTTTACTCATGCCAATTGTGGCGTATAATCTAATTTAACTTTTCTTTTTAGTTTTTTTCGCTTATGTAAATTTTGTTATCTTTTACGTACATTCTTCGTTCTGAACGTTATGTTTAAACTACAGGTAGTTTCTAAACTTTTGACAACACTGACAGCAGGCCAAAGGCAAACACGAGAGAAAATATCCCACGACTGTGTGAGAGGAGAGAGGGTTGTCGAAATAGTGTGAACTGAATATTATCTGCTGTTATATGCTATTGTGAACGCTATTCCTTCTACTAATGTCATACGAGTTGAGATGTGTGGTTCTGCCACCTTCGTGAAACAACAGACGAAAGAATCGAACTAAATTTCCATTTTCAGTGCATTTCCATTTTTTGAGCATCTTCGAATTCTGATCTGTTAGGTAAAGTACTGAAGAGAAGCGATAACTTAATTTAAGCACCTTAGGCGTTTAAGTGAGCAAATATTTAATCCTAAAACGCCATGTAATACAACGTGCATATTCATTAAACTACTGAGTACTTTCGACTAATTTGCAAAAATTTTGAAGTCTGGAGTGAACTGGATTGTCGCTAATATACATTTTTGTAAGAATTCATTTCCGCGAGACTTTCTTCCTTTAAGTAGCCTGGAATTTTTGACGCCTTGCCCTTCTAGGAGAAATGCAAACGTCAATGTTTCATTCAATACGCTGTGCTTGAAGACAGCAGACAACTATCTATTGTGTCAGATTGAATAGGACTTTATGATGCAAACACACAATAATATGTTGCCCTGAAATGCACATAAAAGCATCCACACGAAGTTGAATAGGATTTTATGATGCAAACACACAATAATATGTTGCCCTGAAATGCACATAAAAGCATCCACACGAAGTTGACATTTGTCAGAAATGGTAGAAACAACGATAAAAGGAAAGCAGATGACTGGTCACTAAGGCTCAAGAGACTGGTGCCTGGGATTACTAAGTTGGAGCTCATGTTGGGTCACTCTTACCAAAGCAGAAAAATTATACATGTCGTTCTGCGCTGTTAAAAATAGGCAAACACAACCTTGGAACTGACTGCGATTTATGAAATTTTGGATAAGTGAAGGATATCTAAGGAAAAATGGAACTTTTGAATTTTTGGGGTCTAAAGAGATAGAACAGAAGCATTTTTATGTAGATTAGCTGTTGAAGGTAGCATATAGAAGATGCGGTCACAAGTAGCAGGAGCGGAATCATAGATAGCCGTTAACAACTTATTTGCAAACATATGGTAGGACTGTGTCAGTCTCGTCATGGAGTCATAAAAAATTCACTTGAAGATAAGAATTTGGATCTCTGATCCTGAAATCGACGAAGAGCATAATATATTAAAAGCTCATAAACTGTCGAAATGTATGGTTTGCATTGGAAGATTTTGCTACGAGGAATACATTGGAATGTGAAAGAAGCTAAAGTGATAGCATCGTAGTTAAATTACTAGCAGTAAACGGAAATCTCGAGGCAAAAATATTGGCCGAACAAGTAGAAAACATTTTTTGAATGATTTCTTAAACCTTGATCAAAAACTGCTTTGACACTTGCTTCTAATCTTTTCACGCTCGTACGATGACTCTGTAGTCACATTACGTCCTTTTTTTTCTTTTCCCTTAATGGAGGAACATTCTCTCATTTTCACATTTCTCAGTTGCATTCAAGGCTAATTGATGTATCTGTTCTGCGAGTTACTCCCTTTAACCGTTTAACTGAAATGCCCGAAAGATTTCAGTGGTGAAACGGAAATATTTCGGGAAATTTTCCAGACTGCCGGTAAAATAAACTAATGATGTCTTAAATTCTTGACACTAAAAAACAAGGTTCTGTTTTTGTTTCCGTTAAAAAAAAATGACGATTTTTATGTAAAGTTTGACGGTAACACAATAACACTGTAAAAATTTTAAGTCAAACGTTTTGTAATAAACTATTTTCATTATTCATCTTATTTTTTCTTCTCTGTTATTCTTTTGCTGGATAGGGAAACATTAATCCTTTTGCTAGCAGCTCCAAAAATTCTCTTTTTAAATATTGCTGGGCACTGTTTTATCGCGAAGTTTTCCCGAAATTGTAAGTTAAACGGTTGACGGCGTTTTAGACAGGTGTCCACGCTGCACAGCGGGAGTTTGGAATTTCGTAAGAATTTCAAATCAACTTTAATCATCAGCTCGGAGCATTCGGAAATTTCTGAGGAGATCTGATAAGACTTTCTGGAATCTAAACGAGAAAACAAATGTTATTCTCTGAATTCAGTGAACATTATGATTTTTCGGTGCAAGTGCTCAAAGTTTTGTATTTTTCCCGATTTGCAGGATTTCTGGATAAAAATCAAGAAATTATTTCCTGAGAAAAAAAACCATAAAAAAAAAACAACCCTGGAGGATGTCACTCTTTCTTTATTTTAAAGCTATACAAGGTGCCAAGCATTACCTTTATCCAAAAGGCAGCATGAGAGCTGTTTAAATGACAAAAATATTATACAAAATAGTTTCGTCACTTAAACAACTGTGAAAACACAAGTTCGTCCGCGACGACATCGAACTCGTGTCCCCTCACTCCGGAGTAAGTCGCTCTCCCAACTGAGCTACGCGGACAGAACTTCTCGCTGCTTGACACATGTTTTCACCTCTGTAGTATATCCCTCTTAATTTATTTTTCTTCGAAGCGAAGTAGGAATTTTTCATTAATTCCAAACAATGTGTGGAACAAACATCACACATTTTTCGAAGAACCCAACGGCCAGTGGATCCACTTTCCACAATCGGGCGCCGATGTGAAAATACAAGTTTGCCGCGACGGGCATCGAAACCGTGTTCCCTCACTCCGGAGTAAGACACTCTCCCAACTGAGCTACGCGGACAAAATGTCTCGCTGTTGATTTGTCGTCTTCACACTTGTTTTCATCTCTGTAGTACGTCACACAGCTGTCACGCTAAATAGCTAGTGCTGTTTGGAAAATTTATAGCTCGAGAAATCTTTTATACCTGTTAATACAATATAAATATTTGCAATTAACGAACTGCCGATTATATAAAACCAGTTTTGCAATATCGATGGTCTGAGTGCTCTAGGCATGAACTAATGTTTATAACGAAGTAAATTTTTTCCGTCATTTTTATCCGCGCCAGGATTCGAACCCGGGTCCCCTCATTCCGGAATAAGTTGCTCTACCAATTGAGCTACGCGGACGTTTTATTCTGATTCCTATCTGCCTTTATGTCGTGTGCGTCCTTCTGGCAGGTACGTCACATCTCCTGGTACGTTACATCATCTCCCCCTTATTTTTTTTTTTTTTTCCGAAGTGCTGGAGAAGGGATTCTCTTATTTTTCCTATCTCGCGGTGTGGAAAGAACATCACACCAATGCGAGATTTTGAACGGTCGGGTCATCCGGATAGTTCGGGCGCCATTATAACGAAGAAAATTTCTTCGTCATTTTTATCCGCGCCAGGATTCGAACCCGGTCCCCTCATTCCGGAATAAGTTGCTCTACCAATTGAGCTACGCGGACTTTTATTCTGATTCCTATCTGCCTTTATGTCGTGTGCGTCCTTCTGGCAGGTACGTCACATCTCCTGGTACGTTACATGTTCTGTTGCGTTGCTGATTTCATAACGCTCGTACACAAGAACCGAATTAATTTGTTTAGCTGTTAACTTTATAAGAAATTTGGATAGCGGATATGAACTTAAGAATTCTAAAGCAGAAAGCTTTCGAGATTCACAGGACAAAAATAAAAAACAAACAAACAAACCAATAAATAGTAAAAAAAAAATGGGTCGCAGAAAGAGTGGTAGGAAAAGGAACTCAGTGAGGCCTCACCGGTAGCACAGTGGTCTACGCGATGGCCTCTGATCATTCGTCCGAAAGAGGTTCGGGTTCGAATCCCTGTGTGGCATGGATGTTGTGTTTGTCTTACGACACTGGCTCTTTCCCTTTCCTGGAGTCAGTGGCTCTAAATAAGGGACGGGCGACTGCTTATAGCTCATTGAGTTGCTCACGGTGGTCGTTAAACCCCCAATAAAAAAAAAGGAGAATTCAGTGTGTGCGGTATGAGAATGCAATGACATTAAGTTTTTAACTTTTTTTTATTTTTAGGATTAGTCATGAAGATGCTAATTATATTTCATCCTTCAGACTGAGGAGGAAGCGAGCGGACACGACATTCGTTCGTGAATCGGCTGGAGCTTTTGTATGTACATTGCAGAAAGAATGGGCAAAGGAGACCCATTATTCAAAGGTCCAGTTGGACGCCACTTAAAAGTATCTCGGATATTGTTTAGCTGCGTATCGCTTGAACCATCTGAAATCTAGGGAGGCATTTGACAAATGTCTATATCCGGCATTATGGTGGCAATCGTTTCATAGGAATGTGAAGTCACTTTCTTTTTAAATTTAGTCGGTCACTTGCGGAAAGTTAAATAAAGTCACTGAAAGGAAGTTGTTCCTTCTTACAAACTACGGAAACTAGGATATGCTCAGATAATTACTAATATGGGTGCCGCTTCATATATCAATATACCTCTGGTTGTTTAGAGAAGAAATTTAGTAAAAGACTAAGATATTTAAGCAATATATACATAAATATGAACATCAAGGCAGCCACAGGATACTAGTGAAAAAACTGTATTAATCAAAATGGCAGTGAGACAGTTACGTTTCCGCAGTAATTGGGTGATCTCTTGGCGCAAATAATTTAGTGAAGCATTTTTTGTCCTAACGGAAGCATTTAAATCAGGAAAGTTAGAAAGTTAGATGCATTGTACAATACAAATATTATCGTTGGCAATCCATGTATTCATCAAAATGATTGATTAGTGACAAAGGCCACGACTCACGTACATTCCAGGAGAACGTGATGCAAATGACGCTGTACCATACCTTCTGTACTCAACAAAATGCCAATATGACATTTTTGAAAACCATGGAGTAAAATATTCCGGTAGTCTGCCACTGATTTTCTGCAGGTGTTGCAAACCATCCGGCGAACAGAACCTCCGACAGTTACCCTTGTAAGCTTTAATTTAAATATTTTTTGTCGACAATGTATTCTAATTTAACTTTCATGTTTAGTTTCGTTCTCTATGTAAATGTTTAGTTCATTTTCTTTAAGCGCATCAGTCTTAACGTTATTTTTTTCTCTCTCACGGAAAGTGTTGTGGCAGCAGTCTTCAGGTCAGGGTGAATGACGTTTGCATATCACATGATATAGCAGACAAAGTGTGGTGGATGTCGTAACCGTGGAAGCTGCATTACGCTGAAGCGCTGTTAACTTGAAATCTGCGTGTTCGAGTTGTGTTGTCATATTTCTAGTGTTGAGTTCTTTAATAAAGTTTTCTGCTTACAAACTCACATTAATCAGCTTTAAAATATTAGTGCTGTTATTAATTAGTTCTTCATGAGCATTGGGATATCTGAGTGAAGTGCTTATGAAATATTGACGAATAAAGGAAGAATTGTAAGTAACTGTTTCTCGAACTTTATTTGAGAGACTCCTGTTTCACTTAAAATGAGTGAATAAGAACTGACTTTATGCAGTGTTTAGTAAGCCACATATACACGTTTCAAATAGTATAGAACGCTACAGACAGCCTTTATGTGTACAATGAGATGCCAGCTTATTAGAAGCACCTACCTAGAAGCATGTTGCGCCCCCTTGGCCTTCAGAACAGCCCGAACTCTTCATGGTATCGAATATACCAAATGCCGGAATCTTCGTGCAGTGGCAGAAACTAGCCATTTCTATTTGTGGAGGTCTTACCGATTGTGTAGAAGTCCCGTTGATATCTTTTTTCATAACCGGCTCAATACACAACAAAGGACGATGCCTACATTATGCATTTTAAATTTTGCGCAGATTTTCTCTAAGAGACGTAAGTGAATTCTCTTTTTCGCTGAATTTTTTCTTTTAAAAATCTGCTTTGCAATTTCTTTCTCTTTTTCGCTGAATTTTTCCTTTTAAAAATCTGCTTTGCAATTTTTTTATGTGTTGGTAAGGATTTAAAAGACATGATCACTATACTCGATAATTCAGTGTTATATTTCTTGTTTATTTTTTTCAAAAGACGTGCTGAAAATGTTGGTGATAAAGTAAGAAACTTTCTCTTTAATGCGCTCTGTGCGCTTTAAGGAGAATGTTTGTTACCTTAGCTACCATTCAGTCTTTCTAAATTACCGCGCTGTCTCACAGCTAAACATTTTTGAAAACTTCCAAGCAATGCAGATATCACCAATCTTCGAAATTTTGGATTTAGGTGAGAAATATTGCAAGAAACTATGTTTTCAATGTCTTAAGAGACATATGTACGAAAACTGATTTTATTTGAAGATTTGCAGATTTGTTTATAATGTATTACTGAGCACATCATTCAGGAAACATACGTAGGTGCGTTGTATCGCATGTCAATTTAAAAAATTAGGTTTTCCTGAATATTTCTATCCGCAGTTCAAAAATTATGTACACACAAAGTTTCACTGTATCTTCATCATCATCATCATTGTCAACCATTATCAATCCACTGCTGGACGAAGGTCTCCCCAAGTTTCCTCCACAACGGTCTGTCTGGTGCCAGTCACCTCCATGTCACTCCCGCATACTTTCGAATTTCATCCACCCATCTTCCATGTGGTCTTCTTCTGGGTCTTTTCCTGTCCCTTGGAATCCAATCTAAAATTTCGGCTGTCCATCGATGGTCTGTTCTTCTGGCAGTATGTCCAGCCCATTGCCATTTCAGGGATTTAACTCTGATCATAATGTCTTCCACTCTTGTCATTTTTCGGATCCACGTGTTCCTCTTCTTATCTCTCCTGGTTACACCAAGCATGCACCTCTCCATGCTGCTTTGAGTTGTCTGCAGCCTTTGTATGTCTCTTTTAGCTAAGGTCCACGTCTCTGCACCATACGTAAGCACTGGAAGGATGCATTGATCAAACACTTTTCTTTTAAGACATAATGGCATATTGCTCTTGAAAATTATGCTGTTTCTTCCAAAAGCTCTCCAGGCAAGTTTTGTACGCCGATTAATTTCTTCACCAATGTGACCCTCACTTGATATCTGCTGTCCAAGATAAACGTACGTGTCTGTTATCTCCAGCTTTTCTCCATCAATCGATAAATCTTCATTTCTTGTAAAAGCATTGTACATCACTTTTGTCTTCTGAAAGTTCATTTTTAATCCCACTTCTTTACTCTTGTTAGCAAATTCCTGGATCATACTCTGCAGCTCTGATGGGGTAGTTGTAAAAATGACTATGTCATCAGCAAAACGAAGGTGGGTTAGATAATCTCCATTAATCTTTATCCCTTTGTTTTCCCAGTTCAGTGATTGAAAGACATTTTCCAATGTGGCATTAAAGAGCTTCGGAGATATGGTGTCACCTTGTCTCACTCCTTTTCCAATTTTTATGTGTGTTGTATTTTCAAACAGCCGAATCTTTGCACTTGCATTTTCATAGATGTTATTAATAATATTAATGTATGCATCTTCAATACCGCAGGATTTCAGAGCCATTGCAACTGCTGATGGTTTCACCGAATCAAAGGCTTTTTCATAATCGATAAAAGCCATGCACAATGGAAGTTCATATTCCCTCGCTCTTTCAATTAGTTCTCTCAGTACGTGGATATGATCTATTGTGCTGTAGCCACTCCTGAATCAAAGTCTAGACAATATTTTTGTTCGTTCTTACCCTAAAACTTCTTAACACTGCACAGAGAAAAAAGAACATCTTGTCTGATCGCAAAATCGTTCTCGCTGTGCACTGTGTTCTTTTCAAGCAGTGAACCGCTTATCTCACCTTCAGTTTTCCCATCATTTTTCAAAGAACTCATTTGCTGTACACCCAGTTTTCCATCAAAATTGGCTTTGGGCGAAACCACCATCTGGCGAGAACGTGGTTGTGATTTGCACTGTTAGGCAGGAGCAACTCGCAAAGTATAAGTTGTATTCTATGCAGATTTCATTAGAACTTTAGTGAAAAGCTCGAGGCTATGGTTAAAATTTTTAATCTGAGCAAGTAATCGAAAGTAGATTTTTATTTGTGTATCTGGATTTAATAACCACCATGAGCGATTCTAAGAGCTATAAGCAATTGCTAGTCCTTAATTTAGAGCCACTGGTTCCAGGAAAAGGAGAGAGCCAGTGTATTACGACAAGCACGCCTCCCATGTCTGATCTGAGCTCAGTCCCATCTCAAACGAATGGCCAGAGTTCAGCGCCTCAGACCACTCGGCCATCCGGTCGTCAAGTAAAGTTTGTTAGAAACTGAGTACCAAATTTAAATGGAACTAGAACGTTGTATTCTGCTCAGCAGTTTAATAAAAAATGTTTGGCATATGGATCCTGTGTCATAATTACTGGCTTGGAAATGCTTGAGATTGCTGATGAAGACTGGCAGTATCGTTCGTTGAAACTGAACAAAGACTTAAAAAATTACATCTATACGATCTTAAAATGTTGTAATCATAATGTCTTGTATATAAAGAAAATGTCGGACCTCTAGTTACTGGAAACAAGCATGTTCCTTATCTCTAATTCGGGCATTCTTGTAGAAGAGTTGCAAATACAGAAATAAAGGTAAGAGCTCTTAATGTTTTAACAATTTGCAGCTACCATACGTGAACATAGTATACAGGTATCCAACGCATTTATCAATGGGTTTTGCAGTGACACATAAAATGAAGAAATGAGGTATTCTTCAGCACAAAAGCTGTGGAAGAACGTGCGGATCCATGCTGAAAATGAAAAGGCATGGAAAATGTTCAAGCGGGAAAAGCACACCAGTAATGACGCTGATGTTGAAGCATGAAGTGATATCCCTCATCTTGCATCGTATGTCGAACAGTTGAAATGGATGTGAATCGCAAATAACTTGAGAAAAACATTACAAAGACAACAGTGGTACAGGCACAGATGGTAACATGAAAAACAAACAGAAAAACAAAACAAAGTAGGCGTGTCTAATGAAGTTCCTCTTAGTCAGAAAGGAGACTGTGACCGTGAAGAGTTCAGCAGAGGAGTACAAGACAGAACTAGAATTCGAGGTTCACGTCTCGAAAAACTTGCCTTCCAGGACTTCATGTACTCATGTTAAGGAAGAGTCTGTAAAGAATCTTTTTGAGGCAGGCCTAGTAATTAAGATTATTCCCAGCTTTTTATTTTCCATTACTGACGAACAGCTGTTCATGTCTACTCCTACACGAAGTGGAAGTATATTATATAAGTGTCCAGGGAGTACGAAGAATAATTTTAAATGTCTGAAGTCAGTATGAGGTTTATTACCGTTCTATAAAACCTACAATAAATCTATTGAAAAGTTTGAAAGCGGATGAAATTTTTGGAAGAACATGTTTAGGAAGATCAGCATAAAGTTTTAATGACAACGAAACACACCCTGAAAGTGGAAGATTTCTTTACAAGTGGGTAATGATGTGGTATTAAGTATTTCCCCTCCTAAGCTTGTTTCGAAATTCTGACTTTATTTTGTTGACGGGTTTTCCTCGTTTCCCGTTTGTTTCTTCGCTCTTCCAGGGCACATACGTGTGACTTGATTTCCTCTAAATCTAGTTTTGTCCTTTTCTTCTTTTTAGTCAATCCTTTGGCATGGGGATGAGGCATGCCGGATTCATTGCGAAACAGCATTCTAATGGTCTCAGATGTCACTTTCCCTAATTCGTCTGGTTCTCAGAAGGTGACGGCCAAATGCCATGAAACCAGAAAACCCAAATCAACTAGCCAAGTAATCAATAATCATCAACATTTGTGGGGAAACAAGTTTTAAAGATTCCACGGAATGTAGTGCGGCGGTATGTATAGGGCGGCAATTGGAAAAAGAGGCTGGTGCTAGAAAAATATAATGCCCCATGTATGAGTAAACTAATCTAGGTTTATTAAAAGTAACTTCCTCCTGTGTCCACACACTGCATGCAACCATCACAAAGCGGCTGGAACGACTGAGAGAACTAGAATGACTGGAACGACTCATCGCAGCTTTTTGAATGCCGCCTACGGCATAAAAATAACATCATTGCTGCCTTGAACTTCGGAAACAAGAAATCACATGGAGCTGAGTCCGAGGAATACGGTGAGCGCGACATTATGCAGATATTTTGCTGGTCCAAAACTTGCAAGCACATTGTGGTTTAACCAACGCACCAAACCACATTGTGGAAGGTTTGGTGCGTTGTCATGCAAGAAGACCAGCTCCCGTTTTCTCGATACTGATGCCATGCACGGTGAATTCTCTGCGACAAACATTTCAAAGCATCTAGAGAATAGGCGACAGCAACACTTACGCCATTGGTCACGAACTTATTGTGCTTAATTTCCTCGCTAACGTAAAATGATAAGCATTGTTTTGATTTTTGCCAAGAAACTTTTTAGTCTTTGAGAGATTTTAACCATTTCCATTTCACACTTTATCGCTTCGGGGTCATCTTAAAAACTCCATATCTTGTCATCAATAATGGTCTAATTCAGGAAATTTGATTTTCTTTCAGCAACCTCGGTGAGGTCACTGCAGTGTTTAATTCGCTGCCGTTGCTCGTCTGTTCGTGACTGTGGAACAGACTGCATAGAAACCTTCGTTTTATTCAAATCCTGGGTTATTTGTGGAATTGTTTGGTTTCCTTATTAGCGCAAAAATCGTCAGAAATCATTCAGAGTGTTGCACTTTGGTCATTGGTAACAATTTTCCGCACCTTTTCAATGAAGTCTAGAGTTATAACCATTTTTGCAGACCTAGAATTTCGTCGTCTTCCACTGATTCTCTTCCAGGGCATAAACGTTAATGTCATTCAAAAACATATAAAACATATATGTACGAGAAGGCAACTCTCTCCATATACTGGCTTCATCATCTGAAACATTTCCGTGAATACTTCTGCCTAGTCTAACACAAAACTTGATAGTTGCTTTTTGTTCTGTTGTACTTTCATGACATGGACACAGCAGAAACATGCATTTGAGCTCACACTAATTTCTTAAATGGCGACAGTTTCCGCTGACCTTGACTGCCGTGCTCAAGAAACAATGTTATTTCATTTCACATTTACTTATTGTACATGGCAGCACTAGCGCTCGCGTCATAACATCAGTGTCGTTTTCTAACTTATGCTTAAGAACTTTAATAAAGATTTAATTTATAAAAAAATTACACCTTTGAATTACATACAAAGATGTGCCTGCTTTATCTCATGTGCGTCCTGCGTGCCTGCACCGCAGGAACGCACATGAAATAAAGGCAGATAGCAGCGAGAGCATACGTCCGCGTAGCTCAGTTGGGAGAGCGACTTATTCGGGAATGAGGGGACACGGGTTTGATGCCCGGCGTGGACAAAGATGACGGAGAAATTTACTTCGTCATATAAGTTATTTATAATAGAAAGCTCAACGAAATACCGACACATAACGTTTAAAAATATAGAAGTATAATAATACAAGACAATTTTGCTCAGAAAATTATAGATAGGAAGGCAGGACACAATAACAATTGAACATATAGGCTTTTGCAGGAAATAAACTTCCACCTCACAAATCGCCTCCTCCACTAAGTTCGGGGAAGGCGATCGAAGAAAGGGCAAAACGCAAAATCTACCGTATGCTTTCTAAGTAACTTTATTCAACCGCACGTGATCAGAATTGCTGGTCGACATCTGCATCAGCAAGGAGGAGCTTGAAAGCGCTGGGCAAAGATAAAGAGAACACGAGGCGTTGGAGAAAAACATTTATTCTTGCAGCAAAGATTTACGGTCACCCAAGCTCTTCAACGCTGCATTACAGAATGTCTTCCAGTCATTGAATTGAAAATTGGGAAGACCAGAGGAAACTAAATGGAGAGAGTTTAACTAACATTCGTTTTGCTGACGTCATAGTCATTTTCGCAAATAACCCCCACCCAAGAGCTACGGAGTATGGTCCAGGAATTTGCTCATAAGAGTAAAGAAGTAGGCTTAAAAATGAACTTAGAGAAAACAAAATTGACGTACAATGCTTTTTCAAGAACTAAAAAAGATTTAATGATGGACGGAGGAGTTTGAGAAGTAACCAATGCCTACATTTACTTTATGCAACAGATTTCAAGAAACGGTCACATCGAACAAGTTATTAGGCATACAAAACTTGGTTGAAGAGCATTTGAAAAAAACAGTGTACTTTTCAAGAGCAATTTACCATTTTACATTAAAAGAAAATGGTTTAATCTATGCATTCTAGTTTTTGTTTACGGATCAGAGACATAGATTTTGACTAAAACATACATCCATAGACTGCAGACAACTGAAAAATCATGGAGAGATGCATGCTTGGTGTAATCAGGAAAGTCAAATAAGTAAGTTAATAGTAACCAGAAAAATGGATTCATGGATCTGAGAAACGACATGAGTCGATTGATGACGCCATGGTCAAAGTAAGCATTCTCAAATAGCAATGGGCTGGACATATTACTTGAAGAACTGACAGCCTTGGACAACTGACACGCTGGAAATACTAGACTTGATCCCAAGAAACAGGAAAATACCAAAACCACGTGATAAAAGTATGGATGAAATTCGAAAGCATGCCGGTGGGACATGGAAGAGAATCTCAAACCGGAGTTGTGGAACAGAATTGGGAAGACCTTCATCCAGCAATGGATTGAAAATGGTTGATGATCATTGATGATGACAATATATTGTATTTAGGACAATACAATTAATTGTCCCCAAAGGTATGCTCGATAACGCTCTCATAGCAGCATTATTATTACTTACAAAATAACCTTACACCAACGGTGTGGTGGAACTATACTTGAAATTTTACGGTATCATGTGGTTTTATGAACATTAGTGTAGAATTTTGAATGCTGTTTCTTTCGGTATTATTCCTTGAATTTTTCATCAAGATAAGTTTTGCACCAACTGAAGCTACTCAGGTTTTCCAACAATGGAATTTCGAAACATTTGATGGCTTAAGAATCATGCTGAGTGAAATATGCCACAGGAAAATAACATTTTGACTAATATTAAAAAACATATAAAAACTGTTTCCGGGAAATATCGTCTAATTACGTCTCATGAGCTTTTACAGCATGTTCTGTCTAATTCTCCAATTTCGATTCACCTTTTCTATGCAGCAGTATGGACGATCTCCTGATATGAGAAAAACACATGTATGTTAGCACTCAAACCTGTTTCAGTTAGCAACACCATACGATTTTTCCGCTTGCCTTTATGGTGAACACTTCTCCAAGTTTTGAAACTAGTGTGGCATTTCTAGAAGTCTAAATCCCATAGGTGATCCATTAATAATGATAGGTTGAAAGACAGATGGAAACAAATGGAAAATATCGGATAACCAGTATTCTCTTGCTCTCTCTCTCTCTCACTCACGTTATGCAAACATTAAACAAAGCACACAATAGGATGGGGGTCAGAAACCCCTTTTTATTTCATCTTAATTATAGAATTTTGAAAATACGACCATTTAGCACGAATTAAATGGTTGATGTGTGAGTTTTCCTCAGTGACATGGCTTCATTAGCAAAATTCACAAGTTTCCGTAAATTATGTACAGATATCATACATAATGAATGTCAACAAAACAGTTCTCGTTTAAGAATGAACCAACACGAAAAAGAAAAACAGCAATAGAAGGAAGTAAACGCGATACTGAACGGGAGAGACAGAAGGGAAGAAAGAGACCGAGAGAAGGGAGAGTAAAGGTAGATAAATATGGGGAGAGAGAGAGAGAGAGAGAGAGAGAGAGAGAGAGAGAGAGAGAGAGAGAGAGAGAGAGAGAGAGTATTTAGTCACACATGGGGTTACTAGTAAAAATGGACATCTAACTGTAGAACTGAAAGCGACACTTTATTCATTACATTCTCCAACCAATTAGTAATTCTAAAATATCACTGCGTATTAAAATAGAGAAAATGCTCTTTACAGCTCTGGTGCCCGTGTGGTCTGATGCGCTGACTACTGATATTCGTCCAAGATGAGACCTGTTCCTGGATGAGGTATAGGAGGTGCGCTTGCCAGATTCTCCTGGGTCTTCCTCTTCCCTGGAACAAGTGGCCCCAAATTAGGAAAGGGTGACTGCTTATAGCCCTTTATGCTCAATGTAGTTATTAAACTCCGAAACAAAAATCTACTTCATCGCACTCTCAGTACGGGACTAAAATTCTAGCTAAAGTAAAATTTATTTGTATTATGTTGCTTTGGTATATTGTTTAATGGTATTCAGCTCAGCTTCCGTAGCTCAGTTTGTCTCATGGACAACTTATAATTTTACACATAAAACTAAAGTTCGGATAGATTACGTCTAAGAATCAGTATGCAAAGGAAATAAGATATCCGTTTATTGACGTACAAATGTTATGAATAAAGCGTAAGCTTTCAACACCAACGGATGCCTTCGTCAGACTTGTTCGTGGTTAGGCAAGTAGTAATTCTAAAATATCACTGCGTATTAAAATAGAGAAAATGCTCTTTACAGCTCTGGTGCCTAAGAAGGCACCCGTTGGTGTTGAAAGCTTACGCTTTATTCATAACATTTGTACGTCAATAAACGGATATCTTATTTCCTTTGCATACTTATAATTTTACAGTTAGCACAAGAATGTTTCGTTCGACGCCGAATACTTGTTGCAAACTTTTCTTTGAGTTTTTTTCTGGGATACGTTTTGGATGCGTTAAATTTTCAGCTTAGATTCACAATTATTTTATTTACAGTTTGCAATTTCTAAGGAGGAGAATGTGGATTGAGAATGGTTATATGAAGTTTTGTTGCACTTATGTGGAGATTTAACTAGCATAAGAAACATTTTAGTGAAGTCAACTGTATCTTAAATCGATGGAATATAGTAAATATTGAATCAGAAATGTGTGAAAGAGTAAAAAAGAAAAGAAAAGAGAGAGAACGCATGAAAAGAATTAGTCGTATTACTGTTACTGAAAGAAAAAGTTGCATACGTTAAAAAATGAAACAACAAGCTGTGAGATATCGTTTCGCTCTCATTTGCTCGGTGTTTTAAAGATTCTACTTAAACTTGATTTCGAAAGAAGACGTCATTGAATCTAGATAGACCCAGTCAGACTAGAATAGTCTACATGAACGAAACATTTTCCGTGAAATTAAAATAAAACTTTTCCATTTCGGAGTTTATTTATTTTTCGTAGTGATATAAAAATAAATAAAACGTTCAGTATATTTCAAAGAAACACTCTTCATCAGAAGAAAGGAACGTTTTTGATAACACATAATATCAATGTCACCGTATTGAAAACTCTATTGACAGGTAACAATTGAAAACTCTTTAAACACACTAAAAACACAATGCAGTTTTAGAAAAAAAAATGAGTAAAGACAGCAAATTGATAACTCCTAAAAAATTCAGAATGTTGTCTGCTGGACATAAATCACCATTCAAGAATTGACGTTATTTACACAAATGAAAATAAACTGGCAGTAAAAAAGTTGAAATTCCACCAGATATTCTATAGCTGTGCAATCAATTGTTTTTGAGCTCATCAGCTGAACTGAATTCTCTATGATTTAATGTATAGGTCCCCTTGTTTCCATCATCTAAAAATTCAGTGAGTCCTCGAAATCATTTAAGTGAAAAGTTTTGTTCTAATTGCAATTTCAGTTAAGCAGTAAATCTAATCCTGTTAACTTCGGCTACGGCAATTATTTGTTTAAGGTAAGACTGAAAATTTCACGAGAAGCCCAAATGCTACAGTTACACTCACTCTGTTTAAACATTCGCTAAAATTATGCTGTGTTGTTTATTTTGTCATTTTACTTTCAAATGTGTCCTTTCCTCAATCTAAGTTTTGTGGATTAGTGCTAATAGTGTCTGCGAGATTTCATTTTCGCCTTGTCTGAATCCCGTACGGAAATCCACGGAATAAACATAACAGCAAACTTTGTTGTATCCTCCTCATGAACTTGAAGAATTTTCTCACACCGCATTAAAAGACATTGGTGACCCCCCACCCCCTTACCTTTCCTGGAGAGTTCCAATACTTGTGAGCAGCGTGATCTGCTGCATCAGAGCATTCCAGAATGCTTTCGTACCAGCTGATGATAAAGCACACTACACTGCCTGTGAGAAGTTAAAGGCCACTGCGCTGGAAATTTCACAGGTTTTAAAACGTAACATTTTTTATACCGATTGGCTCTCAAAATGTTCAACAATACATACAATAAATACTTGTACGAAGACATAAGATTTGCATTCGTAATCAACTTCATCTTAGTATATTACATTGAATGATATCAAATAATGAGTACGAGTTTCTGCAATTTGTATTTTCTTGGTTTCATAGTTTTGTGCATTTATCTGAAATTCGTTATCAACATTTATTTTCGCATTCTAAACGTGGAAGCCGCCACGGTGGCGCAGTGGTCTAAGTTATGGCTTCTGACCATTCGTCCGAGATGGGTTCTCGGGTTCGAATTCCGTTGAGCATGGATGTTGTGCATGTCTTACGGTGCTGGTTCTCTGCATTTCCTGGAACCAGTGGTTCTAAATTAGGAACGGGAGACTTCTTGTAGCCCACTGAGTTGCTCATGGTGGTCGTTGAACCCCCCATTCAAAAAAAATGAGTGGGATATCATACTGGTGCATGAATTTTATGAACTTGAACGCAATTAGTCAAGAGCACTTTTTAAAGACGTGCTTAATTTCAGAGTTCCGTGTTTTAAAAAAAATCTTGGCGTTCAAGGCCTATGTAAAAATATAGTTTTCCATCAAATAACTACTACAAAATTCTAAAGTTAACTCAAGAATCAAATGTTGACATCTTTATTTTTTCATATTTTTACTTGACAGTGAAGCTTCGTGACAAAACTCAGCGCTACATTTTGCAGCTCCTCAGTTTTCAACAAAATTATTTCATAGCTTCATTTTATTACTGTCGCAGAAATTTATGGCCTGATTATAACGTTCTGGTTGATTGTTTTTAGATTTATACCATGTAGTCCGGATTTACAGGGCATCTGTATTCGCAAATGTTTATCTTAATACATTTGAGGAGATAGTACTAGACAGTTGGGAGGAGTATTCGCAAATGTTTATCTTAATACATTTGAGGAGATAGTACTAGACAGTTGGGAGGAGTATTCGCAAATGTTTATCTTAATACATTTGAGGAGATAGTACTAGACAGTTGGGAGGAGTATTCGCAAATGTTTATCTTAATACATTTGAGGAGATAGTACTAGACAGTTGGGAGGAGTATTCGCAAATGTTTATCTTAATACATTTGAGGAGATAGTACTAGACAGTTGGGAGGAGTATTCGCAAATGTTTATCTTAATACATTTGAGGAGATAGTACTAGACAGTTGGGAGGAGTATTCGCAAATGTTTATCTTAATACATTTGAGGAGATAGTACTAGACAGTTGGGAGGAGTATTCGCAAATGTTTATCTTAATACATTTGAGGAGATAGTACTAGACAGTTGGGAGGAGTATTCGCAAATGTTTATCTTAATACATTTGAGGAGATAGTACTAGACAGTTGGGAGGAGTATTCGCAAATGTTTATCTTAATACATTTGAGGAGATAGTACTAGACAGTTGAGAGGAGTATTCACAAATGTTTATCTTAATACATTTGAGGAGATAGTACTAGACAGTTGGGAGGAGTATTTGCAAATGTTTATCTTAATACATTTGAGGAGATAGTACTAGACAGTTGGGAGGAGACGCTCTAGCCAGATATGCATAAAATTCAGGCTCCCTGTGGCATGACTTTTCCGCATTGGGCAAAAAAGTTATTTCGTGAAGATGCTCGTTTCCTAAAATCTTTCCTACAAACTGGACGATGTTAGTTTTATTACTTTTACGCTCTACAGATTTTGTATTCCTGCATGGGATCTGCACATAATAGTTGGCGTAATTAAATTATATTCACCCGAGTTTGCCATCAGGTCCTGCAAATTCACATAGAGAAAGATAAACAGACGATACGTTTCAGAGCACGTGCAAAGAAAGCTCAAGGAAGTCACGAATTCATATAAAAGAAAAGCAAACATGTGACGTCAAGAAAACTATGCACGAAGTGAGATAAAGTTAGAGATAGAGAAGAAAAATAAAGAGAAACGTACGGAATAAGAGAAACATGGAGTCAAAAGTAGCGGACAGACAGAAAAAGAAAGAATATAACTTGAGAGAGAGAGAGAGAGAGAGAGAGAGAGAGAGAGAGAGAACACATGTTTAGTGCCCTCCACAGTTTTTGAATTTGTTATTTTAGTCCCATAACTAATATTTTGAGCATAACTTACCCCTTTACTGCGTACGATCTCACCGCTATTAAAATACGACAGCGGATTTTACTTTTCCCTTGAAACATTACATGCAGTAATTTTTAACTATCCATATTTATCTAGCGCAGTTCAAGCTCTTGTTACTCTGCGTTTACTTCTATATCCGACGTAAAACTTTTGAAAAAATAGGACCAGTCTTTCATGAAGCTATAATGAGTGCTTGTTGTTGTTGATGGGACCAGGAATATTTGAGTTGGCCAGATTTCGAAAACGGAGGCTTCTCACCTTTGTGTAATTCATCGTTCCTGAGAACTGAACTGAAAAGAAACTATCACTTATATACAGTTCGGTACTGAGCTAAGCAAGGAGTGATTTTCTTCTACATTAGAACCAAGGTACTAAAACAGTTTTTCTGAATTAAAGAAAAAATTCAGCATTTTTATCCATGTATGGCAAATGCAACAAACCATTCTAAGGATACAAAAAATTCTGAATCATTTTTGCGGCTAGAAATATTGTGAAGTGTGTTGTTTCATGATTGATTTTTCGCGGAAGGAAGATATGTTTATAAAACTTAGAATCAATTTATAAATACGGTTGAAATTTTTTTTACCTGTCTCCTTTTGTTTTCTTCTGTAAGATTCGTGGCGTAGTTCCAGTGAGCATCAACCAATTTGAAACATTGTTCTGAACTAGCCTTGTCATGATAGTGTAAGAATTGTACAGCTGCCACCATGTCCGTATTGTTCCCACTCAAATATCGATTGCTGTGGCGGATTTCCAGTGAGGAATCATCATCGTTGTCCTCTTTCATTTCTTCCACTTTCAGATTAGTGGGTTCGGTATCAGAGAGTTTGCTGATGATTTCTGTAGTCGTTGTTTGACGTGGAAGAATGGTGGGACCGTGCCACACGGGAGTTGTTTTCTCTCTCACCGTGACTGTTGATTCCCTGTAGAAAGTGCTTGTAACATATTCTGTTGCTGTTGTTTGACCATATGGAGGATATTTCGTGGTACTTTGTAACTCAGACGTGTCTGAAGATGCGTCAGCATTTTTCAGGTCCAGTAAGAGCCCACTACCTTCGGTCGTTCCAAATGTTGAACTGGACGATGTCGGCGCGTGTGTTTTCCCTAGTTCAGCATCCAGACTATCGGATGGTACCTCAGGATCATCAACTTTTGAAACAAAATCGCCATTTCCTGTTGTCGTGACTAAACCACTTGTACTTGGCTCTGATTTATGGGTAGAAAACTGCGCCTCTGTTGAAACTGACGAAGTAGTCTTGCCACCAAGAAGTGTTGTTGATGCTTCCGAAGTAAACTGTAATTCCGCAAATGAACTTTCGTCATTTCTGCTTGGGGAGTTGTAATCGCCATCGGCTGTGGCGAAAGACGAATCTGGATATTCTTCTGATGCCGACGATGAAAATGGTAACTGATCATCGTCTAGTGTTGTCATGACAGCGTCAGAAGTTTCGGGGCCTTCATAACCCAGTGTTTGTTTATCAGTTAATTCACCAAATAAACTTGGTGGCAGAGACGAGGGGCGTGCATTTTTGTCCTCGAAATTGTCAGAAATATGTGGGTCTCCGGAAGAAGACGATGTTTGCTGATTTTTAGATTCAGAATCAAGCGTGGTTACATCAAAAGTTGTCTCCTCCAAGGGAGTGCTGTCGTGTAATCCAGCAACTACACTATCTGAACGAAAAATATTCGATGTTGTGTTACCATTTTCACTTCCAGATGATAATGTCGCTTTTTCTGTTGTATGAATTTCTTCTGTTTCCCCTGCAGTTGTGGTTAGTATGTCCAGATTGTCGTTACGAAACTCGAAAATCCTCATAGTTGTGGTGGCACTATTTAAAGGCGTGCTGTTTTCGCCTTCATCTGCAGAGTTACCGGTAGTCAGTTTTTGATCTGCATTTTCCTGGGAATTGTTATGAAATTCTTCTTCAGGTTCAAGCATTAATTTATCTGAAACATCCAAATTTGTTAGAGATAGATCTTTTTCTGAGGCGGTATCTGGTGAAAGAGTTTTGTATTTTTCTTCGATTCCTTTTTCAAAAATTGGCTCATCTGATCTTAGTTCTTTATTTTCACCGTCATAAGATATCGTTACTTCCGAATCAACTCTGTCAGTTGTACTGGCATCAGAACTGTAGGTTAATGTTGTTGGTAATGAATTGCTAGTATTTCTTTCAATAACAATTATTTTGTTATTGCTCTCTTCAGTACCATTTTCAAAATGTGGTTGGAAGGATGTATCTGTGGCGTCATTTTCACTGAGAACATGGGATTCTGTGTTTTTTGTGGAATCTGTTGAATATGATTCTCGAATTATCTTACCTGTTGCACTTTCTTCTGATGCCTCATTAATATTTCCGTCATTTTCTGGTCGGAAATAGCTTTCTGAAGAAGTTTCGATAAACTGGCTGCTAGTTGTAGGAGAATTATCTTCACCGAATTGTTCGCTTGAACTGTCTCTTTTGTTTTTGTCATTGATTAAGGAAAGCTCAGTTTTATTGTCGATTGTGGTTTCAGTTGTGCGAGTTCTCTCAAATTCAAATGCAGGAACATCCAGCTCACTGTCATCCAGAGAAGTATTCCTTAATAAACTACCAATAGGCTGCGGAGCGGATTGCACATCGTTCAGAAGCAGCAGCAGAGAGAGGACGCTTATCGCCAAGCAGCTCCTCATCCTCTCAAAATCACGGAAGCACACACACGGAGACGAAAAAAATGCTTTCCTTTCCTGTGGAGTTTGCGAAACACACGGAACTTGGGGACGAACGCTCTTACCTCAGGATGCACTGGAGACTAGAATGGATTACAGGGAAGAGTGGAACGTTTTTTTACGGATCCCATTGCTGGCGTAGCCGGTTTCACTGGTCGGGATCGTTGGCCAAGCGCGTCACGTGACAGGAGGCGCTGGCCTTGCGAAGCTGTGGTCATTTCTTTTATTTCTCTCTACCCCCCTCTCTCTCTCCCTCCTTAGTGCACTTGTTAGGAGAGATGATTAGGCAGAACTTTCACGTCTTCGCCCGCCGCCCATGCGTCACGGTCAGTAGCTGGGAGGCGGACGGTGAGGTGTCTCAGCAATGAGTATCCATAAATTACATCAACGGCCGAAAAGCTAAACAGTAGCAAAAAACTTGACCGCCGCTGGCGTCTGAACTGTTAGTTTTTGTATTAGTAGAGGATAGCGACCTCAACTTCCGCGAGACCAGCGCTAGGATACGAAAGCGAAAAAGAAAACTGAAAAGGAATAAATATTTTTATCATTGAAAAGCTCTAAAATTTATTCCTATTCCGTATGTCATGACACCTGGTATACGATGAGGAGGAATCCTACGGATAATTTGACTGTTTAATCCCGAGCAATTAAAAGAGAATCGGAATGTTAAATAAGATGTTATGCAGAGGTTAGTGAACTCGCTTTGCTGAAGTTATGAAAAATGTAAATAAATACCGCGAAGATTGAGAGAAACTTACGGTGGCACTGAACTGTTCCCTAGGCAGCGCATTTCTTTCTTTATTGTCCAGGGAGAACAGAAAATTTCCCTTCTCTCTTCTTAAATAAGAATGGAATCTTGGGTTTTTTCACCACCTTAGGGGCTCCACACTAATTTCCGCTCTTTGGTCTTTGACCTTTTTATTTTTAGTTCTCTTGATGTCAAATGAGTATAAACATGCTCCAGAGAAGCGGAGGAAGAAGACGGGGAGGGGGGGGGCCGTATTGATAGCTCGGGGCCTCGCTCAAACTTCTCAACACCGAAAAGTCGAAAAAACATTCAGCGTTCTTTCGAACACCACTTTTCTAATGATACCTTTATGTCAATAACAAATCTTACTGTAAAAAGTTTATGCTAATTAACAAAATTTTCGCAAAAGAATAGAAATTTTTAATTTCAAACGATTTGCAGTTTATGTTAAATTTTGTGCTTGTGTTACGGATGAATTTTAATGAGTGTACTCAGAAACCAAAACTTCCCTGAAACTCTCTTATTTACCTTTCGATTACTGTATTTTACAGATTTTAAATCTCCATTTGTACTATTAAGAGGAAACCAGTGTGCATTTAAAAAATCAGGAGATGTATCAGCAGTTTTAACAGTAGTTTTAGAAATCTAATGCGCAAATAATTCTAGCAACACAATTACCAATTCTAGAGATACTGTATATTGCCTAAGAAAAGGATACACTTATGCCACCTTGAGTTAAAATTGTGATATGAAAGCTGCAAATCTTGTAAATAATCTTGTCAGTGTGGCGAAAAAAAAAATTCCAACGCGCCTGTTAAAAGCTGAGATGTCGTGCTGGATGAAAAAATATATTTATCCGCCTGAGAGGAAAAGTGTTGTAGCAGAAAATGTTTGCTGCATCTTGTGTAAAGCTATACAACTATTCAGAGATAGAAACAAGTATTTTCAATTTAATTCATTAGAGTAGGAATACAGTGCTTTGCAGCAGTTATGTAATTTAGTGGAAAATCTGTGCATCAGGAAAATGCGTTGTTGATTATAGATATCCGATACAAATGAGATCAGCTTTTAGTCTGACATCCAAAAGCTACGATGTGTCGTTCAAAGATGGACAGAAAGAGAAATGACACGATCACTTCATCCACACCCTTTTTATTCTACATACATGTGCACATGAAAAAAACATCCCGGAAAAAAATATTAATTATCTGTTATATTTTCGTTCAGTGAATACTCATTATATTCTTGAGCTAATTGCTCCAGATTTATTTAGGACAGCAGTTTGTTCATAAGTGACATAGCACCATGATATCTGCATAAGCCACCTCTACCAGAAGCGATGAATTTTTAAACAGCACATCAGGAAGATCGAATGAGCAAAATGGCACGCTGCAATCTCTGCTACTGAAAACCGTATTGCTAGAATTCTTTATTTTAAAACTAAAAAAAAAATTACACTGATCGACATTAAACTAAAAGGACACACATCAATTCATTCAACCCCGTTTATAAGACGAATACATAAATTTCTTTTAGAAATATGTAACAGAGTAGCCAGAATCTTGAAGAACATTTTGCTCTGCGCGGATCACTGTACCTCTAATAAAGCTCGACCTAAATTTAATGGAATGTGAAATCCGAAAACCGAATTTTAAAGCTCAAAAAGAAAAAAAAAAGGTTTAGTAATGCAGAAAGAAAAATGTCGCTAATGTCAAAGGCATATTAAAAAATAACGAAATAAATTTTCTTAAAAATGACTGATTAGATATCTAATTGCTCAATTCTACATGGTCTTTTTTTTTTTAATCGGAGTCTTTAACTTATCACACTGTTTCCACAGATAATGCCCCCTAGTGAACACGAAATCCACCCAACGTAGTAAAAGGCGTTCGCAGATTGTCTCCTTATCTTATCATTTTTTATGCGACGAAACAAATTTACCTTTTAGCTTCTTTTTAACTAATTGGAAGTTAGAGAGAGCGAACTATGGACTACAATGATAATGATAAACAGCGTATATTCTCTTCTAAACAGTACGTTACAAGATGAGAAATATGTTGAAAGGCGTTGTTGGGATGCTACTCCTCAATCTGCTTTACAAACGCTTTTTCGAAAATGATGTAACATGGCACTTAAAACTGTGAGGTAATATGCGCCAGTAACAGTTGTACTGTATGTGGTAATACATAGTACAACTATTACTGGCGTAGTACAACTGTTACTGTATGTGGCAATACAACATGTTGATAGATGAATCTTTCGGTATAAAAGAAGCTAATCATACTGTCTTTGCCTGCACTCTTCACAACTTGCGTATTTTTTTGTATGTGAGGTGCCTTTGAGTCTTCCACTGGGAACACTTTGAATTTGTTTGAAAATAAAGTGGAGCATACAAAATCCGTTAACTGTGCTATTACTAGGATGTGTCAAGCGTTTGTTCCATTAAACGCTACACATAATGTTAGGCCTACATTCCTGTGTGAAACGCACACCAGCGGCGAATGAGTACCATGATGTTATGGAACACACGAGGCTGATGGCGTGCGTTTGGGCATGTAGTTACATTGTGTTATCAGGTGAGCGAGGATAGAGGTCGATAAACATGCTCTTCGGGTGTTCCTACGCCATTGTTGAAAAAAAGGGTTAAAAGCGGTAGCACTAGTGAGAGAAATTTGTGCAGTTGAAGGAGAGAAAACAGTGGACACCAAAGCACTGCACGAAAATGGTTCCGGTGTTTCAACGCTGGTGACATCAGTCTCGAAGACCACCCTAGGTTAGGAAGTCCAACGACCACCAACACTGACTCATTGACACCATGGTTGAATCTGTGACAGCGAACTTCAGTACCACTGCATGACCATTAGCAGCTGAAGTGAGGTTTTTTCAATTCACTATCGTTTGTCTCCTGCACCAGTTTCGTTTCTCCTCTAGGCGCCATCGAACTGTTATCCATCCACTGACAACTCACCAGGCGGAACAACGTGTCGATTTCTGTCGCAGATTGTTGTCAAATCCTTAAGACGATAAGTTTTGGTGTCGTATCGTCACAGGTGATGAAAAGTAGATATTCCTACGTTATCCTACCGCCAGGAACCAATGACTGAGTCCACGACTAAAAGCATAGCCACTGGTGCAAAGAGAGTGTGAAAACAAAAATTTGTCTGCGCCCCCTCACTTTAGAGTAAGTTGCTCTCCGAACTGAGCTACACGGACGGCGTGCACCGCTTTTATCTTCTTAACACGTGCTTTACTTCTGGAGAACGTCACATCATTTCCCTCTTAATGTTTTTTTATTTGAAGCGAAGTAGGAATTTTTTTCACTAATTCCAGACGATGTGTGAAACAAACATCACGCATTTTTCGAAGAACCCAACGGCCACTAGATCCATTTTTACGTTCGGTCGCCAATGTGAAAACACAAATTTGTCCGTGACGGATATCGGAATAGCGCCCCCTCACTCCGGAGTAAGTTGCTCTCCCAACTATGCTACACGGGCGGAATGTACAGCTGCAGATTTGTCGTCTTGACACGTACTTTACCTCTGTAGTACGCCACAAGAGCAGTTTGAGAGGAAAGTCATGTTGTGCATTTGGTGGAGTTTTTAGGTACCTGTGCACTGGGGACTTGTGCATTTGCTATGGACAGGAACCTCTATGCCGTGAACGGGAACCTCGTTGCTGTGGACGGGAAATTCTATGCCGAAGAACTGCAGCGGTTACATGATGCGCTGCGACAACGCTATCCAGCGCTTATTAATAGGAAGCGAGCGTTGCTGCAAGCGGATAATACCACAAGTCACACCTCCGGAGTGGAATTGGAAGGGGCTGAGATCCTATCACATCTTTCATACATAGCAGACCTTATCCCGTCCGACTACAATCTGTTTTGCCCCATGGCCCATTTCCTACAAGGACGACACTTTGCTTCAGTGACGGATGAGGAATCTGGCACCAGAGAGTTTCTGTCTTCGAAACCTGTCGAATGGTATCGTCACGGTAACATGGCTCTGCTGGGACGTTGGCAAAGGACAACAGAAAACAACGACCTGTACTTTGTAGAATGAAGTGAGCTTATATGGCTTTCTTGCATCTGTTACGTATGCCTGAGTTTTGATAAGAACAAGAGATAAAAACGACGACTGATCTATTGCTTGAGAGGTTGTAAGAGAGAGCGTTGGGTTGTAAACTGATTATTGATAGAAGTGTTGTGATAATGTGTGGTGTGTGGAGCGTTCACTACAATATGCTATGTTACGATGTGTGTGCTACATCCTGAATAAAGCATCTTTCCCGTAAGTTGACTTCTGTTATTTACATGTTTCGTCTGGCCGTTAAGGTTTCTTTCATTTAGGAACTATTTCTTAGTATGTTGATGTGTTAAAACAACGTAGAAGTAGAAAAGACTTTACGCTATACATCATCAAATCGTTTAGCCGCAAACGGTATGAACTTTTGACTCACATTGTTTTATTAACGAAAACGAGATTACCTTCACTTTGAATTCATCTTTGCCGATCTTAGATAAGAGGGACGCTGTAATGCATTTTCTCCGGCAGTATGAAGCGAGGGATCCATCAACAGAACAGTTGTTCCTTTCCTAAATGCTGCATTTTAATGGCCTGAGGGTTTTACCATACTAAACGTTTAACCATGCTGCAAGTGCGTGAATCTCAGTATTTTGGTCTTCGCTCAGAGTAACAGATGCTATGTACACCATTGCTTTTTTTATGCGAAGTGAAAGGACAAACAGACGGCTACTTCTCTTCTTTCTTGGAATGTTTTACACAACACCGATTTGCACTAGAACGTAGCACACACATTTCACCAACTGCCTGTAGCACTAAGTCAAACGTTTCCGTCGCACGTGTTTTCAAAGGCCAGTAAAAATTAAAAATTAAACGCGCATCATTGTCTTAAATTTCGTTCCATTTTTTTGTCTGTCGGCACCAATAGTCACAGTCGTCCGTGTCGCCCTCTGCCTGGAGCGCAACGTAACCGATATAAGTGAAATATCGACACGCGTCACAGCAAAAAAGTTGACCGTCAAGTCCTTTCCCAGAACTGCCAAAATGGCGCATTGCGATGACCCTTCTAAAAAGAGTTTCATTATTTTTTGATACGCCCTCGTACTTTGTTTTGTAGGGCGACATAATACGGCAGGAGATAGGACAACGACTGACAGATCTTGAGGGCAATGACTATAATTGTAGCATTTGTAAACGATACAAATGACTAATCCCAGTCATACAGCAAAAGACTAGGTAAGTGTAAAGGCTTACATGCGCTTACTCCGAACCCGCACTTTGAACTTCTCGCATTAGGCAATGTTAAGCTCACTACTTTCGAAGAATGAAATGTTTATTCTTAAAACCTCAATTATTCAGGCACAGAAAATTACTTGCGAGTTCAGTGCATATACCGCAGAGGTGATGTGCAATAATAATGCTTTTGCATTGATTTAAAGCATTAAGAAAACGTTATAGATTTAAAATTTCGAACACTCAGAATATACGCATAAGGATCTCCGAGTTGATTCAGCCTGGACATTTCTGCAATGCCGCATACTGCAAAATGGAGATTAAATCTTTGGACAAGAGTTCAAAAAATTTCGTTCGCATTTATCACCTCAGTTCCATTAATGGCTCCCAGCACTAGTAATTAAAGCTGAATGCAAACGGAGGTAAAAGAGCTCCTGATCGATGAATATTGTACAGAGACTGGCACTTTGTTTACAAAAAAAAAAAAAATCCCTCACCAGGTCCGACTCTCTTCCAAATTAGAATTATGTCATTATAATATGTGTTTACTACCTTCTCTGACGTTTTATCAGATTGAAATATGACCTCTGTTTTTGTTGAAGCTCTCTCTGATTAGAAGACAGTTTCTACTCTTGTTTGCGTGCAGCCAAATTGGATTTACTTCTCACCCTGCATTTACCTCATCGTATCTGACACCACGAGAGAAGAAGTAACACCAATATTCAAAGCTCGCCGGCGTTGGGGGCGGGGGTAATTTCGGGCTAAGTGTCTTTTAGTAAGGGTAAATTGGCTTGTAAGTTTTGATATTCCTTTTCTTACGTTCTTCTTAATTTTGGCCGAAATCAGGTTATGGCATCCAGTTTGTAACATCAGATAGGTAACTATAACGAAGTGAATTTCTCCGTCATTTATATCCGCGCCAGGATTCGAACCCGGGTCCACTCATTCCGGAATAAGTTGCTCTACCAATTAAGCTACGCGGACATTGATTCTAATTGCTATCTGCCTTTATGTCGTGTGCGTCCTTCTGGCAGGTACGTCACATCATCTCCCCCTTATTTATTTTTTTTTTTTTTTTTTTGAAGTGCTGGAGAAGGGATTCTCTTATTTTTCCTATCTCGCGGTGTGGAAATAACATCACACCATTACGAGATTTTGAACGGTCGGGTCATCCGGATAGTTCGGGCGCCATTATAACGAAGTGAATTTCTCCGTCATTTTTATCCGCGCCGGGGTTCGAACCCGGGTCCACTCATTCCGGAATAAGTTGCTCTACCAATTAAGCTACGCGGACATTGATTCTAATTGCTATCTGCCTTTATGTCGTGTGCGTCCTTCTGGCAGGTACGTCACATCTCCTGGTACGTTACATAACGTCAACTACATATATGGGTTGTCCAAATGAAACATAGACTTCGGTAGATTGTGGCGCTGCAGTAACCACACATAAAAGAGGAAAGCTTTTAGTTGGTGCTACGCCTTAGATATAAATAATATCAAAGGAACGTAAACCACCTATCTCATGGATATCTCCAAGCGGGTACAGCGAACCGTGATCCATTTTTTGACAAAAGAGGGAAGAAAATCGACAGAAACCTTACGACGCATGCAGGTGGTTTACAGGAACGCGGGCCTTGCATATGGTACGGTCTTGAAATGGTGCAAAGAATTTCAGGATGGACTTGAAAGCACTGTGGATCTGCCAAGACCTAGGCAAGCATACGCCGCATCATACCGGACACAATCGCAGTAGTGGACAAACTGGTGAAAGTTGACCACAGAATAACAGCTAGCGAGTTAGCAGCTGCAATAGGCATTAGCAGCGGTTTCATTCGCACAATACCCCAACAAGAATTGGAGTATTCGGAAGTATATGCGCATTGTGTTCCAAAGTACCCGACAGACGATCCATAAACTTATCGACGCCTACCTAAATGTTGGGGTGCCTATTTCTAGCCTATCAGCCCCCGTGTGTTATGTATATGTTTACCCATGTGCATATTCTTATGCTGTAATCAAGTACACGTAACTCCAGTAGCTAGTACATGCTTCATTTGGACGACCCTTATACAAGAACCTATA
Source organism: Macrothele yani (assembly GCA_039090855.1). Lineage (NCBI taxonomy): Eukaryota > Metazoa > Arthropoda > Arachnida > Araneae > Macrothelidae > Macrothele > Macrothele yani. The sequence continues at coordinate 159,489,497 of CM077025.1, read as the reverse complement.
AGAATTATACTTATTTGTCTGTGCTTGTTAAAATATAAAATCCCTGCATTTGGCATGTGTTCTAAATGTTCTAACTCTTTGGGACGGTAAATGGGCTATAAGAGAAGTTGGAGGAACTGCAGGCCTTGCGCCTCTACGAGAAGTTGAAATTTTTGATGGCGTATAAGTAACATCTTTTATGCTCTCACACAGACTCTTATGAATATTCGCTTATCCGGCACTCAACACCAGATTCTGTTTTCCTCAGTGAATAGACAGTCAGGACACTAGCTTTCCCCGCATTATGAGCCTTATTCAGAATCCCCAGATAAAAAAGGAAATGCAAGTAATCAGCGGCGATGACATCAAATTCTTCTGTGACAATGAAATGGGACAACTCAGTAAAAATGAGTTGATTTTCATACAGATCGGCAGGTTAACAATGTACAGCGGGTTATGCGAATGGTTTTCATGTTCCAGAAAATCAAGAGGAGACGTTTGGCATTATAAAACAAAATATGTCTTTGCTTCTACAAAATATTCCTTGCGTTTACGCCAATAGAACCTAGAGCTATCCCACAGTATAAAACCTTTAACAGCATCACTTACAGAATATCAAGGCACCCTGTACGTAAGCCATATGTGTTTGAGAGAGCAGTATATCATCGGACTCTAGCAACGAAAGTTGATCAAACTGTCTGTTACTGAGAAATGTCAGCCGTGATCATGTGACAGTCATTCAATGCTGGCAACTTTGCCATATCTAGTTGTCAAGACCTGACACATGTCGGATGACAGTATTACTGGACGTCAGACTGATTTTACGACAGACACCAACCAACACGTGTCGCCATTAGCAGTGCAGTTGCGTAAGATTTCTGCCAACCCATAACACGACAAATCACTTCTGGATTCACAGTCAAGGTTACGTGCACGTCGTCTGTTACTTCGCCATTCATTGACCTCCAGGCATTGTTGAAGTGTGTCACCCTCGAACAGCATGGGATGCGAGATGATGCCGTGTCATCTTTAGCGATGAATCCCGGTTTTATGAAGAGCTGGGAATCTCTGTATAGACTTGTAGAGACTACGAGGTCAAAGCTGCTTTTCAGTTTCCACCTTCGAGAAAAATACTGTCCTAGAAAAAGAAGTTATGGTCTGGGGGCATTAAGTTAAGATATCCGATAGTCTTTGATATTTATCTGTTTCTTTGCACATACAAGTTGAGAACTCCTGTTAATTGCACAGAAATATCTGGTAATAAACGGCGGTCCTATGAGCCTTATACGTGCTGCCATTTTGCTCTGACGAGCCAATCGAAGAATTAATATCCCTTTGAGCATAACATATATCAGCACAGAATACCACTTCCATGAGGTACCAGTTGCAACAAGCATGGTGGTCTGCAGGACGCTATTCAGTGCTTGTTTGACACTGTGCTGTGATTCTTAGTTGTGTGTGAGATACGAAGTATTGACTATCGAGATGTAATCAGTCTGCTGTGTGTAGCGAATTCGAGCCTTCGGTTTGTTGCTGGAATAATACACTCATCGCCAAAAACATAGTTGCACCCAGAAGGACGTAACCGAAAGGAATGAAACTCGGTGGGTAGGTTTGACATCGTAAGATGTGCAAATTATTTAAATATCACGCCCGGCCGCGCATGTGACGCAAGCAAGGAGGGGTTTTAGCGCTGTGCCTGACCGGTTATATAAGGTCGTCTTGTTGCGCGTACTTGCCATTCTGACTCCTGCTGCTGTGTTGGTTGCATCCTTTGAAAACGAGGTATGCCTCAGGAAAAGTTTTGGAAGCAATCAGAGCAGTTTCAGGAGTTCGAGGGGGCCCCCGTTGTAGGGCTCCAGGAAACGGGATGGTCTTATCGCCGTATTGCTCACCATACCGGTCGTGTAGATATCACCATAGCACGCTGTTGGCGGCAGTGGATAGAACAAGGCACGAAGTAGCGACAGAAAGGGTCTGGGAGACCTAGGCGAACCACGGAGAGAGAGGACCGACGGCTTATCCGACATGCGTGAAGCGACCTAACAGCCACGATTGCTGATATTCAGCAAGCAATAATGCCCTCCATGCATCGTCCGATTAGTGCCAGCACCATTGGCAGACTGCTGCACGACGTAGGACTACACGCACGCAGACCGTTACGACGACTGCCCTTAATACCATAGCATCGTCGCCAAAGACTGCAATGGTGTCGTGCCAGACTGTCATGGAGCCACTCAGAATGGCAGTAGGGTGATATTCAGTGAGCGTCCCCTTTTTGTCTTGGAGGAGACGACCAACGAATCCGTGTGTGAAGGCACCATGATCAGCGCCAAGATGAACGGTTTGTTGTCGAGCGTCACACGTCCAGAAAGCCTGGTGTCATGGTGTGCGGTGCAATTGCCTACTATGCCAGATCTCCTTTGGTGTTCATTACAGGCACTTTTGACAGCCCAACGTTACGTTAGTGAGGTCCTGCAACCAGTGGCCCTACCTTTTCTGAACGCTCACTCCGGTGCGATTTTCCAACAGGACAACGATAGTCCGCATACTGCTGCTTTCTCGAGAGCTTGACTGCAAGGCACTGACACTCTGCCATGTCCAACCGCATCGCCAGACCTATCGCCGAATGAAAATGTGTGGTATGCTATCGGACGCGCTATCCACACTCCACCCCTATACCCCGCACAATCTGCAGGAACTGCGTGAGAAGATTCAAGCTGCATGGTATGACTTATCGCAGAACACCATTAGAAGCCTGTACTACTCCATGTCGAGACGTCTAGCATGCTGTGTGAGCAAACATGGCGGCCTGACGACATTCTGAGAGACACTACTTATTGGCGTGCAGCTCAATAAATATTGCCCATATTAGTCTCAATGTTTAATCATTTATTGTTCCTGGTAACCTCTACCTTCCTCCCGAATAGCATTGTAATCCGACATGTCCTTCTGGATGCAACTAATTTTTTTGACGATGAGTGTATATATTCTTTTATCTGCCCGTTTGTATTGTCTATAGTTTCAATTTTTAATTTCAACCATTTCTTTTGAGGGGCAAAATTTCCATGGTACAGAGTGTGCCGAACAAAGCTGAGTTGTTCAAAAGTTATTTGCAAGCAAAGCTCACGGGGTGAATAGAGTGCCAGTGTGCATCTGGAAACCTTTTGCAACACTTTTTTATTTCACACACTGAATTGCAATGAATGTTTGAGAATACTCGTACAGTATATATGATAAAAAATATATTTTTAATACTAATTTATGTTGTTTCCTTTAATGAGTGATAATCCTGCATCTTCTATCGCAAAATTGAAATATGACATGTATCTTGCTCATCTCGCACCAGGGGTACAATGAAGTGTTAGAAATCATCCGCTGCGTCCTTGATCTTGTCATTCTCGTCACCTTAAAAAGCAACATCTTCAAATGTTAAGTTTTTTCTGTCGCGTGCACCCAAAACAGGAGATCCGCAGTGTATGCAATGCCGTAACATCAAGAGCAATGCTGTCACATGATGTAAAAGCCTTTAACGACGTCTTGACGTTTATTTTATTTTTGTTCATTCTAAAAATGTTCATAACAGAGAAATAGTGACTTCCTGATTCACGCTCGTTAAGTCTGCATCTTACGAAATGCTATGTATAACATTAATGTAGTGCACTTTGGCGAGAAGTATAAGTTAGTTCTATTCACATGAAATCTGATAATAATACAGTACTTAGACTGATTTTATTAAAAAAGATAAAAGAAAAAAATCTCACTGAATTCTACGGAGATGAGAGAAGTGGCCTTCGAAGCATTCTCTCTCCTCCTGACTTATACACATTCCAAGGCCTCTTTTATTTTTAAAAACATTGGTGGAAATCATTTTCTAAAAGTTGTTTTAGCACTGCAGCCCTCAATGTCTTCAACTAATCAAAAGCAAGAAGCCGAGAAGGGAATTTTCAGTTTAAGGAAAAAGAAAACATCGTATATTGTAAAGACTGCCGGCCACATTAGATGTTCCAATTGCAATACTGAAAGTTCTTTTTCTTACTTTGGTTTTGTGAAAAACTTCCGCACAAAAACTGCCATGGAGGAAGTTATACTTAAGTTTATTAGATGCTATCTTTGCACATATTTTCTTCGTGCTCACATGTATAGTATTAATAGAAAGGAACTGGTCACTCTTGTATTTTTGTTTTCCTCAGATTAGTCTAGAACGGTTATTGAGCGATCTCTTTCTCTCTCTCTCTCTCTCTCTAATACATGTTAATGCGTGGCAGATGACGAACGGGAGATTGTTTATCATCTTCCGCAGTTAAATTTACTTCTTCTCTCCTGACACATAGAAAAGCATATCTTTCACACTTATTCTTTATTCCCGAACTTATGGCATTTTGTAAACGGCCGTAGCGCTTCTTTTTTTGCCAACTTAACATTGATTCCTTCTTTTAACAATTTATCCAATTTAACTATTTTTTACAAGAGCAAATATAATGTCTCGGCAAAATAGTTACTGCTACGACGAAACATATGGAGTCCAAATGACTGTATAGTAAATGGAAGATAACTAGTGCAGCCAACTAATTCTAAAGTGCCTCAGTAGTTTATTAGGTATTACACAGAAAATTATCGGAGTAACATTTTTTGGTCATATTACGCATTTCCGAATTCCACAATATGTAGCTCTGAAAAAATTCTCTTGTGTGATGTTTAGGAAGCCAATATCTGAAATATGTTCGATCAAGCTATTAAGAAATTCACTTAGGAGGAAGAAAAAAACATTAGGTGAGACAAAATTATCTATCACTCCTGAAAGAAATGAATCTAGCATTGTTACTTTTTTTTACCTGAGATATTATGGACAAGATAGTTTTCATTTTTTTAAGCATGAGAGGAACTCATTTTCCAGAAAAACGAAGTATTTGTGCTTTGCTTGGTGTGAAACAACAGTGGACAAACTAACAAAGAAAAACTTACGATGTCATAATAAATAAAGACCGCCCCGAAATACATACCATATTCTGAAATGATAAATGATGCGTTGAGTTTTGTAATTTACGCTGGGAAGCAAATAAATAAACAGTTTTATTCTAAAATATTTAATTACAAAAATAAAAATCGCACTGAATATTCTTAACGTCGTTGAAGAAAAATTATTCGATTTTCATGGTCAGTGTTTGGCTGGAACGGAAATATTTTGTTAAGCTATTTAGTGTTCCAAGAGACAAGTGCACGAATTAATGAGTCCTCTGTCAAGTTAAACTTACCAAGTTGAAATATTGGAATTCAGAAAAGAATTAAGAAACTATAACGAAGTAAGTTTCTCCGTCATTTTTGTAAACCCCGGGGCTCGAACCCGGGTCCCCTCATTCCGGAATAAGTCACTCTACCAATTGAGCTACGCAGACGTTCGTTCTGCCTGCTACCTGCCTTTTTATGTCGTGTGCGTCCTGCTGGCAGGTACGTCACATCTCCCCCCGAAAGAGGGCCGGGAGCATGGCCTACGGGTCAGCCGTGACCATGAATCGTTGCAGGCATCCATCCGCTGTAGAACGTGCACTTGAGAACTCCCAGTCAATTTAGTGTGTTTAATGCAACGTCACACACATATATTTTTCGAAGCGCTGGAGAAGGGATTCTCTGATTTTTCCTATCTCGCGGTGTGGAAATAAAATCACACCATTGCGAGATTATGAACGGCCGGGTCATCCGGAATGTTCGGGCGCCATTATAACGAAGTAAATTTCTCCGTCATTTTTATTCACGCTGGGGCTCGAACCCGGGTCCCCTCATTCCGGAATAAGTCACTCTACCAATTGAGCTACGCGGACGTTCGTTCTGACTGCTATCTGCCTTTTTATGTCGTGTGCGTCCTGCTGGCAGGTACGTCACAAAACATAATGTATTTCTCCCGAAAAATGCATTTGTTTTTTACTGAAAACAACATTTGTGAATGTTGTTTACAGTAAATCGCAGTGAGCAGTAAAAAAAGATCAGACAACCGACCACAAGATTCAAAATGAGTAAGTCTACCCAAGGGCAGCAAGGGAGAGAGGGACACCCTGAACAAATAATCGACAGAAGTTAAGCATACGGATTAACCGCATACTGGCTTTCATAAAGAGATAGACAAACAGACCAAGGATGAGATGGGGCCATCCGTTAAAAAAGAGTGCCTGAAAGAAATGCACGAAGTAGGGATAAAAAATGGGGGCCACACTCTACCAGCAGAAAACAGTTAATGACTGCGGGAGAAGAAGAAAGCAAAAGATGCCTTGAGACAGACAAGTTTATGCTCAAGTAAAATGCACTGCTAGATAATGAAATTAACGCACCCAAAAGGAGTTGGCGTATCGGCATGCAAATTGCTGGTGACTGTAGGCAGGTGGGGTATGCATGTTACTTGGGCGTGAAACCAATCGCGTGAGGTGTACGAGAGATAAAAGGACAGACAGGGACCGCGAAAGCCATGGCGAGTCCCGTGCCCCAGGCCTTATGCAGCAAAGCAACGGTGCGTCCGAGGGCAGAAGATGTCTCGTACACTTCGCCGCGGACCCCATCACCAGCTAGACGCCTTTGAGAAAGGCATCTACGTTAGCCGCTGTGAAGATGGTTGGTCAATTCTTTGAATCGCGACCCATGTGCATCGGCATGCCAGAATAGTTGAACATTGCTGGCAACAGCTGTTGCAAGAAGACACCGGCAGTCGCCGTAGCTAGACCCGTGTAGTTAGGCAAACGCCAGCACTTATCGATCGGCGTATTCGTTGCAAGGCAATCTCGGAGCTACAAGCAATTGCAGGGAATATTCGACGGACTGTAGTGGCAAATATGAATATCCCCGTCACAACTCGGACCATGAACCAAAGATTGGCTGAGGTAGGTCATCGTTCTCGGCTTCCATTGTGTCGACTGCCATTGACCGTAGGGGGTATCGCCGAACTCAGCTGGAGTGGAGTGTTAGTAGATCTGTGTGGCGACATGAAATCTGATAATAATACAGTACTTAGACTGATTTTATTAAAAACCATAAAAGAACAAATCTCACTGAATTCTACGGAGATGAGAGAAGTGGCCTTCGAAGCATTCTTTCTCCTCCTGACTTATACACATTCCAAGGCCTCTTTTATTTTTAAAAACATTGGTGGAAATCATTTTTTAAAAGTTCACTGTCGTGTTCAGCGATGAGTCCCAATTCCGCCTAGGTGCCAACGGTCGTCGAGTCTGAGGCAGAATAAAATGCAGAAATCCTCTTTGTAACTAAAGCTCGAGGCAGAATCCTCTCTGTGACTACGAGTCTGGCGACGACGTAGCCACAGGGAAGATTCAGTTATAGTCCATGAGCAGCACACTGCTCTCCAAAAGACATCCTCTTATGGGGCACCGTTAGTTACGATGGCCGGTCACTTCTGATACGCTTAATCTGCATAGTGCCAGTTCGACGGTATTGTGGATGGCGTTTTAAAGCCCGTAACGTTGCCATTTCTGAGAGGTATTCTGCAGGCTTTTTAACAGTGAGATTATGCTTGACCACACAGTACTAACATCTCCTGAGCGTGCTTACGATAGGCACATATACTTCCGTAATCAGCTAGATCTCCGGACTTAACCACCCATCGAGCATGTATGGTACCTCATTGGATGACGCTTGCAAGTCTCATCTAGGTGCCCAGGAATGCCGCTGAATTATGGAACCTGGTTAACGTTTGCATGGTTCCAGACACTCCAAGATACCGTTAGAGGGCTGTATCACTCCACGCCGCATTGTATGTCTAATTGCGTTTTACAATATGGTGGCCACGAGCAGTGTATAAGAGCATCTTAAGACGGTAGCCATAGCATAAAGCATCAAGTAAAGGTCATTCTGATGCTAATGTGATTATGGTTATGTAATAAATAAAGATCGACTTCAAATTGGCAAGTATTGATATTTAAGGAATAAGAAAGGCGCTTATGTTGAAAAACATAGCAAGTGAAAGATGCCGTTAGGTAAGTTTGGGTAAAGAATAAATACTATGAGAAAAGGACGCCAAGTGATAAATGCTATGAGAAAAGGACGCCAAGTGATAAATTCTATGAGAAAAGGACGCCAAGTGATAAATACTATGAGAAAAGGACGCCAAGTGATTGCCAAATGTCTTCTGAAATAACAAATAAACGACTCTGAGCTACGAGACATAGTTCGAAAAAAACAAACGAAGAAAGACCTAAGACTGATAAACAATTGCTGGAGTAAATTTGATAACTCCATCTATGTTGATGTCATAAATAAAGACTAGATTATTCTGGGTTTTCCTGAGATTGGTAAACTTACAGTAAAGTAACAAATAATGTGTCCTCCTGAGATGATAAAGATGATAAATGTGGTGTTTACGTATGTATGGAAAATACTCCCTGAATTTAAAAACAAATCGATGCAGCAACAAAAGAGGTCGTTCTAAATTTGGAAAATTATGTTAGTGAAGAAAATAAAGACGCTCTAAGATTTGTATTCGTGCTGAAGTATAAACAGGTAAAGACTTCATTAAGGTTTGACATTCAGGCCATAGTGACAAATAAGGAACACTTTATGGTTGATAACGCGATAGATGTAAATGCACTTTTTTAAAGAGTTATGAAATTTCAAAAATGTTGTTCTATGATTTCAAATAACGCAAAATATGTAACGTGGACAATTATTTGCCCTTTTGAGAGCATGCGGTCTTTACATAAGTTTCCTGCTGCAGCGAATTCGCGTGAGTGTTTCCTATCGAACTCTTCAAATGATGCGCTGTTTATTTGCATTATGTGGGCTGAGAATGCCACAGGAATTGAGAGTTGTTGTATAGGGAGTCTGAGAATGATTCCATCTACATTATTCGAAGTTCCATTGTGATCTGGAAACAGGCATGTAATGTGGAGAATGAATAGACAGATAGATCCGCTTGACTGCGTCAATCACCAACTGACCACCGCGGAATGGAGAAGGCCGTTTGTCGATCTTTCCTGTTCGGCGAACTACAAATATCGCCTGCCTCTCAAAATATCATCGTCATATCTTAAATGTCATTAAGCAACTACAGTCCTTCGGAGGAATGTACGGGACATTTCCGGGTAACCCGAAGAATCGACGTCGCTCACTATCATGTCTGCTGCACTTCCCTGAATATTTTATGAGAAAATCGTTCCGGGTTCATACCGACTGCTTCAAAACGCGTTCAGAAATGCCACGAGTTATTGACATAGATCAAAAAGGTTTTATGAGTAAAAAGGATACGAATCGGTGGAAATGATACGGGCCTCAAAATATTTTGCATGACCTATTTTTTTAAGCAATAAAAATTTGGATCTCAGATACAAAGACCAACTTCGCCGTATTATTCCGAAAAATGCAATAAATATTATGAAATCTAAAGCTATTCAGGGGAGGCAAAAAGAGAAGTATTCTGGGGTAGGACGACTTAATTAGTCAGCGTTTACTTCAATACATTAAAAAGGAAAAGTTTGTTGAAAATTTAGTAGTTGCACACATCTAACTCTTGAAAAATTTTATGTTGGTATTTTAATATTCATTAGCGGAGCGAAACAACTTGTGACAATTGAGAATTACCGAGCGTACATTACTATTCAAAAGTATGAAGATATATTAAGCTTTTAAAAAATATAACTTATTATATATTTTAAAATGATGTAGTCTGTTTTTCGTATCTTTTGGTAGCATACTACTAGCAAAAATATAAATGTCCGGGCGGCCAACAGAAGGGCCAGCAGTTCAGGCCAACAGCTGGCAACCCCATCAGTTGTCATATGCCGCAACAGGGCCATCAGTGGTCCATCACAGGCAGTAGCTGCCATAAGTGGCCCTTCAAGCACGTGCCAGAAATGATGGTTAGCCTAATGTGGTCCGCTAGTGTACCGTTAGTGGCAGCCTGCAACCAAGTGCCGTAACTGGTGGCTTGCCGAATCTTGTCCGCCAATTTCCCAGTAGTAGCCACAATAATAATAAGCAAGGAAAACTGCAGTTTCCCAAAGCTACAATTTTTTTCTACCCTTACGAATTAACGCACTGCGTTGGGGAAATTTTATGAACAGACCGGAAAAACGCCCGTTTGCATCTGACTAGATTTGAACCTGGGCCGTTGTCGTGACAGTTGAGCTCTCTACCAACCAGACTAATTTGCCACGCTCGAGCATATGCTCAAAGCTGTCTGTTTGGTATGCAATTTGTAATCGAATGCTTCCCTCTTTCATTTTACAATATTGCGAGGTATTTTTCATAAAAGTCAGTTTCATATAATTGATAAATTAATTTTTTCAACGTAACGATAGTTTTTTTTTTTTACCTTAAGGGAACTTCACTCATTTTCAAGGCGTGTACATACTTAGAGTCGCTTTCCAAAGTTTTGTACTGTCCTTGCCGTCTTGAAAAGAGATAGTTGAATAAATATATATTTACCCGGGTTCATGTCGCATTCTGTTACATTTTTAACGTTGTGTCTTTCCTTTCCGTTGTCCGAAGCTACATTTGTTTTAAAGAGTAAAATACATTTTATTTTACTTCTCGTTATTTTTAGAAGCGAATTCCTCCCAGTCTTGTGTATTAAACCCATTGATGAGTACACCACATAGCGTTGCTTTTTTTCTTTCAAATAATTAATAAATTTTGCACGCGTATAATTCTTTTTTGTTTTTCCAACAAACGTTGTTTTAATGGTTTTCCAGGATATTTGTTTCAAGCGGTTTCAAATTTTTTCTTGTTATTCATCCAACTCCATTCCATGAATTGTTATTCATGGGAATGGAGTGGGTGCATTTCATGGCTGTAATCTAGTATTTCACGGCTTAATCTGATATCTTCGACGACGTAAAATTTCATTAGGAAATTAATTCGCCTCTCCACATATGGATTTTTTCTTAACATCCACTAAAATAACACGATGGCGATAGCGTCGTCTTCAACTAACTGGTACCATGAGAGACACACAGCAAGTGTTGCTTCTGCGCATGCGCAGTCCCGTTGCTTCCACCTGCTGTTGGGGGTTGCATTGGTTGCCATCAACGGGCCACTAGTGGCACTTGCTTGGAGGCCCACAATTCATGGCGATGCTGCAGGGCCATCAATGGCTCGCCAACTGATATCGTTGTCACCAACGGGCCACTACCGGGCCGTGAGCGGCATATTTCAGCCAGCAGTGACCCATCACCGCCAGCTGGTGGCCAGCAGTTTCCCAGCACTTGTGTTTTTGCTGGGTATTCTTATCCAGATTCAATATTTGATGTTAGATACTGCCTTCTAAAACATCCATCGTACGATAGATGCAGTCTGGTAGGTAACAACTTTCTCGTCGCATTGTTCACATCTAAATTCAGCCAATAGGTTGGGTCAGGAAAAAGCATACCTTATTATTCTGTAGTTCCAGTGTTATTCGCTGAAGATTTCACGAATGATATGATTTGATTCAGGCTAAGCGACAGCTGTCATTTATCTCATAAGCTTCATGCAGCAGCTTGGAAGTTTTTGATAACTCTGACTGCTTTTCACAAACGATCACGATCCAGGTTTCTCAGATTTCCTGAGCTACCTGAACGTTCGTGCATTCTGCAATTTCATCACAGAGATGCCTTCCATCCGTTCACAAAATATTGAAGGACATAGCTGTGTACACCATCTATGTATCCAAGACACTGATGTTGATGTTTCCCCCGATTAAAAGGAGAGAAAAGGGAATATCCCCCGTCGTGGTCATTTATACACTAGCGCTGCAGCAAGGGGTCTAGTTGCTGTCACACATACAGGTTTGTTTGTTTCGCGGTTTAACGACCACCATGAGGAAATCTGTGGGCCACAGACAGTCGCCCTTCTCCAGTTGAGGACCACTGGTTCCAGAGAAGCGAGAGATCAGCGCCTCTGACAACTCGGTCAAGGAGTCAGATACAGCTAGAGCACAGGAAGCAAAGTCTCATTAGCTGCAGTTATTGCGTCACCCATTTCATTGCAAGACACCACTCACAGAAATGTTTCAAGTGCTGAACTTCTTACCAGAAAGTGTAAAATTTCTTTTCACATAAAAATGTGTACAGCTCTGAAACATTTTCTGCTTCCAAAGTGAGTAAGTCATGCCTTAACACTGACATTACATATCTGCCTGCTACTCCCGAAACTTAAATTAAGTAGTCAAGAAACCTAAATTAAGTAGTTAAGAAACCTAAATTAAGTAGTCAAGAAACCTAAATTAAGTAGTCAAGAAACCTAAATTAAGTAGTCAAGAAACCTAAATTAAGTAGTCAAGAAACCTAAATTAAGTAGTTAAGAAACCTAAATTAAGTAGTCAAAATCCTAAATTAAGTAGTCAAGAAACTTAAATTAAGTAGTCAAGAAACCTAAATTAAGTAGTCACGAAACCTAAATGAAGTAGCCAAAAAACCTAAATTAAGTAGCCAATAAACCTAAATGAAGTAGCCAAGAAACCTAAATTAAGTAGTCAAGAAACCTAAATTAAGCAGCCAAGAAACCTAAATGAAGTAGCCAAGAAACCTAAATTAAGTAGTCAAGAAACCTAAATGAAGTAGCCAAGAAACCTAAATTAAGTAGTCAAGAAACCTAAATTAAGTAGTCAAGAAACCTAAATTAAGTAGTTAAGAAACCTAAATTAAGTAGTCAAGAAACCTAAATTAAGTAGTCAAGAAACCTAAATTAAGTAGTCAAGAAACCTAAATTAAGTAGTCAAGAAACCTAAATTAAGTAGTTAAGAAACCTAAATTAAGTAGTCAAAATCCTAAATTAAGTAGTCAAGAAACTTAAATTAAGTAGTCAAGAAACCTAAATTAAGTAGTCACGAAACCTAAATGAAGTAGTCAAGAAACCTAAATTAAGTAGTCAAGAAACCTAAATTAAGTAGCCAAGAAACCTAAATTAAGTAGTCAAGAAACCTAAATTAAGTAGCCAAGAAACCTAAATTAAGTAGTCAAGAAACCTAAATTAAGTAGCCAAGAAACCTAAATTAAGTAGCCAAGAAACCTAAGTTAAGTAGTCAAGAAACCTAAATTAATTAGTCAAGAAACCTAAATTAAGTAAGCGAAATGACGCCCAGACACTTGAATGTAAAGAATTACGTGGCAATAAAAACACACGCACAAAAAAAAAAAAAAAAAAAAAAAAAGAAATTTGATGAATGTGTGGTTTGTCGAGAATTGAAATGATCAGGGAGATTTGGCTGCCCAGTGTCCAAGTGGTTAAAGGCGCAGACTTCAGGCTTACCGTCCGAGATGGAGCCTGTGACCCTAAATTAAGGACAGAAGATTGTTTGTAGCCTTAGATTCTCATGGTGGTGTTCAGCCCCCCCCCCCGAAAAAAAAAAAAGAAAGCCTTGGTACCAGTGGATTTCCACGGGCACTGGTCTCATGTGGACCTAAGAGTCGGGCCTATTTTGAAATATTTTAATAAGTATTGCACTGATTTCCCCAAATACTACATCTTTCTTGTCTTTTTCCTTCCAGCATTTGTTTCCCTTTCCGAATGCACACAAAATTATTACATAGGTGAAAATCACAGAAAAATATAATTTTTTTCGTAATTCATTTAAGTTAGCAACAAATGACTACATCTGTACTTGTTCACTAATGTTATTGTTATATACTTACATATATCTTTTGCATACTTTTCATATCACAAAGAGCATCTAAACACATTCATACGTGTAGGATAATGCATTCCTTTCCTCTTCGCCTTTTAAATCGCGCAGTACGGCACCTCCAACTCGTAGTGGCTGCAAATAGTTTTACTACGTGTAATTCCTTACGTACGTTTTCCTATTAACTTTGGACAAACCCACAAACAGCTCAACATGGAAGTCCTATTCAAAACGAAACCTGATTAGTTACTTCCTTTCTTTCACATCATTCTCTTCTTCTCCCACGGCTGATCATAATGCAAAAACTTTTGGGGTACGAAACCTGTCTAAGATTTAACTTTCAATACTTTCGATATAATGCAAGAACAGTAAAAATTAATCATTTTGATTTCTTGGCCCTTTCTGTTTCCAACATATAGAACCAAAGTCTTTTTTCAGAGTATATCCCCAAGACCAGTAAAAAAAGCATAGTACGGTGAGAGATCTTTTAAATGCAGGGAACTGAAGCTGCCGACTCCAATGGGCTCGATTTCCATGGAAATATACCTGTCCAACTTGTCTTAAAGTTCTGTCTCCTTCACTTCCCTGGTGTCAGTAACCTAAGTAAGAGATGATTGATACCTTCCATTTTTCGATTCTCGATGCCACTGAGCAACTAAAACGAAGCAAATTCACAAATCGACTGGAATGAGTAAGTATTCTTTTGGTGGGGTGGCATTGATGAATTTTATTGAACCACATAATTTAGCTTCTTGAAATTTTGATATTTTTCATTTATTCTTCTATCATGTTTCAGGGACTTTCCCTTCCAGAGCTAGAAATTCCCTGATCGTGACGTACAGGTATTTTTCAATATACACCCTCTTCTTGACAAATTCGTTGCCTGTAATTTTCTGAGAGTAAGGGTATATTAAAATCTGGCCTGATAGCTCCTCATTTAAAATTCAGATTAGAAGCATCCTCTTGTGTCAATTAACAAAAAAAAAAAAAAAATAACGAAACATTATGAAAGTATTTTCCACCTTTCTCTGACCCTCACGTTTCACGCAATGTGGATGAAATCTGTATTTTTATGTGAAATGATACAATCGGTTTTAGAAGTTATACTGGAAAAATTCTTGTTTCCTATAACTACAACCATATTAAGATCATTTGCCTTTATTACGAGGCCTGATAGATTGATCAAGAAATGAAGTTATAAAGTTGATCATTGCAAGAACGTAAGTATGAGAAGTTTAACTAACACAGGTACAGACAGTAATGTATCTGGATAGCAACACTCCGCGCAGGTTGAATACAAATGTGCACTTTGCAGCCGTAATGTGGCAGTTCAAAATGCCATTTGGACTGGAAAGTATGTCTCGCATTAGAACGGAGAGAGGTCTCGGTGTACTGTGACTTTTGTGGGCAAAGCAGTTTTCGATAGCTGATATAATGCATCGACAATTTATTTAAGTGCACTGTATGACATGGAAAATTCCATACCAGAATGTATTTGTCGAGGCGCCATAAAAATCGGTGGGTATTTGTCAACAGTTCAGTAATGCAAATGACTGCAGATGAGAACCAATCACGTGATGGATGAGGAAGATAAATTGGCAAAATGGCTCGGCCTAGCTGAATTTGGTAGTCCTTACCTGGATGGAGTGATCTTGGTGACAAAAAAGGAATCAGAATGTCTAGGCCATGTTATCGGAAATTTTCCATCACACCAACACCTTTACATATGGTGGGTTAGTCCCACCTTTACGTATGGTTAAAGGGACCAACTAACCTACGTATAGTTAGTTGGTCCCTCCGTTGCATCGCGACGGAAACCCATTGGGATGCAACAACTGTCTGCCTAGTGTGGCAACATTAGTTGGAGGAAGGTAAGGTGTGTCGCAGTAGTGGGACTTGTGCACACAGGTGGACTTACAAACTCTTCGATCGTGACATTCAACGGAGAGCCATAGAATCTCCAGATTCTCCAGCGGACGATATTCGACGAGGTGTAGAGGCAGCATCTTCGTATCGACACGGACTGTGACTGGCAGTTTGATTGATGTAGGCTTGAACTTTGGCCATCCATTGCGACGACTACCACTCACCGTAGCACATCGTCGCGCGAGGTTGCAGTGGTGCTGTACCAGTCATGCGTGGCGAAACAAATGGGACCATGTCGTATTCAGCGACGAGTGACGCTTCTGTCTCACGGGCGGCAATCCCCGACTTAGGGTATAGATAGGACGTGGTCATCAGACTGATCTTTCTGCTATCCGTGAGCATCATACAGCTCCTCAGCCTAGGTGATCCCCGACTGAGAGTATAAATAGGACGTGATCATCAGACTGATATTACTGCTATCCGTGAGCATCATACAGCTCCTCAGCCTGGGGCCATGGTTTGGGACGCTCCCAGTTTCAACACACTTTCAGTCATGCGTGGCGGGACGAATGGGACCATGTTGTATTCACCGACGAGTCTCGCTTCTGTCACACGGGCGGTGATCCCCGACTGAAAGTATAGATAGGACATGGTCATCAGACAGATCTTTCTGCTATCCGTGAGCATTATACAGCTCCTCACCCTAGAGCCATGGTTTCGGGCGCTCTCAGTTTCATCACCCTTTCAGTCATGCGTGGCGGGACGAATGGGTCCATGTCGTATTCAGCGACGAGTCTCGCTTCTGTCTCACGGGCCGTGATCCCCGACTCAGAGTATAGATGGGACGTGGACAACAGACTGATCTTTCTGCTATCCGTGAACATCATACAGCTCCTCAGCCTAGAACCATGGTTTGGGGCGCTCTCAGTTCGTACGTGTAGTGAGGACAATGACAATACGTCAATATAGTTTTGCAGCCCATTTTGTTGCCGTATCCCCGTAGAATCTCTGATGCCAAGTTTCTTGAAGATAATGCCGCGCACTGCCAGCGTCAGCAGACAATGCATACAAGGTGTTCATGTGCTGCCTTGGCCAGCGCGGTCCCCAGACGTGCGGCTGGAAAGGATACTGTTACCCCAATGGAGCACATGTGGAACGTCATTGGCAGACGAATTAACTCCTCTGCACTATATAACGAAGTAAATTTCTCCGTCATTTTTATCCGCGCCAGGATTCGAACCCGGGTCCCCTCATTCCGGAATAAGTTGCTCTACCAATTGAGCTACGCGGACGTTTTATTCTGATTCCTATCTGTCTTTATGTGGTGTGCGTCCTTCTGGCAGGTACGTCACATCTCCTGGTACGTTACATCATCTCCCCCTTATTTATTAATTTTTTTTTTTTTATTCGAAGTGCTGGAGAAGGGATTCTCTTATTTTTCCTATCTCGCGGTGTGGAAATAACATCCCACCATAGCGAGATTTTGAACGGTCGGGTCATCCGGATAGTTCGGGCGCCATTATAACGAAGTAAATTTCTCCGTCATTTCTGTCCACGCCAGGATTCGAACCCGGATCCCCTCATTCCGGAATAAGTTGCTCTACCAATTGAGCTACGCGGACGTTTTATTCTGATTCCTATCTGCCTTTATGTCGTATGCGTCCTTCTGGCAGGTACGTCACATCTCCTGGTACGTTACAACTACCTCTTTGCAATGTCGATGAATTGCGGGCATAGAGGCCCAGAAGAGCGATGCATGGTCAGCGATACACGAGAATATCATCCGGAGGCTTTTCCACTCAATGCCACTTCGTGTTGCCTAATGTAGTGCTTAATGCCCAGAATGGTGGCCATACGACCTATTGACTGAGGCCACGTTATACTGTCTCCTCATCCATCGCATTAAATTTGAAAAATTTAATCACTTTTTCCCCACCTACATACTTGTCTACATATGTGATAAGTTTCTTCTCATTTCGTGCATTCATTCATGGTGTGACATTTTCTATGTCAAACAGTGTACATGAGAATAACACAATTAATCTCAACATGTAGTTGAACGGTGTCTGAAGTTTGCGGCTGGAAAGGATACTGTAACGGATGACAACTGCAGTAGGCGTTCAAGAAGTTCCTGAACGGAAATTAATATAGCACAAATTAAAGAAATGATTCAGGATTACGGGCGTGTAATTCTCTGGCGCATTGCATTTGAGCTTGTTCTATGATCCCCGAAAAGGATTTCATTTAACCACTAGTGAAGAAGTAAAAATTGCTGTCAAAGCGTGGCTCCGGCAACAAGAACTGTACGTAGGTTGAAGAAATAAACAAACTCATTACGTGAAGCTACAAGCTCATGAATGTTTTTCCCTGTCTTTGTTGAAAAACTGTAAAAAAGTATATTTAGTACTTTGAATAGAATACTGTATGTATTCTATTCAAAGTACTAAATATACTGGTATAGTGTGGCCTTATTACTTTACTTTTAAGATCAGCCTACGTACAAGTGTTAGCTAACTGCAGCTTCTTCTGAAATCATTAGGGAATTCCGTTCATTAAATGAACAAGCTTAGTTGTACTTAGTTTTGCCATGCTATTTTCTATTGTAATTCATCTGGTTTTTCTTTAGACTGATTTCCCCCTCCGCGTTTTCAGACTGAATTATCATGGCTTTCATATCACCCTCCTTTGCTTCTTTCATATCACCCTCCTTTACTTCTTTCATATCACCCTTGCGACGTATATTCTAGATTAACTTTCCTTTTTTAGTTTCTTTCCCTATGTAAATCTTGAGGTTATTCTCAGTATTCTTCACGCTTAACGAATATCTTTTCTCTCAAACGAATACGTTTGGCAACACAATTGAGGTTGAATGCAAGTGACGTATACCTGTTATGAGATAAGAACAAGAGATAAAAAGCGACGACTGATCTGTTGTAGGAGGGGTGTTGATAAGAGCGATTATTGGGAGCGTTGTTAAGAAAGTGTTGTACGAGAGAATTGAATAGTGTTGAGATAATGTGTGGAGAGTGTAATGCATTCCATTACGAATAAAGGACTTTTTCCGTAAGTTGACTTCTGTTTACATGTTTCGTCTGGCCGTTAAGGTTTGTTTCATTTAGGAACAATTTATTAGAGTATTGACGTGTTAAAACAGCGTAGAAGTCGAAGAGACTTTTACGCCACACCCTCCTTTACTTCATAACTTATTTCGACACCTAGCTTTTGGCGATGGCATCTACAATCCTAGTTTTTGGCAGTTTCTCTGTAGCTTATTTTCATGACTCGTTTCGTTTTAACAGTAGAAAGTGATATTATTTGCCATACTCAAATGTGCTGACGAAAATAAATACTCCAATTTAGTAATTTCTTTTAGGGTTGCTTGTTTGACAACGTTTTACTATAAATTTAAGCGGAATTTCTCGCTTTGTTGGTCGATAGCGTTCTCACCCTTATTATCTGTCTTTTCGGAAATATTTTTGCCAATTTGACAGATAGAATCAATTGAAAAACGCATTAATAACTGGTTTACCAGGTTTTCTTTTCTGTGTTTGCTTTTTCTTTTCGTCATTCTAAAGAAAAGCTGGTTACACCATCGTTCCCAGCTGTGGTCATTAGAGGAGTTTTCAATGGGTAACGTACGAGAAATCATTTCAAACAGTTCCATTCATGAGACTTCCTTTATGCTAGACAGCCAATTCAACTTCAAAAATTTTGAGAGTAACAACTTGATCATTGAAACCATAAAATGAGGAGAAGCTATATTATTATTTTAAGTTTTATTTGGTTTCTTCTGAATATTAACTTTAACCATTTAAATTTTATACAATTTAAAATTTTTTTATGAATTATTTCACTTTCATTTTACCTTTAAAGACTATTTAAAACTTTTATTAATTCCTGTTCAAGCATTTCTACGTAAAAAAATGAATTCAACTCCCAGATAGGAAAGGAAAAGCCCTTTCTATTGTAAACACAAAAATGCCTTCATCATTTCCAACAAATATTCAATCAGCTTTTAGATAACGTATCGAGATATGGTGCTAGAGTTGTGTGATCTAACAATGGTGGAAAAATGATTCTGGATTATGCGGACTGAATTAAGGCAAAAAAAAAAAAAAAAAATTAACGTCATGGAAAGATGCAACATGCGCACGAAATAGCTCAAAAATACGCACACAAAGAAATCGTGACACCGTGATGCAGTCTATGGAGGTGGTTCAAATGTTTGCACAGTTGTATGTTTAGAAATAAAAAACTGGAGCAATGACCTCATTTAGCCAAAGGTGATGAAACATAACAAACTTATATCAAAAATCGGCTCGGACAGTCATGAATGAACTGGAAAACTAAGGTGACTTGGTGCGGTGTATTGTAGTAAATTACGGAATATCTTCTGATAAAAATGACATGTCCTGAGGTGGATGTTTTGTTGTTGTTTTTGGGTCACTTCGGTGAGGGGTATGTCCCTCACTCTTAACAGTACTCTTAGCAAGCCGCCGTAGCATCAATTCATGCAGGTCCCAAATACTGTGTAGTATCTTGTAGGGCATTTCATTTCACCAACCTTCCTCTAGCTGGATACGCAGAATGTCGAGTGTTTGTGTTGGATCTAGATGCGATGTCCCCCGTAATCTCAGATGTGCTGAACAGGGGGAGAATCTGAAGATATGGGTGACAAAGGTAGGGTGTTGACATCACGTTGACTGTGGATACAACATCAGCCACTTGACAACATGCGTTATCTCATGAAAAATGACATTTGGGACATTAGCTGTGTGGATCTATAATGTCATCCACATATCATTGTGCTGTAAACGTTTCTCTGTTGAACATAAATCCGATCGTGTGGGCAGTATGACATTCCACAACATACGCCGGACCCACCCCTGCTCTTTGCGAGGTCATATCATTGTACGGCCATCATTTGCATCAAAAATAAGAGAAAAGAGAAAAGGAATCATCGGAAAAAAAAGTTAGTTCCATTACTCTATGCAGGCTCTCTTTCAACACCAGAGCAGCCATTTATGGTGGTGGATAGCTGCAAGATGTGAGAGACGTATTTGCTACCTTGTATGTAATCCGGTCTCCATCAAACGTCATTGAATGATCCTCTAGAGATTAGAGAAAGTAACGCATGTAACATTTTAAGCAGATATGGCGTTGTCTTGGAGTACCTGCATTGCATTAGCACACATCTAAACATCAACTGACTCTTTGCCAAACTGATGCTGTCATCATTTCTTCAGTTCGTAAAAGATATTTTTTCAGATAATGCTGCAGAAAGAAATCTGAAGGTTAGACTCGGAGACGTGGTAACCTAAGTCTTTTCCAAATCACTGTCTGTTCAAAAGTGGACTTCGCTTACACAAAGAAGACCCAGAAATATAGCCGTAGATCTGTTTCCTGAGAACATATCTGTGAAATCTTACTTTTTGTTAAGTTAATAAATTTTTCGAATATATTGTAGTAATTTTCCGAATTGTGTGACGGTCTCGAAAAGAAAATAACGTTTATAATTGGTCTATGTGAGCTTAAGTGCGAGATGCTTGGACGTGATGCTGAAACAGTGTTGCTAGAGACTTTTACCAGAAATCAGTACACCATAGCTTAAAAAATCAGTAGAAATCAGTAGATCAGATTTTTTTGCTTGAAATATGCACCACCTTACAAATGTAATGTATTACTGGATGTAATCCCAGTATGAAGAAACACTTAAATCTACTAGTATATCAAATATTACCAGTACTCCACAAACTACGATTAAACAGGGGAATGAAAATTCAAACCAATACAATCCTGAGGCGCTTTTCTGTAAGATATTACTGATGATCAGCTTTATAAGAGGATGCTGATCATTAAAACTATTGTTGGTGTAAATAATCATGGTGTTTGCATTAAAATGCAAACACAGCTCGATATGTCCTACTTATCTTCTTAAAAACAAAGTAATATACTTACACTTCTTACTCAACGATACCCAGATGTTTCCAAAGAACGTGAAATAAGTGCTATACTAAAAAAGTATAATGAATACAGATATCGTATTTTGGACGTTTTCCTGATATCTGCGTTTGAACAAAACTGGGGAAAATATTTGTACCTAGTCTTACCATAAATACTGTTACAAAGTATTCAATGAAATAACAGAAGAAATTTAAGGATATTTTAATTTACCTGTGATATGATGTAAGTAGTACACGTGTGAATACATGGAACCAATCACTTTTCAAAATGGCATCCTTTTGCCTTCACATAGTTCTTCTGTCTCTGTGCCCACTCATCAATAGCTTTACGCAGGGTCTCCACAGGAAAAGCTGCTACTGTCCACACCAAAAAGCGTTTAAGACGGTCAATACTGGGGTGTCTCTTTCTGCAGGCCATGTCCTCTAGTGTGGCCCACAACTTGTGGTCCAACGGGTTGAGGTCTGGGCTGCTTCAAGGCCAATCTGCTGGAGAAATGAAGTCCGGCAAATTAGCCGGAAGCCACGCCTGCGTTGACTTGGCCTTGTGAGCAGCTGTGGAATCCTGCTAAAAGTTCCACTGCCGGTTTTGAAAAAGGGCGTGACTTACTTTTTTACCACTGGTTCCAAAACCCTGTCCTGGTAGACTTTGGCTGATGTTTTCACTCCTTCCTCACAGAAATGGAGTTCAGTGGTACCCTCGTAGGAGACTCCCCACCAAACCAATACAGAAGCAGGATGATGGATGAGCACCCTCTGTTGATGACCATGACAGAAGCAGGATGAGCTCCCTCTGCTAATGACCATGACAGAAGCAGGATGAGCACCCTCTGCTGATGACCATGACAGAAGCAGGATGGGTACCCTCTGCTAATGACCATGACAGAAGCAGGATGAGCACCCTCGCACCCTCTGCTGATGACCATGACAGAAGCAGGATGGGTACCCTCTGCTGATGACCATGACAGAATCAGGATGAGCACCCTCTGCTGATGACCATGACAGACGCAGGATGAGCACCCTCTGATGATGACCATGACAGAAGCAGGATGAGCATCCTCTGCTGCTTCAGTTGTGGGGTAAGACAGGGCCCTGTACGCCGCCGGTAAGCTCTCACTCTTAGGTCACTCCACAGCACGAGTGACATCGACATTCTTGAAATGTTCAGCTCACGAGCCATCACTTATTGTTTTCTGACAGGATTTCGTCGAATACGGGCTGCCACTGCTTTCACTAGGCGAGCAGTCCTCATGGTACGCGGCCGACCCTTTCTGGGGCAGTCAGCGACGGTCCCAGTCTCAAGGAACCTTTTTATGGTCCAGTAGACAGACATTCGGCTGATTCTCAGCTTCTTACGCATGTTGAAAATCTCGGAAGCTGATTTTCCAACTTTGTGAAGCGCTAATACAGCAACACGATTCTCATAATCGCCCCACACCATGACAAGTACTTCACGAAACACGTTATCTCTTCTGTGTCTGAACGCACAACGATTCACTAGCTGCTTCATGCCTCCTGGATGGTCTGTGACGTTGCGCACCGGTTGCACGCCATCCGTCGAACACTTGTAACAGTCATGTTATCAGGTTCTCGTGCGGAATGTGTCAATCATAAAAGCTTAAGGTAGCAATCTTAAAAGCACGATAATTAAAACACTACGCAGGCTTCCGATGAAGTGAAGAAATTAATTAATGTATAAGTTAAAAGATTAAAAATAAAGCCATAAGAACTTTCGGTCTTCCTAAAGACCATCATCAGATGGAAGTACTGAAGGAACATTTTTGGGTGGGGAGACATTTAAGTAACTTACAGGCGTGACGTACAGAACAGGTGATCATGTCGTCAATCCAAATATCATGATTTTAAATCGATATATGAATACAATCAAATGGTCAAATTATCAAATAATTGACATGCAAGACAAGTAAGACTAGAAAAAGAATAAATGAATGAAGTAAGGCAAATATATACAATAAGGGGGCAATATTACGCAACTTAACTACAATAACCGGATAATATGCATACTTGAGTCTAATAACAATGATTTATGTATATATATATATATATACATATTAAATATTTTGATTCTCCACAACTGGAGGGGAAAGTTTTAATAGTTGTGTCCAAGGTTTTGGTATGTAGACTGGAGTACTGTCATTACAACATGAAGTTCCATGTTCAGCAATTATCAAACTTTCGGTGAGTAATAAAGAGGAGATAGTACGTGGTGTTGTAATGATTTTTGCCTATTTCCAATTAGGATAATGTTGTCCTTCGTTCACTAGTCTTACAAGGGCAGTATTTGATAGGCCATTCTTAACCTCATATTTATGTTCATTGAGACTAATTCCCAATGACCATTTGGTTGATCCGATGTATTGGCTGCAAGGGAGAATTTGATTCAAATTATCAAGTGGGATAGTGTAGACACCAAATTCGTTAGCCTCTGGAACCAGGTCATGATCTTTTTTGATCAAAGTAAAGATATTGGTGGTACGTATCCCAAAGTCAAGATTGAATGGTTTACAAATATTTTTAAGGACTGAGGAGACAGTTGGAAAATAATCCGTTGAGCCCACATAATTACGACAGGGGTGTTCGGCCTGAAGGGTAGTTAGACGTTGACGACAGATTTTCCCGAGTACAGCTTTAACAGTAGATTTTTTGAAACCATGGGCACAAGCAATGTCAAAAACCTTATTAATTTCGCAACGCCGCCTGAAGCCATCAGAGGAATGAGTGAACGCTCTTCTTAGCATGAAGTTAATTGATGAAAGTTTATAATTATTCGGGTGCGCAGAAGATGCAGGTATTATAGTGGGTGCGGAGGTAGGTTTCCTATACACCGAATAGTGTAAAGAGCAGGAGTATGAGTCACGTTCTAAGAGAAAACCTAGGAACTGTAAAGTACCATTATTTTCAAGTTCGATGGTAAATTTTATTGAAGGATATGTAGAAGACTTATGTTACGAGAAAACCTCTAGCTCATCCAGACCATAGTCCCAGAATAATAACATATCGTAAACATAACGTAGGTAGAGGCGTGGACGGTGACGAGATTCCTGTAGTACTTTATTTTCAAGATCTTGGAGTAAGATCTCTGCTAGAAAATGGAGATAGGAGTGACCCCATAGGGGCACCATCTGTTTGGCGATAAAAGATGTTGTTGAAACAGAAGAATGAACGTTGTTGCACTAGCTTTAAAGCAACAAGAACGGACACAACAGTTTCTTGGGAATGGCCAAGTTCAATAAGGGAAGACTTAATAATGCCGTGTACTTCAGAAATAGGTACATTCGGGAATAATGCTACCACGTCTAATGATGCTAGAATGAACGGTGGGCCTGTCGTATCTAAGTTCCTGATCTTAGTGAGAGCTTCAGTGGTCCCATTAGTAGAGTAGGTAGAGGAATTGGTAAGTGGCTTAAGAAAAGTAGCAAGTGCTTTCACGAGTGGTCTAGTGGAAGATACGACACCTGAAACCAGAGGACGCATAGGGTGCCCAACTTTGTGAACCTTTGGTTTACCGAAGAGTTCTGGTACACGAGCTCCAAAAACCTGTTTCAAACCTTGAAAAATGGAGTCCGGAAGGTTGAACTGTTTTTTAAGTTTGTTTATCGCAGTCAGAGTAGCATTCGTTGGTTCAGAATGTATGGTGACATGTTGAATGTCCTGAATAGCGTCAAGCATTTTGTCATTATAATCAGCTTTATTCAGAAGGACGATTTAATTCGATACAGATTTATTCAGAAGGAAACTCGAAACCGGATAGTTAATGCCATTAACAGATTTAACCTCTAAAGGTGCAGCCAAGGAAGTGGTAGCCTAATGGGAGAGAGGAAACAACTCCTAGAGCTGCGTAAAAATCAAGACATCTATTTTGGCGGCTGAAAAGACTTCAAAAATCGTCTTTCTGAATAAATCTTATTATAATGACAAAATGCGTGACGCTATTCAGGACATTCAACATGTCACCATACATTCTGACCCAACGAATGCTACTTTGACTGTGATAAGCAAACTTAAAAAACAGTTCAATCTTCCCGACTCCATTCTTCAAGGTTTGAACAGGTTTCTGGAGCTCGTGTACCAGAACTCTTCGGTGAACTTAAGGTTAACAAAGTTGGACACCCTATGCGTCCTCTGGTTTCAGGTGTCGTATCTTCCACTAGACCACTCGTGAAAGCACTTGCTACTTTTCTTAAACCACTTACCAATTCCTCTACCTACTCTATTAATGGGACCACTGAAGTTTTGTAAGAAAATCGGGGAAACAGCGTTTTGATTTTCAGGAAAAACGGAACAGCAGCCATTCTGTTTTTTTAGCAGTTTAACGATCCCGCTGTACGCTGGTACGAATATCCCCCATCCCCGAATTTCGGGTTGCCGTTTCTGGAGAGGAAAATCAACCGGTGGTACTGCAGGCCTATCACAACACCAACGTAATAGCTGTGGTAGCAACTCTCATCTCAACCAAATGACCATTGGGAAAATCGGAAATCGGCCTGCGTTAAGGATAACGTCTGACTTACTTGAGTTAGAAGTTTTTATTTGGAGGATAACAACTTATCCTTTTATGTGTGGGAATCATAACTATAATGACTTAAGTCAAAATAACCAATTTGGCGTTTAGGGTACAGCCGATTAGAATATTTGGGAATCCCAGCATTGTAGAACGCACTCAACGAAATGTGTTTTGATTGAAATGAAACGGAGGAAATTGACATTGTACACATATCAGCAACTGAATTAGAAATTTCTACTCAGTACCGGATTGAACCTGCTTTAGCCCAAATTACAGCACGTATGTGGTTTGGCATAGATTCCACAAAGTGTTGGAATGCACGTACTCAACAGCATACCAGGCGTTCACCAGAGTGCTTGAACTGGCTCAAATTTGACGGAAGAGGGTTTTTCTCCAGCATCTGTTTTTCTAATATATCGCATACATTCTCAATTGGGTTCGTATCTGGGCTTTGTGGTGGCCAGGAAATATGGTGGAATACAAATTTTGAAGATGACAATCCGTTTTTTGGTGTAAATATGACTAGGACGGTAAGTCAGATAATATCCGAAAACTTGGAAATTTTGTCGTCCTGGAGCGGAAATCGAACCCGCGTTTCCCACATAGCGCCCGGGTATGCTGATCACTACACCACCCAGAACGACTAAGTTTCAAGTTTCCGATTGATTTGAATGTAACCATCACAGGATTCGCTAGTCGAAGCAACCGACATTCATGTTTAGCGAATCTGGAGGTTAAGAATCCTATCCCGTGATTGCCGGGAGGAGCAGATAAATCATGAATGAAATACGGAATTACACCATACAATACACATTTTGAAGGTAACAATCCAATTTTTGGTGTAAATCTGGGAGACGCGGTTTCGATTTCCCTTCCAGGATGACGAAATTTTCGAGTTTTCGGATATCTCACTTACCATCCTTGTCATATTTACACCAAAAAAAAAAAAAAAAAAAAAAAAAAAAAAAAACGGATTGTCATCTTCAAAATTTGTGTTGTATGGTGTAATCCCGTATTCCATTCATGACAAGATGGAGGAAGTTGTCATGCTCGCTGAACCACTGCTTTTGAAAACACCTTGAGCGATGGACAGTAGCATTGTTGTACCTGAAATAGTCGTCACCTGCTGGATAAAAAGTCAAAATTGCAGGATGAACTTGATAGGCCACAATGTTTAGATATACCTTGGAGTACACCCGACCTTTCAGCAATATCAAGGAACCCGTTCCTTACCAACAGAACGTATCCCACACCATTACATTACCTCCGGAACATTTCTTTCTTTTTTTTTTTTTTTTTTTTTGATTGGAGGTTTAACGACCACCGTGAGCAACTCAATGGGCTATAAGCAGTCGCCCGTCCCTAATTTAGGGTCACTGGTTCCAGGGAAGGGAGAGAGCCAGTGCCGTAAGACAAACACAACATCCATGCCTCACCGGGATTCGAACCCGGACCCCGTTCGGACGAATGATCAGAGGCCATCGCTTAGACCACTGCGCCACCGGGGCGGCCATTTCCTTTTGTTTGATACTGAGTCCATTGCTTCATGAGGCTCCCGCCAAACTCTCTGCCTATCGTCAGTACAGAACAAGATGTACCGCGACTCGTCGGACCACATGACGTCATTTCCAGTGTCCAGTCACGGTGTTCCCGATATCACTGTAGACAAACCTTCCTGTTCTGTGCGGAAACCAGCGATTTCTGTATAGGCATGCGATTGCCAATACCGATTCTCTTCAACTCCCTGAGTATAGTTCGCTTAGATATGGAGCCGGGAACAGTCTTCATTGAATGCTTTGGTCAGTTGCAGCACAAAGGAACTCCTGTTTCTCCGCACAAGTCCTCTCGGACGATAGCGATTACGTTCCTGACAGACTGTCGTCGCGCCGCCACAGTTTCCCCTCTTACAAGCAATGTGGGTTATTTTCCCACTGATTAGAGACTCGGAATATCTCACCTTTTTAGAAACTAGTCAGCTTTTCTGTTTTCAAAATCGTTGCTCCAGCCAGACCGGCACCCAGAATGAGCCATTTATCGAACACCGAAAGATCCTTTGTTTTCCCTTGTGTTCACCACTACTGACGATTAATGACGAGCAGCAGTCTTAAATAGTTACCTAGATCACGCGATGATGCACGTGACCACATATTTTGCATATAGCCGCATAAGTGACGCTTACGCACATCTGCATAAGGTTTCTAATTCAATGGCTGGTGTGTGTATGTTACAATAACCGAAAGTCTCAGATGAATACTTAAAGCCGTATTCTTTGGTACAACTAGGAACAAACCTGTTTACTGGAAATATGATTGATAAATATTAATAATTTAAAATGAAGTAACGAGTTAATTTATTCTATAATTAAGCTGAGTGATTTTGCATTGTTACTCGGTATTCATAAAGGAAGCAACTCTTGACATGATGAACTGATTCCGCCATTTTGTTAGGTTCGAAGTCAAAAAGAGAGATGTTTTCTTATGAAAGAAAAACAACAATACTTTGAAGTAGTTTGAGTTTTAAATTATGGGATAGTGCCATGCAACTTAAGCTAGAGTTGCTTGTTCCGCACTGGTGTCACTGAATTGAGACTTTTATTCGCAATGTGGCCTAAATGTGATTTGAGAAAGAAATTAAACTTCATTTGTATACAAAGCAGGTTGGGATATTTTCATCCTTCAAAAGAAGCGCATTTAGCCTACAAAGTACAGTCTTAATGTCATTTCATGTTTGCATATAATATTTCTTTGGGCTACGAGCTTCTATGATTCTTGAAAATTTAAGGTCATTTTTAAGTTCATTTTTTTTTCATTTCCTCATCCGCGAGACATTAATATTATCATCATTATGTCTCCTTCAACAACTTCATGTCCACTTTTTAATTGGTGCTGCAAACAGTTTAGCTAAAATTCTTGTAATTTTGAAATTACAAATTTTGCATCTAGACACTTGAAACACTGAACCTAGTAATTCAGCTTTTTAGCTAGAAATTTTGCAGTAAGACACGTAATAAAACATAAAATGTCAGTTGATTAGAATAAATCCACTAGATACAGTTCTACTTTGAAAAGACATTCTTTTCTATATTAAATATTTCAAAACTATCATTCGGGGCTTATGTAAACAAAGGCACTTCGCGAAAAATATTTGTGGGTTGTGAAAGAAAAGCCTTTTATCATGATCAGGACTCTGGTAGTACTTTCAGTTGGCTTTAAATTTCAAAAATGGGAATTGTTCTGTCTACTTATTTATCTGAGTGAAGGACAGAGAGTCCTGAATACTCCAAAAGGCAAGAAATGTGATTCAGATAAAGGTACATGCCCGAGAGCGGAACAGAACGCGTTAAACGGTAGGCAGGGATTGACGACCCAGCAAGCTGCTTTGCTAGTTGTGGGCAGTGAGGTAGTCATTCATGAAAAGAGAGGAGAGCTTGGCTCGTGACAAAGGGCCTAGGGTGACTGCGCGTGGGATAATTTCCTTTCCGTGTGGATGTAGGCCACATTACGGCATTCTAGAGAAGCGGCCAACACAGGTGATGAGACACTCACGCTTTGTGAAGGCGACCACTGAACGATTTCCTCAGAAAGTTAGCAGAAATCACTATTCGCTTTCTAAAGCAGGTTTGACCCTGTTTTCGAAGAATACTGGCCGTAAGTTGACAGTAAATGGCTCGTGCGACCTGC
Organism: Macrothele yani; assembly: GCA_039090855.1. Lineage (NCBI taxonomy): Eukaryota > Metazoa > Arthropoda > Arachnida > Araneae > Macrothelidae > Macrothele > Macrothele yani. The sequence goes on along the minus strand of CM077025.1, from coordinate 159,459,890 downwards.
TCGGCGCTGAGACGGTGTCAGGACAGTCAGGAGAAATGCAAAGGAAGATTATAAATTCCGTGCGATTTTAGATCTGAGGGAAAAGAACAATTGGACAAGTTTTCGCATTTTGAAATGGGTTATTTGAAACAATTTGTTAAGACTACGCTGAGCTCATACCAACTCTTTAATGAGTCGAATTCTTTTCTGTTTTTGTTATATGATGCGTAACAAGCATGGGGACAGGAGGAGGTTGGCTTTTAATGGCAGCATGATAATTTTGACTAATCCCGAACTTAAAAGTATTATGATGACAAATATGTTTCGGAACAGATTTGGAAGTATTAGGATATGTCTTCAATCATAATATCGTATACAGTGCCCAACAAATTTCACGGCGTAGTTGATTCCTCATTTTTACGCAGCTTTTGGTTTAGAAATCCTCGGCCAGCCAGGTAACCGCCGACTTCTAACGATTCGCCCCAGATGGGTCCGAGATCGAATCCGGGGTGAGGCATTGTTGGTGCATTTGTTTTATGGCGCTGAATTTCTCCCCTCCCTAAAATCAGTGGCCCTAAATTAGGGGCGGGCAACTGCTTACATTAAGCTGCTCACTGTCATCAACCCCCCCTCCCCGAAAAAAAAAAAGAAAAAATTCTTGATACCTACGAATTGGTAAAATAGCCAACCAATGGTGTTTACATGATGGCAACGCCTCTTCACAAAACATGTAAAGATTTGAATAAAACTCATGTTGAGAATTGGCTTCCTAGTTTCTTAATTCAATTATTAATGAAAAACTGCTATTATGGGAAATTTTACTGGAAATGTTTTTATTTTAATTGCAACATTTCGGAGAAAAATCTTCTCCTTCTTCAGGCTGTCTTTTGTTGTCACTAATTCCCGTCACTACCACGGTTACGGTTAATATTGATGGTTACGGTTATTTTTCATCAAATCCTGACAGGTGTCAGGCTGAGAAAATCCACTGCAGTCATTGATCATGGAATTTTGATTTTTCTCAATCTCTATTCCTTCTTTTAGCTTTCTTTTTTGAAAATTGCTTTGGAAACTGATGGCTTTAAGGGAATTCCAATCCATGCTGTGACTAGTTTCTCTAACATGCCTAACTAAACCAGTCTTTTGAAGATGACAATCCGATTTTTGGCGTAAAATGTGACAAGGATGGTAAGTCAGATAATATCCGAAAACTTTAAAATTTTCATCGTCGTGGAGCGGGATGAAAATTTTCAAGTTTTCGGATATTATCTGACTTACCATCCTTGTCACATTTTACGCCAAAAATCGGATTGTCATCTTCAAAATTTGTATTATTATATGGCGTAATCCCGTATTTCTTTCATGATAAACCATTCTTGTAGGAGCAATTTTTTATAGCAGCTTTATGCTCTGCTATACGAGTTTTTAGTCTGCGACCTGTTTCACCTATGTAAGATAGTCCACAACTACATTTTACTTCATTGACTACATCCTGCATTTTTAAAATATCTTCTTCTCTTTGAACTATTTTAGGGTAAACTTTCTTAACCTTGTTCTCCAAACTTGAAGCTAGCCTAATATTGTACTTCTTACTAATTCACTTTAAAGATTCAAATAAACCTTTGTGATAAGAATTTTTTTAGTGAATTTTACCTGTTGCTTTTGAGGATTTTTCGCAGTTTTTAGAAAAAAATAATAAAATAGTTTTTACAGCAGATAAGAAAGAAGCCCATAAAGAAGAACTTAACGTCATACTTGCAGAAAATAACTATCCTAAAAGAGAAATTGAGAAGCTTCTGAATTTTAATGGTACGAAGAACCCGCAAAAGTAACACGTAAAATTCACTAAAAAAATTCTTATCACAAAAGTTTATTTGAGTCTAAAGCGAATTAGTAGGAAGTACATACAATATTAGGCTAGCTCCAAGTTTAGAGAAAAAGGTTAAGACATTTTTTCCTAAAATAGTTCAAAGACAAGAAGATGTTTAAAAAATGCAAGGTATTGTCTATGAAGTAAAATGTAGTTGTGGACTATCTTACATAAGTGAAACAGGTCGTAGACTAAAAACTCGTATAGCAGAGCATGAAGCTGCTATAAAGAATTGCTCCCACAAGACTGGTTTAGATAGGCATGTTAGAGAAACTAGTCACAGCATGGATTGAAATTCCCTTAAAGCTATCAGTTTCCAAAGCAATTTTCAAAAAAGAAAGCTAAAAGAAGGAATAGAGATTGAGAAAAATCAAAATTCCATCATCAATGACTGCAGAGGATTTTCCCTGCCTGACAGCTGTCAGGATTTGATGAAAAATAACCGTAACCGCGATAGTGACGGGAATTAGTGACAACAAAAGACAGCCTGAATAAGGAGAAGAGTTTTCTCCAAAAATTTGCAATTAAAATAAAAAAATCCCTAGTAAAAATTCCCATAATAGTACTTTTTGATTAGTAATAGTAAAGATTTATTTACCAGAGTACACGCAGTTGTGAAAACAAGAACATTTCCCTGACGGGAATCGAATTTGCGCCCCCTCACTTCTGAGTAAGTTGTTCCCTCAACTAAGCGACACGGGCGGAATGTATCGCTGCAGATTTGCCGTCTTGACATGTGCTTTACCTTTGTAGTATGTCACGCATTATGAACTTTGCATTGCTTCCTACGCTATCAATGTTGAGCATTTTCGCGTTTGTAGAAATTCTCCAATAATGCTTTGAATTTTCTGCCGATAATGTGTTAGTAACCCAGGTAGCACAGCCTTGAAATTTAACGTAGGCCCAACATTGAGCCACCGTCTTCTATTACTAAAAGACGGTGGCTCAGTGTTGTGCCTACGTTAAATTACAAGGCTGTGCTACCTGGGAAGGGTCCCAAAATGAAAGCACTTCATTTGTATCAAGAAAACATAGTACTGAGGAAATTACTTTTTCTGAAAGACTTCCAAAAAACATCCTGGCATACATATGCGATCCGTGGCAAAGTTGTATAATGGGTTCATCTTAGGATGAAAATTCTTAATGACGTAGGCAAGCTTTCAAGGAGCGCACAACTATCGCTTTTCTGAAGCTCTGCTTTTAAGTTTCCGCCTTTTTTTACTCAATTTTTCAGCCTCAGTTTTCATTTCTTTACGTATCGTTTTAGGCTGATCGCAAAGACATGCGGAAAAAACGAAAGAAATCATTAAAAAATAAAGTGGGAAGTGCCCAGGATGGTCAAACAGGCAATACGTGACACCAATAATTCTTATTCTGACAGGATATTCAGACACAGGAAGATAAAAATTTTGTCTAATGACGATTCTCTGCAATTCAAATACCAAAAATTGCAGATACAGTACATGTATACATCAAGAAAAATGGCTGAAACAGCTTCCCAGATTTTCAAAACATCTTGCAGCGGCCTAAGTCATGGAATAAAGAACGTTTCTGTCGGAAAATTTCCAAGGATTCTCTAATATTTGCAAGACAAAGGCAGAAAGACGTAAAAATTAATTTCGTGTCATTCCAGTTGATGTAACATGGAGCATTTGAGTACCAAATGTTACAATACTAGTAGTGTTTCCATATTTTACGTTTATACGTATATGTTGAGCAACTACGAGATGGACCCACGCAGACTCTATTGCACTCGCGTGGTACAGTGCAAACTATACACACTCTTGCTACAATTTAGGTGGATGTTTTAGAAGGTTTAATTAAGTCCATAGATATGACACTATAGATTTTTCAGCAACTTCCATGAAATATAACCTGTGTAATCATTGTAAACCAATTTCGAAGCAGCAATATTGATTTAAATATGCCAACGTCGAAGAATCGATGAGGAGTTCTTTTCTGCAATTCTCATGGGAATGAATACCCTATCGTACATCGGGAAGTTCAAGAGCGAAGGAATAAACAGAAGAAATGAGGAATCACTTATAAAACAAACAGGAGGGTTTTCAGTTCACGTGGAATACTGAATCTTAAAAAACAATAATTTTTTTTGCATCTTCTAACAAAATCAAATTAGAGTGACATACTTGTAGCATCACTTTGTCCAATAAAAAGGAGAAGAAATCTTCGCATCTGTTACACTGATTGAAAAAAAAATCATTTAAAGCGTCGGATAGCTGCAACAATGAGTATGATGATCCATGCATTTTCAAACCGCATCTGCAAAAGGCTGGGTGCTGTAGATGTACACAATCTTCCTATCGCAACTTGCATGTTCTTCTGGTCTGTGTGCCATCGCAACTTGCATGTTCTTCTGGTCTGTGTTCTTCTGGTCTGTGTGCCATCTACCACCTTTGTCCCACAGACCCTCGTTTATTTTGCATGCATGTTTGAAGATTGATAGCAATTGGTTTCGTTCGTACATCATCGCATAGAGATTTTTTTTGTCAAAGAAATGGAAATATTAAGTGTAGATTTGATAACTTTGACTGAAAAGTGTTGAAATCATGGTAAGGAAGAGCCTAGAATTTCATGAAGTCCGTGTAGACTTATTTATAACTAAAGATCTGTGTCCTGTGACCACACAAATTTAGCGTAACTTCCGAACAACGACAATTGTCTGACAGCAGTTGGACACGAATCTGAGGACTCAGTTCTCAGCTCTAGATTCCAAAAAACAAAAAAACCAGGCCACATGCGAACTTTTGAATACATGGCTATACGAATGAAATCTCACACGTTGGGTGCTCTTTGTCATCTGTCAACAATTTCAGCATTTTCATTCTGGAAACCTTTAGCTTGTTCTACAGTCATCTCTATATTGCCCAAGTCTCAGCTTCGTTCAGCATATGTCTTTTCTCTATAGTCTTAGAATAATTACTTTGCAACTTGATTGCTAGTTTTCTATTAGTTATTCCATCTTGCTTGATCTCTGTTGTTCTCTTTTTCTTTCATATCTTAATTTTCCCTCAACACTGATCTGCCTACCGTTCATTTCTTAACATCTTTATTTTCCCTCCTCAATACTGGTTCCTCTACTGTTCATATTTTCTTCCATATCATCTTTTTTCCTGAACTGTTGACTTTTCTTTTCATATCTTTATTTTCCCTCTTCAACGCTGTTTCTAGAATATTTAAAAAAATCACTGTTTTTTTTATCAGTTCTTACTGGATATTAGAACCATCACTTCTATTCTCCTTTATCACTTTAATATTATACGTTGTTTTGATTCTATCCATTTTCAGCCATATTTTGCAATGCTTTTTTTTTTTTTTTTCAGATTTTGCTTTTCTTTTTTTTTCGTTTTTCTCCTGGCAAAGAACAACACACGATCTGCCAACAACATAGCCCACGGTACTGCTTCCCTCACTCCTACTGTTAACAAAGCCGTGATGACGTCAAATAAGAATGAGCCTAGTTCTTATCATTCGCGCACTCCAACTTTGACATAAAATATTTCCGTTTACCTACTGCTATTTCGGACGCATATGCAGGAAATGTAGTGCACTTTCTTTATCAACTATACATATTTCTCTGGCATCACTATTCCCTCATGCAATTCCAGATTTCATTCAAGAACTGTATCGCATGCCGTTTCCATATCTACAAATATCATGTACGGCGGTGATTTTCCTTCTCTACTCAAGGCCCACTTTTTCAGTTTCCTCAAGGCCCACGTGCGTGCATCTCTTGTTCATTTTCTTAGCAGAAACACAAATTGTTCTTCTACTTCCTTTACTTCTTTTTCTATTTAACTCGATTTAATTTTTATGTTTTTATTGCACATGAAACCAGTTTGATGTCCTGTTGACTGTTGAAATCTTACAGCCCCTTTTGTTTAATAAGTGTGCATCAAAGCTATGGTTTCCCGTTAATTCAGAATTGCATCTAGATTATCCAAGATATTAGCACCCTCTGCTTCTACAGATTTCCACAGTTCCACAGGAACGTTTTCTAACCAGCAAGCATTTCCATTTTTCATAAATTCGAAGGTATCTTCTACTTTTTTGCCCATCATGCTCACAGTTATTGCTTCGTCTAGTTGTTTCTACAGAAGGTGAGTCGAAAGTTTTGCAATATTTGCATAAACGCATGTGCTGCGGCGTGTATGTCACGTGTTTAAACTAATTCAAGTCGCTCACTGCAGTCAGTCGGAAGGGTTATAAAGTGGTAGTTGTTGCTGTGAACAGCATTGCATGTCGTCGTTCTGTCTGTGGTTGGGACGAGTAAAATATGAGCAGCAACAACCGGTTAATTAGGGAATTTTTGCTTTACGAGTTTGAACTCAGCCACAACGCTGCTCAAGCAACACGAAACATTTGCCATGTGAAACGGGAAGGTTCCGTGGATCACGGCACCGCAGCAGATGGTTCAAGAAATTTTGCTCAGGTGACAGAAACCTCGACGATCAGCCAAGGTCAGGTAGGCCGCGAACCGTGGATTCGGGGGCCGTGCGCCAGGCCGTAAAGGCAAATCCGACAACCAGCACTTGGAGATTATCAGGCGAGCTGGGCATATTACAGACCACCGGGGTTCGTCATCTTCAGGACCTCCACAAGATCTTCCGGAGCTGCCGCATGGTCCCTCACGAACTGACGCCAGCTGAAGCAAACCGCCGACTGGAAGTGTGCACGAAACTCCTAGAAAACCCGCGCGATGTACATTTCATAAAGAGAATTGTTACGTGCGATGAAAAGTGTGCCTTTTTGCGTAATTCTAACACACAACGACAGTGGTTGAGCCCTGGCTAGCTTCCTGAACCTGTTGCTAAACGTGGGCGTTTCGAGCAAAAAGTGATGCTCTGCATCTGCTGGAATTTCGAGGTGATGATCCAGTACGAATTTGTTCCAGACGGTCGGACCATCAACGCCAACCTCTACTCTGAACAGCTAGAGCGGATGTATGCCGTTTTGAAGGAGAAGTACCCCTGGTGAACAGAAAGCGCGTTCTCTTACAGCAGGGCAACACTCGGCCTCATACCGCGCGAACGACCCAGGCAAAACTCCAGGAACTTGAGGGCATCGAACTGATGCCACACCCAGCATATGACCCGGACCTTGTCCCGTCGGATTATTACTTGTTCCGGTCTATGACCTACTTCCTTCGCGGGCTGCACTTCAACAACCAGGAGGAGGTGGCAGCTGGGGTGAAGGAGTTCTTCGCCTCGAAGGACAAGAACTGGTACTGCCACGTAATTGGAGAACTGGCAGACAGATGGCTAAAGACGGTGCAACACGATGGCCTATACTTTGAATGCTAGTCAGCTTTTGTCGTAAAGGTACGTATGAAGACATAAAGTGATCCAAATATTGCAAAATTTTCGACTCACTCTCTGTATTTTCGTAATAATCTCTTCATGCATAATCTAAAATATTCTTCACATCAGCTCCATAAATCTGCTCATTTGCGTACTTCACGCGACTTTTTTTCTACATAAATGTACTGCCCTTTTTCAATGGCTGTTTTCCAGGCTATTTTGTGAAACCCCTAGTCCCATTCATCCCGGGATTCCTGCCTTGTCACATCAATTTTCCTCTATTTCATCATTTCACCTATGATTTCTTTCCTTTTACTGGGCCTTTTCAAAGTCACTCAAAAACCTTCCTCGCAGCCACTTTCACCGCTTAAACATCTTCGAAGAATCCGTCTGTTTTGTACTGCTATGTTCCTAAAGTTAACTTCTTTCTTTAGTCTCCAGCATTTGATTTGAGTTATAATACACTGCCGGACAATTGCTAAGGACGGATGACAATAGCAACGATAGCAACCATAAAATGGAAGGCAGGAAAATGTGGAAATTAGCATAAGTGCGGGATACAGTAAGACGTGTTGTGCGTATGCAAATTTTGGATTGCCGAACTTGTTCGTGACGTCATAGCGCTGATAAGAGATATAAAGGATTTGACGCGTATTGACCGTTGTTGTTTAAACGCAAAGTTGAAAGGGAAAGAATCAATTGGCGAACTTGCAATTTTTAGTATGTCTTCCCGACATCACCTAGATAATTTTACGCGTGGCCGTATTATTGGCAAGATTGAAGAAGGGCGAAAAATAACAGATGTTGCCAGGGAGTTCGACGTCAGCCACAGTGTTGTTTCAAGGCTTTGGAAATCATTTCAAACAAATGGAGAGTGTAGCAAACGTCACGGGGAGGTCGTGTTCGCAGTACGACACCTGCAGAAGATCGGTAGATAGATGCTATCAACAAAAAGACACCGGCGCAGCACAGCTAGTGAGGTAGCAAATCAGTTTATGGCTGCTACTGGCAAGCGGATCTCCCGAAAAACTGTCGCCAGACGTATGCATGAAGGAGGACTATACGTCCGCCGTCCTGTTGTGTGCATCCCATTGACCAGACGTCACCGTACCACCCATTTGCAATGGTGCCATCAACATTGCAATTGGACTGATAACGACTGGTCTGCTGTCCTCTTCTCAGATGAGAGTAGATACAGTCTATCGTCTGATTGTCGACGACAACTGATCTGGTGTGATAGTGGTACTGCATATTGTCCAGCAAACATACAGGAAAGGGACCGATATCCGACATGTAGTGTCATGGTATGGGCTGGCATCATGATCAACGGCCGTACGTCCCTCTATGGGCTTCCAACTGGGACTATGACTGGCCAACGATACATTAATGATGTTCTGCTACCTCATGTTCGCATGTTCCGTGGTGCTGTCGGTGATAGATTCATTTTCATGGACGACAACGCAACATGTCATCGAACAGTCGCTGTCCAGGAGTGTCTTGAGAGTGAGGGTATTCAATGCCTCTATGGCCAGCACGTTCTCCAGATCTGAATCCTATTGAAAATGTGTGGGATGCTTTGGGGAGGAGTCTTGCTGGTCGCCAATGCCCTCCAATAAACAAGGACACCCTCATCCGTGCACTGACAGAGGAATGGGATAAATTACCCCAACAGCTGCTTGATAATGTTGTGCAAAGCATGACACGACGTGTGGAATCTTGCATCGCCCTCCATGGTGGCCATATCCCGTATTGACATCTTACGCCGGGACGCCTGCGGACGGTAATTGCATTTTTTTCACGTTTACGTATTCTGCACAAAATGGCCTGTTTGTCCCTTGAACACGTTCCAAAGCCTTCTGGATTTCAGAGCACAATAAATTGTCTTTCTTGTAATGTCCTGGCATTCTGACATTATTTTATTTCACTTGGCATCCAACCACACTTACTTTTTTATGCGCTATATAACCGTTTATGATCCGTCCTTAGCAATTGTCCAGCAGTGTATCTTCATACAATCGCTTTTCTACCATCTCTGTTTTCTCCTTTATTTCAAAATTATAATGTTACATGGGGTTCAAAACAACCATTACTAGAGCAAAATAATGAAAGACTTTCTAATGTTCTCTTGACATTTTTGTCATACCTTTATTCTAACTGAAAGGAAAGGTGAAGTTTCTCACGCAAAAGATATTACACACCTAAACTTGAAGAACGATGTTAGAAATGTTAAAAGACTATGAATAGAAACAGCAGCGTGAAAAGCTCTGAACGAAGATTATTCAAAATTTAATCATGCAAACAGACAATTCACATTCCAAAATTCGTTTGACAATCGGGCTCAAACATTTAGTTCTATAACAACATGTTCATTGACGACAAATCATTCAACCACCTAGCACTTCTCACAGCAGCATCAGTCGTATATGTACTGCTTGTCCTGAATTCAATGATTGAATACTAATGAATTCCTAAAGAAAAAACTTCAGAGTTCCGAATTTCAGGTGGCAGAATGGTTTGAGGCGTAGGTTTCTGACTAGTCGTCTGAGATGAGACTGGCTTCGAGTCCTGGAGAAGGCATGGGTGATGTGCTTCTCTTACTGCGCTGGCTCTCTTCCTTTCCTGGAACTAGTGGCCTCCAAATTTGTGACAGCCGAGTGTTTATAGTCTTCAGAGTTGCTCACTGTGGTCGCTAAACCCAGCAACAAAAAGTTCCAACGGGACGTTAAGTTCGGAAAGTATAGCGAGAGATAAAAAATTACATAAGAGGTAGTAGCCTCTTATGTAAAAAAAAACACATAAAGTTAAATAGGTAATATACGTTACAATGTCTAAAACAAACATTCGATGTTGTTAAAAAGTGATGCTAGAACTATGTTTTCTGGAGCAATTTTGTTCCAATGGATACTGCAGTTCCTGTGAGGTATGATTCAGCTTCATTAGGAAAGCTCACATAAACTGGACTAGAAAATATACTGGAATATAATTGGCCAGGAAACGTTTTGACATAATAACTAAATTGCCAAATGTTATAGCCAATTAATTTCATAATTCAATTTTGTGGTAGTGTAATCTTTTCCACAGAAATTTCTGTATAGATTTCAATCTCTTTTTCCATGAATTTCTTATACGGTAGAATCTGTTTGTGACGTTCTTCCTGAACTCTTGGAGGTGATGAGGTGGTCCTCCTGCTTTTCAAAGAAGGTTAAACAACAGCGGCCATTGCTACATCAAACGCTATGCAGAAATTTATCATTTTGTCCTCATGCTGATTCTATCACCATTGCGTTTTCCTCCGTGTTATTCCCTTGGATTTTCAAAACTTCTTCCACCAAGATCCCTGACATATACCGCTGACTTAATGGAATCTCTTTTTAAACTAACTGGTTCCCGAAATTGTTTCCCCCACCCTCTTAGCTGCGACCGATTGTTTGTGTGCAAGAAGACAATATTTTCAACGCTTTTCCATTCAGTATAATACATATGCCTATAAAATAATCACTTCTCTTTCCTTCCGCGATATTGCGTTCGATTTTACCTCACTCTCTCCTTTCGTTGGTCATTGGATGCGCTCTCAAAAAGCTGGCAAACAGCACCTGGCTTCTGGGACCTATTCTCTTTCCATCTTGTTTCCTGAGTACAGTATAATTTGTATCTTTCTTCTTTTCATCACGTCTCAGCTTCTTTCATCCCTAACATCATTCTAAAAGTCTCTCAACTGATGAGGAAGAAGAAAACAGTCTTTAGTGGTTTGGAATTTGCACTTTTGTAACAATTTTATGAGATTTTAGGATGAAGTAAACGTGCTTCAAAATAGAAGAAAAAATTTAGCAGAGAACGGAGAATGCCACCTTTTAGTTATACCAGAATGTTTTTATTGAGAGTAAAAACTGGAAAAAGAAGTGGATTCACTTTACGCTATGTGATATTCAGGTTTATTCTAGCTCTTTGTAATGAGAATTGAGTGAAAAGTGAGGGCATACCTGTGATTTCAGAATTGGGTAAAATAGCAAGAAAAATCAGATGGATTCAATGTGAAGACAGGGTTAGAGATAAATATATTTGATCTGAAGTGAGAACTTTCGTGGAAAACAACTGATGCAGTTTTGTTCGATGTATTGTATGAAAAATGAAAGATTCCCGTTTAAAAAGACGTCTTCTAAAGTAGCACTACGCTGATCAGAGAAAAGACCCAGAACAAAGTACCCCGATACCATAAAATCAGGCATTGATGGCAAAAGTAGCGTTTTTTATGAAACAAATTTTAGGAAGCATGTGCAAAACTAACATCAGTTTCTATTTTATTTCATATACTTTTTTGTATTTTGAAGTTGTCACAGTCTTCACCAAAGCACGTGTTCAATATACACTGCTGGCCACCCAAAATTCAACGCCAAGAAGGAAGCATCCGATTGACCTGAAATTCGCAGCATGCGTCGCCCGCAAGAGGACATGCAAACGATTAGCATTGCAATATGAAATCATGTGCGCTTGGCACGCTACCGAGAAGCACTATAAGAACGGTGCACAGAAGGCGGGATGTAAGTAGTGGAAGTGTGTTGTGCTGCCGGACCTGTGCGTGGGAAGCTTCCTGATTCCTCGTCGCAGAATACGGCAGTCATTCCAGCACGTTTCGGAGTTCGACAGAGAACGAATAGTGACTTATCGCGACAGCGGTTTACCGTACCGAGACATCGGCTGCATTATGCATCGTCATACCGGTCCGCCGCCTGGCGTTATGGTTTGGGGCGCAATTGGATATGACACACGCACGCCTCTGGTACGCATCGCCGGTACACTCAACAGCCACCGCTACATATCCGACGTTTTGGAGCCTGTAGTCCTCCTTACCTGCAGGATCTGCCAGCGGCCACGTTTCAACAGGACAATGCGCGCCCGCATGTGGCACGCATCGTGCAACAATTCTTCACGGCCCACCAGGTGTCACCGCTGCCGTGGCCCGTCTGTTCTCCCGATATGTCGCTCATCGAACACGTCTGGTCGCTGATTGGCAACCGAGTGGCCCGGCAAACAACACCCGCGGCTACGCCTGATGAACTGTGGCAACGTGTGGAAACAGCCTGGACTGACATACCCCAAGCCCACATCCAAAGCCTCTTTCGTTCGATGCCGCGGCGCGTAGCGGCCGTTATTGCTAGCTTTGGGGGCCACACAAACTATTGATGTCTGCTTGTTCCGCAAGTCGCAGGGACCTGTAACTTAATGTTTCATCTTTGTACCTGTTGTTATGTGTCTAGTAAATCTGGCTTTGCTATCTCGTGTCCTTCTTGGTGTTGCATTTTGGGGGCCAGCAGTGTATAAACACTTCAGTATGAAAATAGAAGCAACCGAGGGTCGCATGAATAAGGGCAACTTATGTTAAAATCCAATCTTTTATTGCTCTAAGTTGTAGACGTCACGCATAAAAGCAGCAGTAATCGCAAATACCCCTTATGGTTGCGTAGTTTCTAGTTGACAATGATATAATTGGTAAACTTCCGGTTACAATTTTAGCAATCTCCATATAATCCACTTCACGCTTGACTTTCGACTTTTTTTTATTTACCTTTGACTTGCTGTCAGTGTTGCCAAACAAACAACGAAACTCTGTGAAGTAATGTGCCGTTATGTAGGAAAATCAAACGGAGAAGTGAAAAATTAACTTAAGAAATAGAAACACAAAAGAAAGTTTAAATTGGAGATATGTCACATACTTCACGTGGCATGGTTTTTAAAACGGGAGTGTTTCTGAATGTGAATATTTGCGCTGTGTGTTGTTGAGGTTGAGCATAATTTCGGTACATGAGTGTGATGTTTCGATGACTATTTCAGTTTTAGGGGATTTCAACTTTTGTTCCAGATCAGCAAAAGGTACTTACAAGCTGACAAACATGTATACATTCAGGCAGATAATAAGAAAAATTAAGGAACACATTATTTTTCTTTGAAAGCATACTGTGCAACTATAGACACACTGCATTGTAGTTGTACAATTACAAATCACAACGAATCTGACAGCCTATCATGATAAAAGAAATCAAAAGAGAAATTTTACGAGTTAGATTGCTCAAGCCTTTGTATGACAGTGTGTGCATTGAAATTGTCTTAATTAACACATTTTAGAAGAAACAGAAAAAGTAATTTTTACTTTGCAGCTGGAGGAGGTTTGTAACTACGGAGTATTACTGACACTAGAGCTGAAAGAGGGTTTGCAAAGTAATTCCTTCATTTCCATTCAATCAAAATTCACTGACGAAAAAATTTCCAACACCAAGAAGGGGTTGTGTTAGATAAACGACAGTTGGTAGGCGGTGAGAGTACATCTGTAAGATGACGTCTATGCAAATTTCGCGCTCGGCGGATACGTGTGGCGTTAGTAGCGCTCCTCGGAACATGCAAAGCAGGTTTGCTGTAAATACGCGCTGTAACGTTCGTGAGCGTTAGTTATCGTTGAGATTCGACGTAGTGTGTTGATGTTAGTCAAGAATGCCTTTAAGAAGACGAAAAAGCCATTATCAACAGCTCACGGAGTTTGAACGAGGTCGTGTAATAGGGCTACGAGAAGGTGGATTTTCTTTCCGCAATATTGCAGAACGACTTGGCAGGAATGTAGCCACTGTGCATGATTGTTGGCAGCGGTGGTCAAGGGAAGGTACTACCTCAAGAGGACCGGGTTCCGGCTGGCCACGTGGCACTACTGAGAGGGAAGATCGCCGTATACGGCGTATGGGCGTGGCTCATCGTACCGCGTCTGCGGCAGCAATTCGAGCTGCAGTTGCCACCACAGTGACACAACGAACTGTTACAAATCATCGGTTACTTGAAGGACAGCTCCGAGCCAGACGCCCTGTAGCGTGCATTCCACTTACTCCAAACTACTGCCGTTTGCGACGTCAGTGGTGTCAAGCTAGAGCTCATTGGAGGACGGAGTGGAGATCTGTTGTGTTTTCCGATGAAAGCCGGTTCTGCCTGGGTGCCAGTGATGGCCGTGTGTTGGTTAGAAGGAGGCCAGGTGAGCGCCTGCAACCAACCTGTCTGCGGCCGAGACACACTGGACCTACACCTGCAGTTATGGTCTGGGGAGCAATTTCCTATGACAGCAGGAGCACTCTCGTGGTTATCCCACGCACCCTGACGGCACAGTTGTACGTCGGTCTGGTGATTCAACCTGTTGTGCTGCCATTCATGAACAGCATTCCAGGGGTGTTTTCCAACAGGATAACGCTCGCCCGCATACCGCTGTTGTAACCCAACATGCTCTACAGAGTGTCGACATGTTGCCGTGGCCTGCTAGATCACCAGATCTTTCACCAATCGAGCACGTATGGGACATCATTGGACGACAACTCCAGCGTCACCCCCAACCAGCATTAACCGTCCCTGTATTGACCGACCAAGTGCAACAGGCATGGAACTCCATCCCACAAATTGACATCCAGCACCTGTACATCACAATGCATGAACGTTTGCGTGCTTTCATTCAACATTCTGGCGGTTACACCGGTTATTAATGTACCAGCATTTCACATTTAAAATGGCTCTTCTCGCGCTTACATTAAGCTGTGATCTTGAAACCTTAATCGATTAAATATGTTACCTATACAAATGTATTTCCGCCATTTCATTCCTCTACAATTATTTTTTCGTGGTGTTGGAATTTTTTTCCGTCAGTGTAGAATATACAATTGATTTTTGTTATCATATTTTTGTGTCGAACAATTTCTTACCCACGTGAATAACTCTTCAGGAAAATTGCGTCGCCGTGGAGCGTGAATTGAACCTGCGGTTCCTAATTTCTTTCGGAGTATTTTTACCATTACATCATCCAGGACTCTGAGCTCCACAGCAGCTGAAACTTATTGCACAAGACTATCAACAAACTTCCAGATCGCGCAAGCTAAGGTTCCTGTCTGCTTGTATGAAAGACTATCAGTTGAAATAGAAATGATCCGAATCAGATATCAATAGTTCTGTGACACGAACATCGCAGAAAGCTCTGAAGAAATATAAATTTCAATTACAGAAATACTTTTTAATGACACCTGACGAGTAAAAAAAATATTTAGAAAAGAGAAGAAGAAATCAAATGATTGCATTAGCTTATCCTTTCAAGAAATACTGAGAATCTATGGATATTGTGAATTTTCTCGAAGCTTACGAGAAATTTTCAATTCTTTATACCTCCTTCTGCATCACAGCTGGCGAAATGAATGTTTTTAAATCTCATTTTAATTCTGCTTTAAATACAACGGTTTAATATTTACAGTAAAGGTTTTTTTGTTGTTGAACGTTGAAGAAACCCCTTTTTGGGGATGCATCTCCCTTTTAGGGGGGATGGGGGAATAACCAGCTGGTGAGGGTTTAAAACATGCCACTCTTTAACTGTATGTATTTTTTATTGGGTCGGATAAACTTATGCACAGGATGTTTTCCAAACCACCAAAGCCACTGCCGGGTGAAAACACTTGCCGGTGAATAAAAGTTTGTACGCAAGAAAAACTTGCATTGATGAATGGAAGCTTGTCTCCCATTATGACAGAAACTGCCTGGCATTTCTCGCAGGAATTTTGTTCTAGCGATCTTTATTATCACTAATCTTTCTTTAAAGGATCTGACGGAAAACAATCTGGGAGTACTAAATGCGCGTCATTCGGTCTGCTTGCCAGTACAGTGCCTCTAGCTTCGTATTTATTCCTGACGTTGGTGAATTTGTGTCTTTCCTAATGCGGTAGAAATAACTTCCATATCGGCCATTGTGAAAGCAATTTGTAATAAACTATTTCGGGAACAGCCATCCATTCTCTAACTCCACCATGGGCACTTCAAACACGCGTCACAGTTGTTTTGTCTGCTATTTTACATTACGTTATCAGCTTTTTTTCTTCATTTTGTTGTCCTAAGTCGCTCTGTATAAGGCCTTTCCTTAATTACTTTCCACAACACCTGCACTTAGCACCGTTCTTTTCTCGTGTCAACATTTACATATTTGTAGCACATTTTAGTTTTGCTTTGACATTGTGCTTTAAATACAACGGCTGTCTATTTACAGTACAGGTTTTTTGCTGTTGAACGATGAAGAAAATATTTCCCAGGAGACTAGATGATTGGATGTGTGTAAATAGGGAGACTGGGGCTATGTTAGGTCTGCGTTTCGCTGGCCTTTTCCCTTGTCTTCCTAGCTTTTTCTATTAATAATTGTAATAATGTAAATTTCTCTTAAATGCTTTTGTATTAAAACAGATGAAATAAAATAAATAAATAAATAAATAAATAAATAAATAAATAAATAAATACATAACTCTTAATCGACTCAACACTTTCTGTAGAAAGAAATTAAATTTTCTTTCGGAGAAGGAAGATCTGTTATGCTGCTTTCTGTTTGGAATATGTACGAACGAAGCCACTAAAGCTATCTGCTGAAATTGTAGCTTCACTGAACTTAATTTGTAGGAAATACAATCTTTTCGTGAGTAAATAAAGGTAAAACGAAAGACCGAGCGGAAAGAGTATTTGAAAGTTTCTCTCTTTACAGCATTAAATAATTCATTTAGGAAAAATGAATAAATAAACAGTTCTTAATCAGTTCTTTGTATGACTGTTTCATCTAATCAGTAACACTTATTTCTTATATTGTTTCAGAAAAACAAGAATATCTCAGGATATCTCTTTCCAGCTAAAATTTTTCCTGAGATTAATTTTTGACACTGTAAATATCACGTTCGACAAATTGCGAACTCTTTATCTTACATTTGGAGCACTGCACACAAGCCAATCCTGAAATTTTCTGACCCTGCGTAGGAAAAGCAATTCATCTCACTGGCAAACGTGGACATGGTAATTATTGTCAGCCTCTTTCATACAGGCCAGCAATGTTCTTTGAGTACATTCTACCTGTGCCATTCTAACCATTGCTTCAAAGTAACGGTTAATAAGTCTAATTCTAGAATGTACTGCTGGTGTTCCGGACAAATAATTCGAGATAGCTGGCAAAATGTTTCGATTGAACCTATAAACCTGTTTCAGAGAAGAACTAAATTTTTTCCCTGTCAACAATAACGCTCCTGCTTAACAGATTTAGTACACACATATATGCGGTAACAATGCATTAATCAAAAGTACTCATGTAGTGCCTTTTAATGACGTAGAAGTAAGGCATGTATACTTAAACAAACTTCATCTACTTTAGAAAACCCAGTAGAATGAAATAACTCAGAATTCGCTGACCTGAAGAAATACTATATTTCATTCTTTGGAACTAGCTTGTTTTGAGATGTTGAATTTCCTTCCAAGCACTTCATAAGTTATGAATGCTAGTGAAATTTACTCTATCTTTAACATATCTCTCTAAGTGATAGTACTTATATTTCATAATGTCAGTAATATTTCAGCCAGAACATCATAATTTTCTAGCAGAAATGTTACTACGCTTTTCACTTCGCAGAATCTCCATTTAATAGTTTCAAAACATGGTTTTCCAAAGTGATCACAAAGCGTCAGCTGTATTACATTTGGAAAAAACCACACCCATTATCCTTGAAATAAGTTTGCACTTTTGTGGTGCCGAAGGATTCACTCCCCTCCCCCATGTTTCTTTAGCGAAGGTCTGTCCGTCCGTCTAGGGCTTTCGATTATTCCCACAGGCATTATGACCGAGTGAGGTCAGCTTCGTACCTGAAAACACACGCTGCGCGAAGAGTAAAAGGACATTCATTCATTTTTCAGCTTAGCACGCAGAAAGATTGAGGTTAAAGGAGTGAGGATGTCAGGCGCAGGAAATCGAGGTCACCTGAAGACAAAGATGGCATTCGGAAGAACAAAGGATGCTTAATTTTTACTTATTCATTGATATCCAAACACCCAAACGGAAAACAAGTTTTTGTGTCTGCTTTCTTTGCATTTGGACAAAAGTGATTTCTACTGCACTCACTCAATCGACGGGGAAAAGAGCAGAAACGAGGAACCAAAAGTAAAGGCGAAGGAAGGAAGCCGAAGGAAGAATACACAGGAAACGAGCGTCTCCATAAGGAAACAAAAAACGAAAACAAAAAATAAAAGGAAAAAACAAACGCAAAAGCGAACGAGAAGTGAGGACAATACCGTTTGTTGCTAAAACGGGAGAAGTAACGCAGAGCTATAAACAAAGGAATGCCGAGTTCCACTTTCCCTTTCAGCCAGATCAGATACAAGGTGTCATCGATCAACCTTAATACTCATCCCTAATGGTGTTTAGCTTATTAGAGACATTTGAGAGACAACCTGTGGTGTGTATGTGTGCGTGCACGAGAGCATGTAGATCAGTGAATGATAAATTAGTAGCCATTACTTCAGTGCTCTTAGTTTCATTGTGGTGCAGTCCTGTACCAAAACTGCATGCAACACAAATTTCCTGTGAAAATTCGCATTGGGACTGACAGCTTTCTCTAGAAATAACGACATCTTTGTATTGTCCATGGGCGATTTTTCAATGAAGATGAATTGGGTAAAAACTGAAACAGCACTACGAATCAAAGTTAATCATCCTACATCACCATTCTTCAAATGCCCCATTATGTACCAACTGCAACTTTTAGTGAATTAAATTTTATCGGCCTCAGATAAATGCGCAATTTCACTCACACAAGAGCAGTTCTGCCAACGACTCGGCTCAGTACGACCATCGTTACACTAGAATCTAGACAATTTACAACACTCTTTAGCACATCGGCGTAATACGAGTATTTTCAACGCACCGTTGTTTGACATTACTCATATTTAATTGAAGAATCCTCTCCATCTGTTTTTCGTGCATGTAACAAAGATCAATCTTACATTCGCGAGACAGCTCACACACACAAATCATTTGTTCACACACAATACGGAGATGAAGTCCACAACCATGCATTTCCTATGTTTTATGAGTCATAATGACTGATATCTCATGCATAAGAAATTCTTTCAATCGTTATTTTAGAAGCGAAGCTATGACTTCAGATCGAAATACGTAATCAGACTGTTAGTGAGAGAATTGTGCATTACAGACAAATAAAAAGTGTACACGAAACTTTTAGACACAAAAAGAATTTTTCAAAGTGGAATTTTTTTTTTTTTGATTGGAGGATTAACGACCACCGTGAGCAACTCAATGGGCTATAAGAAGTCGCCCGTCCCTAATTTAGGGTCACTGGTTCCAGGGAAGGGAGAAAGCCAGTGCCGTAAGACAAACACAACATCCATGCCTCACCGGGATTCGAACCAGGACCTCTTTCGGACGAATGATCAGAGGCCATCGCTTAGACCGCTGTGCCACCGGGGCGGCAAAAGTGGAATTTTGGACAAGGGAAAAGTTGGAGGAAAAGAATTTACATTTTCACCCCATTGATAAGGAAATAAGTATATTGGAAGGAAAACTATTGTTCCTGTCAAAGTTTTGCAAACAAGGAGAAAATGGTGAAAATTGTGCTTTCCCTAGAGGGAAAATTGTATGTTATTTGACAAAGAAATTGGGTGTAAAATATCTTTCACAGCCAAGGGTATCCTACAAAGAGAGACTTTTGTTTTCAATCGTATTTTTATAAGCGGTGATTCTTTAGCAAAGAGATATGCACCTACACCACATAGAGCAGAAATGATGCTTTTTGTGAGTGTGCACCCAAAGCTGCAGTAATCTTCTCAAAAAATTCTATGGTATCCCTATAGGAATTTTGAGCAGCAGAGTACTATTCATCATTTATCCGCTTCTCACTCAAAAACAACAGAAGAAAAATATAAATTGAATGAAGCCAATGCCGACAGTTTATTTCTATCATTTCCCAAATACTGTTGTGTACCTTGGGTTCACGAGAATTTCAAAAGGCGTCATACGGAGTCACACGTTCTCGCAACCGCCCACCTGACACCAGGCCGGTGTGAGACGTCTCCATTGAACACCTCTCACTGCTTTATTTGGTGATAACAACGAGCGGGGTTAAAACCCCTTCCTGTCAGTCCGGTGAGAGAGGTGATCGGGTATGCTGCCGTTGTTGTTGAACCCTCCGTTTTTCGCTTGTCCATTAATGTCCCTTCGAGTTACGGCTAGGTTGAATACTTTCTAGCTGTTCCTTGAACGAATTACACGAGCTGTTATGTTCTCGCTGTCAGTATGGAGGCCCTCTTTTGGGGCGCTTCCTCCAAAGAGGCATGAAGCTAAACAATTCCATTTCCTCAGCACTTACGAAAATTCTTTACGCTACCCTCGACATTCAAAACTTGGAAATATCTCTTTATAACAGCTATTTTATTTGGAAGTATACAGAAACTTTTTCGGGTACCAGCGTTTCGCCACAGTGACCTAGCAGAACTGTGCAATATGAAAAATTGAAATTTATTTGGAAGTATACAGAAACTTTTTCGGGTACCAGCGTTTCGCCACAGTGACCTAGCAGAACTGTGCAATATGAAAAATTGAAATTTATTTGGAAGTATACAGAACCTTTTTCGGATACCAGCGTTTCGCCACAGTGACCTAGCAGAACTGTGCATTATGAAAAATTGAAATTTATTTGGAAGTATACAGAAACTTTTTTTTTCGGGTACCAGCGTTTCGCCACAGTGACCTGGCAGACTGTGTGACGTAACTGCCAGCAGGACGCACTCGACATAAAGGCAGATAGGAATCAGAATGAACGTCCGCGTAGCTCAATTGGTAGAGTGACTTATTCCGGAATGAGGGGATCCGGGTTCGAATCCTGGCGTGGACAGAAATGACGGAGAAATTTACTTCGTTATAACTGCGCATTATGAAAAATTGAAATTTATTTGGAAGTATACAGAAACTTTTTCGGGTACTAGCGTTTCGCCACAGTGACCTAGCAGAACTGTGCATTAAGAAAAATTGAAATTTATTTGGAAGTATACCGAAACTTTTTCGGGTTCCAGCGTTTCGCCACAGTGACCTAGCAGAACTGTGCATTATGAAAAATTGAAAAGCACATGGAAAACGCTTCCCGCAGCGAATGGCATCCGACGTGAAAAACAAAGTATAATTTCATCTTTAGACGTAGAAACAGCAATTCAACCTGAATGTACATTTGCGACAAAAACGTTTTCGCGGTGAGCTGTATTTACCAAAAAAGAACTTCCGCCTTCGGGATTTTAAAAAACAAGTTATGGTTACAAATAGAAATCCGCATTAACGCTTCATGGTGGCAAAACTGTGCATTATGGAAATTAGAATATGTATGCACCACCATATTCGTGAGCGTGCAAGCCGTCGGATGCAAAATAATTCTTTAAATATGATTATTAGAAGCACACGTAGCAAGAAAAGTTCAATATTCATTTATGTCCAGTAGTATGAAAACTGTGAATGATTTGAAGTAAAAAGTTAAAACAAAATGGTCCTCGTCGAAAACAAAAATCTGATAGCAAATGGAATTTTTCATTCGTAATTTATAAGCAATCTTACGGAATAAAATAAATTTTGAATTCAGTAGTATCTGAATTTAAGCCATCCAGGGGCAAAGTTATGCATCATAAAAAACAAACAGACTGGGAGATATAGATTTTCATTCTCACGGTTCAACCTTCCCAATTCAAAAATAATCTTGCAAATCGAATACAAGGTTGACCGATACGGAATCCATGTGTGGATGGACATAGTAATTGTGTAAGCACGTAGTTTTTTTTAATAAAAGACGTGTTAAAAATGGCGAAATTATGACGATTTGATGAAAATTGTTTACAAAGACAAAGCTTTTCTTTATCTTTGTAAACGTAAATACGAATAGTTTTGTTCGGCTAATATGCAAGTCTTGTTCGGCTCCACAGTATAAAGCCTTAAATTCTTTTAAAGAGGTACATAAACCATAAGTATGCAGTCTTATATTTCATCCACTAAGTAACCACTGAAAAATGAAAGTGTATTTAATTCAGTTTAGTATTTATGGGCTAATCAAAATGATTCTTTAACTTAACTGAATCACTGCAAAAGCTTAGGAACTGCTTTTCATCTTTTCATATCACCATTTTAATAAACTCAGACCCCCGCCTGGCCCAGTGTTCTAAGCGTTAGCCTCTGACTATTCGTCTGAGGTGGTTCGGGTTCGAAAACCGTGAGGCATGGATGTTGTGTTTGTCTTACGAAACTGGCGTCACTCCGTTCCCTGGAATCAATGGCCCTAAATTAGGGACAGGGGAGACTGGTCGAGGTACTCACGGTAGTCATTTCCCCCTCGTCCCTTTAAAAAAAAGAAAAAAAAACTTAAATCCTGTGCAGACAAATTCTGCAAATGTCTTTTCTTTTTATTTTAAGTTTACAGTCTCACCAATTAGTAAAATATTTTTATATAGTAATGCTCGAACGTTACCTTTCAAGACTATTCATTCCCTATTCACGTATTTTGACAATTCAGCTGACATATTCAAAACCCTCAAATATCGCATCTTATGCATGACAAGCACTGCGTGAAATTAATTTATTGAAATGCCTTGGAAAATCGATCATTCCCCATTATTTCCCTCTGATTTTTGCCTGTATGCAAATGAATGTTTTGCGCAATGTTTAAAACATGAAACTTTGTGGCTCTATGAATTGCTTGCACTGTTTTCACAAGCGTAGGTTTTTCCTTCTTCCTTTCCTGGAATCTGCTTTCTCTTCAAGGATTTTCCTCTGGTGCTTTTCCAAATTCTAATTAGAATTCTTCTGAAAGTAATTATATGCCGACTGAAATAAATCCCACAATCATATAATTTCCAGGTCTTCTTGAGATGCTTCGCTTTTTTCGTTTTCAATTTAGTTATTTATTTTCAGTTTTTATGAGGTTGAAAACTGATAAATTTTGATCAGAGGCGCATAGTTCAGCTACTTAGACAATTCCAATCATTCGATGAAATATTCATACTATGATTTTAGTAGTTGCCTCAATCAATTCGGTTGGGGTATTAGCAATAACAGGTGACTCGTCACATTTAAAGACATATGCTGGTGTTGCAGTTTCTCTCTTTTATAGTAATAGGTTCATAATAAAGCCATGCAGCTGAGAAAAAAGATGTTTCATTATTTCAGTAGACGATTCGACAAAGATTTAAAAGGAACATTTCCGTTTATATCTAATCATGCTGTCTTCGCTGAGCCATTTTTTATGCAATCCTTAATCACAATGAGATTAACATACAAATTATCTCTTAAAATTCGAATCATATACAATATTACGCCTTTTTACCATTGTTTTCTCTTTGATGATATTCATTTCCTGTGTATTCTTGACTGATGCGGTCGTTTTCGTTCTTGCTCAAAAGAAATCTTACGTAATTCTCAATATTTGACAGTTCTCACTGTAACAGCTAAGTTTTAAGTTTTTCTTGGTTAATAAAAAACAAAATGTCTTCTTGATTAATGAAAAGCAAAACGTAAAACGTATCCGCTGGCGCAAAGGACCTTTTGCAAAGGAAAGATCAGAAGATGCTTCCTGTATCTTTCAGCGGCATTACAGGCTAGGACACTCAGCTCATCTGTGTGTGTGTGTGTGTGTGTGTGTGTGTGTGTGTGTGTGTGTTAAAAGCAGTGAAGTAAAGCCAAGAAAGAGCCACTTACCGTTTGGTGAGTCCAAACTTCAGAGAAAAGGTTCGTTTGCCGTCGTTTGGAAAGAAGTCCATGCTTTCACAATGTCCGTCCGTCCATTTGTGTGTGGGCATAGTATCCCTTCTCCCTCTCAGTCCAATTTGAAAACTTCCCTTGTACTTTGGAAAGCTTGAACTGTGAAAACAAAATTTCATACCTTTTCGACTTTTTTGCGATGCATATCTCGGCATTTGGAGATAAAACCCGCACCTTCCCCCAATCTATTGACCTCAAGATATGTATATTTCATTCCACATTAAGCTGCTAACGATTGAATGAAAAACAAATTCTTGCTTCCGTTGGAAATAATTTATCACGAAGACCATTCGCGCACTTTTTACGCAGGACGACGTCTTACTCCGCGGATAGTATGGGGCGACTTACGGCCGACCGCCTGTGACAAAAATAGGTCCCAAATGAAATCATTACAGCGTTAAAAATACGTGCCGCACACTGATCGTGTTAGCATATTCATAAACAGCATGGAGTCCGATTCGCGTACTGCGCAATACATCCTGCCCGCGACGCTCCCCTCGCTCCCTGCGCGCGGGAAAGATGATTCAATATTTCTGGGCGTACCGCCGCGTTTGACTCAGTCTATCTCGGCAACTGTGTGCGGAAAACAACTGTGTGTAGTTTCGTTTTAAAGTTCTCAACGAGAGCTATTCAAATATACGAAGAACATATCGCAGTGGTTTAAACCAAAATTAAAAGAAAATTGTTTTCTTGTGAACGGGTTAACATTTTCGACAATGCCGCGGATTTCGCAGAATGAACGCCAGCAAAAGTGGAGAAAATCAAAACGAGAGGCAAGAGCAAATGATGAGAATGTAACAAACACAAGAAGACAGAGAACCACGTTGGGTAGTTCGTGTACCGATCTGCTTTGTGTTCGCAATGTATCCAGCATTATTTGTAAAAATTACATAAGCTACTTTTCATATCATATACCTGCGTTGGCTATAACAAACTAAATAAATGCTTTGAAACCATACTCAACTCGCTCATTTCAGCTCTCCAATCTGCAAGTAGTAGTCCTACTTTCCAAACTGGCTGCTCAATCAGAACAGAGCCTACCTGTTTTTTTTGTTTTTTTTATTGAACAAAGCACAGTTTTCTCGCTGGGGGCGTAAAATGTTCTATTTTTTCGCTCTCTGCTTCTTAAAATACGATTTGAAAATTTTTCGGCTCACATGGCTTCAACCGTAAGGAATGTTTTGCACGTGTTTTCAATTTTTCGTAACGAACAGCATTGCCACGGGTGGGCTTTTAAGTGCATGCTTTATTCGAAATTCCTTTCGTCTACGGAAAAACACTGAAAAAATTCGGTTTTGATCGGATACCACTTATTAGGAAAAAATCTTTGCGTATATCTTATGCTCAAAGTAATAAATCGCTGATTAATGGTATGCATTTAAAAACAATATGAAGCTAAAAGTATTCAGAAACCCATGCAGTTATGTTGCATCATTCATCAATAGTCATTAGGTAGAAAAGTTCCTAATTTCAATTATGTCATGTCTGTTGTTGACGTTTCTACTGAAAACAGTATGAGACAAGAAAGATGACACCGGATTTTCTGGTGTAATGAGCAGGTCTTTTGAATCCGTTCTGACGAGAATTAAATTTATCAAAGCCATTCAAGCTCAATGAAACCGGTATGGAAAACAGTTGTATCTGACCGAAGAAAGAAGTTTTTCAATCGGGCTTTTAATCTCGCAGATATTGTTGTAAACAGAATTGTGAACTTACACCCTCTGGTTGCTGACTTGTGCGTTAAGAAAAACATGAATTTATATGAGAAACATTTCGCAGCAGAAACGCTCTCCAACAAATAAATCATTTTTCAAATGGGTCTCTTAGAAGCAGAGATATCGAAAAATAAAAGATATACATCTATGTGCCCTGGTGGGGGAAAAGCATGCATTATTTTAAGAAGAAAGTATTCTAAAAAAAAAAAAAAAGAAAAGGTTTTCGCGATGGCAGCGGCATCGGTCCAGGAATGAATTTGTTCGGTGAGTTTTCAGGAGCTCAGATTTTGCTGCAAATACACTGACGGAAAAAAAATCCCAACACCACGAAAAAATAGTTGTAGAGGAATGAAATGGCGGCAATACATTTGTATAGATAACATATTTAATTGATTAAGGTTTCAAGATCACAGCTTAATGTAAGCGCGAGAAGAGCCATTTTAAATGTGAAATGCTGGTACATTAATAACCGGTGTAACCGCCAGAATGTTGAATGCAAGCACGCAAACGTTCATGCATTGTGTCGTTCAGGTGCTGGATGTCAGTTTGTGGGATGGAGTTCCATGCCTGTTGCACTTGGTCGGTCAATATAGGGACGGTTAATGCTGGTGGGGGGTGACGCTGGAGTTGTCGTCCAATGATGTCCCATACGTGCTCGATTGGTGAAAGATCTGGTGATCTAGCAGGCCACGGCAACATGTCGACACTCTGTAGAGCATGTTGGGTTACAGCAGCGGTATGCGGACGAGCGTTATCCTATTGAAAAACACCCCCTGGAATGCTGTTCATGAATGACAGCACAACAGGTGGAATCACCAGACCGACGTACAACTGTGCAGTCAGGGTGCGTGGGATAACCACGAGAGTGCTCCTGCTGTCATAGGAAATTGCTCCCCAGACCAAAACTCCAGGTGTAGGTCCAGTGTGTCTCGGCCGCAGACAGGTTGGTTGCAGGCGCTCACCTGGCCTCTGTCTAACCAACACACGTCCATCACTGACACCCAGGCAGAACCGGCTTTCATCGGAAAACACAACAGATCTCCACTCCGTCCTCCAATGAGCTCTAGCTTGACACCACTGACGTCGCAAACAGCAGTGGTTTGGAGTAAGTGGAATGCACGCTACAGGGCGTCTGGCTAAGAGCTGTCCTTCAAGTAACCGATGATTTGTAACAGTTCGTTGTGTCACTGTGGTGGCAACTGCAGCTCGAATTGCTGCCGCAGACGCGGTACGATGTGCCACGGCCATACGCCGTACACGGCGGTTTCCCTCTCAATAGTGCCACATGGCCGGCCGGAACCCGGTCATCTTGAGGCAGTACCTTCCCTTGACCACCGCTGCCAACAATCACGCACAGTGGCTACATTCCTGCCAAGTCGTTCTGCAATATTGCGGAAAGAAAATCCACCTTTCGTATCCCTATTACACGACCTCGTTCAAACTCCGTGAGCTGTTGATAATGGCTTCTTCGTTTTCTTAAAGGCATTCTTGACCAACATCAACAAACTACGTCGAATCTCAACGATAACTAACGCTCACGAATGTTACAGCGCGTATTTACAGCAAACCTGCTTTGCATGTTCCGAGGGGCGCTACTAGCGCCACACGTATGCGCCGAGCGCGAAATTTGCATAGACGTCATCTTACAGATGTACTCTCACCGCCTACCAACTGTCGTTTATCTAACACAACCCCTTCTTGGTGTTGGGATTTTTTTCCGTCAGTGTACATCAGAAGTAGAAATTAACACTTAAGTCCCCTGGTGGCCAAACCATTCTTTACCAAATATTAGATATTATACGAAAAACATTTCCCATCAGGAGCTGTACGCGATACAGGAAGAATTTTTCAAATCGGAGTTTTAGAAGCAGAAATATCGGGGAAAACACAATTTACCTTTACGTCCCCTAGCGGAAAGTCTATGAATTTCTTGAAAAATTTCAAATTATATGAAAAACATGTCGTACAGGAAACACTATCCAATTAAGAAGGAAGTTGTCAAATCGGAACATTAGAAGCAGAGATATTGACAAAAATAGGATACACATCTACGCCACTTGGAGGAGAAACCATGCAACATTTTTAGAAGAAAATATTCCGAGAAGGTTTATCGACGTGAGCAGCATCGGTCCCTGAACGAATTTTTTCAATCGAGATTTTACAAGCTCAGATTTTGTGGCAAATACATCAGTAGCAGAAATTAAAACTTATGCCCTATGGTTGCCGAACCGTTCTTTACCAAAAATTAGAATTTATATCGAAAAGATTTCCCACCAGGAGTTGTATCCGCTGAATTTTTTTTTTCTCAAATCGAAGTTTTAGAAGTAGAGATATCGGGGGAAACGGAATTTACTTTTACCACTCCCCCAGCGGAAAATGTATGCGTAACTTTAAAAAGTGACTATACCTAAAATACTCTTCGACATAAATGGAATCGAAAGGTAAAATAATTTTTTCAATCGGACCTTTAGAAGCAAATATATGGAATAAAATGTATTTTGAATTCGATATCATCTGAATTTACGCCCTCTAGTGGCGAAACTGTACATCCTTAAAAAAAAAAAACACGAAATAAAGGATCATCATTCGCTTATTTCAAGCTTCCCAATGCAAAAAGAATTTTTCAAATCGGACTAATAGTTACAGAGATATGGTGTCTACAGACAGACGGACGGACGGACAAACCGATGACATATGCACGATTTTTTACAAAAGACGTACTAAAAAGCCGAACTGAATCATTGTCAGTATAAAAGTTTTCTAGAAATACTTAATCGGTGATTTGTTGTACCACAGTGAAGTACGGTGGGTAAGTTGCTGCAAAAAGGGTTAGAAGGTCTTTGAACTTCAAGATGAAATTAAAACATTTATGACGGAAAAATTAAAACCTGTACCAGAACCTTGATTCTGTTGGGTTGTCTGATTTTGCGTTTTTAACCGATATAACTGAGCTTCCAGTTTTCTAAATGTAAAAAAAGCAAGGAAACGAAAAACTTGACCACTTTTTCTGTCTTTTAATCAAAATTAGAGCTGCTCAAGAAACACCTACGAGAAAATAATTTGCCGGCCCTGTAGCCGAATGGTTAAAGGCGCTGGCATCTGACAGTTCGTCTGAGATAGGGTCCACAGTCGAGTCCCGGTTGCAGTATGGGTGGTGCGTTTGTGTTATGATACTGGCTCTCCCATGGAACCACTGGTTCCAAATTAAGGACAAGGGACTGCATGTAGCCACATGAGTTGCTAATGGTAAACCATTAAGACAAAAGAAATACATTCAGTTTTTCGCATTTTCCGTGCTGTGTGTATTTGTAGAAAACTATGTCGGATAAGTTTAATTTCTCTCATAAATATTGTTTTGACAGTATGATGATGTTTTAAAATAAGTTTAGCAAACGATTTATTTTATTGCTTTGGAAAAAAATTGTTTCAGCATCTATTTGAAGCTGTCGTTGATGAGGTTGATGCGAATATATAAATACCGGCCCTGTGCATAGGCATAGCGTTACCAAAAAATTCGAGAGCAGGGCACGAATAAGTGCAAACTGATGGTTTCCTTTTGGGGAAAGGCCATACTGGGAAATATGATAGTTTTTTCCGTAAATGTAAAAAATTTGGATCTTTTAAGTGCATAAACCAATATTTTCTGTTATGCATTAATCTTCAACCACAACTGATAATGAAAGACGACGGATAATAGACCAGCGTATTTTTGACGAAATGCTATGTTTTCGGGAAATAAAGCCATCTCTTCTTTTACAAATTCTTTTAAATATTACAAATCTTTTTGCGGATATTAAGTTGGAAAGAAAGTAATGTCCGATGACGAGGTACCCGAAATCGAAGCCCCGGTCATGGCGCGCCTTGGCTGCTGAGATTGGGCAGCACACTGGCAGGACATTACTAGGTAGGTGGTTTAAGTCAGTGGAAGTTAGCCGTCAGGAGGCGACGAGTGTAAGAGCCAGTAACATGAAAGTTGACAAAGAGCACATCCGCCATTGCATGCTGTATGAGTTTCTTCGTGGCAACATCCCCGCAAGTGCAGCACGGAACATTACCAGTGTGTACCCCAATGCCATATCACATCGTCAGTGCTGTCGTTGGTTCAAACGGTTTCGAGAGGGAAATTTTGAGCTGTCAGACAGTCCAAAACCCGGAAGACCCGCAACAGTCAATATGGACATGCTGAAGACCTTGGTGGAAACCGAACCACGTGTGACCACGTGGGAGTTGACCGAACAGCTGGAGAATACCCACACGAGCATTATCACGCACTTGCGTCAACTTGAGAAGGTGCAGAAGAGGGGAGTTTGGGTGCCCCATCAACTGAGAGTTGAGCAAAAAGCAAATTGCATGAGTGCATGCTGTTCTCTGCTTGCTTAAACGTGACCAAGTTGAACCGTTCTTGGACCGCATTGTGGGAAGTGACTAGAAATGGGTCTTGCATGGCAATGTCAGCGCCGGGAAACAGTGGTGGGACCCAAAATAGAAGCCTATGCTGACTCCCAAAGTCAGCTTACACCCACGTAAGGTCTTGCTGTCCGTTTGGTGGGATATGCGGGGTTTCGGTTCTTCTGAGGTGCTGCCGGACAATACCATTATCACTGCCAATGGCTACTTCCTGCAGCTCGACAATGTGCACGCATCACTCACGTTGAAACGACCGGCATTGCTGAACGTTAGGGGCGTCCTCCTACAGCAGGATGGAGCGAGACCTCACACAGCACGGGTGACCGATCAAAAGATCAGGGACCTCGTTGAGGAGGGGGAGCTGCTGTTGCGCCCAGCCTATTCCCAGACATTGCCTCAAGCGACTACTACCTTTTCCTGTCGTTGCAGTATTTCTTGGACGGACAGCGGTTCACCAACAGGGACAATATTGAAGGCGCACTTACTCACTTCTTTGCGTCCAAGCCGCCACAATTCTACAGGGACGGTATCCAACAGATACCCAGACGATGGGAGCACGTCGTGGCAAACGATGGCAACTACATTTTGCACTGATTTGTACTTGTATATACGGTAAGTAGCCTTTTTCTGTTGCTTTGCGTTGGCAGACATTACTTGTTTTCCAACCCAATGCGTTAATAATGTCTCATAATGAGTTCTGTACATTGATAGCATTCTGCCGTGATTTTACTTCCTCACAAAACCGAATTAGAGCCAAATCTAAAAGGCGAGCATGACTATGTGTCTGTGTGTAACACTCTTGATTCTTCCTCTTTGACCTTCGTAGTGACTCCATTAAACCTTCATTCATATTTGCTGCGCCATAGTAGATTTGCCCTAGCATTTGAATTTTCTAAGGTTAGGGAACACGTACCCCTCCGTGCCCCTTTCTCCCGACACGACGTCTATGGCCGAGGGGGTCTGGTACCTCATACCGTAAGTCCTAGTTGTTATCATCAACCATTGAAACCGTAAAAATTTCCTTTTTTTCTGACAGTCTTCTGTGTAACTTACATTTTGCACAAATTTTCTGCTACCAAAATTAAATTTTCGGCTGTAGTCATAAATAAATATTTTAAATTGCAACCGTTTCTGTGTTTCTTTAAAAGAGAGATTAAAGAAATTACATTAGCATCGGAATAAATTCTTTATGCCGAACACTTTGTTTATTACCATAATGAATCGTTAATTCTAAAATTTGGGATGCCAACAGATGTTCGATGATTATCACATTAAACGTCGTGTGACCTTTTTAATAAAAAAATGTGTTCACTGTATCAGACAATTCGGTTAAAATCTTCCTTGTTTCTCACCTGAAACTAACTGAAAACTTTGCGTGATCAAGAAAACAAGTGCAATATATGGAACTGAATCTTATTCCACAAAGCATGAAGTTCTGTAACAGACATAGTTTTTTTAAAAGTGGATGTTGTTCAAAGAAATAAGTTCGGCATAATGAGAGAGATAAAAGCAAGAAAAAAACCCAGCAAGATAGATCTTTATTTGTTCAGAGTTAAACACAGTCTTCGGTGTACGTTTTTTTCGTTTAGGTGTAAAATTATTATTTCAGAAGGTAGATGGATTAAAAAATAGAATAGACTGTAACCATCCTGATCTCCTGTCTGTACTTGAATTTATTAACACATCATTCAATTAAATCCCCGAAATTAAATAGTATTCCGAAAACAGAAGTATTGTAACCTTTTGATTCTAGTGAATAAGACGATCATCTGTTCTGCTAAATTCTCCTTAATTTTCCAAAATAGATATTTTTTCCCAAGTAAATGAGACGAACTCAAAAGTTTTAGGTGTCAGTTAAGGTGATCAGTGTATCATTTTCAAATGAGACAACCGTTATATCTTTTTGGTCTGTAAGGTGAACGCAACATCTGAGTCGCCAACTTGAGGAACTCATCATTTCTGGTAGCTGTGAAACTAACGGCACGTTTCAGTTTTTTCAGATAATGATTGAATCCGACATCTTGCGTATCAGTATGAAAGACGAACGTGTAATATTTATAAGGAACAAATTTGAATAACGTTGTAGCCTTTCATTGGTAAATGAGGTGAACGTAACATTTTGTATGTAGGTAAGGGAAGGCGAATGTATTACTTCCGGTGGCAGTAAGACAAACGTTACAGTTTTGTTGTCATTTACCAATTTTAGATATAAACAAATGACGGAAATATATCAGTAAATGGGACGAGCGCATTGTTTTAGGTATGTATAGGGGTATATCATTGTGTCATTTCTGTTATAGGTAAGTTAGAGGAACGAAACATTTTGTGTCTTTAAGTTAAGCCAACGTATTTTTTGCATTCAGTGAAACGAAAACTTTCTTTTGTCCGTCAGTAAAGTAATTATACAATTTTTGTTATGAGATATTGAGATGAACGTAATAATTTTTGTACCAAATAAATTAGGCGAATGTGAAACATATTTGATGTGATGATAGAAGCGTAGAGTTTACGTTTCAGTGAAACTCATACATTCTTTCTTTTCGGTATGAGCTAAGATATGCTCACAGGAGCTCCGAGTGTATAGGTGAGAAAATTTGCACGTTAGTAAATTTACAGTGGAAAATATGTTCATATACGTTGCATAAGGTTTCTTTGCAAAGAAACTGAATCTGAAAAAGACGGAGGTTCTTCATTAGAAGCGTATGTTTCTGAAAGCATTACAATAAGCGGTAAAGATTTTACTCCACTCCAGAATTGTAAATTTCTCGAATAAAACGGATTTGCATATGTTTATTGATCGAATATTTTTTGTTTCATTTAGTAGATTATATATTTAAAACAAGCTTCTTTGGATAACTGGTTAGGCGAGGATGTGAAATCATTCATAACACACCGTATTATGTCGACCGTAAATCATTTCAAGATGTGCGTGTGTTCACATCAGTTAACGCAATAACGCCGTTGAGAAATAAATGCCTTCACTGACCGACACTTTTCCATGCATCATGTTTGTAAACAACAAAGCCAGGAGAAGACCTCGTTCGACTGAAGGATGAATTACTGTGGCTGCCTGCCTTCCGATTGCACCAGCTACCGGAAACGAAAAATGATTTGCTATTATTCTCATTCTGCAGACTGATTGACTGACTGACTGTAGGATTTCGCATTTCGAGCTCCACAACAAAGAAAAGCATCAACAGACTGTTACAAAATCTGCAAATTAGCGCCCTAACATTTCTCCACTCTCGCTTTCAACTGTGATAGAAGCGAAAACTAATCTACAGAAAGGAGGCGACAAAGAAAGAAGAGGAACACGCTTCGCGTAAATGATACGGTTGAATTTCCACTTTTCCCACTGCCGTATGTGTGTGGATCGACAATGCCCTTCTTTCTATTCAATCGCTTTCCAGTGAAGTGAATTGAGAAAAAACTGTGCTTTTAACATTGCTTAGTAACAGCTGAAAATTCAGATCGTGGCAAATAAGAGAAAATCAATTTCACTGTTCATAACACATTGACCATTTGCTTTATCATTCACTTTACTTCATATCACACAATTTCTCTCACTCAGTTTAATGTGTTTAAAGTAAATATGGTTTGTAAAGGGAAATGAACCGATGATTTCACATTAAAGAAAGCGGTGTACCATTGTTCAATTAGTTTTGGAATAGTTGTTGATTAGCTTGCTTTTGGGAAACAATTCATTCCCTAAGGGGCAACTTTAAATTAATACACCTTTGGTACAGGTTTTATATTACATTTTGGAATCCTTTCTCAACGAAAATTTAAAAATAGAATGTTTTAAATTCCTAAATGAATATGATTCCGCCCTCATTTGTGAAACTAACCTTACACAAAACGCCTGCTTTCATGCTAAAATTATGAAACTTACAGATCGAATAATTCCTTAAAAG
This sequence comes from Macrothele yani, assembly GCA_039090855.1. Taxonomy (NCBI): domain Eukaryota; kingdom Metazoa; phylum Arthropoda; class Arachnida; order Araneae; family Macrothelidae; genus Macrothele; species Macrothele yani. The sequence goes on along the minus strand of CM077025.1, from coordinate 159,426,078 downwards.
AAAAGAAAAGAAAAGAAAACAAAAAGAGCAGTGAAGGTTTCTGTAAAAATGATCTCATTCAGATAATCCCATCTTCCTCTCAACTGCCTTGATACTCATGTATAACTCCCAAAACTTGTCGAGAGAACATTCAATTGATACATACAGTATATTAAGCTTAATGCGTAATTGCATTCAAGTCAGTGACCTGAAAGGAGTCTTCTCAGATAAAATAGCGGCTATCGCTGCCGGAGATTGAATTGTAAATACGACTATTAATGACACATATAACTTCCGTATCAGAAGTAGATACGTCAAGGAATTTTTAAAGCTTCTGAGCGGAAAATTATACTACGATGGTGTAACTGAGCCCATTCATTCTCTATACAGCTTGTGTCGTCCAGATATTATTGGCTTTGTGGTGTTCAAGATTAAATTTTTTTTTCTGTGGATTAAAGCTCAGTTTTGCTTTAACTTGAATCACAATGCCATCCTCATGGAGGATGGGTTTGAGTAAGACGAATCCATGGAGGACGGGATTCATAGCACCTGAACTGCTACGAATTCTGTCTTCCCCTCAAATATCAGTTGACTGGAAAAACATCCGACTTATTAACAACGCAGATATCCAGACATTCTCAGACATCTCCGCGCCAGCTCAACCATATACTGCTGGCTCAGAATTTATTTACATCTTCCAGGGTGTGTTCGATCATTCCAATAGGATTTAAAAACCGTTTCGTAACACATAAACATTTCTTTCCTGGCTCAAAGAGTTAGTAAGAAAGAAGAATTGTACGTCGTATATATAAAAAACAAAAGACAGACGACATCGAATCTTCGGTTATAATCAGCACGCCGTTTGAATAGTTTTCCACGCGAATAAAATTTATCAAAGTCGTTCCAAATAAACATTGTTAAAAAAATCGATCGGATTTCTACAATCGATAAAACATCCAGAAATAGAAACAGCTACTTAATTCCACCAGCGGCTAAAAATGATGTTACGAAAATTAACAAATGTCTCACAAAAAGTATCTCATAGAAGAAGGAAGGTATCAGAGACAAACATATTTTGAAATCGAACAGTTAAAAAAAAGAACTATAGAATGAAACATAACATAACTCAACGCCTTCTGGTGGAAAAATTTTGCATAGTGGGAAAGTTGAAAATAGGCAAAAAATATTCTTCATGGAAAAAGCAATACTAAGGAAAAATAACTTTTCAAATATGTCTCCCGGAAGCAGAGACAGCGAGAAAAAGGTATTGTCCTTTATGCCCCCAAGCGGGAAATCTGTGCATTATTTAAGGACGATAATGCTCCACATCTCTATTGCAGGGAATGGCGTACAGTAAAAAAGAAATTTCTCATTAGGGTTTTTTTTTTTATTGGAGGTCTAACGACCAGCGTTAACAACTCAATGGGCTATAAGCAGTCAGCCGTCCCTAATTTAGGGTCACTGGTTCCAGGGAAGGGAGAGTTCCAGTGCCGTAAGACAAACACAACATCCATGCCTCACCGGGATTCGAACCCGGACCCCCTTTCGGACGAATGATCAGAGGCCATCGCTTTGACCACTGCGCCACCGGGGCAGCAATAGGGTTTTGAGAAGCGGAGATGTAGCTGCAAACAGAAGTACACAAATACCACCTAGCGACAGAACTGTGAGCTATAAAACTCCTCAAATAATAGCCTAAAATATTCCACAAGTTTAGTAGCATCCAGCGTTGGAAGACCTTTTTAAATCGGACATTTAACACTCCTTCTGGCGGCCAAACCATTCTTTACCAGAAATTAGAAATATAGGTAAAACATTTCCCATCAAAAGTTGTTTCCGATACAGGAAGAATTTTGCAAATCTGACTTTTAGGAGCAGATATATCAGGGAAAACGCAATTTACCTTCACGCTCCTAGCGGAAAATATATGCATTACTTGAAAAATGAAATAGTACCTAAAAAAGAATTCATTATAAATGAAATCAAAAGGAAGAAAGAATTTTTTCAGTCGGGTATTTAGAATCAAATATATGAAATAAAATGTGTTTTGAATTCAATATCATCCGCATTTACGATCTCTAGCGGAGAAGTTGTGCATAAGAAAACCAGAATGCAAAGATCATCATTCCCACATTTCAAGCTTCCCAATGCAAAAAGAATTTTTCAAATTGGACTTATAGTTGCAGAGATATGGTCTGCCCAGGCGGACGGACGGACAAATCGGTAGCACAAGCACGATCTTTTTTATCAAAGACGTGCTAAAAATGTAGGACATTCCTAAACTGCAAAAATTTAAAAAAATGCTCCAAATTTAAAAAAATGCTCCGGCCATACACTGATGAATTCATGGAAAACGAAGGAGGACATTTCTTTCCCAAAGTTGGATTAAGTAAAAATATAGGAATAAAAATATGCTAACCTGGGGTTTTGTTAAAAATTTCAAAGAAAATAAAATACCTTACATTCATGAACAAATCCGTATTGTTTACACTACTGAGGACACATGTGAGGCTTTTGCTAGCCTAGAGTATTAATTCACAGTCAGTGAGAGTATTGGGGTCCCATCTCACACAAATAAAATCATGTCATGTGTCACCTTCATATTCTTTTCCTCGGCTGATAAAGATCAAATCTCCCCAGGCCTCTTCAAGGGGCATAAGACCTCTGTTATTAGAAAACAAACTAAATAAATAAAAAATAAATGAATAAATAAACTAGAAAGGACCACATTAATTCCCGAGCCCCTTGAAGCTTCTTTCTCCCAGATTTATAACAGCTCACATATATTTTGTGCTATTTTCTCACTTCAACACTTTTCCAAATCTTGGAAGATTGCTGACATCACCGTATCTCAAACCCGGGAGTAATAATATAATTTCTCAGAATTACTTGCGTATTTCAATCTACAATTTCTTTTCTTTCAAAAGTTTTGGAAAAAGTATTACTTGGTAGGATCAGTATGTCCGTATCATTAAATAATGTCATCCCAGGATTTCTATATGGATTTATCAGAAATCATTTTCCTATACATGAGCTCGTTCGCATTGATAAACAAATTATGAGGCCTCAAATGAAAATGAGAAAATAAGGTTTGTCCTTTCAGATATTTCAAAGGCTTTCGATAAAGTTCGGCACAAAGGTTCGTCACATAAATCAAATTAACTTAACTTTCCTAAACGGGTAGTTCATTTTACCAAACCCTTTAAGACAGACAGATCATTTTCTGCAAATATATATAATTGCAGACCATCTTTTTGTCTTGTTGAAGTATGCACATCTCAGGGCAGTGTTTTCACTCTTGCTTTATTTCTTTCGTACTTATCTAACACACCAATAAACAAAGACGAATAAACTCTAGCTCCTTACGTAGATGGCACTGCAATAATTTCTCAAACCCAGAAACAATGCTGTAATAATTTTTCAAACCCAGAAACATTAATTGCTAAATTAAAGTTTGGCCCCAGTCAGTTATGAATTTTCTATGAAAGTGGAAAACAAAATTTAATCCTGCCAAGGCAAAGGCAATAAACTTCTGTAAAATTAGAATTCGACGAAATTTTAGAGAATTTTCTTAGGTATAAATCTTTAGTCTTAAGCCAAAAGATATTTCCATTCAACAAAATAAACTTCACGATGCTACTTTTTATTAAAACTTTACTTGGGCAATGCATTTTAAGTACCCTTTTGAAAGCCAAAAAGTTGCGATGTGTTTTATATCACCGAATTAGAGAAAAAAGTACATTTCCTTAAAAATTAAGTTAGTAATTTATAATACATATTGTCCCCCACTATCACTTCACGCCTGTTCGTGCCTATGCGACCCCACTTAGTGAGGTCTTACAGCGGATTTTTCTTCGTTAATCGGAGGCGATCCACCTTTTATTCACAGTTATGAAATTCTGAAAAAATTAAGTACCGAAATTTTCTCGTAACTTACTTACTCACTCATAATGAATTTTTCTGAGGAACTTGATGAGTTTTTCAATGAATTACTAATTGCGGAATATTATAACATTTATTTGTTGTGTAAACGTTGTGAATATGACAATGATAAAATAGAAACTATTAAAAAGGCCTAGGCCTAGGGCCTATGAATTAATATTTCGTGCCTAAGAAAAATCCCAATATTATTAACTTGATTTTCTGTGTAAACGTTGTGAATATAGCATTGGTAGAATAAAAACTGGTAAAAAAGCCTAAGCCTAGGCCTAGGGCCTGTGAATAAATATTTCGTGCCTAAATAAAAGGGTAATTATTAACTGGATTTGATGTGTAAACGATTTGAATATGAATCTTTTAGAATAAAAACTGTTAAAAAGGCCTATGCCTGTGGCCTATGACTTTAATATTTAGTGCCCAAGTAAAAGCGCAATGCTATTGACTTGATTTGATACGTAAGCGTTATGAATATGAAGTCGGCGGATTAAAAGCTGTTATAAAGACCGAGGTGTAGGGCCTATGAATTAATTAAGTAAAAGAAAAATATTACAAATTTGACATGTTTTGTAAATATTTAGTACCTAAGTAAAAGTGCAGCGTTATTAAAAAATCCCCCCTTATTATCTTTTCGTGAACACAGCAATTTTTGCTTGGCTTACACAGAACGTTTTCTTGAAATTTGTTTGGAGTTCCCAATTCAATTCTCAATATATGCCAGGAAACGGCAATCTTTATACCCCCCCCCCCCCCACCTCCTCGAACTTATGTGGCCAGTTGCCCTAAGTATGAGCCGACATGAAAAGTCAGACAAACAAAAGAGTTTCTTCACATCGTTAGGCACCTTGGGGAAACTGCCACACATAATTCGGAAACTTGGAAAACTGTCACACCAGAAAACTGCCACACATTCAAAGTGTTCCTCGGAGGAATAGCAATTTGTGCTGAAAGATGTGTGGCAGTTTTCCTGTGTGGCAAATCGTGTGTGTGTGTGTGAAGGGAGAGTAAAATGTCTAGTTTTTGGTTGGGTTTTTTTTTTCTTTAATTTTTCTCGTTCTGAGACGTACTGGGCTTGTCTCCAGTTCCCGCTCCTGGTACAAAGAGCTGTGGGGCTAGTGCTTGTTTATTGATTGTACCTCAACTCAGCCATTTCGAGTCATTTCAGGTTAACATGGATATTAGGGTAGTCCTTATTTGCATTGTGCAAAAATTTTCGAAATGGTTTCCTAAGTACTCCCTGTATTCCCAAATTTTGTTCCTTTATTGAAGAGAATTAAAAGGTTTAAATTTGAAATGAATGAGGTAGTATTAACACGTGCTGCATTCAAACGGAATCTGAAGAAATCATCATTTCTTATTGGCTTTCCTCCTAAAATATCTATAACCGTTAAAATAAATAAAATAACTGCAAATAACAAACACTTCATCAATTTTAAATACTATGATAAAAGATAATTTACAAAACCGTTAAATTATATTTAGTATTTCAGCTTGTTAATTTTACGTAATTAAACTGCATTACTTCAGAAACTAATAACTACAGGATTATTTCAATATTTTTAACCCTTGTTCAGGATAATTTCGGTAATAGACTCGTGCAATCCGGGAAGAAAGAACCAGAAAGAAGGTTTAGTACTGCAAACTGATTACATGTCAAAAGTAGCTTATTGCAATTGATATGTACACATTACTTAAATACATGGTGTACAGAAAATACACACGGAAAAACCCATAGCTATTATAAAAATTGTCTATGTTTCTCAGATTCCGTTATTTTATCATTAAATTATTTCATCAGCTTTATTACTTATTCTGCCTTGTTATTTACCACATGTAATAATCAGATTGTTTGCTGCCATCGTATATAATCCTCGTGATCCTTCCAGTAAGTTGGATCTCGAAAATAAAATTAATTTTGGCAATTTATGTGATATTTATTCTGTTGGCATGTCTTTGTAGATTAAATTTTAAATTTGGACCAGCTACTAAATTAATACATTACTGTAAGGGTCGCCCGTAATCGAACTGTCAAATATGAATTTATGTACTTTTAATATTGTGATGAACACGTGCGGACGGACGTTTCATTCCGCCATTTTGTTGTTTCAGATAAGAACTGATATTCTTCACCACCCACGTGGTACGATTTTAATCCTATGGGGGATTAAGAGAGGGGTGCATGAACACCTGGGGCATCTGACCTTGAAGAGTCAGCTGCTCGAGTGCTTCTGTTAAACAAGTTGTCATACTGCTTTTGTATACGTGCAAGGTTGTAATCCCCTGCGGGTATCCGACGACATTCCTGAGTACAGGTATTTCACGTGCTGACCGGGAAAACCAGTTTTTCTTGCGCATGCGTGATAGAGGACAGAAAGGGCGAGGAGGATTAAGTGAGACAGTTGAGCTTCGGTCGTCAAGGAGAGAGGGTCCTGGTTTGGACACCAGTTTCTGGCGGAAGGACTGCGGTTATCGCAGACGTGCAGCGTGGTGAACGGGAAGGAGGATTCCTTCGTCCACCGGGTATCGCGGAAAGAATTGTGGAAAGGTAGCACGTGGTCAGCACGGGAACCTGAGCGGAAAATCATCGGAAACCCGTGAAGCAAATGTTATCGGAATAATAGTCTTGTTGTTGTTTTTATTTCCGTGTACTGGACTGTGTTTGTCGAGGTAATTATTCTTCTACACAAGGACGCCTTCAGCCGCCTTGATAGCCAGACTGTATAGTAAAGGCGAGGCGGTAGCTCGCTATACGGCGGGAAACAGAAGGTATTATCTAAGAATGGATATGTCTGGCCCTACAGCCAGATAAAGTGGCGCAATCGACAGGATCAGCCTGAAAGCGAGCTCATGAATGACGTGAATGGCGACACGTGTGAAGAAGGAACAACGGACTTTTTGTGAAACTTCCAGTGACCGAATGGCAGAACTCTGACGACGTGCCGACCGGAAGAAAGAGACACCAGCGTGCTAGCCGAGATAAGGTATCCATCGTGTCGACTAATACAAAGACAGTGTGCACCTCAGCGTACGGAAATCCCAAGCCGGACGAGGACTTACAAGCAAGACAACAGAAGGGGGCCTGAGTGCTCCGGTAACGTACCACATTTTTTTTTCTGAGATTATTTCTGTGTCTTTGCCTGTGCATTTGGTATAATTTAGGGTTAAGAGTAGAAGTTCTCATCATGTTACTAGAAAGGAAAGGGAAAGCTAATAATTAGATACTCTCAGAGTAAAGCATTGTAAAAGTAAAATTTTGTAACAGTTAATTTTATGTCAGTTGCTAGAGAATGCGAAGTGCCAAAATATTTTCGTTAAGTAATGAGTGTTTAGATAAGTCGAGATTTCATGTTTACGATTTAAGAAATTTGAAGCTAAAATAGCGTAGTGATTTTTTTTACGTGTAGCGAAAGAGACAGAAGGAATATAAGTATTCTGAGTAAAACAGGATAATAGATGTTCGGGTAATGCATGAAGGTAGAGATAGGTTAGAAACAAAACAAGAAGCAGATTAACCTTCGATGATTTAATGCGGAAGTTTGCATGATTTCTTTTCTTATTTCTTTGCATGAGTGTATTTTTTGAATGTGTATTGTAGTGTATTATCATGACTGAGCTTTTGGAAGGGAAAGTTGAGGATAATTTAGACGCGGACAACGAAGGGAATAGTATTCTTAGCGATTCAGAATTAGATTCTAGAAAAGAAGTAAGCATTAATATGGAAGACAAGAAAAATAATCCAGCTAGAATGGAATGGGAATTTCAATTTAAAATGCTTGAGATAGAAGAGAGAAAGGCTGAGAGGGAACAAAGAATGCTAGAGTTACAATTAGCGGATAGAAAAGAAGAAAGGGAATTTGAGTTAAGAAAATTAGAATTAATTAATGAGAAAGAGAAGGAGTCTATTAAAAGTAAAAATGAGGGTAAGTTGGCCGACTACATGAGAATCTTAGAAAGAACTTTACCCAGAAGTCCCGGTAAGCCGGAAGAAATTCTGGACTTCTTTGATTCGTTAGAAAGGGCATTTGTATTACACTCAGTACCGGAAGAAATGAAAGGTCGTTTGGTGATAGCCTTATTCAATTCAGAATGTGTGAACCACTTATTTCGTCGTTTAACCATAGAGCAGTACGATAAGTACGAAATAGCTAAGGAGGCAATTTTGGTGGAATGCCATTTGACTCCGGATATTTATTTGAGACAATTTGAGGAGATTAGTAAGAACAAAGGGGAAAGTTACTTGCAGTTAGCCGGACGTATTAAGAGGACCATAACATACTACATTAACAGTAGTGAAGTGAAAGAGTTCGATCAGTTGGTCAATTTGTTGGTATGCGACAAATTCAAAACTTTGTTGTCCCCAGAACTGAAGACCTACATTCTTCAAAGAGGTTCCGTAGGGAAGTTAGTTCCTTCGACAGAATTAGGAGAACTTTGTGATTTATACGAAAGTCACGTGGGAGCTATGGGAATAGAAGTAGGAAGATGCAAACCCAGTCATCCCTCGGGAACGTATTTCAAAGGAGGTCAATCCGAAGCCTGGAAGAAGGGAAGTTTTCAGACAGGCGGAAATCAGTTGAAAGGAAAGTTTTCCGGGACAGATCAGAGCATCGGGCATAAGCCAGGTTACTCAGCGGCGAGGCCTATCGTAGGAAATACCAGTTTGGATAAGGGAATTATATGCTTTAGATGTGGAGTAGTAGGGCACCGTAAAGCAAACTGTAACCAGAAGGCATCCCAGAGTACTCCCAGCTCTCGCTCTCAGAATTGGAGGAAAGACCCCCCAAATAAGGTAAACAGAGTAGCGATGGGACAAAGGGGAGCCGAAAATGTTTCAGAGAGAAGGATAGAGCCGGTAGAGATAAGTGATGATAAAAGAATGACAGCTAAGGTAGATAGAGTTTTAGGCCAGGAAGGAAGTCAGAACGAGGTAATAGAAATTCCGGTAGGAGAAGTGAAAAGGGTTAAGTCGGAATGCGGAAAGAGCACCGAAATCCTTATTGACTCAGGCGCGGAGGTGAGTTGTGTAAGAGGAGGGTTACTTGGCGAAGAGCTGTTGGAACCAAAGGGTAGAATAATTTTAAGAGGCTTCGATGGTAGTCAGGGAGAGTTTGCAATTAAACAATTGAATCTCCGATTAGATGAAGAGGGATTAGAAACAGGAGAAGCGCCAGAAAGTTTTTGTGAAGTGATGTGTGCAATTGTTCCTAATCTGGTAAACAGGGTAATTATAGCAGCGGAGGATTACCAGCGCATGAAAAGTTTAAGGGAAGCTACTCCGATGTGGGCAACCTCGTGTGAAAAGGCGTTAGAGTTAGGGAATAGGCCGGATGTGCCTCCAGAAACTGAGACTGGCGAAGCGCTAGTCGAAGAAGAGGATATTCTAGGAATGGAAAGCCCGGCGATCACAGATATTTCAGCGGAGGAGGAGCAAGCGCGCTTGGTAGGTAAACCGTGGCTTGAAGGGCAAAATAGCCCCAGGATATTAGCGCTCAGTACTGGAGGCGGCGAGGAGAATCACCGAGGGCAACCGCAGGTCGACCAATCAGGAGAGGCAAAGAGAGCTAGCGAGGGAACAGGAGATAGCGTTACTGATTCGGATACGAGTGAAGCTCAGGAGAGTTCAGACAGACGCTTGTTTACAGAGCAACAAAAGAGGTGTATGACGTTAGCAGCCGCTAGAAATGAGGCGGAAAATGGCAGAGGTGGTTATCTCTATACGGATGGAATGTTGTATAATCGGGAGCCAGTGTTGGGACAGGTTACGCTACAGTTGGTAGTTCCTGAAGAGCGGAGGGCGCAAGTGTTAAAGCTGGCACACGATTCGGTTTTTGGCGCGCATTTAGGCCACAAGAAGACCCTAGAGCGGATTAGATATTCTTTCTACTGGCCTACCTTGAAGAAAGATGTGCGTAGACATTGTGATGTATGCGAAGCGTGTCAGTTGAGACGTCCCATCACGAGGGCAGACAGGGTTCTGATTGAGGCAGTTAGGAGACCCCCAGACCATTTCAGGTTGTTAATGTGGACTTAATCGGACCGATTGAACCACCGTCGAGCAAGGGTCTCCGGTGGATATTAGTGATGGTAGATCAGCATACTAGGTGGCCGGAAGCCGTATGTCTGACTTCATTGAATGCCCGGAGCACGTGCGACGCACTACTGGAAATTTTTCAGCGCACAGGGATTCCGGAGGTAGTAGCGATGGACCGGGGCACAAATTTTGTGTCGGGGTTGACACAAGAGATCCTAAGGCGTCTAGGGTCGACTCCTAGGTTCTCCGTCCCGGGAAATCCCGCCTCGAACGGTCTTGTCGAGCGATTCAACAGAGTTTTGAAAGGAATGCTGCATCATGTGATAAGGGAGGAGCCTCGGCAGTGGCATAAGGCTTTGCCATATTTATTATGGGCCTATAGAGAGGTTCCCAATGTTACAACGGGCGCGGCCCCGTTTCAGTTGCTATACGGGCGAGAGCCCATTGGTCCGCTGGCCATTCTGAAGAAAAATTGGGCGGGGGAATGTAGGCTGCCCGTTGGCATATCAGTATCAGCGGAGCAGTACCTGCAGCAAATGAAGGAGCGCATGGAGAAGGCGGCTCAGCAAGTGGAGGAGGTGGCGGTGGAACAGCAGCGACGGTATACGTCGTATTATAACCGTCGGCTGCGACAGAGGTCCTTTCAAGTGGGAGACCAGGTGATAGCCCTGATCCCGGACTCCAAGAACAAGGTGTATGCTAGGTGGACCGGCCCAGTGCACATAACTGAGAAACGGGGGTCCAATAGCTATGTAGTTGAACTAGGAAACGGGCAGCTTCAGCATGTACACGTGGGGAAGCTAAGAGAGTTTAAGCCCCGGATCAGTGTAGTCGGAGTGATTTTTGAGACCGATGAGGAGTTCGGCAAAATTAAGGAGGCTCCGGTGAGGAAAACGGAGGAAGCAAAAGAACCTGAGGAAATCAGGATAGATAGGGAAAGGATAACTCGGGAACAACTTAGGGAGTTACAGGAGCTGGTGAACAGCTCGAAGAAGTTCTTTTCGGGAGAAGTGGGAGAGACGTCAGTGGGGAAGCACGCAATTACACTCAAGCCGGAAAGCGTACTTCGTACCCAGCACAGGTACAAGGTGCCACAATCGATGCAGAGAGCAGTGGAGAGCCAGATCCAGGAGTTGTGGGATCGTGGGATGATTGAAGAATCAAAAGAAGAGTATAGTCATCCGGTAGTATGTGTGGCTAAGAAAAATGGAGAGGTTCGGATGTGTGTAGATTACAGAATGTTAAATTCTCACACTGTTCCGGACGCATTTCCGATGTCTCATATCCCAGATTTGTTGGCGAAGGTGGGGGCAGCCCGGTATATTACTACGCTTGATATGTTAAAGGGGTACTATCAAATCCCAATGGACCCCGACAGTAGAAAGTATACCACTTTTGCAACGCATAAGGGGCTCTATCAATGGAAAGTAATGCCCTTTGGGTTATCAGGAGCTGCGGCTACTTTTCAGAGAGCCATGAATAAGGTTTTGACCCCGCACCAAGACTATGCGATAGCGTACCTGGACGACGTGGCTATTTTTTCTGGCTCATGGGAGGAGCATTTGAAACATTTGAAAGGAGTAATTGAAAGTTTGGAGGCGGCAGGCTTTACGGGAAATTTGAACAAATGCTGTTTCGCCCGTACGGAGGTGAATTACTTAGGGCACGTGGTCGGCTCGGGTCATCATTGGCCGGACCCCGAGAAATTACAGGCCATCAGGGACCTTTTGCCCCCTCAGACAAGAAAGGAAATACGTAGCTTTTTGGGATTATGTGGGTATTACCGTGATTACGTACCTAACTTCGCAAAGATAGCTAAACCTTTAACAGATTGTACAGGGAAAAGGGCGGCAGATAGGGTAGTTTGGTCGGAAAAGTTGGAGGAATCATTCAGGACTCTGAAGGAAAATTTGTGTAAGGCACCGGTTTTAAACACCCCGGATTTCAGTAAGCATTTTATCTTACACACGGATGCGAGTTCCTTTGCGGTGGCATGTTGTTTGAGTCAGAGGGATGAGGAAGGCAACATTAGGCCAGTGGCCTATGCTAGCAAAAAATTAAATGGGACGCAAGCCAGATGGGCGGTCAGCCATCAGGAGGCGTACGCCATAGTATGGGGTTTGCAAAGGTTTGAAGGGTGGATTTTCGGTAACCGGGTCGAAGTTATGTCCGATCACAACCCCCTTACTTTTCTCACCCGTTCCGCATCGCAAAGTTCAAAATTACAGCGTTGGAGTTTGGCTATTTCCCAATTTAATTTATCCATATCTCATGTCGCGGGCAAACTAATTCCTCACGCCGATGCGTTGTCAAGACTCAGTTTTAAAGAGTAGGGCAGCGCCATGGTGAGAATGTTTCACGGCACAGGTGGAGATCCACAGAAGGTCTCAGGGTGGTACAAGTGTATATGTTACATAACGTGCGAGAAGTGAAAAAGTGTATTATGTTGTGTCACCCAAGATCTGCAGGCAAGGAAGAGACTGACTCGAGAATATGGCAAAAGACCGTATCTCTCGTTCATTTGGTGGGGGCCTGTAAGGGTCGCCCGTAATCGAACTGTCAAATATGAATTTATGTACTTTTAATATTGTGATGAACACGTGCGGACGGACGTTTCATTCCGCCATTTTGTTGTTTCAGATAAGAACTGATATTCTTCACCACCCACGTGGTACGATTTTAATCCTATGGGGGATTAAGAGAGGGGTGCATGAACACCTGGGGCATCTGACCTTGAAGAGTCAGCTGCTCGAGTGCTTCTGTTAAACAAGTTGTCATACTGCTTTTGTATACGTGCAAGGTTGTAATCCCCTGCGGGTATCCGACGACATTCCTGAGTACAGGTATTTCACGTGCTGACCGGGAAAACCAGTTTTTCTTGCGCATGCGTGATAGAGGACAGAAAGGGCGAGGAGGATTAAGTGAGACAGTTGAGCTTCGGTCGTCAAGGAGAGAGGGTCCTGGTTTGGACACCAGTTTCTGGCGGAAGGACTGCGGTTATCGCAGACGTGCAGCGTGGTGAACGGGAAGGAGGATTCCTTCGTCCACCGGGTATCGCGGAAAGAATTGTGGAAAGGTAGCACGTGGTCAGCACGGGAACCTGAGCGGAAAATCATCGGAAACCCGTGAAGCAAATGTTATCGGAATAATAGTCTTGTTGTTGTTTTTATTTCCGTGTACTGGACTGTGTTTGTCGAGGTAATTATTCTTCTACACAAGGACGCCTTCAGCCGCCTTGATAGCCAGACTGTATAGTAAAGGCGAGGCGGTAGCTCGCTATACGGCGGGAAACAAAAGGTATTATCTAAGAATGGATATGTCTGGCCCTACAGCCAGATAAAGTGGCGCAATCGACAGGATCAGCCTGAAAGCGAGCTCATGAATGACGTGAATGGCGACACGTGTGAAGAAGGAACAACGGACTTTTTGTGAAACTTCCAGTGACCGAATGGCAGAACTCTGACGACGTGCCGACCGGAAGAAAGAGACACCAGCGTGCTAGCCGAGATAAGGTATCCATCGTGTCGACTAATACAAAGACAGTGTGCACCTCAGCGTACGGAAATCCCAAGCCGGACGAGGACTTACAAGCAAGACAACAGAAGGGGGCCTGAGTGCTCCGGTAACGTACCACATTTTTTTTTCTGAGATTATTTCTGTGTCTTTGCCTGTGCATTTGGTATAATTTAGGGTTAAGAGTAGAAGTTCTCATCATGTTACTAGAAAGGAAAGGGAAAGCTAATAATTAGATACTCTCAGAGTAAAGCATTGTAAAAGTAAAATTTTGTAACAGTTAATTTTATGTCAGTTGCTAGAGAATGCGAAGTGCCAAAATATTTTCGTTAAGTAATGAGTGTTTAGATAAGTCGAGATTTCATGTTTACGATTTAAGAAATTTGAAGCTAAAATAGCGTAGTGATTTTTTTTTACGTGTAGCGAAAGAGACAGAAGGAATATAAGTATTCTGAGTAAAACAGGATAATAGATGTTCGGGTAATGCATGAAGGTAGAGATAGGTTAGAAACAAAACAAGAAGCAGATTAACCTTCGATGATTTAATGCGGAAGTTTGCATGATTTCTTTTCTTATTTCTTTGCATGAGTGTATTTTTTGAATGTGTATTGTAGTGTATTATCATGACTGAGCTTTTGGAAGGGAAAGTTGAGGATAATTTAGACGCGGACAACGAAGGGAATAGTATTCTTAGCGATTCAGAATTAGATTCTAGAAAAGAAGTAAGCATTAATATGGAAGACAAGAAAAATAATCCAGCTAGAATGGAATGGGAATTTCAATTTAAAATGCTTGAGATAGAAGAGAGAAAGGCTGAGAGGGAACAAAGAATGCTAGAGTTACAATTAGCGGATAGAAAAGAAGAAAGGGAATTTGAGTTAAGAAAATTAGAATTAATTAATGAGAAAGAGAAGGAGTCTATTAAAAGTAAAAATGAGGGTAAGTTGGCCGACTACATGAGAATCTTAGAAAGAACTTTACCCAGAAGTCCCGGTAAGCCGGAAGAAATTCTGGACTTCTTTGATTCGTTAGAAAGGGCATTTGTATTACACTCAGTACCGGAAGAAATGAAAGGTCGTTTGGTGATAGCCTTATTCAATTCAGAATGTGTGAACCACTTATTTCGTCGTTTAACCATAGAGCAGTACGATAAGTACGAAATAGCTAAGGAGGCAATTTTGGTGGAATGCCATTTGACTCCGGATATTTATTTGAGACAATTTGAGGAGATTAGTAAGAACAAAGGGGAAAGTTACTTGCAGTTAGCCGGACGTATTAAGAGGACCATAACATACTACATTAACAGTAGTGAAGTGAAAGAGTTCGATCAGTTGGTCAATTTGTTGGTATGCGACAAATTCAAAACTTTGTTGTCCCCAGAACTGAAGACCTACATTCTTCAAAGAGGTTCCGTAGGGAAGTTAGTTCCTTCGACAGAATTAGGAGAACTTTGTGATTTATACGAAAGTCACGTGGGAGCTATGGGAATAGAAGTAGGAAGATGCAAACCCAGTCATCCCTCGGGAACGTATTTCAAAGGAGGTCAATCCGAAGCCTGGAAGAAGGGAAGTTTTCAGACAGGCGGAAATCAGTTGAAAGGAAAGTTTTCCGGGACAGATCAGAGCATCGGGCATAAGCCAGGTTACTCAGCGGCGAGGCCTATCGTAGGAAATACCAGTTTGGATAAGGGAATTATATGCTTTAGATGTGGAGTAGTAGGGCACCGTAAAGCAAACTGTAACCAGAAGGCATCCCAGAGTACTCCCAGCTCTCGCTCTCAGAATTGGAGGAAAGACCCCCCAAATAAGGTAAACAGAGTAGCGATGGGACAAAGGGGAGCCGAAAATGTTTCAGAGAGAAGGATAGAGCCGGTAGAGATAAGTGATGATAAAAGAATGACAGCTAAGGTAGATAGAGTTTTAGGCCAGGAAGGAAGTCAGAACGAGGTAATAGAAATTCCGGTAGGAGAAGTGAAAAGGGTTAAGTCGGAATGCGGAAAGAGCACCGAAATCCTTATTGACTCAGGCGCGGAGGTGAGTTGTGTAAGAGGAGGGTTACTTGGCGAAGAGCTGTTGGAACCAAAGGGTAGAATAATTTTAAGAGGCTTCGATGGTAGTCAGGGAGAGTTTGCAATTAAACAATTGAATCTCCGATTAGATGAAGAGGGATTAGAAACAGGAGAAGCGCCAGAAAGTTTTTGTGAAGTGATGTGTGCAATTGTTCCTAATCTGGTAAACAGGGTAATTATAGCAGCGGAGGATTACCAGCGCATGAAAAGTTTAAGGGAAGCTACTCCGATGTGGGCAACCTCGTGTGAAAAGGCGTTAGAGTTAGGGAATAGGCCGGATGTGCCTCCAGAAACTGAGACTGGCGAAGCGCTAGTCGAAGAAGAGGATATTCTAGGAATGGAAAGCCCGGCGATCACAGATATTTCAGCGGAGGAGGAGCAAGCGCGCTTGGTAGGTAAACCGTGGCTTGAAGGGCAAAATAGCCCCAGGATATTAGCGCTCAGTACTGGAGGCGGCGAGGAGAATCACCGAGGGCAACCGCAGGTCGACCAATCAGGAGAGGCAAAGAGAGCTAGCGAGGGAACAGGAGATAGCGTTACTGATTCGGATACGAGTGAAGCTCAGGAGAGTTCAGACAGACGCTTGTTTACAGAGCAACAAAAGAGGTGTATGACGTTAGCAGCCGCTAGAAATGAGGCGGAAAATGGCAGAGGTGGTTATCTCTATACGGATGGAATGTTGTATAATCGGGAGCCAGTGTTGGGACAGGTTACGCTACAGTTGGTAGTTCCTGAAGAGCGGAGGGCGCAAGTGTTAAAGCTGGCACACGATTCGGTTTTTGGCGCGCATTTAGGCCACAAGAAGACCCTAGAGCGGATTAGATATTCTTTCTACTGGCCTACCTTGAAGAAAGATGTGCGTAGACATTGTGATGTATGCGAAGCGTGTCAGTTGAGACGTCCCATCACGAGGGCAGACAGGGTTCTGATTGAGGCAGTTAGGAGACCCCCCAGACCATTTCAGGTTGTTAATGTGGACTTAATCGGACCGATTGAACCACCGTCGAGCAAGGGTCTCCGGTGGATATTAGTGATGGTAGATCAGCATACTAGGTGGCCGGAAGCCGTATGTCTGACTTCATTGAATGCCCGGAGCACGTGCAACGCACTACTGGAAATTTTTCAGCGCACAGGGATTCCGGAGGTAGTAGCGATGGACCGGGGCACAAATTTTGTGTCGGGGTTGACACAAGAGATCCTAAGGCGTCTAGGGTCGACTCCTAGGTTCTCCGTCCCGGGAAATCCCGCCTCGAACGGTCTTGTCGAGCGATTCAACAGAGTTTTGAAAGGAATGCTGCATCATGTGATAAGGGAGGAGCCTCGGCAGTGGCATAAGGCTTTGCCATATTTATTATGGGCCTATAGAGAGGTTCCCAATGTTACAACGGGCGCGGCCCCGTTTCAGTTGCTATACGGGCGAGAGCCCATTGGTCCGCTGGCCATTCTGAAGAAAAATTGGGCGGGGGAATGTAGGCTGCCCGTTGGCATATCAGTATCAGCGGAGCAGTACCTGCAGCAAATGAAGGAGCGCATGGAGAAGGCGGCTCAGCAAGTGGAGGAGGTGGCGGTGGAACAGCAGCGACGGTATACGTCGTATTATAACCGTCGGCTGCGACAGAGGTCCTTTCAAGTGGGAGACCAGGTGATAGCCCTGATCCCGGACTCCAAGAACAAGGTGTATGCTAGGTGGACCGGCCCAGTGCACATAACTGAGAAACGGGGGTCCAATAGCTATGTAGTTGAACTAGGAAACGGGCAGCTTCAGCATGTACACGTGGGGAAGCTAAGAGAGTTTAAGCCCCGGATCAGTGTAGTCGGAGTGATTTTTGAGACCGATGAGGAGTTCGGCAAAATTAAGGAGGCTCCGGTGAGGAAAACGGAGGAAGCAAAAGAACCTGAGGAAATCAGGATAGATAGGGAAAGGATAACTCGGGAACAACTTAGGGAGTTACAGGAGCTGGTGAACAGCTCGAAGAAGTTCTTTTCGGGAGAAGTGGGAGAGACGTCAGTGGGGAAGCACGCAATTACACTCAAGCCGGAAAGCGTACTTCGTACCCAGCACAGGTACAAGGTGCCACAATCGATGCAGAGAGCAGTGGAGAGCCAGATCCAGGAGTTGTGGGATCGTGGGATGATTGAAGAATCAAAAGAAGAGTATAGTCATCCGGTAGTATGTGTGGCTAAGAAAAATGGAGAGGTTCGGATGTGTGTAGATTACAGAATGTTAAATTCTCACACTGTTCCGGACGCATTTCCGATGTCTCATATCCCAGATTTGTTGGCGAAGGTGGGGGCAGCCCGGTATATTACTACGCTTGATATGTTAAAGGGGTACTATCAAATCCCAATGGACCCCGACAGTAGAAAGTATACCACTTTTGCAACGCATAAGGGGCTCTATCAATGGAAAGTAATGCCCTTTGGGTTATCAGGAGCTGCGGCTACTTTTCAGAGAGCCATGAATAAGGTTTTGACCCCGCACCAAGACTATGCGATAGCGTACCTGGACGACGTGGCTATTTTTTCTGGCTCATGGGAGGAGCATTTGAAACATTTGAAAGGAGTAATTGAAAGTTTGGAGGCGGCAGGCTTTACGGGAAATTTGAACAAATGCTGTTTCGCCCGTACGGAGGTGAATTACTTAGGGCACGTGGTCGGCTCGGGTCATCATTGGCCGGACCCCGAGAAATTACAGGCCATCAGGGACCTTTTGCCCCCTCAGACAAGAAAGGAAATACGTAGCTTTTTGGGATTATGTGGGTATTACCGTGATTACGTACCTAACTTCGCAAAGATAGCTAAACCTTTAACAGATTGTACAGGGAAAAGGGCGGCAGATAGGGTAGTTTGGTCGGAAAAGTTGGAGGAATCATTCAGGACTCTGAAGGAAAATTTGTGTAAGGCACCGGTTTTAAACACCCCGGATTTCAGTAAGCATTTTATCTTACACACGGATGCGAGTTCCTTTGCGGTGGCATGTTGTTTGAGTCAGAGGGATGAGGAAGGCAACATTAGGCCAGTGGCCTATGCTAGCAAAAAATCAAATGGGACGCAAGCCAGATGGGCGGTCAGCCATCAGGAGGCGTACGCCATAGTATGGGGTTTGCAAAGGTTTGAAGGGTGGATTTTCGGTAACCGGGTCGAAGTTATGTCCGATCACAACCCCCTTACTTTTCTCACCCGTTCCGCATCGCAAAGTTCAAAATTACAGCGTTGGAGTTTGGCTATTTCCCAATTTAATTTATCCATATCTCATGTCGCGGGCAAACTAATTCCTCACGCCGATGCGTTGTCAAGACTCAGTTTTAAAGAGTAGGGCAGCGCCATGGTGAGAATGTTTCACGGCACAGGTGGAGATCCACAGAAGGTCTCAGGGTGGTACAAGTGTATATGTTACATAACGTGCGAGAAGTGAAAAAGTGTATTATGTTGTGTCACCCAAGATCTGCAGGCAAGGAAGAGACTGACTCGAGAATATGGCAAAAGACCGTATCTCTCGTTCATTTGGTGGGGGCCTGTAAGGGTCGCCCGTAATCGAACTGTCAAATATGAATTTATGTACTTTTAATATTGTGATGAACACGTGCGGACGGACGTTTCATTCCGCCATTTTGTTGTTTCAGATAAGAACTGATATTCTTCACCACCCACGTGGTACGATTTTAATCCTATGGGGGATTAAGAGAGGGGTGCATGAACACCTGGGGCATCTGACCTTGAAGAGTCAGCTGCTCGAGTGCTTCTGTTAAACAAGTTGTCATACTGCTTTTGTATACGTGCAAGGTTGTAATCCCCTGCGGGTATCCGACGACATTCCTGAGTACAGGTATTTCACGTGCTGACCGGGAAAACCAGTTTTTCTTGCGCATGCGTGATAGAGGACAGAAAGGGCGAGGAGGATTAAGTGAGACAGTTGAGCTTCGGTCGTCAAGGAGAGAGGGTCCTGGTTTGGACACCAGTTTCTGGCGGAAGGACTGCGGTTATCGCAGACGTGCAGCGTGGTGAACGGGAAGGAGGATTCCTTCGTCCACCGGGTATCGCAGAAAGAATTGTGGAAAGGTAGCACGTGGTCAGCACGGGAACCTGAGCGGAAAATCATCGGAAACCCGTGAAGCAAATGTTATCGGAATAATAAAGTCTTGTTGTTGTTTTTATTTCCGTGTACTGGACTGTGTTTGTCGAGGTAATTATTCTTCTACACAAGGACGCCTTCAGCCGCCTTGATAGCCAGATTGTATAGTAAAGGCGAGGCGGTAGCTCGCTATACGGCGGGAAACAGAAGGTATTATCTAAGAATGGATATGTCTGGCCCTACAATTACAATTTTCTTTTTCTAACTTCATCTTCATTTTCTTCTTGATCTTGCGTAATTTTTCTAGACGTTTTCCTTTTTTTGTTTCATTGTTCAATCAGTTATCAACTAATAAAATCGTCACATATTCTTCATTTAAATACCTTAAATGATTTAACCCCACCAGCTTAAAGGAAACACCTACCTATTTGCTGTAAAGGCTTTTACATACACCGGCCACTGAATTATAAACCTTTATGCAGATATATGTAAACGGCACTCACGCAGCATATATGCAAAATACGTGGCCACGTGAGTTACCACGTGGTCTAACCAACTATTTAAAACTACGGCTCGTCAGTAGTGTTGATCACAAAACAAAGGATCTTTCGGAGTTCGATTAATGGCGTATTGTGGGTTACCGTCTGGCTGGAACGACGATTTTCAAAACAGCAGAGCTGACTGGTTTCTCGAAGAGTGAAACATCCCTAATTTTTAATCAGTGGAAAAATAACCCACGTAGCTTATCTAACAGGTGTAACTGTGGCGAAAATCTGTCAGGAACAAGATCGCCGTCTTCTGAGAAGGCATGTACGGAGAAACAGGACTTCCTTTGTGCAGCAATTTACAGAAGCATTCAATGAAGGTTGTTCGCGACCCACATCTCAGGAGCCATTGGACCTAAATTGGGGACGGGCGACTGCTTCTAGCCCATCCCCTTATTCCCTGAAGCATTTGGACCTAAATTGGGAACGGGCGACTGCTTCTAGCCCATCGCTGCATTCCCTGGAGCCATTGGACCTAAATTGGGGAAGAGCGACTGCTTTCAGCCCATCGCTCCATTCCCTGGAGCCATTGGACCTAAATTGAGGACGGGCGACTGCTTCCAGCCCATTGAGTTCCTAACGGTGGTCGTTGAACTCCGAAAAAAAAGTGAAAAAATAAATTCAGGAATCCTATGAAGTTATTCAACGTTGTATGCAGTTTTAGTCACAAGAAGGCGATAAGCTTTCAATTTACCTGTTAAATCTAGTAGCAATTTTAAGTTTTAGTGAATTACTATAAAATTCAATTCTAAATAAAAAAAAACATTATTTTATATTTTATGCAATATTTTTCAGGAAGTTTTGTTGCTGTCTTCTGATTGAGGTTCTATTTACAATTAATTCCTGGTGATTAAGGAAAGCGCTTCTACTCAGGCTGCCAATAAATGTTCAGAATCCCTGTCACTTATCTTGCGCTTATCGAACTCTGCTGAAAGTCGGGGTGTTAGAATTTCCCTCCTCGATCTTTTGATTCCTGATGGTTCCTGGAATCCCACAACTTTTGCTGTTTGTTTCGTTACAACACTCTTTGAATCTTCACCTTCAGTCTCTCTAATTACATGTAAGAGCGATGGGCAACGAACCTCCTGCAGGAATTTGTGAATGTACTTGTCTTTTTCTTTAAGCTTCCTTCTCTTTCTGAGTGGATTTCTTTTTAGAGCAACAGCTTACTTCATATGCCTAGAAAGCATACAACAGGACAACCTATTTTGCTTTGTAACAACAAAAGTTTCTGATCCTCGTTGATTTTGATCACACTTAAAGTATTTGTATGCGTGATATCGAAAAAATTATCCAAACTTCCTTCAAATTCATATTATCCTTTTCTGCTTAATTCACTTTCTCTTGCTTACCTTTTTCCAGATTTTGTAGCTCTTCACATAATTTTCTCAGCTCTTTGAAAAAAGAGAGAAAGAAACAACTATTTCTGACAAGTATCTGTGCCTTTTTCGAAAAAAAAAAAAGAGAAAGATGCAATTATTTCTGAGAAGTACCTGTACCTTTTTCGAAAAAATGATGCATTCATCAGCAACAAGGCAAGTGCTATCTTGTAAATTTTGTTTCACCTTCCGCATATTATAAAACAGTACTCTTGAGACATATCTTTTTCAAGGCAATTTATTGCCTGTAAATTGATTCTTCAGTGGACTGACAAGAAATTTTTTTGTGTGCCGCGTCATTTTATTTCTTTACACGCAACATAAATGTGCAACAAACGTACAGATGTTGAAAATGTAATCTCTATGCAATGACAAAATACAAAAGTTAAGAAAAACATTAACGACAAACTCGAACGTAAAAATTTCATACAGTATAACAACCAGACCAGATATCGTCAGGCAAAATATTTTAAGAAGCCATTGACGTCGCGGTGAATCACAAGGAACAAAACCATTTCAAGAGTTTTAAGTAAGATTGAAATATTCGCTTCTTTAAACTCCAACTCGCTTAGGAATAAGAGGATTTCTATTCCTCGGATATTTCGACCAAAGATACAGGGATACGGAATAAATTAATCACGTTTTGTGGAAGGGAAATGGTATTTTCGTATCACATGATCTGTCTTCTCGCTTGCTACCTATCTACTGCCGCGTTCCTTCACAGAAGAAAAATCCCGTGATCCGAAAGCAATGTGACATCTTGTCCTTCAGACATTTTTTGGCGTACCCTGGCAGTGATAAACAATATATGAATTGTAAGTATATTTTCAAAATTCCGGGCTTAATGCAGCAGGTGGCCGCTTTATTGGCGCAGTGGTCTAAGCGCTAACCTTTGACCATTCGTCCGAGGTGGGTCAGGGATCGAATGCCGGGTGAGAAATGGATGCTGTGTTTGTCTTACGGCTCGGGTTCTCTCCTTTCCCTCGAGCAGGTGGCCCTAACTTAGGTATGGACGACAGCTTATGGTCCGTTGAATTGCTTACGGTGGTCATTAAATCCCAACTTTAAAAAAATTTAGCACGGATTGATTTCAAACTTTTGTCTGTTTCAGTTTCTCTTATAAAAGAACAAACTGGGAAGGGAAACTCAAAAAGAAATTTATGTGTTCAAAAATTAGAACCACTCTAATGGATATGTTATACATTGGGAAGGTAGATTACAAGAAGTGAAATTCTGACAGTGGCCCCTAGAAATCTACGAACTAAGAGATGTATAATAACTGAAAAGAAAAAGTTATATCTAACACAACTAAAAACCAAAAAAGATGACACCGAATTTTCGGTTGCAATGAGCGCGTCTTTTGAATTCTTTCCGACACCACTGAAATATTTAAAAGCATTCATAGTCAATGGAACCCGTTATAAAAAATACGTCAACCGGATACTGTTTCCCACTATAACTGAAAAGTATCTTAAACATTTCTCGTAGATGAAGGAAAACATCAGAGAGAAATGGATTTTCAAATCGAACAGTTAGAGCAAGATACATACAGCAAAACATAATATAACTTTACGTCACCTAACCGAAGAATTTTGAATAAAAGAAAAGTAGAAAATATGCGAGAAGTATCAATCATAACAAAAGCTATGCTAAGGAAAAATATTTTTTTAAATACGCCTCCTGGTGGTAGAGATAGCTAGAGAAAGATTTATACACTTACATCCCTAGCGGGGAAACTGCATTGCTTAAAGGGGATAATGTGTTTCCCATCTGTACTATATGGAAAATTTTCAGTAGAATTTTAAGAAGCGGAGGTACAGCCGCAGAGTGAAATGCACAATAACACCACCCAGTGCCAGAACTGTGAACTACAAAAACCCCACGAGGACAGGCTAAGTGTTTCACAAGGAAAATGGTATCTGATGTTAAAATATTTTGTTTAATCAAAATTTCAGAAGAGATATCGAGAAAAAAGAAGTTTAAATATTTGCACTCCTAGCGGAGAATTTGTGCATTATTTTAGGCAGGAAATGTACACAAATATTTTTCGCAGTTAGTAGTATCTCATGGTAGAAGAATTTTTTCAATCAGGTTTTTAGACGCACATTTTACTTATTCCATGTAAATATACTGTACCCGAAAAATAAACTTCTGCCCTCTGGTGACAAATTTGTACGTTAAGAAAAATTCGAAATTATAAGCAAAACATTTTGCGCTAGAAACGCTCCCCGACAAAGAAAAAATTTCTCAAATCCGATAATTAGAAGAAGAGATATTGAGAAAAATGAAATATATATTTACGCCCTCTGACTGAAGAACAATACAATATTTTGAGCAGAGGAAATTTATTAAGGTTATTTGTAGTGAGTGGTATTAGACGTCAAATTTGTTTTTCAATCGAGTGCTCAGAAGCGCAGATATTGCTGCAAATACGTCAGAAACATGTACTTACGCCCCTAGTGGCAAAACCACTCTTTTCCAAAAATGAAAAATTTTACGCAAAACATTTACCACAAAGAGATCTACAGATGCAAAAAGAATTTTTCAAATCTATCATTTAGAAACAAAGATGTCGGAGAAATCGCAATTTATTTTTACGCCACCTTGAGAAAAAACTACGAATTACTTGAAAAAGAAACTCTACCCAAATTGGTCTTTGCTAGGAATGATATCGAAAGGATGAAGGAATGTTTTCAGTCTGACATTTAGAAGCAATGATGTGGGATAAAATGTTTTTTGAATTCAATAACATCTGGATTTACGCTCTCTAGCGGCAAATTTTTCGATAAAAAAACCGGAAAGCAAAGTTTTTTCATATAAAAAACGGAAAGAAAAGTTTTGCATATAAAAAAACTGGAAAGCAAGAACTATCGTTCTATTTCTTGCTTCCCAACGTAAAAAGTTTTTCAAATCGGACTAATACAGGGTGTTTCGAAAATATCTGGCCAAATTGTAAAGGGTTATAGAGGATCGTAAAATGATTTTTTTTTTGTCAAAGAATGTGTGTCCGGAAATGCCGCGTTTAAGCGCTGGCACCGAAAGCAAGATTTGAAATACAAAATGAAAGACAGATAAAATAAAATGCAACAAACCTTTTAATCAGTCCTGTTTTTACAGTAGATGATCAAAAGAGCGATCACCAACTCTTACATAAGCTTCACGTCGTCGGCGCATGGATTGGCGTACATCTGCAAAGATTCCAGGCATTACCCGAAAATTTCCAGTAGCAACAGTTTGGCGACGAGATCTTCCTCGGAGTCAATGGAGGTGTCGTACATGATGCTGTTCATGTGGCCTCAGAAGAAGAATTCCATACATGACAAATCTGGTGATCGTGGTGGCCAAGGAACAGGTCAACCCCGACCAATCCAGTGGTTTCCATAAGTTGCGTCCAGGTAATTCCTCACATCAGTGCTAAAGTGTGCAGGCGTACCATCATGCTGGAAACAGATTATTCTTCAAACAGACGGAAGAACAGGGGTGAAAACTTCCGGCAAGGTCTCTTGTAGGTAGATGCGGTAAGCGAAGCCGGTTAAGCACTAGGTAGGATGTACGGTCCAATAAAAGAATCGTGCACCATACCCGCCCAAACACTGAAGGCAATTCTTTGCTGGTAGGCATGTGGTCTTGTCGTTATGTGGATTTTAATGCGCCCAAACGTGAGCATTTTAGCTGTTAAACAGTCTTTCTCGTGTTAACGTAGCTTCATCCGTGAAAACACGTATGAAGGGAAGTCAGGCTGTATTGCAGCTTGCCACAGGTACCTTCGGGCGAAATCTACACTGAAAGGACAATCCTCCGATTTCAATGCATGCACTCTCTGTAAATGGAATGTATGTATTTCTTCGTCATGTAAAATCCTCCATACGATTGAATGGCTCAAACCCAGGCAACGTCCACCATCTCTCGTGCTTGTGGCAGGATTGAACTCAACATCACGCTTGCTAGCTCTGAAAGATCCGCTGTCGCAAAGCTTCCGGTGCACACGCTCGAATGTTTGGCTATTCGGCAGGTGTCTCGTCGAGAATCGTGTACTGTACAACCTTTGAGCAGCTCGTCCGTTTTCGTTCGCAGCCGCATACATCAGATGCATATCTGCGAGCTTTGAAATTGTGTAGCGATGCATGCCGTTGAAAATCCGAGCGGGCAATGACGCCTTACGCCACAGAAACGATGTAATCGACTGAACTAATCAGCGCCCTCTACCACCTAAATGCGGCATTTCCGGACACACATTCTTTGACAAAAAAAAGTTTATTTTGGGCCACTCTACCATCCTTTACAATTTGGCCAGATATTTCCCAAATACCCTGTAGTTGCAGAGTTATGGTGTCTACAGGCGGACAAACGGATAAATTGATACTATAAGCACAAACACTCATTTACAATATACGTACTAAAAAGATAAACGAAGGGGATAAAAAGTTGATGTTTGTATCCGGAAAGGAATACAAGAATTTTCCACGGAGGAAAGGCTTAATTTCATCGCGCGAAGTGATTATTAGTCTATTAAGAAATGCGGCAAACATAACGGAACTTCTGTTCCGTCAGCAGAATAACTCTTGCTAAATTGAAATTGAGGAAGTGGATTTTATAAAATTACACTGAGGAAATGGAATATAAGATTAATGTCAGTTCGATGTGGTTCATTTAGTTTGCATAAACAGTTTAATTAGTTGAAATAAATTTTTCTCTGCAAGCTCGAATGAGCTGCTGTAAATCCTAATTTAGGTATTAACAACACACACACACACACACACACACACACACACACACACACACGCGCGCGCGAGCGCGTTCCGATCTTATACACTTGAGCAATTTTATGGGCAGAAGATGAAAAAGAATTTCAATTTAATCTAGAAAGTAAATGGGGGCAAAGTAAATACAATGAAAGAAAGGTTCATGAGCAAAAAAGGAACAAAATAAACACCTCTGTGTGAAAATAAACGCTATGAATTGCAATTAAATCCAGTAGAAGAAAGAAAGCATATGTCAAAGCTGTCGATATACTGAGCATTGAATTATAAAAAAATTACGAACGCGACACAAGAGTTGTGCACTTCACATGGTCCATCAGTTTTACGTAAACATTTTTTCTATCATTTTTACCTCTTCATCATGCGCAGTAAGTCCTATTGAATTTCATGATCCCGAATATATATGAAGGTATCAGAAATGCGTCTCTCAGCTGTTTCAAATGATTCATGTTAACATGCCTGAGATTTTCTGTATATTCTGTTTTTCTTAGTAAGGAATTTGACGACTGGCTGGCGTAAGCATTGACTTTTATTGGTTACGACAACTATTTTTTGGGAAGAACCAAGAAAATTCTTTCGGATGTGGTAGAGGTAAAAATGAACAGGATTTTCTAAAAATGCATCTTTCATCTTTAAAAGTCTTTCCATTAAGTTATGTAAATTCATATTTGTATTTCATCATAATTATAAGTGGCAGATGGTGCATTTCGGTTTCGTCCATAGAAGCATGACGAAAATTTTCTGGTTACTCCGGCATAAAATTTTCCAGATAAGTACCGGCGATTTACAGAAAACCTTTTTGTTTTTCTTTTGAAGAGACATGGCCATTATTCTCGACATTTTATGGATGACATCAGCTTTATTTTGAATGTTTTCCCCAGGTTTTCTTGGCATTAGGAGGTAACAGAACAAACCTGCCATTTTTTAAATGATTCATTGATATCAGTGAATCCACCCTGTTCGCTGTCTTGCATCCTAACTCGGTAAAGCGTCGTCGACTCTTTTGTAGCGTTGTATTTCTTGGAGCGCATTACTGCACTCTTCTTGACGGTCAGCATGAGAACAAGTCACCAAGATTTATCTCCTGCACAAGCGCGAAAGTTAGGCACTGTTACTACAGATGTACTTTAAAAATATGTGTCGTTGTAAAAAGTATTTACTAGTCAACCTCTTGATCTGAAGTGAGAGGATTTTAAGGAGTTCAGTGAAGAGATTTTTCTTTGAAACCGTGTGGATTTTCTGTAAGGATGAACAGCCAGATTTACACTCAATAGGCAAAGCATTAGAGATACATACCCAAATAGCGTGTTGCTGGTCTTCTAGCGCGAACAATAGCCTGCACACGCCGAAGCATCGAACACCACCAGATGCCGGAGAGTTTCCGAAGGTAATGACAGCTATGCCTGTTGCGTCACTGTCCAAATCTCCGCCAGAGACCTCGGTCCAGCATCCATGGATCCGATGATCTGATCGACGATATTCCAGAGAGCTTCCACAAGGTTTAAATCCGGAGACCTTGGGAGCCACTGGATGGTTCCAAACTGATATGAGTGTTCCTCTAGTCACACCTGAATGGTTGAGGCCCGGTGGGACTGCCCACTGTCCCACTGAAACAGATCATCGGCCGCAGGAACCGTTGAGGTGATGAGACAGAGCTCATGCTAGTAGGGAGCAGCGGTTAAGGACCTCTCCAGATACTCTAAGAGACCTAATATTTCCCATGAGAAGGCTACCCAAAGTACCACAGGACCACGAGGGCCTTGAACAGAGTCGACTTTGCAAGACGGGGACATGGCCTTATGCTGTCGACGTCACACCTGTACCCTCCCGTCACCTCAGTGAAAACGGGATTCATCTGGCCTCACGACAAGAACCCACTTTTCAGAGGTCCAGTCTTGATGTTCCCGGCACCAGGCTAGGCGTAATAACCGACGATGAGCAGTCAACAATGGTACACGAGTAGGGCGTCGGTTCCGTCAGTTTAGGGTATGGCAGCATGCGCCTTACCGTTTGTTTCCTGACGCTGCTTGGGCCTTCGACATTTAACCTGAATGTGATTTGCGCCGTTGCGAAGCGGTTGGTCGGTACGAATCTCGATAGTTTACATTGACTCCAGTCATCAGAGATGTATGATTTTCCACCACTTGCTCTCTGGGGGCTGGCACGTTCGTCGATGGTATACTCGCAGTACACCCTTGATACGGTCGCCCTCGGGAACCCTAGGATCCTTACCACTTGGACGATTGAAAGACCCATCTGTCTTGCGCCGACAATGCGTCCACAATCAAAGTGGCTCAGATCACCATGTTTACCCATGTTCGTCGATTGCGATACACTGTTAGGAAGTCCTGCTCTCCGCCTATTTATCACCTGCGTTCGGTTTGGGTCTGTTTCGCTCTGCGCGAGGGATGCCCATGTCAACTGCATATCACCCCTATCTCTAATGTCTGGTCTACAAGTGTACGTTGAAATAGCACATAACTGGCATACATCTGTAATACCGCGTTGGTCCACATCGCGATCGGATAGCGGCGGCAACGCGACAGGGGATGGACTGCACGTGCTCTCTGTAGAAGAGATGGAAACGGGTCACGGGTCAGCGGGTCAACGGGTCGACAATTTTTCACTGGTCAGACGGGTCGGGTCAAGGTGTTCCTGACCAGATTTTTTTTTGTGTTTTATTTTTGAAAAGAAAAAAAAATATTTCAAAGAAAAATGCATAGTGTGGAATTTTATGTTCGATGCTGGTGCCAGCGGAGCAAAAAATGAGCTGTCATACAAAAAGTATTGTTGTCTCTTTCTTAAAGCAAAGATTTCCACCAACCGACGATACCATATTGTAAAACGATACTTCCTTTGTATTTATTTTCAGTGCGATTGTCTGGAGAAAGACACAGACAAATGCCTGTGACGTGTTTCTCTGGTGATTCATTCTCTCACACCCCGCGTGTCCCATTGTAAGACTGAGAGTTACTTTTCACATCGCATATTTTGCATTGAGTATTCAGAGGTTTTTATTTGACGTGCTAACATCCCGTTCCATTGCATGTCGTGTCGGAATTAATTCACATCGCATATTTTGCATTAAGTATTCAGAGGTTTTTATTTGACGTGCTAACCTCCCGTTCCATTGCATGTCGTGTCGGAATTAATAACTTGTTTGTTAACATGGGTGAATTTAATATTAAGGAGATTGAAAAAGGCGTCGAGGCCAACAAATACGTTCTCGTTGAAAACAAGAACGGGAAAGAATGAATGCTGGAAGTTGTTTTGTCTAATTAAGAAACCAGAATATGTTTTCACAGCAACACCAATTTTCACAAGCTTGTGATGAGTTGGAAGTTTCCAAAATGTGAATGTTGATTTTATGAGTGTTCCTTCCTTCTGAATATCAATGATGAAATCAACATCCATATTTTGGGAACTTTCGACTCAACAGAAGCCGGTGAAAATTGGTGTTGCTGGGAAACATGTTCTAAAGCTTGATATGTTATCAAGAAAACAGCAAAAACAGAAATTAAACATACAACAAGGTACTTAATTCGAAAATGTTGACTGTAGCACCATCAAAATTAAGTGGAACAGCCTTAACATTACTGCGGAGGGACTTTTTGACTCTCGCAGATGTGTTTGAAAACATGTGTGAAACAGTTACGTTATGTGAAGAACGACAATTTCAATACTTTCTGCAAGTAAGTGAGTAAATATACGTTTTTGTAATACATTTATGTGATTTCTATATAGCCTACGATACCCACTACGGAGATACTTTTTGAACCCCCTGTGCATATATATATATATATATATATATATATACTGTATATTGCTCCTTGGTTTCACATTTCTATATGATTATGTATAGTTATAAATTGAGTTTTGAATTTATAGTTCAAAGCAGATTTGTTTGGGTCAGGTTCGGGTCGGGTCAGATCCAATTAAGTAATATGATAAGCTGAAAGTCAAATGGGTCTGGTCCGGGTCCAAAATATTTGACCTGTTTCCAACTCTGCTCTGTAATACTGTGGAGACAATGCACGCCATGCTTCCCGAAGAGCGTCACACAATTCCGTAATATTCGCCGGTGGAGGATTCTTGGCATTGACGGTACGTTGAAGAGCATCCCAAATGTATTCGATGGCGTTTAAATTTGGCATACAAGAGCTCCAAGTCAGGATTCCAAACTCCGTGGAATGTTCCTCCAGCCGCAATCGGGCGACTGTGGACGCACGTGGTGGCGCATTGTCGTGTTGAAAGAGATCGCACCTCTCGGAATGGTTGCATGACATGAAAGGGTGCAAATGATCCCCAAGGATGGTTACGCAGCCTCCGCCGGTCAGAGCGGTCTGAAGACGTATGAGGGGGCTAATACATGTCAGCTGAAAACACCCCACTCTGTAACAGAGACACCGCAGGCGTGCATCGTTCCTTGTAGGCACGCGTGATTCATTGCCTCGTGGCGTTGTCGCCACACCCGGAGTCAGCCATTTGCCCGAAACAGTTCATACCGCAGTTCGTCGGAGCAGGCAACGCGTTTCCAGTCATCTTGCGTCCAATGGCAATATTCCCGAGCCCATGCGAGGCGCACAGCCTTGCGTCGTTGGATCAGTAATGGCACTCTGGTGGACCGTCGTCTCCGGAACCCCATGCAACACAGTGAATGTTGCACTGTCCAAACGCTGTTGCTACTACTCGCCCCAGCATTGAATTGCGCTGTAATTTGTGGTAATGTTGCACGCCGGGAAGATATTACGATGCGTGCCAGACGCCGCTATCCGCGATCATCCAGGGCTTTCCTATGGCCACACCTGCCTCGCACTCTGAATTTTCCTCCCTGAGTTTGCGTATTCCAGTTACACCCTTGTAATCGTTGACCGTGTAAATCCTAATTTCATGGTAATTGATGGAGTGACTCATCTCCCGGGCGTGGACTATCATACCACGTTCAAAATCGCTTAAATCCTGATAAGTTGCCATCTTAACTGCGAATACTACTCCTTGAGATTGTGCGGATATCTGCCTCTATATATACGTCGTTTGCGGACGATACCTTTTACCCCATGGGTGTGGTGGCATGTAATGGAAATGGTCGCACCCTTCCCAGTTTTTTTTTTTTTTTTTTGGCACCTCAGTGTGTTTTCATTGTTTTCACTGCTGTCGCAGGCAGTAAATGTTCTGCTCAGTATCGTCAAATTTCAGGTTCTTAAATAGCTTTATTTTAAATACACTAGACTTAAATAACCATGAAACGCATATAGCGTATTAAATCAGTTTGTTTTTGTGGTGTAGTCAGCACAAAGATTCGCCAAGCTTTTGCACTCCACTGGGAGGCTTTTTCAAGGCAATGGTGTGTGCTGTTTACACGACAAAAATAAAAGGATTTAATATGCTAAATGCGTTTCATGGTTCTTAACTAGCTTTTAGCTGCTAATGGAATTTTTTATAATAATTATTTAGTTTTAAAATGACACTCACTAGTGCATTATAATAAAGGAAGTCATCTTTATAGTTATGTATCTGATTTAATTTCGAAGGCGTGTTGCTGTGGCACAGAAGTATTACGAAATAACTGTTTTATTCTTATGATAGGCGCAAAACGAGCCTGAAATTTCTCGGCTAATCAGATAGCGAGACCGTTTTTAGATATGAACTAAAGCTGAACAGATATCTTTATTTCTACGGTATGAATTAAAGCTGAACAGATATCTCTATAAAAGTATGATAGGCTGAAAGTCCAATGCCTGTTCTTACGAGGTAGGAACAGGTGTAACGTATATTCTATTTTAACTTTTCCTTTTGAGTTTCTTTTTCTATGTAAATTTGATTTCGTTCTCTTATACATTTTCAAACCTTAACGTTATGTCTTTTCCCTGAAACGAGAATGATGTTGGCAACACACTGAGGTTGAAACAAGAGTGACGTATGTGTGGCCGAATAAGAACGATAGATAAAATGGCAATGCAGCGGTTGTTTACGGGGATTGAAGTTATTGATGATCGACGTGCTGTTATACTGCGATTGGATGTTAAATCACTGAAACTGTATTGAGTACGCCAATAAACCGAATGTGAGTGTGGAGTACAAACCATGCAAGCAAAACAAACGTATTTTTAAGTACTACAATTGACCTCTTTCTTGTAATGAGTATGAGTACCTTCTGATATTACATTGACTTTAGCACACATAACGTAATTTCTAATGTAAATACTAAGTTACAGCGGAAAGACAATAACGTTATACAAGCATTTGACTTTCAGCCTATCATACTTTTACATATTTCGTCTGCTTTATGGAAAAATGTTTTACATTTTTGGAAAAACATCGCTGAATAATTAAAATATTTCTGATCTGGGGTCATTTCTGTGATTCTAAAATAAAGTGTACTGTATCCTGGTTCTTCTGCAAAAAATGCAGGGTGTTTTTTTTTCTTGAATCGTAGGAAGCATGGGAAATAAGTAATTCATCTGAATGCCATTTTTTTTGCCGATTGCGACCTTCTTTCGTGATCTTCAAGTATTTCGGGTTTCCTGCGTGTGAGTGATCGGCACTTTTTTTTTCTTTTCGTTTTCTTTCTTAGAATTGTAAACTTTTTTCTTTGATGTCGGTTCACCTGTATCATTTTCTGATGTTCTGTTCCTTGGAGCATAATACAACCAACTGGGTGATGTGAATGACCTTCTTCGGCAAAAATAAAAATGCTGATGATATTCTTTTCCCGACAGTCTGGTGAGCGAGCAGAGTTTATGCACGTGCATACGATATAAATGTCGCTTGTCTATCACTTGAAAGGACACAATTCTCCCCACGGCCAGTCACACCAATTGATATGCAAGTCAGAAACGTAGCAAACGCAACAGGAAGACGATCACCTTTTTCTTTGCAAATATCGTGGAGATAATGAACTCTTTAGTTTTTTATATTTACTCTTGCCTTCTTTCGGTGAGAGTTCCTTTTTTCGGTAATACCAAGGACATGATTCATATCTAAAGTAGCAAAAAGGTACATTCGCAGCCAAATTTCGAGTAACTGTTCTTTATGGGATCGTAACGTTTTGTGACGCCGTGTGACGTACCTGCCAGCAGGACGCACACGACATAAAGGCAAATAGGAATCAGAATGAACGTCTGAATGAACGGCGTAGCTCAGTTGGTAGAGCGACTTGTTCCGGAATAAGCGGACTCGGGTTCGATTCCCGGCGTAGACCAGAAATGACGGAGAAATTTATTTCGTTATAATGGCGCCCGAACTATCCGGATGACCCGACCGTTCAAAATCTCGCAATGGTGTGATGTTATTTCCACACCGCGAAATAGGAAAAATCAGAGAATCCCTTCTCCAGCGCTTCGAAAAATAAATGTGTGTGACGTTGCATTCCACACACCAGATTGAATGGGAGTTCCCAAGTGCACGTTCTACAGTGGATGGCTGCCTGCAACGATACATGGTCACGGCTGACCCGTGGGCCATGTCCCCGGCCCTATTTCGGAGGGGGGAGATGTGACGTACCTGCCAGCAGGACGCACACGACATAAAGGCAAATAGGAATCAGAATGAACGTCTGCGTAGCTCAGTTGGTAGAGCGACTTGTTCCGGAATAAGCGGACTCGGGTGCGAATCCCGGCGTAGACTAAAAATGACGGAGAAATTTACTTCGTTATAGCAGTCTTTCTCTAATGGCATTTCTCTTAATATTTATGTCAAGTTTATTTCGTTTTTCCGTCACATTACTGCCCTTAGTTTATTCTATGTCTCCTTAATGTTTATATTAAGCAGAAGAAATTCAATTAGGATATAATAACACTGGGGAACAATTTTTTTATAATTTTCTGTGGCATTAGATTTTTCAACTGACTAAGTATTTTTTCAACGCTGATTTCAAATCTGAAATCGCTTTCTCTACATGCTCTAGTTTTCATGCAATTTGAAACTTGTGACTTTCGCAAATAAAGGACACCCATTGCTATTTACACTAGGGATAGTTGATAGTTTGAGAACTAGGCCTACATCTACCCTAATTTTAGATTAATTAGGCTAATATTTTTACAAACATCAAAATTGTTTATCATTATTGTTAATTTTGGATTCTGGAGATTTATTTGATTTACACAAATATAACACCTGTTTTTCTTTGTTTCAGATCTGTTCATGGCTTCTTCAAGTAGACATAAATGTGTAAATAATGCTGTTGCATCTTGTTATGTATGTGGCTGCTACACACTTCTTCGTCAAAAGCGCAACATAACTTCGTTTGTGAGGCGTGCCTATAAACTTAGTTTGAAGTTCCCCTTGGCGACCAAGACAAGAAATGGGCTCCTCATATTGTGTGTAATAATTGTGAGGAAATGTTTCGTGACTAGCCAAAACGAAAACGAAATATTCTGCCTTTTGGAGTTTCCATGGTTTGGGGAGAACCCAAGGACCACATAACTGACTGCTATTTTTACCTGGGCAACACGAAGGGTGTCGGCAAGAAAAACCGGCATAAGATCTCCTATCCCAGTATTCCCTCAGCAGTTCGACCTACTCAGCACTCTGAGGAACTCCCGGTTCCAGTTTTTAATGGTTTTGCCGCATCTAAAGATGAAGGCAATGAACATGATCAGGAAAAGCACGAGGGTTGTGATAACGAGCTTCAAGAAATGTTTTCAGAATCTGAAAACTCCTCATCTAATACCAAACAGTCATCAGCCCCTCAGTAGTTTAGCGAACCGGAATTGAATGACTTAGTGCGCAATTTGGGGCTCTCCAAGAAAGCAGCTGAGGTATTAGCCTCCAAGCTGCATGAAAATAAACTACTTGACCGCTCTGCCAAAGTTTCTTACTTCCGAAAGCGGGACCAGATTTTTCTGGACTTTGTTTCAGAAAACAAGCAGTTTGTTTACTGCCACGATATCCCAGGTTTTCTCAGGCAATTAGGTACTACCTCGTATAGTCCAACAGAATGGCGATTACTTCTGGGCATCTCAAAGCGCAGCCTCAAGTGTGTTCTCTTGCACAATGGCAATGTTTATGGAGCGGTTCCAGTTGATCATTCAGTGCATTTGCGAAAAGAGCGTAATGACATAAAACTGGTCATTGACTTACTCAAGTATCACGAGCACAACTGGATCATTTGTGTTGACCTGAAAATGCCCAACTTCCTCCTTGGTCAACAGAAAGGCTTCACGAAGTTTCCATGCTATCTCTGCATGTGGGGCAGCAGAGCTCGAGAGAAACACTGGACCCAGAAAGAGTGGTCCATCCGTGAAACTCTAGAAGCAGGCATGCCAAACATTGAGAATGACCCAATCGTCAGCCGAGAGAAGATTATTTCCCCCACTCCATATCAAGATCGGCTTGATGAAACAGTTCATGAAGGCATTAAGTACTGATGGTGAATGTTTTAAACATATAGTTTCTGCTTTTCTTGCTTTGTCTTTCGAGAAGAGCCAAAGAATTCCCAATCCTCAATGAGGGCGGTGAGTATCTTGGGAAGAGTTTTGGGAAGGCTATGACGAGATGCTACGTATCGTCCCAGAATCCCAGGCATGCTCTTTAGGATACAGCTCCAGAGTCCTGTTGGGCCAGTCCATACACCGAATATCCTCACTCAGCAGGAAACCATTGACAAGGAGGAAAGCATCGACACCCTGTGCGGGCGAGCGTTATTATACATTAAAAGGAACTGAGAGCCAACAGCTTCCCGAAAAATCCCGACATGTGGCTCTAGGAGGAAATCCCGCTCTCCCTGCAGATCTCAGCATTCACATAGCCTCCTGTGAACATGTGAAGTGGTTTCGCGGATGTTTGAAGGATCATTACGGGTTCCCCGTTCCGTCCAGATGAAATGACGACGAGAGTCCATTTGTAGACTGAATCTCTACTAGCCTGTAGAAAGAACACCGGCCCACTCGTCTGGACTCCAGAAGCGATGCTGCCTGCTCCTGTTCAAGTATGTTGTCGTGTGAAATGTGGTCAAAGGGACACAAATCATGGGTCTTTTGGCATAAATGCCATTGCATTAAGCGTTCACTATATCGTTTGCCTTGATACCGTAGTCCCAGTGGCTGTGGGGAGCTACGTATAGGCCCTACAATTGCCGAGCTGTATAATATGTATGTAGTGTTCTTCGGTAGCTGCTTGTAAGCAATTGCTAGCTCATTTATGCTGATCATAGAACCTTTTGGTAACTGTCCTGGAAACATGTACTAAACAATACTGACTCTGCCGAAATCTAAGTTTTGTTTTTCTATAAACAAACTGGCATTTAACATTGTATAACTGATTTGCATTTATTGAGAGACAAAAAACAAACAGTTTTGCCCATTATTGCCCTTATTCGCTATATCAGAGAATGTTGAAACATGTGCGTGTGCATTTATTCGTAATGACATTGAAACATTTCTCACTGATGAAACTGTCACTCTCACATTTATGAACAAATAAAACATTATCTCCTCTTTTTATATAGATAATTGGTAGATGGTTAATTTTTTCATTGGGTTTCCGCTGATGTCTCCAACATTACTTTCCATTACACTCACAGAATTATGGAATTTTTACTGTTTAAGAGGAACTCCGTTAATATGAACTTCTGCTTATTGGTACGTTTCTCTTGAATAGACAGGCACTTTATTTTACTGGAATGCAAAATAAAATGCGGAATCTGTACAGATGTTTTGACTAGTTTCCTACGTCACATATTATCTCATATAAAGGATAATCACGCACTTGTATGAATTTCACGGAGTTTATGTAGTAAAAGGTTTGAAAGTTTGAAAAGCAAATGAGTTTTCTACCTCTTTTTGTGAACAATATACTAAGTTCCAAAAACAAATTCAGGAAAAATTGATCACTGAGTTTAAATGTTTGAGTTTTTGATTTGTTTGTTTTCTTCCTATTGTTTCTTTTTTTTTTTCAGCTGAGAGAAGTTTTGCTTGATATGCCCGTTATCATGCTCAATATCAACGTTAAATGTTTTGTTTGTAAATGATTCAAAAGCACACCAGACTTAAGAGTTAATATTAGCTCAATTTACTATGACTTCGCTATAGCTGTGGTCGCCAAAATCCAATTTAACCGTGTTTTCGAAAATATGTAAGCGAATTAATTAAAAATTGCTATGAACATACAGAATATGAAAATGAAAAACAATATGTTATGTTTATGCCGTTGGACTGTTTTTTGGAAATGTGGAAACACCGAGGCGACTGCCGTATTTGGGTCCATCTTGCCAGAGAAGCTTTTTCTTTTCACAGCCTCTGATTGCAGCTTTTTAAGTTCTTCTTAAGAAGTAACTCTTTGTAACATTTTTTTCTTTTTATAAACAAGTATTTGCAAGGGAAAACATTCCCGAGCCTATAAAGAAAGGGAAATGAAAAGAAATGAAAATAGAGATTACATTCTGTGACTACACGAAAATTACACAACACTTCAAGGTCCTCTGTGTGCACACAGGCAAGGTTGAGCTTACGTTTGGAATTCCATAACAATAGGGGAAGTTTTTATCTTGCAAAAAAATCACTAAAAATGCTTTAAAGATTGATGTTTCACCTTCCTTTTCTTAAGTGTTAAAACAATGCAACGTTTGCAAAGAAAAAAACAATGTACAGAAAAGTTTGAATTGTTCCTCATATACTCGCATCTTCTTCATAATTGACATAAAATCTGTTTCCATTTTTTTTAAACTTCTTATGGAAATATTAAATATTTAACAATGCGCACGAATAGTATATCGTTCATAACTCCATCCACTACATATAATAGCAAAGTAGTCTCAATGAATATATTTGTGTTTTTACTCTAAAAATACAGGAAAGTGACTTTATTTAAGATTGTGAAAACCTATAAGCGAAATCAAGAAACAGCGCTATTATTGGAGTGTAATAGAAAGAGAAGGTGTATAAATAGTAGCCTCAGGAAATCGCTGATCGATGCTGTGTGGTGTATGGATGCTCCGTCATGTTGAAGCCACATGTTAGACCGCAGATGGAGAAGAACGTCATCCAAAATACTGTATCTTCTGCGGTATCACACGACAACTTCAGATACCGGTGTCCGGTGAGAGTACCTTTGAAGAATTATAATGGTGAAGCCTATGCTCATGCAGCATCTCCCGCAAGCGCCCAGCAGTCAGGTCGCAGGCCGCACCGAGCTGTCGTTCACTGCCTTAAGGAGAGGCATAGTCCACAACTTCCACAACTATTCAAGAATTGAAGTGGTCTACCGATGCGTTTTGAAGTTGTTGCGCTACCAATTTAAAGGATTCGTTGCACGAGGAGTGTGATCGTGGTAAGTGTAGGACTGAGGCTGTCTGAGAAACACTGTACGTACGTCCGAGCAGTTTCATGTGCATTTTTGTGAGACTCTTCGTGTTTCAACAGCATCTCACACCGCTGTTCAGAAGTGCACTCATTTGTACATACAGCTGTCATTCGATGAAGTTATGTTATCTTGTTTCGGCTAGCGTGCGGAATCCCAAATGATTAGTGATCACCACGCGTCGTCACTACATTATTATTATTATTTTTATTGGAGGTTTAGCGACCACCGTGAGCAACTCAATGGGCTATAAGCAGTCGTCCGTCCATAATTTAGGGTCACTAGTTCCAGGGAAGGGAGAGAGCCAGTGCCGTAAGACAAACACAACATCCATACCTAACCGGTATTCGAGCCAGGACCCCTTTCGGACGAATGATCAGAAGCCATCGCTTAGACCAATGCGCCAACGGGGCGTCGTCGCTATATTAGAATATCGAACGTTCGTAGAAGTCGCAGTATTTTGTATGCATTGTACATTGCCCATAAGATTTGCGGACTTTTTTCTTCATCCTGGCTGTACATTGAACATCGTTTACCCGTTACACGTATCGCCTATAAATATTTAATGCGCACGGAATGTTTGTGGTGGATATATAACGAACAGATGACTAATGCTTAGACACGGCATCCAAGCAGAAGGAACCATCTCCAGGTACTGCATGTATGTGTGTAAAACCGTACTCGATACCAATGCAAATTTTGAAGATGACAATCCATTTTTTAGTGTAAATATGACAAGGATGGTAAGTCAGATAATATCCGAAAACTTGAAAATGTCGTCGTCCTGGAGCGGGAATCGAATCCGCGTCTCCCAGATAATAGAACCCGCGTGACCTGGATAATCGAACCTGCGTCTACCAGATTATATTCAAATTCATCAGAAACTTGAGACTTGGTCGTTCTGGATGGTGTAGTGGTTAGCATACCTGGGTTCTATCTGGGAGACGCGGGTTCGATTCCCGCTCCAAGACGACGAATTTTTCAAGTTTTCGGATATTATCTGACTTACCATCCTTGTCATACTTACGCCAAAAAAACTGATTGTCATCTTCAAAATTTGTATTGTTTTGTGTAATCCCGTATTCCATTCATGATTCCGTCATTGACGTAGGCCTACTCCATAGCTCCACAGAGCCATTACTACATTTCTCTAGTGGTATGATAACAACACATGAACAGATGGAATTGCAACTGACGAAAGTAATCCGACAGTGGCTTACGAACGTAGAAGTGGTAGCAGTTCCCTCTCTTTTGTTTATGGGCCCTTCACATCAATCATGCCCCTTCCACCTTCAGACAGCATTCCAGCGGTGTTGCACCTTTTAGAAATGCTCTTTGATGGCTCTCCCTCCTCACTGTACAGCTTTAATTCTTTCTTTCAGGCCCACTTTTCACGTCCCATTGGTAACAAGTGAATGATGCTCTCGAACTTCGCAGTTGACATTTTTCCACTATCAGATTTTAGGGAATTCGGGAAGCTAAGTTCGCGGATTCACTACTAGAGAAGCTGATGTCGAGGTACTGGGATTGGTGTTCCAGCACTTGCACCGATGCCATTTGTTCTGCATTGTTGGCAACCTCTGTTCGCTTGAGAAGCGGCTGTTGCACAACGTTACCATACAACTCTACATACTGTATGTGTTATGGTGTTCTTTTTGAAACATGGTCCTTGTGCCAGTAAGGTTTAGCGAACAACAATAGCACTCTTCAGACATCAGAGGAAGATATACATAGCTTACTTTTTTAATATATTTATTAAACGAGTACACTGCTCGACGTAGAAAACTCCACACCAGGAAGTATCTGTCTCAGCACCATGCTTATTGGAGGGTATGTGTCGACACTTGAGTTATAAATGATTGCAGTTGCAAGCCAATGAAATGACAGGTGAGCCAGGTAAAAGAGCAAAACAGCTCTACGTAGCTCAGTTTTACTCGCCTGGACGTGTGGACCACTGCATTGGAGTGATCACGGTGACAAAAGCACGTGTGCGGAGTAAGGATTATTGTACCATCACTCGGGCATCTTATCGAGCTGCTTCATATAGACGACGTACGTCTGGTTGGTCTATGCGTGAAGGAAACGCATCGGTGTTCAACGACTGTCTGCCGAATGTGGGGAAAATTATTGAAAGAAGCGTACGTTGCTGTAGTGGGACAAGTGTAAGCTGACGAAAGGCCGAACACCTCGATCACCGCCTTCGACAGAAAACCGGAGATGTCCCACAATCCTTGGCAAACAACATTTGACGAGGCATTAAGGCAGCTATGAACGTGTCGGTATCGACACAGACGGTAAATCGCAGATTTGCCGAGGCAGGTTTGCGCTTTCTCCAGCCATTGCTACGACTGCCACTTACCGGAGTACAATTTTACTCAAACTTGCAGAGCAGACATGCGTGGCGGCACGAACGGAACCATATAGTATTCAGCGATGAGCGTCGGTTATGTCACAGCCCAGACAACCATCGATTAAAAGAAAGACTGGCGATGACGTGACAACCAGGCCGATCTTGCTGCTGTCCGTTAGTGTCATGCGGGTCCTCAGCCTGGTGATCGGAGTGCTGTCAGTTTCAACAGACTTTCGTCATTCGTACACACAGTGGGTACAATGACAGTACGATTCAATTCAATTTCAATTCAATTCATTTATTGATCCTGCTGTTACATGATAAGGCAATAATTCTAAACAATTGCTTATAAGCCCAAAAATAACAGCAGGAAGATCAAGGGAAAGGCCTTATAGAGGTCTAACTTAACCTCGATCTCCCTAAGTATAAGTCAAGCCAAAAGCATTCACATAATACACTGCTGGCCACCCAAAATGCAACACCAAGAAGGAAGCATCCGATTGGTCTGAAATTCGCAGCATGCGTCGCACGCAAGAGGACATGCAAACGATTAGCATTGCAAGGCATATGCAAATCATGTGCGCTCGGTACACCACCAAGAAGCACTATAAGGTTGCACAGAAAGCGGGGTGTAAGTAGTGGAAGTGTGTTGTGCTGCCGGACATGTGCGTGAGAAGCTTCCTGATGCCTCGTCGCAGAATACGGCAGTCATTCCAGCACGTTTCGGAGTTCGACAGAGGACGAATAGTGGCTTATCGCGACAGCGGTTTATCGTACCGAGACATCGGCGCCCGTGTTTGACGACATCCAGCCACAGCGTGGCGAGTATGGATTAGGTGGGTACAGGAAGGACGG
Organism: Macrothele yani; assembly: GCA_039090855.1. NCBI lineage: Eukaryota > Metazoa > Arthropoda > Arachnida > Araneae > Macrothelidae > Macrothele > Macrothele yani. The sequence goes on along the minus strand of CM077025.1, from coordinate 159,384,293 downwards.
ACGGACCGACGTGAGCGATTGCCGCAGCCGCGGCATACCACCAAACAAGAGGACCGGCATGTTGTGCCGCGGGTATTGACGGCTCGCACCGCCACATCACGAACGTTAGCGCAGGAATTAGGGTGTGTTGCGCAACAACCTGTGTCAGCACGTACCGTTCGACGTCGTCTGCAGAAGCGGGGACTCGTCGCACGGCGCCCATTGCTCCGATAACCATAGGCGTTACACTACCGGCAACTGCGGCAGCAGTGGGCCATTGAACGACGCACCTGGACTACGGAATGGCACGACATTGTCTTTTCTGACGAATCCCGCTTCTGCCTGCAACACCACGATGGTCGGATCCGCGTGTGGCGTCACCACGGCAACAGACTGTATGACGCCTGCATTATGCATCGCCATACCGGTCCGTCGCCTGGCGTTATGGTTTAGGGCGCAATTGGATATGACACCGGCACCCCTCTAGTACGCATCGCTGGTATACTCAACAGCCACCACTACATCTCCGACGTTTTGGAGCCTGCAGTCCTCCCTTACCTTCAGGACCTGCCAGCACCTGCGTTTCAACAGGACAATACGCGCCCGCACGTGACACGCATCGTGCAACATTTCTTCACGGCCCACCAGGTGTCACTGCTGCCGTGGCCCGCCTGTTCTCTCGATATGTCGCCCATCAAACACCTCTGGTCGCTGATCGGCAACCGAGTGGCCCGGCAAGCACCACCCGCGGCTACGCCTGATGAACTGTGACAAAGTGTGGAAGCAGCTTGGACCGACATACCCCAAACCCACATCCAAAGCCTCTCTCGTTCAATGCCGCGGCGTGTAGCGGCCGTTTTTGCCAGCCATGGGGGCCCCACGAACTATTGATGTCTGCGTGTTCCGCAAGTCGCACAAGCCTGTAAGCTCAATCGTTTCATCTTTGTATCTGTTGTTATGTCTCCAGTAAATCTGGCTTTGCTATCTCGTGTCCTTCTTGGTGTTGCATTTTTGGTGGCCAGCAGTGTAGCAGCAGCAAGGTCAGGAGAGAAAAACAAAGAAATAAAAGAAATAAAGGAAAAAAAAAGAGTAACAGGTCTAAAATACAACATGTTAACTTAATTAGATATCTAGTGTTATATTTAACAGACAGTATACTAAGGCCAATAAAACATTAAGCTAATGAGAAGCTGAGTTGTTCCCCCATACCCAATCTCCACTTTTAAAGATTCCCCTTCTTCTGGTCATTCACGGAATCCCAGTCTGGTCTAGAATTCCCCCATCTCCTCCCCTCTGTCGATAATCCTCTTTCAACCCATCCCCCATCCTGCATTATTGAATGAATGTTAGTTTCTAAGTAAGTAGTGTTTTAGTTTTTTAAAACAAATTGAAGTTATTAGTAGATGTTAATTCTGCAGGCAATGAATTCCAAAACTCTGGAACAGAATAATTGAGACTATGTTTATCAGTTTGTGTTCTAGGTATAGTAAGTCTCAGCTTAGCTTGATTTCGAATATTATATCGGTACATAGTGGTATTAATTTTTATGAGCTCCTGTCCAAGGTTCATTTTAATTCGTTTATACATAATTTTGCCTAAGTTGAAGTTAAGCTGTTAAGATATTATATTTGTTCGGGTTGACTCTGGAATATCTAAACATATCGATAATTCGTCGATGAGGTGCTGCAGCTCATTTTTTGCCGTATCTGCGTGATATCCCTGATGCCCAGTCTCAACAAACAACGCCTGCCCGCACATCACTAACATCAGTACACAGTGCCAAAAAGGTGTCAGTTGCTACCTTGGACAGCGTGATTTCTAGACTTTTCCCGGATAAAGTACGTTTGGGACGTCATTGGCGGACGACGTAAGCCCTCTTCACGACACCCTCGCAATATGGGAGAATTGTGGACAGAGGTCAACGACGCATGGTCATTTACACCACTATACACCTCCCGGTACACCCGGGTGGTGTACAATCAGTTGCAGAAATCATGGGAACTGTGGAAAATAGACAGGAATCACGAAGCTTGACTGCCGACAGGATGTGAATTGGGTTACGACGCTGAAGAGAGAGAGAGAGAGAGAGAGAGAGAGAGAGAGAGAGAGAGAGAGAGAGAGAGACACCACCCTGGGACTTTTTCGCTCGATGCCACTCCGTATTGCCGATGTATATCCCAGCATACGACTTACATGACTTAGGCCACAGCATTCATATAATCCTCAGAAATTAATAAATACCCCCTCGCATTCATATAATCCCTCAGAAATTAAATAAATTCTTTTCTCCTACTTGTCTACATGTGTGGTAAGTTTCGTATCCTTTCGTCTATTTCCTAATTGTGTGGCGTTTTCTATTATATGTCGAGCAGTGTAATTACAAAGTAAGTTGCTTGAGCTGCAATATCGCAACGTTCTTTCGTTTTTGTAAACATACTGGAACTCCGCGGTGGCCAAGTGGTTTGAGGAGATGGCTCTGTAGCGTCTCTGGAACCAGTGACTGCAATAAGGTACGGCTACTGCTTATAGCCCACAGAGTTTCTCATGGTGCCCGCCCCCAAAAGGAACGCACACAAACATATACTGCACTACTGTTCAAACTTGAGCACATTTTTTTCATTTTTGCTATTCCCCAGATTTTCAGTTTCAAAACTATCTCCCTCTGATATTGCGTTGCAAATCACAGTATTTCATGAACTTCGGGCATCTACACTGTTCCTCATATTACTTACGAGGGTTCTCCATCTAAAATTCATTTGAAATTAAATTCCATAAATCATTTCGACCTCAAAATTTAGAGCTAAAAATCTGTGTACAATTTGATACCTTTACTGCATGTTTTATTATTGAAAGAAGTAACTATTCACTCAATTCCTTCTGTTTCATTTACTCATGGTAAATGATTTGACTAAAATTAGAATTCATTATTAATAACTAGGACCTGCACACCAATTATGTAATAAATAGTTAAACTATAGTAGTAATTCGATTTATTGGCGTAGGAATATATAAATAAGCGTTTCCAAGCTTTCGAACATCAACCAGGTTCAGCTGGGCTGAGCGTCATTTTTCTTGTAGGACTTCCGTCCACAGTGAGTAGAGTCTTGGTCCCAGCCACCTACAGCGAGATCGCCTTTTGGGCAGACATCAACCAGGTGGCTTTTTCAAGGAAGTTATACAGAAACTGCAAGTCGAATAATAGAACACTTTAACAATTTGAACGCGCGGTGACTTGACTTAATGCGCCAACAACGCACGAAATGGGTCCAAGATCATCGAGATTGGACCGTGGATGATTGGTAGAAAGTGACCTGGTCTGACGAATCAAGATTCCTGGTGCATCACGTAGCGACTGAGCGCGGATACGCCGGTTGCCAACGGAGGCTATGGCACCTGGATGCACCGTTGGGTTGAAACAGATTTAAATGAAATTTCATTTAAATGAATATAACGTCATATCTATTTATTGTCAAGTCAAGTCACCGCGTTCAAATAGTTAAAGTGTTCTATAATTAAGATTGCAGTTTCTGTAAAACTTCCTTGAAAAAGCTACCTGGTTGATGTGCGAAAGCTTGGAAACGCTTCTTTATTTATTCCTACGCCAATAAATCGGATTACTAGCATAGTTTTATTACTATTTATGAGAATTAATGTTCCTTGGATAACTAATTCTGGGTTCGAATTGCCTCTGACATAAATTTTGTACTGCAATTATTCTCTTCGTCCTCCAGAATTCGTAACCATAAGTGAAAAATGGCCACTACTGAAAAACTGACGATCTAGTAGCACTGTAATGCATAAAAGCATAGTAGTAGTGAAAGTACAATAATGCTGACTGGCTTCTCTGAAATCTCATCGTATAAAAATGCAATGTAAAATGTAATAATTTCACTTTAAAATGCAACTAAAATGATTGGCAGCAAAATTATTCATCTGCAAAATTTTTAAACATTGTGAGTTGTCGTTGTGAAATAAAACTGTTTGCCTGTTGTATTTATAGAAAAATACAGCAGTTTTATCCTTTAGATGCCTAAAGAAATTCTTAATTTTAGAGTCGTTTAAAATATAGCGGAAAGCCAATAAATTTCAAAGTGGTATTCTAAAATCATCAAAATCCTTTTGCTAAAACAGCGGTTTTGTCTGTACGAAACATCATTTGCACGTGTTATAGACCTAAGGAAGCAATTAATTTCGTAGATTTTTCATTCCGTGAAATAAAACAATGTGAAATGCAACTCTGAATCCCTATAACGAAAGATCCACTTCTAAGGTTCGTCGCATAAATATAGAGACAGTCGACTGTGTGCCGTGAACGCAATGCGAATTTAGGTAGGAAGGTGAAGTGGTACCTAATTAGACATAACCCTACAACAAACGTGTCGATCCATCGAGATGACCGGATTGTGTGAAAAGAACACCACAAAGTGAAATAGTGTAATTTTAGGTGTCTCATAAATATAAAGACAACTATGTAAAGTAGCCACATGCAAATGAGATGCACAAATTAGCAAGTTGTATGCACGCGCATGGGCCGTAATTCAGTCCAGCCTACAAAAGACAGCGGACCTGCCGTCAGACATTCATTTGCCCAAATGCCACGCAACAGTGACCTTTCTGGTGAAGAGGTGCACAAGATTTGGAGACAGAGCAAATGGATTGCCTGTAGCGAAAATTTGTAAAGCCATGGGGAATAGTAGGGCAGTCATTTATGAGACTTTATTGAAACGAGGTGCGTTAATTGTCAGAAAACGGCCTGGAAATCCTCGAATAACAGCCAAGCGTGATGATCGTGCCATCATGCGTTTAGTTTCATCCCAAAGGTTATCACTACGTCAAGTTCCTCGGACTGTTAGTGTCACAGTCTCAAAGGACACAGTTCATTGACAAATCAAGGAAAGTCGCAACATTGTGCTCCGTAAAATGCGCCGCTTGCCACACATCACGCGGCGCCACAAGGGAGCTATTTTGTTATGGGCAAGCAGCCACATGCACTGGAAGGACGAGTGGATCACAACTACTTACACTGATGATAAAAAGTTCAACCTGGACGGCACTGACGGTTGGAACTGCTATTGGCATGATTTACGACGCGAGCCACGCACCTTCGACAGCAGACAGAAAGGAGGGGATCTGTGATGGTCTGGAGAGCTTTTGCGTTCAGTGGGACAACGGATATCGCTTTTCTGCAAGGAAGGCAAAACTCCGAAACGTATCAGGACATACTCAGCAGCCACCTTCTACCGTTTGCCGAAACTCTAGCGGGTGTTGATTATCTGTTCCAGCAAGACAATGCTTCTATCCATCGGTCTGCATCAAGGAAAAACTGGTTTAACACACATCATGTGACCGTAATGGATTGGCCAGCACTCAGTCCAGATCTGAACCCTATCGAGAACCTCTGGGGTATCCTAGCTCATGATGTGTATGCGAATGGACGGCAGTTCTCAAGTGTGGTGTCATTGAAAGAGCAGATTGAACGAAGCTGGTACGCACTCCGTCCAGAACACTTACATCACTTGGTGGACAGCATGCCCAATCGGGTTTTCATTGTTATTCGGAACAACGGCTCCACTATTCGTACCGGAAGTGCTCATAACTAGTAAGTCCTTATATTTTTGAGACAGCGTATTTCTGTTTTTTTCTTGTACTTGGCGTTGGAATTGTTATGTTTCCGTCAAACTATTGTGCAGCTGCGTGTCCTATGGTCCTATGCTATTTTTGCTATAAATATGAGGTGTACATTTCAGCTCGTTGTTGTTTCTTTTTTATTCGAGAATTTGTTCTGTCTCTATATTTATGCGACGCACTATATCTGGGACTGGGTTCTCAAACTATGATTACTCTCTTAGTCTGAAAATCCAGATTTCTTTGATACCAAAATTAGGCTTCTGTCACTACATACACGTGGTCGTAGGAAAAACTTTTATCTAAGTTAAACGAAAGAGTTCGTACACAAGTCTCAGATTGAATGTGCACATACACGCAAGAACCACTCAAATTTAGGTTATTCTACAAAATGGCGCGTTCAACCCGAGTCTTTTAGAAAATTCCATGACTAACACAGGCAATACAATATTGCTGGCTTTCTTTTCCCAATTGCATGATGCCTTATTTTTACTCTTCATGGAAATTTCACTATAAAATTATCATCCGTTACACTGCACGACCAATAGGAAAGAAATCCTGCCACGTCTTTTAAATAGGAAATCAAGGTGATAAATACAAGCAAATATCTATATGCCACATATAGGAGAACTGGTGTATCAGGAAACACGGAACATTCAATTGGACATCTTGCTCATTTGTATCTGTCTCCTGTTCAGGAAGACATTTTCCTATTTGTCGTCTAGAGATAGAGGCGTGACAAGTAGAAACAGATATTTACCCCATACAGAAAGAAAATTGTGCACAAGAAGAATGCAGGACGTATCTTGAAAATCAAAATCAGCGTTATACGTGCACGCACAGGATTAGTAAGTGAAGGAAGTCATTGGGTGCGTATCCGCTTCTTCAAATATTATTAACAGACTTTGAGGATTTTGTCATGGTCTCAGCAGTGTCGCAATAGTAACTTGCGTGATTGAACCATACGATCAAATTACAAACTCAACGGTATCGGTATTAAAAAATAACCTTTCCTTTTCGAATCTTAAAAATATTAATAGTGATACCGTACCTATAAATAGATGGCTGCACAGGTACAGCCCTAACGGAAGAAGGACATTTTTTGTCATACATATGAGCGTCAAAAGACAGGTATAAAAAATAAAACAAAAAAGGAAGCATCCCTTTACGCGAGCTCTTTTATACACACTTCTCTCGAAGAAAATATGCCGCTCATATCAGTTGCGTGTTTCTGGAACACGAAATATCTTCCTTTGCGTGCTGAGACACCTTGTATTCCAGGTGTAGATTTCCACCGGTGAGCGACAGACTGCAGCCCTCGTAGTCCTGTATGTCTCTTGTACATTCATGGCCATTTCAGAGACAAATATTGGTCTGTCTCTTCCCTTGTATTCCAGTTCATCCCACAAGGGCTCCATTGGATTCAGAGCTGAATTTTGTGCACGCAAATTCAACTTCCGCACACTTATGTCTATGAACAACTGGTGCATTGAGCATTATCTTGTAGAGACAAATATGAGTTTATACCAAAAAACTACCACACGGCAATACGTGAGTAATTATTCAGAATATTAACGTATACTATGGTACATTCACAACCTCCAGATGTCCTAGACAATAGCACTTGAAAACGGCAACACGCAATCGAATCACGGTACTGAACGTCGTAGTTGGTACAGCGAATTCGGGAAGCAGACGTTCTTCAGGCATCTTCCATTCTCCACACCCTTACCTCTGATCGGAATGGAATGTAGTATAACTTGACACTCTGAAGGACAGATCCTGACTACTGCAGCGATTAGTTGCCCCTCTGAGTGCACAACGCAAGGTGAGACTGCAAATTGCGGTTTATGTCATGAAGCATATGCGCCGCTGCTATGCGATGAAAACCAATGATGTGGAGCTCGTTACGTAGTGTGATCATATATACTAGGGGTGGCCAAACGGTCGATCCCGAGCTCTCGTACGGTCGATTGTTTGTTTTATCGCCATGGCGTATATTGTTCTATATGAACTGCCTGGGACCAGATGATAGAATTAATCAGCCAGACTACTCCCCTCCCCAACGCTAACCGCTGCGCATGGTCATCGTGCATCTGCAGTCTGTCGCATGAGGCATGTTGTTATCTCCCGCTCTGCTAGTCGTCAATCGCAACGCCTACACTTACAAGCAGGCCTATCGGTCAACATTCTTATTTGTATATAAAAATTAGTTTACTGATTGAGTGCAGATATAAGTTATTAAGCTTCGTCCACATATTAAGAATGAGTGGAGCTAAGAAACCGAAAACCTATCATTTCCACACTGAATGGGAGGAAGCTTATTTCTTTACAATATTTCCTGACAAGTGTTTGTGTTTAATATGTTGAGCTTCAGTTGCCATTCCTAAAAAAGGAAATCTTGAAAAACATTTTTCGAGTGTGCATAAGTCGTACCAAAGTGATTGTCCTGTTAACAGTGAACTGAGAAAAATTAAACTTAAGGAATTGAAAACTCATTTAGGAGCCCAACCGTTTTTTTGTTTTTTTTTTCGTCTGTGCAACAATCGAAAGTAGCGGCCGAGGCTTCGTTTCGAATTACTCGTGTTTTGATCAAACATAAAAAACCTTTCCAGGACGGGGAAATGGTAAAAGAAGCTTTTCTAGAGGCTAGTGCAGTTTTATTTGACAATATTAAAAATAAAAGTGACTTCATCAGTTTAATTAAGGAGCTGTCGCTCACGTCAAATCATCACGCGACGCGTTGAAACAGTTAATGAGGATGTGAATCAACAACTGGACAAAGACTTGCAAATCTGTTCTTTCTTCTCTTTACAATTTGACGAATATATAAGTAAAATTACATAATTTGTTTCAAAAATAGTGTTTCGGTAAACACTATAATTCGTTCATAAATACTAGTATTAAAAGAAATCCGTCTTGTTGCACGATGATATTTATTCAGCTAAAAAACGAATTCTACGTACAGGTTAAAAAACATGAGCACTTTCGGTGTCACAGTGACACCTTCATCAGATGTGATTTCCATCATGTGGTTACATGCTGGTCTTAAATACGTGGAGCTGATGCATCATGGGAAAGGTAATGTCAGTGTCACATGATATACCAGATAGCAAGACAGTAGAAAAAGCATAATTAGCCAACCAAAATTACTCAACAGAAACAATAGTTATTGTGCTGCCCTCCCTAATCAGATTGCTCCAGGGTTCAGGTAAAACACAAGGATAATAGTCATTACAGCAATGTGTATTATAAGGCAAAATGTAGGCTTTCTGTAAATAACAAGGAATAAACAGAGTTAGGTGTGTTTATGATCTTAGCGTTGTCCCAGTCTGGGATGGAATTTCCAGCACTTACAGTTCTTGCAAAAGAGGTGCTTTGGTGATTCATTTTTAAATTATATCTGTGTTCATTTAATCTCAAATCCAAATTTCTTTTGGTTGAACCCACATAATGATTATTTAGTTCACCAGAAGTGGTGTCGAGCATAGGAATAACATACACACCCCATTTTTTCCCTTTGTTAATTTTGTCACGAACGTTGCGGATAATGGAATATAAATTGCATGATCGTATTCCAAATTGTATTTTATGACGGGAGCATATGTTGGTGAGAAGGTTTACAATATGTGGATTGAAATCACCAGATCCAACATACTTTTTAGGCACTTGTTCACTAATTAAAGCAGTTGATAGCAAACCGTACTTTATTGTGCACCCCTTACCAACGTCGCCCGGATTACCATGGTTTTTAGCAAAGGATAATATCCATTGTAGTTCTTGAGTTCTGGCAAAATGGCTAGAAGAATGTGAATATGCTCTTCTAAATAGTAAGTGCAGAGCAGAAATTATATGCTGAAAAGTATGGGCAGAATTGTACGGAATTAGAGTGGGTGTGGAAGTGGTTTTTCGATAAACGGCAAACGACATGGAATTGTCAGAAGGGTTACGAGTAACTTGAAAATTTAGAAAAGGTAAAACAAAATTATGTTCAAGTTCTATCGTGAGTTTGATGAAGGGGTATTGAAAAGAGATACGTTGACAAACTGATGTGATTCATCTATGGTATATGGCCAAATTACCGAGATGTCGTCAACGTAACTGTTATAGAAACTAAGTTTTTGTGGGAATTATTGTATGACTTTATTTTCAATGTGCTGAAGAAGAATTTCTGCTAAAACTGCAGATAAAGGTGAATCCATGGCTGTCCCATCGGTTTGTTGATAAAAAATGTTCTGAAATTTAAAAAATGAGTGCCTTTTAATGAGATGAAGAGCATTCATTATGAAAGAAATATCATTAGCAGAAATGTTAGAATCAATGAATAAAGCCTGAATTAACTGAAATGTAGCTTCCATAGGTACATTCGTGTATAACGAAACTACATCTAGGGACGACAAAAAATAAGTTGGTAGGGGCTGAATTAGCTTTAACTTATCAATAGCTTGTGTAGTGCTCTTTATTGAGTAGGAAGAATTCGCGGTAAATTTGGTGAGATAACTTGCCAAGGCTTTTTCCAAAGGTCGGGTGGGGGCAATGTAACCTGACACAAGAGGGCGAATAGGGTACCCTTCCTTATGTAGTTTTAATCTACCAAATAAATCAAGCACATGCAGCCGGGAGGTGGATTGAAAGCTTTTGAAAAGGAATCCGGAGGAGCTGAAGAATTCTTAAGGCGGCTTAAAGCACTAACAGTAGCCCTGGTGGGGTCTCGTTCCACAATTACATGAGGGATACTAGAAATGGCATTGAGAATTTTTTGAACAAAATCACTTTGATTTAAAATCAGAACTTGACTAGTTTTATCAACTAAAAGAATGGCAATATGTGGGTCCTTTTTCAGTTCAATCAGTTGTCGCATTTCTTCATGAAGCTGGCATTCTTCGGTGGTTTTGCACCGTCTTGGATTATTTTTGTTAAGAGACCTTGCAATTTTCATTCTTGCGAAGTTCCTATCTTCAATTGAAAGTGAATGTAGAATTTGCTCAATTTGCGGATCAGTTTTAAATAAGTCCGTTTTACGTTGGTTGGGGTAAGCGAACTTTTAACCCCGTTGTAAGGCTCTTATTTGATGGAGATTCAGAACCTTATCACTAAGATTTATAACTCCATTATGTGAATCAGAGTTATAGCTGTCATGGTCCAGTTCATGCAAATCCAATTCATTACCCGCAAGAGATGATCCATGTAATGATCCTTGTTCAAAAAGGCCGATAGGATGTCTAGTTTGAAATCCGAACAGCTTATGCGTCCTACTACGAACTTCAGAATCCACCGACAATCTCAGTTTTTTCACATGGGTGTTAAATAAAACCTTCATTTCATTTTCGATTATTGCTGTAATTACGAATAATGAACGGTCCAAAATAATTGGGTGTGAGGAATCAGCTAGCAATTAGTAAGAGGTATAGCATTTCTTATTAAAGAAGTCAATACTACTACGCTTACTTCTGATCTGTTGAAGTAGTCTCTTCCTTTCAGCGATCCTTATGATCTTGGCGTCTCGTCTGGTAAATGGAGTATTGGAAATACGCAGATGCCGTGGAATAATATTTAAATCTCTGCAGTTTAGTGAAAATGACAAATGTGCCGATTCCTTTGAAAGTTTTCCACGAAAACTTCTAAAAGTTTGCATAGCATGGCTCCACATGATAAATTTAGATGAAAACTGTGTGATTCACGATAAAAATGCGGAAGTATGACGATAAACACTATAATTCGTGCATAAATACTAGCATTAAAAGAAATCCGCCTTGTTGCACGATTATATTTATTCAGCTAAAAACGAAATCTATGTACAGGTTAAAAAACATGAGCACTTTCGGTGTCACAGTGACACCTTCATCAGATGTGATTTCCATCATGTGGTTACATGCTGGTCTTAAACACGTGGAGCAGAGCATAATGGGAAAGGTAATGTTAGTGTCACATGATATACCAGATAACAAGACAGTAGAAAAAGCATAATTAGCCAACGAAAATTACTCAACAGAAACAATAGTAATTGAGCTGTACACATATCAAGATCAGGTGAGTGGAGAAATTCTTCAGTACAGACAACTGTACGAGCAGTTTGGAAGAGGCGTAAGAGTTGCTATCTGGAGAATGGTCCAGGAACTAGAGGAAACTTATCGATGCCCTGTATAACCTCATCATCTGATGGAAGATTGATAGGACCAGAACGGAGATGCATACTATTCGAGGAGTCACCTGGCGGAGAAACATTGGAATAGGAAACATCGGGAACACTAGATGAGACCATAGAAGGATCAGAAGAAAAATGTTTTACCCTTTTCTGTTTCACAGAACTTTGGAAGTTTTAGTCCGTTTTGAAGACAAAGTTGAGGAGGATGAATCCACTGGTGGATCTGGAAGAACACTAAAAACGGGACACGAGAACACAAGTTGCGCCGAGGTTTCAGTATGTAGCCAAGCAGCATCGGTGGACACTAGACTAGCAACCAAGGCAGCAGGAAGATGCAGCAAAGGGGTGTGATGTACCTGCCAGCAGGACGCACGCGACATAAAGGCAGATAACAGTCAGAACAAACGTCCGCGTAGCTCAATTGGTAGAGTGACTTATTCCGGAATGAGGGGATCGGGTTCGAATCCCGGCGTGGACAGAAATGACGGAGAAATTTACTTCGTTATAGGGGGAACAGGAGACATGGTCGTAGTTGAAGATCCGATGTGAGAGACACACGGAAGAGACCCAGTCGGGAAGAAGGCCGAAGCACCACTTGACACATCCGAGTCGGAACACTCCGCTAGAGACACATCAGTAGTGAAAAAAATCTCTGCTAACCCAGAAGGAGGATGCACTACTGTATGGTGCGGAAGAGGAGGAAAGGGATAATTGTCCTTGACTGGAAGGCGCATCTGACGGAGAGAAGGAGAGGTCGCGTCAGGCAGAACACTGGAAGAGGGTATGTTAGAAGGACCAATGTGATCGGCATTGGGATGCGAGCTGGAAGAAGGACCACAGCGTAGGCGCACACAGGAGGCAATGGTGTGATCCTGGGTAAGACATTGAGTACAATAGCGGGTGGTGAAAAACTTGAAACTGTAGGCGCGTGAGCCAATTTCAACAGTAGCTTCAGAAGGACAATCCGCCATCGTTCTCAGTGAGAAAGATGACCAACAACTGACGGCGAGGTCCTGTAGCATGTGCAAATCGAGCTACGCGTGGAGCGTCAGAAAGGCGACGGACCTTGCCCACAATTTTACAAACAGGTTTGATAAGAAGGGGAAGCGCAGTATCAGGCATTTCCTGTGGAACAGGATAGAACATGATGTTCACCGGACGCTTGGAAAGAGGCGAAGGGATGAGATGATTTGTTCCAATCGAACGTCCGTGTGCAAGAAAAAAGTCAGCATCCTCCTTGCGCTGCAACTGCACTGAGATACCCCGAGGGATACGAGAAATTCCGGCATTAGACGCGGATGACACATGACCTGAGAGGGCCTCCATTTAGCGTGGCAAAGGAGTATTCGGTAAGACATGAAAGTGCAAACCTCTGTCCAGGAGATTATGGAACTCACGACCAATCTGCGAATTTTCAGCAATCGTTACTTTCACCTTGTGGTTGGATACCTGAATAATAGGTGTTGATTGCAAGAGACCATCAGGTTGAGAAAAGGGCTGACGGAGAATCAGAGACTCGCTGTACTGTAGAGGCAAATGACATCCTCAGAAGAGAAGTCTGTGTTGAGCCAGCTGGCACAGAAAGCACTGAGGGAAGAAGTGCACAGTCAGAAGGCAAGACAGTAGTCACAGAAGTAACCAGGGAGCGCACCGAGGCAGCGGCAAAAGCAGATGAAGGAGGCGCAGCCAAGTCAAGTCAAGGCACCGGAGCAGAGGCACCAGGCAGCTGAGAAGGCACCTGTGCAGACACATCTGATGACGAGAGTATGTCAACTTCCATGGACGTGGGAAGTGCGACGTGACGTGCATCCGCTACGATAAGAACAGAATGGAAGCTGCGATGTTGGCAACTTCCAAACGTAAACAAACGAGTTAACGATGTGAAAACAAAGGAATATGAAAAAACACAAGGACGATGTCGCCAGAAATGTAGCTTAAAACGTACAGAGTACCTTTAAACAGGCGGGGCACGCAACAAGTGAATGCAGAACGAGGTACATCACACTAGAATGCTTAAAATGTAGGAGCCACCAACACAAGCTCTTCCAAGAACGAGTAATGGGCTGGACATGTTTCCAGAAGAACAGACCACAGATCGGCAACCGAAATTTTAGACTGGATTCCAAGGGACAGAAAAATGCCCAGAAGAAGACCACATAGAGGATGGATAGTTGAAATCCGTAAACATGCCGGAGTAACATGGAGGAGACAGGCTCAAGACAGACAAATCTGGTAGAAACTTGGGGGTGACCTTCATCCAGCTGTAGATTGATAAGGGTTGACAATGATGATGACAATATACATGTATATATACAGTATATATATATGTGTGTGTGTGTGTGTGTGTGTGTGTGTGTGTGTGTACACGAGGTTTAAAGTATTCAGACTGGTTGCATAAGTTTCGTAATCGCGCGACAGAGCACGAAGCGATTTGGCACAGGTTGACCTTGGAATCTACTACACATATGCCGTGAGTCACATCTCCCCTGCTCGTCCGGTTTTTCTTACAGTAGTGCTTCGTTCTTACATGTGTGATGCTGTTTGTCGCATTTGTCATGTCGGAAAACATTGATCAACGAATTTGCATCAGATTTTGTCAAAAATTTGGCGGAACTTGCAAAGACACATACTTAAAGCTACAGAAAGTCTATGGGGAGAATTGTATGAGTCGTGCACAAATCTATGAGAGGTATAAACATTTTAAAGATGGTCTTGAAAGTGTTGAGAATGATGAACTGCTTGATAGGCTATAATGAATTAGCTTTATTTGCTTTCCGCTAAGCTAATTATAATGAATAAGCTCTTTCTACCAGCTAGCTAATGATAATAATGAAGCTTTCCTACTGAGCTAAGTATAATGCTTCTGCTACTGAATGATATGCTTGTACTAAGCTTCAAATAGTGAATTCAAATGGTTGTTGTTACTAGTTAATTAAGAACATGAATAAAGTCTCCTGCTAGTAGTGTAGTAATAGTATTGAACAAACTTATAACTGGTAGTAATGTTGTAGCAGTAATTAGAATGAATAAAGTCTTAACGCTGGTTGTTAATGGTAATAAACTAATGATATAAACCTAACAGCCAGACAGAGGTCTGACAAAAACTATTAATTGAGAAAGACGTACTTACTCAAAGCTCTTTTATTATGTAACTCTTGGTCATCCAAAGCACACACACACAACTTGTTTCACAATAATGAAGAATCAAACTAATCACATAGAACGAAACTCTCTCCTTCACAACAACAACGCTCCTCTAGTATAACAACAAACGATCTCCCTATAACAACAAAAGCTCTCCTTATAACAACAAAATCTCTCCTGGCTATCGATGAACGCGCCTATATATACTGGCTACCACCACGTCATGACTTACACTCATTGCCAGATTTCATTCATCGGGTGAAATAATATTTCGTTCAGTAAGAAGATAATTTACATAGTAAAATAAAATAACCAGAGATAGTAAAATCAAAAGTAAAGTGAATATAGAGTATACGTTACAAGGCCACAAACCAGCAAAAGTGAAAACGATGTCGAACTTGTGCCACAGGTGTTCGGGAAATTCTGCGAATCACTATTTATGAGATATCAAAAGACTTCAACATTAGTATCGGTTAAGCTCAGTCGATTCTTAAGGATGACTGGGTATGAGAAGCAACTCAATCAAATTTGTGCCAAAATTGCTCTCAGCTGAGCAAAAACAGGACCGTGTTTCAGCTGCCAGTGACCTGCTTGAGTGCGTCGAAAACGACGAAAACTTTTTTGAAACTTTCATAATTGGTGATGAATCGTGAGTTTATGGGTATGATCCTGAAACTAAGGCCTAGTCTTCACAGTGGAAGACCCCAAACACTCCCAAATCCACAAAAGCACGACAGAGCCGCAGCAATATCAAGACGATGCTGAATGTTTTTTCCAATCATGTTGAAATTTGGTATCAAGAATACGCTCCATCAAACCAGAAAATTCACAAGGATTACTAGTGTCAAGTTTTGTGGCGTTTGATGGACGAAATTTGTCGCAAAGGTCTGGCATTGCATGAGAACAGCGAGTGGTAACTCCATCACGACAACACTCCTGCCAACGCAGCACAGCTTGTGCAGTAGTTTCTTGCTAAGCACCGCATTGCACAGGTCCGACAGCTGCACTGTTTTTCACACTCGCACCCTGCGACATTTTTTCTTCTCTAAAATCAAATACCACTTGAAAGAAAAGGATTTCAAGATACTGAGAGATACAACGGAATGGGACGAAGCAGCTGTTGGCTATTTCAGAAGATTACTTAAAAAATGCTTCGAGCAGGCAATAGGACACCCGGAGTCGCCCATCTGCCCGAAATAGTTGATACTGCGATTTGTCGGAGCAGACTACATGCTTCCAGTCATCTCGCGTCCTATGGCGGTGCTCACGAGCCTAGGCGAGGCGCACAGCTTTGTATCGTCGACTCAGTAATGAAACCCCGGTGGGCCGCCGCCCCCGCAACCGCATAAAAAAGGAAAAGTTGCATTGTCCGAACGCTGATGCTACTACTGTCCCGAACACTTAATTGTTCTGTGATTTGCGGGAATGCTGCACTCCGGGTGGATGTTACGATGCATGCCAGACGCCACTGTCCACGATCGCCCAAGACTTTTCTAAGGCTACACAGGTATCTCACTCTGGATCCCCCCTGAGTTTGTGTAGTCCAGGTACACCCTTCAAATTGTTGACTGTGTAAATCCAAGTGGTAATTTTCGAGATGGAGTGACCCATCTCCCGATGCCCTGACTACTATCATACCACGTTCGAAATCGCTTAAATCCCAATAAACTGCCATCTGAACTGGGAATGCTACTACTTGAGCTTGTGGAGATATCTGCGTGTATATATACGTCGTTTGCGGACGATACGATTCACCGCATGGGTGTGGTGGCATGTAATTGAAATGGTAGCACCCTTCCCAGTTTTTTTAGCAATTCAGTGTATATAATACTACATGTACATAACTCGAACCACAGACATCAATCAAGGGCCACATTGTTGCTGAAATTAATAGGTGTACAGAACTCAGCCGGAGTTCATTTGGAGAAACAGTACGATTTTCAAGAACAATATACCGTTGTGCCTTAAAAGAAAAGTGTTTAATCAAAATGCATTCTCCAAGTTCCTATTTGTGGATCAGAGACATGGGCATTCTCCAAGTTCCTATTTGTGGATCAGAGACATGGAACCAAACAAAAAGGACATACACAGGCAGCAGTTAACTCAAAGAAGTATGGAGAGATTTTGGGTGTAACCAAGAGTGAGATAGGATCGGGAAAATGACAGGAGTGGATGATATCGTGATAAAATAAAAGACCCTCAAGTGGTAATGGACTGGACGTATTGCTAGAAAAACCTACCGTCGTTGGACAACTGAAATACTAGGTTAGATCCCAAGGTATAAGAAGAGACCTAGCAGACAACGTGGGAAATGGATGCATGAAATTCAGAAACATGTAAGAGTGATATGGAAGAAACTAAAGACATAGATTTATGGAAGAGACTTGGGGAAACCTTCATCCAGCAGTAGACTGAGAATGGTTGAAGATGATGATGATGATTCAGTATATATCAGTTTTTTTATTTAAAGCATGCAAAATCTCGAGTCCTACCTCTTTTGAGAAATCCTGGATATGTGTCAGTGACCCAGATAATTTTTGAAGGGAAACACACAGTGTACATTTGTTCATGTGTTTTCTAAGAGAACGCCTGTGTGCGATATGATGCAGATTTGGTCTCAATGGTATTTGTTCAAAAGAGAAATACGTGAAGGTCGCTATGCATAAAAAATTAAAACACAGAAATTCGGCACTCGAAAACTGAGGCTTTTTTGCTTAAAAACGCCTTGTTTGAGAATAGCTTCGAAGAGAGGACAGAGATTGTAATTGATGAAATAACACTGAACAATTTGAGGGAAAAAAATTCGGTATTTGTCTCATACTTCTGTATAAAATACTAAAAAGCGTGTCGATGTTTAAAGATCATTTTAAACAATAAGATTTGAACCAAAAGCAGAGCGCAGGTAATTTGAATCTTAGAACTGCTGCCGAGCGGAAATATCCGATTAGCTACTGATTTTCATCAAAACCAAGCAGCTAGGTTTCCAAAGAAAAATGGCGGTGTGATTTATGCAAGAAAGTGTCAGAATCTGTAAATTCCTTACTCATAAAAATATTGATTTAGAAACTGAAAACTTTAATGAGTAAGAACACGTAAGTTGCAGTTTCTGGTCAAAACTTGCGCAGATGTGCAACATAACTTGACGTATGTAAATGTGACAGTTTTAAGAGTTGTTAACGCATTCACTCATGTCGGATATTCGAGGCTTTTTCCAACAACTGCAGTTGGATGCAGTCATGGAGTCACGCAGAAGAAATGGGACTATGCCGAATACATATAAGGGCATATTATCGGTGCATGCTTAGCTGAAACCACGACCGCAGGAAGAACTGCGGGATGAATGTCATACTTCAACGACGGTATCTCAGCAAGTTTCGGCGAAGAAGCGTTGCAATCGGCACGAATTTGTACGTCGACTGTTGAGAAAATTCCGCTTAGACACAGAACGCCTTTCCCATAAAAGGCTGAAACATTCCGGTATTGCTTGTCACTCGCTTATCCGAAAACTAATTGCGCCGGCGAGTATTAAAGAAATAAAATTAGCACGGCGACTTGAATGCAAAGAATGGATAGAGACTGTAGTCTCACTAGAATCGATACACACTGTTTTGCTCTGACGTCAGGTAAATATTTGGTGAGATCCGAATGAAACCTTAGACCCAAAGTGTGCATAGTTAGCCTCTGAGGTTCAGGTGCAGGTGTTTCAATTTAGATGGCATTCGGCAGGGGAAGACAGGGCCATTCGATTAATGTATACTGTCCAGAGTGTATTTGAATCTTCTAGCGCAGTACGCGTGTAATTGTGCTGCACATTTTTGTTTCAGCATGTCAGGATGCTTCCAGGAGTAACAAGGCAACCGGTGACATCCCCCGTAACGAGTGTGATTGGTTCGATGAGCAACATTAAAACTTCTTGCCCCTTCCATGGCTTTCCTTCTCTCCCACATCTTAATTATTCAGATACATTTGAAACATCTCGAAAATAATCTCAATGAATGAAATACGGGATTACACCATTGTACAATACAAATTTGGAAGATGTGAATCCATTAATTGGTGTAAATATGACATGGATGTTAAATCAGATAATATCCGAAAACTTGAAAATTCTTAACCTCCAGATTTGCTATATGTGAAAACCGGTTGCTTCGACTACCTAATCCTGTGATGACTATATTAAAATTAATTGGGAACCTGAAACTTGGTCGTTCTGGGTGGTGTAGTGGTTATCATACTCCGGCGCTATGCGGGAGACGCGGATTCGATTCTCGCTCCAGGAAGACAAAATTTTCAAGTTTTCGGATATTATCTGACTTAACATCCATGTCATATTTACACCAATAAACGGATTCACATCTAAATTTGTATCTCGAAAAGAGCTTTTGATTATTGTTCGTCAGTGTCATTAACTGCGTGGCACCTTCAAGACATCATGGTTGGTGAAATGGTTGGTATTGGATATTTGTATAATTAATGCCCCTAAAACTAGTACTGCTCCTCACTGAGAGAAAGTTTTGTTGTTTTGGGCCAGAGTGTGCAGATACCATTATTGCTTGAATTCAAACCAAGATTCATCAAATGCTATGTTGTGCTGGAAACGAAATAGGTCAAGTGATAAAAATTAAAGATATAATTGAAGGACAACACGGGATCTAGTTGAAAAGATCTTAAAATGGGAGTTCGATTATGATAATAAAAACATCTGATGAAATTCAATTTTGAATTATTAAATAGCTGAAATTCCATGCGAGATAAAATAGTCCAAGCTGGTTTCGATTCTATATACATTTAAGCAAAGGAAATATGAACTTAAGCAAGGGAAATTTTTAGAGAAACTGAGTCAGTCAACGCAGCATCTATGCAAAATGGTGTTCATAGAGTCTGATTCTGAACAAGATTGCGGGAAGTGCGAATTTATTGATCAACAGCAATTATTTTTGACATATCAGATGCAGTTGATATTTATTACAAGTAAGAACAGTAGAAATGTTTAGCAAAAAATTTCCAACCTTCGTATTCAAAAGGTGCTAAAGTTACCGCGAAGGAGAAACGATTCATTGACTTAGAAAGAAACGTCAAATTAAGGATACTTTAAAGCGAAATTGGTAAAAGTTAATTTGTATATAATGATTTTTGAAGGAATTGTGTTTATGCTTGCTGTTTAACGACCACCATTAGCAACTCAATGGGTTGTAAGCACTCGCCCGTCCCTAACTTTGGGACGCTGGCACCAGGAAAGGGAGAAAGCTAGTGCGGTAAGACAAGTACAGCAGCCATGTTTCATCGGGATTGGAACGCGAACCCATCACGAGCGAATTATCATAAGCCAGTGCGTAGACCGCTGCCCCACAAGGACAGGGGTCTGTAAGCTGAGTGACACTGAAATTTCGTCATCCAGAAGAAGTTCTTCAATTTTTATTCTAATCGGCAAGTGTGTTCAGCACGGAGAAATGTGCAAATGATTCATCTTCAGAGAACCAGGCGTAATGATTTGCGTTACAAGACAAAGCAAGTTGCCACCTCAACTAAACCATTCCACGAGTTTGCGTCCAGAAGAACAATTCGCAACCCTACATAACGAAGCCATTATAAATGAAAGCGCGTATGGAATGCAAAGACAACGCGTACATCCCCCGTATCTCCAACTTATGACGTTTCAGAGAGGGCAGATTATCGAACTGAAAGTGTTTGAGCCATCAGATATTCATTCCATACTGGCAACAGCGGTTGTGAGAAGGAACACATCCATACGGAGTTATCAGCAAGTATCTGTTTCATCCCAGAGGACAGCCCATGACGGATTGATTTCCCGACAAGCGTCCATTACACCAACCACGGTACGCTACACATCAGGAAAGTGGTTACACTACCTTTGGACTATCAATAACATGACGTTTCTGGGCCACACTTGTAGCGACAGTAATGCATGCACGTCGTCTATTTCTTCACCTTCTATGTTGTTCGAAGTGGTGCCAACTTCGAACAACATAGTAGATGACGTGGCGTCGTGTCATCTTTAGCAACAAATCTCAGTTCTGTCTGGGAACACATGATACCAATGCACGTAAACAGGCTACGAAGTAAACACCCTGAGTAGTCTCTGCTGCGAATCCAAGCATTTCGGCAAAACATTTTACGTCTATAACTTGCTGAAACTAACTCATGGGTGATCCCAAAGCAGAAGCTCTGAGAAGACCTATGATACCTACAGAAGGAAGTGCATGTGTCTCGGGTACGCAAAGCTGAAGGACGCAGAATAAATATGCATATATAAAGTATAAAAGGGATAAATAATGCACCTATTATCACTGCATAGTAATTCTGTTAAAGGAGAGCTTAATTTTATGAATTAAAATTTGACTGAACGAACAGACAGATTATCACGCGAAATTCTGAAATTCGCGTGATAGCATGTATGTTCGTGCTCTCACGAAATAATCGAGCTGCGGTAACATATTCCAAGCCAAATGGAAACTAAACAGCAGAGCGTGTCACTCGGCCCTTATGCTGCTCTGAAGAAGAAAACAACGTACTGAGCATGCCATGTGTTGGAAAAGTTAAATGCAGGAATTAAACAAAGCATCAGCGTGCTGCCGAAAAATAAAAAAATGCGGCCAACCGTCCCGCAAAGGAAACAAGGTTTTTATAATGCGTGTCTATTTCTGCTCCCTCTGCCCTTAGAACAGCATGATCAAAAGAAAAAAAAGAAGCAGTGCCTTTTTAGAATCTCAGTCTTACTATTGGGAGATACAGGTCGACGGACTTCCCTGCTGTTTAGGCTCTTTCTGAGAACAGTGATCATTAGTCATTAGTTGCATGCTTGTTGTAGCAACAGACAGTTTGAAATAGAAATGATAAAAGATTTTCAAGTCATCACACGCACAGGGCTTGGATGTTCATGTTGATCTCCCCAGTTGTATGGTTGTGAGTAGAATTCAGCAATAACAGTTCTAGACACCATTCTGCAGCAGAGTATCGTAAATGGCGGAACGTCCTGGGAGAAAATAAAAAGATGTGGAAAGAAATGGCTAAATGAGGCTATGAAAAGATACAGTACATGAAACGCCTGAAGTGCGCCAGCCGACGTCGTAAATTGAGGTTTTATATCTAATAATGACAGAAACAGTTCTCATAGAGCTTCAGTCTTGGGTGACCAACGCATAGGTCCCGAGGTTTGTATCTAATAGTGACAAGATCAATTCACATAGAGCTTCAGTCTTGGGTGACAAATGCATTGATCTCGAGGTGTTGTATCTAATAGTGTATAACGAAGTAAATTTCTCCGTCATTTTTGTCCACGCCGGGCATCGAACCCGGGTCCTCTCATTCCGGAATAAGTCGCTCCCCCGACTGAGCTACGCGGACGTATGCTCTCGCTGCTATCTGCCTTTATCTCATGTGCGTCCTGCGGTGCAAGCACGTCACAAATGACAAAAACAATTCCTTCTCATAGAGCTTCAGTCTTGAGTGACCAATGCATTGATCTCAGGGTGTGAACTTCGTCACTTCTCCTTGGTCCACCGATTTAGGGCGCAGACCTTTTGTATTGCTGAATGTGGGTTCGAATTCCTAGGTAAGATATGGATGTTGTGATTTTCCTTCCAGCTCCGGTTTCCCCATTCCCTGAAATTAGTAGATTGATCGTTTCAGGGAATGGTTTCCCCATTCCCTGAAACGATCTCCCATCTTGGCCCTGTATGAACGACAACATTAGATTCTGCCTTGCTGAACGTGGATATTACCAGAAAAATATTGCTGATTGTTGTGAATGAACATCAGCAGAAGAAAAATATCAAGAGAGATTGTGTTCTTAATATTTTTATGGTGACACAATTACACGTTTAGCTTATGAGTTACGAAGGGTGGGGGCACCAACCTGGCAAATGTGACAGAACATACGTAAAAGTAGTAATAGAAATATTTATGTAGTTGACACTTTAAAAATTTATTTCTGATCTTAATTTGATTTGATCTGAACTCAAGATTTTTACAAGAATTAAAAGCAAAAAACGTACCTGAGAAATAATAGTAATTCAACGCGTTATTTAACTGATCTGTATAAATAAAATATAAATCACAACACGACAAGCACATGTACGTCCCTTGAACAGTGTCTTACATCTACTCTTTAAATCCAATATTTCAGAGCACAAGGATAATTTCTGTAGTTTTTCTGAGGTCGCAATTACACAGTAAATGTTAACAAATGAAGCCACTTTGCGAGAGTTACACGACATTCCATCTCATTCGGTGGCAGCTTGAGATATATTTACCAAAGTACGTACAAGGTACTTTAACAAGCGTTTTTTCGCCCCTTATGACGCGCAGTTTTTCTACAAGGGGCGCAATGTGTGCTTTCACCTGCAACCATATTTCTGTTTCTAAAAAAATGACCTGTAGTTTTTATTTTTATTTTTTTTTTTTATTTTTGCTACAGATACCTTGCTTTGTGGATAAGATTTTGGGTGCATTTTCTACTTCGGTAATTCAGTTTTCCAATAAGGGTGCAAATAGATATTTCTGTTTGCAACCTTTTCTCGAATTTTATAAGCCTGATTTAAAAAGTGCCTTTTTTATAGAACCAAGAATCTATTCGTCATTAAGGATCAAATTTTCTGACTGCATTCTTAAAAGAACAAAGTCTTAGTTCTAATAAACACTTAGTTATAAGACTGGCGTATGTGAATACATATTTATGGTTATTACCAGACACCTTTTTTTATGTAAATGGAGTGCCCATTACACCAAAGGAATCAGAATTATCTTTCTCGTTTCTATTCTTTCTTTAAGTTTTAGTGTAATTTCATTCCAACTTGACTTACGAGTAGCCCAGTTCTTTCATTTGAAATAAGCAGTGAAAAATGAGTCCCTGGACGTTTTTGGTGAATTACGGTATGATATTTTAATCCAACACCCTTATGATTCATAAGTTGCACTAGATTAGAAATATTTCCTAATTGGAGTCTTCTATTGTGCTACACGACAGCGGTTTGTTCAGAAGATTACCTTATGGGATTCGGTTACTCGTATCTGAAATTAAAATCAAAAGTACATGTAATTTCCAGCGTTCAGCGTTTTCTCAAACACTTTTTCTAGCAAAATAACCGGTCTAAATTGTTAAATCTCGAAATACGAGCAACAGCTAAAAATCCATTGTGATTTTCACAGCCGTCGATCTCTCTCTCTCTCTTCTGAGAAAACATGCTTGAAGCTTTCCAAATCTTCACTTCTGAACAAAATCTTTCAAATTCCGGTTTTTATATATGTTTACTTAATAAAACATTTGCCAGTTTGAATAATGTTTAAGCAATACGGCCGATAAATCTTCCAGAAGTGTTCATTTCTGCTTTTTGTTGCACTTTTCTCCACAAAAGCCCTGATTCCGCTAGCTGTAGAACTGCGATTTTGAAAGAACAAAAATTCCCTTTCCATGCTGTGTCATGGAAAGATAATTTTTGGAATGCGACTTTAAGAAGCCCTGATATAACGAAAAATATTTATACATACATGCTGCCTAACGGGAGAACTGTGCATATTTGCAGTGCATAGTGTTCGCAATCTACAGGGTGGTCCGCAAATCTTGTTACCCCCTTATGTTCATTACAGTGGAACTAATTAAATTTGCTTCCTGCTTTCAGATGGCTGACACAAGCAACTATAGTGTAGCAGGATGGTTAGTAGCAAGTGTATGGATACATGAATGTCCACAAACTGGTAAAACAATAACGTGATTTTACTGCAAGATTTAACAAAGAAGCCCCACCGAAACAGACATTATTGAGATGGGAACACAAGCTGTTAACAACTGGATCAATACTAGATAAGAAGAGGACTGGTAGACCACAATCGAGGCAAGAAAAAAGCGCAGCCGTCAGCTTCAGTGCTGATATCTCACAAAATGTTGGTGAGGAAACGATCGGCAGAACTTGGAATCCCAAAGACCACTGTGCTGACTCACACAAGAACAGATCTGTAATTGAAGTCCTATCGTCCTGTGTTTATCAACGAGCTTACTGATGCTGGTTTGGAGACACGGAGTGCCACATGAGTAAGATTGTTGGAGACGTTTGTGAGGCTCCCTCAACGTAGGGCGGTGTTCTTCAGTGATTAATGTGTCATCTACTGAAGTAGCCATGCTAGGAATGTTTATTTTTGGAGCAAAGAAAATCCACATTATTATGAGGAGTTGGAGCACAATCCACCACGTGTCATGATTTGGGCTGCACTGTCCAGTAAGCACTTGATAGGCCCCTATGTTTTCGACCGCTCGGTCGATCAGCATTCCTATGCTGCCATGCTGAAGGACTGGTTTGTTCCTGAGCTGCAAAGACGTGGTCTGCTAACAGAAAGCTGGTTCCAACAAGACGGCGCTCCAGCCCATTATGCTATCCGTGTTCGGGAATATTTAGATTCTTTGGATGAAGAGTTTCCTGATAGGTGGATTCGGAGAGGATCTGCTCACCTGCCTGTCTCTCGAATGGCCTCCACGGAGTCCAGATATCTCCTCCTGTGACAATTCCCTATGGGGTATTATTAAGGACTGTGTGTCCAAGACAAGGTACCAGACAACCGACCAGTTGTAAGACGCTGTTCTTTTCGCGATTTCCCCATAGAGATATACAGGAGATTCTTAGATTGGACGCATTGGCCTAGTCAGCTGATAAAAAGTGGCATCATGCCAGAAGCACAAGGAGAGGGGCTGTTGCCAGCTCCTCTTACTTCTAACCTCCTTGCAGTATTCACGATTAAGAAGACAAACATTTAGATTCTCATATTTTCTCATTAATACTATAAGGGTATTAAACTATCACTAACACGGATCCACCGATGAAACAGAATGATGATACTAAAATAATTCTGTAGCTAACGCAAAACAGAGAAGAGAGCGATTGCGATTTTTTCTCTGTAACAAAAGGAGAATAGACACGGTGGAAGTATGAGCGCCTACTTTTCTACCAAGCGGCGGTAGTCTTCCAGCAGAGCGCTTAAATGCGCATGCTCAAATACCTCTGAACCGGAAAAGCAGAAAATTGTGCTTACGGGTACCAGAATTGAAGGTTGTACATGAACTGTGGATGGAAAAACTAGAAAGTCTAACTGCAGGAAATGAAAGATGTGTTACGGAGATTTAATACTAGAATTTTAAGCAAATATATTAAATCTCATTTCGCAACTTTTATTTCGCTTTAGTGCTCCATTTCCTTTGTTTCCAGGATTCGTGAGAAAAGTTTGCTTGTTCACCCCGCTATGAAACATAGGAAACACGGTTTATTTAGAGACGCCAGTTTGTCGCATCTTAGGGCCTGGGCCTTTGTATTTAGCAGACGCAGTGGTATTGGCCAGCTCATTTGATCTTTGCCTTCTTAATTTCAAAGCAGTTGACTGAAAGCGCAAGCCCTCTTAATTTTAATCTTGAAGTTTTGTGAAGCCGACGACGGCGTTTTCCCAAGGGTTTTGTGGAAGTAAGGGTTTGAGTTTGCGTGGAAACAAGGGGGTAGCTTGTACAGTGGACTCGAAGAATTGAAAGGAGCGGTCGCAGGAGGACCAGGGGAGGAAGGGCCTTAGGTGTTGGGAGGCAAGTCTTAAACTGACTGCGGGAATGGAGGGTTTTCTTCACAGTCGCAAAAGGGAGACGGAGGAATGACCGAAGAGGAATTTAGGGAAGGAAATATTAGTTTTAGAGGAACAGGGAGGAAGAATTACTAAGCTGAGGACAACCTTTCTGCATTAAGGAAAATAAGAATAAAGTGCTTTTTAAGAGATCTAAAAGGATTGCATTAAAATTATTACTTATTGCTATTATTATCGTTACTTCACTACGTTAACTACGCAAGACTATGGAAGTTAACTAAAGCCAGTTAACAAATGTTTTCGCTGTCGTAATGGTACTTTTCAGGGCACATAATAAAATATCAATTCAATGTGATCTCACACTCACAGGACTTCTAATCGTAAACTGTTTTATTAATCTAATAAAATTTCCTGAAAACTGTTAGGTAGCATGTGCTCTTACAGGCGAGATGTCACTAGCTAATAGTTGTGACATTTTGTGCACGCTATTTCCATAGAATAATTGGCTAGTTTTTTCTGATAGAATGGATAACGCATCACAAGCGAAAGGCATTCTGTTTATCTGGCTTCTAAGATACTAGATGGATTGAGAAATATTTTACACGAGATGAGCTGAAGGGATAGCGCTTGTGTTAAATATTTTTACTGATTTTTTTTAAGAGAGACTGAAAATATGGAAATACCAGCATATTTAACGAAATCAAGAAAACTAAGGCATAAAAGACGACTGATTTACGAGACCAAGAGGAAAGTTGCAATTTATCAGCTTTACAATCGATCTAAATGCAGGGTCATTCCATTTAAATTCACACAACTTAAAAATATTTCGTTACTGCATTACTTCTAACAAATTCCAAAAAAATATATCATTCCTTCTCATTTTCAGATGCCCAAAATAACTTAGAAAAATCTGTCATCTCTGAGACGCAGAGGAGGTGGGGGCGGGAGATTTGTGCAAAAATTAGAGCTCCAATTTGTTTGTGTTT
This sequence comes from Macrothele yani, assembly GCA_039090855.1. Classification (NCBI taxonomy): domain Eukaryota; kingdom Metazoa; phylum Arthropoda; class Arachnida; order Araneae; family Macrothelidae; genus Macrothele; species Macrothele yani. Next base: position 159,356,843 of record CM077025.1, on the reverse strand, counting down.
TCTTTAGCATCTCAACTCCTATTGGAGATTTTGACTTGAAACACAAACAGACTTATTCAAAATAATTTGCACTACATTTCTACACAGTTACTAACCATTTTAGTAAAATATATTGTGTTTTAGAGACATCTGGAGATGTTGAAAAATTTGTATTTTTGCCATTTTTGACCTTTTTTTTTTTTTTGGCCCCTGAAAAAGTTAACTTTACAGTGGTCTTTTTTTAACAAGATATGAAGAAATATACACTGTACTTTCTATATTTTCCTTACCATTCCGAAATAACGCATTTTTTGAACTATGAAAACAAAATGAAACCAAAGTGTATATCTTTGCGAATAATACTTCACAAAGTTTATTGAAAATCTTGCATATACCATAATCAATCAATAATTAATTAAACAATATTCATAGTCAGGGCGCATCGGCCCACCGGGACACCGTGATATTTCCCGGTGGACCATTCGAGAAATGGCCCACTTTCTCGTATATCCTCTTTGTCTGGATTGTTTGGAAATAACGAATAATTATTTCGGTACGTAAGAATAAGAATCGTTATCTCCATTTGATCTTTATATTATCTGTCTAAAACGTTATTGTCCTAAACAAATGGCGTTTCTTTGTATCTATACACACGTTGGGCATTTGCTCTAAAATGACAAAGCAAAATTCTTTCTACTTTAATGAAAAATTTGTTGCCGGATCAACCACACTGTTATAAAGAAATTAAGCTAACTACGCTTAAGGTGGACATCTGGTTATTTTGCTTCCTATACTTCCAATGGGCAAACTTCTGTACATATTTTCTTCACAGTTAATGCGTTCCCAAGGATAAAAATTTGAACATCGCTTAAAATAACTTCATATTACAGCCTAATATACCTAATATTTTCTAAAACTTAACCATAATTATATTAAAATTCAATAACTTTTTCTTTGGTGGTGTTGAGACCAGAAAGAAGATGCCGCGACCTGTACATTCATGACGTTAGTAGACAAACAAATGTTGAATTGCTTAATTATGGTTATGTTTTAGAAAATATTAAGTATACTAGGCTATAACATGAAGTGATTTTAATCGATGTTCAAACTTTCATCCTTGGGAACGCATTAATTGTGAAGAAAATGTGTACAGAAGCTTCCCATTGGAGGTATGGGAAGCAAAATCACTACACGTCCACCTTAAGCCTAGGTCGTTGGAATTGGGAAACAAAGGGACATTGGTATAAGCCCTACCTTTCTTTTCTAATCTGGAAGCAGGAACTAGTAACAGTTTTGCTGGTCCATCATCTTCACACCGTTTTCCACGTACCGGTACAGATATAGAGTACAAAGCGATTCTCCGGCAGAGATGTTCCGAAATGCGTGTTCCACCGACATTTATCTTAAAAGAAACAACATTTACCAAAACTGGCTCATGGATCAAAATGGTAGCACACTGATGGGTAGACTTTAAAAAGGCGTCTGTTTAAGGAGGTGGCACGAATACCATTACGCAGTAGACCATAAGTGACGAAATAAATAAAATTATCTGGTACGACACCTGGTTTAGAGCATGATTGATATTCAACCATGAGTAGATTTTTAAAATTATTTAATCCTTAAATTGCTGCTAAAATTTGTTCATGAATGAATTAGCTTTACAATTCATATTTCTACAGTCCCTTTTTATTCAGGAGTTAACAAAATTTTTTTAGGCTGGAATTTATGAGGTGTTCCCCTGTGGGTACGCGAGCTCCTGCAGTGGACAACAAGACTAAAATTCTCGCTCTGGTTCCCGACCCAATCTGACCCTGTTCACAGTTTAAATCAAACGATCTGGACGGAGTGGCGTCGCTAGGAATGATGGATGGGGGGGGGTGCTAGGCCCATCCGTTATGATATATATACAGTATATATATCTTTTGAAATAATATTTTCTTCAAAAGACACTCAGAAGTCGACAAAAGCTATCCAAAGTACCCTGATTTACCGCAGTTATTTATAAAACTGGAGTAATGTCGAACCTTATACATACCAGATTTTTCCTCTGTATCACAGGACAATTGTCTGAAACTGAATTTGAATAAAATCGACAATAAATAGAGAATTTTTGTCTGGAATGCATTTCTTGTGTGTTAGAGAGCTCGTGCACACAGTAACTACTTTGGTTAAAGACTGTTGTTTGACGCTGTTTTCCAAATCAAGTATTTCGCGGTGCTATTTAAAAAAAAATTCCGCCCTAGTAGCTCTGAAAGTATAGCTTGCAGTGGACAAAAAATCAACTGCACTTAATTGAGAAGAATACGTAGCAACACTGCTGTGTAAAAAAAGAATCTATCGTACGGCAGTTCTCCACTCTCAACGCCCTTATTCTATTTTCCACCCGATGGCCAAATACATCCATTAATAAACTACCGTAACGAGAAATGCGCTAATGTCTTACCGAAATCCCTTTACTCCGTGAAACAAACGCCTTCACTTAGTAGAAACTTCTGCTCCCTTCCATGCTATTTTTTATTACATTAGCAAAGATGCGGCATTTTCACATGAATATTAACATTTCCGACAAGCTGTTGCAATTGTTGTTATGCATCGTTCCTTCAGTCTTTTGGCCTACGGCTGATTCTCAGGGTTTGGGCTTTTGTTAGCTTGGGACTGATGGTACGTGCCTCTACGATACTCCCACCCCCGTAAATCATTAATTTGTTTGGCGCATTGTTCCCTGATGGCGTTTACTTCTGCAGAGACCAAGCGACAAGATTACCCCAACTAGAGTAATGCTATCTAAATGCTGTGGCTGTGACACCTGACCCTCTCATCGGTAAAAAAAGGGAATCGAAGTAAGAGGGTTTTTTTTTGCTTTGACAACAAAATATTTAAGAAAATTCCCATCTGCCTTTTTTTTTTAAGTGGAAAAATATTACATAGGTAAAGGTAAGCTAATTCCAGAAAATGTTTATTTTGATTGGGAGGGATTTACGCTTCGTGAGGGGGAGGGGTGGGCTTAAGCCTGGAAAAATTGGTCTAACGACGCTATTGAAGCAAATTACACACTTGCAGCGCTTTCTTTAAAAAACAGCTCCGGTATCAAGTGTTGTCTGTCCGCGCGTCTAATCAAAAGAAATGTTTATCAGATAATTCGATTGCGTAATACGTATTTTCAGGCAGACTCCGCGTCTAATCAAAAGAAATGTTTATCAGATAATTCGATTGCATGATACGTATTTTGATGCAGACCCCGCGTCTAATCATAAGAAATGTTTATCAGATAATTCGATTGCATAATACGTATTTTGATGCAGACCCCGCGATAATATTGGCCACAAAATTTTCATAGTGTCTGAAACCAGTGCGTCCAAAATAAAAAAACCCCAATAAATAGCAAAAAAAAAAAAAACAATAAAAAAATAAAGCTATTAAAGGTTGATATTTCGCAAAAAAAAAGTGCATTTTTTAAAGCTGACAAGAACATTCCGGTGTTTTTCGAGTTTCAATATGAGAGCTCTTTATTTTCGTTCGATTTGTGGTAAACCTTCCACGTTCGGCCCAAAAATAGTTTTAAGAAGCAACAATAGATGGCGACACGTTAGCACTACATCGTGAAGCATTTCGTTACGTTGTGAAAGTGGCAAAGGAGGTGAATAATGTGGATGAAAGGTAGCGCTTAAAAGGACCTTTTTGAATGTTGATTGCGGCATATGTGTGCAATATTTATTTTCACGGAAGAATATGAAACTGTGTAGCTAGCAGAATAAAATCAAGGAAAGTTTTATCTGCCAGGGAAGAACTGTCTGATCACAGGAATCAGAACTTCAAAGCAATGTTCAGAGGAAAGACGGCAATTCCGTCGGAATAAATATTCCAGAATATGGTCTGACAAGTACATCTACATTGCGAGGCTACCATAAACTCTGAGACTAGTTGTCTGCAATGCGAATACCAATCGCTAACTGTCTCAGTGGATGTGGCCATGTGAGGTTTCTTCAATCGACTCATCGTAAGACAATCCTTTGGCGAAAAAATACGTGAGAATCATCACTCTATCAAAAGAAATCTCACCATAAAAAAACGCGTACCAAGTGTGCGGGAAGATTACTCATCATTCCCTGAAGCGTACTTCTTCCAACACATGAATTGTACTAAACGATGAGACGCATCGACACAGAGTCATGAGATGGCTGAATGCATTTCACGTGCAAGAAGCCTGGAGGACAGGTGAAGTGCTACCGTAGCGCCATCTATTATTGCTTTCGGAACTAGTGGCGCCGAACGTGGAAGGTAAGCCCGATTTGCTTCAAAATGGCATAATAAGTATTTTTACTCTGCAGTTCCTCTTATTGTGGTGCCATCTATTGTTTAAGAGAGAAGTGATATATCATTGCTTTAAGCATTTTTGTTCTCTTTAAGTAAAGCGTAGAAATGAAAAAATATGTTTAATGAACAACTACTGCGATTACAATCATGCAGGGGCGCACACAGAATTTCCTCAAGGGGGTGGGGGTGGGGGGGTGTCCGACAAAAATGCACGGGACAAATGAAACTAGAAATTGGGCACACACACACACACACACACATGGATTATATATATGTGTGTGTGTGTGTGTGTGTGGATTATTTTTGTTAGCATAAATCAGCACTGATGTGTTCACAGGGTAAAAAGACCTTACTCTTTTTAATAAGTCTTCTAAATTAAATGTGCATTAATATATTCATTGATATTTCTGTAAGACCTTAAGACGTACAGAAAAATAAAGTTTAAATCGCTTCTCTTACTTTAATGCAGAAACATTTTCATCTAAGCTCACTTTAAATAATATATATAAATTATATGCTTGCCCTGACAACACTGTTCATTACACTGTTAAAGAGCAGACACATTTTTATCAATGGAAAACGAAAAAGTTAAGTAAACAATAATATTTAACTCACCTAAGTATTCCTCATCGAACTTTGAAAACTATTACAGTTGTCAAACTACCTTTTCAGACAAGGAACTGAATAAATCTAAAACTGAATAATCCATGAGTTTACAATGAAGCATACTTCTGAGTAAAACAGTCATTCACAGTTCGGTTAGAAAAAGTCATTCATAAGCAAGCTGCTGCTCCCTCGAAAAATGACAAATTCAGGAAGTTAGTCTCTCATGTCCTAAACGGATGGAAATCAACAGATACAAATATCAAGCACAGACGCAGACCTTCTTAACAGAAAATAGTGTGTTTACACCCAGGCATTTACCTTGTGTATCCCCCTCCCCTCAGAAGAGGAACGCCCATTAGCACCCCATATGTGACTGAGGCCCGAGCCATGGAGGAAATTTCCTGGAAAAGGTTATGGGAACACGAGAGACTGGGAGAGTGATGGCTTCCTGGTTCCTCAAACACTCTGGGGTTTCACTAATTCCCTGCTTCAATGCTTGCCATCGTCAGCCATCCAAAACAGATGCAGCATTCCTAAGGCAAAAGAGCACTCTGATTTCTGTGATTGAAAAAATCACACCACAGCCAGCTCGTTTCTATAAACATGTGCAGAAAGATTTTTTTTTTAATTTCGCCGTAGTCGGAATACGGTGTTTTAAAATTCTGGGGGGGGGGGGGGTACTGACCCGACGGACCCACCCCGTGTGTGCGCCCCTGCAATCATGTACGCTTCCTTATTTTAACTAGGCTCACCTCCAAGTTAGATTACACAGGCCACTCAATATAATGGGCGTCGCGAGCTCACTTAGGTTGAGTGCTCCGTTGTGGAAAGAAAAAGAATTATCAGTACTACAAAATTCACTTATTAATTTGAACATGCGATTGCTTTCACATGCGAATTGTTTTAAGAGTGAATAACGCATCACTGGTCTTTCAGTAGGATAAATTGCAGAATAGTTTTGAATACGTTAATATGCTAACTAATATAGTATTAACTATTCAATCCATAGATGTGGACAGCATACAGATTCCCCGTTAAAAAAAGTACCTATGCGTCACGGGCGCCGTTTATGTGAGAACTGTGGAGGGCAGTGGCGCACCCACGGAGGTGGCTGATGGGCCCAGCTACCCCCCCCCCCCTGGGCTGACAGAGAGGAAAATTATTACATCGAAGTCTGAAACAAAAAACTCACGATACGCGATCTACATATACTTCTTAATCAAGTACCGTATAATTATAACATACAAATAATTATAAGGGGGTAGTTCTGTTAAATAAATTTAGAAAAATCTAATCAGGAAAATAATTTCATTTACTGCTTCTTCTAATCATTTAACTTTCTTGTACTGCAACATTTCTAGTAACTGGATAAGAATAAATGTGCTAAAATCAACCTCATCCTTAATTTTTACAGAACCTGGCTATTTTCCGCGGTAAATTTAGTGGGCACCTAAATTTAGGAAAATTCAGTACCACGCCCCCCCCCCCGGGAAATTTCTGGGTGATATACTGATGGAGGGTAAGGAACTTGACTTCGTGGGGTGAAAATACAAAGACCTTTGCAAATACTATAGCGTAGTACGAATTTTCTGCATTTTATGATTCTTAAATACAAACATATAATACACGCGGAAAACTGTAAATGTAATCATTTGGAAAAATATTTTAATATTTCCTGATTAAAATAAAGAAACTTAAAAAAAACTAATTTGCTGAAATCTTGTATTAATGGAAGTCATGGTTATTCCTAGAACATGTACACTAGAATATACAACTGATTATGGGGTTTACTTAGGAATAAGAATCGTTTTTTAGCAGTCAAAGTTTAGGGCAGAATCCCTATCCTTCATCAAGACTACGCTATAGTAAGTGTTACGAAAACTCCAACCACTATAGTAAGTTGTGAAACTCCAACCTTTAGAATCGCTTGCTCTTACAAAGCATTAGAAAACGTGTTTGGATCACAGATCTAACTTGCATAAAAAATACTGACAGAGCCCTGTTAGAAAGTTGATTAACCAAAGCAGTTACTGACAAAAACAAAAAAATTACGGAAAACCTACAACTTAAAGAAGAGAGGTAGTTGATGTCAACAGAAACGAGTACCACCATAGCCAATCACACCATGACTAATTCTCATGTGGACCTCACGGAAAAAGGTGTAAATGTAGACTTGGAAGATATCCTTGAAAAAGATAGTAATTAAAACCTCACCACCAATAAATTCTACAAAAAGACTCTTATTGTAGAATTAGAAAGTATTTGCAATGAAGTTGAAAAGGACAATCCCGACACGGCGATAAATTTGAGAAATCAATACACTACCTGTATTGCCAAATATGTGGGAAGAAATGAGAAATTCAATAAAAAGCAACCTATGAATTTCAAACGAGTACACCTAAGAGCCCTAGATGAATTCAAGTCTAATCCTGAAATAATAGCTCTAAAAGCGTACAAGAGCAAATCCCTTGTGCTGCTAGAAAAAGATAAATATATTAAAAAATGGAAGAAAAACTTAACAAACCAATGTATGAAGTACTATAAAAGAAAACCTAAATCTGTTTTTAAAAAAATATAATAAGCTTATAAGATCCTTAAAAAGAAACAAAGAACTTCATCCAAATTTCAAATTCTTCTCAAAAATTCATTACAGAATCCCGCAATTATATGGGACCATCAAACTTCATAAGCCAGGGGAACCTCTTAGGCCTATTGTGGATTCTAAAAATTCACCTTTTTTGAATCTCCAATATTACCTCCTTGACCACCTGAAAAAACTCTTTCCAGATCCTCCTGCCGTGCTAAAAAACTCTTAAAATCTCTTAAAAAATTAGAGAATCTCTCACATCTTCACCATCCTGTAATTGCGAGTCTAGATATTCAATCCATGTATATGAACATTGACACAGGTCGACAGTTGGAATTTCTGGCAGAGGATTTGGCGGACAAAATAGTTTTTCAGGACCTCAACAAGGCAGAACTGACTGTCCTCTATGAAATTCTGATCTTTGTGTTGAAACACAATTTTTTTCCAATTTGGTAACCAATTCTATAAACAAACCTCGGGATTGGCGATGGGCTCTCCTGTTGCACCTTTCCTAGCTAATTACTACATGAGGAAGCTTCAAATTACTCCGTCTATCTTCAGTTTATATGCGAGATATATGTACGATATTATTTTTGTGGTAGACAGCAGTAATAACTTTCTCCCAGCAGACATCCCTAGTTGGTTCAACTCATTGGATGAAACATTGGAATTCAGTCTAGAACTTTAGCGAGACAACTAACGTAATTCCATGGACTTATTTTTGATTCTACAAGGAGGAAAAATATGTACGAGAATTAACAAAAAACGTACTAACACCAATAAAATGTTGGATTTTCATTCAAACCATCCTGAATACTTAAAATCTAACGTAATCTCTCAATTTGTAGAAAAAATACACGTGCTCAACTCCTCTGAAACAGATGAACGAACTCAAAAGAAAGAATTAAAAGTCATTCTTCAGGAGAATACTAGTAGACAAAATTCTATCTAAAAAAGAAAAAACGTCAGAGACCAATTCCGGAATACTTGTTAACTACAAAAATCACCTATCACAGAGAATTGTTTGAAAAACTACAGAGGATTAGTAAAACATTTCAAATTAGATTAGCTCCAGGCTTGGTAAATAAAATCAGCAACTACCTTCCAAAATTAAAACAGAAAGAAACTAATATCATATTACAAGAAGGAGCCGTCTATAATATAATGTCAAATGCGAACGTGGTCTCAGTTATGTGGGAGAGACAGGCAGGCAGCTTAAGACAAGGCTGGCAGAGCATAAAGGAGCTATTAGAAACATAACTAACATGACTGGACTGGACAGCTATGTTCAAACTACTGGACATAAAATTCTTTGAGACTCAGTAGAAGTTCTATCCCACCAGCAGCATTTCTTCAAGAGAAAACTCTTGGAGAGTCCTGAAATAGAAAAAAGAAGAGGCACTACATTTAACGATTTTAAAGGTTGGAGTTTCACCCAAGGTTGGCAACACTTACTATAGTGTAGTCCTGATGGTAGGGGTTCTGCCGGAAAATTTGACAGTTAAGAAACAATTTTTTGTCTAAGTAAACCCCATAATCAAATGTAGCCTATATTCTAACTAATTTACTTCACTTATTCAAGCATTAGTTCCAATCGTAGCCACACAGTAAAACAAAAGCAGCAACTCATAACACAACGCCTAATTAGATTGCTCCGCATAATAGACATTCCAATTCTCTATTACTTCTCCCTGGTGCTATAGCGTCACCGCATACCTTAACACATCTTATTGGCTGTTTGGAAACCACTTAAGCAAACGCCACTACTGCATTATTGCGGTGGAAGAAAGCGGTGAGTGAGGGAATAAAACTCCCAAAAGCCCTAGCGCACTCTTCACGGCAAGAGACAGGGAACGCTTGCCAAGCGAGCAACCGTTGGGACATCATTATTTATTGATCCTTCAAACATCATTCATTTTCACTAAGAATGCTCAGAATGGGTTCTTTCTTTAGTTAGTCCGGCGAACTCATATAACGCTATTCAATTAAGAAAGGTATAACGTACAAGTTTGTCCGCGCCGAGCATCGAATCCGGGTCCCCTCATTCCGGAGTAAGTTGCTCTCCCAGCTGAGCTACGCGGACATGAGCTCTCACTGCTATCTGCCTTTATCTCATGTGCGCCCTGCGGGGAAGGCACGTCACAAGGGACATTATCCAAAGCTCATAAATGTCTGCTAAACATGGGGGTGGAATGTTTTATTCTCTGGATATGGAAGTCTTCCTTAGACTTGCAAAAGATGCTTCAAAATCTGATATAATATTGGAAATCTTAGCCGCTGTCCAAACTGTGGCTTCGACGAATGGTAATAACAGTTAAAGACTCCCAGGAGAAATTAAGTACACGCATCTTTACCATACGAAGTTCCGTTGTTAGTAAAAAGAAATCAACACCTGTGGTCCTTACATATCTAGTTTGTTACTCTGAGAGCAGTGCCCATATCTAGATGTTCACCATCAGTTAGGCGACATGACATATATATGCACAGAGGGTGGGTGTGCTTAAAACATCTGAATCAAAAGAAGATAAAAACAACTTCATGACCTGCCGCATAATGTTCAGTGCCGGTGAGTTATATTACCACTGATCAATTAAAAAGGGAAATTACCAGAAGCACAAAAATATCCTCCAGACAGTTTTGGAACATTCGCAAATGTTTCCTTGAACTTTTGAAATATCCTTCTCTGGCGCTGTGTATTTTACTTACATGTTTATTTACATCTATTGATTTGTGAATCTAGAATGCTTTCCTTATTTTTCTCACAAAGGCTTTAGATTCTGGGGAAACGAATCCAGTTTCTGCAGGAATTCACTTGCAAGTCCGCTAGAAACTGTCTGTTATAAACTCAATCAGGGGAATGCGGAAAAAAATTTGATACGATTTTCATCTGTCATAAGCTCTGTTTTCTAACTATTGTGAGGTACCCCTACCTCAGAGGTGACGCACTTGTAAGGACAACAACTAGTAGTGATAAGCACTTGTCGGTGTAGCTCAACCGGGAAAGCATTCGGTTCCATACATCGTCTGGAATTAGTCAGTTCAGTGGTGTCTGCTAAAGTTAAAAACCAATCCGGAAGCAGACACCACCGAAAGTGATGTCTGCTTCCGGACCGGTGGGATAAAACTGAAGCTTCAAAGGAGGCGGGGTCTGACCCGAGAATGACCCCCATACCTACGCTTCTGATTAAAACTTTTGTTAATTTATTATTCCAGTATTTCTTTCGGCAAAATGATTCGCTGATTAAGAGCATGAGAATTACTTCATTGAACGAAAAAAGACTTATTACTGATATTAATACTGTATTTTTCTTCATATAGTTATAAACCCGTGAGCATAAAGTAGATTGTTTCATCTGAGTCTGGGAGTTCAGAAATATTTCAGAGACATCATATTGCAAAATGTCTACATGTTTTCTGAAGCATTTCAAAAATAGATTTGCATACTTCTTTGATGCGATTTCAAAGAGAATTAGGAAGTTGCTCGTCATTGTGAGAAAATTGTTATGAAAATGTGGAAAACGTACTCGAAATGTTCCTCATAGTGAACACTATCCGACGCAAAAAAAAAAAAATGTTACATATACTTTTAGACTAGGAGACCAGCGGGGAAAACAGTGGAAATGAAGGCATATGCATTAACAAAACAAAACTCTCTATATATACTTTCCGATTTTTGGAACTTGAAACTGTAGGAGAATAAATCACAAAGTCAAAACACGGAAGAAAGGAAAATAGGTATTCGAGAAAATTTCAGTTATCAGAAAAACTTTGTAGTCGAAGTTTTGTATGATTGATTGCGACTTCTAACCTGTTATGTGAAACAAAATACTTGAATGATGTACATACAAAAAGTATACAGAATGATAAACAAAAGGTTTCTCAGCCAATGCTTGATGACGAGGTTTAAAAGAAGAAAAAAAATTTCCTTTCGCAGCTCTGCCCAGTGAGCGCTCTTTCTTCTTACAAGCCAGAGGAAATATCAATCAGGAATCAAATCTAGATGACAAAAAAAAAAAAACCGCTGGCACACAAGCTAAAAACAAAAGCGGTTCCCGAAGAAATAACCCAATTGAATGAACAATCACTGCAGCGCTGCTGCTTGGTCCCATGTTCAATGCATGCACACTCTATATCCAAGTGATGGGGAAAACACATCTAACTCTTTCTGTATCTGAGGGCCCAGATTCGCAGGTACTTATATTTATCTTAACCTCCAGCATCCCGGAACTCGGCTGGCTTGAATAATGGAGAAACCTCTTTTACCCCTCACAAACACTTTTCTCATACAAAAAACAGAAACAACACTTTATTACTTAGAAGTAAACCTGGAGAGACGGATAGATCAACACAAAGCTGAGAAGTTGTTGCTGTCACCATTACACTACACATCAGATACTCTTACGTTAGGATGGTGACTTCGCATGATCCGTGCATTTTGCCCTAGGAATGCATCAAGGTCGGTAGTCTAGTGCCTTTCAGTGTGACATCGGAGAAGGAAATGTTCCGGTTCCACGTGGTATTCACATGGCCAATCCCTTCAATACATCGTCATTAACTTTGTTGATTGGCGATGTCTCTAATACCTGCATTATTGTTTTTGTCTTATTTTTGAATCCATTTAGCTTTGCTGATTACTCTCATGACAGCTACTCCCAACTTCTTAATCAAATTACTGCTTTTCATCCAACTCCCAGCGCCACGAAAGCAAAATAAGTCTAGATAAATGCTGGAATCTATAGGGTATGATTTGTGTTTCCTTTTCCGTTCCCCTTACTTGTCCACATATTTTTGTAAATCTGTGAAAAACTTTCTTTGTCTTGATGATTCCCTAGTCGGTTTCTTATTAAATTTTAACTTTTCGGCAACTGATAGAAAGTTCTTTAGGCTATGTTAATTATGTTGTATAGTGTATTATTCATCAAGTTTTTAGTGCCGTACAGTTGAGAAGAGAGTTTTTACGCTCTGATTATGATGCATCCAGTTTCAATCAAGTTATCAGTGTGGAACTGGAGATTAACATTTTTCACTCTTTGCTGATTTTCTTGCTCAATTTTTAACAAAGCTTTTTTTGTTGATAACAGTTAAACAATTAAAATATGAAAGGTATATAAATTTAATTTCAGCTATGTATTGCAATTTAGAAAATATGTGCATTAAAAGACGTGTTTTTGATCCTGTGTCCTAAATCAGGAAACACATGGCACATTGTTGTCGATTTGCAAGAATATCGGTTTTATCCAAAGTCTAATTGTTTTTGAGGATTCTTTTCAAAGTAATTTAATAACAAAATATCTTTAAAGAGGTAGGACTTTGAAAATTAAAATGCGACGTTGTACTTCTTTCCAGCCGGAAAGGAATTCTGTGAAAATACAAAAGATAAAACGCTACAACTGAACCTTCTTATGGGTAAAGAATGGACTGTAGCAGTTAATTTATACACCGCTAAGACAACATTTGGCGAACAAACAGAACATTGACCTACGTACTCTGCTATTGCACGTTTCTGATGCAAGACCGCTAGACCTAAAGGGAGACAAATCACAGCAGCACTCGTAGTGGGAATTCACAGATCGTTTTTCATATTAACTGAAGCTAGGAAGCCTGAAATAAAGCAAGTTAATTTTAGCGAAATAAGGTTGCGTACGGTTGCTGCCACGATATTTCACCAAGGAGAGCAACTTCGTGATAATGTTGCCAATAGACATGAAACGACTTCTTCTATACATGGCACCTTCGTTGGTAACTATTTAGCCCCTCTTTACTAAGCAGCTGTTCTAAGAGCGCAGGCGATGTTTCTCGGCAAGGCAGCTTAAGAGTTACACTAGTAGGTCTTGGTGTACAGCAGTCAGAGAGTTTGCATGTGAGCTCAATGCCACTCTTATGAAGCATCACAAAGAGATTTAGGGAAACCGGCGTCACACAGGAAAGCCGGAACGCCGTGATAATGAGGATCCTGAAATCGAAGATAAAAGCAGTTCAGCCTCAAGAAACTGTTATTTACAATGCACTGCAGATTCTGGAATTTCTTAGTGAATAAAAGAAGTAAGATTGGGAAACCGACCTTGTGCATAGCAGATTAGAGAAAACCGATCTTACGAATCTGCTGAGCATCATGCTTAATAGAATCAGCATATTTTCAAAACTGATTGCTAGTAAACACCACGCAGTGGAATGATTCAATCAAAATATTTTTACGAAAAGAAACCGAGAACACAGTTTGTAAGCAGCTGCTTAGTTGTTTGCGTATATCTCTATTCTAAAAAAAATAACTGCCGCTGTTTTAGAAATTTCGCGACACTCTTGTTTTCCTAGCTCGCAGCGCAAAACGTATTAAACACAAAAATATGAAATTTGCATCGCTTGTAGAGAATTGTTTGGAAAACACGCTGAAATAAACCGTTTATTGATTCTATTGATCAAGAGCTATTGCATTTCAAAGTTAAGGTAAGCAAAAAAGTGCTATCAGGTGGCGTTCCGGACACACTAACAGCAACAGAACCACGAAACGTTGTAGGCATGTAGTGCCATGACCGAATATTTGCACCTCGTCGCCTTTTTTTTAAATTTCGATTTAGTTTACGAGAAATTAAATTTCTAAATTTCACAAAATTAGCTATTTCGCGACGAGATCCATTTAAAAAACGGATATATGGCAAACTATAAGTCATAACGCATTGTAATTTTTACAGCATAAACTTACAACTATCGTCCCTTTTTTACAAAAAAATGTTTCAAGAAAAAGTCATTTTCTGATTTTTAAGCATTTTTTAAAGACGCAAAAAAATATTAAGTATTCCAAGTTATAATATGAAGTTATTTTAATCGATGTTCAAATTTTCATCCTTGGGAACACAATAATTGTGAAGGAAATATGTACAAAAGTTTTTCCATTGGAAGTATAGGAAGCAAAATTACTTGACGTCCACCTTAACGGTTTAGCATAACTGTTTACGGAAATGCTTTTTTGATCGCTTTTGCTTTCTTTAGTGGTAAATTTAGTAAGAACTACAAGTTCAAACGACAAAAGTTGGACCTTCCAAAAATAACAACAGTAAAAAAAAACCCCTGAAATTTCAGAATAATAAGCCTTATTTGCTTAGACATGCAATAAAAATTGAAATTTATATGAATTTTTCAGTTTTTATTTCATGTGATATTCTTGGAGATCGAGCTGCAGGGCCCAAGCGCTACTCTGGAAACGAGCGCAGCGAGCCTAGAGGCGCAGCCCCTAGTGTAAAATGAATTTAATTTTCATCAGTTGGTAGTTCTATGGAAAAAATATTTTTGACAGTAAGAATTCTATTCCATCGTTAATTATAAATCCATGACCCTGAACAACTGAAGGGTAGCTACATGCAGCCATGTTGGTTTATTACATTTACTTAAAATTCATACAATTCAATAGACTTACAAGAAGATAAAACACCAATAATTATGAAGTTATATATTCGATGTGAGCAAGAGGGGACATCTTAACATGTTACCAAGATTATCGCCATTTGCTGTGCCTACATACACTCTTACATACAAAGATGAAGCCGAAGTGAGAACAATATTTAAAACCAACAGTGTTGTTGGGGGAAAACAAAATGAAACGTCTTAACATTGTCATTTGAAGTTTACTGTTCTATTTCTTGTAAGATTCTATACATTAATTTGTCCAGATCCCTAAAAATTCGGTTTTACTCTTACTTCTGTTTCTAGTTGGCACAGTAGTGTTTCTTTTTAAGTTTTCATAACTTTTTTATTAATACCTGGAGAAGGAAATTTGTTTTGCTATTTCTTTGCAGGCATTTGCTCCTACATCATGAGAGTCCTTGGTTTTGTAGACGGTATTTCGACATCCCGCGGTCATGTGATATAAACACACAGCTGTAGCTTTTTGGAAACCTAAAACTAAAAGTGCACAAGAACAAACAATAATCTAATTCTGGGCGACAAACTCACGAAAGAATCACCTTTAACAACTCACAATTTTACGTATGACCACTGTCGCCTATTCAGTCAAAACTTAATAACTAGTCCACGTTAATCGCTGATCTGTGCAAAAGAGAACTACTTACAATAGAAGGTGTATCTATTCTGCACCGGTTATCAAAACAGATAACTGAAGGCAGTGTAGATAATGTTTATTCCTATTTATTTTGTTGGCTGAGAGTCACCGATTTTTTTAAACATCTCAAGTTTGCTGCAAAATCGTTAGGATTTCTTTTTCTAGCTATAGACACTGCTTATTTTTCCTCAGCACTATTTTAATTGCGTATAAATCACAATTTTACCCAACCGAGAAGAACTATTTTTACATCTGAGGCAATGCACTATATGAATCCTACACTGCACTCAATAACTGCCCGCCTTCCTTTTAAGTTCTACATTACGCTTACATTACAGAAAATGTGGTCATTTTACATACCTTTTGTACTCAGCTCATTATGTGCCTCAAACACTTCTTCGCCAACTTGTGTTGTCTAAAACTTTGGAATTCTTTTTCTGGATACATGACTCTGAAATTAGAACCAACTTTTTATATAAACGGCTCTTTACTTTTTTAGCTATTTGATGAGTTAAAAGGAAATAACATATTGACTATTATGTCGTACACTATTATAGACTTTCACTTTCGTCGTTAAATCTTCACAAAAGGTGTAATAATGACAACCACAGATACACACAAAACAAAAATTGTGCACGTGACTGGCAGTTTCCACCCAGCAGGATATTACCAAATCTTCGTAACTGCAAGCTTTCTTCCACACACTCTACCACATTGTGCTATGCCCCAGTGGCATGCGCTGGGAGAATGCGAGTTAGACACTTACATGCGCAGTTTATTTTAGATATCACAACTTCTTAAATATTTGTCTACATTTTCATAGATATTAATTTACGCTGCTCAACTTAGAAAATACCACAGCATGAGACAAAACTTTCACACATGCACGAAATGAGATGAAACTTTCCACACATGTAGACAAGTAGGTGAGAAAGAAGTGATTTAATTTGAGAGGAATTACATGAATGCAATGCTTGAGGAGACAGTATAATTTATCTGACTCAGTAGATCGTATGTCTGCCATACTGTGCAATACATTCCGTAACGCAGCGGAGCATCGAGTGGAAACTTCCCCGAGTGGTGCTCTGAGGTTTCGCAAACCATGCGTCATTGATCACAATTTATCGACAAAGCGAAGAGGGTCGAGCAGAGCGATAAGTCGCCTGCTAATCACGTCCCAGACACTCTCAATTGCGGAGAAGTATGAGTTTCGTGTTGGCCAGGGTAGCACCTGGACACCAGTGCTGATCGGGCTCAATTTTAAGAGCCCGTCCGAGCCCGAAGTATGTCAGCCAGAGACCACCCGAGCCCAAATTTTATATTGCACGTAGAGCCCGGCCCGAACGAGCCGGAAAACTATAATTAATCTGTTTCGGCATAAAAAACATATCTTCTTCCAGACTTCCACTTTTTCCTCCCCGTGCAATAAACCAATGTCTTTCCCAACTGCGGAGTGGGGAAGGGTTGTCTACATATTGCAATAGTTTCTTGGACCATTCATTTCTTTCGGAAATGCTTCGGGGGGACGGGCATCAGGCAAAATCTGGCGGCACAGAAATCTACGTCGCATGTTGTTCAATATAATTAGCAGGGAGCTACCGCGTGGAGGTAGGGGGCAAAATTTCGTCAGCGTGCTCTCTGTAGTTCTTGAAGAAAGTTTACCTTCACAGAAATTCAATGGGCTGCTCCGGTGGCGCAGTGGTCTAAGCAATGGCTTCTCTCTACTCGTCCCAGATCGGTCGGGCTTCGGATGTTGGTTTGTGTTACGGCACTGGCTCTCTCCCTTCCCTGGAATCAATGACCCTAAATTAGGGACGGGCGACTGCTTATATCCCACCATGTTGCTCACGGTGGTTGTTAAACCTCCAATAAAAAAGAAAAAAAAATCCAGTAATTCATGGCCTACGGTATTTGTTATCCAAGTCCGGAATGAATAGCCCTGCCGAGTTCCCCCTTCCCATCCAGACCCAGTTGCCGAAGAGTTCTCTTTAACAACCAGGAAGTGTAAAAAAGTCTCGTGTGCTAAATCATACAAAACCACATTAAAAAAAAAAAAGAAGAAAATTATCTCCCTCTCTCACAACCAGAGCCTGCCCGAGCCCAAACTTCAGTAAGTATTATTCAGCCCTAGACCGGTTCGGCCCCGGACTCGACTTCGGGCTTTCGTGCTTGGGTTCCGCTTTCGGGCACGGGTTACCTTGTAGCCACTGTTCACTGACGTTCGCAGTGCGCGGGAGGGCACTAACTTGTTGAAACTAGGCATCCCATATACTGCGAGATGTACTCATCAGAAATATAGTTTTGCAGCCCCTTTTGCTGCTATACGACAACAAAATGGGCTGCAAAACTATATTGACGTATTGTCATTGTACCCACTACACGTACGAACCGTGAAAGGGTGTTGAAATTGAGAGCGCCCCAAACCATGGCTCTAGGCTGAGGAGCTGTATGATGCCCCAAACCATGACTATAGGCTGAGGAGCTGTATGATGCCCGAAACCACGACTCTAGGCTGAGGAGCTGTATGATGCCCGAAACCACGACTCTAGGCTGAGGAACTGTATGATGCCCCAAACCATGGAACTAGGCTGAGGAGCTGTATGATGCCCGAAACTATGACTCTAGGCTGAGGAGCTGTATGATTCCTGAAACCATGACTCTAGGCTGAGGAGCTGTATGATGCCCGAAACCATTAATCTAGGCTAAGGAGCTGTATGATGCCCGAAACCATGACTCTAGGCTGAGGAACTGTATGATGCCCCAAACCATGGCACTAAGCTGAGGAGCTGTATGATACCCAAAACCATGACTCTAGGCTGAGGAGCTGTATGATGCCCGAAACCATGACTCTAGGCTGAGGTGCTGTATGATGCCCGAAACCATGACTCTAGGCAGAGGAGCTGAATGATGCCCGAAACCATGACTCTAGGCGGAGGAGCTGCATGATGCCCCAAACCATGGCTCTAGGATGTGGAGCTGTATGAAGCTCATGGATAGCAGAAAGATCAGTCAGATGACCACGTGCTATCTATACTCTCAGTCGGGGATCACCGCCCGTGAGACAGAAGCGAGACTCGTCGCTGAATACGACATGGTCTCATTCGTCGGGCCACGCATGACTGGTACAGCACCATGGCAACCTTGAGCGACAAAGTTTTGCTGTGATTAGCCAAGCAGGACTGGTACGGTACCACTACAATATTGAGCGACGAAGTGCTGCGGTGAGCAGAACTAGTCAAAACGGCTGCGCGAGCGCAAGCCTGCATCAGCCAGTCTGCTATTCACAGTCCGTGTTGATACGACGATGTTCGTAGCTGCCTGTACACCTCGTCGAATGTTGTCCTCTGTGGATTGTGGGGATTCTACGTCTTGCATTCCAATGTGGCGATCGAGGCGTTCGTACGTCTGCCGACGAGCACTAGTTCCCTATAGCGACTGAAATAACCTTCCTCCAACTACTGTCACCGTAATCCGTCTTCAGTTGTTGCATCCCGATGCGTTTCCGCCACGATGCAACACAGGAATCAACTAGCCGTACGTAGCCCTGTGATGAAGCTTCTGGTAAAGTTGTCCGTGTGATGGTAGGATTTCCGATGACGTTACCCAAGCATTCTTACTCGTCACACGAGCTTTCGCCACGGAGATCACTCCCATGCAGTGTTCCACATTCCCAGATGAGGACAAATACACTTAGCTGCGCCGCGCCGAGCCGTTGTACCCTTTATACCACCCTCACTGATCACGTGATTGATTTGGACCTGCAATCATTTACATAACCCCACTGTGTACTGTGATGTACTACAGAGGTGAATCCCGTGTCAAGACGACAAATCTGCAGCGGTACATCCCGTCCGTGTAGCTTAGTTGAGAGAGCAACTTACTCCGGAGTGAGGGTTCGATCCCTGTCACGGACAAACTTGCGTTTTCACAGTACACATACTCACCAATTTGCGTGTCCCGCCGACAAATAATTTCCGGTGTAACATTTTCTATGTCAAACAGAGCACATTACATTACAGCCCTTTTGCTCTCAAAATTGGAGCACTTCTTACGTAAGACAATTTTGCTCTTTTAAGTGCAATTTGTTGCTAGGTATCTAGCGCAAATTGCGCATAAGGCTAGATTTTGCTTCCCACCTCACTGGTTGTCTTTTCCTAGTGTTACCGAAATAGGTAAGTACGAGCCACAGTTTTTCTTGGCACATGCGCACTGAGGGTGTACATCTGTTGGTCTTCTGTTCAAGACACAGCGGAGAGCCTCTACTTAGCGCGCCACCTCTAGAAAATGGCTTAGAAAATCTGTTGTAGAGGCGCGCCGACCCCGCACTTCTAGTAAGCAGAATATTTGCTGCTTACTTTGGTTCTTCTCTGCCCTCAGAGTAAGTTTTTTGGCTTGTCGATTATTTCTACATGGGAGAAGTATGAGAGCTCGCAAATTGTTATTGCACTTGTTATTCCAGAAAGAGTGCGATATACGTTAATAAGAAGTACTTTAATCGCGCAGTACATTTTAACAGTTTTTCGTTCTGTGTTAAGGCAATATACTTTGATAGCGCAGTTATCCAATTTGATGTTATGTTTCGAGTTAAAGTAAACAAAAAAATCATATTTCGTTCGGTGTGTTTTCATAATTGACAAGATATTCCTGAACTCTGATTAATTCATTTGAAAAATATATCACACTTAGATGTCTCGCTTAGAAGTTTTGAAATTTATGTGTGTGTTCATCTTGATTTAATTCCTGAGTAGTGAACAAAAGGATTTGTATGATAGAACAATTGTAGCAAGTACCGTTTCAGCATAAGAATTTTAGTGAATAAACAGCTGCAAAAATTTGGAGAAATTTTTAACTATAATAAATACCGTTTTGGGGTAAGGATTTTCATGAATGAATAGACTTGAACCTCATACAGAAGAAAATATCACTACAGGAACTTGGTATGCAAGCTGACGTCTACAAGTATTCATCCATGAAAATGAACAATTTCTGCTGCTTCTTTTCTCTCCGAAAATACATCGCATACTTGATCAAACATTTTCCCAGGAACTCTGAGATATGTACTAGTTTGACTGTTAGAAAGAATTCTCAAGCCGCAGTAAAATGTGTGTTGTCACATATTAATTAAAATCAGTTTCATAAATGGATTACCCGAAGGAAGTTCGTGCTATAATTCAGATTTTGTGAACAACTTCCTTCATTGTGTTAACACAGACCTGTTCAAATAGCTGTTTATGCAAACAGATCTAAACAACTTACGTTCTGTGCAAAAACTTCTTTGGAAATACGTGAAGAATGCCAGCCAAAGGACTAATAGGTGGCAGTTGCTTATGTTGATTGCTGCCTTTAGTCTTTTTTATAACTCATTT
Source organism: Macrothele yani (assembly GCA_039090855.1). NCBI lineage: Eukaryota > Metazoa > Arthropoda > Arachnida > Araneae > Macrothelidae > Macrothele > Macrothele yani. Next base: position 159,335,938 of record CM077025.1, on the reverse strand, counting down.
AAGTACTGACTTGCATTTCTGTAACGCGTTCGGACTAAATAATATTGTTCGGCTCTTCTGTTGTGTCTTGTGAGGGTGGAGGGGAAGTTTCGCTCGATGTTTCTTATTACAGAGCTCTCTTGATTCCTGAGACATTATCCATCTCCGTATTGTTTTGTCCTGGTTTGAAATTCACAGCGAGCGAGGTTTATTTCAGGTTTGTGTGCTTTCAGTTCGCTCGACAACTGGTCATCAGTACAGCAGTGTCAAACGTGTGATGACTCGGAATTTCTTAGAAAATCTCTGGGTGTGAAGTCGTGGGTTGTTTTGCTGATGTAATTTCCGAAAGAAACAGGATTTCATAAGGATTGTAAGCTAAGAAATGAGAATTAATTAGCTTTCATAGTGCCCTGTTTCATAAGATCTCGCTGAAACTTTAAAATCTGCTGGTACTCCCCTTACTCAGAAAGTAAATTCGGTGCTTCGTCACGTGTACAACAGCTTTTTCTTTAAGGATTTTCTTTTAAGTGTCTTTGAAAACTAAAATTTCCTGAAGTAACTGACTAAGTCACGGTTTTCACTTCTAGGCTTTCACTGCCATTAAATTCACTGAAAAACTGTACCAATCGAAATCTGTGAAATGCTGCATTTCAATCATAGAAATTTCCAATCAAAACGATGGTTTCACCGAGGATAGATTTAATCTTTTTTTTAAATTTACTTCACACTTTTCTGCCACAAAATCAAAATGTTTTAATACATTATCTAGGTGTCAGTCCAACAAGCACTACCCTAGAACCACTGGCCCTGAATTAGGGATGGGCGACTGCTAATAACCTTCTGAGTAGCGCACAACGGTAGTTAAACCCTAAACAACAACAAAAGTTGCAAGTGAAAGAACATGAAATTAAGGACGTGCATACATACGTACGCATGCAAGGTTCCTTTACTATGCCTGCCATGTTTTAAGTCTCTAGATTTCTCAGGCTATTGTATGAGAAACATAATATCCCATCATCACAGTGTTACACAACGTTTGTTTAATAAGACAGATGCATTGCTTAACTGCTTGATAATTTTAGGAATGGGTTGAAGAAACGATGTGCTCTTTTATGCTTTGCAGGTGATTTATGAGTTTTGAATTCCAACCTTCAAAGGACAGCGTACTAAAAATAACACATCTTTTAGCATTTTCAGGTGAAACCAATTTTTAATGTTGGAACTCACTGAGTTCGGGGAGGGGAAGGAGGTGAAGAACAAATAGATATATTGAGTTCAAGATTAAATTCTCTAATCGCGCAGTTGATGTTATTCTACAGTCACACCTCATTTACGGAATTAGTTCATGAGCGTCCTTAAGGAATGGCAAGCAAGAGCAGCTATTCCCTGAAATATTGGTCAATGTTGAATAACAGCAGATGTATAATAAACTAATGTTAGTTTTTCCGCTTATGTGGTGCAGCCTTTAATTTTTAGCATTATGTTTCGGCTTTGGAAGCTAAGAATTCATTCTTATTGACGAGAAAAACATTTGCATGATTCCTAAAGTAAATGATAACAATACTAATAACAAATTGATTTAGCACTGATCGATTTTTTCTCTTCCTCTCGTGAGAAAAAGATCTGCCACTGGAAATATACCTGTCTGAGGTAAATCTATCTGCAGCAATGATAAACAGTAACACATCAATTAATTCATTCATCAAAGACAACGAAAAACAACAGGTTCATTTTTGAAACACTCAAAGCAACACCGAAAAAGGTTCAAAATCCTTTTAATCATACTATAAGACAAAATGGTGTATAACGTAATTTCTGTTCGTGCTAAAATATTGTCGTTCTTGCGTTATGTCTAAATCATTAGATAAGAATACGATGCATTAATTCCTAATTAAAGTCTTTGCGGCTAGACGAAACATAATACTGAAGTCAACTTACGGTAATTGATTTATTCCACCACCATGTCATCAACACAACATCGCACTTCACATTTTACTTAACAAATCAATATCCACCACATATCCACCATTATATCAATAGCATAGATCGCACTTTGAAAATAACGTAATTCATATCACCACATATTCACCCAGCAACTGTTATCTCGTCCTTTTATCTATCGTTCTTATCTCATACATTTATGCGTCACGTTCACTCTGACCTGAAATGTGTTGCCAACCGTATTCTCGTTTGAGGGAAAAGATGTCACATTAAGTTTGGAAGTATAAGCAGAACAAACTCAAAATTTACATAGGTATAGAAACTAAAAATGAAAGTTAATTTAGAATATACGTCACAAGTGTGTCTCCTAAAAATTACTCGTGGTTATTTTGAATATGATGGAGAGTATATGCTACTGCTAGATTGAGAAAGTTGATCAGAACAATGTCGTCTGAATCTGTAGAAACCAAAGGGCTACAAGGGTAGTCGTAAAAGTAATGTCTCTTTACAAACAACTCCTCTCTCAGTTGAAATATTTTAATGAAATTTAGTACGAAAGCATATTGAAATATGATGAGTGTAATGGAGTACTCAAAACGTGCCCGGCTAAAATCGAGCACTTACGTCGTTCTTCAAAGCAGCATGTGTAACCAGTTTGAAAAAATTCCGCGGACCGTTGTGTGGCACAGGAACTCAGAACCTATTTGATTTAATCTGTATCGTCAAAACGTTGACTACGGAGACTGCTTCATGGGACCGAAGATGTGAATGTCGAAAGGTGCAAAAGCAGGGCTGTATGACGGATGTGAGATTACTGTCCAGTCCATTTCGTTAATGGTCCGAGATGTTTCAAGTGAGACCTGAGGGCTAGCATTGTCGTGGTGTAGTGAGGCAGTATGAAGAGGCATGTCTAGCCTTTTCCTGTGGATACCTTCACTGAGCTTCTTTAGTGTCTCAATATATCAAGAACTGCTGACAGGCACCTTGTTCAAGACAGTTAACAAGAACGGTACTTCTGAGATCACAGAAAATTGTCACTGTTTTTTGTTGTTGAACTCTGTTTTTTTTTAACTCCTTAGGCTTAGGCGATGTTTTGTGCCACAATTCCACAGACTGTGTTTTAGCTTTGGATCATAAAGAATTGCGCAGGTTTCATCTCCAGTAACCACACTGGAAAAAAATGTCCTGGTTTGCTTCAAACATCTACAACAGATCGCTGCATACTCCCACACTTTGATCTCGACAATTCTAGGTTAATTGGCGTGGAACCAACTTTTCACACACTTTCCAAAATCTAATGTTATGAATCATTATTTCCACAGCACTGTGACCATAATGCAGTGCATCACAGATCTACCGAATGGCCACAGGTCGATCACTCCAAATGGTATCATCAACTTGCCGTTGATACTCGTCGATGATTACACTTGCAGGCCTTCCGCACCGTCGCACACACTTTCCGAAATCCCAGGCTATGAATCATTATTTCCCTTACACTATGACCAACACGTTGTACATCATTGAGCTTAGTCACAAGTCGATCACTCCGAATGGGTTCATAAATTACCATTGATCCTCGCCGATGACTACAGTCGAAGGCCTTCCGCTTAGTCACACTTTCCAAAAACCCAGGTTATGAATCATTATTTTCCTTACACTATCACCATAATGCAGAGCACCACAAATCTACCGAATGGTCACAGGTCGATGACTCCGAATGGTTTCATCAACTTGCCGCCGATTCTCATCAATGACTACAGTCGAAGGCCTTCCTATTCGTTGATTGTCAGTCACTGAGGTTTCTTCTTCTTGAAACCTCTTCATCGATTTTCTGGCATTGCTCACATTGATGGTCGATTTCCACAAAACTTTTCTAGCCTCATACGGATCTCGGTAGCCTTGTAACCTTCCATTTCACAGAACTAAACAACAACTCGTTGCTTTTGTTTAGTTCCGTGAAATGGAAGGTTGCAACTATGATCATATGCAGTTCCATGATGCACTGCATTATGGTCATAGTATATATATATATACACTGCCGGAAAGTGAAAAAAGAACACCAAGAAGGAATTGACAGACGATCATGAAATTTACATATGTTAATGGGGTCGAGTTTACGTAGGTGTGATGTTAATTTCGAGACCAACCGGTGAGCGCTTACGCCACAGCACGGCATAATATGAAAATTATCGTCGGTGGTATTTAAGGAGTACGGCGAAGTGAATGTAATCAGTCGTCGGCGTACGGACACGTGCGAAGACTCTGAAGAAGCTGCAATGCCTTTACAGGGAAGACGTGTACGATTTCAGCAGTTATCGGACTTTGAGCGAGGTTGTCTAGTCGGACTCCGTGAGGCCGGGTGGTCGTAACGTCGTATTGCGGAGCGAATTGGTCGGGAAGTATCGGTGGTGGTAGGATGGTGGCGTAGATGGTCCGAGGAACATTCCCACACGAGAAGACGTGGAACCGGGAGTCACAGACGCACTGATGAGCGGACCGATCGACGCAGAAGAAGAGCGGCGTTGTCAAGCAGAACATCCACTGCGACGCAAATCCGAGCTGCCGTTGCACCTGAGGTGACTGTGCGAACAATCCGCAACCGTCTACTGGATGCAGGACGACGTGCACGTGTGCCTCTGGCATGTGTACCTCTGATTCCAGAGTCCAGCCCACCGTCAGGAACGGCTGCAGTGGTGTCGCCAACGTCTGCACTGGAGAACGCAATGGCGATCTGAAGTGTTCAGCAATGAAAGCAGATTCTGCTTGGGAGCTTCCGATGGTCGTATGCGTGTTTGCAGACGCACAGGGGAGCGTCTCCACCCTTCTTGCATCCGCCAGCGACACACAGGGCCTACACCTGGCCTTCTGGAGTGGGGAGCGATCAGCTATCACTGCCGCACACAACTAGTGTTTGTACCGGGTACGTGAAACAGCACCTCCTACATCAACAACATGATTCAGCCCGTTGTTGTGCTATTTGTAAGGTCGGTCCATCTTGGTTTTTTCCAGCAAGATAACGCACGCCCACACATGGCACGGGCAACGCAACATGCACTTCAGGGTGTGAGACAACTTCCATGGCCTGCACGTTCACCGGATTTGTCCCCCATTGAGCACGTGTGGGATTTTATGGGACAACGACTTATCCGGTCTCCACGGCCAGCCACGACCATTCCCGATTTATGCGTCCAGGTTGAGGATGCTTGGAACTCAATACCCCAAATTTACATCCAACATCTGTACGACAGACTCCATGCCAGAATTGCACAGTGTGACGCAGTTCATGGCGGTTCAACCTCGTACTAACCATGTTACATGGAAATGTTATTTTTCAGTTTACCAGCAAATACAGCTGTATTTTGCCATAATGCTTTGATCACGTTATCCTCTGTATTCCGTTATTATGCTGTATAAATTTCGTTGGTATCAGACGTCTCTTTCTTGGTGTTCTTTTTTCACTTTCCGCCAGTGTATATTAAATCCCTGAAATGGCAATGGGCTGCACATATCATACTGCCAGAAGGACAGACCATCGATGGACAGCCGAAATTTTAGATTGGATTCCAAGGGACAGGAAAAGACCCAGAAGAAGACCATATGGGAGATGGGTGGATGAAATTCGAAAGTATGCAGAAGTAACATGGAGGAGACTGGCACAAGACAGACCGTTGTGGAAGAAACTTGGGGTGACCTTCGTCCATCAGTGGATTGATAATGGTTGACAATGATGAGGATGATGATGATATATATATTTATGAGTCAAATTCTCTACACCTTCAACCAAGAACTTCCCGTAGAAATCCCTGAATCCCACTAAATTACCCAAACTAAAACTAAAACTCTCACAATTCACATACAACAATAATAAAAATAATAATTTTAAACACTTGGGGTCGCGGACCGGGAGCCATTCATCAGGGAAAGACTCCCCCTGCCCCCGAACCCTGGTCCAGGTTACATGCAGGTGTCTTTGAAATATGTGATTTCCGAAACAAGGGTTAATTTTTTTTTTTTTTTTTTTAGTGTTATGCACTTGGTCTTTCCTACCTGAACCAGCAACACAGAACTTAAATACAAAAACTTACCTCAAATGAAACAACTGTAGACTTTATAACTCCACTGAACTCCAATAAATCTAAACTTCGATCCTAACACATCCCCTTCATGTCATGCAAAAGCGTACGAACAGCTTTCCATATGATACTAAACCGAATACAACGTAAACCCACTCCCAGAGATATCTTGAATTTTTGAAAGTAACCATATGATGTCCTATGGCGACCTCTGTCGGAATTCACAAAAAAACTGTAACGAAAATTAATTGTTTTTGTGTTTTAATGGATGTCAGCAAATGTTAGGTTAAATTGCTCCGGGGCGACTCGGAAGAAGATATTTTAAATTGAGGCCCGAAGAAAGATTAGTCCAAAGCTTAAAAGGTAGTAATGTTACATAGTCTGATTTTATAAGATTTTCCCGAATTAAAAGATGTCAATAAATTTTCGAAATGAAATAAACAATATTTTAACGGATAATTATTTTTTAAAAAAGGAGAAAAAAATATTTTTAACTGCTTTGTGGTACTGGACCGATTATTGCATATTCTTGTGATTCTGATAAACTGGGAAATAATAATATTTCTAAGTACGTGTTTAGACACATTGGAATACCAGCTACTTAAAATATTGGTATCAAAACTAAAATGTGTTGTTCTCTTATCGAAAAGATCCAGAATGATACCCTGACTTTGGGGAAGAAGGTCAATATCGAGGAAATGCTTATGATCTTTAGATCCCGTTTCACAACGCACTAGTCCTGGAGAATAGATGTCATTGTTCGGACAGAAGGGGTACCAGATGAAAATGTTATTAAATCATCAACGTATCTGAAGGAAAAAAATTGTAGGTGAACTAAATTTCTCCTCGTAGTGGTGAAGATAAAGATTAGCTAACAGACTGGAGCAACAAGAACCCATTGGAACACCTTTTATCTGTACATACAATCGTTTGTTGTCATAAATGCAATTATTCAAAATGCAAAAATTACATAAGGTTGTCCAATATTCAAATGTAACATCAAGCTGCAGACCAAACTGCCCAAAATAAACATCAAAAATTCTCCTTAGATCATTCAAATTAATTGAGGTAAATAAATTTGTGGTCATATGTAGTAATCTGTAGTTCAGTATGATTAGTAGAATTAACAAAATCCAGAACTTTTCTATTGTTATTAATAATCCATGGAGTATTTTCAATTTGGACATAAATAATAAATGAAAATTTTTAAAAAATTTTACAAGCCTGATTATTCTAACTATTTATTCAGCAAGTAATAAATCTGAATTTTACGGGCTGTATATGAAATTTTGGAATTGCGAAAATATACGGAAATTGTAATTGCATTTTATTTATTTTTAATAATTTATTAAATATTTATATTGATATACAATTATTCACACACAGAAGGTCATTCTACATAGGTTTATACAATCTTCAGTGGAAACATTTCCAAAATTATGGTTATTATTTGCGAAAAAAAAGTCATTGCATTTAGAGTAAACCTCGTATGTATATAATATACAAGGTCGAATCACATTATTGTGACCACCAGCTGATATCAAGAGTAACCGCCGTGTGCAGCGCGGACAGCAACCAGACGGGCTGGGAGTAACTCAGTAAGGTGCTGGAAGGTGTTCACAGGTATGTGGAGCCATTCTGACGGCAGTGCATCTGACAGCTGCTGGAGGGTGCATGGTTGCAGGATCCATAGAGCGAACAACACGATCGAGGCGGTCTCACAAATGCTCAATTGGGTTCATCACTTGGGAATTAGGGGGCCAGGGAAGTACTTTGAAGTCTTCATCGTGCTCTTCCAACCACTCTCGGGCATTTCTAGCTGTATGACACGTCGCATTGTCGTGCTGGAAGATCCCGTGCGCCCCAAGGAAGACAATCAGCATGTATGGGTGTACCTGGTCTGCAAGGATGGATTCATAACGAATTCTGTCCACAGTGCCATCTACAGGTATGAGTGGACCCAGAGAATGCCACGATATCATTCCCCACACTGTAACGCTGCCACCACCAGATTGTGTTATTCCATCAATGGTTGAAGAGTGTTTCCTTTCCGATATTTCTCACCTTATACGCGAACGTCCATCAGTTCGATGTACCAGAAAACGTGAATCATCGGAGAAGTCAATCGTTTGCCAATCAGCGGAGGTCCAATTCCGATACTGCCATGCAAATGTAAGCCTTTTCCGCTGATGCACCTTCGTAAGTATAGGCGCAGTGACCATCCGTCTGCATAGGAGTCCCATACGCACCAGGGTTCGCGGAACTGTCGTTCTAGACATACGTCAGGTAGCCTCTCTCCCCTGGTTCATTCCGCCAGTGAGCTGCTCCACTGTAGCGTGTCGATCGGCCCTCACGCATCTTCAAATCCGACGTTCACCTATCACATCAATGGCACGTGGTGCTCCGCAGTTTCCACTCGCTTATTCGCAATGGTGCCATTTCTCCAATCACGATACACTTTAACCGCAGTAGCACGCGAACAGTTCACAAACTGCGCTGTCTCAGAAATACTGCCACCCTTGGCCCAAAAACCGATAATCATTCCTTTTTGCAAATCTGATAAATCACTCCTTTTTATCCATGACAGCAACGAGTGATTGTTTTCAGAATGCTTACAGCACACCTTATATACCCTCCAAGCCAGCTCACGACACGCGTTTTCTTTCATTGGCTATACGCACTGTTGACGCTAAAAGAAGGAGGCGGTCACAATAATGTGATTCGACTGTGTATATAGAAAGGCCAGTATATTTTGAAGAAGGCTTCGCTGCTGGCAAATATGCACTTCTTTCTTGAATTCTAATATTTAGGAAAAGCATTAATGTCATAACCACGTGTGTAACGCAAGATGTTCTGCAGAATCTGCAGTAGGCTGCTAAAATTTTCTGGTGAACGTTTTTTTCAAGGAAATTGTCTCAGGAGGTGGGCTGAGAAGGGAAGGCTCATTGTACAGAGAGGGAAGAACTTGGCAAAGCTCCTCGCTCCTCAATTTTCAGTTTGAATAATCTTGCACGATACACACTATATTGACAAAACTCACCGGACACCTAGAAGAGAGACACAACGTATCATTTATTGGCATACATTAGTACGATGTCGGTCCATCTTTGTCTTTAATGTATGCACTGACCCTTCGAGACATGCTTTCGACAAGGTTTTGGAACACAGCGACAGGTATGAACATCCATTCAATACATAATGCTGCCGCTAACTGTTGCTTAGTAGTATGCCTTCGTTCCAAACTTCTTATTCGGCGCTCTAATTCATCCCATAAGTGCTATATGGGATTAAGATCAGAGCTCTGTCTGGCCAGTCCACATTCGGTACGGAATTATTGTCAAACCACGCCGTAACAGTCCTTGATTTATGGCTCGGTGCATTATCCTGCTGGTACCAACAAGGCACGGTTCCATAGTATTGTCACAGAGTTGGTAGGGCATAATTGTCCAGAATATCGAGGGAGATGTGCTGATTAACAGGTTTGTCCCCGGTAGCCAATGGCTCAGGACCATACCACGAAAAACACCCCAACACGAGTACACTGCCAGCTCCAAACTTGACAGTAGGAACAGTAAACTGGTAAATAACATCCACCCAGCTGCCGCCATACTCACACACTGCCATCAGACTGATGGATCGTGTATCTGGATTCATCAGTCCATAAAACCCGTTTCCATTAATTTACGGTCCACGATAAATGTTCTTTAAAGCATGCTAAACGACGAGTAACATTCCGAGTGAAGATGAAAGATTTATGAGCAGCCGCACGACCACGGTAACCCATGGAATGCAGTTCTCTGCGAATTGTACGTGTACATACCGAGATTCTAGCATTTGTACTCCCCTGTACATTGAGGTCCTCTGCAGTACTCCGTCGATCAGCTGAAATGACTCTCCCGAGACTTCGACGTTCTCCATCACAGATTTTATTTGGTTTGCCGGTACGTTTTGCTGCTTCAGGCACGCCATGTGTCTTGCCCTTATTCAGTTCATCAAAAGCAGTTGACTTGGGTATGTTTAAACTCCTCTCAGTTTCTCTTATGGACAACCCACGAATATAACACCTAACAATCTTTCCTTTCTCAAAGTCAGTTCTCTCCCACGGCAACATTTTTACTCAACCTCACAGTGCGATATGATCGCGGTCAGCTGCAGGGTTTTTTTAAACCGTTTGCAGCTGTAACGCGTATCTTAACAACGCAGCGGATTCGTTCATTTGTTTTGGAAGGGGTGTCCTGTGACTTTTGTCAATATCGTGTATGTGGTGCTGCAGTCCCTTCGGCCACAAAAAAATCCATTAGTCGTCAAGCAACAGTGCCTAAAACATGCATCTAACTGCCGCTTCTTTGTTAGAAACATGAACCTATTCTAAGCGTGCTCCAAGATTTACTGTTCCATGGCTAAAGTATTTTTATGAAGCTCTAACCCATAATATCATTGTTTCTCAACATTAATTTTATTTTGTGTATTCGGATAGTGACATATAGGTCATAATAACAGTAATAAAGGTGAAACATGAATGGCTTACGAAACAGATTAACGCAACAATTGGTCTGCGAAACCACGTGCTCCTGCAGTTACGGATGAAAGAGCATTTAGATTTAACTTATCAGAAATCTGAAGAGAACTAATACTTTTTTTATCAGGTTCCACTTTTCCATATATAAGGATCATTACCAAACTCTGTTATTACTCATCTGTAACACAAACATTAGATAGAATCCTTGTGAGAGCAAATTACTGTACTGTGAACTATGACGAAGTAAATTTCTCCATCATTTTTACGCCAGTGCCGGGATTCGAACCCACAACTATCGGCTCCGGAGCTCCGAGTGCTACCACTATACAACACTGGCATGTGCTCTCACTGCTATCTACCTTTATCTCATTTGCGTCCTGCGGGGCAGGCATGTCACAGAACATCGATTCTCAAATACAAAAAATGAGAAGTAAGAGCTTTAAAGGTGTAATTCTTCTCGTCACTTTGAATAAACACAGAAACACAGTTGTACTGGTTTTCGTTCAAACTGGGGAATCGTTTTTAATTTTAGCCATTTGTAGTCTCGTTGAAGTGCCTGAAAATATTTAGACAATTAGAAGAATGTAGACAAAAGTACTGCAAAATTTTCAAAATAAAAACGCAAATTATGATTATAATATTTTATAGATATTATTTCTCCAGCCGATGTTTCTCTGTAAAATAAAGTACATATGCTGCAGGCAGTGGAAGATCTAAGTGTTAGTGACTTTGCACTATATTTGCAAGAAAATTTTGCCTGTGAGAACAATGCCCCTGTTTGATATAGTACATGCACCCGGACATCCGCTAAAGAAGTGTGGCATATACCTTTGAACAACCTTCCTTTTGACTTTCTCTATTCTTATGTGAATTACGTTACTTTTTGTGGTCAGACGTTTTCTCACTCAACACATTACTTCCTGAACAGCTTTTACAATTTGGCAACGCTGATAGTAAGTCATTGCAAGATAAAAGGACATTAAATGTAGTGATGAGAGAGAGAGATTTATGTTTAAGAGAAGGTGGGCATTTATGTAGTAGAAAGGTTGCGAGAGTAGATTGTAAAGCGTTGGTATTACGAATGAGGTAAAACCTGTTGAATATACTCGTACATGTGATGGAATATTGCTGTGATACGAGGTAAATTTATGCAGATACCAACGAGCCGCACCACATCAATGGATTGTTTTAATTCCCTTGATTCTTTCCTTTGGCTGTTAGCGATTAATTATTCAAGAAGCTTGAATTTACGTTCTACGAAGTTCTCTAAGAACATTTAGCTAAGAACTTAGTTAAGCACATGAAAATACAATTATCAGAATCTTAAACTACAGCTAATCCAAAGCTAAAACGCTATCGAAGTTACAGTTACGCTTGCATTACTTGAAAATTAAGTTCTCTTTTGTTTTCTGTAAATGGTTTTAATGAAGAATGAAATTCTGAGGATAATGATGTAGTGAGTGATTCTGTTATCCAGACAGATGTAATGCCACGGAATTCTCGGTTACAACGACCACGTATTTTGAAAAAAAAAGAAAAAAAGTCTCAAATTTAGTATACTAGAGGAAGTTTAATCTATAGTTGACTCGTTCTGAAGCTTTTACAGATCATTTTACATTTTCCTTTCTGGTATTATACCATATCAAATGCAAATACACATTATGCTATTTAGATGAAAATTCAGGAATTGACACAACTGTACAATGTATGGATAATCTTAATACTGGTGAGAGCTATGCCGTTGTGATGATGATACACTCGTGCACGTATATTCTCTGGGGCAAAATTTATAAATGAAGAACATTCAGCAATGGGTCGATCGTCATTTTTATGGTCGTAATTATCCTCTGCAAAAAAAGAAATTTTCGGTCCAACTTACACATGCACCGATATCCTCTGAACATCTGAATGGATGAATCGGTCATATGGACTGAAAAAGTGTTACCGTAAGCACACTAATTCATAGATATTAATTAGTGCTGGTAACATTCATAGATATAAGAACTAGTGCTGATAACGGAGAAAAAGGAGATCTGAATACCTTGTTACTTCTCTGTTCACAAATTCTTCACCGAAGTTATGTCACCAATGGCGGTTACAGAAATTTGGAGAGAGGAGAGAATCCTTATTACCACTAAATAAGATATCAGGTTCTCGTGCGGAATGAGTCAATCATAAAAACTTAAGTTAGCAATCTTAAAAGCACGATAATTAAAACAATACGCAGGCTTCCGATGAAGTGCAGAACTTATTTAATGTATAAGTTAAAAGATTAAAAATAAAGCCATAAGAACTTTCGGTCTTTCTAAAACCATCATCAGATGGAAGTACTGAAGAAACATTTTTGGGTGGGGAGACATTAAGTAACTTACAGGTGTGACGTACAGAACAGGTCATCATGTCGTCAATCCAGATATGATGATTTTAAATCGATATATGAATACATACAATCAAATGGTCAAATTATTAAAATATTAGCACACAAGACAAGTAAGACGTAAATGAATGAAGGCAAATACAGAAAATAAGGAGGCAATCTTACGCAACCTACCTACAATAACCGGATAATATGCTTACTTAAGTCTAATTAACAATGATTTTTTATATATATATATATTAAATATTTTCATTCTCCACAACTGGAGGGGAAATTTTTTATAGTGGTGTCCAAGGTTTTGGTATGTAGACTGGAGTATTGTCGTTACAACATGAAGTTCCATGTTCAGCAATTATCAAACTTTCGGTGAATAATAAGGAGGAGATAGTACGTGGTGTTGTAATGATTTTTACCTCTTTCCAATTAAGATAATGTTGTCCTTCGTTCACTAGTCTTTCAAGGGCAGCATTTGATAGGCCATTCTTAACAGCGTATTTATGTTCGTTGAGCCTGATTCCCAATGACCTTTTGGTTGATCCGATGTATTGGCTGCAAGGGGGAATTTGACTCAAACTATCAAGTGGGATAGTGTAGACACCAAATTCGTTAGCCTCTGGAACCAGGTCATGATCTTTTTTGATCAAAGTAAAGATATTGGTGGTACATATCCCAAAGTCAAGATTGAATGGTTTACAAATATTTTTAAGGATTGAGGAGACAGTTGGAAAATAATCCGTTGAGCCCACATAATTACGACAGGGGTGTTCGGCCTGAAGGGTAGTTAGACATTGACGACAGATTTTCCCAAGTACAGCTTTAACAGTAGATTTTTTGAAACCATGGGCACAAGTAACGTCGAAAACCTTATTAATTTCGTAACGCCGCCTGAAGTCATCAGAGGAATGAGTGAATGCTCTTCTTAGCATGAAGTTAATTGATGAAAGTTTATAATTATTCGGGTGCGCAGACGATGCAAGTATCATATTGAGTGCGGAGGTTGGTTTCCTATACACCGAATAGTGTAAAGAGCAGGAGTCTGATCACGTTCTAAGAGAAAATCTAGGAAAGGTAAAGTACCATTATTTTCAAGTTCGAAGGTATATTTCTTCTATATATCCTTCAATAAAATTTACCAAAACCTTGGACACAACTATTAAAACTTCCCTTGCCAGTTGTGGAGAATGAAAATATTTAATATATATATATATATAAAAAAATCATTGTTAATTAGACTTAAGTAAGCATATTTTCCGGTTATTGTAGGTAGGTTGCGTAAGATTGCCTCCTTATTTTCTGTATTTGCCTTCATTCATTTATTCTTTTTTTACGTCTTACTTGTCTTGTGTGTTAATATTTTGATAATTTGACCATTTGATTATATGTATTCATTAATCGATTAAAATCATCATATCTGGATTGACGACATGATCACCTGTTCTGTACGTAACGCCTGTAAGTTACTTAAATGTCTCCCCACCCAAAAATGTTCCTTCAGTACTTCCATCTGATGATGGTCTTTAGGAAGATCGAAAGTTCTTATGGCTTTATTTTTAATCTTTTAACTTGTACAATAAATAAGTTTTTCACTTCATCGGACGCCTGCGTAGTGTTTTAATTATCGTGCTTTTAAGATTGCTACCTTAAGTTTTTATGATTTACCACTAAATATTTTATCGAATGAGAAAGGTCACATCTAGATTTTCAAGAAATACTTCGATTATCTTATACTCGTAAGCTTAACAGTAAAGACTAAATTTATATTTTTAGCCAGCGTTAAAAAATATGCCCAATATCTAATATTTGGTTTTTATTTTCGCCGGTTTTAGATGAAAACAGTCAAAGGAGATGCTGTTAGAACATGTTTTAATTTTTTGCACGTTGTCGATCTTTCTCTTTTTTGCTTGCACTTGTCTTGAGTCCTTCACCATTTTTTTCTTATCTTTTCTTTGGTCTTTCTAATTTTCTATTTTCTGGCACCTTCATTTCCACTGCTTTTCAGCTATGGTATTCTTCCGCTCATCCCCATGCATGCTCAGCCCCGCCTGCTTCATTTCTTTTGTCTTTTTCTCAGCAATGTTTGATCTTTTTAAGCATCCTCGTCTTTGTTCTTCCTGTTTTTTCCGTTTCTTGAACATGGTACCATTAATCAGGAATAAAATTTAATTAATTTAATTCCAGGCTTAACTAAAAATATGGCTATTAATATAGAATGTTCGTTTTCTCGCTGGTGTTATTAAACGCTGAGAGCATGAAATATCAACTTCACTGTTGCAAGCAGTGCTGGAGAGAAGATTCTTTTTAAACATATCGACTTCTGGGATCTTACTTTGCTCCTTGTATTCAATGGCGCTGTAAGCTCATATCTTTGACGATATCTTTCTGCTGCCGAGAATTTTTTTATAATCAAAAGTGAGTTGACCATACTTAAATCAAAAAACATTAACAGAGGAGAAAGACAAGATAAAGAAAGGAAAAAGTGATTCGCATGCTTTCTCGTGTCATTCATCAAAAATAAAAAAATGAAGATATGGATCTCTTTACTTTTCTTTGAGTTGTCTGGAACCCCTGTATGTCTTTTTAGTTAAAAGCCATATCTCTGATCTGTAGGTGCGAACTGGAAGGATGCATTGATTAAAAACTTTTCTTTTAAGACATGATGGCAAATTATTCTCGGAAATTGTACTGTTTCTTCCAAATGCACAACAACTAAGTTTATTTCACGTAGTCTTTTCACGTCCCTTGTATCCAGTCAAATATTTTAATTGTCTAACAGTGGTCAGTTCTAGCAATATGTCCAGCCCAATGCGATTTCGGGGATTTTACTTTTTTTGTGAATTCATGAGGACTTTCACTTTTGTCATTTTCCTAATCCATCAGTTTCTTTTTCTTATATTTCCTGGTTACACCAAGAATGCATCTCTCTATGCTTCTGCGACTTATCTGCAGCCGCTGTATGTCTCTTCAGTTAAGAGCAGTGTCTCTGATTCGTAAGTAAGAACTGAAAGGATGCGCTGATAAATACTTTTCTTTTAAGACATAATGGCAAATTGCTATTAAAATTGTACTGCTTCTTACAAATGCTCACCAAAAAGAATTTTATACTCCTATTGATTTCTTCTAAGATGTAATCTTCGTTTAATATAAGTTGCCTAGGGTAAATGCAGGTATCGATGACTTCTAGATCTGTCCCATAAACTGCTTAATCTCCAATTCCTGTAAAAGCATTGAACATCATGTTTTCTGTAAACAAAATTTAATCTTACTCTTTACTCTTGTCAGAAAGTTGATGGCTCATGCTCTACATCTCTGAGGGGTTACTGACAAAAATAACTACGTTGTCAGCAAAACAAAGATGGGTTAAATACTTTCCATTAATCTCTATCTCCTTGTTTCTCCAGTTCAGCGATTAGAAGATATTCAGCAACGTGGCACTGAAGAGCTTGGGAGATATGAAGTTGCCTTGTCTTGCTCGCTTTGCAGTTTTTATACGTGATGTTTCTTCGAACAGTCGAACCTTTGGACATGCATTTTTAGAGATGTTATTAATTGTATTAATGCATGCAACTCCTATACCGCAGAATTTCAAATACATCACAACTGTTGATGGTATCAAGAAACCAGATCATTTTACACACATACACTATATTGACAAAAGTGACTGGACACCCATTCAAAAGCAAATGAACGGATCCGCTGCGTTGTTAAGATGCGCGGTACAGCTGAAAACGGTATAAAAACAAGGCTGCAGCTGACCGCGATCATATCGCCCTGTGAGGTTGAGTGAAAATGTCGCGACGGGAGAGAACTGACTTTGAGAAAGCAAAGTTTTTTGGGTGTAATATTAGTGGGTTGTCCATAAGAGAAACCGAGAGACGTTTAAACATACCCAAGTCAACTGTTTTGGATGTACTGAATAAGTGGAAGACACATGGCGTGCCTGAAGCTGCAAAACTTACCGGAACACCAAAGAAAATCAGTGACAGAGGACGTCGAAAAAGTGCTGGAACCTCGGTATGTACACGTACCATTCGCAGAGAACTTCATTCCATGAGTTACTGTGGTCGTGCGGCTACTTATAAGCCTTTCATCTCTACTCGGAATGCTACTCGTCGTTTAGCATGGTTTAAAGAACATTTATCGTGGGCCGTAGATCAATGGAAACGGTTCCTATGGACTGATGAATCCAGATACACGATTCATCAGTCTGATGGCCGTGTGTGGGTATGGCGGCAGCCGGGGAAACGCTATTTACCACAGTGTACTGTGCAACGTATACTCTAGATTCAGTTTCTTTTTGATTTTACTATCTCTTGTTATTTTATTTTCCTATGCAAATTATCTTCTCACTTAACGAGATGTTGTTTCTCCCGCTGAATGATATGTGGCAACGAGTGTAAGTCATGACGTGGTGGTATGCAGTATATATAGGCGCGCTCAACTATACCAAGCAGCTTCGTTTTATATGTGATAGGTTCTTCCTAATTATTGTTATGCGATTTACCTACGTTTCTACGATAGTACGAAAGTTCGGTCTATCAGTAGTTGTGTTATTTTGGAGTGTGTATTTGAGTAATACCAGGAGCTCCCCAATAAAAGGTTAAAAGTGAGTACGTTTTCTTAGTTCATTTTATTGTCAGACCTCTGTCTGGCCGTTAAGTCTATTTCATTGAGTGTTTACGTTACGTTCAGGGTATATTGTGTTTACCGCTCTAATAAGGAGCTTTCAAGGTACTAATGTACTAAAACCGAAGTTATATTACTGATATTCAAGATAATGAGGAACGCTGAGTAAGAATAATTCCATATTCTTGGAATTTATTGCACGTGAGTGTCTTACCTAAACAAACTCTAGCACTTTGAAGATTAAGCACACTTTAGCTACGTCAAGTAACCTTTCAATAACCCTAACGTGACTTAACGTAAGCTTTCCTGCACTACGCGTCCAGGCGGAGAACTTTATTCATTATAACTGTTCCTACGATCAAGTAAGTTTGCAGCTGGTAGTGTACTCGTGTGGGGGTGTTTTTCGTGGTATGGTCCCGGAACATTGGTTATCGTGAACAAAACTATTAACCAGCACGTCAACCTCGATATTCTGGACAATTATGCCCTACCAACTCTGTGGCAATACTATGGGAACCGAGCCTTGTTGGTACCAGCAGAATAATGCACCGAGCCATAAATCAAGTACTGTTACGGCGTGGTTTGACGATAATTCCGTATCGTATGTGGACTGGCAAGTACAGAGCCTTGATCTTAATCCCATAGAGCACATATGGGATGAATTAGTGCTCCGCGTAAGAAAGTTTGGAACCAAGGCCTACTACTAAGCAACAGTTAGCGGCAACATTATGTACTGAATGGAAGCGCATACCTATCGCTGTGTTCCAAAACCTTGTCGAAAGCATGTCTCGAAGGGTCAGTGCATGCATTAAGTCCAAAGGTGGACCTACACCGTACTAATGTATGTTAATAAATGCTATGTTATGTTTCTCTTCTAGGTGTCCGGTGGCTTTTGTCAATATAGTGTATGTACAAGATAAGGCAGTTACATAACGAGACTGACGCTATAATTCGAGTTAAATAATAAACTTACATTTTTAACTCTTATCACCTTCAATATACTGCCCTTCCACATCAACACATCCCTGTATTGTGATCTTCCACTGGGCAAAGAAGTGCTGTCGCTCAACGGGTGTGATTCCTTTGAGAAGTTTGATCGTTCTCTTCCTCACCACAGTGACTGACTCGAAATGGGTTTCCTTGAATACAGATTTGACTTTATAGGAAAGAAAAAAGTCCCTGGATCCAACTCTGGTGAGTACACAGGATGTTCATGCACTGTGATGCGTTTCTCAGCCAAAACCTGCTTCAGTTTTACCGAGAGTATTGAATGAACAGTGAATCGTTGTCCTGGTGAAGGGTAAAACAATTTTTCCACAACTCTGCCCTCTTCCTTCTGACTCACTCACTCAAATTCACCAGAACTTGTTTGAGGTTATGCTGTTTCACTGTTGCCTCATCTTGAACGGCGGGGCTTATAACTATGCCAGTTAAATAATAGTTATTTTTTTTGACGAAGTGTTTACAATAATTGCAAAAGAAAAAAATGTTTTGGCAGTATTGTCGCGTAAATTTAGTGTTATACATTTGGTGAACATTTACTGAATTCGGTATAACCATAGTATTTAAAATACAGGCATTACTAAAACAATAGGAACCGTTATTACTTTAGTGACGCAAATTTCGTATTTCGATCTATCATCATTTGGTACCTCAAAATTATTTTTGATATTCATTATTTTATTTGGAGTACAGTGCTAGGGGTTCAGAGTTTAACATTTAATTGGATCCCTTTTTATTTTGATTCTAACTTTTCACAGATTCGAAGCAACGTATAATTAGGTAGCCTTGAGGAAAATTCAACTGTCCTGCTGTTTTCTGTATTGTCCTTCATCACAGTGACGGTGCGTACTATATACGTTCTAAGGGAAAAAAAACTCAGTACAATGCTGATAATTCAAATGCTTTTAGATGGCCTGATCTGGAACCACTGTAAGCTTCTTAACAAGGTGGTACAAAACCTCTAAGCCTCTTCATTTTCCCGTTTTATCATTTAAAGTTTGTGCCCTTATACTGTTCGTGCTCAGAAAATTTCAGCGAATTAACGCGCTAAATGTGGATTGAATCAGATGGCCATCTTCCACTTGCAATCCCTTGGAAATCTTTAAAAGTATATTTTGCAATCACTGTACGCCGTATTTTGAGCCCTTGGAATTCCTGTTAGAAAAAAATCTATATTTACATGAGGAGCTCGATAAAACCACGTGTTCTAATCAATTGCATATTTGACACTTGGCGATATCTTAACACGGTTAAAGGCGTCACAGATTGGTACCCACTAATTAAGATGTGTTCGCACCCTGAGGGAACAACGTCAGTGCCTCTCTCCGAATATTAAAGCAGACTGGCTACCTGGGTGACGACTGGATTCGACTAGATTTTCTCCTGGGAGAATCTTCGTGAGTCATCTGGAAGTAAAAACATAACCTTGACCAATTTATTTTAAATGCCTGTCCAAATGTTTTTCGATAACTCGACATAAATGTAAATGGAAAGGAAAACTTCACTCTTGTATTAATCGCCAAGTCTGCAACAATCTATCCTACGTATAAAACTATACCTCCCGTATTTATACCGTTAGGACTGACAAAATACTCTGAATGCTTGAATGAAAGAACAGAGAAAATATTCATGACAAAAAAAAATCAAAGTTTGCTTGACGATGCATAGACTTCTAGCATCTATGTTCGAGGAAGAGTTTTGGAACAAATCACTGCAATAAATTGGTTGGTTACGTTTAAAATTTCTCTTTCTTTGTTTTTACCAAAAAGCACATTTCATTTGCAGCGTGTCTGTTAAGCATTGTTTTTTAGCAAGCTATTTCTACCGTTCGTTTTCTAAATTCAATTGTCAATCCCGCGACCTCATTTAGTGCATGTGTCCCCTAATGAAAGTTAATGACGCAATATCTACATATACTCTATATACTTGTATCAATATGTTAATTACGCAATATCTTCAGGGCTCATGATAACTATAAGAACGACGGAAGGAAATGCGAAAAAAAAAATTTCTCAGCATTTTTAACTTTTGACATATCGTACTGATGGGAAAATTTTATATGCAAATGAAAGGTGAGTAGTCAATGAGTTTTAATAATTTTTTCGGAAGGTGGCTGTACTGGCTTGCACATTAAAAACATGGCTTCTCTCCTGTACGTGTCTACGCCACGGATACAAGAAGAACTGTGCGATTTTTTGTATTTTTCATTCGTTTAGTGTTGTGAAAACATAAATTTGAGGGTGACGGAGATCGAATCCTGCTCCGGAATCGATTGCTTCCCAATTAAGCTACACCAACGGAATTTATCGCGGTAACTTTTCTGTCTTGACATTTGCTTCACCTCTGTAGTACGTTACGTGTATCCCCCTCCCTCTTGAGAAAGGGCTGGGATGGAACCTTAGTTTCCGGTTCAGCCGGCAAACCACGCTTGAAGGAGCTCGTTGTAGAAGAAGAAATTATCATTAATTCTAGACGATGTGTGGAAGGAACATCAAACA
Source organism: Macrothele yani (assembly GCA_039090855.1). Classification (NCBI taxonomy): domain Eukaryota; kingdom Metazoa; phylum Arthropoda; class Arachnida; order Araneae; family Macrothelidae; genus Macrothele; species Macrothele yani. The sequence continues at coordinate 159,314,926 of CM077025.1, read as the reverse complement.
TTTTTGCGCAAATGAAAGACAATGAAGATCCGTTTCCACAATCGGGCACCAATGTGAAAACGCAAATTTGCTGGCGACGTCGATAGAATCCGCATCCTTCTGCTTCAGAGACGAATGCCTTCCCAATTAAGCTACACCGACAGAATTTATCGCTGGAACTTTGCCTTCTTGACATGTGCTTCTCCTCTGTAGTACGTCGCAGCATTCATTACGCTAAACAGTGGCAGTTACAGTGATTTTCTCTCTAAAAGTTCCATTAGTTTAGACCGTCGAAGGCTGTCTCTTGTTCGTGTCCATAGACAAGGCAAAAAATATTTAAGCGCAGCGTTCCCACCTTCCAAGAAGATTCTTAAAAACACATTTAAAATTTGTCTTTCATTTGTGCATATTCCGAAATCAAATTCACGCCAGTTTCGGGTTTTCTTTAATAAATACGTGGCGTTCCTATCTCAGTTGTTTTTCGTCAGACAGATGTTTGATTTTTCTGACCTCAAAATAGGACGTGACGTCCCCTGTTAACTCACTTCTACAAAGTCATCAATAATAGTACGGAGGCTGTCTTCAGTCTGCATCGCTTTACTAAGTCATCAATAACATCTCGTTCTCTTTTGCTCGCACTTAGGGACCAAGGAAGTTTCTGGCGTTCTACTATTCAGTTCTGGTATCTTCTGCCCATCAATTATTCGTAAGCGCCGCCTCTTTAGTTTCCTGATGGACACTGACGTTTTCTTCGCTTCAACATTCACTAACTTTATTTCAGCTGCTATTAAACAGGTGGAATTTTTTCATATATTTTTGGTGTGCATACTTTTATGTTGTACCTTTGCAAGTCATTCTTCTCTGTAATTGCATTAGGTAATCCTCGGATAATTACTAAAATTAAATTACTTGAAATAAAATAATTAACGCAATGAATAAATTTGCATGGAACATTTCTTACCCTATTCTCAAGAACTCAATATGCCCTTAGGGTTTCTGAGGTTTTCAACCTACATAGGCTGTTACACATGCTGAGGTAGGTTTTCGTCCTTGTGGTCGACCTTACAAACATTTTGTCCCTCCTGATGTTTGTTCGGAATCTGTGGCCTTGCCCCAGAACGCCGATGTTCCTCGAAGTAATGGCGTGTGCAAGTACAACTTCTAATCCTCATAGGAGCCGAAAAAATGCAAAGAATTCAATTCTATTTCGCTTTTAGTTTCCTTTTTTATTTTTATCGATCGATGTACTCATTACGGGTACAATGTCATTACCACTGAAGACGTCATCTTGCGAACACCGCTTCAGTGCACCCGCCGTAGGGCGTTGCCACTCTGTACGGCGGAAACTGGGTTCTAATTTCTGGAAAGTAAAGATGGTGGTTCTGTTCTATGATTCTGATTCGGCCACTTACATGGAGCCAGCAGAACTAAATTAGGAATAGATTCTTACAGAGACCTCAGCACTGCTCAAAGAAACAGTTATAGGGCGTACTGCACTGTACAAAAAGTTTAGTTTCATCTATTTTAACAAATAAGAAAGTTGCAATGAGGTTGATGTCACTCAAAACGAGATATAACAAGCACATCTTTGGATGAAAAATATCGCAAATTTCTAACTTTGCATTATTTCAGTGTTTCACAATATTCTACTTTTACATGTAATCATGACATGCAGGTATCTGGAGCACAGGAAAACATTTTTTTTTCAACTGTGCTATTTATTACCTCATTTAAAAACTACAATATCTTGGTCATGCTTAGATTCATCTGGTTCCAAAATAATTTTTCCATTCCATCTGGTGGATTGTGATGAACACAAATGGGAGTTTGCGTTTATGCCACTTAGCTGAAAACCACACAAAGAAATGTTGAATATTGAGACGTTCTTAAAACAGACTCCATGCGTTCATGTAGACAATTCGAAAAAACCACCAAAGCTTGCGGTAATCGGGACTTCCAGGTTTTAAAACTAATATTAGTGGGTGAGACTTTCCAGTAAATGCGAAAGTATTTAAATGTAGTTCGAATCACTAAAATGGTAATGCAAAACTTCTGCATCGTCGAAAGAACGCCACATCCGTATTTTTGAGCACGGGACCGTGAAAAATTTGCTCCCTAATATTCGAGGAAATCCTGTCTGTTCAACTCAAAAATAATTTTCCTAAACTTGTTTTCACAAACAGAAATAATAATGTATATATAAAACAGAAAATAAAAAAGGGAAATTTTTGTCCTGCTTAAACCAGTCCTTCAAAACAGAACGTTTAAGTTTCGAATTTTAGAAGCGGTAACATATAAATGAATTATGTGAAACCGAAACCTATATGTTCACCACGCATTAAGGAAATTGCGCTCCAGAGAAAGCTGAAAACTGTTGTGATATCTTAATGGAGGTACAACTATCGAAGCAAAAATATTTCGAGCAGTCTAACTTGTAGAAGCAGAAATATTGTGGCTATACATAAACAGACTTACGTAATCAAGCGGAAAAATTGAGCTACAGAATAATTCGAAATACATGAATAATCTTAGTTACACTCATAATTATCAATCGCAAAACATTTTTTTCCAGTCCAACTTTTCAAAGTAGAGATATCGTGCGCCCAAATGCGACTCCCACCCTCTGAAAACAAAACAAAAAAACATCCGAGGTATTGACTGCCTTTCCTCTTTGGGAAAGCGAATACACACACACTCCACAAGAAGTCAGTTTCACTCTTGTATATAATATACTGATGCTTAAAAAGTGTGTTGCGAAGAATTAATAGATGTTTGTAAAGTCTTCAGAAAGTGAACAAATATACAGCTGAAAAGGATATACTTCTTCTTTCGCATGCTCTATAGCATTCCCGAACAGTCACATTTTACTCGTTGCATGCTGGTTTATACGGTGGGCCAATCACAAGACAAGGCTGGTTACTGATGGATAAAAAACCTTAAACTGGTTTGGAGTAACATTTAACTATCCCAAATAAAACGCAGTCGTAATTTCACTGTTACAACGACGCTACAAATTTGTTGGCGAAAGTATAAAAGTTTGGTTTCTTGTGTTATCCATGGATTTTTGTGCAGGCTTTCTGCTGTTGCTGTGATTATACAGAGAGTGATTATATAGAAATTTGACCTGGATACAGACACGCGCATTGTTACAAATACAAAATCTTTTCCATGCATGTAGAATGAATTTAAAGAAAAGAGAGAGACAGGAAAATCTGACTTCAGCTGTGTTTCACTCCTTCAACTTAAGAGACGAAATTCCAAACATTTTAAAAAAGAAAAAAAATCAGGAAAAGAATTCGTGGTTTGGTAAGAAAAATGGCTTTCTTGAATATCAAAAAACAAATATACATTCATTTGTAAACACGGAAAGGTGGTGAGTAAAAACCACAGAACTCATAAACGGAGTTCGTTTCCTGCGATGAATTTCAGATTAACGATAATAAGGAAAGTAGGTTTCTCTTTGATGAAGCGACCGAGCGAGCGAGCGAGCTTCGGACGACGCACCGCAGGCTTCGGATCACGTGCGCCGAACTGTCAGTTGTTAAAGCGACGGAGACAGAGCAGTTGAGCAGCCGATCTTCCGCGGTCCAGACATGTTCTCACCAGAGCAGCAGCCGGGAACCCCTGCTACGGAAGAATTTAGCAGTCGCCCCTTTTGTCGGTAATTCTCCTCCTCCTCCTCCTCCTTCCTGCAGACCACCGTAGAGCGCAATGGCTGGACGACGACGGTGGCCGCTCATCCTCGGCGTGTTCTGGCATGTGATGAGGATTCTACTGGCTTTGAACTCGGTGCCCTGCGACGATCGGTCGGTTAGCCTGGAGAGGAGAGTAGCGGGAGCTGATGTTGTACTCGCAGCATATACCAGGGCTACCCATTCCCGTCGGCCGGACGGCACCTACTCGGCAGAATTCCTAGTACTTAACGTTTTGAAAGGAGACGAGATTCTGAGCGCCGTGCTCCGACAGCGACCGGCCACTGCGTTGGAATCCGCTCTCAGCAGAAGACTCCTCAACGTCTCCTACTTTGGAGAGAAAACTCTATGCCATTCGGACGTCAGGCCTGGAGAAACTTACTTTCTTTTTCTTAGGGCCAATTATGGACAAATCAGCGCCGCCGACTCTGGAAGCTTCACGGATCTTATGGTGTACTCCAGGGAAAAAGAAGATCTTATCATGGATGTTCTGGGTAAGACATTCACACCTCATTTCTACCTGTATCCCTGGTTTTCTTGGAGTTACATACATAACAACTTATTGTGCGACATGTCTCAACATATGCAGCCATTCTGTTTTAATTGGATGTGGTTACATAAATTAATGGAATTAACTGGGAGACAGTTAATTGATCTTTTTTTGTTTCGTGATTTAACGACCATCAGGAGAAACTCTGAGGGCTATGAACAGTCGCCCGTCCCTAATTTGGGGTCCAGCGAAGGAAGAAAGCTGGCGCCGTAGGGCAAACACATCACCCATGACTCATCTGGGACTCTAACGCAGGCACAACTCAAGCAAACAATCAGAAATCTACGCCTCTGGCCACTCGGCCACCAGGGCAGCCAGTTAATTGCTTGGCTGCGCTCTCACGGAACAAACCGAAAGATTACCTTTATATTTTCTTCCGACATGTGCTGGTGACCTAATCTAGTACTTGTTCCATAAAGCCTGTAATTCGTACTTCCCCCAGATAGTGTAAGCGCTTGAGGTTCTCAACCAACACCACAAATATAATCACAAATTATTAAGCCGATAAAAATTTGAAAAAAAAAAAAAAAAAAAAAAAAGGAATTTGCAACTGAAAAAAAAAAAAAAAAAAAAAAAAAGTACATTGAAACGCACATGCAACGTAAATAACGCACTATGAGTGCTCCAGTATATGTTACTCTGAGCGGAATGGTGACTATTTTGAATTTCTTGAAATGATTATAAGAAGCTGTTGAAAGGAAATAACTTTAGTATACTTTCCAGAGACTTTTGTATAATGCTAAACGTTCTAATTTTTCTGATTAATTGAATATTCGCAAAAATATGACATAATGTTTACATCGTCCTAAATCGAATGTTGTTAAACATTGCTAGTCCAGTCCAACTTAATTCTGAGAGTAATCAACACTGACAACGCCATACAATTAAATGTTACTTAAACAAATAGCAGAAATAAAAAAAACCGCTTTGAAACTTGTTTCCGCAATGAGGCACTGCCATAAAGTTAAAATATACTCTTTCCTGATTGGAAGGGTACTTTTACTTCTGTGTAATGCGGCACTAAATGTCATCAAAGCAGTTAGCGAAGTGTTGTAAAATGTTAAATTTGGTTTGTGTAAATTGCTTCCTTTGGCTAAAATCTCATTAAAATAACAGAAAGCACACTTTTTAAAAGCTTTCTGGAAGAGATTTCAAAAGTCTGTTCGACAAAGCTGTTCTAAAAATCTAGTTTTGTACACTAGCGATAGGTTGAAATTGGAAACGAAAAATTCAAAATTTTATGAATTATATATTTAAAAAGTAAAATAAATTGAGGTCATTTTTTAAATTAAATGGCCTCTTTTTTCATTAATTTTTCTAATATCACAAAACATAAACCTACTGTAAAGCACTTTGCAGTGAAAAAACACAAGGGCATACGGTTAAAGTGGTTTTTTTTTCTTCTGTAATGAATTTTTTTCACTGGAGTTACAAGAGAGAAATTTCATGACAGCCAAACGACTCTTCGGTTAAGTTGTTTTTACGACCAGAAAATCTATTTGTATGACCACAAATTTTGTAGAATGACATTAAATTGAACTTCAAGTAGCATTACACCGTACTATTTCTCGCACAAAAAAGTACCCACTTGGTTTTAAAACTGACAATGATAGCTGAAAAATAAAATATGATTTACTATTATTATTATTGTCATTTAGACCATTTTGCAGTAGCATACCCAGGACACACATTTGAAGAAAGTATTAGTTTCCGTTTTAGTGTTACTTCACTGCGCATTTCATGATTTAGCACGAGGTCACTATTTATAGTCTTTGCATTACCGAGTCTAAGTTCATATCTCGGGTAACATAAGAGTTCTGTATTCATTATTATAATTCTGGATATCTTCCCCATGTGGAGCCAGTGACCTTAAATAATTAGATAAGAACGACTTCTTTTAGCCTTAGACGCCACAAAAAATAAGGGAAAAAAGAGAATTCATGTATCCAAATACTGTGATCATTCAAAAGTGCTACCAGGACGAACAATGTTTATAGCAACTGATCTTAAAAAAGCCGAATTGAAATTTAAGAATCAGTTATTTTTCAGAATCTAAGAATACTGGATGTGTGTGTAAGCGCGCGCGTGTGTGTGTGATTAGACAGACAGCACGCACGTACGCCAACAAAATGCCAAGAATTAGGATATTATGCATGGCACTTTTTTCTGCTCTTATTTTCTCATTATTTGTCTTAAAAAGGACACCATTGAATATTATTCCTTTTCAGGTTGTAATACGCAAGTTTCTATCTCTAGACCACCATGTTTTAGTGTACTTTTATATATATCTCTATTAGAAAATGCAAAGAGCCACTTGTTTTATGTTTAATATTTCATGGTGACCGTTTGTATGCGTGTGGCATTACAAAATATGAAAACCAATGGCAAATATGTGTTTGTCACGGTGTTAAATTTAGTCCATAAAATTTTTGTACCATCACCAAGAAGAAATTGAAACAGCCAGTGTAGGGAATACAGAACGCCTCGGAATCACGAAAAGAGTTCAGCTGACAGTCACATTGACTTTGAAACAGGTGCAAGGGCGATAAACAGCACTAGATGTGCTGACGACAGTTTTTATGGACCTTTGATCATCAGAGGTAGAACCTACAGTGAATAGCAAGGTAATAACACTTTCTCTTTCCTTTTTGCAAAAAAAGAACATAGGAAGTAGTTTCGTCTCGATTTGAATAATTCAAGGATGCAATAGTGATCAGGAAAATATAAGCAGACAGGACATTGCAGTAGTTGCAGTAGGAATGCATAAGTAGGAAAATCCACTGATACGGGACTGATTCAGATGCACATAAAATGTAACTCGAAAAGAAACTGCCGGAGGTGGGACAGGAGATGACAACTTCACAATGTAGTGTCCTCAACAAAACTGCTGAAATCGCAAGTCTATAGCTTGCGCATCAATTGGAAAGGAAATAATCAAACTCAACGAGGTGTAGGTAGTTAATGAAGGAAAGAGCTATTTAATATATAAGAATTTTAGGGTTGATTTGCGTGCACAACCTCAAATATGAGAACAGTTCAGAGTTGGAAAAAATTCAGATATATTTTTAAAATGTAATTAGAAAAATAATATCATATAGCTCGATAACAAATATGATGATTTGACAATGAAGGAAATCTGGCAGAACCAAGATAGAATGAAGAATAATTCAAACCAAGCGGAGTCAGAAACAAAGATGACTAATCTTTGTCAAATGAATTTTGGACATAGAAATAATATGAAATTTTTTATCTCTTTCATTGTGTTTTTGTTTACAACAAAGCGCAGAATTTTTTGTTGTCGCCCTAATGATGAGTGTGCTCATTATCGCATATTTAACTGACGGCGGCTCCATGGAGCAACTGTTGATATTTGTCAACGTTAAGTGGACAACTCAATAAAATGAGTGGAAAGTGTTATACCCGCAAGCGATGAACTATGTTAACAGCAGGAGAACATCGACATGCAAATAAAGAGAGTAGTCGATAGACACAATTTCTGAGGTGCACTGTGTTTAAGTATGTGCATCACAACATGACGCTGAAGGATGCTGACGAAAAATAAAAATATATAGAGTGAATGGCATGAAACAGAATGAAGACCAGACGACTGGAATTTTCTGAGAAAGCTCCTATGTCATACTTTATCATAAGCCTTCGAAATCTCAAGAACCATAATTTGAGCTTCGTCCTCTTCATGACCACATTGCAAACATGATTAACATAGATTAAAACATCCCCACTTGATCTATTTAAACGAAAGTCATTTTGACGACCATTAATAAACTTCAAATGAACTTATTGTGACCACCGCCAAGTCTGAAGAACATGATGTTACAGGTTGGAAAGACTTCTGTAAAACATCACAAATGGAACTGATAACATAAAATAGGCAAGCGTTTTGCTCATTTGCGCAAGATTAAAGAACAACTCGGCATTTATCTTCAGCATTGTACGTTTCCAGAGGGTGGACGACGATTGCAGTCTGAAAATTTAATCGGAAGGTAAGTGTGGTATCAGAAGTAGGTACATATTAGAGAAAAATTAATTTGTATAATTCAGGGTAGATACCTCAGTTAAAAACACAGCAATAGTAATTTAGTTTTTTTCTAAAGGAAATTTGTAACCAATAGTTGCACCCACCATATGGGCAGGTAAGTACAGCATGGAGGAAGAACAGAACCTTTTGGTGAAGCAACCTCTTACATTTCTAGTTTGCATACACGCAACGTACTGACCAAGCTCAATTTTGTCTTTTAAGATTAAAATATAAAATTTTCTCAAGAAGCAAATAATTCCGTCTTATGCACGATTCTTTAATAACTTAAAATTACCACATATTATAAAATATATATACAGTTAAAAACACATCAGTACTTTTGGATACACTAGAATCCTTCATCAGATGTATGTTAAAAGCGAATGACACTGAAATAAACCTGTAAGTCACATGTTCGTTATATACGACTGATGCCATGCGTCTATTAGTGCTTGCATTTTAATGTTCAACCAATCATCTTATGGTGGGAGGGGGTGGGGGTGGCAATGATGAAGAGTTGTTAATTTTCAGAATTTGTTTTCACTGAGGGAGTATTACATACGGATAATCATCATTGCAACATTCTTGTTTATATTGGAAAATTAACAGACTTTCTGTTAACAATAAGTGGGACTTAGTCTTAGGGGTACAAAGGATTTCAGTGTTTTCCCACTGGGGTATATACGACCCGTCTCGGCATAGTCGTGCTAATGCCGTAGATGTTGATGCAGTCCTAAGGCTATATATGTGTTCAGCCAGTCTGCATTTTAAAGTTCTAGAAGTTGATCACACTACACTCGGTCCGGTTTTTCCTCGTCTTCCGCTTTCAGTGGGATTAAGTATACTCCAAATTTATTATCACTATTGACCTCGTCTCGGTCATTCTTAATTTTCGATGAAATAGTAATGACTTTTTTCCCAAAGCCCACATTATTCCTCGTACATATTGTTCTTAAAGAGTTATTTATCTTCGGTAAGTATGGAAGACAGTCAACAAATCTTATTTGTTTGTTTCCCGTTGAAGGGTTGTTACATTCCTTTGAATTCGGCTATGGAGCTTTTTAACTGTTGTTGCACAATAACCATATTCCTCTGCTAGATTAGCAATATATGAGAGTTCTTTCTCCAGGGCCAAATGGTCCGAGGAATGAGTATAAGCTCTTTGTAGCAAAAAATTCAGTGAGGCGTGTTTATGGTTTAGAGGGTGGGTGGAAGCATAAGGGATAATAGTAGTGTTTGAGTTAGGTTTTCTATACACAGAAAATGAAAGCTGGTTAGTATTTGGTTTCCAATGAAGAAGGATGTCCAGGAAAGGTAAGATATGGTCTCTCTCCAGTTCGCAAGTGAAATTTATGGTAGAATATTTGGAGGAAAGGAGCTGGACAGATTTATTCAATGATTCTGCCATATAGATTTATCCAATGATTCTGCTTCGCTTATATAACAGTGCTTGGGTGTCAGCGGTAGGAATAATTTCATTTTCAAGTGTTTGAAGCACTTAAAAAGGAAAGTATTCCTACCGCTATATTCCTACCGCTATATTCCTACCACTTTCAAGTGCTTCAAGTGTTTGAAGCACTTGAAAAGGAAAGAATTCCTACCGCTGACACCCAAGCCTAGACATGTATAAGCGATATGTAGACGACATATTGCTTTTTTGTACATCAACCCCAGAATCATTGGATACATTTGTCCAGCTCCTTTCCTTCAAATATTTTACCATAAATTTCACTTGCGAACTGGAAAGAGACCATATTTTACCTTTCCTGGACATCCTTCTTCATCGGAAACCAAATACTAAACAGCCTTCATTTTCTGTGTATAGAAAACCTAACTCAAACACTACTATTATCCCTTATGCTTCCACCCACCCTCTAAACCATAAACACGCCTCACTGCAATTTTTGCTACAAAGAGCTTATACTCATTTCTCGGACCATTTGGCCCGGAAGAAGAAGCTCTCATATATTGCTAATCTGCCAGAGGAATATGGTTATTGTGCAACAACAGTTAAAAAGCTCCATAGCCGAATTCAAAGGAACAATGTAACAACCCTTCATCGGGGAAACAGACGAATAAGATTTGTTGACTCTCTTCCATACTTATCGAAGATAAATAACTCTTTAGGAACAATATGTACGAGGAATAATGTGGGCTTTGGGACAAGTACTAATAAGCTTTTAACTATATATATATTTTATAATATGTGGAAATTTTAAGTTATTAAAGAATCGTGCATAAGACGGGGTAATTTGCTTCTGGAGCAACAGCAGCACGAAGTTTGTATTTTTTCAGCATATAAAATTTTAATGAAGTCTTTGTTGTGAAAATTCTTCCCATAGTGGAAACAGACATCTTAAAGATCTAAATATGGTTTGATATCTTTATCCAAGAAAGAAAAAAATGGAAAATTTTAACTAATTGGTATTCATTCTTTGTGTCACTGAACAAGTTCAGCTTCATTTTCTTAGACACAGCAGTAAACTACGAAAAATTTCATACACATAGAAAATGCGATTTTGCGTCATAAATAAAGCGCAAGCCTCATTGTTGTCATCTACTCGGATTTTCATTTCCAACCGATATGTAATTTTCTTCTTGACAAACTGTGTGTTGAATTGTTTATCTTTGCACCTTTTACCATATACCCATTTGCTGTTTCTACAGGTACTCCATTACTTACTTTAAACTGTAAGGAAATATTTGTTAAATCCCGTTTAAATGAAGCTCCGGTTACTGTACTTCGATCTGCGCAGTGTTTTCTGTATTTGATTGTGAATCATTTCCATCCATTCATCCATCCGGTACGCTTACGGCGGATTGAGTCCCACAAAGACGACTATACGTCCTTGAGGGTTACTGGCAAAATAATGCAGCCGGCTTGCTACTCTTCTGCTGCATACGGATAAGGGACAAAGTGCGCCCGGGGCCGACTTCACAGGGAACTATCTACACATTCGCGTCCCCAACCACAGGGAGCCTGCGGAAAACCCCGGAAAAACCGCAGACTAGATGACGAGCAGGACCGGGATTCGAACATCCGTCAGAAATGTCGTAAATCATTTATACTCTACATTTTTTGAAGATGATCTGATTCTTGACACTTCCTAAGCTACGTTTTGTGTCAGCTAACTTTATAAGGCACATCATAATACGTTGAAATTCTCTGTCTGTTTGCTGCCTCTTTAATCAGGATTATCATCAGCCTTCCCTAGTTGAATAATACTGGAAACATTTTTCGTGAATACTTTAAAAGGTTTATTATCTTTCCTGTATAGATAATACCAAAATGTATGGTAAATAAATGCACATGTATTTCTTTACATTCATATACTGTGATCCGTGTGCATTTACGAAAGCACAAAAATTTTAAATTTGTTTGGCGTTTCATTATATTATGTCCAATGTACTCTGAAGCGGTTCGGGCGAAAGAGAAATTTCTAAAGTTCATAAATTCCATTTAACATTCGCTGTCATGTGTGCGCGTGCGCGCGCGTGTTTGTCAACAGCAAAGAATACAAGTTTGGAAATTCGTTAGTAATTTTTCAAACTCGGTTTATGTCGACCCGGTGGCGCAATGGTTTCTGCTCATTAAGTGGTCTAAGCGATGGCTTCTTATCATTCGTCCGAGATGGATTTGAGTTCGAATCCCGGTGAGGCATGGGTGTTGTGTTTGTTTTACGGCACTGTCTTCCCTGGAACCACTGGCCCTAAATTACGGACTGGCGGGACTGCTTATGGCCCACTGAGTTGCGCACGGTGGTCGTTAACCTCCCCCCCCCCCCCCCAATGAAAATTCGTTCTTTTTTCTTAGATTTCGTGAAATCCGAGTTAGGTTAAAGTAAAATTCAGATAACTAGAAGGTTGGATCCGAAAATTTTGAAAGAGTAACACTGTTTTTATGAAATCATCTAAATTAAAATAATAATTAACCCATATTTTACTTGAAATAAATTTATTGTACCCTGTTTATTGGTGCAGCAATTCCTATAAAAATAGATATGTAGAAATCACTCATCTCTTACATAATCGCTCCCGCTCCAGGTAACAGGGCAGCACAAGAAGTGAAAAATAATCACGACGCCTATCTCTGATATGAAAAAATTGCTAAAAGCATGTTGTTGATTACTGTGACTTAAGAAATTATCAGCATGCACTCGGAAATTTCGAAAAATTAGCATTATTCAGAGGGAGTTCTCTAAAATAACAAACCTCATGATATAAACAGTCGAACTGCTATTCAAATTTGAGGTATCCATACTGGCATATACACTGACGGAAAAAAAATCCCAACACCAAGAAGGGGTTGTGTTAGATAAACGACAGTTGGTAGGCGGTGAGAGTACATCTGTAAGATGACGTCTATGCAAATTTCGCTCTCGGCGCATACGTGTGGCGCTAGTAGCGCCCCTCGGAACATGCAAAGCAGGTTTGCTGTAAATACGCGCTGTAACGTTCGTGAGCGTTAGTTATCGTTGAAATTCGACGTAGTGTGTTGATGTTAGTCAAGAATGCATTTAAGAAGACGAAGAAGCCATAATCAACCGCTCACGGAGTTTGAACGAGGTCGTGTAATAGGGCTACGAGAAGGTGGATTTTCTTTCCGCAATATTGCAGAACGACTTGGCAGGAATGTAGCCACTGTGCATGATTGTTGGCAGCGGTGGTCAAGGGAAGGTACTGCCTCAAGAAGACCGGGTTCCGGCTGGCCACGTGGCACTACTGAGAGGGATGACCGACGTGTACGGCGTATGGCCGTGGCGCATCGCACCGCGTCTGAGGCAGCAATTCGAGCTGCAGTTGCCACCACAGTGACACAACGAACTGTTACAAATCGGTTACTTGAAGGACAGCTCCGAGCCAGACGCCCTGTAGCGTGCATTCCACTTACTCCAAACCACTGCCGTTTGCGACGTCAGTGGTGTCAAGCTAGAGCTCATTGGAGGACGGAGTGGAGATCTGTTGTGTTTTCTGATGAAAGCCGGTTCTGCCTGGGTGCCAGTGATGGCCGTGTGTTGGTTAGAAGGAGGCCAGGTAAGCGCCTGCAACCAACCTGTCTGCGGCCGAGACACACTGGACCTACACCTGGAGTTATGGTCTGGGGAGCAGTTTCCTATGACAGCAGGAGCACTCTAGTGGTTATCCCACGCACCCTGACGGCACAGTTGTACGTCGGTCTGGTGAATCAATCTGTTGTGCTGCCATTCATGAACAGCATTCCAGGAGGTGTTTTCTAACAGGATAACGCTCGCCCGCATACCGCTGTTGTAACCCAACATGCTCTACAGAGTGTCGACATGTTGCCGTGGCCTGCTAGATCACCAGATCTTTCACCAATCGAGCACGTATGGGGCATCATTGGACGACAACTCCAGCGTCACCCCCAACCAGCATTAACCGTCCCTGTATTGACCGACCAAGTGCAACAGGCATGGAACTCCATCCCACAAACTGACATCCAGCACCTGTACGACACAATGCATGAACGTTTGCGTGCTTGCATTCAACATTCTGGTGGTTACACCGGTTATTAATGTACCAGCATTTCACATTTAAAATGGCTTTTCTCGCGCTTACAATAAGCTGTGATCTTGAAACCTTAATCGATTAAATATGTTACCTATACAAATATATTGCCGCCATTTCATTCCTCTACAACTTTTTCGTGGTGTTGGGGTTTTCTTTCCGTCAGTGTATTTTTTCTCCTTTAAACATGCCGACGGGGTGAAAACTGTGGCTTACAGATTTAATTAAATAATGGATTTTTCAAATTAGGTAAAGTAGTAGAATCAGAAAGTAAAGTTTTATAAATAGGAACTGAACGAAACAGCTATTTGAATACTTGTAATTGTGAGACATTGCAATATTTTATTCTGTTGCGACTGATCGCAATACAAAAGTGTTATTGTGGAAGTAAAGATCTTTTTGTGGCGATATTTGTTCTCTTACTCATAAATATCAGAAGAATTATGGTGAACAATGTTTCGATTGTTCCTTCGTGTTTAAGTGTTTCTACATTTCCAGTTTCAAAATGCCAGAATATGCATTCTTAAAGGTGTAATAAACTCAGGATGTCATGCTTCCACGAACAATATTCATCATGCTGTCACACGCATTCTATAGCCCAGGGCATGACTGAAACTAGATTAATTTCTTCAAGAAGAAAAACAGCACAGAGTCTACCTGTTGTTAGCAGATAACAAATGTAACACTAAAAAAACAACGACACAAATCTACCATAAACATCATATGATGCACGATATTTTTAACTAAACGAAATTATGTTTAAAGACTTCAATGGCCAATATAATTAAATACTATTTGTGAGTCTCTTTTTTCTTTGAGGAGGTAAATAAGTTCAAATGAATATTTCTGAAATAAGGAGTCAAACGACACGTGATGAAATCCAAGGAGAAGTTACAGAAGGTAAAGAGATAAAGATTTTGGCATACACTATCTGATAAAAAGTATCCGGACACTTGTCTATCCACAAATTCCTTGTAATATGAAATAAATTAATATCAAGTTGGTTAACCTTTTGCTGCTATCATAGCCCCCACTCTGTTGGGAAGGCTTCCTACTAGACTTTGGCATGTTGTTGCGGGAATCGCGTTATGTTCTGTCACATTATTTTGTTGCATTAGTCAGGTCGGTCACCGATGTCGGGGGATTAGGCCAGGCTCGCAGTTGGAGTTCGAATTCATCCCAAAAGTGTTCTATGGGGTTGAGATCTGGGCTCTAAGCAATCCAGTCAAATTCTTTCACATCCATCTCCTCAAAGCATTCCTGCACGGACTTTACTTTATGGACGGTTCACTGTTTTGTTGGTAAAGGAAAGGGTTGTCGCTAAACTGTTGACATAATGTTGGGAGCACTGAATTGTTAACAATGTCATTACAGGCCGAAACGTTAAGATTCCCAAGCAATGAAACTAGGAAGTCCAGCCTCAACCATGGAAAAACAGCCCCACAGCACGATACACAAAACTTCACAGTTTGACACAGAACAGTTGGAAACGTAGCGTCTACCTGGCATCCTCCATACTCAGACTTGTCCGTCGGACTGTCAGATAGTGAGGTGGGATTCACCACTCCAGAGAATGTGTTTCCACTGCTGCTGAGTCTACTAGCGCGGTGTTTTACAGCACTCCAACCAACGCATGACGTTGATGCTGCTGATGTTAGGCTTGTATGCAACCGCTTGGCCAAAAAATTCCATTCCCTTCAGCTATCGACCACCCGTTATGGTGTTGGCGTTGCTTCCAGACAGCCATTTCGGAATTCGGTGGTGAGTATTGCAGCCGAGGACAGGAGCTTTTGTCACAACATTCGCTTCAGCACTCGGCGGCCCCGCTTACGTGTCTCAGCAGGTCGCAATTGCATTTCCACTTCACAATAATATCACTTACGGTTGATCGGAGTAACAACAGCTGAGAGAAAATTTCCCGAAGGGATTTGTTTTTAAGATGGCTTCCTATGACCGTCCGCGTTGAAAGCCTCAAGCTCTGCCGTACGGCTCATTGTACTGTTCATACTTAGAAATTCTATAATACACCATTAACTAAAATTACAACATCCACTCCGTTATTTATTGGTGTAAATATTTATTTTAATTTACTCCACCAAGCTTTCGGACGGCTTTTTCGAGGTGCGTTAAAAATCTCCAAATCTGCGGGATCTCATATGAAATGTTTTCATTACAAGCATCCACCCTTGTCATTCTTTCCATGCACTCCCTAATTGATGATTCCTTTGGGGTCGTATATCTTGCTATACACCTTGCTTTTTGCCGCGTTGTTAATTACCTAACTGGCTACTGCTGTAGCCGGATTTCCGTCTCTTAGCGTTTTTTCGAGTACTTTAATTATGGTACTTATTGACCTCTTAGTTAGTCCTACATACACTTTTTCTGTTCCGTCATCATATCGCAGTGGTATACTATATACACCAGCTCTTTCCATTTCATCTGATTTCTTATAACCTCTTAATATTCTGATTCCTACGTCTGATTCCTACGTCACACCCATGGTTACGCAAGAGGTTCTTGAAATAAAATGTGAACCTTGGTATATAAGGTATCACACCTACAAATCTGAGATTGCTTTCACTTCTTGCTCTTCTGTTTTCAGTTCCTGAGCGTCTTTCCTGTCTTAATATATTATTCATTGTTCTGTGGCTATATCCTGCTTCTACGCCTTTTTGCATTACGTGAGATATCTCCTCTTCCCGTGCCGCTTGTCTTAGCGTATAACAAATGCACGTCTTAATCTCGTCAGGAATCCTGCAGTCTTATACATGGTTGGAGCGTACGACTTTGGAGCTATATAATGGCCAATGGCTGTAGGTTTGTCGTACACTCTCATTTTAATCCCACCATCATGCGTCCTTTTAACCATCACATCTAGGAACGGTAGTTTTCCTTCTTTTTCCAATTCCATTTCAAATTTTATCCTTCCATTTAGATAATTTAGCCTGGTTAAAAACCCATCTATACTGTCTTTTCCATGCGGCCATACGAAAAACATGTCATCTACGTAGCGTATCCAAATGGATGTTTTTTTTATCCTTCCCACCCAACAGTTTTTTTCTCCATCGGTCTGATTATAGCCTCCGCAAGTATTTCTGATATCGGCGAACCGATCGGTGCACCACAATTTTGCTTGAAGACCGAACCATTAAAACTGAAAAAATTATAATTTGTCACTACATTTAGTGCACTCTCAATGCTTGTTAGAATTGTTTTGGTGCACCGGTTTGATTCCTTTATTCACTTCATAAGGTTGGCTTCCGCCTCTCTCATCGGCATGGATGGAAAATGCGATAGTACGTCCACGGTTCCCATAATATCCTCTTTATTCAATCTCCAGCTTCTGCTCTTTTGTATTAGCTCCTTTGATGATACAATGACCCCCGTTGATTCTGGTATATAATCTTTTAGGAAAAGTAACATGTCTTTTTCTAACCAATAAGTTAGGCCACTTCTTGTTGACACAATCGGCCGAAGTTTATTACCTGGTTTATGGTTTTTTAGTCGTCCAAACAGAGCTGGAATTGTAGCTCCTGTGGCACTCTAGTTTCTTCCTTTTTTAGTGCATCTGGCAATTCCGGGAGTTTGTATGTTCTCGTTACCCTTGCTAATAGGGACTCCTCTGGGTACGATGAAACCTTGGTCGACCCTGATTCTGTTACGAAATTCTGCAATTTTTCGTTGTACTCTGATTTGTCCATAACAGCTACTTTCGCCGTTTTATCTGTAAAAACAAAACTTAGTGAGTCAACTTTTCTCATTCTACGCAAAATATCCCACTTTTTCTTTCCATAATCTTGCTGTTTTATTTCTTTTTTTAATTTTCCCGCTGCTAATATTCGAACATCATCCCTATGTTCCCGAAGGTATCTGTGATATCGCTCCCTCTACATTAGGGATTATATCCTTGTATGCTAACTTCTTTTGAAAACAGAATTTTGGTCCCTTTTTTACGCTTTCCAACCGTAGGTTGAAGAAGCGTATATGCTCCAGCTTTGTCCGTCCGTCTGTCCGCACGATAACTGGCGTAAAAAAAAGTTCGATTTAGATGAAATTTTAGTATGTGGTAGGGGACCACCAGGGGACGAACCCTGTTGAAAATGGGACAAATGGGTTCAAAGGTCAGGGCATAGGAGCGGGATCCATTCCACTGCTCTTATGCGTCATAACTAACGTAAAAAAGGTTCGATTTCGATTAACTTTTAGTATGTGGTAGGGGACCACCTGGGGACAAATCCTATTGAAAATTGGCGAAATTGGGGTCAAAGGTTAGGACATAAGCGCGGGATGCATTCCATTGCCCTTATGCGTTATAACGTGCGTAACAATGGCTCGATTTCGATGAAATTTCAGTATGGGGTAGGGGACCACCTGGGGACGAACGCTATTGAAAATGGACGAAATGGAGTCAAAGGTCAGGACATAGGATTGCGATCCATTCCATCGCCCTTATCATATATTATTTAGGTGGACGTCAAGTAATTTTGCTTCCTATACTTCCAATGGTAAAACTTTTGTTCACATTTCCTTCACAATTAATGTGTTCCCTAGGATGAAAATTTGAACATCGATTAAAATAACTTCCTATTATAACTTGGAATACTTAATATTTTCTAAAACATAACCATAATTATATTAAAAATTAATAACTTTTCCTTTGGTGGTGTTGAAACCAGAAAAAGAATGGCGCGACCTGTACTTTGATGACATCAGTAGACAAACAAATGTTGGATTGCATAATTACGGTTATGTTTTAGAAAATATTAGGTATTCCGAGTTATAAAATGAAGATATTTTAATCGATGTTCAAATTTTCATCCTTGGGAACGCATTAATTGTCCAGAAAAAAGATGCCGCAACATGTATTTTCATGACGTTAGTAGACAAACAAATGTTGGATTGCATAATTATGGTTATGTTTTAGAAAATATTAAGTATTGCAAGTTATAAAATGAAGATATTTTAATCGATGTGCAAATTTTCATCCTTGGGAACGCATTAATTGGGAGAAAATGTATACAGAAAATTTTCCATTCGAAGTGCAGGAAGCAAAATTACTTGACGTTCACCTTAAAGGAGCAATTCTTGTACGTATGTAAATTTTATTTTGAAAACTGATTTAAGGATTTTGATGAAAGTCGTTAACCTACCGTTTTCTGGTACTAGAAATCGATTTAGCTTGATCTCGACTTTAGGAAAATTCGTTTAGTGGGTTAAATAACCACCCCGAGTTACCACGTTTTTAGTGTAGTGTCATTGACGTCGTGCCATTAGATGTTGGCACGCGGTCACGCCATCTGTCTCATTACGTTACGCTTTGTGTGTGGATCCTATTAAAGTTTTATGACGTCACACTCTTGCGAGCAGATGGTCGCGATTCCCATCTGCCTCATTACGGCACGCGTTGTGTGCGTATGTTCGTCCGCACGATAACTCGCGTAAAAATCGTTCGATTTCGATAACCTTTTAGTATGTGGTAGGGGAACACCTGGGAAATAACCCTATTGAAAGTGAACGGAATGGGGTCAAAGGTCAGGACATAGGAGCGGGATCTATTCCACTGCTCTTATGCGTCATAACCAAGGTAAAAAAGGTTCGATTTCGATTAACTTTTAGTATGTGGTAGGGGACCACCTGGGGACAAATCCTATTGAAAATTGGGGAAATGGGGGTTAAAGGTCAGGACATAGGAGCGGAATCACTTCCATCGCCATTATGCGTCATAACTTACGTAAAAATGTTTCGATTTGGATGAAATGTTAGTATGTTGTAGGGGCCTGCTGGGGACAAATCCTGTTAAAAATGGGCGAAATGGGGTCAAAGGTTATGACACAGGAGCGGGATCTATTCCATAGCCCTTATGCATCATAACTTGCGTAAAATTGCTTCGATTGCAACAAAACTTTATCATGTTATTTCGGAGGTATACTGAACCAGTTCTGTTGAATATCATCGAAATGGAATCAAAGGTCAGGGCACAGGAGTGAGATTTACTCCACAGCCATTTTCCTCATAACTTGAGTAATAACTTGAGTAATAATTTCTAGTATGTTGGAAAACGTATTATAATCACTGCACTGCATGACTTTACTAACTTGTGTAATATTTCTTCCTCCTCTGTACGGAATCTTGCCTTAGACACGTTCACATAAGGTATTTTAAAATTTGATACATTACGCCCTTCTGACTGTACCAGTCTTCCTAGCTTGCTTCTATGCCTCACGGTAAGTATCTTCCTTTCTCTTTCTACTGACATATTAACTCCAATCATTGCTATGTCCAGTTCCAATTATATGGCTCCAAAGCCGTATGCCCGAACCATGCATAAGACTGCAGGATTCCGGATGAGTTTAAGACGTGCATTTGTTATATGCTGAGACAAGACGACACCGGAAGAGGAGATATATCACGTGAGCAAAATGGCGTGGAAGAGAAGAGCAAGAAGTGAAAGCAATCTCAGATTTGTAGGTGTGATACCTTATATCCCAAGGTTCACATTTTATTTCAAGAACCTGTTGAGTAACCAGGGGTGTGACGAAGGAATCAGAACACCACAATCTATTGGCAGAACATTAAGAGGTTATAAGAAATCAGATGAAATAGAAAGAGCTGGTGTATATAGTATACCACTGCGATATGATGACGGAACAGAAAAAGTGTATGTAGGACTAACCAAGAGGTCAATAAGTACCATAATTAAAGTACTCGAAAAAACGCTAAGAGACGGAAATCCGGGTACAGCAGTAGCCATGGAGGTAATTAACAACGCTGCAAAAAGCAAGGTGTATAGCAAGATATACGACCGCAAAGGAATCATCAATTAGGGAGTCCATGGAAAGAATGACAAGGGTGGATACTTGTAATGAAAACATTTCATATGAGATCCCGCAGATTTGGAGATTTGAAAAGGTTTCATAAAGGACTGCTGATATGTAAAACAAAATGTATGGGATAGGCTCGTGAAGGTGAGTATGATATAGCGTGGAAAACACGTATGAAAATTGACATCATGTTATTTTGGATTTAATTCTACAATTTTGTGTTTGTGTATTAACGCACCTTGAAAAAGCCGTCTGGGACGAGCGAAAGCTTGGTGGAGTAAATTAAAATAAATATTTACACCAATAAATAATGGTGTGTATGTTGTAATTCTGTTCATGCTTACCTGTGATGTTTACCAAGATCCGTGGGTATTTTTAAACGCCTCATATAAGAGGAAATACACTACTTAAAAGGGGTGTCCGGATACTTTTGATCAGAGAGTGTACTTTGAATACCAACTGGCTTAAGTCTATCTGATTTTCTTTTTTTATCAAAAGAATAAGTTTGAACGTTGCTCGGATTCCTGGGCTACATCTGGGTTTCTTCAGTCGCCTGAAACTTTGTTGTTTGAAGTGGTGTAACGGAAACATGCTAAAACGTAGATCGAGAGATACTGGAACGATTCTTGTTCCATGGCGATGTAAGTTTCAAGTTTTCTGAAGTTTGACTACATGGGAAACAATTCAAAATACGGCGTCTATGTGCCGATAAGGATTTTTAGAATAATTTGCGTTCGTTCAAAGGCTTTTACCAATCATATTGCTAAATAGATGTTGGTAATCAGAGGTTTGTGGATTGCACCACATCCATAAGTACCGGCACGATGGATTTCCTGACGAACTATTGTGACAGAATAAAATAGCAACGTTTATTCACAATTAAATGTTTATTTAACATCGTCTGTAGTTTCGCAGAACATTTGGCTCGACATCATCACGACAAATCAATGCTCATGAAACGCATTAAATCCGTTTATTTTTGTGTAGTTATAAATTATATAGACCATGCAACGATATGGTCTCTACTGAGCGACCAATGATTTGGAATGCGTTATTAAAAGATGAAAACACATCGCTGTGCACCGTATTATTGCGTGGTAAAAATTCATGTAATATGCTCGTGATATCACCCACGTAATTTTCAAAAGTCATCTTTGTTATGTTGATTCATCGTTATCAATAATCTTTGTTATGCTAATTCCTCGTTATCAATCATCTTTGTTTCTTACGTGTTCCAATTCCCTGCATTTTTTTTGTCTACCATTAGCTAGAAAAAGCCTCCCAGCGGAGCTTAGCTTGAAAAAGTCTCCCAGTGGAGCTTGGCGAATCTTTGTGCTTACTACACTACAAACATAAACGTATTTTATACGCTATATGCGTTTCATGAGTATTGATTTGTCCTGATGATGTCGAGCCAAACGCTCTGTGAAATTACAGATGATGTTAAATAAACATTTAATTGTGAATAAACGTTGCTGTTTTATTCCATCTCAAATCACAAGTTTTGTAGTCATAAAATATGTAGAACTGTTGTGCCGTAAATGAGATCATTCCGACTGGTGTTCAACTCTGCCTGCGTTCATGTGCTTCCGTTGTACAATTCGTGCCAACGTTCGTCTATCCCTATCTGACATTTTCATATGACATCCACGATTTGCACGTTTGGAGGCAACGCCATGTCCTTTTTTATAAGTAGTGATAATCTTCGATAGAGTTCCGCGTGTTATGCTTATTATTTCTGCAGTTCTATTTTTTCAAATTACCTAGCAATGATCATGCTCCTGCAAGACGCGTAGCAATGATCATGCCTTTTTTGAGGGCACTGACACAACATCTGTTTCATCTGCGGCTGTGGCACTGCTACATGATAGCCGACACCCATCTCCACCCCATTACATACCTCCCATCGCGAGTGACATCGTCCCTATGATTTGCATACGGCGTATTTTGTGTACTAGTCGCAGTCGATGTTTGCATTATTTTGGTAAACTCCTGTAAATGCTCTACTTTATTCTTGTTGAAGCTGTTTTCAAAGTTCGAAATTTTATTAAATCACACAATTTATTTCACCCATATTAGACAAGTGTACGTAATATGTAATCTCCTACACAAACATTCGTAGGTAGATATGGTCGTGTCTTGATAGACTAGAAACTACCAGACCGTTTAACATGGGGGCAATCTTGAAATCCAATTCCAACACTCTAATTTCTCTGCTCAGAGTGAAAACCATATCAATTCATTCCTTTTATTTTTCCTTCAACGTTTCTTTTTATTTTTGAGGGGGTGGAGGGGGGAGAAGAATTCGGACTTATCTTTGTGTCTGCAAAACATCTTCACTTTTAAATCCGCAAGACTACCAAAGACTTGCATTGGTCGCAAACGTACTCCAGTTCTTAAATACTTAACTTCTTAGTAAATACGTACACGCAGAATTCAGTATACAAAAGGAAAGGAACAAAAATATTTTATATTATAATTCCGTCAGGATTCACGGAGAACACATTTGACCGCATCCACACAAATGTCAAAGTAAGGAAAACCAAGGACAAGAAAGGAATATAAAAGTTTCTCCCAAACACTTCCTCAATGTTTTACGTTGGGAATGTCATTAAAAATCCTGAATATTTTTAGAGTAGAGGGAATTTTAAAATGAAAATTCAGTTCAGATTATTGTAAAAAGAAAACACAGTGAAACCTGTCTTTTTGGACGTAGCGAGAATCTATAGAAGTGTTTATGTGTAAAAGTAAGGAAAACCAAGGACAAGAAAGGAAAATAAAAGTTTCTCCCAAACACTTCCTCAATGTTTTACGTTGGGAATGTCATTAAAAATCCTGAATATTTTTAGAGTAGAGGGAATTTTAAAATGAAAATTCAGTTCAGAGTATTGTAAAAAGAAAACACAGTGAAACCTGTCTTTTTGGACGTAGCGAGAATCTATAGAAGTGTTTATGTTGGAATGACTGAAAAGCTTGTGAACTGCGGGAGAGAAAAGAGGGTAATATGATTTTTCATAGCTTTTGCGTGGGACAACCGGAAAAAAATGCTTGTATATTTGAAAGATATGCAGAGATTAACAGCGGATACATCATGAAAGGAATAGCAGTTCGCGAAAACACAAAGGTAATCAATAACCACAGCGCTGCTTGCAACGATGATATTTTTTGCCACCTCTGTTTAGTTTTGTGCAGAACTATGTTTGCCTTGCCGAAACGAAGTAAAAAAATATCCTTGTAATTATTGGGTCTTCAGACTGTATGTATTTCCGTCAAAATTGGAATGTCGAATGTTTGTTAAAAATATTTTACATCGACTAATGGAAATAGGAAACAATTAATGAGTGGTTTGATTTTGATAGATTTTAGTAAAAATGTCGAGGAATTATAAAAATATACGATTATATTTTCAACGAATTTGATTCGGTATTAAGAGAAATGGGGTGTTGGTGAACACACAAAACCTTGAGTTGAAATTTCTGTAATCTTGCATCAATAATTTGAAACTTTTTGATCAAGGCATATTTATTTTTGTTTTCACAGACTAATGCTGAGAACGCGAATTACTCAGTACTGTATATCCAAACCACGGGTTCAGAGTTGAACGGAGCCCGCTTACGAGAGGACGAGATATTGTTTATTAATGAAAGAGTTAGCCGGGAGGTGGCTTGAGATCATTGTTGTTGAACAGAACGGGAAGTCAAAGGCATACGCTTTCAAAATTAGGCAAAGCACTGGCATAAAAAAGCATGTATTCGGAAAAAAAAAAAATGACGCGCTTATAGTGTCACTTTGTCTGTCTGCCTGTCTGTACACACCATATCTTTGCAACTACTGTATTTGTCCAGGTTGAAGAATTCTTTTTGAATTAGGCAGCACGAAATGCGAGAACGATGATATTTGCTTTCCTGTCCTTTTCCGATGCATAACTTTGCCGCCAGAGGGCGTAAATGCAGATGCTATCGAATTCGAAATACATTTTATTCCATATCATTGCTTTAAAACATCCGATTGAAAGAAAATATTTCCTTCCTTCGATACCCTTTTTAACGAAGACTATTTTGGGTAGAGTTCCTTTCCAAATAATGCACAGTTTTTTTTGGTTTGGTGGTGTAAAGGTAAATTGCGATTACCGCAATATTTCTGCTTCTAAAATTCTGAATGAGAAAATTCTTTTCGAATCGGATTTAGTACCTGGTGGGAAATGTGCTGCATATAATTTCTATTTGCAGAAATATCTGCACTTCTAAAATTCCTCAGAAGTAAATCTTTTGCTCATATTGTCGGCTTAAAATAATGCAGTTTTTCCGTCAGGGAGCGTAAGATGTCGCTGCGTCTAACAGTTCGATTTGAAAATATATTTTTTTGTCGGACAGCGTTTCAAGTGCGGAATGTTTTTAATTTCAAATTTTTCTTAACTACCGAGTTTGCCACTAGAGGGCATAAGTTCATATTTCCGTTTACATCATATTTAGAGCAATATCCGCGCGTTTAAATATTCGATTACCCGATTAAAACAACCTTTTTTTCAGTCAGATACTAATAACCATGAAAACATTTTAGGAGCATTGTCTATCCAAAATGATACACAATTTTCCCCCTGGAGGCCTCAAATGTTCAGCTTCTTTTACTCGATATCTCTGCTTCTAAAAGTGCGATTTAAAAAATATTTTCAACACCAGATACCATTCACCTTGTGGAATATTTTGAATGTGCTCTTGGGTTTTGTGGTTCACAGTTCTTGGTATAGAATGTGTTAGTGTGAATTTCTGTTCGCAAAAGTATTTCCGCTTCTAAAAATCCTATTGAGAAATTTATTTTTTTACTGTATGCCATTCGCTACAATAAGGATTGGAAACATTATTCTCTTTAAATAATGCCCGGACTTCTCTCGTTCCCGTTAGGGTGTGTAAATTTCAAAACTGTTTTCTCGCCATTTCTGATTCCAAAACTTATCAGAAAAATTCTTTTCCTTATCATAACTTTTGCAATGGTGAATATTGTTCGAAAATTTTATACTTTTCCATCATTCAAAATTCTTGCGTCTGGGAAACGTCAGAATATAATTTTATTTAAAAGAGTTTGTTCGATTTCAAAATACTCTCAGGTCAGGAAAATCATTTTTCGGTAGAATACTCTTTGTTATGAAGAATATATTGCACCCATTTAAAACACACCTTTTTTCGCCAGGGAGCAAACAGTTACATCACATTTTGCTCTATAACTCTTTTTCTAATAATTCGATTAGAAAATCACTTTTGCCTCTATTTTCCACTACGAGAAACTCTTTGTGATCAATTTGTCAATTTTCGTAAAACACATTTCAACCGCTAGTAGGAGTAAACAGTTTTTTGTATTTTTGGATGTTTTATCAATTGCAGAAATCTAATTGATATTTTTGGAATACCGTTCCATTTAATATGAGTAAACCTGCTCGTATTTTAAATGATGCGTAGTTTTCCCCGTAGGTGTTTGGTATAAATGTATTCTCTTTTTGGTGAATTTTTAAATTTTCTTGAAATCGGCTTTGAAGTATTTTTTCCGTGTCGGAAAGGATAAAAGGATTCAAAAGACGTGCTCATTATAACCAAAAATTTGGTGTCGTCTGTCTTGCTTTTGTTTTTTTCCGGTTTAACGATCACTACGAGCAACTCGTAGGTCTATAGGCAGACGCTGGTTCCTAGTTTGGGGCCACCGGCTTTTAGAAAAAGGAGAGAGCCAGCGATGTAAGATAAGTGCCCCACCCATGCCTCACCCGGGAATTGAACCTGGGCCAATTTCAGACGACTCTTTAGGATCCTACTCATCAGACCTCTAAGGCCACCTGGGTGGTGTAAAGAGCCTCAGAGAACATCTACGAACTGATATTTTGCATAACAAGCAAGCTATTTCTCCCAGAATGTGAGTGTGTTTCTGTACTCCACATGATCTCCAGCACAGTTCGCAGACATTCTCTTGTCGGGAGAACAGATCTATAGCACCAAATCTCAATCCTTTACCATGAGGGATGGCGTTCTATTAGATCTCTGAGACCTTGATTCCCACTCACTCCTGCTCATTTTCATGAACTTTCTCAGTATTTCCATGAATCAATAGGAGACCGGAATGACATCCATCAGCGTTTAACGATAAGTGTGAATTATGGATGAAGGAGGCCAAAAGACACTCCGTAAAGAAAGGATGAGTAAGTAGAATAAGGGTGGAAACACGTATAGCTAGTTTAGGGCGGGATCAGACATGACAATTTTTTTTATTTCTGACCAAATCAAAGCGGCACAGTAGCAACTGCGCAGCAACCTACAACGTAACACTACGCCAACTGTCACTATTTCATGGCACTATCTCACTAGTTCTAGGTCCTAAAAGTATTCAGCGAAGGAAAGTTGACGTAGAATTACGTTGTAGATTGCGGCACAGTTCTTATTGTGCCCCTTTGATTTTTTTCAGATAGAAAATTTTTAAGAAATAAAACGTAAGAGATATTTTACTATATTAACTTAAAAGCAACTTGTACTATATACAATTCATAGTAAGTTATGCTGATTATAAATTATTGTTAGAAGAAGTAGAAGGCGTAGTATCATCGTTGTCTGTAATTATTGCTAAAATTGTTTCTGAAGAAATCGTTCTTCAGAAACAATTTCTCAAACACCTCAGTTGCCTTGTCATAAATTTGGAGATACGTCTCGGGCCTAATGCACTCATCTTGTTGTTGCTCTTGTTTAGATTCAGAATGCATCGGCGGTGCAAAGGTTTGAGACGTAATACATTTATTATCTAGCGAAGCTGAGAAGACTGGCGATGTACGTATTCCATGCTCGGTGTGAAAATTTGAAAATTTGGGTCAATGGCATCAATCTCCATCTGTTCTTGCTGTTCAGGCTCAGTTTGTGAAGTTGAAAGTTGTGGCTCTAGAGTCGAAATCAGGTGAGACGCATCCTGGCGCATGGACTTTTGACGCTCCCTACATTCACATGACCTTTCGGTTAATGACGTAGAGGGCCTTTTCGGATTCCGTCTCGTTCTCCTCTAGCTGTTTCTTCAACTTTCGTCTGTTCTTATAATAATTTTCCCTGGATTTTCGCTGCATTTCTAAAGTTTCGTCACCAATTTTTTTTATCTAATAAATAAATAAATTTTAAATCCACTTTATTTCGGTTTATCACGTCCGTCCGTTAGCTCTGGCCCTCAGCTACGAAATGCGAGCCTGAGGTAATCGCTATCGTTATCTATTCACTAGTTATCAACCTTAAAACGGCAAACGGCGTTTTGGCGTAACTAAATCACGCGAAGTGTAGCTTAACTTTCGAACGCTACTGTATCGAAGGGTTTAAGGGGTGGAGGGTTGAAACTTGTTTGTTATAAATGGACTCTATAAACTAGCTAATGATGTATTATTTATTATTCTAGGATTATTAGTTTGACATGTTTTCGTTGCATCCGTGCTCCCGATGTTACCCTTACCCAGCGCGGAAAATGACGTAGTACTACGTAAAAAAAAAAAAAAAAAAAAAAAAAAAAAACTTTATTTTTGGAGAACTCTGTGAAGGCACATTATCACGCCGAAAATGTTATAAACTCAGTGGCTATCCGTTTTTGGGGTATATAGATTTATAGTGTTGCAACAAGATAGTGTCACTCCTCGTGTATCACCAAATAGATAAAATCCAGATGCTAATGTCTTTGAATGGCCGAGGGCCACTGATGGTCTAGTGGTCAACGTTCGTGACTGCCACGGAAAAAAGTCTCAGGATCGATCCGCTAAATATCCTCTGTGCCGATCAGTTTTGATCAAATCTCAATCTACTTTTGTGGAACCGTGGTTTCTATTTTATTCATAGCTTCAGGGACCTTTTTGCTTCAAAGCAAATGCTACCCGAGACTGCTCAGCTGTGTTTAGTGAAAGCTTGAAATTCATGTCAAACGGTTCGTTTGAAATTTAGGTGCAATTTAATGCTTGCTCATTTGTTCGTGGTTTGCCTCGATTCTTTGCCACAGAGAAGAATAAAATAAACCAATCCATTTTCACCGATTTTACCTCAGTTCCGTATTTTACGATTGGGAGTGAGACACCAAATTATTTCATCAAATCTACCGTAGGATTTTCCCCAGGCCTGGAAAACGGATCCCAACGTTCATAAGTACTACTATTATAAGATTCTTCTCATCGGAAACGAAAATAAGCGCACCTTCGAGTCCATGTTGGTCATCTAACATGAGTACGTGTGTTTATGGTGAACGACACCATATCCAGCCTCTTTACTCATATATGGAGAGAGAAGTGGCGTCTCCGTATCCATACATGTCTTACAACACGAGATATAGTTGTATGTTCACGAGATCAACACAAGATCTAGTTGTATAATCCCAGATCATGTGATATTCTTGTGTAATGTAATGCTCCTGCATACTCTTATAAACACTAATAACATGCATACCCTTATATTAGTTTTGGTTGGGTACCAAAGCTATGCGTGAGTTGCGTTTAAGCCACCTCATTGGTCACACGGTTGGGATTTTAGCCTTAGGTACGAATCCCAGTTATGCGGTGGATAGCGCATTTCCTGCGTAGATCTGACTGTCTATTTTTCTTTAGGGCCATCACCGATAAAAAAACAAGATGATTAGTTGTTTGGAATCGTTATGGGTAGCTGAATAAACGATGTCAACTTATGAAAGATACACTCATGTTATGAGCTGATTGATTCCAAGAAATACATCTGAATAAATTTTATTACCTGCCATTTTAGGAGTATATCAGTGATCATAAAATAGCATGTGAGTGATAGGCCACGGATGGCCTAGTGGTCAACGTTCGGGACTGTCACGGAAAAGTATCAGGATCGATCCACTAAATATCCGCCGTGAGTCGGAAGAGCATGTTAAAGCCGTCGGACACCGGGTACTGGTCTTCTGGTTATAAATAAGGACGGTCTTCTCCCCCTTTTCCCCCGAGTTTTCTTGCCCTGATGTGGGTCTTACATTCCCTCTCTTTACGGCCTTTAATTCCACTGCGGCACTGCTCAATACTCCTCACCGCAGCAAAGCAACTGGGGATCATCTCCACATTCTCTAAAAAATCGCAGAAGATAAAAAAAGCAAAACATCAGAATAGTATTAAATGCTGGGCAAAATTTAATCCTGAAACGGAAAATCTCAGAATTACATTGGTTCTAAGTGACATTAAATTAACGAATTCGATTATTTAAATTTAAAGCGCAAATGAAAAGTGGCAACTATTACTTTTAAAATTCTTCAGTTTTATTTACTTTTTTCATTACGGAAGTCGGGGATGGGATGAATACAAATAAGAGAAAAAAGTAAGCCCTGTTCAGCCCCCACTTTTAAAACATTAAGCCCTGTTCAACCTCCACAATGTTAAACAAGAAGGATGACACCGAATTTTCAGTTGTGATGAGCACGTCTTTTGAATCCATTTCGACGCGAAATTATTATTTTAAGTACTCATAGGCAATGGAACTGTTTAGAAAAAAAAACCTTGCCGGATTTCTACAGTATCTGAGACAAAGTGATCAAGTCAAACAGTTAAAAGAAGAAATCCAGAGGGAAAGACTATAACTCTATGCCTCCAAATGGAAGAATTTTGCATAATGAAAATGTTGAAAGCATGCAAAAAGTATTCTAGCATAGCAAAAGCTATATATACTGTGGAAAAATAATTTTCCTAATACTTCTCCTGGAAGTAAAGATAGCGAGAAAAAAGTTTCTATATTTAAGCCCCTTAACGGTTAAACTGTGCGTTATTTACGCAGGATAATGTTCCCCATTTTTACTGTAGCGAATGGCATACAGTCAATAAAGGAAATCTTCAATAGGGTTTTTAGAATCGGAGATACAGCTGCAGAAGTACACAAACAGCATCTGGCGACAGAACTGTGAACTACTAAAAAACTCCAGAAATACAAGTAAATTCTTCCAAAAGGTAGGTGATATCCAGTGTTAAAAGAACTTTTTAAATCGGACATTTAAAAGCAAAAAAATCAAGAAAAACAGATTGAACATTTGCGCCACCTAGCAGAGAAATTGTGCAGTATTTTTGGGAACGAAATACAAACAGAATGTTTACATAGTTAATACTATCTGACCAAGCAAAAAAAATCTATCGGGTTTTTAGTCCCGCAGATATTGCTGCAAATATGCTGTAAAGGGAAACGTGATCTTACGCCCTCTAGTGGCGTTACGAGAAATTTGAAATTATATGGAAAACATTTTGCACCAGAAGCAATCTTTGATAAAGTAAGAATTTTTCAAATCGGACCCTTAGAAGCAGAGATATCGACTTAAATAAGGTATATACATATCTGCGCCCCCTCATGGATTATTTATGTACTACTTTAAGCAGAAGGTATTCTCAAAAGATTTTTTGTGATGAGCGGTATCAGTCCACAAAAGGATATTTTAAATCGAATTTTCACAAATGCAGATTTTGCTGCAAATACGTCAGAAACAGAAATATGCACTTAGGCCTCTTGGTGGCCAAATATTCTTTACAGAAAATTAGAAATTATATGAAGAACATTTCGCACCCGGAGCTCTATCGGACGGAGAACGAATTTTTCAAACCGGACTTTTACAAGCAGATATATCGGGGAAATTGCAATTTACCTTTACACTTTCGTAGCGAAAAATCCGTGCACTACTTGAAAAAGAAACTGCATCCAAAATACTCTTCGTTATAAATGGCATCAAAACGCAGAAATAATTTTTCAATCTGATATTTAGAAGCAAATATGTAGTAGAATGTAGTGTATTTTGAAATCGATAGCATTTGCATTTACGTTCTCTTGCGTAAAGTTATGCATCGTAAAAAAACTGGAAGGCAAGGATCATCGTTTACACACTTCAAACTTCCCAATGCAAAGATATTTTTTTAAATTGGACTATTAGTTGCAAAGATATGATGTCCACAGACAGACAGACAGACAAAGTGAAACTATAAGCACGTACTTTTTTTTTACAAAAGATATGCTAAAATTTACCCCGTTTTCAGGCCTCCACTGTTAAAAAATTACGCCCTGTTTAGCCTCCCCAATGTCAAAACATTAGACCTTTTTCAGCCCCCAGTGGTAAAATTTACGCTCTCTTCAGCCCCTCAATGTTAAAAAATTACGCCTTGTTCACCTCCAATGTTAAAAAATTAAGCTCTGTTCAGCCCCCGCTCTCCAATGTTTGCAGTCTTGCGACGACCCTGAAATTGTATTTTAATGCACTTTTTTTAAATGTTGAGGCTGTATTGAACTACTTGCAGCTCATCCCTTACTTGTCTTTAAGCCATGCGTTCCTTTAAATTTTCACTACGAAGGGAAATTAGAATAGATTCGCTAACACTTTTTAAAGTACTACATTGTCATTTGCATTCTAGAATGCAAAACTGTAAGCTGTAGATCTCATATGTTTTCAGTAACTTTTCGCCTCAAATTGGAACGTTGCTCTTGCGTCGTCTTATCGAATTGTTTTTTCAGATGGTGATATCCACTTTTTTACCTGTTACGGCTATACTGCATTTGCTATAAATAGTATGTAAAAATGCAAGTGTGTTATGGCCATCAACTAGAAGAAGAATATTAAGTGTAGATCAAAGAATCATTTTTCAGTCTTTTACGGAATTTTTCTGACAAGTTCATACCAATGTGATATATCAAATATTTATTCACCCTCCTACTCCCCTCCCCTAGATTTATCTTCCAAAATGTGTGAGACGTTAATTAGTCTTTGGAACTAGTTTATTTTAAAAGTAAAAGGATAATAACCCTTAGAAAAAACATTTTGCACACGACTCTTATTAAAGTAGTCAGTGTGGTTTTATTTGGCCGTAAACGTTTGGTAAACTCCGTTCCCCTAAATTTTCTCTTTGAGAAACTTCCATGAAGTTCCCGAGTTCCGCAGTTCAATAATTATAACTACCAGCTGTGATTATTACACCGAAAACAAATGCAATATATTTATCCCAACTTACTCGTCATTTATGATGATAAATAAACGTCAATCTGCTGACCAGTTCGTTGGCAGTAAGTGATTTCAATTATTTAGCAGCTTTTAAACTCTGGCGGCGGAGAATCGATATCACGCATGCTTTAGAAATCTCACTGCTGGAAGCAGAAGATGTGTGTCAAATCAAAGCGGGTTGGCTCGCTTCATTCGGATATCTATTGTGATGCTGTCCCTCAGGGCAGCGAATTGTGATGGAACATTTTGGCATGTGCTTCCTTTTAATTACTGAGCTGCCAGTCTTTATGTAGATCTCTGCATTAAATAAATATTATTTCCTCAACGCTGCTGACGAAGATGTAGCAGTCTTCCGAATAAATAAACCTGAATCATTTAGCCTCAGAGAAACCTTTTTCTCATTCAATTAAGAGATCATCCTGCTCGAAGGGACAAAGAATCAATTGAGAAGGGTGCATTTGCAATTGAAATCCATCTACGTCTGACCTCATTTTCTTATGAAATATGACCTGTAATTATGCAAGACACAATGCTCATCATATCGAACACCTTTATTTTGTTTTAGTCATCTGGAGTTTTAACAATCACGATCTGCTTTTTTTAAATATTTTAAGCTCGCGGTTATGAACCGGGAAACATCGTCAATAGGTAATACAGTTATTTTGCAGTAACTGTGCCTTTATTAGTCGGGGACAAAAGTTTTTAATAATGATGTATGTGCGTGCAAGCCTCGGGGAATACTGTTGGAAACGATATTGTATAATGGTCCTGTCAACGATATTTCATAGCTGGATTTGGGCGGAAGACAATGATTCGATAACATATGAAATGATCCAGTAATCACTCAAAGGTTTAAAGAAGTAAAATTAGGGCTGAGATCTCTGTTTCAAAAATAACAAATTGTGTTTTTTCTGTCTTTTTAAGCCACACGGTCGTCGAGTGTTTCGAGCAGAAGTGAGGGTCTTTTTACTGATCATGCGACCTGAGCCAGGGTTCGAGTCCCTACTAAGGCGTAAGCGGTGCTCTTGCACAACGACACTAGCGTTTTTTTCTTTCCTGGAGCCAGTCGCCCAAAATTTGGGAGGGACGACTTCTTATAGTCTTAAAGATCACAGCGATCGTTAAGTCCCATGCCGACCCTGTGACGCACTGGCTTCTGACCATTTTTTCGAGATGGTCCGGGTTCGAATCCCGGTGAGGCATGGATGTTGCTTTTCCCAGGAACCAGTCGCCCCAAATTAGGGACCAATAACTGGTTACAGACCGTGTTGCTCACGATAGTTGTTAAACCTTCAAAAAAAAAAAAAACCGTAACTAAAAAAATTGCTTTTAAATGCGAAGATAAGTATTCTCTTAAATAAGAGAAGAAAGAATTTAATTTCTAATCCATTAATAATTCAGCACATTCTGGGACACCATATAATCAAATTCATTCACTGTCATGGAAACAGGTAACGTTCGAGTTACAAATCTTCATTTGGTAATATTTCCTGTAATACATTCATGTGAAATGACACCATCCCGTTGTGAGTGAATAAGCTAAGAAGTTGCTTCATAAAAATTTACATGTTGAAGGATGCTTTGCATATTTTTGTTTCAAAAAAAAAAAAAAAAAAAAAAAAAGATTTGTAATGTGTTTATAAGGGCGATTTTGAGACCTTTAAATGCTTATGGTTATGTGAGATTGCTAATAAATAAATTCTCAATGGAATTATTATGATATAAAGTTTTGTGCTGTGAAATATTTCCACAGATCGAAAACTCATTTCCAGTAAGAACGCAGGGTGTTTTGCTGCTTGAAAAAATTAATTATTTAATTAATTGGCTTAGTGACTTCACTTTAATGTTCTGCTAAGATCTTTAAGGTATTATTTTGCATTATTTCATCAGAAGAAAGAATCAGGTTGTTTCTAGGTAAAACGTCATTCTTCAGAATCCTCCGTCCAAGTAACATTATTGTATATACACTGCTGGCCACCCAAAATGCAACACCAAGAAGAACACAAGATAGCAAAGCCAGATTTACTGGACACATAACAACAGATACAAAGATGAAACGATTGAGCTTACAGGCCTGTGCGACTTGCGGAACACGCAGACATCAATAGTTCGTGTGGCCCCCATGGCTGGCAATAACGGCTGCTACACGCCGTGACATTGAACGAAAGAGGCTTTGGATGTGGGCTTGGGGTATGTTGGTCCAAGCTGCTTCCACACGTTACCACAGTTCATCAGGCGTAGCAGCGGGTGGTGCTTGCCGGGCCACTCGGTTGCCGATCAGCGACCAGACGTGTTCGATGGGCAACATATCGAGAGAACAGGCGGGCCACGGCAGCAGTGACACCTAGTGGGTGATGAAGAATTGTTGCACGATGTGTGCCACGTGCGGGCGCGCATTGTCCCGTTGAAACGTGGCCGCTGCCAGGTCCTGCAGGTAAGGGAGGACTACAGGCTCCAAAACGTCGGAGATGTAGCGGTGGCTGTTGAGTGTACCGGCGATGCGTACCAGAGGGGTGCGGGTGTCATATCCAATTGCGCCCCAAACCATAACGCAAGGCTACGGACCGGTATGGCGATGCATAATGCAGGCGATATGTAGTCTCTCGCCGCGGTGCCGCCACACGCGGGTCCGACCATCGTGGTGTTGCAGGCAGAAGCGGGATTCGTCCGAGAAGACAATGTCGTGCCATTCCGCAGTCCAGGTGCGGCGTTAAACGGCCCACTGCCGCCGCACGCGCGGGTGGTGTAACATCAATGGTAATCGGAGTAACGGGCGCCGTGGGACAAGTCCCCGCTCCTGCAGATGACGTCGAACGGTACGTGCTGACACAGGTTGTTGCGCAACACACCCCCATTCCTGCACTAACGTTCGTGATGTGACGGTGCTAGCCGTCAATGCCCGCCGCACAACATGCAGGTCCTCTCGTTCGGTAGTGTGCCGGGGCTGCGGCAATCGCTCACGTCGGTCCGTCCGTCCCTCCTGCACCCACCGAATCCATACTCGCCTCACTGTGGCTGGATGTCGTCCCACACGGGTGCCGATGTCTCGGTACGATAAACCTCTGTCGCGATAAACCCACTATTCGTCCTCTGTTGAACTCCGAAACGTGCTGGAATAACTGCCGTATTCTGCGACGAAGCATCAGGAAGCTTCCCACGCACAGGTCAGGCAGCACAAAACACTTCCACTACTTACACCCCGCCTTCTGTGCACCCTTCTTATAGTGCTTCTCGGTGGTGTGCTTGGCGCACATGATTTGCATATGCCCTGCAATGCTAATCGTTTGCATGTCCTCTCGCGGGCGACGCATGCTACGAATTTCAGGCCAATCGGATGCTTCCTTCTTGGTGTTGCATTTTGGGTGGCCAGCAGTGTAGATACATGCCCTGCGCTTCGGGTCATCATAAAGGAAATTCTTAGATTCCATGTTGGAACCACAGCCCATTATTGTAGATAAAGCATAAATTATGCAACGCTATGTCTAGACGTTTTTGTATCATTTGTCTGCATCCTACAATTTTGGAGCAAAATAATGCACTTCGGCGCGTAATAGCACCATTTAAATGTCACGTACTGCAGTACGGGCAGGATGTCTATATAACTTTCCGGTACAATCATCGGGCTGGGCTAACAGAGGGTCGGTTGAAGGCCAATTCCTCAAAAACTATTTAAATAAAATTAGCAATCGTGTTGTACAGTATGTGTAATAAAATTTCTAGTAAATGCTGGCTTTGGAAAATAAAAGTCATGTCTTTGGTTACAAATAGGACCGATAGATACTGCAGCCTATAGAAAAACTTCTGTCGTGATTATTAAGTGGCTTAATGAAAATCATGATAATCTAAATGAATGCCAATGTTGTCAATTTATTTTGATAACCTATTAGGAGTATGCAAAAGTTTCCGCCGTTTTAAGGAGAAAAGAGACAAGAACAATAAGAAAACCGGTACACATTTAGGCAACGAAATATTGGCCGATAGCATCAATGACCTTTTTCCATTTTTTCAGGCAACAAATGAATGCCCCTGTGATAGAAGGATTTTGGTTTTGAGCTGAAGAACACAGGGACGAAATTTTCCACCTCTGGAACTGTGGTGAACCGCTGTTAGGCTAGGACATATTGCACAGAGCGAAACAAATGAAAGTCTGAGTGTGCAATGTCCGGGGAGTAAGCCGAGTGCGGTAAAACCTTCCAGTGTAAATGTTCAAGGGTTGATTTCGTGGTGGCACCGACATGTGGTCTGGCATTATCGTGTACCAGGATGACTGAGCGGCGTCCTTTACCTGTCCATGTGCGTTTTGCTCGATTGCGGCGTTCAGTTTCATCAACTGATCGCTATATCGTTGTGCAGTGATTGTTTCACCCGGTTTCAATAGTTCAAAGTACAGCACTCCATACATTTCCCCCACACACACAACAGCACCTTTTTTCCCCGTGGATATCGTGTTTTGCAGTGGATGTTGGTGGCTGGCATAGATCGACCCAGGATCGCTTGCGTACGGGTTTGTTGCAATCGACCCATTTTTTTATCCCTGGTGATAACCTTCCACAAGAAATTCTTCCCATTGAAACATTTTCAGCAACGACATGCAGATGCCTAATCGTTGACTAATATTACGCTCTGTTAAAGTTTGCGGAACCCACTTGCCAATCTTCTGGATCTTTCCCAAGGCCTGTAGACGCCATACCACAGTCGATTGAACCACTTTCGATTGTGTGGCATCCTCTTGCAACAGCGATTCCAGCTCCTCATCTACGAGTTCTTGCGGTCTACCTGCACGTGGCTTGTCTTCCAAGCTTGACGCACCTTTCTTAAACCTGGCAAATCATTCTCGACACGTCCGCTCACCTGTAACAGTTTCGCCATACGCCTGGCATATTGAACCGTATGTTTCACTCGCACGTTTCTCTAAATAAAACATGAATAACAAACAGTGTCGCAAATGAACTTTATCGACCGGCATGCTTGGCTTCATGTACGAACTGGCAGCCCAGGTCGCCGGCCGGTTAGACACCTACAGCGCCCGCTAGCGGGTGCGGCGGAAACTTTTGCTTACCCCAAATAAATGAACATACGTTGAAAATTTATTTTTCAATCTGAGATATCTCTTTAATCATTAACACAGCAATCAGAACAGCCTGAACTGCCTAGTTTACTGTTCAAGATGTTACGTCATTTCAGAAAACTTGAAAATTACATATCCCCGGGGCGGAAACTGAACCCGCATCTCCCTATTTCCGTTGATTCTTGCTCCGGGGCGTTGTAATTTTCAAGTTTTCTGAAGTGATGTAACATCTTAGAATTGTTCAAAGTAGTTGGGGTATTTGAGGCGTGCTGAATCCAAAAATGACATTAGTTTTGCAGCATTGGCTCTAGTTTTTGAGATAATACAAACCCCTCAAATTTTTATTGTACCCCAATATTACCAGTGGCTGCTGACATATGAAGCAGCTTTCTTTGATCTGGCTTTTTACTCTTTAACAGTGTTTTATCTAATGTAATCTTTGATTTTATCTTTAATATTGTTTTGAAAGATTATCCCTTGCATGTAATATCATATTTATTGTTTTGTTTCTTCTTTAGCATAGAAATATGAGTTTTTCACAAAGAAGCTGCGTAAACAGTCCTAATGCATTCTGCTGCATTTGTGGTGAATACACTCTGCAAAAAAAAAAAAAAAAAAGAGGCAAAACATCACTGACTTTGTAAGACAAGCATATCTTGCTTATGGTGGAATGAAGCTTGGAGACCAAGTTAAGTCTTGGGCTCCCCAAAAAGGTTTACACAACCTGTGTAGAGTGCCTACTACAGTGCAAAAATGTAGAAAGGAAATGTTTACACTTTAGTGTGCAATGGTGTGGAGTGAGTCGCGAAACCACCACGATTATTGTTATTTTTGTGCTGTGAATGTGAAAGGCATCAATCGCTACAAGAAACATAAGTTGAAGTATCCTGATTTGGAATCAGCAAGACGACCTGCGACACACTGCGAAGACGTTCCCATACCAGTGTTTATCTCACTGCCTGACCTTCCATTGTCAGATGTTGAAGAAATGCAGGACTTGAAGTGTACCACAGGTGGTAGCAGTGGAAGTGAATATGAAGGAAGCTTTTCAACACCTCAGGCGTTTCCCTAAAAAAGGAACTCAATAATCTGATACGAGAACTCAATCTGTTAAAGCAAGCATCTGAACTTTTAGATACATGCTAAAAGAAAAGAACTCTCTAAAGTCGGAAATTGAAATAACAGCTTTTTCGGACAAGAGAGGAGGAAATTCTTCTTTACTTCAGCCAGGATGAAGAACTTGTATACTGCAATAATATTCTTGGAGGTATTCTCCAAATTGGACTACCAGAATATCGATCAGAAGATTGGCGGCTTTTTATAGACAGCTCCACCAGCACCTTAAAATGTGTTTTATTGCACAATGGTAACCACAATGCATCTCTTCAAACTGCTCACTAACAAAACTTAAAGAAGGATATGAAAATATCAAGAAGGACTTGTAGAAGCTATGCTCTCATGAGCACCAGTGGTTTATTTGTGTTGATCTAGAGATGGTTAACTTCTTGCTCGGGGCAACAAAGTGGATACGCAAAGTACCCTTGTTTCATCTGCTTGTGGGATAGTAGGGTAAAACAAGATCATTGAGAAAAAGTGAAATGGCCTTCAAGAGAAAACATGACTGTAGGTGCAGCTAACATCATTAACGAGCCATTGGTTGACAGAGGGAAAATATTCTTTCACCACTCCCTATCAAGCTTGGACTGATGAAGTAATTTGTTAAGGCTTTGGACAAAGATGCAGATTGCTTCAAATACATTTGTAGATCGTTCCTGGGATTGAGTTCTAGAAAGCTTAAAGCAGGAATCTTTTATGGTCCTCAAATTCGTAAACTCATCAACGATTCGAATTTCATGAAATTTATGAATGATGTTGAAACATCTGCCTGGTGCAGTTATGTTTAGTTGTCAAGAACTTCTTGGGTAACCACAAAGCAGACAGTTATGAAGAATTGGTGCAAAACATGCTCGCTAACTTTAACAATTTGGGTACTAATACGAGCATAAAAGTATGCTTTCTTCGTAGTCAGTCACACAGATTTCCGGATAACCTTGGTGATTTCAGTGAGGAACAAGGGGAGAGGTTCTATCATAATATCAAGGTGACGGAGGATCGGTATTAAGGCAGATGGGACATACACATGTTGGCAGACTACTGCTGGAGTCTCCAACGTGATTGTCCTGATGACCCACATAAGAGAAAATCTTTGTGAATATCTGAATCATCTTACTTTTTTGTTATTGTACTGAAGACAACGTCATTAGGTTTTTTGTATACTTCTGTATGATTTGAGATAGCTTCAATGTGATTTGTGGGTAGGTTGCGCCTCACCATTTCATTTTTTGCATATCTTATGTTATTCAATGGGGCTTCCATTATCTCAAAACGTAGAGCCAATCTAGCAAAACCGATGCCATATTTGTAATCAGATCCACAAAGAGAGCCTAAAACCTCTGAAATATCGTCGGCAATAAAATCACTGTTGACCGGTGTGATCTTTTAGTTGTTCTATGAATTTTAAAGAACATATCTTGACCAGTGCGATCCTTTAGTTGTTCCATGAATTTTAAAGAACATATCTTCCATAATTTCCATACCTCTTTAATGTTTCAATTGCAACGTTTATGATAAATTTTACTAGAAGTGGTGTACATTAAAACTGGCAAATATAGTGAATTAATGAAAAATTTGAAACATAAATATACGGTGACTTATTTTAATTACAGAATTTTCTGATTTGTACTTTGAGGCGCTGAAAACTTGATGCTACAAATACGCAACAGCACTGTAATGCGGCGTATAACGGTTTTCAGTTGCAATATAAATTTTAATCTTCGTTTATGATATACACAAGAAAGATGACACCGAATTCGCGGGTATAATGAGCACTTCCTTTGATTTCTTTCCAACACGAAAACATTACTTCAAAGCTGATTACTAAAAGGAAAAATTCCGTGAAAAAGAGAATGCATATATACCTCCTTAAGAAAATCTGCGCATAATTTAAAATGAGCAAAGTAAGTGGTGTTTTCCCTAATGTATTGAACCGATTATGAAAAGAGATATCAATTGGATTTATACATAATCGCTCATACTTTTGGCTCCTTGCGGCAGAAGGGCGTGCTACGAAAAGTCACAAATTGATCACAGAGCATTTCTCATAACTGAAGGTATCCAAGGCAAGAGGGATTTTTTCAAATCGAGGTCTTAGAAACGAAGATATAGTTCCGAGTACGGTACAAGTGAAAACAAACACCTGCACCTCGAAGTAGCAAAACTGTGTGGTACAAAAAGTTGCAAATATATGAAACATATTCCTCGCCACAAACGCTGTTAGAAACAAAAATATTTTTTTAAATCTGTTTTTGACTACAAAAAGAAGTTTTCAAATCAGACTAATAGTTGCAGAGGTATGGTGTCTACAGACGGAGGGACAGACGGGTGAACGGGCATAGTGAATTTTAAGCACGTGCTCGTTTTCAAACAATGTGATAGAAAAAATTTCTTCGTGATTCGTTTGTGGCAGTGACTGAGCTATAAAGAAGGTGAAGTGGTCGCTTATCGTTGATTATTTGCATTGGAACCTCATGTCCCGGCAAATGAAATGAGGTCTCGAAGCAGATTTGCCAACCAGCTCCCAAAATGACTTCTGTCCTTTTTCCCAGAACGCAATGCACGTTACCGGACCAACTCATTCTTTCTTCAAATCATAAATTCAGCCATTTTGCTTTCCAAACTTTTACTTACTAAGAGTGTTATTAGTCAGTCAAAGAAAACTCAAGAAAACATTTTTTTTATTTTTGCTACATCACTCTGTGGTATATGATAGAAATACCAGGATCGGTAAATATTCAAAATAGTCGGGCCTATTTGATAGCCCTAGTTAACCCATTTACTGTGGCCTAAAATCATTTATTTCAAACTTTCAGAAATAAACATGTTTCAGAACATATACAGTATATTGAATGCCATTGTACAGCTACAGTTGTGCAGGTGAAAAACTGGGAGCTGACTGCAACAAATAAAAAATGCCAACCTGCACTGAATGGACAGACATCGTAGGATACCTAGATAGAAACCAGTATTCTCACCCCACCTTCTCTCGGACAAGGCAGGTCACATGGCGAGACACTGAGTCCGCTAGGTCACAAAAGCATTCCACAGGTATCTTCATTTAATGTTTGCGGCACCACGGTCCATAATTCCGTCGCATTCCGGAATGGAGGATCCAGAGCTCGAACGGACTTGTTTACGGCATCCTAAAGATTTTTCAAAGGGTTATCACATCAGATGAACATGGAGGCCATTCTAGAGTGAGAACTTCTGTAAAATGCTCTTCTAACCATGCTCTAGTCACCACGGCTCTATGCAGAAGGGCACTGTGCTGCTGAAAGAATCAATTTCCCTTTGTATGTATGACGACTATGAACGGATGCAGATAGTCTGCAAGGATGGATACGTAGCACGGACAGATCATAGATGCAACTATACGTACCAGACGTTCAACGTGTGCCAGCTGAACACGTCCCAAGTCATACTCGAGCCTCACCAGCCTGAACAGTTATATGTTGATATGCTGGGTCCATCGCTTCATGCGGTTTCCGCCAGATCTAAATCTGCACCAAATAACTGGAAAGGGCACTCATCGGACCAGGAGACCCGTCTTTAATCATTCAAGGTCCAGTGAGGATGTTATTTCTTCCAGTTGAGGCGTAAGTGGAAAGGGCACTCATAGGACCAGGAAACCCGTCTTCAATCATTCAAGGTCCAGTGACGATACTCTTTCGTCCAGTTGAGGCGTAACTGGAAAAAGCACTCATCGCACAAGGAGACCAGTCTTCAATCATTCAAGGTCCAGTGACGATGTTCTTTAGTCCAGTTGAGGCGTAAGTGGAAAGGGTATTCATCGGACCAGGAGACATGTCTTCAATCATTCAAGGTCCAGTGACTATACTCTTTCGTCCAGTTCAGGCGTAACTGGAAAGGGCACTCATCGAACTAGGAGACCCGTCTTCAGTCATTCAAGGTCCATTAAGGATGCTATTTCGTCCAGTTGAGGCGTAAGTGGAAAGGGCACTCATCGGACCAGGAGACATGTCTTCAATCATTCAAGGTCTAGTGACGATGTTATTTAGTCCAGTAGAGGCATAAGTGGAAAGGGCACTCATCGGACCAGGAGACCGTCTTCAATCATCCAAGTTCCAGTGAAGATACTCTTTCGTCCAGTTGAGGCTTCCAATCGGGTGATGGGACTCTGGTGGGTCGGCGGCTTCCATAACATATTACTTCTGATGATCACCTGATGGTCTTGGCAGAAAAGTTTCTGGCTCCTCAATCGTTGAAGACGAGGGTTATTTGTGCCACTGCCTTTCCCCGGTTGGTTGTAACTATGCGGAAACACACGTTGAATGTCACATTCATCCACCACTTTTCTCCGCCCACAGCGGTGTCCACAATGTTATGTTATTTTGTAAATGGCGTATTTCCGATGCAATATGATACTGTTGAACAAGGATATTGCAATTCCTGTACCACCTCCGCGATGAAGTAACCCATGAGTTGGGCACACACAGTACCATCCCTGTTTCAAACTCTGTTAACTCACGATACTTATGACATACAATTTCCGTCTACGGGAATGCAGTGATGTCCTGCTATTTATGTACTTTTGTTGGTTCGTCCACTAACGAGAGGAGTGATAGCGTGACGTTGCCCAGGAGCAAGGTATCCGAAGATTTCTGTTCTCTTAGTGTATAAGAAAGCATTCTATGGCGTGTATTGTTCTGCACCGAAGCCCAAGGATCTCTATACCGTTATGAATTGAATAGTAAAATAGCTAAACCTTACACACCCTTTACTCTGTTTTTCTTTTTTTAATCATCTACGAAAAACGAAGGAATACCGGCACATACTTTCCTGCCAACAATATATAGTTCTCATGTTAGCAATCTTTGTCATTTTGTTTTCGCAGCAGTTCCTTCTTTCTTCCTTCTGTTTTTTCTAAACGTGCCTTTAGAATGTTGAAATATTTGATGTATAATATATATTTAAGAATAATACAGTCAGAAATAAGAATAAAGAGTGGATTTAAAAAAATGTTAGTATTTCAAAAATAAGATTTATATATGTCCACAACTGAAATTATAAGCAAATGTTACCATATAAATTTGGAAGTTGTGAATCCATTCCAATAAGAGTAGCCTCGTGCAGAGTATAATCACGCGAAGACACTACTGTCGGTGCACGATTTAAAATTAAAAGTGAACTGAAAATGACACAAGCACTGATGTTTAATAATGTCATAAATATACACGTAGAATATTAAAAAATTAAAATCATTAAAAACACTAGATCTTTCGGATTAGCAACTAATCCATCATCAGGTGTAACACTACAGACAAAGTTTTAAAGTTCAAGCCATTATATAGGTGGCAGGTAATTCACCACTCGAAACAAATGAGTTTGTGTTAGCTACCCCGAAAAATAAAAGATCAACACTATTTACCGAATCTTTGTTTATTTATAAATTCAATGATTTTGCATGTAACGACGATTCACCATATATTATTCCTCAGCCTTGGAAATCTCTTATAGATCGAACCGAATCCGGTACTTGGCCCTACATGCTAAGACACCCACCAGATGGCGATGCTTGACCATTGTGGACCGAAATGTAATTCTTCAGAGCCTGCGCTGTGCCCTGTCGAGTGGTGGATTACCTTCCACCTATATATGGGCTTCAACTTTAAAACTTCGCCTGTAGTGTTATACCTGATGATGGATTAGTTACTGATCCGAAAGATCTAGTGTTTTTAATGATTTTAATTTTTTAAACATTCTACGTGCATATCTATGACATTATTAAACATCAGTGTTTGTGTTATTTTGAGTTCACTTTTAATTTTAAATCGTGCATCCACAGTAATGTCTCCGCGTGATTGTGAATCCGTTTTTTGGTGTAAATATGACATGAATGTTAAAGTCAGATAATATCCGAAAACATGAAAATTTCGTCGTCCTGGGAGCGGGAACAGAACCCGTGTCTCCCAGTTAGCGCCCGAGTATGCTAACCACTGCACCACCCAGAACGACAAAGTTTCAAGTTTCCGATTAATTTCAATATAAGCATCACAGGATTCGCTAGTCGAAGCAACCAGCATTTATATATAACAAATCTGGAGG
Source organism: Macrothele yani (assembly GCA_039090855.1). Lineage (NCBI taxonomy): Eukaryota > Metazoa > Arthropoda > Arachnida > Araneae > Macrothelidae > Macrothele > Macrothele yani. The sequence goes on along the minus strand of CM077025.1, from coordinate 159,270,108 downwards.
TTTAGAATTCATTCTCGTGATTTCCCGGAGGCGCAGAATATCAATAAATTGCTTCGAGTAGAGAATCCTGTGATGGTTATATTCAAATTAATCGGAAACTTGAGACTTGGTCGTTCTGGGTGGTGAGTGGTTAGCATACTCGGGCGCTATCCGGGAGACGCGGGTTCGATTCCTGCTCCAGGACGACGAAATTTTCAAGTTTTCGGATATTATCTGACTTAACATTCATGTCATATTTTCACTAGAAAACGGATTCACAACTTCTAAATTTGTGTTGCACAATGGTGTAATCCCACATTTCATTTATTAATATCAAATGTTACCAGTTTGTCTATGTTTTTTGACATATGTACATAGGACGAAAATTGCTTGTGTATGCAGCCAATTTTTTAATATTTCATATCAAACCTATGCACGCCAAACATTACATGCGTCTATCACCAATATGCCGACCTGACATACACATGTACGTGTCAAAACTTAAATGCGCATGTTTCCAATTTGTCAGCATTTTTTGACATGTACACTGCCAGACAATTGCTAAGGACGGATGACAATAGCAACGATAGCAACCATAAAATGGAAGGCAGGAAAATGTGGAAATTAGCATAAGTGCGGGATACAGTAAGACGTGTTGTGCGTATGCAAATTTTGGATTGCCGAACTTGTTCGTGACGTCATAGCGCTGATAAGAGATATAAAGGATTTGACGCGTATTGACCGTTGTTGTTCAAACGCAAAGTTGAAAGGGAAGGAATCAATTGACGAACTTGCAATTTTCAGTATGTCTTCCCGACATCACCTAGATGATTTTACATGTGGCCGTTTTATTGGCAAGATTGAAGAAGGGCGAAAAATAACAGATGTTGCCAGGGAGTTCGACGTCAGCCACAGTGTTGTTTCAAGGCTTTGGAAATCATTTCAAACAAATGGAGAGTGTAGCAAACGTCACGGGGGAGGTCGTGCTCGCAGTACGACACCTGCAGAAGATCGGTACATAGTGCTATCAACAGAAAGACACCGGCGCAGCACAGCTAGTGAGGTAGCAAATCAGTTTATGGCTGCTACTGGCAAGCGGATCTCCCGAAAAACTGTCGCCAGACGTTTGCATGAAGGAGGAATATACGCCCGCCGTCCAGTTATGTGCATCCCATTGTCCAGACGTCACCGTACCGCCCGTTTGCAATGGTGCCATCAACCTCGCAATTGAACTGATATCGACTGGTCTGCTGTCCTCTTCTCAGACTAGAGTAGATACAGTCTATCGTCTGACTGTCGACGAAAACTGATCTGGCGTGATAGTGGTACTGCATATTGTCCAGCAAACATACAGGAAAGGGACCGATATCCGACATGTAGTGTCATGGTATGGGCTGGCATCATACTCAATGGCCGTACGTCCCTCTATGTGCTTCCAACTGGGACTATGACTGGCCAACGATACATTAATGATGTTCTGCTACCTCATGTTCGCATGTTCCGTGGTGCTGTCGGTGATAGATTCATTTTCATGGACGACAACGCAACATGTCATCGAACAGTCGCTGTCCAGGAGTGTCTTGAGAGCGAGGATATTCAACGCCTCGTATGGCCAGCACGTTCTCCAGATCTGAATCCCATTGAAAATGTGTGGGATGCTTTGGGGAGGAGTCTTGCTGGTCGTCAATGCCCTCCAATAAACTAGGACACTCTCATCCGTGCACTGACAGAGGAATAGGATAAATTGCCCCAACATCTGCTTGATAATGTTGTGCAAAGCATGACACGACGTGTGGAATCTTGCATGCCCTCCATGGTGGCCATATCCCGTATTGACATCTTACGCAGGAACGCCTGCGGACGGTAATTGCATTTTTTCACGTTTACGTATTCTGCACAAAATGGCCTGTTTGTCCCTTGAACACGTTCCAAAGCCTTCTGGATTTCAAAGCACAATAAATTGTCTTTCTTGTAATGTCCTGGCATTCTGACATTATTTTATTTCACTTGGCATCCAACCACACTTACTTTTTTATTCCCTATATAGCCGTTTATGATCCGTCCTTAGCAATTGTTCAGCAGTGTATATGTATGCATAATATGAATTTCGAATGCCTCCAGTTCTGTAAAACTGTCTCTGCTTGTTGCAGCCAGATTGAGAACACACTTTTTTCCTCCGGCAGATAGATGAAATTAGGATTAATTGTTTATTTGCTGCCTTGCTTATGCGAATTTTTTCTGCTAAGAGATTAAAGTGTGAGCTTGTATGCTGTAATATTTGTATTTTTGAGATAAAAACCGGAAAAGTTATTTGTAAGTGCGGCAGATGTAAAATATGCCTAAATTTTTCAATGTATTTTTATGTTTTTCCTGGGGAAAACTTTCTCCCCGGGGAGCCGCATATTGTAGTTTTTTGTTACTCTCACAAAGGTTGGTTGAAAAAATCCTTTTCGTTCAGATAGCGACAACAGATCGAAATGTTCAGGTTGTTACTGACTTAGCCTTTCCCAGTCAGGAAGCAGTAACTTACCTTATATTGGATGAAAGCCGAGAGTATGCTGAGTCTGTGGATACGATATCGTTTTTTCCTTTACCTATTTTTTTTTATTTTAGTGACAGTGTGACATCGTGAAACAATTTTAATGTTATTTTTCTTTATTATCAAAAGTCGTGCTTGTAAATCCGGAGTCTGAGATGTCATGATGACCAGGATACATTATATTACGACATACCATTCTGCAAAAATACTTCAAACCCAAGGAAGGAAAGGTGGAACCAAGGAAACTGCTACCATGAAAATAGACACGAAGCAATTGAAATGATATTAAACTTTGCGCTTACTGAGAAAGGCAAATAATTACAATTTCTCGGAGATCAGAGAAGGAGTGGATGCACTTTAGAGGTATTTTGTCTCACTGGAAGAGAAGTACAGCTAGAAAGCTTCTATATTAGAATAATTATACCTCTTGTTTTGCAGTGAAAAGTTCGGACTTTAACAAGTTAATACGGTGTGACATACTACAGAGGTGAAACATACTTTGTGACTGAAACATACTTTGTGACGTACTACAGAGGTGAAACACGTATCAAGACGACAAATCTGCAGCGATACATTCCGTCGGTGTAGTTTACTGGTAAAGCGATTTGCTCCGGAGCAAAGATATCGTCACCGATAAATCTGTGTTTTCACAATTCCCTTTCCAAAATAAATGCTGCGCTGGATGATAAAAAGAAAGCGCTATAAATAGAAAGTTCTGTAGTGCCAACGATCACACCATTAATGTAATATTTCTCAACTTAGACAAAGTTTCCGTAGAATTCAGTAAAGCTAAAGCGGGCGCTCTGGTGACGTAGTGGTCTAAGCAATGGCTTCTGACCGTTTACTCGAAATGGGTCCGGGTTCGAATCCTGGTGAGGCATGGACGTTGTGTTTGTGTTGCAGTACTGGATCTCTCCCTTCCCTAGGACCAGTGGTCCTAAATTATGGATGGGCGACTGCTTATAGCCCACTGAGTTCCTGAAGGTAGTCGTTAAACTCTCACCCAAAGAAAAAAAAGAAAAGAAAAGAAACTAAAGCGGGCATACGTGCGGTCGACATCCACAGGGCTGCCGCTAATTGCTTGAAAGTACTCGCGCTCAATGTGATTTTCGGTAGAGTATGTTATGCGAACTTTTTGAGCTATAATGAATCCGTCAACTGAATACGAGTGGACAAAATGCGTCTCAGCTGCAACCCTAATTCGGAAGATAACATGAATCATATTCGTAAGGCAAGGAACTCCTCTGACTTCTCAAAGCAAGACAGACACAGTTAAAGTAGATGTTTAGCTAAGCAAGAAAGCAAGACGAAGATGCTCTCTAACACTCATCTGTTATTAGCATGTGATCAGGCAGTATGGACACCTAACATGTAGGATGTGAGGGGACTGACGGATGAATCTAACGCAGAATAGGAGGGAAACAAAAGAAACAAGATTGAAGCCATCAGTGAACTTTTAATCCGGGAGATGGAGGAAGTAAATACACGCGAAAGCGCTTAACGTTTTCGTGTTATGAGGCTAAAGGGTTTAGGTTGTGGAAAAAGTCGTGTGCCTGCGGAGACAGGGATTCAGGCTGAGTAATTGAGTATCGAAGATGGGGAGAAAGAAATAGAGAACAAACAAAGAATTCATCTGCGACAGTGGCAACGTTCACAACTTGTTTATACGAATGGATGTACTTAATAAAGTTAGTCGTTTACTTTTGCGTAAGAGGAAAGGAAGTACTGATCTTTTTATGTTGGGAGTGCCAGAGGCTCAGCACGAAGCACGAAAAGCATAAATAGCGAAATTGCGTGTCAGATAACGCTGTTGTTTTTAAGAAACTGAATGAAATAGCAGTTATTAAATTCGAAGTTTAAATGAAAACTGCGCGTGAACTTGGTGAACTTCGCTACAATTCAGACAAGAAGACCAGGGCCGTAGGTAAAGATTAATCTGGGGGAGGTTAAGAACCTTTAAGTTAATTAAAATATTTTAGTTATATATACACTCAGTAGACAAAACATTGGAGATAGGGTGACGGACACTTTTCTACGTTCCACTAGCGGCAGAAAAGTGTGTTAAGAAATCAAGAAAAACTGGGCATAAAATGTTTCTCATAGCAAAAGATATCAGAGGCAAAGAGATTTTTTGAAATCAAACATTTATATGAAGATATATGAAGGAAAACGTGATACAACTTTACGCCCCAAGATGAAAAGCTGTGAGTTACACAAAGAAGGAAATGGGTAAAAATTGCGCATCATAAAGAAGATTGTATCCTACCCATGAAAGGATTTTTCCAATGGATCTCTAGAATCAGAGATACTCTTTCAAACAGAAATATGCGCTGACGTTTCCTGGCGGCAGAATTGTAAATAGTAAACAAGTAGAAAACATGCGCAAAGTATTCTTCATAGCAGAAACTATGCGATGGTAAAATATATTTTTAAATACGACTTCAAAGTACGCGAAAGAAGGTTTCACATATAAGTCCCCAATCGGAAAACAGAGCGTTATTTAACCAGCATAATGATCCCAATCTTTACCGAAGCGAACGGCATACAGTACAAGATTATTTAAAATGGGATTTCTAGAAGTAGAGTTCCAAACAGAAATAAAGCTAAAGCCACCTAGCCTCAAAACTATGCACTATGAAAATCCAAGAGGTATGAAAAGTGTTCCGTAAAGCAAGTGATATACGGTATTAAAAGAATTTTTCAAATCGGAATATTAGAAACAGAGATATAAAAAAATGCATTATATTTTTGGGCTTCCTTACAGGTAAATTTCACATTATTTTGGGATGGAAATGCGCATAGAATGTTTTCGTAGTTAACTGTATCTGACCGAAAAAGAAAATTTTCAGTGTTTCCTTAGAATCGCAGATATGGCTATGTATGCGTCGTAAGCAGAAAAATGCATTTACACTTGCTGATTCGCAAAATTCTGCTTTAAGGCAGTGATTCTGCTTTAAGCCTGTGGGGCGTGGCCCTCTAAGGCGGCGCGAGATATCTAAAGGTGAGGAGAGCGCGAAGAAAAGTGGAAATCGAAGTAAATACTATTTATTGAAACAACAACAAGAAAGCATAAAATACATTCTGAAAATAAAAAAAATACCTTCCCCGTGGCAATAATTGTACGTGCACCCCAAGCGTGGTTGTTATAAACGGTAAGAAAAGGGGACACGTTCGCGTTTGTAAGGAAACCTGTTTAATAACAAAATACTCCACTTGAGCTAAGGTTTACAATAAAAATCGGTACAAAAACTAACTGGCATCTCGAGATATGCCTGGAAGCATTACTTTTCCCAAAACTCGGAGGCAATAAATTTACGCGCACCCAGCTCTCGTCAGACTTTGCTCGGTTGGACTTGCGAATTTTTGCTGCTTTATGCCTTGCGCAGTCAGCAATATGGAAACAAAGTACAATATAAAATCTAGTGCAGTCTCTGCGTTGCTCAAAACTCGAAAACATGGCACGACGGAGGTTAGAACCGCAGGTACGTAATAAGATCCTCCAGAAACGCCTAAATGGATCAGCTATGCGGTAGATTGCTCGGAAATTGTGTTTGAACAAGTCTACTGTCAGAACGTTCCTCAGACACAACGAGGAAACCGATTCCATTGCGACTGGATGCAGAAAAGGTAGACCGCCAACGACTGCTGCCAGGAAAGGTCGACGCAGTCTGCATGGGTCAGGGACTACCTGTCCTGGGCGGAGGCTGAATTGCTCTGACGAAACGTTCTTCTGAGTCATATACGGAAATATCGGACGGAGAGTCATCCGCTGGTCGAATGAAGGACTCTCCCAAAAGTGTGTGAAGCAAGAAATCAAGTTTCCAGGCACTGTGCAAGTGTGGCGGTGTTTTGGGCATTCTGACATTGGTGATTTGGTTACGTATGATGGGACTGTCAATGCACAACACTACGAGGCAATTTTGCAATAGCATTTCCTGCCTTCCGTGGAGTGCCTTTGACCGCAGGAAGATGCGATCATCCAGCAAGAGCTTACCAAACCACATACTTCACGCTCCACTACTGCTTGGATTCGCCAAAATCGGGTTCAAGTTCTGGACTAGGTCCCAAATTCACCGATCTCAACACAACCGAGGACCTGTAGCGCATTCTCTAGAAAGAGCTGCGAAAACGTAAGCTCCGGGAAGAAATACTGAATACGGTTCTTCAGAAAGCGTGGACCAACGTTCCACAAGACATTTGTCGTGCCTAGGTTCAATCGATGTCTAGGCGAATTGCCGACGTGTATGCTGCAAAAGAAGGACTCACGAAGTGGCGATTGTACACGACAGCTGGGTGCGCGCAAATTTATTGCGACTGAGTTTTGGGAGGGTAATGCTTCCAAGCATATCTCGAGTTGCCTGTTACAGTTTTTGTACCGATCGGTTTTTTTTTTGTTTTTTTTTTTTTTGTAAATCGTAGCTCAAGTGGAGTACTGCTTTGTTTATTTAACAGGTTTCCTTAAAAACGCGAACGAGTCAGCTTTTCTTACCGTTTATAACAGCCAAGCTTGGGGTGCGCATACATTTATTGCCACCGAGAAGGTAAAATGTGAATAAATAATTTTCTTCTGACATCCACTGCATTGAATAAGCTACTTACGCTTACGGGTACATGTCAATATTGCAAAAAAAGCCGAACAACTATTGAAAATTAAACAATTACCATGAATCTAAAAATTAATAGCTCCATTGGGTTTGTTTGGAAGAGCAAAGCTTTTCATAAGATGGTGATAAATCGGAAATTGACACCCCAAGTTTCTTTATGTATTTAATTGAGATCTATGCTTTGTTTTTAGGGCAGCCACTGCAGAAAACCCGATTTCGCAAAAATAAGTTGTTGGAAATGGCAAAAGTATACAAAAAGCTCGTGACTTCAGTGCAGAAAATTCATCAGCACTGGCCCAAAATTCATAGAGGGATTTTGAAGCAAATTATTTTTTGATTTTGCCGGTTGACGTCAAGTCTATAAATTGTTCCTCTTCTTCAACTGAGAGACCTTCAGATTTATTTTGAAATGTGTTTTTAACCCTCTCGTATTTTGCTACTATGTTGTTGTCGGTTATAAAATAGTTTCTAAAATTCTTCGTTAACATTGTTAAATGAGTTTCAATAGTTGCAAATAAAACTTTGGTGTGTTGCACTTCTGCCTTGTAGGTTTTGACAAATTTATCCACATTTCTAAACATTTCTAATTTTTCGTTTGTGTGCCATAACTCTAGTTTTCTACAAAAAACATTTACTTTGTCACTCATTTCTAAGATATGTGTATTTGATCCATAGAGTTGAAGGTTCAGTATATTTAGTTTCTCGAATAAGTCTACCAACTAGCTCAATTTCATTACAAATAAGTGGTCTCAAAACTTCCCTGTTTCCTCGCAATTTTCCTCTTCCAAGGATATTGCTATTTCTCTCTTAATTCACAAGCACGTTGTAAAAATTTACCCGGGATAACCATTTTGTGTCACAGTAAAATAGCAACTCTGAGTGATCCGCCCCCATGTCTTTGCAAAGTACAGAAAACAGTCTTGATTTTAAGGATTTCATTTTTATATAATTCACTATGGTTACAACTGTCGTTAACACAACATTTAGATCAAGACTCATTTCCTTTGCAGCAAGAGCTTCTCTGTTAATTATGCAATGTGTCCAGATACAGTATCGAGATTTTTTCCCTCAGAAGAGCTTTTAAATTTTTGAACCTTCCAGACATTGCTCGAGCATCAGCTGCGCAAATTCTGACACAGCCTTCCTTCCCACTGTATGTTTACTTCCCATATAATATCATCCAATATTTTGAACAACTAAGGTCTGCGTCTCTAGGCTCGCTACGCTCGTTTCCAGAGTAGCACTCGGGCCCTGCAGCCCGATCTCCGAGTATATCACATGAAATAAAAACTGGAAAATTCATATAAATTTCAATTTTTATTGCATGTCTAAGCAAATAAGGCTTGTTATTCCGAAGTTTCAGAGTTTTTTCACTGTCGATAATTTTTGGAAGGTCGGGCTTTTGTCGTTTGAACTTATAGCACTTACTAAATTTACCACTAAGAGAAAAAAAAAAAAGGTCCAAAAAGCATTTCCGTAAACCGTTATGCTAAACCGTTAAGGTGGACGTAAAGTAATTTTGCTTCCTATACTTCCAATGGAAAAACTTTTGTACACATTTCTTTCACAATTAGTGTGTTCCCAAGGATGAAAATTAAACATCGATTAAAATAACTTCGTATTATAACTTGGAATACTTAATATTTTCTAAAAACATAACCATAATTACATTAAAAATCAATAACTTCTCCTTTGGTGGTGTTGGAACCAGAAAAAAGATGGCGCGACCTGTACTTTGATGACGTCAGTAGACAAACAAATGTTGGATTGCAGAATTATGGTTATGTTTTAGAAAATATTAAGTATTCCAAGTTATAAAATGAAGCTATTTTATTCGATGTTCAAATTTTCATCCTTGGGAACGCATTAATTGTGAAGAAAATGTGTACAGAAATTTTTCCATTGGAAATATAGGACGCAAAATTACTTGACGTCCACCTTAAACAACTGAGATAGTTTTACCAACAAATCATATGCATAACAAATTCTCTGCGTCACCATGGCAGCAAGTTACGATACCAGAACGTTCCTCTTAGGTTATCGTGAAGACAGACGAGCCGTTCGCTTCTTTCCCTTGCGTCTTTAAAAAATGCTTAGCAGGACGACGACATAAAGGCACATAGCAAGCAGAACAAATGTCTGCGTAGCTCAGTTGGTAGAGCGACTTGTTCCGGAATAAGCGGCCTCGGGTTCGAATCCCGGCGTAGACCAAAAATGACGGAGAAATTTACTTCGTTATAGCTCTGCTTCTTCTCTGGAGCCTTTATTTCCACAAGTACACTGAAGTGCCAAAAGTCATGGGATACGTAACTAGTATCGTGTAGGACCTCCTCTAGCCCAGCGAAGGGCGGCAACTCGACGTGACATCGGTTCCACAAGTGGCCGGAAGACTTCTGGAGAGATGTTGAGCCATGCTGTCTGAACAGCCGTCCGCAGTTCCCTGGTATTTGTAGGTGTAGGATCTTGGTTGCAAATCAACCTTTTCACCACATCCCATAAGAGCTCTATTAAGTTCATGTCGGGCGAACATGGTGGTCACACCATCTGACGGAACTGTCAAGAATGCTCCTCGAACCAATTTTGAACAACTTGTGCGCGATGACATAGTGCATTGTCCGCGTGTAAAATCCCACCGTTGTTAGGGTACATGAAGTCCATGAAATGCTTCAAATGGTCACCCAGCAGAGCAACTAAGCGATTACCGGTTAATGACGTGTTTACGAGGACCATAGGACCCAAACCTTACCACCCAAACACACTCCACACATGCATGGAACCACCACCAGCTTATACAGTGCCTTGTTGACAGCTTAGATCCATGGCCTCATGGTGTCAGCGCCACAACCGAACCCTACCTGCTAGTAACAAGTGGTGGCGTGACTCATCGAACCACGCGGCATGTTTCCAGTCTTCCAGGGTCCAATTACCGTACGAGACCAGGTGAGGCGCTGTGTCCGATGTCGTGGTGTTAACAAAGGCAGCTTGGTGAGTTTTCTGCTCCCATACTCCATGGACGCTAAATTACGCTGCACTGACCTAATGGATATGTCTCTTGTACCTCTTGCATTGTCGCTTGCCTGTTAGCATAGGCAATCCTGGTCAGAAGGCGCTGGTCACGGTCATTCAGCACCCGTGGTCGGCCACTCCGCTGTCCATAGTGGGTGATAATGCCTTCCATGAAGTATTCTCAGTATACACGTGACGCCGTGGATTGAGGAATGCTGAATGTTCATACAACTTTGGAAGTTGAATGTCACATCCGTCTGGCTCTCACTACCGTGCCTTGTTCAAAATACGACAATTCACGTCGGCTTGCCATAATCCTACTGGTGGTTGTTCAGCCTGACTCACGAGATTACACCTCGCAACTGATAAAAATCGTGGCATGCGTCAAAGCCTTTATACGACGGAAGCGCCAGTTAAAATTTGCATACTGTTATGCCATGACTTTTGGCACTTCAGTGTAGATGCCCCTGCTGTCCGCCAAATAAACCGGAAGCGCGTGTAATGAAGACGTAGCTCCGTGTTATCCCCTGCAGGGTGCTAAGATAAGCTGCTGGGGTCTTTTATCAGGTAAAGTGTCCATTTAAAAAACCTTCTTCATCGAACTGCATCGCATTACCTGTTAAGTGTTCTAAACATAACTTCGATCGTTTCAATTATGTCAATCTTACCTTACGAGGTCTGCACTGATACGATGTTGTGGTCGTAAATGCAAAGTAATGATTGCGTTAAGAGTACTGTTATTGAAAATGACGACACGGGACGTAGGAATTATTTTTACGTGCATTTTTAAATTCCATGACTCCCACAAATATTGTAGCAGGTTTTCGAATAGCTGACAATTCGCCATTCAAATAGAAAATTTTCGCTAGAGATGGTTTTTCATCAGCGTTCGTAACTGATATTTCTGATATACCAGAAGTGAGAACTAATGCGATAGAAAACCAGGGACTCTGGGAATGTAACTGACATACTTAAAAAAACCGTCAGGACATCACTACAGACTTACAAACTGTTGCTGGACCAAGGCGTTATAGAGCAGGTTCAGTCAACAGTATTTCAACCCATGAATTATCACCAGAAATCGTGCGATTATATCCAAAAGCTCTATCACAGAAAGGAACATCACATGGAGGAAGAAAGAAGCGAAAATCTGCTATCTTCACTGGCGGGCTACAAAAGCCAGCTTTAAAAGAGGAAGAGGCTCCAGAAACGCGACTTAAGAAGGAAAACGACTTAAGAAAACTTCATCTGTCTCCGGGATTTGGAGTATTCAGCCTATGGTACAGTGATGGAATATAACTTGAAGTGCAATTCAATGCAGGTAGAAGCATGGTGGAACATAACCAGAAGCAGGCTCGTGAATTTCTGGACTGCGAATGTAGCTGTATGATTCTGGGCAACGATTTCAGTAAAAATGGGAGCAAGACATAAGTTCTATTCCCAAATTTATTAACAATTGAACCATCTGCAAATGCGAGAAAAGAATTCGAAAAAAGAAAGACGGAAATGTTCGCCATCAGCTTTGGAAAGAAGCCAGGATGAACAACCACCGGCTGAACAGGATGAAGTATTCTATTAGATAAATCACTTATTTGCTTTCTTGAGGGTTTCAAAGAAAGCTGCTCTTGGTTCAGATGTAAAAGGCTTTGTTTCTGAGAATAGTAAAACGTGACCGCAAGAATTGGGGAACCTAGATTTATTTCTGTTTGTTTTGGGATTTGACAAAGAAGTAAATGAAGAGTGCGTTTTAGCAAGTGGCCAATCTCTTGCTTCTTTTTTCTGACACCCGTAGATAGATTTGTTCTTATTTCGGGGGTTAACGGCCAACACGATAAACTCTACGGGCTGCCACTAGTACTAGGAAAGGGAAATAACCAGCCCATAAGACAAGTATACCGCCCATGTCTGATCCAGGACTCAAATCCACTCCCAACTCTGACGAATAATCAGAAACCTACGCCTCTGACCACTCGGCCACTTTGAAACATCAGCCTGAAGATCAGTGAAAGAAAAGCACATATCAGATCATGAAAAACATACTGCATAAAAATCTCTGTGATGTTCAAACAGAGAAGATTTGGAGTGTAGTGCGTTACTGGCTAATAAAATGTTATTAAGACATGATATCACATGTAGTGAGACAACTTTGAAATACAGCGATGAAATGAAAAAGCAGAAAATTTATAGTTCAGAGGTTTTTTGACAGAATAGACCAAACAAATAAAATAAAAAAATAATAACACTACAAAATTTCCATTTCTCTGTTTCGAAAATTAGTTAGATAGTACAACGAAGTTAAAATGTGATATGCGCACTTACACATATTGCCTTTTTAACAAAAAATTTCGACGAAGCCTACAACCAAGACAAAGGTGCCGTGTAATGTATATGAATATCTTTGTTTCGGCTAATAGGAGCACGTATGAATTTGTTATTTCTAGATATTGGTGGAACCTATGGAGTTAGTTCGTATCTACAATATACATATCTACGAATACGATGGTTGGAGCCATTATGAATTAGGTTTAAGTAATTGAAGATCTTCCTTTCGATAAAAAAAACTGTGATGAACAGTTGATGACATTTTCGAAGTAAAAATTACATTTGCACCTAGCTCACAAATCTTTCCTTTAGGATAACTGTGACCTCAGTAGACCCCACTTGATGTCAATACTCGGATACCAAAGTGACAAGGCTTGGCTTTGGCAGAAAAATCTGATGTAGTGGCGGACTCCTGAAGCGTTGCCGTCACATTGCCTCCATGATTCAAACGTACACTATGTGGACAAAAGTGATTAGACACTGCAACTAAATAGAAAAAAAAGTTTTGTATTTACATCAGTAGTGTGTAGGTTCTCCATTTGCAGAGATTAGAGCAGCCACCCGGCGAGGTAAACTGTCCACAAGTCCATGGAGTACGGATAGCGGGATGTTCCTTCATTTCGCCTTGAGCACATCGACCAACTTTGTCAGTGAAGAAGGTTGTGTTGGTTTACACCTCACCCATCATTCAAGTTCATCCCATAGGTGTTCAATGGGATTAAGGTCCTGGCTCTGAGCTGGTCCATCCGCGAGACCTTGTAACCCTGGAAACATGGCAAGTGGCATTGTTGTCCTGAAAGAAATAATCGTCGTGTCCGTAGAACTGCCACAACGTTGGGAGCATTGAGTTATCCAGGATATCTCTATACAGCACAGAATTCATGTTGCCAATGAATAAAACCCAGTGAAACCACTCCGTACCAGCTGATACAGCCCCAAACCATAACTCCACCGCCCCCATGCTTCACAGTCGGCGCTGTACACTCCGGAAGCAGACGTTCTCCATGTAACCGCTAAACCCAGACACGCCCATCTGGTCGGAATGATGTGAAGAGGGACTCGTCGCTCCACAACACCTGCCGCCATTGCTCTAATGCCCAAGTTTCGTACTGTTGACACAATCGTAGCCGCGTGGCTTTATTGGTCTTTGTGATGAGAGGTTTATGGGTGGCTGCTCGGCCATGATGATACCCGAGTGCCATGGGCTTCTCTTGGAAGTGATTCGGTGGAGACCATAATATCTGTGGTCACCTGAAACTCATGTGCTATGTCGTGCATTAGTCGGGACCTGATTTCGCGGATCTTCCTCTGCAGCACCCTCCGGTCCCTGGGTTGTGGTTCCATGGGTCTTCCAGGGCGACGTGAGTTCCTGCAATGTCTCATCTTTTTCCACTTGTTGATGACAAAGGCCACAGTCGATTTAGCGACCTGTCTGACATCAGTGATGCTTCTCATGCTCATACATTCAATTAAGAAGCCTGTTATAACGTCCTTTTTAAACTCAAAGAGCTCTCTCCTGCTAGAAATTTTATCAGCCATTAATCTGAGCGTACTCCTGTTGCCCTTTTTATATCTTATCAACCACAAGTCTGCTGCGGGAGCACACCGCTGTGCCTGCGTGCGGCTGTCTAATCACTTTTGTCCACATAGTGTAGTTTGACACCAGTTACTTACCTGTATTAGACAATGGGATTTGTACGTCGTCTCCAACAACTTTCTTTAATGAGTTAATAATAGTCGTGTAAAAGTGTCTTAGAGAGTTTTGGCAGTACTAAGTCATTTTTTTATTTTTTGCGGGTTTAGCGACGCAAACGTACTTTTCGTGTTTATATTACTAGAGAGGCCAGGCTAGGGTTTTATTAGATGGTCATGCATGAAAAATGGGATATGTTTTTTAACGTGCAAGCATAATCATCCCTTAAACCAATGTTTGTATTGCAAAGATGATATTAAGCGATCGATCACGTGGTAGCGCTTCTCATTAATCGTAAAAGCTGTAGAGTAAAGAGAACGAGAAATCCATGGACAGAACGGCAGTCCTTAGAAAGCAGTTACAGGAAGTCGCTTCTTTCTGTATTATTCCATGGCCAGAACGGCAGTCCCCGGAAAGCAGTTACAGGAAGTCGCTTCTTCATGTATTAAAGCGGTACTTGTCGAATGAGAAGTAGTAGACGAACTCTGAAGACGCAGGCTGCGCGACTCGTTTTTTACGATCACGAAGGGTATTTGGGCCTTTCTAGTAAATAATTCCTAGTAAGCGACCAGCTTCAATAAAAGTAGCCATCTGAGCTCATTTACTCATTTCCATTGAGTCACACAAAAAATTTCGTTGAGTCCCAGAAGTAGTAGGAAAATTCCCTAATTTCCTTTGAATGCCAATATACCCACTCCATTATCTCGGGAAAATCAGCACATTAGTCTTACTGCACAGATGATCATTTATAGAGTGCAGTTCCACGTGTCATATCTTTCTCTTTGCCTTTCAGTTCATTTTATGTATTCAAGTTTTTAAGATTTATACATTCGGTTTTAATGAATGCTTTATACTAAATATTAAACTAAAGTAATAATTTTAAACCAATAACAAGAACATCTGAGATGTGGAAATGAAGATGTAGGCTATATGGATCCATTTCTTATCATTTCAACGGAATGCATGATGCTAAAAATTAAGAATGTTCACATTTTGCACTTGGAAACACTTGGTATGTCTTTTCGTTCACCCCTGTCGGTTTGTTTCTCTGTCTGTGGTTGAGTTACAGTATCCGAAAAATGAAACTAACTGAGACGAAATTTGAACTCTGTTGTTTTTGTTGCACCCGGATATATCGGTCACACGGCGAAGGAAATCAATCAACTCGAAGTAAAATATGTCGCTCAAAACGTTGTTTGTTTAAAAAATTTTAAACTGAACAATTTTCATGAAAACCGAAAAAAAACCCCGATTGATAATAAAGGTGATAAAAATATCTAAGTAATAAAGCAATAACATGTTTCAAATTGCTTCCCAAAATTTTGATAGTCTTCTCTCAGGGATGTTTTTGCCAAATCATCTCTCCACGAAGGCATTTTTATAAAGCCACATCATTGGTTAAAAGGCGCTCATGATTTACCTGTTTTTCTAAATAATTAGAAATACAGATTAGGACAAACGAATTTTTTTATCTTGGTTGATAAATGTATCCGAATTTTGATATCCTTCGTATTAAAGCTACAATTTGGACGACATTTTCCTTAGGATTTACTTTTAAATACTTGTACTGATAAAAAGTGCCTGTACTAACATATAACATTAAATTGATGAAAGTGCAACATGAAGATTTATTTAGTGATGATTACTGTAATTGATGCCGAAATGCATGTTTTGATTTCGGTTACAAAAGGTCTTCCGTACAAAATTTGTCAAGATAAATTCACAGTACTTAATATTCAGAAACGCGTGCTCACAAGGTGTTCTTCCTTTTTTACTGGATGAAAAACTTTGAAATACTGCTAGAAGCACGCTAAAGCGAAAACTTTTTAATATCACGAAGTTTCAAACGGAATAACTAATTTGAGTAAAGCATATCTGTAAGTGTTCTGCCGTTTCGCATTAGCTGTAAGCTGAAAGCGGTCTGGATTCATTTTCTCCAGTACCGAGGACGGAAAGATTTTCTACCGCTGCGGCGAAGTAAAATTTCTCATGCCTTCTTTTCCCCTCATTTCTTTGAAGATTGTGAACTATTAATCTCTTTGACAACAAGCAGACTCTAAAAATAAACGAAAAAGAACAGAGAACAAATGCTTTTCAAAGGGCGCAAGAAAAAGACAAAGAAAAAAAGAAAAGAAACATTAGAATCGGACGAATAAAAAAGGAAGTCGTTCTTTTTCCTAGGCATTCATGAAGAGACACATTACGCCCAAATGCCTCGCAGTAGTTGAGATCTGATGTCTGGATGTTTGCCATTAGCAAAATCAGATTTCACGTCGCGAGATGAGAGCCAGCCATTTCTTTTGCACAGTTTTTTGTTTGTTTACTTTTTCTTTCTGCTACAGATGTTGCAGCTTCAGACTGCGTGGCAGCTGCTCACAGGCCTCAAAAGATCATTACTCCTAAAACAAAACTTTTTTTGTATTGAAAAGCCACCGTTTGCATGTGAGCTCCAACTAGAAAATTCAAGTTTAACGCTTTTTATTGTTTTAGATTCAAAATAAGCAAAACATGTTTCATTTTTCTTTGCCAAGTGATATGCCATGTTTCTTCTCAAGTAAGATTTAAAAAAGGCGGCAGCGCAAATTAGATTTCAGTTCCGATATTTCTAAACAAACGCTATTGTTACCTGCGGATATTTTTAAGGGAATGTTGCAAACAGTTTTTCCTTGTAATATTACCTACTCTCCATGCGGGTTGCGGACGAAGATCTCAGAAGAAACCAGAATCTGTCTAAGTGTTTACTTGTATTCTGTTTTCTTATTTCTTTTCTTTTTCATTTTTTTTTTCATTAGAAAATTTACCATGAAAACCAGAGATTACTGTTCATAACATCTTTGCAGTCTTTTAAGCGTGAATCCGAATGAAGATAGTTTGTTTGCCTTTGATTACATTATCTGTGAAAACACAAGTTTGTCTGTGTCCTCTTACTCCGGAGCAAGTCGCTCTCCCAACTGAGCTACGCGGACAGAATGTCTCGCAGCAGATGTGTCGTCTTGACACATGTTTTGACCTCTGTAGTACATCACATCATCTCCCTCTTAATTTTTGTTTTCGTCTTTGAAGCGAAGTAGGAATTTTTCATTAATTCCAAATAATGTGTGGAACAAACATCACACATTTTTCGAAGAACCCAACGGCCAGTGGATCCATTTTGCACAATCGCGCGCCAATGTGAAAACACAAGACTGTCCGCGACGGACATCGAAACCGGGTCCCCTCACTCCGGAGTAAGTCGCTCTCCCAACTGAGCTACGGGGACAGAATGTCTAACTGCAGATTTGTCGTCTTGACACATGTTTTCACCTCAGTAGTACGTCACATATCTAAAGGTTAAATATTTTGAGTAAATCTTACCTGATAGGATATCTAAATTTTGATCTAGCATTAATGGAATAACCTGATCACAGGATTTTTTGACAATTACGCAGTTAGAGGCAATATCGGTTTCGAGTTTCAATCAGAATCATACCGCGGCCAGTAAAAATTACACACATGTAGGTATGCGGAATCATAGCCGTGAAAATAAAAAAAAATGATAATAATGTTTTAATTTTTTTCCTTTATCTCCAAGAAAACTTAAATTTGCATTAAGAAATTACTTTTGAAGATATACATAAATGCTACACTAAGGAATTACGGGCGAGTTGTAATCATTAAAACTTTTTAAGAATTGCAGATAATGAGCACGTTTTTTTTTGCTCTTCTTCACTAAATTTCCCGTTCTTCGAGTTGTGTGACAGCGCTCCGACTCGAGCGATGCAAATTTAGTCGAAAACCCATTTCCTAGATTATTTATTTAATTATTTATTCATTTATTTATTTATTTATTCATTTATTTATTTATTTATTTTTATTAATTCATGTATTTTTTGAAGAAGGAGTACGTTTTATTTTGCCATATACTTTCGGGTGAATCTTTTCTTTTTAGCTCTCTCCGTCCCCCTTCTCCTAGCACAAGGCGTCACAGAACGGACCGACATTGTAAGAAAACGCTGGCGACAGCCATCGGCGAGCTGGCTTTGTAGTATGTTTTATTGTTGCAATAGAAGTGTCCACCGTGTCTAGAATCCACAATGCGTGTTGGGCAGACCGGAGACTTGTTGGAGCCGGGGCTAACAGTTTAATTGGGTAGAGAATTTACGGCCGGGAGTAGAATCACGCGGCAAACGTAACGAGGGGTTCTCAGACTTTCACAGGAACGGGTAGGAATTTTGGCCCCCTAACAAATGGAAGAACAAAATGTTAATTCTCTGACCAGTAAGATTTACACTGGGTAATTTAATTCAGGAAGGCTTGCGTTTGCCAGCTAGTGATTGGATGATGGGATGTTTGAGGTAGTGTGGGTCTTCTTGGGGGTCGTCGACAGATTTTTACAAGGGAAGAGAAGAACTTGGTCACTTCACGTTTAGTTTTTACACGAGTCACTTAACGTTTACAGTTTTTGCACAAAACTTTACTTTGGCTGGTTTCGCGGCGTGCATCGCGTGCACTATCCTCCATGACTATCACCGTAAGCTGCAGACAAATTATCTAAGCTGCGGATGGGAGATCGCAACCGAGGTTTCCGGATGAACGGACCCCCTAAGGACCATTAGGGCCCATACGACGGTCGACAAATGCGGATGGAAGTTAATAACCACCGGACGAGAATTCTCTCGGATCCGGAGTGGTCAGCAGCGCGATATCTAGGCCAGATTCGGATGTTAAGGTAGGAAATCCATCCTATTCTTTCTTTGGTGTCCCCTCATAAAATCTTTATCGGATCAGTCCACACATAGAGTTAATATTTTTATAGGCAAATAGTTAGTTGAGTACAGGTTCCTGTCAAAGAGTCGTAAATCATTTTTGCTAATATCATGAGCCTATATTTATTATTATGCCAAATCATAAGCAATAAATTGTTTTTGTTGTTAATTTTGTCTCAGTTCTATGATAAGTGTGTCGTTAAAAACAATATGTGTGCTCAACCCTAGATTATTTGGAAAATATATATAACTTTTGGAACCGGAACTTAGCAAATCTGCTCATTTATGCTTTTTATTTTAAATCTAGACGTTCACAAAAATATTGCGGCACACAGCGGACCCTTTGACTCCCAAAGGAAAATCTGCTGCGTGAAACACAACGCCCCGTCAGTGGATCCTGAAGCTGCGTCAGCCCTAAATCAGGGAATCGCAGAATCACAATCCACTCGACACCCCCTTGGCTCCCAATATTACGCCGGGTGAACCCAATTAGGAACCCGAGCGATAATAGTTGAAGACCTGGTAGAAAATCTTAGAGTAGGGTCTCTCACCTAATGATGTGTTTTTTTTTCTTTCTTTCTTTCGCTTTGTTATTGTTCTAACCGAAAATACTGCCTCGTGTATAAGGGGATCCGAAAATTATGAACGCTTTTAAATTGCTCTTCATAGACAGTTGGATTTTTTGAATTCTACTATGACTTTTACCCTGAATTTCAAAACAATTCTGTAAGTTTTGTTTTTCAGTGTTAGGTGTGGTCGTTGTTCCAACAATCCACAAAAGGATCACTAACCCAGAAATTTCTTTAACTGTCGTCTGATAGATAATAGACATAAAATATTCGAGAAAATCCTTCCAAGTCCTTACAAAAATTGAGCATGGTGCTTTTTAAACTAAAGTTTGATGAGTTTGATAAATCAGAGAAGGAAACTACGATACGGTTTCGTTCTCATTCTCTAATCTGAGCTATAAATGAGCATTAATTTCTCCTTAAAGGCGTCGAATTTACTGCACAAATTCTGGAGCGTAAAGCTGTGTACGTTCTTCAGTTTCAAACCCAAATTATAATAAATTATATCTAAAAAACTTCACAGCGAAGAGCCAAGGTTTGGAATTAATCACCAATCCAAACTCGGATTATTTTAACAAGTTTTAAGAAGGAAAAGAAAGACATCTGGTAAAAAAAAAGTTGCGCACCGACAAAGATTTTGCATTGACCGGCGCTTGATGAAAACTGCTCTTGCGGCCTTTTTTAGCACGCATTTTGCAAAAAAAAACCATCGTGCTTATGTTATCGGTTTGTCCGTCCGTTTGTAGATACAATATCTCTGCAACTCATAGTCCAATTTGAAAAATTCTTTTTGTATTAGGAAGCTTGGAATGTGCGAATGATGACCTTTTATTTTGATTTTTTTACGATGCACAATTTTGCCGCTAGAGGGCGTAAGTGCAGAGGATATCGAATTCAAATTACAATTTATTCCATACATTTGCTTCTAATAATCCTATTCAAAAATTATTTTGCATTCCGATTCTACTCATGGCAAAGATATTTTTAGGTAGAGTCACTTTTTCAAGTTACGCCTATATTCTCCGCTAGGGGGCGTAAAAGTAAACTGCGTTCCCCCGATACCTCTGCTTCTAAAACACAGATTTGAAAAATTCTTTCTGCAGCGGATACATCTCCGGATGGGAAATCTTGCGCATATAATTTCTAATTTTTTTGGTATAAAATGGTTTGGCCACCAGGGGGCGTAACTGTTAATTTCTGTTTCTGATGTATTTGCAGTAAAATCTGAGCTTCTATAATCTTGATTGAGAAATTATTTCATGGACCGATACTACTCACATTGACATACCTTTTCGGAATATTTCCTTCTTAAATAATACATAGTTTCTCCGCCAGGAGGCGTAGATGTATATCTTATTTTTGTCAATATCTCTGCTTCTAATGGTCCAATTTGAAAATTTTCTTCTTTGTTGGATAGAGTTTCCGATGCGACATGTTTTTTTATATAATTTCAAAATTTTCAAGTAATTCATTGACTTTCCGCTGGGGAGAGTAAAGGCAAATTGCGCTTTCCCCAATATCTCTGCTTCTAAAACTCCGATTTGAAAAATTCTTCCTGCACCGAATACAGCTCCCGGTGGGAAATGTTTTTATTGTAATTTCTTATTTTTTATAAAATATGGTTTGGTCACAGAGGGCGTAAGCGTTAATTTTTGGTTCATAGGTATTTCCATCAAAATCTGAGCTTCTAAAATCTCGATTGAGAAAATTTTTTCGTAGACCGATACCGCTCATGTCGATAAACATTTAAGAACATTTTCTTCTTAAAATCATGCATGGTTTCTCCGCCAGAGGGCGTAGATGTATATCCTATTTCTGTCAATATCTCTCTGCTTCTAAGAGTCAGATTTGAAAAAAAAATTCTTTCTTAGATAGCGGTTCCAGTGTAAAATGCTCTCATATAATTTCAAATTTCTGAAGTAATACATAGAGTTAACTCTATAATTTCTGCTTGGGGGCGTTAAGGTAAACTGCGTTTTCCCCGATATCTCTGCTTCTGAAATTCCCATAAAAACTTCTTTCTGCACCGGATACAGCTGCGTATAGGAAATGCTTTGCCTATAATTTCTAATATTTGATAAAGAATGGTTTAGCCACCAGGGGGCGTAAGTGTTCATTTCTGCGTCTGATGTATTTGTAGCAAATCTGAGCTCCTGAAAACTTGATTGAAAAAATTCTTTCGTTGACCGATACCGCTCACATCGAAAGATCTTTTGAGAATACTTCCTTCTTAAAATAATGCATGGTTTTTCCGCCAGGGGGCGTAAACGCATATTCTATTTTTGTCGATATCTCTGCTTCTAAGAGTTTGATTTGAAATTTCTTTACTTGTTGGAGAGCATTTCCGAGGAAAATACTTCTCATATATTTTCAAACTTTTCTTAACGAACAAGTCTGCCACTAGAGAACGTCAGTTCACGTTTCCGTTTACAGCAATATCTGCGGGACTAAAAACCCGATTAAAAAACTTCTTTCTTCGGTCAGATACTATTAACTATGCAAACTGTGTGTGTATTTTCTTTCCAAAATTGTGCACAAGTTCGCCTCTAGGGGCATACGCTTATTCCGTTTTCGTCAATATCACTGCTTTTTTGTGTGCGATTTAAAAAATTCTATCAACATCGGATGTCATTTATCTTGTAGAACACTTAAGGCTAGTATATGAAGAATTTTGTAGTTCATAGTTCTGTCGGTAGGTGGTGTTTCGGCAGTTTACAACTGTATCGCCGCTTCTAAAAACGCTATTGAGAAATTTCTTCTTCACTGTATGCAATTCGCTAAAGATTTCTCACTAGCTGCGTAAAAGTCAAACGCTTTTTCCATGAAGAATAATTTTCGCCTATTTTCAACTTTTCTGCTATGCAAAATCCTTCCGCTAGCAGCCGCAAACTTATATCATGTTTTCTTTTTAATATTTCTTCTTTTAACTGTTCGATTTGAAAATCTGTTTGTCTCTGGTACCTTCTTTGTAGTATGAGAAACATTTTGCTCGCCATTTGTTAATTTTCGTAACATGCATTTTAGCCGCTGGTGGAACTAAGTAGAAGTTTCTATTTCTGGATGTTTTATCGATTGTTGGAACCAGTTGATTATTTTGCAAACCGATTCCATTGATTTTGAATACCTTTGATAAATTTAATTCGCGTCAGAACGGATTCAAAAGACGTGCTTATTACATCCGAAAATTTGGTGCCATCTTTTTTGTTGTAGTTTTCATTAAGCACCGGCCAATGCAAAAACTTTAGCTTTAGGGCGGACGCTTCTGTGCAAATACATAAGTGTGTTGCTGAGTGAATTCGGCAGTTTCGGTTCAAAAGCCGTTAAAACTGGGAAAACCCCCATTCCAGTATTTTTTTAATTAATTTTTGTGCAGAATACCTTCCCGAAAAGAAGCCACTGAGTTTTTTCAAAAGTTCTTGAAAGATTAGAAATGCGAGTCTTTTAATTTATAATTTGTTTATTCCTTATAGATAAAACTGTTGAAATAATACCACCGCTGCGTGTTACAAAAAAGTTATATTACTGCCAAATGAGGGATTCGTTTAGTCCTTATTGGCAGTAGATTGTGCATTTTGTTCATTACGGAATGAACGACCAGAAAACAGTCGTTCATTCCGGAATGCACAATGTATGGACCTAGTAGAGTAGCGATGCTGATGGAATATAGCAAGCAACACTTTGCATTCACTGCAGTTTGTTTGTCTTGCAGTTTGACGACAGGCATTAGCACTTAAACCTACGAGGAGCCTCTCGCCGCCCCAATGGCGCAGTGGTCTCAGCGCTGGTTTCTGACCTTTCGTTCGAGTAGGCCCGGGTTTGAGTCCCGGGTTTGAGTCCCGGATGAGGCATGGGGGTATGCTTGTCTTAGAGCACTGACACTCTCTTTCTCTGTCTGTCTTCCCCTGAACCAGTCGCTCCCAAATTTTGGACGGGAGACTGCTTATAGTACTTAGATTTGTTCACGGTGCTCGTTAAAGCCCACCCCCGGAAAAAAAGATGAGAATCCATCTCTAATTCAGGGCCACTGGTTACAGAGAAGGGAGAAAACCAGAGCCGGAAGGACTAATACAACAGCAATGTCTTGCTTGATTCGAATGCAGACCAGAGGTACGAAAAGTGAGACACATTCGCCCTGGGTGACCTCCTTCGTCCCCGTAGCGGGTCCAAAGGTGCAGTAATAAGCGTTGACGCAATGCCTTAAATTTACAAGAAAACAAATCCCCGGCAAATCATATAATCGAAATTTTAATGCATTCTCTGCAAAATTCGCAAAACATCGACCGCAGGCGTCGCAAAACTAGTTGACCGACTGGGACCATGCGAGCACAGTCAGGATGGAATGACGAAATGAATAGCCGCTTTTCTCCTTCGTTCGGTTCGATGTGCTGCGCATTTTGACGAACAGTTACACCATGCATCACTGCAGTTGTGCAGGGAAGGTTAAGCAATCACTCTCTGCAGTTTTAAGTCAGATATTTCACTTCCTATAAAAAATATTATACATTCTTTGCCAGATAAAACGAAACTACTCGAGAAAGTCGTTTGATCTTGATGCAACTCCGTACGTAAATACTTCAAGGCCGAATATGGAAATGATTAAAAAATAACGACCAATGACAAAAGAGTGGCTCGCAACAGCGCATGGGAACTGCGCATCGAGGAGGGTATATCAAAAACAAAACTCGCACGCAGGGATAATTGTGACAACGGAATGTGGTTGCATTAACATCCACGGACTGTGAGGATGTCTCGACGTCGTATCGGTGCATAATATCAGCAGTGAAGTGAGATTGAGAGAGAACGTATAGTTCTGCTGAGAGAGGACGTATAATGGGCTGAGAGAGGACGTATACCAAGTCGCCTTATCGCCCGGTATTTGCGTCAGAGCGATGCGGCAATCGGACGATGTTAGTGCCAATGGGTCGAGGAGCGCACAACCAAGATGCACGCGAGCAGTGGACGGCCGAGGGCAACGACAGAATGCGAGGCTCGAGAGATTGTTAGAGTCACCCGAACAGAACCGAATTTGTTGCTCTCAAATATCTGTGGCCACGTTCCGTCGTGTACAGGTACGGAAGTGGCCATCCGGACCGTTGCCTGATGATTTGCGGCACGGAGTGGTGTCAGGCTTGTTTAATACAGGACAGTGCCCTGTGGCGTCGTGTTGTCTACAGTGACGAGTCACGGTTTGCATGACGCCGATGACTAGCGCATACGTGTCTGGAGGCGAACGGCCAGCGCACGGATTCTGCCATTACTGTGGAACAGTACACGGCTCGCACGCCGGGAGTAACTGTCTGGGGAGCCATTACCAATGATAGCCGGACACCCTTGGCAGTCCTCCGTACCACAAACAGGCCTCAACGGTACGTGGACGACGTTTTGCGACCTGATGTGTTACCGTTTCTGTCGCAGCATCACCGAGCAATATTTCAACAGGATAACGTCCGGCCACACACCCCACGGTTCTTCCAGGCCTGCCTACGTAATGTCGATACCCTTCGACGGCCAGCCCATCCGCCCGACCTCCCAGCGATCGAACTTATTTGGAACATGATCCTACGCCACCTACGCCCATCCCAGAATGTCGGCGAACTGGCCCCAAATTGGACGTCATCTGGCATCCTATAGCTCAGGACAGTATCCGTGAACTGTGTGTGTCTATGCCACGCCGGGTAATCGCTTTGTATCGAGCCAGAGGTGGCGCTACAGCGTAGTGACTTGTTCCACTCGTGTAGCTGTTTTATCCGAATAAATGGCCCAATTGCTCTGGAATTGCCAACATTTCCTTTCCTATATACAGTATGTGCATTGCACATACCATACCAATTTTGATCTCGCTTGAATGATTCCTTCTGGGTGATTCTTTATTTTTGTTTATTCTTTTTTTTGCAAGGAATGTATTTAATGATAAATTAGAAAAAAGAGAAGAAAAAAATAAAGCAGAGATTGCGATACGGAAGTAATATTCATTTTGCTTTTATTTACTCTTAGAAAAATAATTACTTTTCAAAACTCATTCAGTGCTCTTTCCCCAAATACGTACTGACACTATGAGTAACACACATTTCTTAGGAACACATTTTCCAAAATTGAAATTTATCAAAACCCAACTTTGTAGTTCTTTAATACGCGCACATATGGATGTATTCGGGGTGAGATTGAGTTTGTGGTTAACACCCTCCGCTGAAGACCGAAACGAAAATTCCAAGATTTGTATCCAAGTGCCGCGAAACGTCGGCAGTGCTTCGGAAGTCATGTTAAGCAGATGGTCACGGGATAGAGGCTTACCGTTACAAACACGTAAGGCCAACTCGCCTGGGCATCGCCCTGGGTCGTTTTGTCCATTATTCAGTATTAGGGAGTTCGTGATCGGGAGTTAACCAGCTATTAGAAACGTTTATGTTTTTGAGCAACGAGCATGAAATCCTTTGATACACCTCAGCTGATAATTCAAGCGATACGTCTGACCAACAAAGGATATATATGAGAGTATTGTGGAGTACGATATGTCTGCAATTTATAGTTTACTTACTTTATTTTCAAATAGATCTGAACACATTAGAAATTTTTAGTGAAATGTTTATATAATGGGATACCGATCCGTGGACACGTTTCTAAATACAAGTACATCTGTCGAGCCTCTAGTTACCTCCTCGCCTGTGGTAAGAAATTTTTTTCAACATTATTTAATTAGTTTTCCGGTATCTCAAATTCTGTATGGGAAATACTTATCTAGATCTCGTTACTCTTCTTTCTTTTCCTTAGACAGATCAGACAGAAATATGCACCAACTAATTGCTAACGTTCTTTTTTTTGTTGTGTGCAATTGCGTGTTTAACTATTTTGTCAAAGAACAGAATAATTCTGTTCATAAATTTACATTTGAAAACAGTTTAATGTAAGAATACTGCTGGCTTTACTGTAAAATAAATCAGCCCTTTCCTTGATTTATGCTGAAAATTTGATTGGTGATTGTTAAATTACTGACTCTTTCAGTTAGTTACCCATTAAATTTCCCTGCACCCGCTATTCATGACGATAGAGATTCTAACGCAATGCAATATTTGGACTACACTGTATCTTTCATGAGTCTGAATTGTATGCGTGTTTTTCCCCCAGTTCAAGTTTCTTCTATATTTTGCTTTATTTCCCATGTATAGCAATGTTTCTGAACAGTGACATTTGACTGACGACGTCGTTGTTCATTAGCGTCTGTTCAAAATCAGTACGAACGTTACATCAGCTTGCCAAGGGGAATAATTATTCCTCTGAGGCCCTTGATGAATGGCCGCAAATTTTATTCTAGATGAAAATGAATTCAATTTGAGTCTTCAGCAGCCAGAAGACTTGAGAACATCTTTCCGTAGTTTTGGAATCCAGTTAATCTGTCAGTGGAAGTTCACCAGCTAACGTTCTACAGCGTATATGGTTTATAAGTGTTTGTTTTACAAATAATTTGTTATGGATCACTTTTTCATTTACAAAACGCACTTCTGGAAATCAGCAGAAAGTGCAGTTATTTCATGCTGTACGAGGGAAGATGTCTCAGCCATGACCATTGGCGCTTATTTCCAAGGAATGTGTGTCAAGGAGTAGAGAGTTGTTAGTACCTACCTTCTTCTCCATATGTACAATCTCTGAAAAAAAAGCGATAATAATCTGCGTTGTGATATCCGTGCTTGGCTAAACCGCAAAACTACTGCATTTTAATGTCATTTAAAATCGTGATAGCACGTTTTCTTTATTCTTAAATATTAAAAAAATTTCCAAAAATTAATCTTATCTTGTGAATGAAAAAGTGATAAATTTAAGATTCCAATAAATTATCTAAAAGAATTGAGCTTTTGCAAAATTTGGGCATAGTTTCATTCACTTTATGTCTTCACTCACCGCCTTATAAGCCGCCATTGAAAGTTTCAAATTTGCTTCTGAGATATAGTTAATTACTTACGTTGAAATATACCTCTGAGATATAGTTAATCATTTACCTCTGAGATATAGTTAATCATTTATCTCTGAGATATAGTTAATCATTTACCTCTGAGATATAGTTTAAAATATGCCTCTGAGATATAGTTAATTATTTATGTTTAAATATACCTCTGATATATGGTTAATTATGTTTAAACATGCCTCTAAGATAGTTTCAAATATGCCTTTGAGATATAGTCAATTACTTATGTTGAAATATGCTTCTGAGTTATAGTTAATTATGTTGAAATATGCAACTACGGTAGATTGATAACGCATGTATGCATTTAGTACTCTATGGAAAACAAGTGGTCACTCCCGAAATTTAAAATATGTAAAAGGATAATTAATAACTCGAAAGCTACTAAAGAAGGGGCGAACGTAAAAAACGAAAGAGCAGCACTCTGCTGTAAATTCGACTACTGCTACAGCCGTGTATTGTGCCAATGAAGTACTATATCTAGATGTTTCATTATTATTAAAAAGCAATTACTTCTCATTGCCGGTTTCCCTTTCTGAAAGAAAAATAAATGTTGTATTTTGTAATTTTAGAATAGTTCCACCGATTTTCATTCAACTACTTGAATGATGGACGCTTTAAATATTTCCAAAGCAAAGCACTGTGCTATGTAAATTAAAAGCGAAGAAAAGAACTTTTACTTTAGAGAAGCGAATGACTTTTACTGGCTGTTTCTTTAACAAAAGGGATTTAATTAATGAGAAATGTTTTCTTATTTGAAAATTACATTTTACCCACCTCTATTAGCAGAGAAAACGGTAGGTTATTTTTCTTTTTTGCTTATAAAAATCCTTCAGCGAAAAAGTGAAAAATAGGTAGAAACGAGCAGATGACACTAAATATGGAAGAAGACTATTACAAATATATGATAACTCTAAGAGTTAAATAGAATTCTGAAACGTGAAACTAATGAAGTTACCAAGGAACAATTCTCGTGTTTACTCAGCTTTAATTGGAGATTCTTTAGTCACTCGAACCTTGCCGAGATAGCTAACATAAGTAATTTACATCATTTCCATTACTTTTAATGATTTTATATGGGTATTGTTTAACTTAAAATTTCTACATCAATGCAAATGCTCGGGCCTTCCATAAAATATGTGGAAATATTTCCATTTGAAGTTAATTAAAGCTTACTGTTCTCAACAAAACTGAACGCTGAGAATGCACCAAAAGACGTTAACATCGTCTGCTTAGCAGCAACCCACGTATTTGAGAGGAAAATGTAATGAGCTTTTAAACTGTGGAATGAATCATTAGTGCCTAAGTTGGAAAAAGTTGCTAACCTCCGTAACGTTTTTGAAAAAGGCGGAAAGCAGAACAGGAGTAATTATTCCACCCAACAGCGCACTAGGACGAACTTCAGGATGCAGTCCAGCATCCTAATGATACCATGTCACGTGATGAAGCCATTGAACTGTTGCCACCTGGAAAATTCGAATTCGCTTAATGGATGTCTGAGATGCGTGAGTAAGACCGTTAGGTACGACGGGCGCACGAGTCCAGCTCATATTCTGGTTCTGCAAAACTGGCACGCCAAGGGAAAGCGCTACTTAGCTAACGCGCGAAACATTAGACTATTCATAAATTGGTAACTTTTTTTATTTATTAATTTTGTCTGAAAGTCCTGTTCAGTAGCAGACTGGTTGGTACTCATAATTTTGTTGATCAAAAGAGGTCCGAACAGTATTGGAAAAACTTTAGAGATTTTCAATACATTTCTTTCTTTTTTCATTTTTCTAATAAACCTACGAACACACCTCTGCTAATGCTCATCACATCGATATTTACGCATCATACATTGCACACAAAGATGATATCTGAACAGCAAGAATCCCCTTTACCAAACAAGCACATGCGATTAAAACACTTCTCTTCAGTTACAGTTAACGGTATTTTCTTGCCGTATTTTCAGATTTTAACCAGTCTAATTAATGGATGTTCAAAGTGTCTACAAAACGTGATGCTTAAACTACAAAGAAACAAATGTTGTTATAAGCAGTTACCCAAATTTACCCAGTTGTTTTGGGGACTTCGGCACAGATTATTGCAAATCAGGATAGCAGTGTTACAGTAGTGGAATTAAGGATTTCTATAGCTTGTTTCCAGACACTTGAGGGATATATGAGTCTGATGGTATTATTTAATGGTCGTGGGGTGAAGCGATGGTCTAAGCGCTGGCTTCTGACCATTCGTCCGAGATGGATCCGGGTTCGAATCCCTGTGAGGAATGGGTGTTGTTGTTGTCTTACGGCACTGGCTGTTTCTCTTCCCTGGAATCAGTGGCCTTAAATCTGGGACGGGCTCTTAGCCCATGGTTTGCTCACGGTCATTGTTAAACCCCCAAACAAACAAAAGTAGCCAAATTGATTTGTCTTTCCTTTCAATGGAAAGACAAATTTCAGTTAAATTCACATTTCATGTAAATGTTTATAAAGTAATTAATAAGGATGCAAATGAACGAAAAACAGCACATTATAGAAAAAAACGTCGTAGTGAGATCCTTGCCCTTGCTTAGTAGTTCTACAACACGAATGCATTGCGTAACTTTAAGTTCCACGCAATCTTCAAATTGTGCAGAAGTCAGGAGGCTTAGATGTGGATTCAAAATTGTCTTCATGTGTGAAAATGTTTCCTCTCTCTCTCCCTCTGTCTGTCTTCTGTCTCTCTCTCTCTCTCTCTCTCTCTCTCACACACACACACACACACACACACACACACACACACACACACTCAGGTACATGCGGATTAATAGGCCGAAAGATATGCAAATGCAACTTTCTTCAAGGAAATGAATTTTTTGTAGAGATGACCGGCAATGCAGGATAGCAGATTATCCACAGTATCTGGGTAATATCCCATGAGTTTTCAGCAGCTCTTCGAATTTCATTCTCCATGACACGGACGCCTTGAATTCAACATGCTGAATTTCAAAATCAGCAGCACTCAACTATTCAAAACGAATTGTGTCAAAATTTGTGTTGCGAAACTACACGGATGAACCATTACATTAGGACCACATTCAGCCTAGAGAAATGAGCGCGCCTGGAGACCGAACGGTGGCGCAGATGAAGTTCCTAGAGCAGTATATGTATACAACCCGAGGACCGGCTTTCGGTTAGTACAGTGTTCGGAGTCAAAATGGGAAAAGCTGCGGATTTATCGGAGTTTGGTAAAGGACAAATTGTGATGGCACGATGCTTCGGAACTACGATCTCGGAAACGGTGTGACTTGTGGGTTATTTACGTGCCCCTGTAGTGAGTGCGTATCAAAAAAGTAGTGCACAGATGGCCAAACGACGAACCGTTATCCAGCTGTGTGTCGTCCGCAGCTCATTGATGCCAGAGAGGTGAGGAGAATGTCGCGCATTGTTCACAGCCATCGCAGGGCCACAGTGCGACAAATCACCCGCAGATACAACAGTAGTGATCAGGGCAATGAGCGACAGCACACAGTTCATCGCAGCCTTCTGCGCACGGGCCTTGTAACGTATACTCTAGATTCAGTTTCCTTTTGATTTTACTATGTCTTGTTATTTCATTTTCCTATGCAAATTATCTTCTCACTTAACGAGATGTTATTTATCCCGCTGAATTATATGTGGCAACGAGTGTAAGTCATGACGTGGTGGTATGCAGTATGTATAGGCGCGTTCAACTATACCAAGCAGCTTCGTTTTATTTGTGATAGGTTCTTCCATTATTATTGTTATCTACGATAGTACGAAAGTTCTGAATATCAGTAGTTGTGTTTTGTTGGAGTGTGTTTGAGTAATACCTGGAGTTCCCCCATAAAAGGTTAAAAGTGAGTACGTTTTCTTAGTTCATTTTATTGTCAGACCTCTGTCTGGCCGTTAAGTCTATTTCCTTAAGTGTCTACGTTAAGTCCAGGGTATATTGTGTTTACCGCTCTAATAAGGAGCCTTCAAGGCACTAATGTACTAAAACCGAAGTTATAGTACTGATACTCAAGATAATGAGGAACGCTGAGTGAAAAGAAGTTCCATATTCAATGAACTTCTTGCACGTGCATGTCTTACCTAAACAAACTCTAGCACTTTGAAGATTAGGCACACTTTAGCTACGTCAAGTAACCTTCCAATAACCCTAACGTGACTTAACGTAAGCTTCCCTGCACTACACGTCCAGCGGAGAGCTTTATTCATTATAGCCTGAGTAGCCAAAGACCCAGCCGGGTCCCCATGCTGACGGCGCATCATCGCCAACAACGCGTGAAATGGGCCAAAGATTATCAAGACTGCACCGTGGATGATTAAAAGAAAGTGGTCTGGTCTCACGAATGAAGATTATTGGTGCATCACGCAAACGTTCGAGCGCGGATATGCTGATTACCAACGGAGGCTATGGCACCTGGATGCACCGTTGGGCGGAAACAGGCCGGCGGCGGTGTCATGCTGTGGGAGATGTTTTCGTGTGACATTTCAGGCCCCATTATCCCAATAGCACAATCGCTGACAGCTGTCATGTATCTGATCATTGTTGCGGACCAAGTTCACCCATTCATGGCAACTGTGTTCCCTGCTGGTGATGGTCATTACCAACAGGATAATGCGCCATGCCACACTGCCAGAATCGTCAAGAAGTGGTTCGAGGAACATGCTGGTGACTTTCTGTCAATTCCCTGGTCTCCAAATTCACCTAAAATGAATCCAATCGAACATTTGTGGTTCGACTTAGAAAAGCGGGTTCGCGCTAAATCACCACCACCCCAAAATGTACGGGAACTGGAGGACCTGCTGTTGACATTATGGTACCAGATACCCCAGGATACCTATCGCTACCTCATCGAATCGATGATGCCTCGCCGAGTGGCCGCTGTTTTGCGGGCTAAAGGAGGTCCTATACAGCTTATTAGGTAGGTGGCCATAATGTAATGGCGCATCAGTGTACACTGAAGAGCAATTGAATTAGAGATACCTGTCTAGTAACATGCAACACCACCTTTCGCCCTGATGACGGCGGCGATTCGTCTCGGCATGAACTCGACAAGACACCTGAAGCGTTGGGAAGCCATGCGGATCTACGACCCCTGAACAAGCTTCCACAGTTCACGAAGATTTGATGGAGGGGGGTAAGAGCCTCGAACATCTCTCTCGGTGGCTTTCCAGATGGGCTCGATGGGATTGAGGTCAGGTGACCTAACTGGGCAAGGAAGCGAGGTCACGTCGGTGGAGTGTTCATCCAACCATTCGGATACAATTCGGGAGCAATGGCACGGTGCATTATCTTGTTGCAGCATGAGGTCTCCAGTGGGATGTTGAAGACGCACAAACGAGAGCAGATGGTCGTCCAGGATATCCCGGTAACGTTGACCTGTGAGTGACACGTACCAGGGGTCGTCACGTACCAGGGGTCGCATTTCAGTCCACGTAAAAAGTCCCCAGACGAGATTGCCACCCCCACCAGCTTGAAGAGTAACCTGCTGGCAAGAAGGAACTATCGCTTTATGTGGTTTGCGCCATACTCGTATCCTACCATCCGCATGTACCAACGTGACTCATTAGTCCAGGCAACATTTTTCGAAATGTCTAGGATCTAGTGGCGATGTTCTAGCGCCCATGCTAATATTTGCACCCTGTGATGTGCGGTCAGCAGCGGTACCCTCGTGGAACGATGGCTTCTGTATCCCATAGCGAGGAGATGGTTCTGGATGGTGTGGCTGCTTACACGTTTTTGTGCACCAGTGTCAAATTGCCGAGTGATTTCTTGCACTGTGGCCCGTCTATCCGCTGTTACAATGTGAGCTATCCGATGATAATCCCGCTCATCCACACGCTGTTGTCCACGGCAGTTGGCCCTTGCAGGGATGGTTTTACCAGATTCGATGTACTCACGTTGCACCCGTGACAAAGTGGGTCGTGAGAATCCCAGTGCCTGCACGACTTCCGAGATGGAGTGACCCATTCGTCGGGCCCCGACAATTTGCCCACTATCAAATGCGCTTAGATCTTCGTCTTACCTACGCTGCGTCCGACTCTTACTGATTCCCGTCGCATCACTCCTTATATTGTCGGATCGCTGCATACGTCATGTCGTTTCCGTTTACAGGACCGCCCACAGCGCCACATTTGCATAATGCCAGCTGTCTAATTCAATTGCTCTTCAGTGTATATCGACTCAGGCTTCGTGAGGAAATAAAACATTGGACCGTGGATTTGAAAATCTCGACATCGTTCTGTAAACTCTTCTGAGTGGCTTGATGTGTTTCCGCATTTGGTGTATGTTAGCAAGAAGGTAAGTTGACTGGTTTTTCGTTGGGAAAATACCTGTACGTCTCTATCGCGATATCGCAACAAGCATTCACTTTTGTTACAAATCCTTACCAGTATTCATAAAGATGAAGAACTGTTCGTGTTCTCCTTATAATTGCAAATTTTGGTCAATCAATCGTGCTGTAATATCGGTTAGAAAGAATGTGAGGTGAGAGGGCGCTCTGCCTCCCGTAACGTGCCTCTACACTTCACATTCAGCAGCGAAATGGTTAAACTAACCCATTTTATATGTGCAATAGGTTTGCTTAAAAAATATGATCGAAATTAGTAAGCATTGCCTGCGAAAAATGTTAGTTATTTAACATCAATTATTTTCTTTTATTTTCTTACGCTCTTTGCCTGGAAGTTGCCTTATGCAATTAAAAATCGCTCCTTGTGCCATCCATTGCCCGTGGGCCTTAAACTTCCGACCCCCGTTTTAAATCTCATTCTTGTTTTACATGAGTAGCTTCCGCGTTCTTCGAAAAACCAAAATATCACTTAAATCAATTAGAAGTCTTCAAAAATTTTGCAACTGAAAATAAAATATAATTGCTTGCTAGTAAATTACATAAATGCCGAAAAGTTTTCTTTAAATTGCTTTGAATAATGCATGAAGTTTGGACTGATGATTTCCCATTTAATCAAAATTTTACAAAAGTCGGCCTGATGATTGCATTTGTGAGTCTAGCTATGCAAAATTATTACTATAAACATCAGCGAATTTCTTCGCTTTCTTATTGTGGTACTTCAAGCGGTGAAAAAAACAGTCATTTAAAGAATGAAAAATTCAATGTCCATGAAGGTACAAGTTGAAACTTGTGTATTAGAGCGCCATGCGATGGAAGTTTTCCCTTTTCGACTGATTCTTGTCCTAGGTCTTTATACGGAATAGAAAGTACATACTTTTGGTGAAATCCTTCACAACGTTTATTTTTCTTCTTCATAATATCATTAAAGGACGGAGTAATACAAACACTGTAACTATTCATACAAGAATCGAATGATATAAAAATACCCGAAAACACCCGACCAACAAAAATAAGTAATTAACAAGGGAACTTTTGAAAAATGTATGGTAACTTTTAAGCTTAGTTTTCGACATTTTAGCTTTTTAGTGTTTCCGTTAATTGCGCAGAAAAAGTTTTTGACTTGAGATGTTTTTGTTCCAAATGACGTATTTATATTAAAATGTAGAATACATTTTTCCCCAGAAAAACCGGGTTTCTGATACACATACACTCACAGAGAATGAAATTTGCGCACCTAAAGGAAAACATGATGCAACCGTGAAACTTTGCAAATAGATAGAGTGCGTGCTGGTATACAGATGATCCACGTTTGGTGCGATTGCGCATGACCGCACACCCTGTAGTAGCGCTGCAAGCACGAGCCGGCAGCCTTAAAAAACCAGCGTGTAGTCGATGCCCCATGAAAGCGAAAAGCACCGGCCGACGCAAGCAAGAGTACAGAGTGACATGTAACGTACCTGCCCGAAGGACGCACACGACATAAAGACAGATAGGAATCAGAATAAAACGTCCGCGTAGCTCAATTGGTAGAGTGACTTATTCCGGAATGAGGGGATCCGGGTTCGAATCCCGGCGCGGATGAAAATGACGGAGAAATTTACTTCGTTATAATGGCGCCCGAACTATCCGGATGACCCGACCGTTCAAAATCTCGCATTGGTGTGATGTTCTTTCCACACCGCGAGATAGGAAAAATAAGTGAATCCTTTCTCCAGCACTTCGAAAAAAAAATAATAAGGGGGAGATGATGTAACGTACCAGGAGATGTGACGTACCTGCCCGAAGGACGCACACGACATAAAGGCAGATAGGAATCAGAATAAAACGTCCGCGTAGCTCAATTGGTAGAGTGACTTATTCCGGAGTGAGGGGATCCGGGTTCGAATCCTGGCGTGGACAGAAATGACGGATAAATTTACTTCGTTATAGACAAGAACGCCGAGTAGACGCCAGAGCTGTCAATTTACGCAACTTACGGACTTTGAGAGAAGCCTGATCATCGGGCTGAAAACCCCAGGGTGGTCGGTGCGCCGTATAGCCCTCCACGTGGTTCGTTCTGACCATACCGTCCAACTGTGTTGGGAACAGTGGACACGCGACGATGCTGCCATACGGCGGAGTGGCTTCGGACGGACCAAGAGAACCACCGGTAGAGGGGACCGACGGATCGTGCGCAATGCACGAACGGATTCCACAGGGACCCGGTCCACTATACAGGTAGATGTAGCGGCTCCTGTGTGCCAATGAACCATTTCCCGACGCTTCGCGGAAGCGAATCTGCGATCCCAGTGCCCTTTACGTGTGCTGCCATTAACACCAGAACATCGCCGGCTCCGTGGGCAATGGTGCCAGGCCAGAGCGACGTGGAACGCCACAGACTGGTGACGTGTGGTGTTTAGCGATGAGTGCCGCTTCGTTTTGGGGACAGATGATCATCGTGTTCGGGTGTAGAGGTCCCCGCGTCAACAGCACATACCCAACCTCGCTATAGAGCGCCATACCTCCCCGCCCCCGCCTCTGTAGGCATTATGGTCTTGGGGAGTCATTGCCTACGTTAGCCGATCAGCTCTAGTAGTGGTACGTGGATCATTGACGGGCCAGCGGTATGTGGATGAGATCCTACGGCCCCATGTGCTCCGATTTCTAGCCGGGATTCCAGGTGCACTATACCAGCAGGATAATGCCCGCCCGCACATGGCTCGGGTTGCCCAGGACTGCCTACGTCATGTCCAGACACTTCCATGGCCTGCCCGCTCCTCGGACATGTCCACTTTCGAGCATGTGTAGGGCCAGTTGAAACACCGGCTGCCGTCACGCCGCACTATCTGGGATCTGGAGCGCACCGTCCAACACGTGTGGTCCAGTCTGCCGCAGAACAACATCAGGCGTCTGCTGGCCTCCATGCCGGACCGTATTGCAGCATGTATCGCCACACGAGGCGGTGCGACGCGCTATTGAAGATTAATGGACTGAGTGCCACAGATCCCTCTGTAATTGTCCTGTAGCTCTGTTTTAGCCACCTTGTGTATCATTCAAATGTATCATTACGTCCGTAAAATTTCAGCTCAATCCGATGCTTCCTTCTTGGTTCGCAAATTTCATTGTGCGTTAGTGTATATAGGTAGACAACGCTTTTCGCTGATAGATCTTATTAATAGCTCTCATGTTTGCTTTTCATACTATGATGATATCGCTATTTTTTGGCAGCTAGTACTCATAAATTTCACTAATCCTGACAGCAAAAATTTTTCTTTTGCGACGGTGGAAATTTTTAATTCTAGGAGTTTCACTCATTATTATAAGTGGCAATAATGAACTCACCCAACGAATATCACGCGCGTCGGTCGAGTAGGAATTCATGCGTAATGCGAACTCCTCATCTCCCAACACGAACTCCTTGTAGAGAATGCAGTTTAATGCACATTGCGATTTTCTTTATAGGTCTAGACCAATTTTTTTTTTATTTTAAACTGAATCCTGTTTTCCAAATTATCAAAGAAAGTCATGACTTTGAACGAAAAAAAAAAAAAAAAAAATTAAGTACCTGATTTCTTGAAGGAAAAACAGTTGAAAGTTAAGGTTGTAGTAGGTTTTCAGCCAGTAAATTCCCCATTAAGTAAATTAAAGAACTGCAGGTAGAGCAACTAATCATTCCTTTTTCCACGGAGAAGTAATTATATTACAATAAACATAAATTCCCATTACTTTACATTTTACAGTTTGTATAAATTCACATAATTTTTTACAAGCAATAAATTAAAAAACTTCATTAAAACATTTTAGGGACCCCAGATTACACATTTTCGCGGTGATTTCGTCGAATTGACTCAAGTATATATACCGGAGTTGTACTATTGATCAGAAAAGCGTAACAGAGTAACATACAAAGAAAACAAAAAAAAAAAAAGGAATTTGACTAAATCAGATTTTAGCAACCAACAGATAGAATAGTATAACTTATCTTCCTTTACTGTACTTTCCGAAAAAACGTTTTAGCGTTTACACAAAAGAAAAAGAAACATGGCAAAAAAAGGAGCCAAATTATAAGGCCTGT
Organism: Macrothele yani; assembly: GCA_039090855.1. Classification (NCBI taxonomy): domain Eukaryota; kingdom Metazoa; phylum Arthropoda; class Arachnida; order Araneae; family Macrothelidae; genus Macrothele; species Macrothele yani. The sequence goes on along the minus strand of CM077025.1, from coordinate 159,232,300 downwards.
GTATAAAAAATCCGCTTTTGTTTCTAAACTCTTATCGCTGGATATTGCGATTTATGCTGGTAATTCACTGTAGTTCAACGCTGGTATTTTATGCAATATAGATCCACGGCGAGTTCTACCGTTGCCTCACAGCGTTCAGGTTTTCAAATACTGTATATCAGCCTTCACCAAAGTAATGGCCGGCTGGTGCAGAAGTCAGTGACATCCGGTGCTGTCACGTGGAGTGTTATTTATAATACATACTGTATGCCGATGGCAGATATTGTTAAGGTAAACTATGAATAGCTAAAACCATCCGTGCAGAAAAGAGCGTTAGCAGTGAAAGATGGAAATCGATAAAACACATATTCGGTAATATGTGTTTTAACACATATTTGATAGTATGAGTTTAAGAAAGTTGTAAATTTTAAGTAGGCTTGGAGAGATAACACATCGTCTATGGAGAAGCTTGTTTGTTGAAAGGCTGAAAGAACTTACTCAACTGGTTAAAAGATTCCGATCCAGCAACTGCAGCCTCGTAGAGAAGAAACATTTCGGTAACACATCAGGCCTCAATGAAAACATGCTGAAGGATATAGTGGAAGCAAATCAATGAACAATAATCGTCGCCCAAGTGGGATAGACTCATTCAATTACCCATCGTAGTCTTTGGTTAAACGAAAGGTACCCAAGTTAAAACTACATGATTCAACAATTTAACTAACTACTTCCTTCCTTTTGTTGGAAAGCTTTCATTAAAATGAGCCGTTTTCTGATAGCATCTATCTGAAATGAAAAGCCCATCCTTAGCGTCAACGTTAAGCGTACACAACAGTGCATTGGCGGAAATAGTTTTGAGGTCACACACACCAGAGATGGTCTACATTTACTGAGGATCATGTTGAGAGCTTGGTGCAGTATCAAAGTAACAATTCACTTTTAACTGCTGTTAAAAAGCAAACCCGTTAGTAGTGAAATCTACTGTAGTTAACTCGACCGTCTTAAGGCTGCCTGCCTTAGAGCCTAACCGTCCAAAATAAGTCAACCGAAAGGAAATTATGCTTCTCCAGGATAACTCTCGCTCCGTAAAGTAAGAACGAGAATCTTAAAAATCGATGCGCCGCTATCTGTATTGGTCAGAACCCGCCCAAGAGTACTTTTATTTATTCTCTGTGTTGCAGCAAGATCTAGATGACGAAACTTTTAAGCAAATCGAATTTACCATCACAAATGCCCCAGCTTGTTTATCGCAACCGAGGCTGCTAAATGTTTTCCAATAATTATAAAGGACTTCTTAGCAAATGGGAAAACACCAAGGTGAAAATCCTCCAAATACGTGGAGTCAGTAAATAAATAAATAAATCGTTCTTTCCACGTTCCAGAAACACATAGCAACCGAAAAATTGTTTTCGGCCGCCGCCGGGAAATTGAATCCACGGATCTCTCGATATCTAGCCAAGCGCGTTAACTTTACAACACGGTGGCCGACAATCCACTGTGCTATGTGTATTTTTAAGTCAGCTTCGGACATCACCATTAATTCCAGTGGTGCGTACAGTGTCGATTTAATATCATTTCTGGTTTTCGTATTCCTGGGGTATAACGAGAATAAAAACCAGGGTAAATTTCACGGCTGTTCACTGTCTGCATTATGAATTGTACGAACACTACGGGGTTTCTGCTAATCATTTATATGGAATTTGATGATTCCTTTCTGACTGACAAGGACGAAACCCTTGATTACATGAAAAAAAAACAGAGAAATGAATTTCAACTATCCAACATCTGTGGCTAACAGGTTTGCCTTGTATTTGTCTAAAATTATCAAATTTCAAATATTATGTGTTAACTAATGGATTGGGTTACTTTGATAATTTCCGAGTCTTCGATTTCTCAGTTATTAGAAAAACAGTCTTCCAAATTTAAAATACCTCCAATGACTACTAAAGCCAGGGCAGCAATTGCTCGGTGGACGTTAATGAATCCAATACTAGTGAAACACTAAAACTCACATGAGCTCCAATGACTTTAATAGAACACGAATTCAGTAACATAAGAACAAATAAAACTCATGAGATCTTTCAATGAGTTTTAGGAAACCCTAAAACTCATCTTCAGATGAAAAACAATTTTTAACCCTAAGTTCTGGTAATGATGGTATATATACACATATGCACAACCACGTCGGCGTCCAACGGGTGACGTACATAATCCTTCACCCGATTGGTTGAGAGGCTACTCATGTAGAAGCTTGACAGCCGTGAGGAAGTAACTATACATAAAGATTAAAAACCAAGTGGCTACGGGGGTGGGGTCCTACCCTGCTCTTATAACACATTTACAAGAAGCTGATGGTATTATATAATAGATCTAATCATCACAACAGAATATTCACAAAATAGTAATACTCCAGACATGAGAAATAAATACTTACATGTAATGCTTGGCTATTTTAAGCTTAAAATTATGCCAATCTAACAGAACAGCCAATTAATTCATTAACAGTATTCTTCAAAATCTCAAGTAAGAAACAAATTTGAAGTGCTGTCAATCATATTCTGTTTTTAATTATCCATCAGTTAAAACCAAATCTGCTTCCAAGAGCTTGGTAAGAGTTCTGGTAAATTGTCATTACAACTATTATATAATACCATCAGCTTCTTGTAAATGTGTTATAAGTACAGGGTGGGACCCCCACCCCCGTAGCCACTTAGTTTTTAATCTTTATGTATAGTTATTTCCTCACGGCTGTCAAACATCTACATGAGTAGCCTCTCAACCAATCGGGTGAAGGGCTATGTACGTCACCCGTTGGACACCGACGTGGTTGTGCATATGTGTATATATACCATGATTACCAGAACTTAGGGTTAAAAATTGTTTTTCATCTGAAGATGAGTTTTAGGAAACTTGAAAGATCTCATGAGTTTTATTTGTTCTTATACTGTATTACTGAATTCGTGTACTATTAAAATCATTGGAGCTCCAGTGAGTTTTAGTGTTTCACTAGTGTTGGATTCATTAATGTGCTCCGAGAGATTGCTGCCCTGGATTTAGAAGTCATTTATTATGCACATATTGTGTATTCGTCATTTTCTTGTAGGACTTCCGTCCACAGTGAGTAGAGTTTTAGGTCCCAGCCACCTACAGCGAGATGGCCTTTTGGGCAGGACACAGAAACGGAAGGAATGAGAGCAAGTCTAGCGACTTTGACAGAACAGTTTGTAGTGAGATTAGAGTACAGTAGATGGCGCCACCGTACAAGTACGATGCTGCACACAGAGGGGTAAGGGAATTTCATCAGGGGGGGGGGGGGGCATAGGAAAGGATACCCATTTAACCAGTGGGTCCAGCCTGGGGGCCGTCACTTAACGTGCGGCGTACATTGCTTTTAGGGGTGACCACACTCCCTAATGAAGTACTTTGGCTATTTAATTTTGACACTTTATTTTCAATCTGGTTTTGTATGAGGTTATTTTTGTCGAAATGAAATGTTTCTTACGAAATGTTTTGGGGTCCTTCTCTAACGTGCAATATTATACAGGCTTTCACAAATTCCATTATATTTTATCATGTATGTTTTGAGTTATCGTTATTTTTCTGTTTTTTCCTTAATTTGTGGGAGCCAGTGTTCTCGAAAATATGTTTCGAAGAAAAATCACGTTGGCTTAAAGCGGACTCTATAACTATTTTGTTTTCATTGTACAGGAAAGGCTAAACAATTTTTTTTCTTCTTAAACCTCAGATAAACGATAAGGTTGTTTTAGCCACACCTGCTCACCTGTTTTTAATTAGTGTTTTGATGGCTTTTAAACCTGTGACTGACCTCCTCAGGCATTGTGAATTGAGATGCTGCCGCAACGCGCATTGTTTCTGAGTTTGTAATGTTCTACAACAAACAATCACTTGGCTGCAGATATCTATTAAATGTCTATGTTATTCCAAAACGTCAGCATTACTTAAATGTAAATACTAGTCGTACTGAAACGTTCTGTAGCTTTCAGTCCTGCTCCGGGTAGCTTAAGAAAAACATTTAAAGCAAGCTTAGGCACTAAATACCAGAACGGCCAGAAAATTCGCCTACTTACTGTCTCAACTTTTTATTGATCTCAATAGATATTCCAGTCAGCATATCAAAAAAAGAATTCACTTTTTACTCAATCATCTGGTACTTCTACAGCGAGATACAACAGATTCTCAAAAATACTGAATACTTCTCAATTCTTTCATGAACTCGATCACAATTTAATGCTTCAACATCAACTAAACGCAGCATTCAACGGGAAATAATTATTCATTAACAAGTAGGTTAAATTCTCTTAACATCTATCTCCAAAGCAATAGAACGGTCTCACAATGTAGCAAACTTTTAACGAGAGCGAGGCTCCTAATGGGAGCGCGAATACATTCGTAAACATCATTCTTATCTGTGTGGTTAACATACATCATTCAATTTTTGACCTCAAGTTAGGTTGCCACAAAAACATTCAGCTAGAGAGGAAATGTTGCATTAAGTTCGGAAAAGGCTTAAGAAGAATAAACCAAACTTTATATAGATAATAGGAACTAAAAAGGAAGTTAAATTACTGTATACGTTACAAGTTCTGTAAGGATCTTCTTCTGAAATCAAGCGTTCAACTAAACTGGTTATCAGCAAATTTAACCTTTAGCAATCAATTTCTACAGCTCCTTTTTTGCTTTTTTTTTTTTTGTCGGCGCGATTTTTTTTATTTTATTTTTTGTTTGGAAGTTTAACGACCACCGTGAGCACCTCAATGGGCTATAAGCTGTCGCGCGCCCTTAATTTGGGGTTATTAGTTCCAGGGAAGGGGAGAGAGCCAGCGCCGTAAGAAAAGCACAACATCGATGCTTCACCGGGATTTGAACTCGGACTCATCTTGGATGAATGATCAGAAGCCAGCGCTTAGACCATTGGTGACCTTCCCCCACTTCTCGATTTTCTATTTTTATACAATTTATTATGTATTACATATAATATAATTCATATATGCTATATTTTGATAAACTAACACACACTAAAGGTTGACAGGACTTATTTGACATCATTGGCAGTTGCTAAATCACGTGCTGAATGTTGTTAAATTCACGTGTGTAGTGTGTAATTAAAGGTATCAATGATCTATTCGAAATCACTGAAAGTGTGTAAAACTAATTTTTATTAGGTGAGGGGTCACTAAATAATTTTTCACGGGGGTACACAATTTTGCGTTGCACAACTTTTCCACATGTACAAGGCAGAGATGGAAACGGGTCACTGGTCAGCGGGTCACGGGTCAACGGGTCAGCGGGTCACGGGTCAACGGGCCAACGGGTCGGGTCAATGGGTTCCTGATCCGATTCTGACCCGGTTTTAATCCCGTTTTATTTTTGAAAAGAGAAAAATATGTTCCAAAGAAAAATGGGCGTTGTGGAATTCTTTAGTCGATACTGGTGCCCAAGGAGTGAAAAACGATTTGCCATGCAAAAATAGTGTCGTCTTTTTCTTAAAGCAACACAGATTTCCACCGACCGACGTCAGACACACCGAAACCATATCGTAAAAATATACTTCCTTTGCGTTCTTTTACAGTGCGATTGCCCAAGGCAAAGGTACAGGCAAACGTCATTCGCCTGCTTCTCAGCCGACTCACTCTCTCCGAGCGAAGTTCACTGTATGACCAAGAGTTACTTTTCACATAGTATCTTTTACATTGACCATTTAGAGGTTTTCGATTGATGTGCTAACATCCCGTTCAAATGACATGTCATGTCGAAATTAACTCCTTATTTGTTAATATGGATGGATTTAATATTAAGGAGGTTGAGAAAGGCCTCGAGGCCAACAAATACGTGCTTGTTAAAAACCACAAGGGGAAGAGTGAATGCTGGAAATTGTTTCGTTTCATTAAGGAACCGGTGAATGATTCTGCTTGTTTAGTCTTGCTTGTTCAAAATGTGGAAAGTGTATAATCACAAAGAAAGATGTCGACGGTGTAATAAAAGATTATGGAACCGAAAATCTAACGGACCATATGAAAGTATGCGCACCTACATCAAAGCGTGGAAAGAGTGAACAATCTAAACACATATAAAATACATTTGTGTAATCGTAAATAATGATTCCCATTTTTAATATAGTCAGCCATTACTTCTGGATTATGCAAATTAGTGGCACTAAAAATGGCATTACAATTTAGCAAGTAACCAAATATTATTATTAAACAAGAAAGATGACACCGAATTTTCGGGTGTAATAAGCACGTCTTTTGAATCCGTTCTGACGCAAATTAAATTTATCAAAGCTATTCAAAGTCAATGGAGCCGGTATGGAAAACAATAGTATCTGACGGAAGAAAAGTTTTTCAATCAGGTTTTTAATCCCTCAGATATTGCTGTAAACGGAATCGTGAGCTTACGTCCTCTGGTTGCAGACTTGTGCGTTAAGAAAAACATGAATTTATATGAGAAACGTTTCGCACCGGAAACGCTCTCCAACACAGAAAGAATGTTTCAAATCGGACTCATAGAAAAAGAGATATCGACAAAAATAAGATGTGACTTTACGTCCCCTGGTGGGAAAACCATGCATTATTTTAGAAAGAAAGTATTCTCAAAAGAATTTTCCATATGAGCGGTATCGGTCCAAGAAAAAAAAATTAGTCGAGTTTTCAGGAGCCCAGATTTTGCTACAAATACATAAGAAGCAGAAATTAACACCTATGTCACCTGGTGGCCAAACTATTCTTTACAAAGCATTAGAAATTATGTGAAAAATATTTTCCATCAGGTCTTGTATGCGATACAGGAAGAATTTTTCAAATCGGAGTTTTAGAAGCAGAAATAACGCAGAAAACGCAATTTGCCTTTGTGCCCCCTAGCGGAAAGCCTATGAATTACTTGAAAATTTTGAATTTTTAGGAAAAACATTTCGCATCGGGAACACTATCCAACAAAGAAGGTATTTTCCAAATCGGATACCTAGAAGTAGAGATATTGACAAAAATAAGATATACATCTACGCCCCTGGCGTAGAAACCATGCATTATTTCAAGAAGAAAATGTTCCTAAAAGGTTTGTCGACATGAGTAGTATCGGTCAACAAATGACTTTTTTTCAATCGAGATTTTTGAAGCTCATATTTCGCTGCAAATACATCAGAAGCAGAAATTAAGGCTTATGTCACCTGGTGGCCAAACCATTTTTTACAAAAATTTGAAATTATGTGCAAAGGATTTCCCATCGGTAGCTGTATCCGGTGCAGAAAGAATTTTTCAAATCGGAGATTTAGAAGGAGATGTAGGAGGAAAAGCAATTTACCTTTACGCCCCCTAGCGGAAAGTCTATGAATAACTTGAAAATTTTCAAATAATAGGAAAAACATGTCACACTAGAAACACTATCCAACAAAGAAGGAATTTTTCAAATCCGACTCCTAGAAGTAGAGAAATTGACAAACATAAGATATACATCTACGCCCCCTGGCGTAGACACCATGCGTTATTTTAAGAAGAAAATATTTCTAAACGGTTTGTCGACATGAGTACTATCCGTCTACAAACGACGTTTTTCTCAATCGAGATTTTAGAAGCTCATATTTTGCTGCAAATACATCAGAAGCGGAAATTAAGATTTACGCCCCCTGGTGGCCAAACCAGTTTTTCAGAAAAATTATGAATTATGTGCAAAGGATTTCCCATCGGTAGCTGTATCCGGTGCAGAAAGAATTTTTCAAATCGGAGATTTAGAAGGAGATGTAGGAGGAAAAGCAATTTACCTTTACGCCCCCTAGCGGAAAGTCTATGAATTACTTGAAAATTTTCAAATAATAGGAAAAACATGTCACACTAGAAACACTATCCAACGAAGAAGGAATTTTTCAAATCCGACTCCTAGAAGTAGAGAAATTGACAAACATAAGATATACATCTACGCCCCCTGGCGTAGACACCATGCGTTATTTTAAGAAGAAAATATTTCTAAACGGTTTGTCGACATGAGTACTATCCGTCTACAAACGACGTTTTTTTCAATCGAGATTTTAGAAGCTCATATTTTGCTGCAAATACATCAGAAGCGGAAATTAAGGTTTACGCCCCCTGGTGGCCAAACCAGTTTTTCACAAAAATTATGAATTATGTGCAAACGATTTCCCATCTGGAGCTGTATCCGGTGCAGAAAGAATTTTTCAAATCGGAGTTTAGAAGCACAGATATAGGGGGAAACGTAATTTATCTCTACGCCCCCTAGCGGAAAGTCTATGAATTACTTGAAAATTTTGAAATTATATGAAAAACATGTCACACTGAAAACACTATCCAACAAAGAAGAAAATTTTCAAATCGGTCTTCTATACGTAGAGATCTTGACGGAAATAAGATATACATCTACGCCCCCTGGCGGATAAACTGCAAAATATTTTTAGAAGAAAATATTCCGAAAAGGTTTATCGATGTGAGTGGCATCAGTCCACAAAAGAATTTTTTCAATCGATATTTTAGAAGCTCAGATTTTATTGTAAATATATCAGAAGCAGAAATTAACACTTACGCCCGCTGGTGGCCAAAGTATCCTATACCAAAAATTCTAAATTATATGCAAAAGATTTTGCATCAGGAGGTGTAACCGCTGAAGAAAAAAATTTTCAAATTGGAGTTTTAGAAGAAGAGTTATCGGGAAAAATGTAATTTACCTTTACGCCCCTAGCGGGAAATTTATGCGTAATTTGAAAAGGTAACAATTTCTAAAATACTCTTCGACATAAATGGAATCGAAAGATAAAAGATTTTTTTCAATCGGATGTTTAGTAGCAAATATATGGATTAAAACGTATTTTTGAATTCGACATCATCTGCATTTACACCCTCTAGCGGCGAAATTATACACGGTAAAAAACAAAATGAAGGATCATTATTCGCATGTTTCAAGCTTACCAATGCAAAAAGAATTTTTCAAATCAGACTAATAGTTTCAGAGATATCGTGGGTACAGGCGGACGGACGGACATACCGATAACATAAGCACGATCTTTTTTTACAAAACACGTGCTAAAAAGGATTTCAGTTATTAAATATCAAGCAGTTATTGGGATGAATATACTGTATATATTACGTTTATATGTATATATATAAATTGAGTTTCGAATTTATACTGTAATTCAAAGCAGATTTGTCCGGGTCAGAAATTTTTGACCCGTTTCCAACTCTGGTACAAGCATTTGCATTTGCGATAGCATAAAGGCTAAAACCGCAGGAATCACAGAAATCTTAAGCCACGAGATCTTTTTTACATCATGGTTTAAGAAAGTATTTTTCCCTTCCCGCCTGATATTATCACATATTTGATTGACAGATATCACTCGGTCACTGTAAACTGTTTTTCTTAAGAACCTCCTATCACATTTAAGCACAATCTGAAAGATGCTAGACATAAAAAAATCTTTTTGCATGTTATGACAGGAATATCTCCGAAATTGTATTAATTTTAATACTAGGTCACCTAGAAAAGAGGCAGGGCTTTTGTATAATGGGGTTGTTTTTAAAGTTCGACAAGAACTCATGATTAAAAGCAGGAAACTAACATTACTTCCATTATTATTAAGCCACTCTTAAAGAACCTAAATTTGTTTACACTGATAAAAAAAATGCTATTTCTTAAATGTTTAATAAGTACTTTGATGCAAATAATTCTCCCCAGGCTCCTTTACTTATCTCGCAAATGCAATTTTCCTGTTAATTACAGTGGTTCCAATCAACCGAACTCGTTTTTCCTCTTCCCTGTTTGTGCCATTGAAATTTTCGGATAATTATAGATCCGTACTTTCCAGCAGTGAGTCTTGTAGGTTTGACGGCGTTTGCTTATCTGCCAGAATATATAATTAATCTCAGCCTGGCAAAGGGGTAAATTTGTATTTTTTTCTGATACGCGTCGCACCATTCCTTTTCTTTGCTCCGTTGCTTCTCCTTTGATTTTAAAAGGAAACTTATCTATCGTTATTTCGAAAGCTTACAGACTTCTAATATCCCAGTTTTTGCGACGACTTACATGAAAATTTCTGTTTCGTTCAAAAAAAGACATTATATACCGAAATCCTATTTCCCCATTTTCTCTATTCTTTCGCATACTATGATAAAATAATTAGACGTTCAAGAGGTTCTGAGTGTTCTGATACTTGAAAAGAGAGATTCGTACTAATAATGAGAGCTCTAGATGCCCGCCGATCAACGGGAAAGATGAATCAGTAACTCTACTAGCAATTTACCGAAAATGACAGAAGTTGACTTTTTGGAAAAGAAGAGCTATTTCTCGTGGGTATTGGGAATTTAAACTGCAGTTCGAAAATGATGTATGTCTCAGATAAGTTTGTTCAACACTGCCATTGGACTATCCTATTTCGCCCAGCTTTTTTCTTTCCTTTTGGGACCACCGTAACCAACTGAATGGGAACTAAGCATTGAGATGCTTATGGTGGTCCCAAAAGAAAAGAAAAACTTTACTGGAAACAGGATACTTACAACTGCTTCCAGTAGGTGCATTGTCTTATTTACTGAAAGCTTATATTCACTTTATTGACAAAAGTCACCGGACACCTAGAACACAAACACAACATAGCATTTATTGACATGCATTAGTACGGTGTCGATCCATCTTTGGCCTTAATGTATGTACCGACCCTTCGAGCCATGCTTTCGACAAGGTTTTGGATCACAGCGATAGGTATGCGCTTCCATTCAGTACGTAATGCCGCCTCTAATTGTTGCTTAGTAGTAGGCCTTGGTTCCAAACTTCTTATGCGGCGCTCTAATTCATCCTATAAGTGTTCTATGGGATTAAGATCAGGGCTCTGTGCTGGCCAGTCCACACACGATACGGAATTATCGTCAAACCACGCCGCAACAGTCCTTGCTTTATGGCTAGGTGTAATATCCTGCTGGTACCAACAAGGCTCGGTTCCATAGTATTGCCACAGAGTTGGTAGGGCATAATTGTCCAGAATATCGAGGTAGACGTGCTGGTTAACAGGTTTGCCCACGAAAACCAATGGGCCGGAACCATACCATGAAAAACACTCCCATACGAGTACACTGCCAGCTCCAAACTTGACCGTAGGAATAGTAAACTGTGGTGAATAGCGTTCTCCCGGCTGCCGCCATACCCACACACGGCCATCAGACTGATGGATCCTGTACCTGAATTCATCAGTCCATAGGACCCGTTTCCATTGATATACGGTGCACGACAAATTTTCTTTACACCATGCTAAACGACGAGTAGCATTCCGAGTAGAGATGAAAGATTTATGAGCAGCCGCACGACCACGGTAACCCATGGAATGAAGTTTTCTGCGAATGGTACGTGTGTGTACCGAGGTTACAGCATTTTTACTCACCTGTACACTGAAGTCTTGTGTAGTAGTACTCTGTCGATTAGCTGTAACGACTCTCCTGAGGCTTCGACGTCTTCTATCCCTGATTATCTTTGGTCTGCCGGTACGTTTTGCTGCTTCAGGCACTCCATCTGTCTTCCACTTATTCAGTACTTCCAAAACAGTTGACTTGGGTTTGTTTGAACGACTCTCGGTTTCTCTTATAGACAAACCACTAATATAGCACCCAACAATCTTTCCTTTCTCAAAGTCAGTTCTCTCCCGCCGAGACATTTTCACTCAACCTCACAGTGCGACATGATCGTGGTCAGCTGCAGGTTTGTTTTTATACCGTTTGTAGCTGTACCGCGCATCTTAACAACGCAGCGGATCCATTCATTTGTTTTTGAATGGGTGTCCAGTGACTTTTGTCAATATAGTGTGCACTGAAATTTCGCAATGCTTGTTGTAATGACGAGGTACCTTTTAAGGTCCCTCACCTATTATGAACATACCACAAAGATCTTGCGCAGGTACTACGTCCTTAATATTGAACTTTTGCTAATTTTGAACTTTGTTGGCAACGTGTTCTGTGATTGCTAATACATTTTAAGGTATTTCATGCTGTATATATATACAGAGGGTGGTTCGAAAGTTTTGGAATATTTGCATAAACGCATGTGCTGCGGCGGGTGTATCACGTCTTTAAACCAGTTCAAGTCAAGCACTGCAGTCAGTCGAAAGGGATATAAAGTGGTAGTCATTGCTGTGAACAGGATTGCATGTTGTCGTTCTGTCTGTGGTTGGGACGCCTAAAAGATGAACAGCCATAACCAGCTAATTAGGAAACTTTATATTTACGAGTTTGAACTCGACCATAACGCCGCTCAAGCAACACGAAACATTTGTCATGCAAAACAGGAAGGTTCCGTGGACCATAGCACTGCAACCAGATGATTCAAGAAATTTCGCTCAGGTGACAGAAACCTTGACGCTCAGCCGAGGTCAGGTAGGCCGCGAACCATGAATCTGGAGGCCGTGCACCAGGCCGTAGAGGAAAATGCGACAATCAACACTGGGAGATTATCAGGCGAGCTAGGCATATCACAGACCACCATGGTTCGTCACCTTCAGGACTTCGGCGAGGTCTACAGGAGCTGCCGCATTGTCCCTCACAAAATGACCCCAGCTGAAAAAAATCGCACAGTGGAAGTGTTCACAAAACTCATCGAAAACCAGCGCGATGTACGTTTCATAAAGATAATTGTTACGCGCAATGAAAAGTGGGTCTATTTCCGTAATTCTAACACACAACGCCAGTGGTTGAGCCCGGGCTGGCTTCCTGAACTCGTTGCCAAACATGGGTGCTTCGAGCACAAGGTGATGCTTTGCGTCTGGTGGAAGTTCGAGAGGATAATTCATTACGAATTAGTTCCAGACGGTCGGACCATCAACGCCAACCTCTACTCTGAACAGCTGGAGAGAATGTATACCGTTTTGGACGAGAAACACCCGGCACCGATGAACAGAAAGCGCGCTCTCCGACAGCAGGACAACGCTCGACCTCATAGCGCGAACAACTCCGGCAAGACACTAGGAACTTGAGGACATCGAACTGATGCCACACATAGCATATAACCCGGACTTTGCCCATTCGGATTATTACTTGTTCCGGTCCATGGCTCCTTCATTCTCGGGTGGCACTTCAACAACCAGGAGGAGGTGGCAGTTGGGGTGAAGGAGTTCTTAGTCTCGAAGGACAAGAAGTGGTACCGCCGCGGAATCGAAGTACTGGTAGACGGATGGCTAAAGACGGTGCAACACGATGGCTTGTACTTTGAATGCCAGTCAGCTTTCGTCGTAAAGGTGCATATGAAGACATAAAGTGATTCAAATATTGCAAAATCTTCGACTCACCTTCTGTATATATCTGTGAAGTCGTTCTTTGTGGTGTTCGGCATGTAGTCAATTTGACCTCGAAAGATCTCGCCTTTACTTATTTTAACTAGTGTTTTTAGCTGTAAATAAATTTAATCTTTTAAACGTGATTAGGCTGAATGCATTGGTTTTGAATCGTACTTAGACAATCTTTTCCTTTACCTAGGGATATAAGCAGTCGCTTATTTGAGTATACTGGTAGTAGGGTAATAAGAGAATCAGTGCCGTAAGGCAAACACAACATCTGTGCCTCAACCGAGTTCTCCTCGTTAGCAAGCAACATATGTGCCTCAACCGAGATTCGAACCCTGACCCATCTTAGACTAATGTTTAGAAGCCAACGGCTGGTACCACTCGGCCACCTGGGAGCCTCAACCAAGTTTGTTCACGCGTTTAAAGGTTAAATTCGTATTGCCCAAAGTAACTTTCCAGTGACTATTGCTTGCTTGCCTTCTGAAGTTGGAAAGTCAAAGAGCTTGGTTACATGAGAACAAGAAACGAAATGAGACCAGGGATTGTTTATAATATTCAGTTTTTACACCACGCTTGTAGATGTCATACAATCAAATGATTTCACCCACTCATGATTAAATACTCTAAATGTTATCATCGTTAGCAAGCAATTGTCTCTGGTTTAGATAATTATAAACATGTAATCCTGAATATCACGTTTCCCACAACTGCGAAATTTGACAACCACAGCAGAGAAAATCTTGAACTTATTTTCATAACGCTTTACATATCTTCATTTTTATTTTTGTAATGATGAATTTAACGTTATAGTTTTACAGTTTCTTAATGATAACTTTTCCATCTTTATCATGACTACTTTTACTCATCTGTGTGCTTAAGTGTCAAATTTCATATCTTTCATTAAACTGGGAGGCAATTTCATTAAAATCGTATTTGTGAAATTTTACCAAAGCTGTTTCTCTCTATTTTTGTGCACCATTATAAAATGGGACTTTTTGACATTGCAACTTAATCAATGAATGAAATACGGGATTACATCAATGTACAATACAAATTTTGAAGATGCGAATACTTTTTTTTTTTTTTTTTGTGTGTAAACATGACAAGAATGGTTAGGGAATGGATGGAAACCGCGTCTCCCGGATAGCTCCAGGAGACGCGGGTTCGATTTCCGCTCCAGGACGACAAAATTTTCAAGTTTTCGGATATCATCTGACTTACCATCCATGTCAAGTTTACACCAATAAACGAATTCACATCTTCAAGATTTGTATTGCAACTTAAATTGGCACTGCTCTATGGAATTAATTCTTTTGATCCAAGTTGCAACTAGATTACTGAATTCGTCCTTTTCGTACTATCGAACGACGGTAAAAGGAACTTTACAGTTGAAGCATGCTTCTTATGTTATACTAGGGCTATCAAGAAAATAAGTACCGTTTGAAGATAAAACGACAAAAAAATATTTAATACTAATTTTTAAAGCGCGATGATTTCTACATTCCGTAATCTACTTTTCAACATATTCCCCGCAGATTTTAAATGATTTGTCATATCGTTGCCCAAGTTTCTGAATACCCTTCTCATAGAAGTCTGCCACTAGGGTGTTGAGCCACCGCTGCACCGTCGTCTTTATGTCATCGTCGGACTAATGATGAGTTTACATTGCAGGGATTGCTGTTTCGATTCAGGTGTGATGTGAGAGACCCAAGTCTCATCTCCCATAAAAAAATGATCGCCTTTCTCCGCGTACCGCCCTAAAAGTTCCAAAGTAGATCCTATGCGTTTCCGTTTGCACTCATCATTACGCTTTCCTGTAATGATTTTGAAACTTCAGGGAAATATTCTGAGAGATCAGAAATTGTCAAACGTCGGTTCTCCCTAATGTTTTCATTCACTCTCTCCACCAAATCTTTCGTGACAAGAGAAGGCCTACCACTGCAAAATTCGTCATAAACACTCTGTCGTCCTTCATTAAACATTCGAGCCAACTTCAATGCCATTCCTGCCCTCATTACGTTTTGTCCTTATATTTCGCGAATTTGCTGATGAATCCGTCTGACATTTCTCGCATTTAGAAATCTTTTCACAGACCGGACTTTGCAGTCGGCAGGCCGTTATGTTAACTTAAACATTATTAAGGCACAGCACCAGAGCCGTAGCTACCAGAAGGGCAGTGAGGGCGGTTTCCTTCGGAGAATGGTCATTCCAGGGGCGTAAATTCGTGCTCTGGAGGATGTAAAAAATAGAAATTCTACGTAACTAATAAAGAAAGTTACACCCTTCAGTACTTTTTCAAAGACTTTAGTTAGTCTTATACAATATTCCATGCAGTTAGCCATGGCACAGAGTAACATACACTATGAGGTGCGCACATTTTATATCTTATATTCATGAAGTAAATTTTCCGAAAAAATATGCTGATATGCATAACCTCCATGACCTTCCCGAACATGCCGTTGGGATGAAGAGCTAATCAAAGCACAAATCAAACATTTGTGCTTTGCTGCAGAAAGTTCTCTAAGCGTTTAACCGTGAACGAAAGTTTTCCAAACCCTAACCCTAAATTTTATGTAATGTATGACTACTAAGCTTGTGGTGTTAAGATAGAATAAAATTAGCAACTTTTCTCACAATAAAATATTTATTTTTTGAGAATTTTAAAATTGCTTCGGAATTTCAAAAACCCTCAATTTTTTTAATTTCAAAGTTATTTTTAAACCCATAAACAAGATGAATTTTTACGGATCAAAAGACTACCTCGAAGACATAAACTCCTGGATAATTTATCAGATACCTTGTGAACGTGGACTTTCATATAAAGGACAGACCCGCAGGGCTCTAAGTTTCCGTCAGGTTTCTCGACGCTCCGCTTATCGATAAACCGAACTCGACTGTCAAGCTTAATATACTTATATTAGAAGATTTCCACATATAACGGAACTCGTCACGGCTTATCAACTACATGACGTCGACTCCATTTCTTCCAAGTGAGTGGAAACAACTCACCAAAATCCGTGACCGTCAGAATTCTGATGATGTCACAATGATTTGAATGTTTACGCTCCATTCGTCCTGAGGATGCCAAGCCAAACGCTCTGCGAAATTATAGTCGATGTGTAATAAACATTTTATTGTGAGAAACGTTGCTAATTCTATTCTACCCTAACCCTAAAGCTTTTTCCTATTGTTACGTTCACTATCTCATACTCGTTCTTCTTGCGCTGGTTTGTTTTTCGTTCTGCATTTCTGTGGAGTGTTGTGTTGTCGGCGTTCACATAACGTTTACGCTGTACTTGGTATTTTCCACCTGTGGTTCTTGGGTATTTACCTGGTGTTTACATTTTTAATAAAATTATGTCAAAAACGTGATGCGTGATTTTTGAATGATCATAATACAATACTTTCCTATAACGGTGGTATGTGAGAAAGTAAAATCCACATATTATTATTTGAGTGGAACGCGAATGGACGTAATTTTGAACTCGAAGGGGAGTAATTTTGAACTCGAGATAACATAATTTCAAGTATCGCCCTCCCTGATAAGAAAAGCTTGTAACGGTCCTACATTTATATATATAGGACAGACCCGCAGGGTTCTAAGTTTCCGTCAGGTTTCTCGATAGCACAACACTTTAACATAAGCACAACCACACAAAATGACGTCAGGGCGTGGCTAATCGATGTGGCAACACAACTGCTTATGTGCAACTCTGAAACGAATACTTTCTCGGAAATGATGTGCGAATGGTACTCACTTTCTGGATGACCCACATGAGAAGGAGGGCTAATATGGGCTTCGCACCAGTTGTTACAGATGAAAAGGGCATTCGAATGAGTCGACAGTGAAGACAAAGATGTGAGGCGTTCTCAGTATAAAATTATGCATACCCAAAGACTGATTATATACGCTTTGAACACTTAACGCGGACAACCAAAACTGTTTAACTCATCTTCGTTCTTGTGAGACTCTACAAAAAAATGGGGACTGTTTCAAGCAAATTATCTATATGGAACTGATGACGAGAATTACTTGAAACTTGCAACATATTATTTCATAATTGCATAGAGAAGTAAAACACTAAAAGTACAAGCCTGTTATGTATAATACAGTGCATCTTGCTTAGAATTAGTCAGTGAAAACCAGTCTTACATTTCAGATGTACATGTGTTACTTTTTGACGGCTTAGATGAAAAATTAATATCATTTCAAGAAAAGTTTGTGTCTCGGAAAATAGTTAATCAGAAGCCTGAGAAAGCATCGTGACTGTAAAGAGTAACACAAAGTCAAACGTCTGATTGCAAAGAGTAATACAAAGTTAAACATCCTGACTGGAAAGCGTAATACAATGATAAACATCCTGACTGCAAAGTATAATGGAAAGTTAAACATCCTTATTGCAAAGAGTAATACAAAGTAAAACATCTTGACTGCAAAGACTAATGCAAAGAGAGACATCCCCACTGCAAAGAGTAATTCAAAGTTAAACATCCTGAGTGCAAAGAGTAATGCAAAGTTAAACATCCTGATTGCAAAGAGCAATAAAATTTAAACATTCTGACTGCAAAGAGTAATAGAAAGTTAATGAAATCAGACAGGTATAGGAGTACATGGTTTATCGTTGAGTAATGGAGGCAAGACTACGTAGTCTGGTAAGTAACTGTACTGCCCCGGTAGTCGAATGGTCATACGAGGAGTCTTCTGGCTGATAGTCCGAACTGCGCACGGGATCTGGACCCAGATAAGGAAAGGATTGTTCTCTGGTATGATGGTCTTCCTGGAAACACTAGTCCTAAAGTTTAGACGGGGGAGAGACTCAAGGACGGTTGTTCAATCCCGAAGAAAAGAAGCGCTGCTACAGACATGCCTAAGGACTCAGCGCGCTGTGTGACCCTTTGATTTCCATTCATGCTCTGTGATGGGGTCGAAATGTTAAACATCGCTATCTGAGTCGCTGAATAGGCAGAAAAACATGCTTAACATGTGATAGATATACTAATGTATCGGGGATCACCATATTTGGGTGGCCCACATTGTCAGTAAGAAAATCCATCGATACGGGTTGACGTCTGTTGCTCAGAAGCAGTGTGTAGTAAGCACCTAGAGCCAAAGGCAACAGCATGATTTACTACTGAACACAACCTCATCAGCCGACTACGTGCAGCCATTAAGGAAAAGTAGCGCGGTGAATTGAGAAGAGGTGTCATTTTCCATCAAGACAGTGTCACATCTCTCAGACTGAGAAAACCACCATTCAGATTGCAAGATTTCGGTTGCTTCAGCATCCACACTATTCTCCCCAGACCCTATACTTAGTGACTTTTATTTGTTCTCCAATCTCAATAAAAACATGCGTTGGAAGCGATATGATTCTGAATCTGAGGTGGTTGCAGCTGTAGGTGAGTGGTTGGAAGACCAAAATAAAGATTCTTTCCACATGGATCAAAGCACTAGAACATCGGTGGGAGAAGTGTGTTGCAGAGAACGATAAATATGTCGAAAATGAAAAAGAAATCAAAATGGCAAAGTTTCCTGCATGTATTAGAACACAAACTTTTTAATGACTCTCGTGTTGCAAAACACGCACGTACGAATTAAATAATTTTCACGAGACTTCTCCAGCGTTCTCGTGGAAACCTGCATCGCTAAAAATATGTGCAATGAATGCAAGAAAAAACACTGTAGTATTTTTATTAGAAATTCAGAAGGACGGAGTTCTAAGGAAAGTACTGAGTGGTAATGTCTTCGAGGAAAATGTAGAAGTAAAGCTGTCACATACTTGGAGGAAAACGCAATTAATAAGCTAAACACCAAGTTTCAAAACACATAGCGCAGCCGCTTATTTGGCGGAAGATGTAATAAATAGAATTATTTTGCCGCAGCTCATCGTGCAGCTCTTGAAATCAGAGTTATAGCCAACAAATTAGAAGTTATTTGTTAAAAATATTATTCCGCTGAAAAATAAAAAATGAAATGCAGGGAGACTGAATGATCCAAAAGTATAAAGGCGTATAACGGATCCCAATAGCTAAGATCAAAATGACTCATTTGAAGAATCTGAGAGAAGAATCTATGAAGTAAAGGGGCAGAAGAAGAGTTCCTGTAAGCTGAACAATCTGTCCTTTATTTTAATTCTTTAGGATTACGGAAAGGCCATCCCATTGGCCGAGAAGTCAAATTCGCGGGCTTCTGACAAATCGCACGTGCTAAGGATTTTGACGCTGGCTCTTTTCCTTGTATCTTTAGATGATCTCAAGGGTCATTAACCGCCCACCCTAAACAATCAGATAGCGTTCGGTTAACCAGATCCAACCATTTAAGAAAAAATTGTTTAGTGACTGAAGTGGTTTATATGAGAGGAAAACAACTTGGCGATGCATTTGTAGCTGTCCATTTACTATTGTGCGTAGTCATTCATGTCGTAATGTTCTCACTGCCGAATATGTTCCTTAAACTCTAAAAATCATTGCCCACATAAGTGTCTCGAACTTTATAATTAACTAGCTAGATTCTGATTCTGTTACCTATTGCTTCGGGTGGAAAGGAACTTCTCAAAATCGGCGAGTAGAGCACGGGTTCGAGCCCCCGGATTAGGCATAGGTGGTGCGTCTCTTCGATAACACTGGGACTCTCCCTTTACTGCAGCAAGTGGTCATAAATTTGGGACCGAATACTGTTTATAGAATTTAGAGTTAATCATACTGGCCGCTAAACACCGAAACCTAAAAAAAAAATCGGAATGTATGCAGTAGCTGACCTTCATAAACAAATACCATTTCACTTCTCTTAGAAGGTAATAAACACATTTTTCCAGTCAGATTTTGATATCATATAATCGCAGTACTTTGTTTTTGGTGATATATATATACACTACTGCTTTTGAAAATTGCAAGACCATGAAGAGCTGCTGATGTGTACAACAGGTTAGGACATGAAAATGATTAAAATACCAGTGAAAATGCGCATGCGGTTTCGGATTAGCGCCATCTCAACTGTCCGGGTTTGGGTATAAAGAGCTAGCTCAAACGAGATGTTGTAATCAAAGAAGGGCTAACACTGAATCGAAAGTGTATTTCTTGTGTCTCACTATTCCTCGTCTCCGAAGAACACCTGACGGACTTTGAGCAAGGAAGGATTGTTGGGATGAAAGGAGTTGGATTTTCCTACAGCGAAATTTCCACTCGAACAGCACGAAATGCAAGTACAGTGGTGCGAACATGGGATCAGTGGGCAAATGAGGCTCGGACGAAGAGAAATCCGGTAAATGGACCGCAAAATCGCATGACTGCACAAGACGATAGACACCTCTACCGCTTGGCAGTGACCGATCGCACAGCAACAGTGTTAGCGCAGCAGTGGAGCACTGCCATAGGTCAGGCTTTATCTTCCACCACAATTAGACGTAGTCTACTTAACGGAGGACTGATTGCTAGCTGCGCATTCTTTTCACCTTCAACCGCAGGTACATCAGGCTGCAATGGTGTCTCGAACACAGACATTGGCGCTCTGATTGGCAACAGGTCGTATTTCCTGACGAGTCACGATTCAATTTGATGCACCATGACGGTCGAATACGTGTTCGAAGACATCGTGGTGAATAGCACCTTGCAGCGTCATACCGGCCGAACGTCCAGCATCATGGTTTGGGGCTTCCATTGGGTTCAATTCGAGATCTCGCCTGATACGAATTGAGCAAACCATCAACAGCCAGAAATACATCCTGGATGTTTTAGAGGCAGAGGTGATACACTTCTTTCAGAGTTGTCCTGGGCCTATATTCCAGCAGAACAATGCTCGGCCACATGTGGCCCAGAATATCCCAGACCTATTCCATGCACGGCAGATACAGTTTTTTCCTAGCCTGCACATTCGCCAGATATGTCCCAAGTCGAACATGTCTGGGACATGATGGCAAAGCGACTGACCAGTCAAGAGCTTCCGCCAATCACCACAAATGAATTCTGGTCTTGCATAGAAGCAGCCTGGTAAGCTACTCCCCAGGATGGCATCAGAAGCCTCTTCCATTCACTGTCACTCCGTGTAGAAGCTGTTATTGTTGCTCGAAGTGGCTTCACACGATACTGAGTTTTGAAGTGAAACAACATTTTATAGCTCTACAAATTTAATAAGTTATCTACTGCAACATGAGGAATTTGTGTTATTTCATTTGAACACCGCGATTCTTTCTTGGTGTTGCAATTTGCATGAACAGTAGTGTAGCTCTTGGTACAGCACTGCACCAAGAACTATTGTAACTGGCTTAACAGATACTTATTAAAAGCGAACTTCCAGTTATAGTCAGCTTACTTCAACAGGGATTGTCTATTGCTATCCGTTTAAGAAATGGTTTCCAAAACGCTCCCCCAAAATTTACAAAAAATAAGCACACATTTTTGTAATTTTTTAGATTAATTTATTTCAGCCATAAACACTTAGCAAAAATCGGTTTAATGTTTTAAATTGAGCTCTTTGCTTAATTTCACTGATGTGCTTTCGCCATACCTTACAGGGCTGTACATAACTACCTGATGTCTGCATGTGCATGGTGTTCGAAACTGCTGCTTGATACAAAACGGAAATAAAAGTATTGAGCGCTTATAGGGTGGCTGACAAACACACTCACATCAGCACAGCTGAAATAGGGTGGCTGACAAACACACTCACATCAGCACAGCTGAAATAGGGTGGCTGCCAAAGAAATATCGATTCACGTTTTGATTGAGAGAACTGCAGTGGAAAGAGCATTTGATGTGAATGTGAAATTCATATTACTGAAAATCGGTTGGGGATTTCGTTTCATTCCCTTGTTCGTAGAGCTCTTTTAAATTCAATGTCACTGCTGCCCGTCGAATTAAACTTTGTCGAGTACGGAGTAATATAAATAATATGAAATTTTAATAATAACGAGATGAGAACTTTTCGTGTTATGCAGATATCAATTACAACCGAAACAATTAGTAACACGTGAACTTTTTGAGTTCTCTCGCTTTTTCTCCACCTAATAACGGTCTTAAGGGACGAATCTCTGCGCTGCCATCAAAAAGTGGAAAACGGCGAATTGAAGGATCATGTGCACAACTTTAAACGAAAGTTTAACTACATTCAAATGACTAAAGAGCTAGGATTTCTTACGACATGTACCAGCGGTTTTCACTGAAAACAAATTTTCTTCCCGACTGCTGACAAAGGAAATAAAAAAATTAAAAAAAAAATTCTTGTTCAAAATAATGACAGAAAAAAACTTAAAATTATCACAACGAATAATAAGAGTTCCTATCACACTTTTCTATTTCCAGAAATTAATAAAAAAATCTCTGAAAAACGGTTGTTTTAAGCATGAGGAGCATTCGTTTACGAGACTACAAATGAAATTTAGAAAAGATTTTCAGTGAGTACTGACAAGAAGTAAAGGAACGTTTGTGGGAAATATTTTGCCACAGCGCTTCAAAATAAAAATGCTTTTACAGTGCATTACAAAACCTTCTAAAATCGATTTCCGAAAAGTACTTCAGATGGCAACATTCAAGTTGACAAATATGAGCTCAACATCCGTGGAAGAGAATTCACTCGAAATTTCAGTTTCTTAAACCTACAAACAGTTCGGTAGTTTTTTTTCAGAAAAAATCAATCACAAAGGTCACAATATAAAAATAGTCCCATGACTGCAGATGAAAAGGAAACTGCACAGCAGCCACCTCCACTACGGCACTTAAAAAGAAAACCAAATAGAAAAATGTAGGGTTGAAAGCATTTTGTATAACGAATTTATGTAGGAAGAAAATAAGTTAATTTTGCATAAAAAGTGTTTGGCGGAATGGCCACTTGGTCCCCAGTTACCTGAGCTCAAGAAGTGAATATTAACCGAAGCATCTTCTTGTCTCAACGTCTATATCTGAAAATACACTGAGTCCAAAATTTACGTGACAAATACAAAATCATGAATAATGCTAATTCCACACGACATGGTTTAATCACAGTTGTTACGGGCATGCACATATCGATAATGCAGCAACACACAGCAGAAAAGGAATGTCATCACTGCATGAGGAGGGAGCATGCGCATGACAGCATAGCTGGCCAAAAGCGATGCAGCAAGTGGCGCGAATTTCGAGGTGCCAATAGGGAGTATGATTACCCCGAACAGATTGGTACAGCTCGTACTCGCACAACGAGCCCTCATGCTGTTTACAAGGCTGTGAGTGAAAGTTTGGGGAAATATGTAAGTCCCACTCCTCCACCAAGGAGTGTCAAGGTCAAGGGAGGGTTCTGGGAGGGAGGTGCCGGCTCGCAATGGCTCTTCCCAGGGCATCCCAGACATGATCTATCGGGTTCAGATCTGGAGATCTCGCCAACCTCACCGTCCTGTGAATATCCTCATTCTTCAAGTATCCGTCGACTTGCCGAGCCCTGTGGAGACGGGCGTTATTGTCCATAAAAAGGAACTGACGGCCAAAGGTTCCCCTGAAAAGCCATTCAGAGGGCTCTATGATGTCATTCCTGTAGCGTACAGCAGTCAGAATGACTCCTGAAAACTCGTGCATCAGCGTACGTCCATCCAACATGATGCCAGACCAAACCAGGAGTCGTCTATCACCGTAGTGGTCAATTTCGCTAATGTTGGAGGGAAGATTTCGGCTTTTCGCCTATCTTCAAATGTACAAATGTCGAGAATCCGCGTTTAAGCTGTTCTGCTACTCGTTACTGAAAAGAACACAGTCCATTGATCAGGGGTTCAGGAGTGATTTGTCGGGCACAATTCAGACGGACCCTTCTGTGCGATGCGGCGAGTGGAATATAGAATATTGGCCTTTTTGCGTACAGACCTCTCTCGTGGAGTCTTCTGTAAACTGTTTGCCTCGATATCACGGTTCCCGTAGTAGAGGAGAGCTTCTGCTTGAGTTGTCTGGCTGTCGACTTCCGTTGGCGTCGAGCTGTTAGAGATAGACACCGGTCGTCTTGGCTTGTTGTGGCTCGTGAGCGTTCTTGTCACGGCCCTTTGGTTAGTGTTCCGGTTTCCTGGAACTGTCTCCACAGATTGGAGACACCACTTGCCTTGACACATTCCGCCATCTTGCTACATCAGCATGCGATTGCCCTGCTTCCAATTTAAGGATCGCTCTGCACCGTAACTACTTTTCTAAGCGATGATGCGGAGCCATTCTTCCACTTACAGTCAACTCAAGCTTCAACTACCGCATTCTGCTCAGAATAAAGTTTATCAAGGTCGCTCGCTTGCCAGCCGGATGACGCATATTTCCATCGTAGCTAGCACAGTGTTGCTTGAGTACGTCGACTTAGCGTTTCCCTTGCACATGTCTCTGAAAAGTCTTTACAATCGGCCGTCTCAATTTGAACATTTTCCGTAATTTGTATCTGCCACGTTAATTTTGGACACCAGTTTAGTTTTCCAACTATTGTGAACACTACATTTCAAATTCATATATTTTCTCGCATTTGTAACTTGCCGAATAAGTTGGCTTTGTGTTTATCATGCAATTCAACTTACCGATGTGCCGTTATGTCGTGAAAATATTACTTGTTTAAACTGAGTAATCAAAATATAAATAGAGTTATAAGGTCCAAAAAAATTCCCCTCTGAAATCGCTGAGATTTTTTGTAGGGGAACGTGTTCTTTGTTTCCTTTTCATAGAAGAAGAAGTTGGGTGTGATTGGTGTAATACACATTCTGAACTTCTATTCAGTATTTATTCGAGATCGATGTATCCTCTCATTTAGTCGTGTCAAGATCAATGTCTCCTATCGTTTGGTCGAAATAAGTGTATCGTTTCGGATGTGACGTACACTCTAAATTAACTTTCATTTTTAGTTGCTTTCTTTATGTGAATTTGAGTTCATTCCCTTTTAGTGTTTTCAACCTTATCGGTATGTCTTCTCTCTCGCGGTTTGAGGTTGGCAAAAATTCTGAAGTCAGAGAGCGTAACGTATGCATGTGACAGATAAGAACTAGATATATATATGTATAATGTTGAAGCAGCAGCCAAAAGTGGTGTGTGGTGGTGTGATGTTATAATCGTGGAAGCTGAGTTTATTTGAGGTTGTGTGTATTTGAAAGACGTGCTAGAGTGGTATTATATATTTAACGTTTGGAGTTACATTATTCTGCCTACTTCCGTTTGTTAATTAGTTTTGAAGTATTATTACTACTGTGATTAGTTCCTCGCGTATTTTGGAAACAGTCAAGTAAAAATGTGCATATGGTGTTCATGAATAAACGGCAAAAGTAAGTAAGCCTTTCTGAACCTTTATTTACTTTGTGTCACTTCAAGAGAAATTATAAATAGTGTTCTCAACGTTTCCAATAATTAAGAACGTTACTGATCAAGCATGGGTGGTTCTTCTGTCCCGCGGCACTGGTTCTCTCCCCTTCCTGGAACTAGTGGCCTCAAAATAGGGGCTGTCGACTGCTTATATGTAGTATGTAGCCCATAGAGCAGTTCAAGGTGGTCGTGAAACTCAGCCCCTCCCCCCCCATTCCCGAAATCAAATATCTCAATGCATATGAATTGCCAATATTCAGGCGTTTCCTCTGTATCTTAGGTTAGGTTCAAGGTAAGATAAGCAGGGTAAAAAAAATTTAGAACCCAAATAAAATGTGCAAATACATATTCAAAATCTATCTACAGATTCAAGATCTCGAACTTCTTTTTTTTATTGGAAATTTAACGACCACCGTAAGCAACACAGTGGGCTATCAGCAGTCTCCCATCTTTTATTTGGGGTCTCTGGTTCCAGAGAAGAGAGAGAGCTAGTGCCGTAGGACAAACAGGAGATCCATGCCTCATCAGGATTCGAATCCGGACCGATTTCGGACGAATGATCAGAAGCCAGGTCTTTGACCACTGTGCCGCCAGTGCGTCCTGGCAGATATGCAGAGGGTTAAACAATTCTTTTGTGTGTGTAGAAGGTGACAAGCGAACCTATCAAAAGAAGGTTATCTGAGACTCAATGATATATGATACTCTGTTAGTTACAGTTGGTTTGTTATCATAAAATACGACGAGTTGTGTTTAAATGAAGTTGTGTTACTTACACGAAGTTGTGGTTGTGTTGTACATTAGCAACTGTCTACAAATAGAGACTCTTTGGATTTTCAGTTAGTACTCTTTCTCAGAATTCGAGCCCTGTGTCCGTTAGGTACTATTAGTATAGTTGTTATCCTTATTCAGTTTCTAGTGTTAGGCATATAGGAGCTATTTAAGAACAGTCTGCAAATAAAATAAAAACATAATATAGCATGGAAATTATACATTGCCTCAGAAGATGTTATTTATTACATTTTGTCGGGTTTTGTGTGAAGTACTTTTCTGTATAGAAGTTTTGCGAAGCCACTTCAGTCAAATTTATGTTTTTCATATGTCTGATATGTCTGTGCTGTAAAACTTTTATAGCAAGAATCACTGAGAAGATCTTTGCTACTGGAATCCCTATTCTACTAAGACGTTAGTGAGAATAAAAGAAATAATATTTTAGCCAGCCTTTTGCAAAACATGTTTTATCTTTAGTTAACTTTGTCCGTCCGTCGACTTCTAAATGCGATAAATAAGACTAATCCAAAAAATTATTTTTTCACCGGATAAAGCTAACCATGAAGATTATGATTCATGAACATACAAATGTTCGCGCTTCACAGTTTTCCTGTCAGGTGGCCTGAAAGCATTTTTGTTTCTCACGGCATCTACACTTCTAAAAGTCGGGCCTAAAAATTGTTTCAGCTATGGTTAGTTCTAAACGTGATCAGTTATTTACACGCCTTCTGATTTTTTAGATGTAATATTCGCTCAGCAGTAGGCACAACAACATACGTATTTTCATTTCTAAATGTCCTGTTTTAAGAATTCGTTTCGCATTTGATTGCCGATACTGCGGCCAAGATTTTGTATACATTTCGCTGATTCTGTTTTGAAGATTTTCTGTTAGGCAGCGTAAAATTTGACCATTGCAGAATTCTACAGACTGCACAATTACAAATGGAAAGGGATCTCGAAATGTTAGTGGAATGAAGGTTGCAGAACTTCTGTGAAAAGGTAGTCTTCTTTTACTCGAAAATCAGATGCTATCTTTTTTATTGTAACCAGAAGCGTAGTTTGCAAAGGCTTTATTTCCTCTAAGCTAAGGAGGCATGCGAAACTTTTGGAAAAAAACAATCGCTATTCTAAAAAAAAAAAAAAAACCACACACAGTTGGCACGCATTTCAATAAATGATTTTTATGAAGACTGAAGTTACGCATAATGGTTATACGATTAAGCACATTACGTGGAGATCTTGTAATCTTAGTTGTCATATTCTCACAAAAAAGCTTAAGCCCGCTGAATTTACTTTAATTTTCATATTTACTTTTATTGCAGTGTTTAAATTTACTTTCATTTTTTATTTCGTTAAAGTATCAGATGTTAACAAATTCTCTAGTTTCGGCAAATAATTTCAGTCAGTTGTGGACCTGTACTGACAGTGATATTTCAATTATTGACTCAAGCAAGTCTATGAATATGTATTGACTGGCAAAATAATTTGTTTCTTTTCAACATCTTTTTCCTTTCAAAAATTTAAGGTAATACTAATCTTTTTCACCTTCAGCAAATGATATCTGTTGCTTTCCGCTGTCTTCAACTAGTGTTCTTTTAATCAGGCATACATAATTGCATATATTTGTACATTAAGACACACCCATCGATTTGGTTATGAAGGATTCATTTTAAACTTCAAATCTCTCATTGAAAACGTGGTGGCATTTTATCAGCGAGCGCTGCGACCATGACATCTGGGATGTGTGTGAACTTCCTTGTAAACTCTACCTTTATTTCAATCTCGTTAAATTTTATCACTTCATTTGACAGAGAGAGAAAGAGAGAATGCTTGCGTTCGATTGAAACGAGGTGGGTGGGGCCGTAGTTTGAATTTTCGACATCAATATTCGCAGGCGTGACGCAGATGGAACTCGGAGTGGGCGATATGCAATCTCCTTCCACAGACTAATCTAGTGAAAACTCCCCTCTGGCTTTGCATATTTACCACACAGGCGAAAAGGGAATACGCCCTGAAACCCTTTCACTTTCCTTTTTCTCGGTTGTTTTTTTTTTCACTATTTATCTTTTATCTTTCAAGGGCTCGCTTATTTACCCATTCAGAATAAGGGCGTTCGGCACGTGAACATCTGCTTCTAGAATCTAGGTGAAATACTTGAATTTTCAGCTCGTTTTGTTTGATAGAAACTACTAAATACCTGTGTGTGATCTAGAGTTAGAACTGTTTTTTGTTTTTACTTAAAGTGAGACACGGTAGTTTAAGTTTGCTCCCTTTTCACGAAATGGTGAGCAAATAACTCGAGAAAATTCCCGTCTGTCCCAACAACAACATCAACAAAAACGTTAGCATTTTTTATACTCGTAAAAGAACTGACTTTGAAATGCTTTTAAAGCTCGCCACCGTAGCCATTTGTTTAAAACGGACAAATCCTTTTTCTTTTCAGATTGCGTTTGAGCGTACCTTCAATTAAAGGCGAAAAGCAAAGCCTTTTAAAACACAACACTATGGCAATTTGTTTCGCATCGCAGAACTATTTTGAAGGAGTTTGTATCTTTGTTCCTCAACTTGTTACTAGGAGACCGATATTTTCAAGAAAGCAAGAAATAGCAGCCTGTTAAAAATGAATAACAGTGCTTTCTTTTCCTTTACCTAAGATAAATAAAATTGAAGTCATTACCTTAAGACAGTGCTTCTGAAGAAATCCAGGCCGCCTCGGTGGCGCAGTGGTCTAAGCGATGGCTTCTGATCATTCGTCCAAAAGAGGTCCGGGTTCGAATCCCGGTGAGGCATGGATGTTGTGTTTGTCTTACGGCGCTAGCTCTCTCCCTTCCCTGGAACCAATGACCCTAAATTAGGGACGGGCGAAAGCTTACAGCCCATTGAGTTGCTCACGTTGGTCGTTAAACCTCCACTCTAAAAAAAAAAAAAAAAAAAAAAAGCAAGCCAGATCACTCTGTTGAGACAAAACTTATCCCCAAACATTCACAAACCAGTTGATAACCTCCGATACAGGTAAATGGCCAATTAAATGGAAACGGTAGTAAATATTAATACAACTCGACTACTCAGCGACCAACAATCTCATTACCTACTTCTGTGGTAAGGACACCTTAAAGTTTTCAATATGGAACTTATTTCCATTATTTTTCTTTCTTCTCTTGTACTAGAGAAATCAGAGAAAATCATTTGTGAATACCAGTCGTTTTTTCTCGCCAGAGAAACACTTTAGCCAGAATTCCAGCATATTTACCTTGCTAAGTCTAGCCTTTTGTGAGGTTAAGGAGTTACTTTTTACAGCTGTTGCGTTGCGGTCTAGCACCATGTATGCTGAAAAGAACACCACAAAAGTTTTAGAATAATTGGTAATAATGCAACAGAATAGTGTTTGGAATGTTACATAATACCTTCTATTATAATAGCAACATGCTTTAACCTCGTAGAACTGAGTTTGTTTCCCAATAAAAGTAAAAAACTGTTTCCGTAGATGTTCTATCACTACATAAGAAATTCGTGTAGCACTTTGTGGTAATCTCCTAATTAGAACAATTCTATTACAAACACTTTCTGGTATCTCTCATTAGAACAATTCTATTAGAACAATGGAGCAAAATTTTCAAGAAGTCTTGTCGGCAGAAATTGCGACTCACATTCTCAGAACCTGCTGATTCCAGAAGCCTAAGAATTGTGGTGGTAGCGTGCATGAGATTCTGAAGCTTCATAAACTCAATGTCAAGTATTTTTTTGTAAGATTTTCTGTATGAGCAGTCGTCTGTTTCCATTTCGACGTAAATAAATTCTTGTAGGTGGATTCAGACATCAAGTGACGAGCGATTGCTATGGTCGGAAAGACATCATTCGTAGGCGTTAAAAAATGACGCCGAATTTTGGAAACCACGCTTTCCAAGAAATTTCATAAAAGAAAGAGTTCACATTCAGAAAAGAAAGGGAAAAAATTAATTTCAGCCTGTGACAGAAAAGATACAGAATATAGGGAATGAGACTGTTAGATGGTAAATATAAGGTTTTTACTTTTTTTCTAGTGGAGTAAACAAACAAATGAATTACAGTAGAATGATCTTAGTACTGCATTATGTGAGTAGGAGAACAAGAACCTCGCTGCATGTTACAGCATTCTTAACTAGTAGGTTTAACTCTTTCAAGTATTCTGTGAATGCGTTGGTGGCTCTGATAAGGGTTTCTTTGTGGTCATCCCAAGAAGACAAGTTTGGTCTTCCGAGTGGAGACATTGCGCGTTGTGGTAGATGATGATTGTTTTCTAAGAATCAGGGTAATATTCTTTTCGGTAGCTCTTAATTATGATGACAGGAGACAAGTAATGATATGAGAGACACTTGATTTCACTCTGCTTTCCTGTAGCCTCGCATTAAGTTTTCTCGAAAATTTCCAAGTCAAGTACTTTTTGTTTTCTTCATTTATATTGAGATTTGTAATTAAAAGTAATGCATGTAACTCATAAACTGCGCAAAAGCAATTCTTCTGGAACGTTGAGCTGTACAAAAGGAATTGTTTGTGCTTTAGCCCCAAAACCGTGGTTCCTTGGATACTGAAATTTTAGCTTGGTATAAATCAATCAAGTAACCAATGGAACATTATATATAATTCAAAACTACACATTTGTGATGTTGATTTAGAATAAATTATCAACGTTTATTCACAATTAAATGTTTTTTAATATCGACTATAGTTTCGCAGAGCGTTTGGCTCGGCATCATCAGGACGAGCCAAACGCTCTGCGAAACTATAGTCGATATTAATAAAACATTTAATTGTGAATAAACGTTGATAATTTATTCTAAACCAATGGAACATCTGCTCGGCTAAACAAATAGCATAAATTTTCTTGAGGTGCTGAGAAAAACAGCGTTAATGGTTGATTACTTTTCGAAGTTCCATACCGTGGGCTAAATATTGAGTTCTTTTTTTATCTTGCGACACCTTTACTGCGAGTATCTTGTCAAAGGTCCCTCTTTTTCCGTAAACAGCATATTCTAATGAGCATATCATGTAAAGTATATAATTCAGATAGTCCTTGTATTTCTATTTTGAACAAGAAAGATAGCATTAAGTTCTCAGGTGCAATGAACACGTCAGCACGTCTTTGGAATCCTTTCCGGTACATGCACACACAATTAAAAGCCATTTTCGAAAATAGAAAGTCAATGGAAACAAAATATATTTACAGCCCCTCCCCAATGAAAAACTGAACATTGATCAAAACACAACACAACGTTCACATTGTTCAATATAGCGAACAGAATCAGATAAGGAAATATTTTTTGCAGATACATTCCTAGAATAGGTAAAACGCTTGCAAAAGATATAGTAATTTGCCACCAGTAGTGGCAGAAAGGTGCATTGCAAAAAATCACGGATTGTATGTAAAATTTGTGATACTTTACAATGCACAGAGAAAAATATCTGAAGCAGAAGGAATCTTTCGAATCCATCAGTTAGATGTACAGATATCAAGGGAAACGTTACAAAACTTTACTCCACTTAGAGGGAAAATTTTGTTTTACTTGAAGCAGAAAATTCTCGAAAAGACTTCTTCATAGTGAGTCATATCCTACTACGTATAAAGTCGTTAAGTTAAGTAAGGGAAGTCACAGAATAAGCCGTCTGATGCACGATTTTTCAGATAAAACCACTCCTTAATATTTAAAAATGATGTTAAAACACATTAAAAACATTAAAAAGAGACGCGATTTTTTGGTGACCGCGTCGGTCTCTTCATCAGGTCATACACACTGAGCAATAGAAATGAAAGTTGAATGACTTAAATACAGAGTAAAGATATCATAATACGAGTACACTGTGCATGTCAAAAAATCGGATTTACATAAAGTGGATACATCAATTAAAGTTCTGAACAACTTGAAGTTATGGTTCCAGTTTTAAAAGAAATTTCCAAGGGAGAACAAATGTGTGGCCATTTGTTCTAAATGTTACAATGACCACACATTTGTCCAAGTATCTGAACAAATGTGTGGTCATTGTAACATTTAGGTCCATACTTGTAAATCCATAAGCTTTCAGAGAATAGAATAGCAAACGTGTTGTTGGAGCCGAAAGGATAGTAGTAAGGTTCCACAGTAGCTCGTGATTATCGTCCAAGCAAAATCTGGATAATGCCGAAGCAGAGGAATTTGTCTTTAAATTGTATTTGTATTCATACATTCAGCATTTTAAATTACGAAATGTAGAACCTATACATACACAATATCTTTCATTGGAGTCTATGGCCCTTAATGGAATGGCGTAAACTCCGTGACGATAATTCAAATTCATTATATCTCTGTCATTTCTTATTAGTGATATTAAATTACACGTTTGTACTCCAAAACTCATACCACACTTCTTACAAATGTTCTTAAGAATATTGCAAACAACCGGAACATATTGTATTGACCCTTTATGACCCTTTATACTTAACTGGGCTTCTGTCACGGGTAAGAGTTGAGGCAGGTAATTCAGTTGAACGGCGAATAAATTTGTTAATGGTATAGTTAGATTAACCATAAGTCCTGGCGAGGTCTTTTATTTTTGAAATTACCAGATCTTATTGGAACCAGTCTTTCCAGTTAAGGTGCCCAATCTCGCATCTCATTTTATGATCTTTCTGGCTACTCAACTTGATGTAAATTGGCCTCTAAAACCTACCATAATTGGTTAAATAGATTGATCGATGACACAGTCGCGCTATTCAATGTGTTCTAAGCTGTCATGACGCAGATAGTGATCATAATTATTTATGCTGCCTTGACTTGAAGAGCAACACTATCATACGGGCGCCTTGAATGGCAGATGGTTCTTCCTGGGCAGCGTATAATATGGTTTCGTACAGTCCACCCCAAGTGCTTAGAAATTTAAGTGTCTTTTCATTTTGCTTGGATTGCTCAGATCGATTCAGTGAGCGAATTTAAATAATAGAAATAACTCATTTTCAACTGTACTTACGAGTTTCAGAGAAATATTTAATCATTCTACGAAGGACGTTGTGAATCTAGTGTATCAACTCCTGAAATTTACTCTGTACTAATTGACTGAGATGTAAAGATAGATTATAGCTGCCATTGACGGGTGCTTCAGAACTGCATCTGCTGTCCTATTCTCCTAGGGTGTGAAATTGAACAGGCCAAATGGCTTTGCTAATGTGGAGATCCTTAAAGTATAACTATGAATACGTAGGATCATGATCCGGTTTGTTGTCCTTCAAAAAAAAAAAAAGGAATTACCGTAGCGTTATTTATTGGTCATTTATTTAAAACAGATGAAGTTTGTTGTGTTCCGCGATAACGTAACCTGCTAAGGGGAATTCAAATTTCTTGACTTAACAGGAATGAATGAGCTGGCCAAACTGTTGGTCCACACCTGTTCAGTTGAACACACGCAAACATAAAACAAATGTTAGGTAATAGCTGCTTTTCTTGTGGTTTACTGAAACTGGGGGAAATGGATAGAACTTCTTGTGAGCAATATCTATAAAAGTACTTGTAAAGGAGGCGCAGAGTTTCCCCTGTCCTACAATGGGAATACGATGGGAGAGAATTAGTGAATATTTTGGTTGTTAATTAATTTCCTTACTCCACAGCACGGAAAGGTTTTAGGGATGATTTGGGTAATCGTAACATTAGGGATGGCCCATGCAAAGTCAGCCATCCGTTTTGGATGAATTACATGAAATTTTGTGACAACAGCGAAATATTAAACAGCAATCTTCTCGACGAAAAATAATTCTCAGTGGTGGTTTGTTCTAGGCCAAGAAAATGCACAGTGTTGGATATAAAGAGGGAACGCCTCGTAAAATGTCTATGACAAAGCGTCAATGTACTGATAACTTTAAAAATGAACAAACTTTTGAACACACTCTTTACAAAATAACACACAAAAAAAAAAAAAAGAAAAGAAACGAAGCACTCAGAGAAAGTCATTCCATCAGGATGAAATTCGGCGTACAAGTACATCAGAGCAGAATACGCAAATAATTAATAAATATCAACCAATCACTAAAGAGTGGCCCGACACAGCGCATGGGAGCCACGCATCGAGAAGGATATATCAAGAGCAAAGCAAGTACGTACAGACAATAGTGATAGCGGATTACGGTTACATTGAACCTCCACGGAATGTAAGGATGCCTAGACGTCGTATCCCTGCACAGTACGAGCATTTGGGCAAGTTTGAGAGAGGACGTATAATTGGACTGAGAAAGGACGGTTGGTCAAGTCACTGTATCGCCGATGCGGCAAATCGGTCGATGTTGGCGCCAGTTGGTCAAGTAGGGAACAACCCAGCGGCACACAGGCAGTGGACGGCCGAGGGCAACGACAGAACGCAAGGATCGAGCGATGGTGAGAGTCGCACGAACAGAACCGAATTCGTTACTCTCAACCACTCGTGGCCATGTTGTGTCATCTACAGGCATAGAAGTGGCAATCCGAACCATTGGCGGACGACTTGCGGTACGGGGACTACGTTCGAGGAGGCCACTCCGCCACGTACCACTGTCCAGCGCGCCGGAACCGGTTGCAGTGATGTCGGGTCAGATCCACGTGGGATCCAGTAGCGTCGCGTTGTCATCAGTGATGAGTCACGGCTTGCACTTGGCGCCGATAGCCAACGCATACGCATCTGAAGAAGAGCCGGCCAGCGCACGGATCCTGCTTTTACCTTGGAAGAGCACACTGCTCGTACACCGGGAGTGACACTCTGGGGAGCCATTTCTTACGATAAATCAGACACTCTTGGTAGTCCTCCATACCATCCGCACGACTCAACGGTACGTCGACAATATTCTACGATCTGTTGTGTTTCCATTCCTGTCGCAGCATCACCGAGCCATGTTTCAACAGCATAATGCCCGGCCACACATGGCGCGGCTCTTCCACACCTGCCTCCGTAATGTCGACACTCCTCCATGGTCATGCTGATCGCCCGATCTCTCACCGATCGAACATGTTTGGGACATGATGGGACACCACCTAAGCATCTAAGCACACCTATGCATATGTAGGCGAACTGGCCCGCAATTTAGACACCATCTGGCATGCCACACCTCAAGATGTATCCGCGAACTGTATGCGTCTATGCCACGCCGGGTAACCACTTGCATCCGAGACATAGGTGGCGCTACAACGTACTGACTTGTTTCGCTCGTGTAGCTGTTTTATCTGAATAAATGGCCCAACTGCTCTGGAATTTCAATCACCTTCTTTCCTACACATGTACATTGCACATAACAATTTTCATCTCGATTTCATAATTCCTTCTGGGTGCTTCTCTTTTTTGGCAAAAAGTGTATATCGGAAATCGAGCAATAGACCACAGTAAGTTGAAAAGGGAATTTATAGCAAAATTCAATAGTTACCTTAATTCCAAACAGCAATTATGGACCAGGAATAGAATAACTACTACTAACTTTTGGACTATAAGATTTTTGCCATTTTAAATTGCCCTTTGCACATATACAAGAGCTTGACCAACTAACAAGCCTTTTAACCAAATATAGATGTCATTATCCGAACTTGTCGTTTGAAAGGCTGTACTTAAAAAATGTGTTCTTATATGGAAGCAGAGGACTGATCTACTTATATCTTATACCTTTTCCCAAAACAAGAAAAGCTGCTCAAACAGTAATTCTTTGTGGAAAAACACATCATCACAATTCTTTTGTTTGCAGTGCACGAAGATTGCATACCACTGGATCTGACTAGGACTCAGTTAATCCTTCACTCGAAAAACAATCCACGTCTACTGGGGAGTTGAAAAAATAAAATTTTCTAAATAATATCCAAAAAAAAAAAAAAAAAAAGATTCGTCACCACAGTGATTAAAAAATTAAAAGTTCTATCGAGAACCCCAGGGGTTTTTCTATTGAGGTTGAAGAAGACATGCGAGCTGCTCTAATCCAGAACTACAAAAAGTTCATATTCGAAGTTGCCATCGGTGACATCTGTA
Source organism: Macrothele yani (assembly GCA_039090855.1). Classification (NCBI taxonomy): domain Eukaryota; kingdom Metazoa; phylum Arthropoda; class Arachnida; order Araneae; family Macrothelidae; genus Macrothele; species Macrothele yani. Next base: position 159,196,023 of record CM077025.1, on the reverse strand, counting down.
AATAGTGTGGTGAAGTTACAGGAACTAATGGCCACATTTTAACTTTCACTTCTCACATCAAATTAATGCCTGAGTAGGCAAGACCAGGCGGTTAAGCTGCTCCACCAAATTTCTGGTGCTCATTATGGGATAATCCACGGGCGTTCTGCACTTCATTACGGCCACCAATCGTAAGATCTTCTCAACAATTTTAATTAAATCGTGTTCTGGAACAAACCTTTCATCACAGGTAAGGAAGCTGAATATATATATATATATATATATATATATACTTAAGAGCAAAACTGAAGACTAAGGAAAAAGTTTAGAATTTAAAACGAAAGTTGCAAAATAACCTGAAGATCAAAACGCGCAACGCAGCAGTTTTGAAAATTCAGAATTCACATTCTATTAAGAAGATACCTAAGCAAAAAAATACATATATATAATTTTGACTCACACCAAGTACAACATAGAAAAGGTTATGTATCTACCTGTGTGAGTAAAAGGAGAAAAGATAAAAAATAAAATAAAACATCTGAATGTAGAAGGTGTCGAGAATACTGAGCCTTGGCTTTATCAAGGACCAGCAAAAACTCTGCATTTTCTCACTTCCACAAAGACCTAGTTGGAAATGGGTTTCTGCAAGGCCATAGATGCAAGTAACATTCCCACCTAAAATTGTTTTAAAAAATATATATATGTCATGTCCTCCGCAGAGTTGTATGACCTAGCACTAGTTAACAATTTCGCTTGCATCCATTAACCTTCCTGGCCCGACCCATGCTCTTCATCTGTTACTATTAAACAGAGAGAAGAAGATTAAAGAGAACTCAAGCTGTGAGAGTGACATAATAATTAGAAATAATTTTCAGCTATAACGAAATGCCAAGTTCGTTCGAGAGAGAATTTAAACCTGAAAATCAATGCAAAAGAAATCCAAATTTTTACATTGCAATTAAAAAAGGAAATATTAATTTTTAAAAAACAGATTTTTGAAAGAAAACTTGAGTCTAAAACCCCCTACTCTACAACTTATGACAGCACGAAAACGAGAATAAGTTAAAGACAATAATTAACTAAAGAAAACTTTGTGAAAGTTATATAACTTAAACAGTTAGTTGCATTATGTACAAAGTATTTCAGCAGTGCTTTAAGTGCATAATTAATTAGTTATTAAGAACTTAACTACTTTGAAAATACAGCGCATAGAAAAGGAACAAGCTTAGCCATCTTCTGTTCCTAGGTACCCCAAAAGACGCGCAAAGTTATAAAGAAAAGAAAGAGTTAAAACCCGCAAAAATGTTAACAGACAAGCCAGTGCCTAAAAGCTGAAAGGCTAAAAATCAACAGAGAAAAAGTACATGAAGTACAAACATTGAACTTATAAAACCTAAAACCCAAATACAAGGAAGAGAGCTTACCTTTTGTGTGACTAAACTTTCTCCTCACAATAGCAAAACATGGCTGACCTCTTCCGCCACTCCCTAGTCGCTGGGGGGCAGTGAGGGTGGGGCTGATGGCCTCCTCATACAGAAAGAAACCAACTCGCGGAGATTTAAACCAGAGAAAAAAATATATAAACTTAAGACTGTGGATCTGTATGATCAGAAAGAGCAGAATTAACTCTCCAGAATACATGAGAAATATTATAAAATTCACGAGTAGTGTATTTAATAATCTTTGCATGTATTAAATAACCTTAGTGAGCTTCTATAGATTAATCAGAATCTTATTAATTTTAATGTTGGTTTTACTATTTTTAGTATAGCTATCCTAGTGATGAATAACTAGTTTTCTTTTTTATTTGTTTTTATTTTCTTTTATAAACAGATTTTTAAGCTTTTCTTGCGATTTTGTTTATATTATTTAATTTTTTGTTTTAATAGGACCTTCATATCCATAGCACTAAGGTTCCTTTAGGTAGTTAATAGGCATCCTCTGGCCAACTTCCTTACGGCTTTGATTGGTCAGAATCATATTATTAACTGTGTAGAAAATTAAAGCAGATCTGCCAAATTTACTCTATTATTCAGAATAATTTTTCTTAAAGTTCTTTTGATGAAAGAAGAAGGAATTTCGTTCTCTAGAAAACTATCTAATAGTATATTAATGTGGTAATTGAAGTCCAAATTGTTGCTGCAAATTCTTGAAATTCTTAGGACCTGAGAAATTAGTACATTCTCAATTACTTTGGTTGAAATGTTATTATTCCAGTGTAGATATTTAATTACTTTGAAAGGAAAATTAACTCTTTTATCAAAGAGGCTAATAGATGGGTTACCTCTGTTGAGCTTAATGCTTAAGTCTAGGAACTCAAGTTCCTGATTACTGTGGTTGGTTTTACATAAGTTAAGAGAGCTAGGATAGATATTATCAAAATCACTCTCTATAACTTCTGAATTATTGATACACAGCAGATCATCAATATATCTAAAAGTGTAAAGGTAGTTATCTGAGCGGTGGGGTGATTTTTAATGAATTTATATTCCTTAAAGAACAGGAATAGATTAGCGATATTCGTGGACGTTGATGTTCCCATGGGAATACCGTTCACTTGCTTATAGAGAGTATTATTATATAAGATATGGTTATTTTTTATGCAGCAATTGAGATAAGAGTTCCAAGTTCCTACATTAACAAATTGGTTAAGTTTAAATTCTGCATACAGCTCTTTAAAGGTAGTGATTATATCTGATACAGGCAGATTAGTATATAGGTTTTCAAAATCATAACTATTAATATCTAGGGGACAAACTTTGAGTATAGTAGAAATTACTTCTGCATTATTATTAATTATCCAAAAATCTCTGTACATCAAGTTAGTACAGTTTCTAATGTGTTTCAATATATATATATATATCATCATCATCATTGTCAACCATTATCAATCCACTGCTGGACGAAGGTCTCCCAAGTTTACTCCACAACGGTCTGTCTTGTGCCAGTCTCCTCCATGTCACCCCTGCATACTTTCGAATCTCATCCACCCATCTCCCATGTGGTCTTCTTCTGGGTCTTTTCCTGTCCCTTGGAATCCAATCTAAAATTTCGGCTGTCCATCGATGATCTGTCCTTCTGGCAGTATGTCCAGCTCATTGCCATTTCAGGGATTTAACTCTGATCATGATGTCTTCCACTCTTGTCATTTTTCGGATCCACGAGTTCCTCTTCTTATCTCTCCTGGTTACACCAAGCATGCACCTCTCCATGCTTGTTTGAGTTGTCTGCAGCCTTTGTATGTCTCTTTTAGTTAAGGTCCACGTCTCTGCACCATACGTAAGCACTGGAAGGATGCATTGATCAAACACTTTTCTTTTAAGACATAATGGCATATTGCTCTTGAAAATTATGCTGTTTCTTCCAAAAGCTCTCCAGGCCAGTTTTGTACGCCGATTAATTTCTTCATCAATGTGACCCTCACTTGATATCTGCTGTCCAAGATAAACGTACGTGTCTGTTATCTCCAGCTTTTCTCCATCAATCGATAAATCTTCATTTCTTGTAAAAGCATTGAACATCACTTTTGTCTTCTGAAAGTTCATTTTTAATCCCACTTCTTTACTCTTGTCAGCAAGTTCCTGGATCATACTCTGCAGCTCTGATGGGGTAGTTGCAAAAATGACTACGTCATCAGCAAAGCGAAGGTGGGTTAGATAATCTCCATTAATCTTTATCCCCTTGTTTTCCCAGCTCAGCGACTGAAAAACACCCTCCAATGTGGCATTAAAGAGCTTCGGAGATATGGTGTCACCTTGTCTCACTCCTTTCCAATTTTTACGTGTGTTGTATTTTCAAACAGCCTAATCTTTGCACTTGCATTTTCATAGATGTTATTAATAATATTAATGTATGCATCTTCAATACCGCAGGTTTTCAGAGCCATTGTAACTGCCGATGGTTTCACCGAATCAAAGGCTTTTTCATAATCGATAAAAGCCATGCACAATGGAAGTTCATATTCCCTCGCTCTTTCAATTAGTTCTCTCAGCACGTGGATATGATCTATTGTGCTGTAGCCACTCCTGAATCCAGCTTGTTCTCTCGGTTGGGCCATGTCCAGTGTTACCTTCAAGCGGTGTGAAAGAACTTTAGTGAAGATTTTATAAACTACTGATAGGAGGCTGATAGGTCTGTAGTTTCCGAGATCTTCAATGTCACCTTTCTTATGTAGCAGGATCATTGTAGCGGTGTTCCAATCCTCAGGAATCTTTCCTTCATTAAGGCATCGAGTGAAAATTTGGGCGAGTACTGTTTCGATTTCTCCACTTGCTTCTTGTATGATGTCTACAGTAATTCCATCTTCTCCTGGAGCTTTTCCTCGCTTCATGTTCTTGATTGCATGTGCAACTTCTGCTGGAAGGACTGGAGGAACTCTGGTACTGGTATCTTTCATGATGTCTGGAGTGCATATATCATCCCGTTCATATAATTTGGAGTAGAAATCTTTCACTCTTGTCAAAATTTCGCCTCTATTTCTTGTTACAGAACCATCTTCTTTTCTCAGTGCCATAATCTGTTTTCTTCCCTTACTGAGATGTCCCTTTGCTATCTTTAGGCTTTGGTTGTTTTCAATTGCTTTCCTCACTAGTTCACAGTTGAATTTCCTTACGTCTTCAGTGATACTTTTTCTTACTGTCTTGCATAGCTCTATATATTCCACTTTGGAAGTCACATCTTCTTTAGTTGTCCTCATCTCTCTTCTTTTTTGCATCAACATTTTGGTTTTTCCTGATAATTTGTTCACATGCAACTTGTTCTTAGACCCAGCTAATTTTGTTGCTGTTTCCATAAGAGCTTTGGTTACTTTTCTGTTAACTTCAGAGATGTCCACTTCTTCCGATGTTAGGCCATCTGTCTCTTTAATAGTATATATATATATATATATATATATACTATTAAAAAGTATATATATATATATATATATACTATTAAAAAGTATATATATATATATATATATATACTATTAAAAAGTATATATATATATATATATATATATATATATATATATTCTATAAAGAAGATACCTAAGCAAAAATACATATATAATTTTGACTCACACCTAGTACAACATAGAAAGGTTATGTATCTACCTGTGTGAGTAAAGGAGAAAAGATAAAAAAATAAAATAAAACAACTGAATGTAAGAAGGTGTCGAGAATACTGAGCCTTGGCTTTATCAAGGACCAAAAACTCCTGCATTTTCTCACTTCTACAAAGATCTAGTTGGAAATGGGTTTCTGCAAGGCCATAGATGCAAGTAACATTCCCACCTAAAATAGTTTAAAAAATATATATATAGTCATGTCCTCCGTAGACCTAGCACTAGTTACCTAGCATCTGCTTGCATCCATTAACCTTCATGGCCCGACTCCATGCTCTCTTCATCTGTTACTATTAAACAGAGAGAAGAAGATTAAAGAGAACTCAAGCTGTGAGAGTGACATAATAAATAGAAATGATTTTCAGCTATAACGAAATTCCAAGTTCGTTTGAGAGAGAATTTAAACCTGAAAAACAATGCAAAAAGAAATCCAAATTTTACATTGCAATTAAAAAGGAAATGTTAATTTATAACGAACAGATTTTTGAAAGAAAACTTGAGTCTAAAACCCCTACTCTACAACTTATGACAGCATGAAAACGAGAATAAGTTAAAGATAATAATTAACTTAAAGAAAACTTTGTGAAAGTTATATACCTTAAACAGTTAGTTGCAATATGTACAAAGTATTTCAGCAGTGCTTTAAGTGCATAATTAATTAGTTATTAAGAACTTTACTACTTTGAAACAGCGCATAGACAGCGCATAGAAAGGAACAAGCTTAGCCATCTTCTGTTCCTAGGTACCCCAAAAGACGCTCAAAGTTACAAAGAAAAGTAAGAGTTAAAACCCTCATAAATGTTAACAGACAAACCAATGCTTAAAAGCTGAAAAAGCTAAAAAACGACAGAGAAAAGGTACATAAAGTACAAACATTGAACTTATAAAACTCTAGAACTCCAAAAACAAGGAAGAGAGCTTACCTTCTTGTGTGACAAAAACTTTTCTCCTCACAAGAGGAGAACATGGCTGACCTCTTCCGCCACTTCCTAGACGCTGGGGGCAGTGAGGGTGGGGCTGATGGCCTCCTCATACAGCAAGAAACCAACGCGCGGAGATTTTAACCAGAGAAAAAAATATATAAACTTAAGACTGTGGATCTGTATGATCAGAATGAGCAGAATTAACTCTCCAGAATACATGAGAAATATTATAAAATACACGAGCAGTTTATTTAATAATCTTTGCATGTATTAAATCACCTTAGTGAGCTTCTATAGATTAATCAGAATCTTATTAATTTTAATGTTGGTTTTACTATTTTTAGTATAGCTATCCTAGTGATGAATAATTCAGTTTTCTTTTTTATTTGTTTTTATTTTCTTTTATAAACAGATTTTTAAGCTTTTTTTGTGATTTTGTTTATATTATTTAATTTTTTGTTTTAATAGGACTGTCATATCCATAGCACTAAGGTTCCTTTAGGTAGTTAATAGGCATCCTCTAGCCAACTTCCTTACGGCTTTGATTGGTCAGAATCATATTATTAACTGTAGAAAATTGCAGATCTGCCAACCTTACTCTATTATTCAGAATAATTTTTCTTAAAGTTCTTTTGATGAAAGAAGAAGGAATTTCGTTCTCTAGAAAACTTTCTAATAGTATATTAATGTGGTAATTGAAATCCAAATTGTTGCTGCAAATTCTTGAAATTCTTAGGACCTGAGAAATTAGTACATTCTCAATTACTTTGGTTGAAATGTTATTATTCCAGTGTAGATATTTAATTGTTTTTGAAAGGAAAATTAACTCTTTTATCAAAGAGGCTAATAGATGGGTTACCTCTGTTGAGCTTAATGCTTTGTCTAGGAACTCAAGTTCCTGATTACTGTGGTTGGTTTTACATAAGTTAAGAGAGCTAGGATAGATATTATCAAAATACTTCTTATAACTTCTGAATTATTGATACACAGCAGATCATCAATATATCTAAAGTGTAAAGGTAGTTATCTGAGCAGGTGGGGTGATTTTTAATGAATTTTATATTCCTTAAAGAACAGGAATAGATTAGCGATATTTGTAGACGTTGATGTTCCCATTGGAATACCGTTCACTTGCTTATAGAGAGTATTATTATATAAGATATGGTTATTTTTATGCAGCAATTGAGATAAGAGTTCCAAGTTCCTACATCAACAAATTGGTTAAGTTTAAATTCTGCATACAGCTCTTTAAAGGTAGTGATTATATCTGATAGAGGCAGATTAGTATATAGGTTTTCAAAATCATAACTATTAATATCTAGGGGACAAACTTTGAGTATAGTAGAAATTACTTCTGCATTATTATACTACTATACTCAAAGTTTGTCCCCTAGATATTAACTACTATACTCAAAGTTTGTCCCCTAGATATTAATAGTTATGATTTTGAAAACCTATATACTAATCTGCCTCTATCAGATATAATCACTACCTTTAAAGAGCTGTATGCAGAATTTAAACTTAACCAATTTGTTGATGTAGGAACTTGGAACTCTTATCTCAATTGCTGCATAAAAAATAACCATATCTTATATAATAATACTCTCTATAAGCAAGTGAACGGTATTCCAATGGGAACATCAACGTCCACAAATATCGCTAATCTATTCCTGTTCTTTAAGGAATATAAATTCATTAAAAATCACCCCACCTGCTCAGATAACTACCTTTACACTTTTAGATATATTGATGATCTGCTGTGTATCAATAATTCAGAAGTTATAGAGAGTGATTTTGATAATATCTATCCTAGCTCTCTTAACTTATGTAAAAATAACCACAGTAATCAGGAACTTGAGTTCCTAGACTTAAGCATTAAGCTCAACAGAGGTAACCCATCTATTAGCCTCTTTGATAAAAGAGTTAATTTTCCTTTCAAAGTAATTAAATATCTACACTGGAATAATAACATTTCAACCAAAGTAATTGAGAATGTACTAATTTCTCAGGTCCTAAGAATTTCAAGAATTTGCAGCAACAATTTGGATTTCAATTACCACATTAATATACTATTAGAAAGTTTTCTAGAGAACGAAATTCCTTCTTCTTTCATCAAAAGAACTTTAAGAAAAATTATTCTGAATAATAGAGTAAGGTTGGCAGATCTGCTTTAATTTTCTACAGTTAATAATATGATTCTGACCAATCAAAGCCGTAAGGAAGTTGGCTAGAGGATGCCTATTAACTACCTAAAGGAACCTTAGTGCTATGGATATGACGGTCCTATTAAAACAAAAAATTAAATAATATAAACAAAATCACAAAAAAAGCTTAAAAATCTGTTTATAAAAGAAAATAAAAACAAATAAAAAAGAAAACTAGTTATTCATCACTAGGATAGCTATACTAAAAATAGTAAAACCAACATTAAAATTAATAAGATTCTGATTAATCTATAGAAGCTCACTAAGGTGATTTAATACATGCAAAGATTATTAAATAAACTGCTCGTGTATTTTATAATATTTCTCATGTATTCTGGAGAGTTAATTCTGCTCATTCTGATCATACAGATCCACAGTCTTAAGTTTATATATTTTTTTCTCTGGTTAAAATCTCCGCGCGTTGGTTTCTTGCTGTATGAGGAGGCCATCAGCCCCACCCTCACTGCCCCCCAGCGTCTAGGGAGTGGCGGAAGAGGTCAGCCATGTTCTCCTCTTGTGAGGAGAAAAGTTTTTGTCACACAAGAGGTAAGCTCTCTTCCTTGTTTTTGGGTTCTAGGTTTTATAAGTTCAATGTTTGTACTTTATGTACCTTTTCTCTGTCGTTTTTTAGCTTTTCAGCTTTTAAGCATTGGTTTGTCTGTTAACATTTATGAGGGTTTTAACTCTTACTTTTCTTTGTAACTTTGAGCGTCTTTTGGGGTACCTAGGAACAGAAGATGGCTAAGCTTGTTCCTTTTCTATGCGCTGTCTATGCGCTGTTTTTTCAAAGTAGTAAAGTTCTTAATAACTAATTAATTATGCACTTAAAGCACTGCTGAAATACTTTGTACATATTGCAACTAACTGTTTAAGGTATATAACTTTCACAAAGTTTTCTTTAGTTAATTATTATCTTTAACTTATTCTCGTTTTCGTGCTGTCATAAGTTGTAGAGTAGGGGGTTTTAGACTCAAGTTTTCTTTCAAAAATCTGTTCGTTATAAATTAACATTTCCTTTTTTAATTGCAATGTAAAATTTGGATTTCTTTTGCATTGTTTTTCAGGTTTAAATTCTCTCTCAAACGAACTTGGAATTTCGTTATAGCTGAAAATCATTTCTATTTATTATGTCACTCTCACAGCTTGAGTTCTCTTTAATCTTCTTCTCTCTGTTTAATAGTAACAGATGAAGAGCATGGGTCGGGCCATGAAGGTTAATGGATGCAAGCGAAATTGTTAACTAGTGCTAGGTCATGCTACTCTACGGAGGACATGACTTATATATATATTTTTTAAACTATTTTAGGTGGGAATGTTACTTGCATCTATGGCCTTGCAGAAACCCATTTCCAACTAGGTCTTTGTAGAAGTGAGAAAAATGCAGAGTTTTTGCTGGTCCTTGATAAAGCCAAGGCTCAGTATTCTCGACACCTTCTACATTCAGTTGTTTTATTTTATTTTTTTATCTTTTCTCCTTTTACTCACACAGGTAGATACATAACCTTTTCTATGTTGTACTAGGTGTGAGTCAAAATTATATATGTATTTTTTTGCTTAGGTATCTTCTTTATAGAATGTGAATTCTGAATTTTCAAAACTGCTGCGTTGCGCGTTTTGATTTTCAGGTTACTTTGCACCCTACGTGTTTAATTCTAAAATTTTTTTCCTTAGTCTTCAGTTTTGCTCTTAAGTATATATATATATATATATATATATATATATATACTATTAAAAAGAGACAGATGTAAAAAAAAATCTTTATCTGGTACTAAAAAAAAATAAGTATAACTGATATGGCAGTTCCGCTAAGAAAGACATAATGAATTAGCTTTATTTTCTTTCCGCTAAGCTAATTAATATGAATGATTCTCTTCCTACCAGCTAGCTAATGATATACTTGTACTAAGCTTCAAAATAGTGAATTCAAAAAGGTTGTTGTTACTAGTTAATTACGAAAAAGAATAAAGTCTTAACGCTGGTTATTTATGGTAAAAAACTAATGTTATAAACCTAACAGCCAGACAGAGGTCTGACAAAAACTATGAATTGAGAAAGACTAACTTACGGCAACTTCTTTATTATAAGACTCTTGGTCATCTAAAGCACACACACAACTTGTTTTACAATAATGAAGAATCTCTCCTCATAACAACACAATCTCTCCTCGTATTACAAACGCTTTCCGTAAACAACAACGCTCTCTCATAACAACAACAAAAGCTCTCCTCATAACAACACAAAAGCTCTCTCTAAGTCTCGATGAACGCGCCTATATACTAGCTACCACCACGTCATGACTTACACTCATTGCCAGATCTCATTCAGCGGGTGAAATAATATTTCGTTCAGTAAGAAGATAATTTACATAGTAAAATAAAATAACCAGAGATAGTAAAATCAAAAGGAAAGTGAATATAGAGTATACGTTACAAAGAGAACACCCAAGAACATATATGAGCAAATACTCAAATGTTATAATCTACAAATGGAAACCCACAAGGTCAGAGGACTGAACGTAGCACAGGTCACGCGGGTCATAACATTTGCCATTTCAGCAATCTCGAGAAATTGTGTTCCTATCTTTACCTGATCAAAAGAAAAAAAAAGAACAGTTATTTTGCATGCCTGACATCTGACGTTTCATTCGAAAACTTCTAATTGTCCAGGCATGAATTAAATACCTGACCAAGAAAAACAAAATAAAAGAAAACGAGCTTTTTGCTTTAGTGAGAAATGGATATGTCAGCAAGCCAGAGGCAAATTATTATTGATATTCTTCTTAATGAAGTACAGTGTAATTAATGTCTTTCTCCTCCAGGATCGAATTTGTGAATTTAAGCAATAGTGTAAATAAACTACATTACCAAAGTTGTTTTTTACCTTTAAAATTTCATAATTTTTTTTAATAAAGATGAAAAACATATAGCTTTAGAAACGACTGAATTTTTTTCAGTCTTAGTAGTATTTAGGTATTTTCAAAAAATCAAGAGACAGATACTAAGCCCAAAAATTAAGAAGGAGTATTAGCCAGAACCAGTGAAACATCTAAAAATTAATTGCAGGAAATGAAAATAATGCGTTTGCAATGACATCTTAGACATGTTGGAGTTTAAGACATAGGCATTTCACCATTATTAGTCCATCTTAGGTGACCGTTTAAAACTGAGGAGCAAATTTCATATCGTTACGGGTCTTTGACTCAGGTGACATTGGTTTTCGTATCCAGGCACAACAACAACAACAACAAGCGCACTAGCAGCAGAATTTTGCAAGAGTTCTTAGAATAATTCGAAATAAAACCTTGTTTTTCGGCGCTCTTTAGCTTTGAAAACTCGAATAAGAGCAACTTTCTCTTGCACATCGCCATCAAAGGCAAACGCACGAAGGAATGTTAAGTACATGCACCATGTGTTCGGAATTTTGAGGGTCAACGCAAACTCTCGTTGCGAAACGTCACCAATGAAACGAACTATTTCAGCAGCACAGTTAATCTATATTTAGTACAAACTCCGTTTGCATTGCTCAATGTCATAATAGCGCGATATTTTTGCCGGTTGAGTTCAAAAGAAGAAAAACGAAGCGCAGGGCTTAAGGAATGACGTGGGCTCTTTGAAAATGGCGGGGAGGGCGACATCATTTGGCAAATGAGCAGATCAAAATGCCTACGCCCACTTCATGCAGTGTCAGCAAAATCAGAAGAAACTGCACTCGCTGCTGGTAATTAAGGATTGCAGCTACTCTTACGTGTTGATGAAATGATTACACAAGTCGTCTTGTTGCAAAGTGCCAGATATTATGAATTTCTTATGGGCACTCAATGCCAAAGAGTCTCACTGATTTTCTCATTCTAAAATAGAGAAGATTTTAGAACATTAATAATCGAGATATTACTTTGTTCAGGATATTTTCTGAAACGAACACGGCAAAAAAATATATTTATGAAAAATTTCATTTATCAAAACCAGCGATCGATTTTGCGGTAAAGTAAATATGACGAAAAACATGAAGAGCTACTAACAGAGTGAAAACAGTGAGAACGTTTCTTCAAAGATAATTCGTTTATTGAAAACGTTGATTGAAAAATCAGATGTCTTCGACCCGATAATTAGAGGTGCGTTGGAAAATTTTTGAAAAAAGCTGTCAAGATAGAAAATTTTCAAGTGCAGCCATCCGGAGGAAATCATTACCTAGAGAAATAATGTTAGGTTAATATTTCCAGACGAATCATTCCATGGAAATTTTTTGAGGAGAACGTGATCGCTTTCTAGGAGGGATAAAGCTTCAATGATTAAGATAATGACTTAACCTTCCTGCTGAAATACCCCGGGAAAGCGCTACACACACACACACACACGCACAGTCGAGTCACATTATTGTGACCAACTCCTACTTTTGACGTCAACAGCGCGTAATCAATGAAAGAAGGCATGTGTCGTGAGCTGGCTTGGAGGGTATATAAGATGCGCTGTAGGTAATCTGAAAACATATCACTCGTTGCTGACATGAATAAAAAGAGCGGTTTATCAGATTTACAAAAAGGGATGATTATCGGATTTCGGGCCAAGGGTGGCAGTATTTCTGAAACAGCGCAGTTTGTGAACTGTTCGCGTGCTGCTGTGGTTAAAGTGTATCGTGATTGGAGAAATGGTACCATTTCGAATAAGCAAACTGGAAACTGCGGAGCACCACGTGCCATTAATCTGAAAGGTGAACGTCTGTTTCGAAGGTGCGTGAGGGTCGATCGACACGCTACAGTGGAGCAACTCACAGGCCGGATGAATCAGGAGGCTACCAGAAGTGTGTCTAAAACGACGTACGGGATTACCTGTTTTATGGGTTTTAAGTTTTCCAAATAATTCGGGAACACGGGGTCCAGGTGGTAGGTGCATAGCTTTAGTGATATTTGCATAGCTTTAGTGAAGATTTTAACCTGGAGAGGGCCGAAACGGTAGCATTAGTGGGATCACGGGTGCAGATGGTATGTGGAATGTTTGCAATTGCCTGGTTCATTTTATCAATGTAATCAGTTCTGTTCATTGTAATAACTTGGGAGGTCTTGTCCGCACTGATTATGGAGATATCCGGGTTTTGACGCAGCTGTCTAAGTTGGTTCAGTTCATATTTGAGTTTCTTATGTGCAGGATTATTACTAGATTGGTTATGAGTAGTCTTGATGGCTCTAGCTACTTGATGTCTAGCAGCGTCTTGTTTCACCTAGCAGTTACACATTCATCCTCAACCGATCAAAGAGACCTAGAAGTTGCAAAAATTATGGATATTGCAGCATTATATAATTATCCATCTACCACAGTTAATTCCATAATGCGCCGTGTCTTTAATGCATCATACTCAACTTTACCAAGAACGAGACCAACCACTTCATATGTCGGCAAACTACCATACATCCTTGTTGTCACAAATACCCTAAAAAACGCATGTCGTCCGTTTAATTTTGATTTTGGCATAAAAATGTGCAACATTCTCGCCCATATTAAAAATGACAGGGATCAGATTCCCCATGGTTCCAAATTCGGTGTGTACGCAATCGCACTAAAAGCTAGGAATGCTGATGTAACCGACCAGATATACATAGGTTCGACCCGTCGCAATATTAATTTACGTGTCTCTGAACATAGATACAATGTTAAAACATGCTCCACCTCCACCGCCCTTTCAAGACTATGCGTGAAGGGTCAACACCAACCTATCTGGGACGATGTTACTATGTTACATACGCCGACTACCTGTTCATCTATCCTCCTGTTAGAAAGCCTATCGATACATAAACATAGGGCAGAATGCTGTAAAGACGATACCCCTATCATTATACCGTTGCCATGGAAACTACTTTGCAACTATTACAGCGAAAGAGACAATACCGGCTGATCCAATGAAACGACATGATTGTGTAGTGAGCATGCGCATGCCAAAACATACTGTTTCGTCAGTGTGCATACTATATAATATATACCCTCCAAGGGCCTAGTGCAACCACACCATCTGATGACGGGTCCACGGTGGACTTGAAAGTGCTCATGTTTTAATGTATATATCATCTTAACCGTAATTTTTTAAAATCGTGTAAAGACGGCAAACTGTGTTCTTAATATCCTTCATCACGAAAAATTGACTTCCTATGAATCGATAAATCTTCATTTCTTGTAAAATCATTGTACATAACTTTTTGTCTTCTGAAAGTTTATTTTTAATCCCACTTCGTTACTCTTGTCAGGAAGTTCCTGGATCATGCTCTGCAGCTCTGAAGGGGTAGTTGCAAAATGACTGCGTCAACAGCAAATCGAAGGAGAGTTAGATAATATCCATTAATCTTTATTCCTTTGTTTTCGGAGTTCAGTGATTGAAAGACATTTTGCAATGTAGCATTAAAGAGTTTGGGAGATATAGTGTCACCTTGTGTCACACCCTTTCCAATTTTTATGGGTGCTGTATTCTCAAATAGCCGTATTTTTACACTTGCATTTTCATAGATGTTATTAGTAACATTAATGTATGCGTCTTCAATATCACAGGGATGCAGAAGTAATGTGACTTAAGAATGAGGAATTTGTTGTGGAGATAACCATTGTGGGCTTGCTAAATATAGAATGTTGAGTATCGGGACAATACGAAAAGTTGACCCCGAAAAGCTCATCTTCTAAAGTTTACGTGGGGTGGATTCCCAGAAGGCTGACGCAAAAGCTGAAGGTAGACAGGGATGATTTTGTCATCCTCCGCATTCATCGGTCTTGCCTACTAGTGATTTTTCATTATTCGGAATTCGTAAAAACTCCATAAGAACGCCTATCTGAGAGACTACGTAGCGCTCCAACAAACCACAGACACACGATTTTGAGGACATAAACTTTTATTACCAAAGACTCTAACATCACAGGAACAAAGATATTTTAAGTGCAATGAAATTAACAGGGATTATGTGAAAAGTAATGCCACGATATTCCCAGAAAACAAACCTTGTGGATTTAGTATCAGAGCATTCATGATGTATAAACAACACAATCCCGATGTCTCAGCCGGCACTGAAACGCCGCTGTCTGCACGAGAGGTCAATTAACTGTTTGTCAGTTCAATCGGAGGTCATTTCTTTTTTTAAAGTCATTTTGCATGTTGTACAAGTTTTTTCAATTGCTTTCCATAGCCTGTATTCATTTGGATTATTTGCATTGCGTATATTCGTATTAATTCTTAGAAACTTGCGGGATTCCTGAGCTTCCTTTCTACAAGCAGAAAGCACTTTCCTGCCATCTCCTAAGCATAAACGTTCCTTTGAAATTCCCGTTCCAGAAACATTTCCGTCTTAATGGGTGGTTTAGCCATTTTCTTCTTTCGCATACGAGTGTTTCTGAAGTGCCTGTTGAGCATAGAATAGAGTAAGATCTGTTTTCTAAGAGAGAGACCAGAATAAAAAAAAATATTCCCTCTTAGCGGTCATATTCATGACGAAAAGTATTTGAACGATCTAAATGTCTTGCCGCGCTATATGGAAAGCACAAAATATTTCTTTCGCTTCAGGCTGTGGCTTGTGCACTCTAGACAACAAAAGACAATTGTTCTTTTTAATGCGATTCTATGGAGATTACTTCCAGTGAGTTCGTGGAAGTCATTTATAAATTTTGACAAATTAGTCAGAGATAAATATTGTTAACACATTGGTAATTTCATGGGGGTTTTTTTCAACTCCTTTTCTCCAGCTACCTGTATAAACATCATATGCTTTTAATCCTCTTTTTGGTTACTTTCATCTACTTTTGTGATTATTCTATGGTTTTCTCCCTTTGCTTCTTCGTAATGCTCTTTCTGTCTTACTGTGATTCGCATCTCATAATAGCAGGTACAGAATTGGAACTTTCCTATAGTGCCGCAAAACGTAGGATTTCAATGGCTCATAAAGCGCCAAATACAGAAAAATCTAGAGACGAAGAAAAGCATCATAAGGTTTAGAAAACAGCTAAGTCCGCCCACTAATTGTACATTGTACGAAGTGCAATCATCTATATAATTCAAGCTGCTCTTCCACGTTACATAACCGCAGAAGTTTGAAACTTTATCATTCTGGAATGGAATCGAACCTGCATCTCCCGATTTGCCCTCGAGTATGCTAACCAACTATCTTACCATCTCAACCCGCGCTAATCTAAACATAATAGTACATATTGTTTTGTCAGCAAATGATACAAACTGATATCGTAACATTTTCTCTACCAATTACTCACTTAACTAAACAATTAAAACTGTGCGCCTATGCTGTTGAAATTCGTCGGTTGATAGAATCTTGGTACAAGTTTTGTCGTGGGTAGGAAGAGAAAGAGAAAGCACATTCGGAACGCGTACCAAAATGTTAAGCGAAATCGCGGGGATCTCCAAAAATTCTGAGGCAAAGGAAACAGAAAAATCATCGTGTTCACTTTCAAACAATCTAACTCTGCTTGTATTACTCCCATGCACAGAAATAATTATGTACACAGAAAAACCGCTTTGACCCAAAAAGGAATCTGTATAATCCTCTCTTATGTCATACACTATATTGACAAAAGTCACCGGACATCCCTTCAAAAGCAAATGAACGGATCCGCTACGCTATTAAGAAGCGCGGTACAACTACAAACTGTATAAAACAAGTCTGCAGATGACCGCGATCATATCGCATTGGGAGGTTGAGTGAAAATGTCGCGGCGGGAGAGAACTGACTTTGAGAAAGGAAAGATTGTTGGGTGCTATATTAGGGGGTTGTCCATAAAAGAAACCGAGAGGCATTTTAACATATCCAAGTCAACTGTTTTGGATGTACTGAATAAGTGGAAGACACATGGCGTGCCTGAAACAGCAAAACGCACCGGCAGACCAAAGAAAATCAGTGATAGAGGACCTCGAAGCCTCAGGAGAGTCGTTACAGCTAATCGACGGAGTACTGCACAAGACCTCAGTGTATAGGTGAGTAAAAATGCTGGAACCTCGGTATGTACACGCACCATTCGCAGAGAACTTCATTCCATGGGTTACCGTGGTCGTGCGGCTGCTCATAAGCCTTTCATCTCCACTCGGAATGCTACTCGTCGTTTAGCATGGTGTAAATAACATTTATCGTGCACCGTTGATCAATGGAAACAGGTTCTATGGACTAATGAGTCCAGATGCACGATCCATCAGTCTGATGGCCGTGTGTGTGTATGGCGGCAGCCGAGGGAACGCTATTTACCACAGTGTACTGTTCCTACGGTCTAGTTTGAAGCTGGCAGGGTACTCGTGTGGGGGTGTTTTTCATTGTATGATTCCGGCCCATTGATTATCGTGAACAAACCTGTTAGCCAGCACGTTTACCTCGATATTCTAGACAATTATGCCCTACCAAATCTGTGGCAATACTATGGAACCGAACCTTGTTGGTACCAGCAGGATAATGCACCAAACCATAAAGCAAGGACTGATACGGTGTGCTTTGACGATAATTCCGTATCGTGTGTGAATTGGCCACAGAGTCGTCCTGGCCCTCCGGGATACCGGGACATATCCCGGTGAGCTTTTCCTAGAAGCTTCCCTCAGCGCCACCCGGCAAGAAAAAGCGCCAGGTGAGCGAACAGTCGCCAAGAATGTCGTCACCCCAGTGATGGTGAACGATGAGTCATGCCGCATGCGTCTCGAAAAGACATTCTTTCCAGTAACTTCTAAGATAAGGTTTTCGACGTTTAGTACGTTTTTAATTTATGTTATATGTACCTGAAATAAATCTAAACTCACTAAAAGAAAGATTTTCTCATTCGGGGTCATTTCACGCAGATGTGAAAACATGTTTGGTCTCGGATTTTAAGGATGAGTACCTAAGGCTAAAGGGAGTCTCCAGTCCCTAAATGTAGGGCAATTGGGTTGTTGTTGTTTTTTTAGTTTTGAGGGTTAACGAATACCGTGAGCAATTCAAAGGGATACAAGCAGTTGCTAGATTCTTAGTTTGTGTTACTGGTTCCAGAGAAGGGACAAAGCAAGCCCAATCAGGCAAGCACACCATCCATGCCTCATCCAGGAACATCTCGGACGAACGACCAGAAGCCAGCGTCTCAGGCCACTCAGCCACCGGGGTGGTGGTCACTGGTTCCAAGTAAGGAACAGATCCAGTTCCATATGACACAACAGCTTCCAGATTTCACCCAAGACTGGAGTCCAAGCGGAGCCGCCGAGACTCCTCCTCCTCTCAATCTTTACGGGCCTGGCCAACGGATTAAGAACTTGCTTATGACGTCACGCTAAGCGACGGGCAAGTCCACGAGTAACTGAAGACATTGTAAAAATATTTATTATTTGTTTCAAATTTTTAAAATTCCTTTTCAGTGATGATTATGAGTAGTTACTCCATGTACAAAATGCGAAATTTATGTTAAAAAAATTAGTGGCAAAGAAGATTGAAGAGTTGAATGTGGTACATGGAAAATATTCAAAATGTAATCAAACTAAATTTGAACTGGGTCTAAAGTGCGCTTCTCTATTTTTAAATAACTACTCAAAGTTGAAAAATGACTGCTTAAATAACAAATCAAGGGAAAAAAATATGCTTTGTTTGCAGCAGCTACGTAATGAATCTGGTCTTCCTGTGTGCCTCACTAACAATGGGAATATCTCCAAATTTTGGCAAAGACATTTGATAATCATCATTACAGGGGAACTAGTCTAACTATTCTAAATCCCATACAAATAAATAAATTTCATTCGTCATTTTGTATATTTTCAATTTTCATTTTTGTATGTTTTCAATCTTCATTTCATATGTGGGTAAAAATGATCAAGCATGCATGTTCTAACACATGTTTAAAACATGGGGGTCGAAATCAGTACAAGGTAAGTTTATTTTTCATTTATTTATTTCTGCGTAAACATTGTGCTGAGAGTTATGCATTCTCAGTATTAATTTAGTCTAGTTGGCAGCCTCAAAACTTTTTTATTTATATCTGTTATGCAAATAAATAATGAGAAAAGATTAGAAATCCTAATTCCTTTAGTTTCAAACTAGGTTAGGGTAGAGAGAGGCTAAGTTGCTAAAGCCATACATAACATATAAACAGTAGTAGCATCATTAGCTTTTTTCCCTTTTCTTTTCTTTCGTTTTCGTGACTTCCTTTTCCAAATGCGTTCTCAGGTTTAATTAAATATATATAGTTGACCTCCCCAATTCTTTTTTACTTATTTCTGTGTGTACTGCAACATTTACCTGCTGCAACATTATTATAATTTTTATTTTTTATGAATAACCTTTTCAAACACATTCTTAGTATATTAATTTTGGAACAGTTTGCCTCTCCAAATTTATTATTTTTTGGATGAAAGCAATTTATTTCATCAGAAAAAGTTAGGGTCTAAAAACGCAATTTCGGAGGAGGATGTTTTATTAATTTTGCCCTGGTTTTTCTTTTTCAGATGCAAATCGCAGTGTAACAGCACGTCAGTGTACTAATAGGTTGCGTTTCAGTTATTTTCTGCGTCTGTTTAAACTG
The DNA here is from genome assembly GCA_039090855.1 of Macrothele yani. NCBI lineage: Eukaryota > Metazoa > Arthropoda > Arachnida > Araneae > Macrothelidae > Macrothele > Macrothele yani. The sequence goes on along the minus strand of CM077025.1, from coordinate 159,176,318 downwards.
CATTAACAAAGCTTTTTGGTATAACCATTTATATTCGTACAGAACAGAAATAGCGACAAAGCGTAATTCCTGAAAAAGGTAAAGCGGACGCAATTTTCGTTCTGTTTTTTTAATATCGGTAGAACTGCTATAATAAAATACACTGGTGTGCAAAAATTAAGGACGAAGAGGAGAAATTAGCATAACAACGGAACGAGCAGGCAGAACGGACCGAAAGACTCCTCAGGAGATAGACTAGGGTCCGGTACGGTAGGGCATGCGCATATATGCAGCATGACGTAGGGGTGGGCGTGTCGGAAGAGTATAAAGCACACTGGCGGTGTAGGCTCAGCAATTAGGAGCCGCGGATGACTTAGTGGTTAGCGAGTCAGACTGTCAATGCAAGGTCCTCAGGTTCGATCCTGGGCTGATCTTTCAGAGATGGTGTGATTTACTAACAATCGCTGAATACCCGCCGTGCATCGGACAAGCACGTTAAGTGACGGCCCCCCAGGCCGGACCCACTAGTTAAATGGGTATCCTTTCCTATGCCCTCTCCTGAAATTCTCTCACCCCTCTATGTGCAACATCGTATTTGTACGGTGGCGCCATCTACTGTACTCTAATCTCACTATGAACTGTTCTGTCAAAGTCGCTAGACTTGCTCTCATTCCTTCCGTTTCTGTGTCCTGCCCAAAAGGCGAACTCACTGTAGGTGATAATAAATAAATACATCGCTCTTTCCACGTTCCAGAAACACACAGCAACTGAAAAATCTCGGCGCGATACCGAGAGTTCTGTTGGTTCGATTCCACAGCGGCGGCTGAAAAACAATTTTTCAGTTGCTGTGTGTTTCTGGAACGTGGAAAGAACGATGTATTTATTTATTAACTGTCGCCACGTATTTGGAATATTTTCACTGTAGGTGGCTGGGACCTAAACTTTACTTACTGTGGACGGAAGTCCTACAAGAAAATGACAAATATACTTGGCCTATATCGCTCAGAAATTCGGGGGCCGCGGGTGGCCTGGTGGGCAACGTTTGTGTCTGCCGCGGAAAGGACCTCAGGTTCGATCTCAGACAGGTACGGACGCTCGATCCACTAAATATCCGCCGTGCGTCGGATGGCCACGTTAAGCCGTCGGACCCCGGGTACTGGCCTTCCAGTAATAAATAAGGGCGTCTTCCTCCCCTTTCTACTTCGCTTCCGTGTCACTTTCCTGTCGGGCACTCTAGCCCTAATCTCCTAGCTGCCTAATTCTAAGGGGTTGTTTAAGACCTGGGGTCAGACACTCCCTTCCTAAAATCCCCTACATTTGATCATTTGGTCAGCAATTTGGGTGAAAGCTATTGCACGGTGTACATCGGTTTGAACGACGTCGAGTTGCTGCCACCGTTTGATATGGCCAACAGGCAATCCAGTACACGACATCTGGATGACTTTACCCGAGGTCGCGTCATTGGGAAGTTGGAAGAAGTTCGAAGTGTGACTAGTGTGGCCGAGGAGTTCGGGATCGTTCACAGCATCGTTTTCATTTCAAACGACAGGAACAGCTGTCCTAGAGTTTAGCAGTGGTTATTCACGAGCAACCACGGCGGCGGACAACCAGTATATTGTCCTACAGGCGAGAAGAGACAGCCGGAGAAATCGCAAGCTACAGTGGCTGTCGCAAAGCTGTTGGAGAGTGAAGATATTCAACGCATGGATTGGCCCGCAAGGTCCCCGGACATAAATCCAATCTAACACGTGTGGGACCTTCTCGAGAGACGCTTGGAAGCACGTCACCAGCCGCCAGCAACGATTCCGCAGCTGCGATTGGCGCTACAAGATGAATGGGCCGCGATGCATCAACAGCTCTTTGACAACCTCGTCCTCAGCATGGACAGACGTTGTAAATCCTGCAACGCAGTCAGGGATGATAATATCCTCTACTAAAGACTGGAATTTCTTGGCAGCTGCTTGTCACATGGACGTTTCTGTCTTCTGTCCAGTTGTGCTCGAAGCTACCTTTTCAATAAAGTGCCTTTGCATCCTTTGGATTCCTTGTTTGGACGGTTTTGCTAACTTGTCCCATATTCTTACATCTTGGGGATCTTATGGTATGATTTGAGTCGACGTGGAGCACTTCTGCACGACGTTTCATTTGAAAAACCGTCTCGTCCTTAATTTTTGCACTCCAGTGTATATTGTTACGAAAATAATATGGCCAAAGCTGTATTTTTGGGGACGCTTTTTAAAAGCATCCTGCGAACGAAGTCCCCAATATTCAAGCAAGAAAACACATCCTGCGAACGAAGTCCCCAATATTCAAGCAAGAAAACACATCCTGCGAACGAAGTCCCCAATATTCGGCTCTTCACCCAGACAAAAATGCGTCTGAAACTCTATTCCTAGACGGCACGTGATTGTGACCAGACGACAATAATCAAATTCTCAAGGGGTTTGTTTTGACGGGTCAGGGGCAGCGAGGGTGAGAGGCAGAGGAGAAAGAGCAGTTGCTGGGGACCGTGAGACAGAGGCAGGCGTCCAGGGAAAGCGAGAGAGCTTGCTGAAATCACGCATCGAGCTGATGGTGACTACAAATTAAAAAGCGAAAGAAAATATAGAAGCAACCAGGGAAGTTCCGATATCAAAAACAGGGGGTTTTGTGCCCGAATCCCGGAGGAGACAACCATCAAAAGCAGGCCACTAACTACTACCGGAGTCTCACACCATTCTTCGCAAGTGCTTCCGAAACATCCAGTGACCACCTGGACATTGCTGCCCCAGGAAGAGAGCAGGATTCACCTCCCCCCCCTTCGGATTTCGCCAAGGGAGTAGCTGTCAGCTGACCCAGCGTGGCTGCTAGTTCCAGTGGATTCCGTCCTTCCAGCGCTTTAGGACCTGCTGGCATCTTGCATCTTCTTCACGGAGTGGCTTCTGTTCCATTCTTCCTCCCCCCCCGACTGAGGAGCGGTGGGGACCGAAAGGCTTGTTCACGGTGAAGTGACAACGTGTGGAAGATTAGCTTCCTGGTGATTATCATCAGTGTGTGTGCGCATTGTGTCACCTGGAGGAGCACGGGAAAAGAGTGTGTTAAAAGCATGCTCTTCTCAGAAATCAGCATTGTTACATAAAACGCTGGATTACATCAAAACTCCGAGTCCAAGTGAGTACTTATTTCCTTTTTGTCATACTGAACGTTTTGAAATGCATGGACGAAAGTTGAGAAACTCTTAATTCGCATGAGTTAGTGATTGGCTGGTGAGTTCAATTTGATTATGTTAAATAGCCAAAAGTCCAGCCCAACGTTATTTAAAATTTGTGTTAATTATATTACCTTCTCCCAATAAGATTATTCGAAATTTATCTGTATTAAAAGTCTGTGCATGTCGTTAAACGCTCCCGATTTTTCTTTGGACCGGCCTGAGTCATTATTCAGTCCTCTCACCTGCAATATCCATCAAACAAGCCGGAGTGCGAACAATTCGCAGCCCCGGTCGCAACAATATCATAAAATAATTTGCAGAAAACTAAAATGTGGACTTGTATTGAATGCTTGAAAGAAGAGCTTAAATAGACTGAATACCCAGAAACGTAGTGCCAGTATTGCCATAGTACCTATTCGGTGCACACTCCGTCGTTTCGCGTGACGTCACAAAAATGATGACCAAGCCCGTAAAGAGAGGAGGGGTGAGTCCCGGGAGCTCGGGTCCAAGCCCAGAAATACGAAATGTGAGAAGTCAACGTCCTGGACCGCTTGACCATCGTTGACCCTGTAATCTTGAAATGTGATGAATAAGCGATGATAATTTTACCCTGTAATCTTAAAATGTGATAACAAACGATAAATTTAAGAGTTATATTACATAAGTTTTATTTGATCCAGCATTTTCTTAGCACAATTCTTACCTGCAGTTGTCATCTTAGTTATTACGTCATATGTGACAATCAGTGGCGCCCATATGAGTACTTTTAGAGGGGGGGGGGCTAAGAAAAATCCTTACCTTCTTCAAAGCTGCCAAACATTTTAGTAAATGTTCAAGGTACTAAAATAGAACAAAAATAATTGATACAATCAATCATTAATATCTTATTATTTTTAAAAATGCTTTAAAAAAAGGTTTCGCCTGTTTTAGTGTTTTTTATTTATCAAAAATTTGGCTATACCAACGCCAGGGGGTCGGGCCCCCTTACTACGACTGGTGAAATGCCGATACATTCAAAGTTAAGAATTGGTCTAAAGGTACGATTGGTCCAATGATACAATTATTCCAATATCGATTTGTCCGGAGGCTTACTCGTGCGAAATAAAGCTAATCCGTTTTGATGCGATCATCGTTGTTGTATGAAAGTATCAGTAGTCCAAAGGACGTAAAATAATGTAGCATTTCATACACCGATATTGTGGCTACAGAATTTGTTTTTTAAATTCGATTTTTACTTGTTTTCTTTTCAAGATAAAAAACGTGCTTATGCTGATATAAAGGAAATTAATTCGCGCACCAAAGCTATTCAATTGAAAACAAACGCCGTCTCTTGCACGATACATTTTAATGATAAAAAACTATATACAATTAAAATAAATATAAGTTTAAGACCTTTTAACACCACAACGGTGTCATTTTCAGAAACAATGCAGCAGTGAACATAGAAGTGAGAGAAATACAGTATATACTTTAATGAAACAAGTAGCGATTAATGCGCATGTGCAGTAACGGCAAAGTACAAATCAAGTTTCGTGGGTAAAAACAGTTGGTAGGCGTGACTTTGGGCAGGAGTCTTTTTCAAGGCAGTGGTTCATCGTTGCAACATCTTTCGTCATGGACAAATATGTGAATACTTTCGGAGAAAAGTGTTGATCGACGATTCCTGGGAGAATCCAGGATAATGGTATCATTCCAACATGGTTGGTAAGAACCATTTAGAAAAAGTATCGACAAAGATGTAACACCAAAATGCGTTCTAAGATTACATTGATGTTCATTAATGCGGCGCCCCAAATTACGAATGGTAGAGACCACATAACACAAATTGGGCTCAGCAGGGTTAGTATGTTTTAGTGGAACCAAATACACACCGTGACGATTTACACATTCGACACAGTCTCTGTCCTGTTTGACAAAGTTAAATAAAGTACGAGACTTTACACCAAACTTGAGTTTGTACTTATCACATACTGCATGTTCTTTAAGATATTAAATACGGATGGTATATATGGAATGGATCCCACAAATTGATAGTCACATTGATCTGCAAGCAAAGTTGTCTGCTGCCGACCAATTAATTTCTTTACAATCAAGCGATCAATTATGTGACAAGGGTAACCAAAAGACAAGACAAACTGTTTAACAGTCAACTCCTCGTACAGGAGATCCTGTGTGGACGAGTGTGTAAATGCGTAATTAATACGGAAATGAAAAGCAGATAATTTTTGCTACATAGGATGAAAAGAAGTAAAAGTTATAAACGTAAGTAAAAGGTATGAAAATGTCGCAAAAATTATCTCCATTTCATTTCCTTTGAATGTGAACGTGATTTGTGTGCGACTGCGTTGAAAGCACAGAACAAACCTGAATCTTGATCCATAAAACTTACTAACCAATCAAATAAATATACAAAAAGATAAATTCTTACCATTCCTTCGGCCAACCATTGATAAATGAGCAGCACGATGGCGCCACGTTAATCAACTGATTTTTTAAAATAATTTTACGAGAATCAATGCCAATTATGGAAGGCAAAAAACAAAGTAAAATAGAAAAACTGATTGCCCTGGCCATAGGTTGCGAAACCTCCCCTTCCACGATGAAACATGAACCGAATTTCCTCATCGCAATGGCTAAGAAATCTTCAAAAGGAAACTCCAGCAGGATTTTCTTTTCAATATAAAGAAAGCACTAGAATGATGATCAACATGGTAACGGTCATAGGCTCTGAGACATCTTACTGCCTCAGTAGCGTCCCCCTTGGAATGTAAGGACAAAAAATTGTCCGTATCATTTGATAACGCAGAACAGAGTGTAACTATACACATGAAAACTGAATAATTTCCAAGTTTAGATTTATTTCAGTTAAACAATAGCGTATGAAATTGTGCCCACAATTGATATCTGCATCCGAAGCAGAAGAAATGTTAATTATTTATTTTCCCTCAGACAACTTATGTTTTGCGCTTATGTTTCCTTGGTAGGCCTGAGGTCGTGGGGAGATTGGAGTCCTTGCAGTGACTTCTGCGGAGGTGGAATCCAACAGAGACGACGGCTGTGCAACGGAACTCAAAGATGCGATAACGATGAAGGCCAGCAAAGGACCTGCAATACCTTTTCTTGCTCAGGTTAGTCAAAATACTCCATAAAAATGCCTCACTAAATGAAGTTAATTTTTTAATAATTTTCACTCATCGTCTTGAGTTTTTTTCTTGTCTTTCTAACATTTTATCTGAGATGCTAGAGTTTGTTTACACTCTGTTTTCTAACTGGTCACCACTGTGTTCCTATACAACTGAAGGACGGAACAAACTGAAAACTACCAGCAATATATGACTAATCATCGCTTCCGTCACCGATATTTTAAACGGTGATATCACGAATTGCCTTCTTTAAAAGAAATTAATGTACTTTTTATTAACTGAATTTCTTTTTTCGTCGTGGAAAAAGTGAAGAAACCAGAGGCAGGCATTACACATGCCAGGGGTGGTTCGTCTGTAGGATCACATAAGCATGTGCTCTACCTACTATTCTTCAGGAAAATTAATTAGACTAACGAAACCATGTCCGATTAAAAATTATATGAATGTGAAGATTACATTGAAAACACATTGAATTAATTTGTTATTAAATATTTTGCGTTTCCTTGCAGTTAAACATTCAAGTTTTTCCATCCACAGCTCATGTACAACCTTGAATTCTTATTCCCGTAAGTACAACCTCCTGCTGCTCCGGCTCAGGGGTATATAAGCATGCGCAGTTACGACTCTGCTAGAAGTTAGCTGGGGCTTGGTAGAAAAGCACTGGTGCATATTTTCACGTTTCCCATTCCCGTTTTGTTACCGTAAAAAAGTGCAGTCGTACTTTCTGCTCGGTTCTCCGTTAGTTACTGGATTATTTTAGTGTCATTCTCGTGTTTCACTAGTGGAACAGTGTCAGTGATAGCTTAACATCCTGAGAAGCTAAGTGTTTGTTTTCTTAATCACGAATACTGTCTATTACTTCCTGAAACATCCGGTTTTCTCGCATTCGTTGGAACAGAAATTGGAAACTAAAAGACTGTAGACCAATCCCAGATCTTAAATTAAGCAAAAATTTAAAAATAAGAGGAAAAATATAAAATATTCAGGAAGTTCACTTCCGAAACATATAAAGCGGAAATTCAGTTATACGCTTTTCTAGAAAATGGCCTTAAAAACGTAGAGAAGAAATCTTGAAATTTTGCGTACTATTGTGAATTTTATGTTTTGAAGGAGTGTAAGATATTTCTTAATAACTATTTATTCGAAGTTGAATTGGCGGAAAAAGAAAAAACAAGAAAGATGAAACCGAATTTTCGTTTGTAATGAGCATGTCTTTTGAGTTCTTTCCGACATGCATAAAACATTTCAAATTCATTCTTAGTCAGCGTGCCATCAATGTGCCCGTAATGCAGACCAGCGGTAGTCGGATGTTGGCGCTGATAGCACCCCACACCATGATTCTACGTTGCAGGGCCGTGTGGCGCTCCGCAATAGCGGACAAATCCGTCCGTTGGCCACGTCGCTTCCAGAGTATCACACGGCCATCCTCCGTGCTGAGACAGTACCGCGATTCGTTGCTGAACTCCACACTGCCCAGGTATCACACTTCCATGGCCCTACGTAAAACACAAAACGTTGGCGAAACGTATGGTTACTACGATGGGTCTCACTCCATATGTCCCGCTGGCCACTTACCCAGCCTCCGACAGGCCCAGCGTACTAGCCAGCAGTGATCCAACGTAAGGATGAACGTTAATATAACATTGTGTCAGCATTAAACCAATATTTCATATAACATAAATCCATCATTCCTTCAACATTGAGCCACTCTTACAACATTGAGCCATCGGTGGAATAACATTACGCCGACACAGCAAACAACTTCAAACCATCGTTTGGATAACCTTGTGCCAACATCATTTACAACATTAAGCCATCGCTCATATAACATTGTGCTACTGTCGCAACGACGACTCGGCATTTTATAACATTGAGCCAGCGCATATCACAACGTTGAAGCATCATTTGGACAACATTTAACCATCTTTTATAACATTAAGCCATCACTCTCACAACGTGAAGCCACTGTCATAACGTTGGGCCATCAGTTTAATGACATTGTGCCAATGTATTACATAACATTCAGCCATCACTCCTATAACAGTGAGCCAAATTTTTTAATGCAAGAATAGTACATGTCCAGTATTATCAGCAGCTTTGTATGTTACATCCTTTATGTTTGAAGCTCTACATTTTTACTTGGAAGTGTCTCAGTGTAGTCTTTATGTTCCATTCGTCACCCCACACAGCTCTGGAGCGACACCACGAAATGCGGTGGCGGCGATGGCTCGCTGTTAAGGGTAGCCTTCACAACGGACGACTGGATAGCAAACCAGACACAGCCAATCGGCGCGACACTGTCCATGTCTACATGGGAACATTCAAGCCTCCCCTTACACTCCGCAAAATGTCGTCCGCTGTGGCCTGTGGGTCCGCTACGGTATGACGTCGAATGCAACGATCGGTGCGCTCGGATGTCTGTCTCCGTGATCCGGTCCTCCTACGACCTTGCATAGATCCTTCCTGGGACCACTGTCTCCAAATACGGCCGACGTTTGTGGCATCACGTTGCGTTTCTTCCGGAATATGACGCAAGGGCCATCCGTCGTATGCGATTTTTTTGTCAAACGGATGAGTTCACGAGAGGTGTCATCGTAGGCCTACGATGACACCTCTCGTGAACTCATTCGTTTGACGAAATCGAATACGACGGAGTCTTAACGGCATTGGCACCCCTTGTTCGTTCTCCAGACACAGTTACAGCAGAACCACTCACTTCTAGCGGCCGTAGTGACGTCTTGATTGATGACCTCACGGGCTGGTTGTTGGCTTATATACCGCGCGCCGTTAGTGCGGTTGGCCTACAAATGAAATCATTTGCATAATGTGTACGTGTGCACCCACTCTACAATTTGCATGCAGCAGCATTCACGTCTTCGTGGTGTAGCCTTTTATCTGTCAGGCAGTATACAAAAAAACCCACGAATGCAGGCAAAGTGGTCCGCAAGGTAAATGGTATCCTGTGTTAAAAGAAAATTAGAAATCGGATTTTTAGAAGCAGATATATTGACACAAACGGATAATACGTTTGCGCCACCTAGCGGGAAATCGTGCATTATTTTGAGCAGAAAATGCTTACAAAACAAAATGGTTTAGTAGTTAGTAGTATCTTACCTAAAAGAAAATTTTCCATCAGGTCTTTAAACGCGAAATACTGTTGGTATAAGCTGCCGACAGAAACGTGAACTTATGCCTTCTAGTGGCTGATTTGTATGTTAAGAAAATTGTGAACTTATATGTAAAACATTTGGCAGTGAAAAAGCTCTCCAGCAAAGAAATAAATTTTCAAATCGCAGTATTAGAAGCAGAGATATCGAGGAAAAATAAGAAATGCATTTATGTCTCTGGGGGAAAAACTATACAATATTTTAAGCAGAAAGTTTGTCCTCGTGGTCGGTATCTGACCGCAAAAGAATTTTTTCAATTGAGTTTCGAGAAGCACAGATTCTGCTGTAAATACATATGAAAAAGAAATATACACTTACGACCCCTAGAGGCCAAACCATTCTTTACCAAAAATTAGACATCATATGAGAAACATTTTCCACCAAGAGCTCTATCCAATGTGAAAATAATTTTTCAAATCGAGCAGAGATATTGGGGAAATCGCAATCTAACTCTTCGCTCCCTAGCCAAAAAGCTATGGATTACTTGAAAAAAAGAACTATACCCAAAATAGTTTTCATTATAAATGGTATCGAATGAAAAGAAGAATTTTTAATCGGATATTTAGAAGCAATTTTTTTATCAGATTTGCAAAAAGGGATGAGTATAGGCTTTCCAGCCAAGGGTGGCAGTATTTCTGAAACAGCGCAGTTTGTGAACTGTTCGCGTGCTGCTGTGATTATAGTGTATCGTGATTGGGGAAATGGCACCATTGCGAATAAGCGACGTGCAAACTGCAGAGCACCACGTGTCATTGATCTGAGAGATGAACGTCGGCTTCGAAGGTGCGTGAGGGCCGATCGACACGCTAGAGTGGAGCAACCCACTGGTCGAATGAACCAGGGTACTACCGGAAGTGTGTTCAAAACGACAGTTCAGTGAACCCTGCTGCGTATGGGACTCCAAGGCAAACGGATGGTCACTGCACCTACGCTAACGAAAGTGCATCGGCAGAAAAGACTTGCATTTGCACTGCAGTATCGGAATTGTACCTCCGCTGATTGGCAAGGGATTGCCTTCTCCGATGAGTTACGTTTTCTGCTTTATCGAACGGGTGGACGTTGTCCGTTGTCGTATAAGGCGAAAAACATCGGAGAAGAAACACTTTTCAACCATTGCTGGAATAACATAAGCTGGTGGGGGCAGCGGTATGTTCTGGTGAATGTTTTCGTGGCATTCCCTGTGTCCACTCATACCTGTGGAAGGCACTATGGACCGAATTCGTTATGAATCCATCCTTTCAGACCACGTACACCCATACATGCTGATTATTTTCCCTGGGGTGCATGGGATCTTCCAGCAAACAATGCGACGTGTCACACAGCTAGAAATGTCCAAGAGTGGTCGGAAGAGCACGACGAAGACTTCAAAGTACTTCCCTGGTTCCCTAATTCCCCAGACTTAAACCCAATTGAGCATCTGTGGTACCACCTCGATCGTGTCATGTTGTTCGCTCTGTGATCCTCCACCACGCACCCTATCTTCCACCACGCACCCATCCTCCACCATGCACCAGCAGCTGTCAGATGCACTGCAGTCAGCATGACTCCACATACCGGTGAACACCTTCCAGCACCTTATTGATTCACTCCGAGCCCGTTTAACTGCTGTCCGGGATGCACACGGCGGTTACTCCGGGTATTAGCTGGTGGTCACAGTAATGTGACTCGACCGTGCAGTTATCGTTTGCACTGAGGAGGCTATATGTTTCACGCCAGTCGCAAACAGCTGTTCTCTTTAATAAATTCTATTCAAGTGCCCTGCTCTTTTCTGCACTCACAAATTATTTTCCTGGCTCTCTATGACGATAGTTGTATACGTAACGAAATTGGGCGAGAACTGTATGTACTGTGTTTTTATCTTTTCGCCTTGCAATCAGTGGACATTACTGTTTTAAATACAGTGTGAAGCAAAGGTTCCTTCTGACATTTATCTTTCTGCCCGAAATTACGAAATCCAGACTTCAAGAACCTATTTCGATAAAAAGTTTTCACCCAGACATCGTCCACATAATATAATGCTTGAAAAGTAATAATTTCTTGTGTATTTTTTCTGAACGTTTAACTGAACATTTTTTGTCATCGCTTTCGTTTTCTGTTTTGTTAAATTTGCTGAACGCCTCCTGATAGAAAGTTCTGACTCAACTGCAATGCTGTTCCTTTTTCATTTTCAGGAAGTCTGGACGTATTAGAAGCGGTTGGCATGCGGAGATCGCGCCTCAGACCTACAGACAGACCAACAGCCTTCCGTCTAATAACCTCGAGTTCTTGGAAGACACCCACTCACGGACTCTTACCTTCTGCGTTTCCGTTGGAATTTTCTCTTCTGCTGACGTTTCGTATCAGTCCGCCCAAAGTTGGCGGATTCCTTTTTGGACTGTATCAGTCTGGAAATTTACATATGGGACTTTTTATAGGAAATGCAATGTCTTTGGTTTTGTCCGCAGAAGACAACGTGCGAGTGACATTTTTAAGTTCAGTGGTGGACGGAAGATGGCATCAAGCAGCATTTAGTATGAAGAAAAGCACTGTGACTTACTTCTTAGACTGCAAACAAAAAGGAAAGCTACCGATTTCCAGAAGATCCAATGCTTCTGTTATGGGGCAGTCACTCTTGCTTCTGGTCGGCGAGCCTGGAATGTATGGAAAAGGGAATTCGAACATATTTCAGGTAAGAGCAAATCACAGGCGCAATAAAAATTTTAAATGGAGATAGAAAAAAATATGCTTTCATAATTATGTCTAGAGAGTATTCACCATTTATTATTAGGTTTACAATATCTCCTGCGCCACAATTCCTCACATGAGAAGCAATGCATCCGATGTGATCAACCGGTGCAGAAGAAGGCCGCAGTTTATGATGGTTTCAGCAGACCTGTAATATAGCTTTAGAGAATATTTTGGAATTAAGAATGTGATGTACCATTCTTTAACAGGCACTCAGTTTCAGTAAATCGGTTTAGACAAGGTAAAACGTACCCCATTCTGATGTTTGGTTTGCTTGCTTACAGTAATTTGACCTCAACTTGCATTGATGGGTGACATATTACATGCGTTTAGGGTTTTAATAAATGACTGATTCATTGCATCCACAGAAGGAAGTTATACTTCCTTCTATGGATGCATGTATGTAATTGAGGTTACTGGGAATCTACTTGGTAGTGTAAAAGCCATGTATGCTGGCAGTAGAGCTTGTGTACGAGTGAATGGTGTCGTATCAAATGGTTTTCCGTTGGTGCAGGAGTCAGGCAAGGTTGTGTAATGTCACCCTAGCTGTTTAATATATTTATGGATGCATGCATGCGTGATGCCAAGATGGACAATACTAGTTTATGTCTTGGTAATACCCGTGTGTGCAGATTGCTGTATACTGATGACACAGTCCTGTTGGCAGAGAGCAAAAGTGAGTTGCAGAGCATGTTGTCCCGGATGTACAAAGTTTGTATGAAATTCAAACTGAGTGGAAATAAGAGAAAAACAAAAGTTATGGTTTTTGAGAGAGGAACTGGTAGTACTGAATGTAATAGAAGTCTTAATGGCACAGTGATTGACCAGGTGAATGAGTTTGCATATTTGGGAAGCTTGTATGACAGAGAGAAAAGATTAGATGGCGAAATTAGTAGGCGAGTAAATTCTTCATTGAAAGTCATAGCTGCTTTAGGAGGTTTTCACAGGAAAGATGGATTCTCAAAAGAGTCGCGAATGGCTGTGTATGAAAGTGTAATGTTTCCTACTCTGATGTATGGCAGTGAAACCTGGGTAATACAGAAGAGGCATAGGAGTCGTTTGTGTGCAGGAGAAATGCGTTACTTACGGAGGGGGGGGGTTACACGTTCAGATCATGTGAGGAATGAATATGTGTTGCAGTTGTGTTATGTGAAGAAAAATATTGTTAGTAAGGTGGAGACTAATATGCTTCGGCGGTTTGGCCATGTTGAAAGCATGAGTGATGAGATGCTTACTAAGAAAATATTTTCGGCCCAAGTGGCAGGAAAGAAAGGCAGATGAAGGCCAAGGAAGTCATGGGAGGATCAGATTAGTGCGTGAATGAGAAAAAGATTATGAGTGTGAAGTATAGTCTTGTGTACATCGTGTGATGGATGTTAGTGAAGCCCGTGTTGTGTGACAAGATCGCTGTAAATGAAGAAGTTTTATACGCAACAGTAAGTAAATAATCAGTTAAAAGTCTATCTGCCGGTTTTTATTATCAGTTAAATGTTTAATTGTCAGACGGTCTTTCTTTGAGGAGCTTGCCTCTGAATATCAGAGAACAGTTTAACGATACGTATGTATGCATGTGTGTATGTATGTAATACCCTAATCCCGGAACCAATGTCTCATGACTCATTAAGGGAATAAGCATTATAAAGCAACTGAATCACGTGACCACTTCCCGAAGTAGAATAAAATGACAAAATGTGATGCACATGGTATAATATCAGTTGCACCTCACTAACTGATATATTTGTTTCTGCGGCTGAAATTGGGTCTACCAGTGGATGATAATGGTGACTTTGTTTTAAATGTATTTCCTTTGGTGTCAACGATTTCCGATTTGACCTATTTCAGCTTTTTTAGGCCGACTTAGACATACGAGAAGGTAATATATACGGCGCGACGAGGTAAAGTATTTATTTTAAATGTTTTGCGACTATTTGTTTAGAGTCTAGGTCTTACCGGATGAATTATGTCTTAGAACCCCGATGAACTTAATCTTGCACCTGACTGGTTTTGCTGAATTCATTTCTTCCGAAGAGAGAAGCGGCGCTAACTAGTCGAGAGATCACTTGGTCATCAGGTAGAATAGTGTTTTCGTAAGTTGCCGATCAAAACAGGTAACCGTTTGTCGTTCGGTTTTGTATTACTAAGCCAAGGAGGCTCCGAGACCACAGAAAAAGATTTCTTCATTCCCCGAATGATAACGAAAATGGAGGAATGGAGGATATAGTTAATGATCGCCAAAAGGACACAACCTTAGCTCACCCCATTCTACATTCTAAGCCGCAATCTGCATCCTCTGTGAACGGATTCTTAGACCACATCACAACTAATTTGGCTTCTGTGGTTTCGTACTCTACCAGAAGCATGCGGAAATTTTATCATGTTTAATCATTTCAGACTTCCACCCGATTCCTAGTTTTATTTTTCCCCTTCTTCCTTCATTTGTTACATCTAATGTTGGTTATAGCAAAAGAAAAACAAGAAAGAAAAAAATGAAAATATATTTCTCATATGCTATAGGTTTGGGACAGATAAATTTCCTTCTGCTGAACCTGTAAAGAAAAAATTTAGATCTTCCGATTTTCCCGAATAAACTACCGTTTTTTTCTTAATTCTCCATAGAAAAAAATAAAAGGACAGAAAGCATTAAAGAAACCCAACCACAGGGTTGGTTGAAATGCAGTTCAGTGGCTTCAATTTTATCAGATTTTTGTTTCTCCATCCTTGCTACACTTAAGCAATTGCCGGAAAGTAATTAAAATAATCTTAAACTCTTTCCTTGACTGAGAGATCCCTACTTATCCATAAGTTAGATGCATTAGCAGCAAGAACATTAGAAAGAGCTTATCTTCACTTAAGATGGATTGTGCAGCCATCGCTTTTATTGGTCCTCGATCCTAAACTGCCGTGGATGTCTTCATTAGTTGATAACATCATGCAAATGAATGCTGCGGCATTTATATGTGAATGAATGAACAGGATTATGTTCGTGCTCCTTGATGCCTGACGAACATTTCGCGTAAATCATAAAAAAATTAAGATCTTGTCAGCAGGTGTTTTGTATAATTTACGTGGGTGATAATATGCTTGTGACTTCAGTAGTTCATATCTAGATAAGGACGTTCCATTAAATAGTAAATTGCATAAATCAAAGTTTCTGAAACCATAAGTTAATAAGTAACAGAAGCAGTATATTAGAAGAACCTGTTAAGAAATTAACAATGCTTGCATTTAAGTTTGGAAAGAGTGTGTTTTGATTAATCGCATTCATCGTCCAATGATCTATATCCAACATGGGTTTCCTCGTGTTGGATATAGATCCCCGAAGTTTGATCAATATTACGTACGATCCTTTTTGTTTCTTGTGACCTGCTGTATCAATCCAGTGACTTTCACGAATACGTTCAAAGCGAAACAGATACGGATTCACGAAATTCTTAGGATAGCGTCGAAAAAATGGAATTTTAAAAAGGTCTTACTCGAATATCCGCACTAAAGGAAGAATATAAGATTCTTTCCATTGGTCATTCTATCAAACTACATGGATATGTGATATAGGATTCTTTCGATCGGTCATTCTATGGAACGACAAATACCCGATATGATCTTTAGGAAATTGTAAGCCCGTTCCTGATTTGTGAATAAGAATGATATTCGCGATTTCGCAGATTTCAAGGAAGTAGTGTAAAATTTCTATTTGGATTATTTTGATGGTTCATTCTGCGTAGGGGTTTTGAATTAATTTTATAATTTTATTAGTGATACCATCTCGTCCTGAAGCTTTCTTAGGTTTTAATTCCTTGATAATGGCTTTTACTTCAGTTATCGTGACGACAGGAGCAGTGGAGGGAGAAAATGGCCATCCCCTTGAAAGCGAGAGGATAGTTATTGCACAAGAAAAGCTAAGCCTACTGGTAGTAGGTAAGTCTATGGGAAACGTAATGCCCCACCCAATAATAACTTCGGAAAGAGCGAGATCAGTGAATTTATCTAGAATTTCTATTAGTGTTTCCATGCTTACTGCTGGTTCTTGGTTTTATTCGGAGATTTTTCTCGAGAAAAACCCCTATACCAAACTGTATAATTCGAGGAAATTTCGGTGCGGTGCTCAGAAAAGAAATAGATGCTTCAAAAGGGAGAATCTGTTGCGAAAATTGACTCATTGTTCAACCGGGAAAATGTCCTTACTGTCGAAATGACGGAGGACACTCATGCACCTTGGTCACCTAGTAGTTCTTCACTGCTTATGAAAAGCGGTAAAGAAATAAAAATTGAAAAATGAGAGCGTACGCGCAACTGTGAATGTGTGAAACGGAATGTGTGTAACTTCTGAACAAAAACTTTGCTGAGGACTTGTCATGTATCGAAACTCCTTCTTGTTATGACACAGGTATAGTTTTCCAGGAAAAGAGAAACTGCTGGAACAAATGGAAACAGTGATATCATCAGTTGAACATTATAAGCCGCTAGGCCTTTTTTCTGAGGATCCAAAAATGAAAAGATCTTTCAGCAACAAAATATTTTTTTTATCAAAACAAAGGCCTAATAATAAACAATGAATTTGCAATTCTAGGTGTAATTTACTGGACGGTGTTGACTTTGTGGCGAAGATTATGACTTACATTCTCAGCAATGACAAGATGCGACTATACGAGATTGGCAAAGTTTCAGTAAGAAGATTAAAGTTCATGAATGTAGATCTAACATCTGGAAACCTTCGCAATTTGTAGCACATGAGAAAAAAGCGAAACAGTAAATGATCTGCTTGATGAAGGGCGTAAAAAGTGGAAAGATATTTTGTTTCGCATTATCGATGTTGATCTTTGTCTGTGGCATTCAATTTCGAGATCACAAACAAAGCGTATTAAATACTGTGCAAGAAAGCGGCAATTTTCTGAATATTATCGAGCTCATAGCAAGGTTCGATCCTTTATTAAAGGTCATATCGCTAACGAGAATAACCGAAACAAATATTTTATTCCACTATTCAGAATGAAATTATACTACTGCTTTCGAATTCAGTGCTTAAAAATATCTATTCCCCATTCTTTTCCTTGATTTTGGGCACTATTAAGATATTTCTAAATAAGATCAGCTGAACATAGAAGTGAGGTACTTTAGTGGATTCGCAGGAACTGTTAATATATGGATCATTTTAGTGTTAAAACGCATTACTGCCCACAATTCTTCAGGTTTTTAAAAAAAATAGTCTTTGAAGCCGATGAAGAACTCGGTATTGATGTAAGAAAATTTAGAGGACGAGGTTATTAAAGCACACTGGGATTTATTCAGAAATATAGTCACGAATCAGAAGCTATGTTCCAAATCAGCTTTATGTAATGTGCTGCCCAAAGTTTGAACCTCGATTTGAAAAACTGCATCAAGAACACTGCTGAAATAAAGATTATTTTGAGGTAGTTCGGAAAATATGCAGATTTTACATTGAGGGTTTATCTAGGTGAAAAGGTCTGGATAAAAAATTAATAACTATTATGTTAAAAAAATTCTTGAGAACCTATTCTTAACCCTAAATTACCTTCTTTGGATTCGCTATTAGACCTGAAGTGTAATTTTTAATCTGTGATTAAATGTTTGCCAAGTGTCATCCTCCAAATTTAGAAAGGAGAAGAAGATCAGAAGCGATTTTCATCAGAGAGAACCTGAACAATTTTGATTTCTTTCTCAGGTATTTCGTTTTAAAAAACGAAATGCTTATTGTGATCACAAAACTGTTACAAAGGAACGACAGAGATCTAAACGCAACTTCTTCACTAGTGAACACTGCTAAAGTAATCTTGTTACGACTAAGAAATAATTTGGAATCTTTTGTAGCAGGATCCTCCAATCTAGTCAACTGCTGGAGCATCTGACCTGAAATAAAACTGAAATATCTCAGGTTTGTGAAGAAATGATTTGAAGAAATTACCTTTTATTTATTTTTAAGAGCCTCTTAAGTTTTCATATCACTATTTTTAATTCATCATTCGATATAATCATCAATCAGCTAGGTAAATAATTCACAAGAATTAAATTGTTGAAAACCTTTTTGTTTTTTATACTGAATCACTTATTTCGCTTTCAGTAAAACACAAGCTCAAAAACTAGAAAAATTTCGAAGAAATACGAATAAGAACATTGTGAGCTAAGCACATGCTTTTAGAAATTATTTGCCAAGGCAACCAAGAAAACAGCTACTACACTGCTGGCACCCCAAAATGCAACACCAAGAAGGAAGCATCCGATTAGCCTGAAATTCGCAGCATGCGTCGCCAGCGTGAGGACATGCAAACGATTAGCATTGCAGGGCATATGCAAATCATGTGCGCCCGGCACGCCACCGATAAGAATTATAAGAAGGGTGCACAGAAGGCGGGGTGTAAGTAGTGGAAGTGTGTTGTGCTGCCGGACCTGTGCGTGGCAAGCTTCCTGATGACTCGTCGCAGAACACGGCAGTCATTCCAGCACGTTTCGGAGTTAGACAGAGGACGAATAGTGGCTTACCGCGATGGCGGTTTATCGTTCCGAGACATCGGCGCCCGTGTGGGACGACATTCAGCCACAATGAGGCGAGTATGGATTCGGTGGGTGCAGGAGGGACGGACGGACCGACGTGAGCTATTGCAGCAGCCGCGGCACACCACCGAACGAGAGGACCGGCATGTTGTGCGGCGGGCATTGACGGCTCGCACCGCCACATCACGAACGTTAGTGCAGGAATTAGGGTGTGCTGCGCAAACAACCTGTGTCACCACGTACCGTTCGACGTGGTCTGCAGGAGCAGGGACTTGTCGCATGGCACCCATTGCTCCGATTACCATTGGCGTTACACCACCGCCGAGTGCGGCGGCAGTGGGCAGTTGAACGCCGCACCTGGACTACGGAATGACACGACATTGTCTTCTCCGACGAATCCCGCTTCTTCCTGCAACACCACGATTGTCGGATCCGCGTGTGGCGTCACCGCGGCGAGAGACTGTATGACGCCTACATTATGCAAAGCCATACCGGTCCGTCGCCTGGCGTTATGGTTTGGAGCGCAATTGGATATGACACCCGCACCCCTCTGGTACGCATCGCCGGTACACTAAACAGCCACCGCTACATCTCCGATGTTTTGGAGCCTGTAGTCCTCCCTTACCTGCAGGACCTGCCAGCGGCCACGTTTCAACAGGACAATGCGCGCCCGCACGTGGCACGCATCGTGCAACAATTCTTCACGGCCCACCAGGTGTCACTGCTGCCGTGGTCTGCCTGTTCTCCTGATATGTAGCCCATCGAACACGCCTGGTCGCTGATAGGCAACCGAGTGGCCCGGCAAGTTCCACCCGCGGTTACGCCGGATGAACTGTGGCAACGTGTGGAAGCAGCCTGGACCGACATACCCCAAGCCCACATCCAAAGCCTCTTTCGTTCGATGCCGCGGCGTGTAGCGGCTGTTATTGCCAGCCATTGGGGCCACACGAACTACTGCTGTCTGCGTGTTCCGCAAGTCGCACGGGCCTGTAAGCTCAATCGTTTCATCTTTGTATCTGCTTTTATGTGTCCAGTAAATCTGGCTTTGCTATCTCGTGTCCTACTTTGTGTTGCATTTTAGGTGGCCAACAAGTAGCAAAGATTTTTTCATTAGTTGCATTTCAAGCTGTCTACACGATTTGTGCATATGATTTATGTTATATCTCAGCCTTCTGTGACGCCGGCTTGAGCTGAAAGATCGTTTTCTAAACAGAAGCTTATAAAGAACTACTGAAGAAATACGGTGAGTGGATCACGGCTTAGTTTACTAGCAGTGTTAAATGTTGAACAGGAAAAAATTCGGAATATAGACGTCAATGATGTAATAAATATTTAAACTCCCTACAGCCGTAATATATGCATATTCCGGATTCTTCAGATAATTTCTACGTAAATCATTTGTACGCGTATTAGGCTTGTTGCATTCACATTATTCAGAATATGGGTAATAAATTATATAGTTTTTCAAATAGATTTTTTGACTAAATGTATTTGCAACAAATAGTATAAGAGTTCATTTTTTTTTCAAATATTACCTGTTACTGTGATCTCAGTATGAATTCTGTCAATGAAATGCCACTAAAATTTGGCACATCATATTTGATAGCTTCACCAAAATTCTAAGGGTGTCCTGTAATACGATCCACAAATAGCATCACATAACTTCAATTATTTAATACGTTTTTTTCTGGTATACCAATTTACAGAAACACACAATGACTAAGTGCCGAACTTTCGCATTCCAAACGGGAGGCTTTATCAAGGCCAGTGAAAACTAGACCGTCTTTGGGAACAAAGACGTTCTAGTGTTCCCAAAGACGGCTAGTAGTCACTGGCCTTGATAAATAGCCTCCCGTTTGGAGTGCGAAAGCTCGGCACTTAATCATTGAGTTTTGTAAATTGCTACACCAGTAAAAACGGATTGAGTAATTGAAGTTGTATAATGCTTATGTGTAAGTTCCATTATTGTAACAGCCGCCCCGGTGGCGCAGTGGTCTAAGGCGCTGACCTCTGATCATTCGTCCGTAAGGGGTCCAGGTTCGAATCCCGGTCAGGCATGGATGTTGTGTTTGTCTTACGGCACTGGCTCTCTCCCTTCCCTGGAACCAGTGACCCTAAATTAGGGACGGGCGACTGCTTATAGCCCATTGAGTTGCTCACGGTGGTCGTTAAACCTCCAATCAAAAAAAAAAAAAAAAATTATTGTAACAACATATAATGTTTACCGGATATTGCTACTATGAGGTCTAGGATTTTCTTCGCTTCGCAAATAATTTTACTGGAACCTCCCCTTCCCCCTGAACAATTTCTCTAAGCTACTGATAGACATGTAATTCTAGGTAAGCCAAAATACGTGCTAAAAGACAGCATTTTTAAGAGTATATGTTGCTCTAAAACAAACAAAGGGATAATGATTAATGGAGATTATCTAACCCACCTTCGTTTTGCTGATGACATAGTCATTTTTGCAACTACCCCATCAGAGCTGCAGAGTATGATCTAAGAACTTGCTGACAAGAGTAAAGAAGTGGGATTAAAAATGAACTTTCAGAAGACAAAAGTGATGTTCAATGCTTTTACACAAAATGAAGATTTATCGATTGATGGAGAAAAGCTGGAGATAACAGACACGTAGGTTTATCTTGGACAGCAGATATCAAGTGAGGATCACATTGATGAAGAAATTAATCGGCGTACAAAACTTGCCTGGAGAGCTTTTGGAAGAAACAGCATAATTTTCAAGAGCAATATACCATTATGTCTTAAAAGAAAAGTGTTTGATCAATGCATCCTTCCAGTGCTTACGTATGGTGCAGAGACGTGGACGTTAACTAAAAGAGACATACAAAGGCTGCAGACAACTCAAAGTAGCATGGAGAGGTGCATGCTTGGTGTAACCAGGAGAGATAAGAACACGAACTCGTGGATCCGAAAAATGACAAGAGTGGAAGACATCATGATCAGAGTTAAATCCCTGAAAAGGCAATGGGCTGGGCATACTGCCAGAAGGACAGACCATCGATGGACAGCCGGAATTTTAGAGTGGAATCCAAGGGACAGGAAAAGACCCAGAAGAAGACCACATGGGAGATGGGTGGATGAAATTCAAAAGTATGCGGGAGTGACATGGAGGAGACTGGCACAAGACAGACCGTTGTGCAGGAAACCTGGGGAGACCTTCGTCCAGCAGTGAATTGATAATGGTTGACAATGATTATGATGATGATGTTGCTCTAATGACAATGGAGAGAGAACGTATTTTGGTACTGCGCTGTGAAAATGAAGTCTTAATTTTGTAATTTAGTGGGAAGCGAATATTTTTCTGTAACGATGACAAGTTCTACTTTTCACTGCTTCCATAAAAACTGAAGATTAATTGCGGTGACTGAAAGCATGGTAGAAGAGAAACATCTGATATCCTAATAGCTGATATCAGCTGAGACTTGTTTCATGAAGATATATCGCACGTGGTCAGTGTTTGGGAAGTGAAGAAAGACCTCACGAGCTCTGAGGGTCACCGGCCTGCGCCACCGAGCAAGGAAGCAATTAAAACAGTGACGTGCAAAAAAAAAAAAAAAAAAGAAAGAAAGAAAGAAAGAAAGAAAAGAAAAGAAAATACGCCAAATGTGCCAAAGGCAGGCACATCCTGTGGATTTCACGCAGCTGCTGCTCCCGTGTCTATCAGACCGCTCGACGCCATCAGGGCGGCGTGGGTGTTGCAGCCTTGCCCTCGTTAAAGCATCAAAACACTTCTATCTCAGTGCGGACAGATGAACCGTTGTTGTTGCTCTCTGAGAACACGAGAAAAGATAACTTCGATTAGGCCACTGAATATAACATTTTCCTATAATGTGAGAAACAATATTTCAGTATTTTATTTACCTTGTTTTTCAAAGTAGGATCTTGACCCTCCGTCATTTTGGGGTCATGAATTTTATTCCTGAAATCCCGAAAATCTCACGGGGAACAAAGGTGCTGAATTGATCCCCATCATAAATAAACAATAAATTAAAGTACATTAATCGGAATAGTCAAACAACAGAGTGTGTTGAAAAGCAATGCTATTATTCATTCTATGGAAACTTCCCAATGAACATATTCGAAAAGACAAAAATATAACCCAGGATTACTAGGTGTACTATAATGAATAATTCTTTCAACTACTAAGCTAGTAATGTTTCATAATGAATAAAGCTTTCAACTAAGCTAAGTATAATGCTTATGCTACTGAATTATACGCTTGTACTAAGCTTCAAATAGTGAATTCAAATGGTTGTTGTTACTAGTTAATTAAGATCATGAATAAAGTCTCCTGCTAGTAGTGTAGTAATAGTATTGAACAAACTTATAACTGGTAGTAATGTTGTAGCAGTAATTAGGATGAATAAAGTCTTAACGCTGGTTGTTAATAATAATACACTAATGACATAAACCTAACAGCCAGACAGAGATCTGACAAAAACTATGAATTGAGAAAGACGTACTTACGAAAAGCTCTTTTATTATGTAACTCTTGATCATCCAACACACACACACACAACTCGTTTCACAATAATGAAGAATCAAACTAATCACATAGAACGAAGCTCTCAATGCCGCCCCCGGTGGCGCAGTGGTCTAAGGCGTTGGCCTCTGATCATTCGTCCGTAAGGGGTCCGGGTTCGAATCCCGGTCAGGCATGGATGTTGTGTTTGTCTTACGGCACTGGCTCTCTCCCTTCCCTGGAACCAGTGACCCTAAATTAGGGACGGGCGACTACTTATAGCCCATTGAGTTGCTCACGGTGTTCGTTAAACCTCCAATCAAAAAAAAAAAAAAAAAAGAAGCTCTCAATACAACAACAACAACAAACTCTCTCCTTCACAGAAACCAACGCTCTCCGTACAACAACAAACGCTCTCTGTACAACAACAAACGCTTTCCGTACAATAACAAACGCTCTCCTAGATATCGCTGAACGCGCCTATTTATACTGGCTACCACCACGTCATGACTTACACTCATTGCCAGATCTCATTCAGCGGGTGAAATAACATCTCGTTCAGTAAGAAGATAATTTACATAGAAAAATAAAATAACCAGAGATAGTAAAAATCAAAAGGAAAGTGAATCTAGAGTATACGTTACAGTACGGAGCATGTCTTCTGAATCAAAAGAATCTGTGATAATGTAAAATGCAATAATCATCGAACATTTATTGATACATGGAATTTTTAAACGAAGAGTTTATGGCCGCAGGCGCCAGTTTCTGACCATTCGTACGAGCCTGGCCTGAGTCCCGAATGAGGTGTGGGTGGTGTTATTACCATGCCCCCGATGAGGTGTGGGTTATGTTCCCGATAGTGCGGTGGTCGCGGAATACTTATTTCATCGTCTAAATTGATAAACAGTGATGTTGCGTCCCCATAAATTTAGGGAACCCATTCTCAGAGTTTACGGACTTCACGTTGTGTTTTCATATAGGTTCGTTACGAGGTATTCGTAAAACACCCATATGCCGCAATTTATAACTTAGAGAAATATACACAGCCAAGAAAAGTTTGCAACACCAGATTAAGTAATTAGCATGTTTATTGTAAAGAAATATACGTTGAATAAAGTAGCTACAGATAAATAAAGTTACGTTAAATTAAAAGGATAAAATTAGTCATGTTGACTGGTCCATTTCTGCGTAAGCCTGTTACACCCCTGAGATTAATTTTAAAATAAATCCCTCAATCTATCTAAGAGGATGCATAGCGACCGTGCATATGTATATATATTGATGCATATAACATTGGAACGAGAATTGGGGAGAAAAACATCTTTTTCCCTTACGTCTTGTGGGCTGTTGATCTATGGGATCCCTCGGTGGACAGGGTAGATCTCTCCTGGTACTACTGACTAACTACGAACTTTGCTCCATTGGCTTGAACTGCCTACCATCGACTCACTACTCTGTATATCCTATCTCTATGATTGCCTATGACTACCTTATAAAGTAACATTACGTATATGCTTCTGTATATCTGCTTACGTTATCTCTGTGTATATATCTCAGTCCGTTTAATTTCCCACGTGGTAGGGGCGTGCTCTCTAGGAGTTTTCCCCCTGGGGCCTGGATTGGTCAACTGAGTTGACCAGTGCTTGACCCTAGTGATTATTGGTTGGCCCCTGAGCCACTCAACTACCCTTTAGTAACAGCTGGCGTTTTAGGCAGGTGATGTTTTCGCACTTTAAATGGGACATATTTTCTTGGGCCTGGTGAATAACGAAAGATTACGGTGGCTTGCCTATGACATAGTTACGACTTTCTTTTTTTTTTTTTTTTTTTTGATTGGAGGTTTAACGACCACCGTGAGCAACTCAATGGGCTATAAGCAGTCGCCCGTCCCTAATTTAGGGTCACTGGTTCCAGGGAAGGGAGAGAGCCAGTGCCGTAAGACAAACACAACATCCATGCCTCACCGGGATTCGAACCCGGACCCCTTTCGGACGAATGATCAGAGGCCAACGCCTTAGACCACTGCGCCACCGGGGCGGCTACGACTTTCTTGTGACACCGCAGTGTATTTTACGACTTTTGCTAGTGACTACTTCTAGAGGAGATGGTCGTAAAACTTAAACTTCAGTATTCATCTGACCGGGATTCGGACTCTGCAATGTGCATTTCTGAGATACCGGGAGGTTTGTCCACCAGCAACGCTAGCACTGGGGACGGACATTTCATAAATTTTGTGAATACCATGCTTCTTCTCACGAGAGTGAAAAGAAGAGAAATTTCTTGGTCATTCCCACCGATGTCCGAGGTAAACGCCATAAACTGCCTTGACCACCTGGGCTTTATGCTGTTGGAAATAAAATTATTTAAAATAAATTTAGTCCAACATGCACGTGCATAGATAGCCCCAGGGGATAACGGGAGGCAATCTCAAGCCTTGTGACGATACTTAGGCCCCAGGGGATATAGGGGGGTCGGAAAAGTTGAAGGGTCAGTTCCCAAGGAGGGAGCGAAGTGACGTTCCCCGGACGGATTGGATGAATTCCAGACTGGTCAAGTGACCTTGGCATCCGCGGACAAGGTGAAGCTCAGAAGGTCAGAAGGTTTTTCACTGGTCAAGAGTAGTGGAGTCCGTGTAGCGACAAGGAACAGACGTGGGTATTGAGTGCCGAGTATGACGAGAGAGAAATGAAATCTGCCCAACGTTGACAAACGGAGAGCCGAGTTCGGATAGCGCCAGTCAGCTCAATTAGGTGTATATGCCCAGCGTTGAAAACCTGAAAGACATATGGAGATACCAGATAAGTTATTTTCCTTTTCCCTTTTATTGCATGTACTTGCTTAAATTAATTCATAACCCTATTTAGAGCACGTGGCGTGTGTATTGGTCATGATAAAACAATGAAAACCCAGTTAGCTAGGTAAAACATTTAGGTAAAGCATAGGAGAAAAGGAACTGGAAGAAAAATGAATCACTAAGCTTTGCACTTATATATATAGATAGATGTATGCAGAAATGATCGGAGACGTTATAGAGAAAAATCGTAATAAGAGTAAATTTTATGTGTAAGGTATTGTTAACGGCTGCACCCACGCACGTGGTACCTTAGTGTTCCTAATTCTCTCGTATTAAACTATTTTGATTACTTCCACATAAGATTCCTGTTTGTTTTCCTTATAACCACACAAGACATAAGTTAAGGTATTGTTACACGGCACTAGCAGTGTTCCTGCCGAGTCTGCCGGTAACGGTGCTTGAGACCTGAAGTACAATTTAGTTGGCCACGGCACCAGGTGAGAATCTCAGGTGCACTGCTGCACTCAAAGATTCACACCAGAACATAAAAAATGAAAAGTTGAAGAATGACCCGAAGCATAAGGCTTGGGTGAATCCACCTTGTGAACAAAATAACAACAACAAATAAAAAATAAAATAATCTAAAAAAAAAAAAAAATGATACTTTGGGATCAGAGTTGTGATGAGGTTCACCCGCAATCACCAATTCGTGACTGAGTGTAGTGGTCCGGATCTTACTCCGGTACATTCAATCCCCAACCAGCCAGTACAACACTCACTTTCGCAAATAACACATGATTCTCAAATACACAACACAACATTTAATAACGTTCTGCGAGATTTAAACAGATCCGGCGCTCTCTAGGCGCATAGACAATTGCCCCTCATATGTGGGCAGCATACGGTGTCACACTTTACTGTCGGATAACGCAGCCGACTGAGTCTCCACCGGACTATCTGAACAAGAGATACTACTCGTTTACACACTAAATAGAGCTGCAGGTGATATTCATATACAATTGCTTAGAGAATGAAAAAAAAAAATTATATGCAAACGATCACATTAAAAATACTCGCGACACAAAATACACAAGCACGTTAATTTGCGGTATAAGATTATAGGTGCGAAATACTGCCAAAGTTAATTAACTAAATCTAATAAGCATGCACATGCAGATCCCTTCCCCGCTCGCTTTGGCCCTGAACCAAAGTTAAAAGAAACTGTCCCGCCCAGCGGAATTTGTGGCCACACCCTCTCCCTTATTCATGTAAAAAAAATAATCAGGAAATGGGCCCTGTAAGAAATAAATCTGTATGTGCAGGTATTTCCTCTGAAGTTCAGTCACTCAGCATTACTGCATCTATGTCCCTGCAGCTTTGGGTGTCGGGATGGCACAAGTTCGCAGATGTGCGAAGAAAGAAAAAGGAAATATTCATCTACTTACAGTTACGTGACTTTGCTGTGCAAATCCGTTGTGCATCACATAATATCACACGACAAAAAAAAAAAACACACACACACACAGACACTTGCACCATGTGGCAGCACCGATGATTCAACACTTCACTTTGACGCTTGATGTAAATGAAGCACACAATTAAAAATGGTAATATCACGCCGCACTTTGTTGCAATGATTAGAGTGCACACTGATCTATTCTCGTGACGATTTGAAGGTGGCCGTTAAGCAAAATAGGCCCTCTCACATCTGCAGTTGCGGTTTCCAAGATTGATTTTCTGTGTTCCTGGGAAATGATTTTTGTTGTCGTGAAGAAATAATTGTGAACGTCGACTGCTGGGAGAGTGGGACACATTCAATTCCGCTGCTGCTATAGTTGATTCCGTCCGTCGCTACCTTCCGTCCTTTTTGACCGTTCATTCCCAATTCAGTCAGTTCCTTTCCGTGTTGCATAGGCTGCCCGTCAGCTGCGCCCTGATATTTATGACCTAACAGAGCTATTCTGAGACCACCCAGCCAGAGAGAGAATTCTTCGCCTCTTTTCTTTCCAAACCCCCAGATAAAACTTTATCTGCTGTTTACACTTTTAAACTCCAATCAAGCCTCGAACAATTAATACTTAATTAATTTCACACATCAACCACGCCCATTAATTACTAAATTAATGGCGGGGGTGGGTCGTAACATCGGCCCCTCCTCAAGAAATCTAGAAGTCCTCTTCTGGGCCTATCGCTTTGCTCTTATCAATTTCCAGAGCAACCATTGAGTGCTACCTTTTCCCACAGGTAGAAATAATTCAAAATGGCAAAAATATTGCGTTTCTTGCCTTCACAAGCATTGGAGCGACTTCCCAATTATCCCGCAATTTTGTTAATTAATTTTTAGAGAACATCCGAAAGAAAAAACAACGTAAATGAGAAATAAATAAAAAAAAACTGAACTGTAAAAGAACATGTGAGTCTGCCGAACTGTGATTCCTAGCTGCCTCATACAATACGCGACATGGCGGACAAATTTTAGAGTTTTCTTCAGGTTTTAGGAGGGGGGGGGGGTGTCCACTGTAACAGTATGTGTAAACTAAGATATGTGTTTATGTTTCTGATTTCTTTCACGAGCGGCACCTTTACTCCCCCACCATTCCAGTGACGGGATAAAGGTGAATCACAACGCCGTGCTTTATTATATGCCAGTACATATAAGGGGCACGTTTTTGTCCATATACGATCACTGTAGAACAAAAAGTCCCATAGTTATAAAAAGGCACAATAAAGTAAATTTAATCGGTAAATGATCTGTAATTGATGCACCTATAATTTGTTCATAATAATAAATATAACAATAAAATTAACACCTTGTATTAAACATTGATGACAGTAACACGTGTTCCAGTGAATAGCATTAACACGTGTGCCATTGTTCATAACTTTAATACGTGTTCCGTATTAGAATGTAACGTTGGTACCGATTAACGTTTGAAGATAACTATGGTGAATTGGTTAAATATTTGTTTATAACATATGATTATTCCTATGATTATAACGTTTCAAATAATTGAATATAACAATGCTCCAATGGGGAAAATGGGGGTATTAGACAGGAAAGGGAGCAAAGTAAAAAATTGATGTAGATTAAATAAAAAAAATGAAAAGTAAATTACGCCTGGTATTTATAATTAAGCCGCCAAAACAATATGGCCCGAAATACAAAGTAGTTCCGTGGCAATAATGTGTTTGTCCAATAGCGCTGACTCTCTAACTTCCCTGGAACCAGCGGCTCTTAATTTGGGAGGACTACTCCTTTTTAGCAGTTATGCCGCGTAGAGGAAAAACTGAGCATAATTTAAAATAAACAGTGTGGTCAGAGTTCTTCATAGTGAAAGGTACACAATTAGACCAGGTGAATGTGTTTTGCATCCAGGAAACATACATTTGACAAAGAAAACAGACTACTTGGTGAAATCAGTAAGTAAATGAATTCAGCGTTGAAAGCCGTAGCTGCTTTGTAAGGACTTGAGACAGAGGGGTTGTCGAAAACGTCTCGAATGGTTGCGGCCAGGTGAATGTGTTCCAACTTTGATGCACGGTGGTGAAACCTGTTTCATACATCAGAAGAAGAGGAGTTGTTTGTGTGCTAAAAATATTTTTTACATACAGGGAGGACGCTTTGTGGCAAAACTCTCTATAATCATGTGCCAAACGAAGACGTGTTGCTGATGTATAATGTTCTTGTTGGTAGGGTGGAGACAAATATTTTGAGGTGGTAAGGACATGTTGTAAGGCTGAGTTATAAGGATCTTACTTAGAGAATTTATTCATCCCATCTAGCAGGTAGCAAAGGTAGAGTAAGGCTGAAGGAGCAATGGGAGGACCAGATTCGTGAATGCCTGAAAGAGAAAAAAGACTGAATGTGAAATACAAAAGGTTTTGTGTGAGAGCTGTGATGGATGTCGGAAAGGTTCGAGTTGAATGTCGAGATCGCTGTAAATGGAGACGTTTGTGTTGTGGGGGTGGGAGGAGACTAAGTTAAATTGAAGTTGGCATATGCAAATTTAAATTTAATTTTTTTTTTCATTGGAGGTTTAACGACCACCGTGAGCAACTCAATGGGCTATAAGCAGTCGCCCGTCCCAAATTTAGGGTCACTGGTTCCAGGGAAGGGAGAGAGCCAGTGCCGTAAGACAAACGCAACATCCATGCCTCACCGGGATTCGAACCCGGACCCCCGTTCGGACGAATGATCAGATGCCATCGCTTAGACCACTGCGCCACCGGGGCGGCAAATTTAAATTTCAACCATTTCCCTCAGAATATGGATATTAGGGAAGACAAGCAAAACTTACATATATCTCTATATGAACGCCCAATTTGGTTCCCACAACTGATGACACTTTTAACGTGTCGCCGTTCAAATCAATCAGGAATGCACAGTATTGAAGAAAAAGTACTTCTTACCTTACATTCAATTTTTGAACGACGGTTCTTGGGTGCCGTGTGTTGAGATCGTTAAATCAATTAACAATAGCAAATTAATCCACATTCCTCCGAAGTTGACACGAATCACTCAAGAGGCAGTAATAAACATCAAACCTACATTTAATACATGACACAGATGGTCGACCGCACACATACTAAAGATACATAACATAAGAAAACCGGCGTTTTCTTCTTCGTGAGTTCCATTGTTCAAAACACTCGAGTTCTCGTTTTTTCCACGGGGGCGACAGCGCCCTCTATCAGAAACAGTTTTGACAGCTGCTCGGATTTTATTTATATTTTCTCTTCGGGAACTGTTCCTTTTCCGACAACACTAATAAGAAATTAGTTGTTGAAGTACAAGAGAGTTATTTTATTTTTATGGCCGAAAAAAAACCCACAACAAAAAAAAAAAAACAATTTGTGTCATTCAAAGGACTATTGCTGTTTCTGACGTGCAAAATAATTGGGCAGAGCCCCAAATCCGATCCACCCACTAGTCTAAGCTAATGTGGGCACATGCTATTGACTAACATATATTAAACACGCAACACATTACAAAACTCAAGAATTCAATTTTGTAAAAGACCAGTAGGTCTGCATTTATTGGTAAACAATTTAATCAGTGGTTGTAAATTCTTTTTCTTTTTGTAATTTGGTTTTCTGCTTTGCTTTCCACAAACACACAGGAAGGTTACATAAATTTCACATTTTTGTTTATGTTTTTACACAGCATTTTTAATCCATGAGAATCACTTTTAAACTACATTTCCAGAGGTGACCTGCCTGCCTTTTTTTTTTTCACTCAATTCCTTAAGGACAATTTAGAAAAAATATTGTATACTTCCTTGCGTTATTCAATATCTATATTTTTATCTTTATGATCAAGAAGGTCTCCACAAAAGCAAGCTGGAGGTAGGCCTAAAACAAGTTTGAAAGGTCAATTTTTTTTGTTTATGTTCTTGAATTTAAGTTTCAACTGCTCAGATTATGAGACACTAAAAGGTTAAGGTAACCAAGATTTTAATTTAAGGTAAAATTTACATTGAAGTATAACATCCCTTGTGAGCTTAACAGCAGTTCCTCGTGGTTATAATATCTATATATTCAGGCAATTTTACCCTGACATGGGAGATCTTGGCCAAGATTCCAAAATCTAGTTTTATTTTACATCACCACATTTTCTAACCGGACAAACAGAAATATTACCTTGGGAAGTAATTCCCAGAACAAAATAGAATTTTTTTTTATTAGATTAGTTGTTTGTTTGTTTGTTGTTTTCCAAATAGGAAGGTGAAAAAAAAAAAAAAAGTCTCGTAGTGAGAAGATAGTCAACTTCCGAAGGGCCAGCATGGCGGGCTAGTAGGTTAGACGTTCGGTGTGACGAGGATGATTTAAAAATTTCAGCTTACCGCTTCCTGAATACAGCATACCACTCCATGATTTTCACTTCTTGCCTCTGAAGAAATGGGTACCTCCAGTGTACAAGACTGGCACTAGCAGAAGTCCAGGAAGCCGCCCCGGTGGCGCAGTGGTCTAAGCGATGGCCTCTGATCATTCGTCTGAACGGAGTCCGGGTTCGAATCCCGTGAGGCATGGATGTTGTGTTTGTCTTACGGCACTGGCTCTCTCCCTTCCCTGGAACCAGAGACCCTAAATGAGGGACGGGCGACTGCTTATAGCCCGTTGAGTTGCTCACGGTGGTCGTTAAACTTCCAATCAAAAAAAAAAAAGTCCAGGAATGGACACATTGGGACAGCAATGGGAAATTTCTTGCTGTTTATTTTCTTTCAGACGCCAGGTAACTGGTGGTACAGCCGCAGTTCTCCTTCCGGGCCCTTAGCACACATCCCAGGATAATAACCCTTTCTTTTGAGTGTTGAGTCGATATGACGGTAGATTGGCGAACTTGCCCGGTCGCCTAGGTAAGCAGGCTCTTCGAAGAACCGACGCTCCGGTTCCACCCTCGCAGCAAGGAGACAGGGGAGCAAATACCTTTTTTATTAATCCTATGCTGCTCTTAGCTTTTCGGTTTCCTTTTTGCCGTCGTTCATCTTTCGTTTACCGGACAGGCTAAAGAACTTCCCGAAGATTAGGGATCTCTCGGGCACAACGGAATTTTCTTCTTCTGCCGGAGAAGACTCGTTCTTAGCAGAAAAAATCGAAAAAGTCCTCAAAAAATGTTTTTTCCAACTCACACGTCTTCTCCGAAGGATGCGAGAGCACGCCAGCGCCTTCTACATCAATCAACACTACTTTCATCCAATAAGATTGTTTTTTTCACACCACAGCCGGGTGGAGGCAATCGCCCACACACAAACCAAAAAAAAAAAAAAAAAAAAAATCCTCCGCGCGCTGCAGCCAGCCTCCATGACGAAATGCTGCACGCCATTTACTAAGGCTGGAACGTTAGTAAATGGCGTGCAGCATTTCGTCATGGAGGCTGGCTGCAGCGCGCGGAGGATTTTTTTTTTTCTTTTTGGTTTGTGTGTGGGCGATTGTTTTTTTCACACCACAGCCGGGTGGAGGCAATCTTATTGGATGAAAGTAGTGTTGATTGATGTAGAAGGCGCTGGCGTGCTCTCGCATCCTTCGGAGAAGACGTGTGAGTTGGAAAAACATTTTTTGAGGACTTTTTCGATTTTTTCTGCTAAGAACGAGTCTTCTCCGGCAGAAGAAGAAAATTCCGTTGTGCCCGAGAGATCCCTAATCTTCGGGAAGTTCTTTAGCCTGTCCGGTAAACGAAAGATGAACGACGGCAAAAAGGAAACCGAAAAGCTAAGAGCAGCATAGGATTAATAAAAAAATATACCCGAAATTATCCCCTTACGCAAAAGAAGGAACCCTTTCCAAAATGCGAAACCCGATACCACGACTTTGTAACAATTTCTCTTCTCATGGGAACGCAGGTGTACCGCTGGCCGGAAAATGCTTGACCAACTTCTGGTCATCCCATAAATAAAGAGAGAGAGAGATGCTGCAAACCACCCCCTCTGCGTGCCAGCAACACTGGAGCCAAGAAACAAGCTGCGCTCTTCTTTCACACAATCCCGTAAGTAAAGGGGGGGGGGGGAGGAAGCAAGGAATCTTTCTGGCTAACTATCTCTACGTGGTAGCTTCATTTCAAGACAGAAAACGGGGAAGGAATAAAACAAAAAATTCTCAAAGTTATCATGTACATTTATATGGCATCTCTATACATACATATCCTTAATTCTACGCGGGACAGACTGTTCCATACAACAATTACTTATTTCCTAATTTTATTTGTAATCGACACAGAATTTTCTTTATGATGGTGGTTACATAAATACAAGTAGATGGTCGATCAACACCATTATTACTATACACACACATATCATCATCATCATCATCATTGTCAACCATTACCAATCCACTGCTGGACGAAGGTCTCCCCAAGTTTCCTCCACAACGGTCTGTCTTGTGCCAGTCTCCTCCATGTCACTCCCGCATACTTTCGAATTTCATCCACCCATCTTCCATGTGGTCTTCTTCTGGGTCTTTTCCTGTCCCTTGGAATCCAACCTAAAATTTCGGCTGTCCATCGATGGTCTGTTCTTCTGGCAGTATGTCCAGCCCATTGCCATTTCAGGGATTTAACTCTGATCATGATGTCTTCCACTCTTGTCATTTTTCGGATCCACGTGTTCCTCTTCTTATCTCTCCTGATTACACCAAGCATGCACCTCTCCATGCTGCTTTGAGTTGTCTGCAGCCTTTGTATGTCTCTTTTAGCTAAGGTCCACGTCTCTGCACCATACGTAAGCACTGGAATGATGCATTGATCAAACACTTTTCTTTTAAGACATAATGGTATATTGCTCTTGAAAATTATGCTGTTTCTTCCAAAAGCTCTCCAGGCAAGTTTTGTACGCCGATTAATTTCTTCACCAATGTGACCCTCACTTGATATCTGCTGTCCAAGATAAACGTACATGTCTGTTATCTCCAGCTTTTCTCCATCAATCGATAAATCTTCATTTCTTGTAAAAGCATTGAACATCACTTTTGTCTTCTGAAAGTTCATTTTTAATCCCACTTCTTTACTCTTGTCAGCAAGTTCCTGGATCATACTCTGTAGCTCTGATGGGGTAGTTGCAAAAATGACTATGTCATCAGCAAAACGAAGGTGGGTTAGATAATCTCCATTAATCTTTATCCCTTTGTTTTCCCAGTTCAGTGATTGAAAGACATTTTCCAATGTGGCATTAAAGAGCTTCGGAGATATGGTGTCACCTTGTCTCACTCCTTTTCCAATTTTTATGTGTGTTGTATTTTCAAAACGCCGAATCTTTGCACTTGCATTTTCATAGATGTTATTAATAATATTAATGTATGCATCTTCAATACCGCAGGATTTCAGAGCCATTGCAACTGCTGATGGTTTCACCGAATCAAAGGCTTTTTCATAATCGATAAAAGCCATGCACAATGGAAGCTCATATTCCCTCGCTCTTTCAATTAGTTCTCTCAGTACGTGGATATGATCTATTGTGCTGTAGCCACTCCTGAATCCAGCTTGTTCTCTCGGTTGAGCCATGTCCAGTGTCACCTTCAAGCGGTGTGAAAGAACTTTAGTGAAGATTTTATAAACCACTGATAGGAGGCTGATAGGTCTGTAGTTCCTGAGATCCTCAATGTCACCTTTTTTATGTAGCAAGATCATTGTAGCGTTGTTCCAATCCTCAGGAATTTTCCCTTCATTAAGGCATCGAGTGAAAATTTGGGCGAGTACTGTTTCAATTTCTCCACTTGCTTCTTGTATGATGTCTACAGTAATTCCATCTTCTCCTGGAGCTTTTCCCCGCTTCATGTTCTTGATTGCATGTGCAACTTCTGCTGGAAGGACTGGAAGAACTCTGGTACTGGTACCTTTCATGATGTCTGGAGTACATGTATCATCCCTTTCATATAATTTGGAGTAGAAATCTTTCACTCTTGTCAAAATTTCGCCTCTATTCCTTGTTACAGAACCATCTTCTTTTCTCAGTGCCATAATCTGTTTTTTCCCCTTACTGAGATGTCCCTTTGCTATCTTTAGGCTTTGGTTGTTTTCAATTGCTTTCCTTACTAGTTCACAGTTGAATTTCCTTACGTCTTCAGTGATACTTTTTCGTACTGTCTTGCATAGCTCTATATATTCCACTTTGGAAGTCACATCTTCTTTAGTTGTCCTCATCACTCTTCTTTTTTGCATCAACATTTTGGTTTTTCCTGATAATTTGTTCACATGCAATTTGTTCTTAGACCCAGCTAATTTTGTTGCTGTTTCCATAAGAGCTTTGGTTACTTTTCTGTTAACTTCAGAGATGTCCACTTCTTCCGATGTTAGGCCTTCTAAAGCAGAGAATCTGTTCTTCAGTTCCAATTTGAAGGTATTATGGTGTTTTTTAAGGTTGGTTATGCGAATACATTTTGTTTGTCTTATGAGCTTGCTACGTTCGAGTTTAGTGTTGAGGTGCATCTTACATCTCACCAATCTATGGTCACTGCCTGTGTTGAACTTGTTTAGCACACTGCAGTCTTCTATGACGAATTTTTTGTTACACATAATAAAATCAATTTCACTTGTCGTCCCATTTGGATGTCTCCATGTCCATTTCCTGTGTGGCTTTTTCTTGAAAAAGGAGTTCAAGATGAAAAACCCTTCTGCCTCTGCAAACTCTACGAGAGTATTTCCACGCTGGTTTCTGTTGCCGTGACCGAATTTACCTACTGAAGTTTCATTCTGTTGCCGTTGCCCTATTTTTGCATTGAAATCTCCCATAATTATCTTCAAGTGCTGCTTACCTTTATTATTTAGATCACGAATTTCCTCATAAAATTCTTCAATTTCTTCTTCAGCATGACTTGTGGTGGGTGCATAAGTTTGAATAATCTGAGCCTGGTATCTCATATACCGATATATATATTTTTTTTCTTCTTCTCCCAGAAAAATAAAAGAGGAAAACAAATTTATGAAATGAAGTTACAACGATTCACCTAAAATGCAATGTCCTCACTCCGACCTACTGACAGCATAAAAAAAACTACAGTTACCTAAAGGACGCACACACACCGAGCACACTCACCAGAAAGATAGATTAATTTTGAAAGAGAAATTTCCGAGAAAAGATTTCTGACTTTTTCTCAACTTTTTTTTCTTAAGAGGACATATATATAGATATATATAGATATCCCCCTCCTGCACAATGCCAAGAAAAGTGAGAGACCACCAAAAAAAAAAAAAAATAAAATATATGATCACACATTTTTCTCATTTCTCTTACAGAAAATGCGTGGGACTTGTTGTCAGTCCTGAATGGAAATTCACATAAATTGGCCAGATTTATGTGTTTCCAGGACTGAGCAACAGGACATTTGCTAGAGTAAGTAAAATCTAACTCCATCTGTAACTTTGGCTTAGCAGGTGATATTTCTATGAGAAGCTGATATCTGAAACTCAGGGAAAAGCTTAGGTGGTATGTATGTATGTATGAAACGTATCCGACGCAAAAGAAATTTTTGATATGGCACTTTCAAAAGCAGTTATATATAGCAAGGAAAACAATCAAACTTTAAGTTCTCTCGGTGAAAAATTGTGCACTACATGAAGAAAATACGTGAAGAATGTACTTTGTAGTCAAGGGCATCAGAATAAAATATTTTTTCATATCGGATCTTTCGAAGCGTGGATACTGTTGCAAACAGAAAAAGGTACTTGCTCTGCCCACTGTGCATTACAAAATAGCAGGAAATATACGAAAAATGTGTCTCATGGTGGAAGCTATGTAACAAAAAAGGTATTTTTGAAATACCTCTTATAAAAGCAAAGATAGCAAGGAAAACCAAACACATATATAGAATTCCCTTGACAGGAAACCCCTATAGTGCTTGAAGCGAGAACCGGGAATTAATTTTCATCATGGTAGATGGCACTCCGTGCAAAAATTAATTATTCAATGAGACCCACGTTAGGCAAAGGCAGAACTGTGCATTATGAAAAATAACAAATTATACGCTAAATTACAGAATACATTACACCATCTTTATAAATATCACGACTCATGTGAGTCTAAAACTTCATTTAATGGCGTAAATAAAAACACTTACTCAATAATTGCTGAGTTTTCGCCCTCCACCGGGACGCTTCGTCTGAGCTAGATTATCAGAGCCTTCTTAAAACACCAGCAGATAAATAACGTTGATACAATTCAAAAATGTGTTGACATTTTGGAACAAACAGTTGTCCGCTTCACGTGGAAGTACGTGTTTTAGACATGCTCACGTAGTATGAAGTCCATGTTTCAGTCATGCTCACGAAGTATGGGGGGACATTATCTGTTGTTTCCTCGAGGGGGACATTATCTGTTGTTTCCTCGAGGGGGACACTAAGTAAATTTTTGAAGCTGGATTGCTTGCAAAGGGCTTTCCGTGATAAAGGATATCCGAAGAGAAAAGAGAGATTTTTCCAATCTTATTTTAAGAAGCAATGATATGGAGTAAAACATAAGTCGAGGTCAATATCATCAGCATTGATTTTCTATCTGCAAAGTTTTGCATCAGAAAAAGATGAAGAAATATGGATATTCTTTCTCACAGTCTCCAGCTTCCCAACACATGTGCACACACACGCACGCACGCACGCGCTCGCACACACACCAACACACACACACACACACACACACACACATGTGGATAGACATAATAACTATAAGAACACAATTGTTTTCAAACGCGGTACTACTAATATGGCGAACAACTGCGTTTGTAAGTCATCGGCGCAGCACACATAAATTCTCAAAAAAAAAAATAAACTTTTATTTGCTTCCGTACGTTGCACACATTAAAAATAAACACAGCTTTTCCGATAGAGGGCGTAAGGGTCAAAACGTTTTCTCCCTATGTACGCTTTCGGGGGAAGTATTTAAAAGTTCTTTTTCCTTAGCATAGCTTTTGCCATGAAGACTTTTCGTTCATTTTCAACTTTTCAATTATATAAAATTCTCTCCCGCCAGAAGGCGTAGAGTTATAGCATGCTTCCTTCTATATTTCTTCTTTTAACTGTTCGATTTGAAAATCTCTTTGTCTCTGATCCTTTTTGTGCAGAATTTTTAAATTTCCGTTATGTACTTTTTAGCCGCTGGTGGAAGTACAAATAAGTAGCTGTTTTTATTTCTAGATGTTTTATCGATTGTACAAAGCCGGTGAGGGTTTTTTTTCAAACCGGTTCTATTGAATTTTAATAACTTTGATAAATTTTATTCGCGTCGGAAAGGATTCAAAAGAAGTGCTGATTACAACCGAAACTTCGGTGTCATCTTTCTTGTTTAATATATGCTCATTTTCAAGTTCGTATCTAAGATTTTCTATCTTTGATAGATCTTTTTCTTGGCAACTTCTCTGTTGTAGAATGAATATTTTTCTCTTGAGTTTCCAATTAGGCCATCACCTACGAGGAACATTTGATTTTCCTGTTCGAATTTGATTATGTATGTTGTGTGTGTCACTCTCACAGCCAGTATGAAGTTAAAAAATGGGTTTTAATGAGCAGTCTTTTTCGATTTTTCAGCAGGAAACCATATCCAATGAATAATTATTTATAATCGACTCTCCGTGTTTTTGAACCATCTTTCAAGGCAGCCTCTGAAGAGCACTAGAGCACAGTTTTAACGTTTCTGGCAATATAAGGGGCAGGTGTTTGAATGTTGTGCTCCCGCGTTTGTATCGATTTGACTATTCTGCTCTCTCCAGCTGGAAATGTCATGATATCTTGATATCTTGCGCCAGTAGGTCTTCAAGAGACGTCGCACACTTCATTCGTCTAGTGTGCCCTCAGACTCTAGTGAGTTCAGTTTAATGATGTCTGGTGCGCCCTCAGACTCTAGTGAGTTCAGTTTAATGATGTCTGGTGCGCCCTCAGACTCTAGTGAGTTCAGTTTAATGATGTCTAGCTGGCTTTTCTCTGTACGTTAGATAGAACTCTCTGAGCCTTGGAGCTCAGAGAGTTCTATCTATCGTATATCTATCCAGCTGGCTTTTCTCTGTACGATCTCTGTACGATAGATAGAACTGTCTGAGCCTTGGAACAGCTGACATCATGTGTAATCCCTGATGTACTTCATGTGCAATCCCTGATATAGAGGTCCCGTAAGCTTTCCAGCCCGAACTGTCATCCTTTTCTTGAAGTCACTTTACACATTATAAGTAGTAAGTCGTTGTTACTGTCGCATCTGCTGGTGTAGGTAGTTTAATAGTACAGATAGTCTTATCCATAATTCATTGTTCATTAAATGTAAATTATTTGCAGCAGAGGCTTATCGGTTCCTTATGAAGTTAATTCACTTTTTTTCAGTTTCCTCCTAAAAGAATTTTGCCTCATTTTTATTTTGTAACAATTCGTAGTAACCTTCATATTATTTAGTCGCGCTACTTTCTCTTTTTCAAAACATGTTTTGATTGTTTGAGATTTAACCAGAGCTTTTGAAATTAGTCCGTACAGATGCTCACTATCAACTGTCAAATTTATGAAGGGTTAAGTCATGTTCTTGTCCCCGACAATTAAGTTTTTCTGGATGACTTACATTCACGTGTATGTGTTATCATGTTTAACGAATGACTTTTTATTCTGATTTTTGATTTATCGCAAAATTTTCTCCAAAGTTTTTTTTAAATAAAAAAAAATAAAAAAAATTTGTTTTTTGAAAAAAATAAAAAAAAATTCGAAAAAATTAAATAAAAAAAAAGTCTTATTCCTAGAGATTAAAAAAAATTAAATCAGGTAAGTGATCTAAATGTCGTTAAGCAACGTAAACTTCTGAAAGAAACGAAAAAAGAACTTTTACATTCTGGTTACTTCCAACTTAAAGATGAGTAGTATGTAGTTTAGATGGGAAATTTTAGTGAAAAAGTAAAAATTGGTCACTGAAATTCGAAGAAATTATTGTGATCTACGTGGATGTCGGATTTTGGGTCCAGCTGCAATGGCAGAAAGGAACCAGACCTAATTTCCGATCACGTGGGAGTCCACGTGGCAACAGGAACGAAAATATGGTACGTAGGCAGCAAGCTGCTTTGAGATGAATATTTTATTTGTAACTCATGCTCTGTGTACGGCACAAGGTCTCGAGAGGAATGTGTAAAAAAAATGACACAGAACAGTTCTTGATCCAAACGTTACGCAAGATCCTCCCAAAAAAACCCTCTCGCTCCTTCTAAAAATAATCAGTGAAAACGATGAGGAGACGTTGTTTTGTCTTTCTCTATTTCTTCTACATAACCTTTTTCTCAATAGGTATTTTTTGCAATACAATGAGACACATTTTCAGGATTTGGGGAAACACTAAGAAGTTACGGAAGCTCCCATGTGATTACATGTTCAATGACATATTATCTGAGTGAACTGGGACGGTTCTGAGATTTTTCAAATATCATGAGAAACATCGGTTAGAAGATAATCATTATATATCTAAAAAGTCGTGTCATTTTTTCTGCATTTCGGAAATACCGTTTAAAAAATCGCTGAAACTGTCACATAAATGGGATTATTATTTTTTAAATATGAACCAAACGTTTAGAAAAAAATTTAGAGGTTATAAAATTGTTACAGAGATCAATTTTTATATGATCAACTTAATTCTGAAACCAAACAGCAGTTTCATAAAAGTTGCTGTATGTATGTTAAAAATTTCAACAGAAATTTGGATGAAACGTAATGAATTTACCGGCTGCTTACTCATTTCCAGGTTTTACTATTAAAATGAGAAAAACAATTGCGGACTTAAGATTCGTCAATTTCGGGTACAGGTATGCGCACACGTATATAGGTTTAAACATTTTAGTCAGCAGCAATTTAATCGAATGTAGATATAGGTCAATGCTGGCACAGTTTTACGTGAAATAGATCAAAGGGCTAAGTATATAAGTCTAACAACTGTTACTTCTGCTATCGTGAGATTCGATATAAATAAAATATCTTATTAATTAAAGTTCATACATTCCTTCAAGAATTTCTCCCATAAATAAATGAATAAATAAGACAAAAACGTAGGATTCCAAAAAATTTCCCTTGGGTAAGAGTTCGGCCCATGTGAGACAAAGAGGAGGATAAATTTTCTCAGATAATTACTTATGTACCTTTAAGAAATTGGTGTTGAAATTTTCTTAAAATCTTCAGAGACAAATGTCCATCAAAACTGTTCTAGAAAACAAGCCGGTTTTCTTTTGTCAGATAACGGAAGAAAAAAATCATTAGACTGTGATCGTGTATATGTTTTCTCAATGTTACTAATTTGATGCTTAACATAGGTTTGTCCATTTTTCGTTTCTTTTTTTTTTTCTATTTTACTATATCAAAAAGCTGTTTTTGTTCATATCAAGTGGGTATTTCAAAATGGGGCAAAACTAAGCCTTTATAACTCAAAAGATTTCCCGTAGAAGTAATCTCGGATATAATTTTCGTAAGAAAACGTTTTGGGATTGCCTGTTACATGGTTGCAACACTTGATGCTGTGTCGTGTACTGATTCCGTTTATTGTCGTATTTTTTTTCCTTATTCATAGTTTTTAGACTTTTCTTCATGCGATAATAGAATCATATTGTCTGCCTGTCAGTGAATATATCTCTATATTGATTAATCGGATTGAAAAAAAAGACTTGTTGGCAAGATTTTCTCGAACATTTCATCTTTTTCAAAGTGTTTTTCTTTACGATGTCACGTGTTTATGTTAGCCTTCGGCTTGATTCTTAATCGGACAAGATTTTTTCTCCCATGCTAGAACATCACGGTGTTCGAATAATATGACTGAAACATTTTTCAC
Organism: Macrothele yani; assembly: GCA_039090855.1. Taxonomy (NCBI): domain Eukaryota; kingdom Metazoa; phylum Arthropoda; class Arachnida; order Araneae; family Macrothelidae; genus Macrothele; species Macrothele yani. The sequence goes on along the minus strand of CM077025.1, from coordinate 159,134,081 downwards.
ATTTTCTAATGCACGGTTTTCCTGATAGCTGGCTAAAGTAATTATTTGTATTTGGCGGAATATCTCCGCTTTTAGAAATCGAACTGCAAAAAAAAAATCCTTTTGCATCAGGTCACTGTACAGATGACAATGATTATCTGCATATTTTTCGATCTTTCTGCGGCACAGTTTTCCTGCCAACAAGGGTAAGTATATAACTGCATTCGGTACTACAGGGTAGCATGAAGCAAAAGAAAAAACATGTCTTGAAAATCTTCATATTTTGGCAAACTTGATGACGTGCTTTAAAATAAAGACTATGTGGCGTGCCTGCACCGCAGGACGCACATGAGATAAAGGCAGATAGCAGCGAGAGCATACGTCTGCGTAGCTCAGTTGGGAAAGCGACTTATTCGGAATGAGGGGACCCGGGTTTGATGCCCGGCGTGGACAAAAATGACGGAGAAATTTACTTCGTTGTAACTACTTGGATGATAAATTTGAGTCCTTCTGTCGAAGGAAGAGTTCATCGTAAACTGAAGTTTGGTGCATCGTTCTTGTTTGTTAGGTCATTTTCCCAGCCATTGTTGTTATTTTTCATTGTTGAGAGTATGCGTACATGTGGTATGTTTAATCACGATGTATTTGCCACTAGTTGACAGAATGACGAATACTTGTTCGGAGGGCCAGAAATTACCCTCCGGCAGATAAGTTTTCAGCAGCGGACAAAGCCCTGCATAGAGAGTCTGGATTACCATGTTCGTGCTCATATCACAGAGTAATTGATGTAGGTAATTAAATCATAACCTTTGACTTAATGTTTGGAGCTAGCTAAAATGTCCAGTGTTTCGGGATAAATTTTTATTTCAAACAAAGGAGATAACGCACGAATTGAACGGAGATATCGTTTTTCGCCTTAAATATTATCATGACTTCAAAGCAAATATTCAAGTACGTTATTACATGAAATACAGTAAAAGTGTTTACTTTTGCGAAGAGCTTATAGGTTCTATGAGCTTATCAAGGGATTTTTTTGTATTAGCAAAGCATATTTTATTAGCAAACTTTGCAGCTTAAACAATTTTTAAATTTAGGTGGATCGTACAAAACTTCTTTTTCCGCTTTTGGCTAAGAAAGTTTCCAAACGGGAGCTTTTCATGCTCATTCGAATGGATCACATTTGACGTATATGTGTGGTTCAGTAATCACTATCATTCTTAATTGAGACAAATGCATCCTACATCAGAAATGCTTTCCAACGGAAACGTTCAGCTATGAACTTTTATGCCATAAATATATAAAGAAAAACTGTTTACAATTCGTCGCAGACTTTAACGAACTCATATTGCTAATCACTAAAAAGGAATTTTTTTTCTGCTTCCAAACTCTGTCAAGTTTTAAATGATTCTAAAGCAAGCACAACCTCCTAATATTTGACGAAGTACAAATACATATTTCTCTTTTATAAGCAGTGCTTCCATATTGCTAACAGGAGAACGAACAGCTCACGTAATTTTTAAATTATTTCGTCAAAGCTAATTTTTTACTGCTTGGCATAGTATGAATGGATATTTACCCTTCAGAGTAGTTTATAGCTTTTGATTATTAGATACAAAACCATCTTGCATTTTGAGAGGTACGAGTCAACATTTTTAGAGGAGAATCTAAATGATCGTTAATTTTGGATAGTTGCTGTTGCTGCAGCATAGCCTTGAGCTTTGCATTTGCATCTCATAGTATGTTAAGGAATCCATCTGGCTTCCCCTACAAGGTCAACTGGAAGAAAATGAGACCACAATATTCTACAGAATCAAAGGTATCAGACAAAATGAATGACGTTTTCAGTGGAAGTTTTAGAAATGCAGATACTGTTGTAAATAGAAACATATTCTGACGCTCCTAGTAGCAGAACTGTGTCATTAAAAAATAGACTATGTAAAATTTTCTTCGTAGTGAGCATTATGCGATGGAAAAATAATTTTTCGGTTACGACTAGAAGCAGAGATAGCAAGGGAACAAGCTATACATGTACGCTACCTAGTACAAAAATTGCGCCTTATTTAAAGTGATAATGTTTCCAATATTTCCCGCAGCGAGTGACATACAGAGAAGTTTTTCAATCGAAGTTGTAGAAGGGAAATACAGTTCCAAATATATTTACACTTGCGCCACCTATCGGCAGAAATGTGAGTCATAAAGAGCTGAAGAATATGCGTACAATTCGCGATTAATAGTGTTTGAGGTAAAAAACTTTTCAAATCGGGAAAAGAGATATCGAAATATGTTAAATATAGTACATTTATGTCGCTAACGCGAGAACTGTACATTCTTTTGAGCTGAAAATATGAAAAAAAAACAGATTTTTCATGACTAATATCTGATTGTAATATTAATTTTTCGATCTGGTTTTAGAAGCAGAGATAACGTTGCAAACAGAAATACGCACGTACGTGGGTGAAGTGCATATAGTGAATGTTTAGATGCAATAGTATGGAAGAAAATATATTTTGAATTTCATAATACCTGAATTTCCGCCACTAGTGGCAAAGTTATGCATGGAAAAGTGATCATAAGGCAAGTATCGGAATTCTCACCGTTCAGACTTCCCAATGCAGAAAGATTTTTCAAATCAGACTAATAAGTGTAGAGGTAAGTTTCACACACAGGGATGGACTTGACATAGTGATGCTACACGCACATTATTATTATTATTATTATTATTATTATTATTATTATTATTATACAGGGTGCCTCAAAAATACACGGCAAAACTGCAGGAATGAGTTCCTCATAGGCAGATGAGAAAAAAAGTTTATGTCAACATAGGTTCAAAAATGCTTGGTTTCCGAGTACTGAAGGTCTGTCTATGACACTTAACTGTTCACATCACCTGACTCGAGTCTGTCTTGGTTTCCCAGTTATTCACCAGAATATTTTATCGCCCGCAGGTGAATTCCTTCATCACAAGGTACTGACAGAATCTGGTCCTTTCCGACCATGTACTCAAATCAGGAGCAAGCGGATATGCACTTTATGTACGGTTTGGCGGATGGCAATGCTCTGTAGGCTAGTCGTTTGTACCACGAAAGGTTCCCAGGACGATGTCCAGACAAGAAAACTTTTGAAAGTATCCGTCGCCGCCTTTATGAACATATGAACATGGGACCTTTACATCTCGTGCTGCCGACAGAGGACGACCAAGATCTACAACACCTGAAGCTGAGGCGGAGATTTTGGATGCTTTGCATGCGACTTTTGGAATCAGCACACGCAGATTAGCAATACAACTGCCTGTTCGTCGTTCGACTATTTAGAGAGTGTTGCGAGAACAACATCTGTACCATCTGCAACGGCCTTGTCACCAGCAGATTACCCTGCGGGAGTAATGTTCTGCCAGTGGTTCTTGCAGCAGTGTGGTATACCTCCTAACTTTCCTGACTTAGGGATATTCACCGATGAAGCATAGTTCACACGCGACGGAATCCTAAACTTTCACAATCAGCATGTATATGACAAGGAAAACCCACATGCAATTCTTTCATCACATCATCAACAGCGGTTCAGCCAAAACATCTGGGCGGGTGTTTTTGGTGATAAGTTATTTGGGCCCCATGTACTTCCCAACAAACTCACGGGCGAGAAAACCACATCTTTCAGGAAAACAACATGCCTGATTTCTTGGACGCCACGCCACTAATCATTTGTCAACAAGCACACTTTATGCAGGATGGCGCTCCTGCACATTTTAGCTGCCTAGCTTGCAATTACTTAAATTGAAAGTTTCCTAGTCGATGGATAGGTAGAGGTGAACCAACTGCCTGGCCTCCATGCTCACCAGGTTTAAACCCTCCTGATTTCTTCTTGTGGGGCCATTTAAAAAAATTGGTGTATTCGATTCCAGTAGCAGATGTAGAAACTCTCCGCAACCGAATTGTGGCAGGTTGCGAAACAAAATGACACATGCCAGGAATTTGGCAGTGTGTTCGCGAGTCCATGAGACATCGATGTGAGGCCTGTATTGAGGCAGATGGTGGACATTTTGAGCGATTACTATAAGGTAAGGTGAACAGTTAAGTGTCAGAGACAGACCTTCATAACTCGAAAACTAAGCCTTTCCGGACCTATGTTGATATTAACTTTTTTCTTATCTGCCTATGAGGAACTCATTCCTGCAGTTTTGCCGTGTATTTTTGAGACACCCTGTATATAATATAATAAATATTCCACCTCTTTCTGAGGTTTTTCTTCTTCTTCCTTCCGGGACGGGTATGATGTACCAAGTCTGGGAAGTGGTATTTCTTTCTTCTCAGTTGCCCAGGAACTTCTTTACTGTCCTACAAGTGTTCAGGATAGCTGCTTTCTGTAGTTCCATGTAGGTTTTAGGTTGAAGGTCTGGTGTCTGTATAGAGCTGTGAATAGTCTTAGATACAACTACGGGGACGATGGTGACGTTCTCCATGTGCCACATTTTCTTGACTTCGTATCGTAGGTCGTTGTACTTTTACAGCTCCCCTCCGTGCGTCTTCTGGGTGTTGCACGTATTGGGCACGGCTATGTCAATGAGGCATGTTGACTTCTTGTCGACCAGGACGATGTCGGGCCGATTGTGAGGGATGGTCTTATCTGTTCTGATCCATCTGTCCCAGTACATCTTGTGGGTTTTGTTCTCTAGAAGCGTTGTTGGCTCATACTTGTAGTAGGGGACAGACTCGGTTGTAATGAGGTGGTGTTTTTTTGCCAACTTCTGATGGACAATCTTGACGACTTGATTGTGCCTGTTCATGTACTGTGTTTGTGTGAGGACTCTGCACCCTTCTGTGATATGTTGGACGGTCTCTGGCGCTTGATGGCATTTCCGACATGTGTCGCTTTCCACTGACGTGTCCTTCAGGATATGCTTCCGGTAGTTTCTGGCGTTTACAACTTGATCTTTTATAGCCATCAGGAATCCTTCGGGGTCTGTCTGGGAAGAGTGATCCGTTTGTTAGCCATGCATTGGAGGCAGTCTTATCTACATGTTATATTATTATTATTATTATTATTATTATTATTTCGAAAGACGTGTCAGATAGGTACAAACTCAAATGTGGCTACCATGGAGTGCAGTACCTAAAACTTTAAGGGTTTTTTTTTTACTCCGATATGGAACTGGAAATGAAATACACATTTCCTGAATAGTACGCGATTTAGAAAAAAAAAAAAGGTTAGGTAGAAGAAAAAAAAAGAAATGAGGGGGGGGGGGGGTAAGAAATATGAAAGCTCTGACTGATGTTCTTCAGCGATGTCATACAAGTAACAGAAAACACATATCTTGTTCCTAAATGCTGACACAGGATAAGTGAACCACAACAGTGTTATATCAAATTATATTCATTCGTAGTGATTATTCATTGAGAAAACAGTCCTGGCGAAACATCTTGCTGATATAATTTTTATGTGATTTCGTGGATGGAAAGACTCATGGAAGTTTGCCATAGCGCCTTTCAAGGTCCAAAGCACTGAAACGCATTTTTGTTCTCATTAGAACATGAAAACTTTTGAATTTCTGAAATTCTGTTATTCACAGTCGATTATAGAATGCAAACTCTCTTTTCCTTCCGAAGCTTAAACAGTTTTTTTTGAATAATTAATACAGCAACAATTCTCTCGAATCACTTGTCAAAGCTCTTTTGTACCCCACAGCTGTTATTTTTTAGAACTATTTGGAATATACTGTGTGTTTGATATGTAATTTCTGTTTGCCGCGATATAATTATTTTATGTGGTGTTCATCATTGTTTAATCATTTCAATGCGTGGCATACATGAAGCGAAAAGGAAGACTACTCCGCGCGGTCGATACATTATTTACTTTAAACTCTTGATTACAAACTTGAATCGCAAAAATGACCTCGTCAACTGTTATCTACACAAATTCATCTTCACTTCTCGGCCAAGTTGCAAATATAATACATCCAAAAGCAAAAATACCCACGGACAATCACACCCGAGCGAAAGAAGTATAATACATTTGTAGAAGTTAGCTACAAAACTTTTGTTCAGAAATGAGAATGTTTAAACAAGCTTGAAAAGCCATTAAGGAACAATAAGTATGCGAAATTTAAAGAAAAGACATGCCATTGATTCTGAGATCTCTTTGTTGTTAGCCAAACTCCTAAGATAGCGATATTTACGCGCTTGTCGTTCGCATGCAGCCAGTGTAATTATCGCGCGCAGTGAGCACACTTTTCACACAAAATGTCTGATTTAATTCTTGAAAGACGTGTTTTGTGTTTTAAGAGATATCATCAACAGTTTTCGAGGAAATGAATTTTCCTATACGTTTGCTTTCTTACATTGTGTCTTTCCAAAAGCAGATATTCAATGATGGCAAGATTGTTCCTAATAGTAAATCTGAAAATACGTAGGCAAACTTAGTTATGATTAGAGCTACCCTACGCAAAGATAGTTTTCATAGTTTGACCTATCAAAGCACAGATATTATGAAAAGTTGGCATGCTGTACTATTTTGACAGCTTCATTTCTAGATATTGGACTGAGAAATCAAATTTTTTCATATGAAGTAAAACTTTAAGACTTTCCGTTACAAGTTTCATCACTCATGATGAATAGTTTTCCCGCTGGATGGCGTTAATTTCTGACTGTTTTGCATGATATCTATCTTTCCAGAAAATGGATTTCATACCTTCTTGTTGGGTTGCATACTGGGAAGCTCGGCAAAAATTTCCGATGCAATTTTGCAGCTTTCCTGGGCGAAAGATTTTGTCCTGGGTAGCAGTAGGGCACGTTTTCGTTTCGCGGTTTCTAGGTTTGATAAAGTTTCTTTTCTATAATATACAAGTTATGCGTACATGCATATCACTAAACTGCTCTCTGAGGTTCAGAGGTTAGCTCTTCAAAAAAAAGACAAACTACCAGATAAATGTTTAAGTGATGGAACTACAATTTACTTACAAATATCTCCATTTACAGCGATCTTGGCATACAGATCGAGCTTCACTGACATCTATCACACAACGCACAGAACACCTTTTGTACTTCATGCTCATAACCTTTGTCTCATACAGACATCCCTGAATCTAGTCCTCCCAAGATTTCCTTGGTCTTCCTGTCCCTTTCTTTTCTACCACTTGGGCTGAAAGAATTCTCTTAGTAAGTGTCTCATCACTCATTCTTTCAACATGGCCAAACCACCTGAGAATATTAGTTGTGACGTATATTCTATTTTAACTTTCATTTTTAGTTTCTTTTCCCATGTAAATTTGAGTTTGTTATCTTTGGCATTTTCCAAACTTAACGTGATATCTTCTCTCTCACATCAATGGGGGTCGGCAACACCATGAGGTCCGTACGTAAGTGACGTATGTATATGATAAGAATAAGACAAGATATATAATGGCTACGCAGTAGCTGTGAAAAGGGGGATTTTGAATGTGATTGTTAATACTCCTTTTGGATTCGACACTTCTTAATTGCCGTCAAAGTATTCTTGAAGGCTACGTATTCTACTTTAATGAAATTTTTATGTTTCGTAGTTAAATATTATTGTGGATATTAACTCAAGTTCCAGTGTTGTGTTTCATAGCTAATTGCCATTGGGGATATTAAACCACGTTTAGTTGTTCTCACCGTGTTGAAGTGAACATGATCAAGTGCCTATTGACAGCAATAAAGGATTAGCTGAAAGTAAAAACCTCTTAAACTTTATTTGAGTGACTCGCATTTCATTGTAGGTGAAGGTTTGATTTATGTAGTGTTTTAGTAAATCAGCTACACACAAGCGCTACATAGTCTTCACCTTACTAACAACCTTTTGCCTCACATTACACAACTGCAGCACATCTTCAATCCTCACATGATCAGAGCGAGTCTCCCCCCCCCCGTAAGTGACGCATCTCTCCAGCACACAAACGACTCCTATGGCTCTTCTGCAGTACCCAGGTTTCACTGCCGTACATCAGAGTAGGAACAATTTACACGTTTATATGTTTTTCTTAACTGGTTTTACATGTACAAAACGAGGAACATTCATTTTGCGTTATGTATACGCAAATAAAAGTTTTCCGATATTTCCCATGAAAAAAGAAATTTTTCTTTAGAACACAGCAATAAACAGAGAGAGAGGGGAAGGGGAGGGGGAATAGAACACTTCTAAATTGCATGACATTGGCTGTCTGTGGGCAATAGAACACTTCCAAATTGCATGATATTTGTTGTCTATGGGTAAGATATTTTCGTAACTTCCAGAAATTTTCCTTTTATTCATCATCATCATCATCATTGTCAACCATTATCAATCCACTGCTGGACGAAGGTCTCCCCAAGTTTCCTCCACAACGGTCTGTCTTGTGCCAGTCTCCTCCATGTCACTCCCGCATATTTACGAATTTCATCCACCCATCTCCCATGTGGTCTTTTTCTGGGTCTTTTCCTGTCCCTTGGAATCCAATCTAAAATTTCGGCTGTCCATCTATGGTCTGTCCTTCTGGCAGTATGTCCAGCCCATTGCCATTTCAGGGATTTAACTCTGATCATTATGTCTTCCACTCTCGTCATTTTTCGGATCCACGAGTTCCTCTTCTTATCTCTCCTGGTTATACCAAGCATGCACCTCTCCATGCTGCTTTGAGTTGTCTGCAGCCTTTGTATGTCTCTTTTAGTTAAGGTCCACGTCTCTGCACCATACGTAAGCACTGGAAGGATGCATTGATCAAACACTTTTCTTTTAAGACATAATGGCATATTGCTCTTGAAAATTATGCTGTTTCTTCCAAAAGCTCTCCAGGCAAGTTTTGTACGCCGATTAATTTCTTCATCAATGTGACCCTCACTTGATATCTGCTGTCCAAGATAAACATATGTACCTGTTATCTCCAGTTTTTCTCCATCAATCGATAAATCTTCATTTCTTGTAAAAGCATTGAACATCACTTTTGTCTTCTGAAAGTTCATTTTTAATCCCACTTCTTTACTCTTGTCAGCAAGTTCCTGGATCATACTCTGCAGCTCTGATGGGGTAGTTGCAAAAATGACTACGTCATCAGCAAAACGAAGGTGGGTTAGATAATCTCCATTAATCTTTATCCCTTTGTTTTCCCAGTTCAGTGATTGAAAGACATTTTCCAATGTGGCATTAAAGAGCTTCGGAGATATGGTGTCACCTTGTCTCACTCCCTTCCCAATTTTTATGTGTGTTGTATTTTCAAACAGCCGAATCTTTGCACTTGCATTTTCATAGATGTTATTAATAATATTAATGCATGCATCTTCAATACCGCAGGATTTCAGAGCCGTGGTAACTGCTGATGGTTTCACCGAATCAAAGGCTTTTTCATAATCGATAAAAGCCATGCACAATGGAAGTTCATATTCCCTCGCTCTTTCAATTAGTTCTCTCAGTACGTGGATATGATCTATTGTGCTGTAGCCACTCCTGAATCCAGCTTGTTCTCTCGGTTGAGCCATGTCCAGTGTTACCTTCAAGCGGTGTGAAAGAACTTTAGTGAAGATTTTATAAACCACTGATAGGAGGCTGATAGGTCTGTAGTTCCAGAGATCCTCAATGTCACCTTTTTTATGTAGCAGGATCATTGTAGCGTTGTTCCAATCCTCAGGAATCTTCCCTTCATTAAGGCATCGAGTGAAAATTTGGGCGAGTACTGTTTCAATTTCTCCACTTGCTTCTTGTATGATGTCTATAGTAATTCCATCTTCTCCTGTAGCTTTCCCCCGCTTCATGTTCTTGATTGCATGAGCAACTTCTGCTGGGAGGACTGGAAGAACTCTGGTACCTTTCATGATGTCTGGAGTACATGTATCATCCCTTTCATATAATTTGGAGTAGAAATCTTTCACTCTTGTCAAAATTTCGCCTCTATTTCTTGTTATAGAACCATCTTCTTTTCTCAGAGTCATAATCTGTTTTCTTCCCTTACTGAGATGTCCCTTTGCTATCTTAAGGCTTTGGTTGTTTTCAATTGCTTTCCTCACTAGCTCACAGTTGAATTTCCTTACGTCTTCAGTGATACTTTTTCGTGTTGTCTTGCATAGCTCTATATATTCCACTTTGGAAGTCACATCTTCTTTAGTTGTCCTCATCTCTCTTCTTTTTTGCATCAACATTTTGGTTTTCCTGATAATTTGTTCACATGCAACTTGTTCTTAGACCCAGCTAATTTTGTTGCTGTTTCCATTAGAGCTTTGGTTACTTTTCTGTTAACTTCCGAAATATCCACTTCTTCCGATGTTAGGCCTTCTAAAGCAGAGAATCTGTTCTTCAGTTCCAACTTGAAAGTATTATGGTGTTTTTTAAGGTTGGTTATGTCAATACATTTTGTTTGTCTTATGAGCTTGCCACGTTCCAGTTTAGTGTTGAGGTGCATCTTACATCTCCCCAATCTATAGTCACTACCTGTGTTGAACTTGTTCAGCACACTGCAGTCTTCGATGACGAATTTTTTGTTACACATAATAAAATCAATTTCACTTGTCGTCCCAATTGGATGTCTCCATGTCCAGTTCCTGTGTGGCTTTTTCTTGAAAAAGGAGTTCAAGATGAAAAATCCTTCTGCCTCTGCAAACTCAACGAGAGTATTTCCACGCTGGTTTCTGTTGCCGTGACCGAATTTACCTACTGAAGTTTCATTCTGTTGCCGTTGCCCTATTTTTGCATTGAAATCTCCCATAATTATCTTCAAGTGCTGCTTACCTTTATTATTTAGATCACGAATTTCCTCATAAAATTCTTCAATTTCTTCTTCAGGATGACTTGTGGTGGGTGCATAAGTTTGAATAATCTGAGCCTGGTATCTTCTCGATAGTTGGATAACGAGTCGTGCAGCTCTGTCAGAGGAACTTTCAACTTCTACCACTTTATCCTTCAGTTTCTTGTTTATTATAAATCCAACACCACTAGTTCTGCCAGTATCTGTCCCACGATAATAGAAGAGATGTCCACTTTTCAGTTCAATGAGATCTTCTCCTTTTCTCCTTTTCTCCTTACCTCACTTAGCCCGACGATGTCCCACTTGATCCTTTGTAGTTCCTCTTCCAATTCAAGAAGCCTTGAATCAGAAGATAGGGAGCGTCAGTTATAGGTAGCCAAGGTCAGCATCAAATGGCAGCCTAGTCCGGTCCTCCGGGGATTCTTAGCACCCTCTGCCTTCATGTCGCACTGGCCGCTGCCTTGGCCAGGTACATTCCAGCTGCCGGAGACTGAGGGCCAAGATTTAAGTTGTAGAGTCATTTTGGAGGTGTTTGGCCATAACTCACCACGCTGGCCAAGCGGGTTGGTGAGTGTGGGATAGCATTTCCTCTGATCCCGATGGTATAGTTATACCGCTATTGGCGGTCGTCAGAGCCCCTTTAGTGGGAACAGGATGCACCACGAGAAGGCGGGGTTGACATTTGTCAAGGAGAGGCTGTGATGTTACGCATCACCTGACCTTACATCCCTTCCTGTTATTATATCGTAATAAATCTTAGTTTTTTTTCATGAATACTACAGTAGTTCATTGCACGTAAAACTTCTGCTGATTTTTTCATGATTCAGGACAAGAATTGGTATTAGATAAAATCTTATACCTGTCGAGCCGATCAGTTCGCGTGAATAATTTCTCTAGAGTAAAAGTTTTCACCGTCAACATGTCTTTTCTCTTTTTTTTTTTTTTTTTTTTTTTTTTGCGTCATGCAATAGAATATTTTTTGCATACTTATGTAAATACTCGTACTATGGTTTTCCGAAATTGTAACTATTTTTTTTTCTTCTTTTTTTTCTTGCGTCATGCAATAGAAAAGTTTTCGCATATTTCTGTAAGTACCATTGTTTTCCGAAATTGTAACTATTTTTTTTTCTTCTTTTTATTTTCTTGCGTCATGCAATAGAAAAGTTTTCGCATATTTCTGTAAGTACCATTGTTTTCCGAAATTGTTACTATCTCATGTTTTCAGTATTTTTTTCTTTGAACACAAGGCAGCCAGAATGTGGGGTTTTTTTTTCGGACACATCAATGAAATTATTGTATTCCATAACTCTATGCGAGAACAATCTAAAGAAGGGAATACATATATCAGAGTTCATTTGCGCTGCCTCCGAAAGTACAGGCCACTCACTAAGTCATTCATTGGAAAATACTGCACTTCCAAAAGGTGTTGCATTTAACGCACGGATTCAAGAAGCAAGGCTAAAAAAATTTCTAGTGCATGGCTTCACATATATTGAAGAATGATGATGATATTAAAGCATGAGTTCCATTTTACATTTTTAATTTGTTAGTTAACATACCGTTTTTCTGGAAACAGACTTAATCAACTGATGTACAGTCGCAATTATGGAACCTCAGTGTTGCCCAGTTTACTTTTATCGAAATTTTTAGCGCATTTGCCTCTGTCTGAAATTTTCTCGCGTCATACCATACAGAGAGACAAATGCGGTTCAAATTCCTACTGAATACTTTTATTTTTTCCCTAATAGATACTTGTGATTACATGTTCCTAGTATCACCGTCCTGTTAATAGATTCAAGGTATCTTGTTATGACTTCGGTTCATAGATGGAGCATTCTTTCTCCACGCAAATAGGCGAAAATGAACTGAGCTACAGCGAGTTTTCATGGTAAAAGTTAATCTCTGTGTACGCCAAAGCTATTCCAACATGCTTTGAAACTTGAAGTGCCAATTGTTGAAAAAAAGCCAGAAGAGGGTAGCGTTGAGAATTGAAGTGCCAAATGTTGAAAAAAGGCCAGAAGAGGGTAGCGTTGAGTACTGAAGTGCCAAATGTTGAAAAAAGGCCAGAAGAGGGTAGCGTTGAGTACTGAAGTGCCAAATGTTGAAAAAAGGCCAGAAGAGGGTAGCGTTGAGAATTGAAGTGCCAAATGTTGAAAAAATGCCAGAAGAGGGTAGCGTTGAGAATTGAAGTGCCAAATGTTGAAAAAATGCCAGAAGAGGGTAGCGTTGAGAATTGAAGTGCCAAATGTTGAAAAAAGGCCAGAAGAGGGTAGCGTTGAGAATTGAAGTGCCAAATGTTGAAAAAAGGCCAGAAGAGGGTAGTGTTGAGAATTGAAGTGCCAAATGTTGAAAAAAGACCAGAAGAGGGTAGCGTTGAGAATTGAAATGCCAAATGTTGAAAAAAGGCCAGAAGAGGGTAGCGTTGAGTACTGAAGTGCCAAATGTTGAAAAAAGGCCAGAAGAGGGTAGCGTTGAGTACTGAAGTGCCAAATGTTGAAAAAAGGCCAGAAGAAGGTAGCGTTGAGTATTGAAGTGCCAAATGTTGAAAAAAGGCCAGAAGAGGGTAGCGTTGAGAATTGAAGTGCCAAATGTTGAAAAAATGCCAGAAGAGGGTAGCGTTGAGTACTGAAGTGCCGAATGTTGAAAAAAGGCCAGAAGAGGGTAGCGTTGAGAATTGAAGTGCCAAATGTTGAAAAAAGGCCAGACGAGGGTAGCGTTGAGTTGACCATGACGCAGTTATCATCATAATCACTTTACTCCACCATTAAATGGTACTAAGAGGGGTAACGAGACATAAATAGTATTACCAGATCTGCATTTTAAACTGACTTAATATCTTATAAATGATTTTCAATTTATGTTTAATTATATTGTGCTTCGAACCTCTTTTTTTAGGGTGACATCGAGCAGTTGCTCATCAGTCAAGATCCTAAAGCTGCCATTCAACAGTGTAACACCAAAACGAAACCTCTGGTAAGTGATTTGGTGACTATCTAATACATTATTGTGCAATTTATTTCTTTAGGCAGTTGAGCGCAGCAGTCAATTTCAGTACGAAAGTTTGAGGACACTACTTCACTCTTCATTCTCATTAAAACGAAATTCTTAATTTCAACCATGGCCTAGTGGATCTACAAATTGTACATTTTTCAATAGGGACCTCTATAACTTTTCTTTTCCTTCCCCCCCTTCTTTTCGTGCTTTCTTTCTCTCTTTCTCCCCCTCCCCCTTTTTTTTGGCAATGAAATTACACCGTTCTTTCATGTTTACAAATATTTTGTGATATTATAGCAAATTACCATAAAAAATGTCCATATGTTTTCAGTTCATTCATTGAGTTGAAAATCACAGACTGGGATAAATTCAGAAAACGTCCAAAGGACAGTTAATATACTTACGGGTAAATTACTGTCATTTCGAAGAAAATGAAATAACAGAAATTTGGACTTCACCTTTAGATTAACGAAAGATGTCGAAATGTCACATTTCTGTCTTCCATTTTTTCATCCATGATAGATTTTGTTATTTTGCTGTTCACTTATTATGACATATTCCTAATATATAAAAACCTCAAGAAATTAAATAAATGTAGCTCTTGCTTTTCTTATAAAAGTTAATCGACGTTGTTATACAAAACAAAATTTATGGAAAAGTTACAGACCATATCACGTTCGCATCAATATTTAGGGAGATAACATACAATAGGAAAAAGAATATAAAGCGATTGTTCGTAATTTTTTATGAGCAATAATAACATACCGTCTGATATAGATTTTATTTATACGAGTATAACTTTATTTCAATAAGCTCCTTATCCAGCATTTTCAAACAATATGTTGGTAAAACGCCTCCGTCAGAGAAGAACATCGCTGAGGACTGTTGTGATATCATACAGTATGTGACACATCAGACTTACATGCCGTTCGTAAATATACTGTTTATAATCACACTGCCCCAGACGTCTGGGAGGAGAGTTCAGAGTACATATTTCATTAGAAAAAGGCTATACACCTTGGTGTCGGGATGTGCAACAACGATGTGTTATTACTGTGCATGATATCACACTACACAGTATAGCAGATCGATATATACAGTGTTAGATGCCAGTTTATTAAGTACGTCTACATCATAGCGTATTGTGCCACCCTTGGTTTGCTGAACAGCCCTAATTCGTTGGGGCATAAAGCATACCAGACGCTGGAAACGTCGCGCGGAAATGTTGTACCATGCGGATTCTCAAAGTTGCTGCAAATAGAATGGAGGCAAAGTCTCGCAGAAATCAGCCCATTGCACTTCATCACCGGATTTTTTTTCGATGGGGTTCAAATCGAAAAAATGTACAGGCCCCTTAATCGAAAAAAGCTCTTCGGCATGTTCCTAAAACCATTCAGTGACTGCGTTGGCTTGTTTAATTTTAAGTGTTGAAGTGGACGCCAACTTATTAAAAGAATCGTTCTTGTTTGTAGGTTCCTGTCATTGGAGCAGGGAAGCAAATAAATAAGTAGTTAAACAAGCTAAGTGTAATGACAGACGATCTCGTCCGCACATATCTTTATTCTTCAGATTGGGGGAGAAACGGGAAGCATCAGTTAGTCTGAATAAATAATATCTACTTCTAGCGGGTGATGGGTATTTCGAGTGACTTTCTCTGTGTAATTCCCGCCAAAATTTCTTTCTATTTCATCCCGTACAAAAGCGTTCCACCCTGCCTTGTGTCCGTACAAAGTCCCTCGTCTTTCTCCCCTGAAATCTCCAACAAGACTTCCTGTTTATGCTACTCCGTCCAATTCTCTCTCACTACGTGTCCCCGAGGAAGATGCTCCTGACATAAGAAGTTGACTGCTAATTGCTTACTCGGATTGTCCCTGGCGGGCTGTCTCTGAGGGAAAGTGGCCTCCAACAACGGAGGGATAGGGGGTGTCCTTTTGTTCGCGGGAGGTTCCACGGTCCGTGAAAGAAGGCTTTTCAGGATCTATTGAGCGTTTTATTTTAACTGAGAGTGAACTTCTCTAGCAGCCGTTCGCACACAAAATAACTAAAGTTACTCTTTAATGATATTTTAAATATTTTCATATAACAACTGTATCAGTCTTAATAGAGGGTTATCGTCCATCTGCTAAAGGATGAACTTGAGCCATAAAAGAATGAATTTGGTAGCAAAGAATGTTCAAACCCGTCGCGGCATTCACATATCCTTTGATGAGTATCAGAGAAACATAATGAGTGCCAGCAAAATATTCCGCAGAGCAGCACACTGACAGGATGACTCCATGGTGTCATTTTACTTGCGCCATGTTCAGATCCTGCCATCCGCATAACGCCGAAAGAACCTTGATTCGTCCGTCCAGGCGACTTTTCTCCAGTATTCAACAGTCCAGTGTCGATGCTTCCGAGTTCAGCGAAGGCGCGATTTCGTGTTCTGCGCTCACAACATCAGAACTCGACGTTGTCGTTGGCTGTTGGGTCTGGTTCATTTGCCCGACGCTTACTTCACCGAAGGGTCACTTGACCGAAAATCACTTGACCGAAAAGATTGTTTCACCGAAAGATCACTTGATCGAAAAGTTCATTTCACCGAAGGGTGATTTGATCGAAAAGTTCATTTAACCGAAAGGTCTCTTTACCTGAAAGTTCATTTCGTCGAAAGGTCATTTCACGGAAGGGTCAGTTTATCGAAAACTTTGGATTTCATAACAGGATCTGTTGAAGCATGGTGCAAGTTCGGCAGACAGACCACCGAAACGTTAGGGGACCATACTCAAACTGCACGTTTGATTTCTCCGTGTCAAAGAGAATGCAAAGATTTAGTTTTAAGAGAAACCTTTTTTTAAGACAATAGGCCTCATCTTAGGCCTTTTTAGCAAATTCAAATCATGTTCATAAGGTTTACATAAAAGTCATGTTCATAACGTTTATATAAATGTTGCACATTTTTTCAGGCAAAAAGAATCAATTTTAGGTCCCTAGGTCTTGGCTTAAGCCTTTTACCCAATATTAATCGTGCGAACTCATGTTCACAAGGTTTACATAAAAAGTCAAGTTAATAATGTTGCACATTTTTTCAGGCAAAGAGAATCAAGTTTACGGCTCAAGGTTGTGTCTATGTAATGCTTATAAACATGAGTAAGGTTAAAATGGCCTATATCTAGGCCTACTGTCAAAACATTAATGTTTTGTGGTTGAGTAAAAGTGGAACATTATTTACTTGATTTGCTATGTAACCCTTATGAATATGAGCTCGGAGGATTAAAATTTGACAAAAAAACCCCACAGATCTAGCCCTTATAATTAATGTTATATTTCGAAAAACCTACTCATGGGGAGGTGTTTCATAGAAATTAAAAGTGTATTTTTTATCCAATCCGATAATGTTTAGGTACCCGCACCACACTCCAACAGATCTCTAACAACAAAATTCTAAGTCTTCGATAAACTGACCATTCGGCGAAATGATCTTTCGATATAATGGACTTTTAGGTAAAGTAATCCTTCGGTGAAATGAACTTTTAAATGAAGTGACCTTTCGGTGAAATGAACTTTTCGGTTAAGTGACCCTTCGGTGAAATGTACCTTTCGATCAAGTGATTTCCGGTCAAATGACCTTTCGATCAAGTGAACGATACTCTTGCCTGTTGTAACCCATTCGCAACATGGTTCGACACGGGGTCCGTTCGCAGGTGACCTTCGGTTCTCAAATGTTGAATTCTGAATTCGCCGTGTTGAGCCTCAGCTGTTTGCTTTCACGATTTGCACCAATCTCTCCTGCAACCTCTGATTTTTTTCGTCCACACCCGATTCCTGGAAGATTTTTGCATATCACACCGTTTGCAATAAACGCTTGCTATGCTCGTGCGTGAAATGGTCAGGCGGATGGCCATTTGGGAGATTCCCTGACCAACACCCATGGAGACAACTAGCATGCCACGTTCCAAATTAATCAGATCACCCGTTTTAGTCATTCTGACACACAATCTAAATTTAACTTATGCTCGACGAGCTGGTCTGCCTGCTTAGCGTGAACGCCACTCACACCGTCTTACGTCTTGGAATGTGCCATTTAGAGGACGAAGGCAGGAGTACCTATTAAACTGACATCTCAGTGTATATTCTGCAGATTGTTTCGTTACGAATAGCTAAATAATTTTGTAAGATGGTTGTTTATATCTTTTGAGCTCTCTGGTGTGATTTTTCATATTACGCAGTCAGTTCAGCGTTTCAACTGTTAAATTTTTCAAGAATACATTTATCTTTGTCTTTTCACAGAGAGATTTGCTAATACGATACTTTTTTATTTCTTCATGCACACTTCTTCCATTTTCCTGCGCGGTGTTTCTTTTTCTGTAAATAAACGTAATCTTAATTTTCTCAGTCACAAATACAGATTGATTCAGTGTTTCAAACTTAAAGCTACTTATCAAGACTGAGCAGTAAGGCGTGATATTCTGAATAATGTTCAGAAACTGTCTTTGGCTCTGCAGATTTTACAGAAACAGTGGAGAGTCATTGGCTTCTCCTTAAATCAAACGCCTGCCTCAACCTGGTTATACTGTATGTAGAAAAGACCAGTGTGACACATATATATATACATACTTGAGTGGTGCTTAACAGGTTTTGTGCTTGCGGTTTATTTTTGATTTTTGTTCTGAATAATAATTTGCACTTTTTCACTTTTGATCTCGAAAGCACTGGTCACTTGTTAAAGTTACGTGAGAGCTTTAAAATTTTCAAGCTCTTTAAACAACCCTCAGTATCTTTTGGCAAACTCCATCCTAGCAATGGAACAATTTCTGATCATGCACTGTGGTGATTTTATCCTTTTAGTAGTCCGTTGTAGTGTGCTCCACACGTCTACATAGACAAGTTTATGCTAGGGCACCCAGGCGTGACTGTTAGTGAGATTACTGCCTTTAATGTTTTGTCAGTGGATGTTCTTTTATAAATGACAAAAATGCATATAATCTGCAATCTGTGGAGAATGAGTTATGTGAACCACGGCTGTTAGTTATTTTCAAGACACGCTAGTCGAATAAATAAAATCGATCATACGACGTCAGCTAAGATTTAATAGTTCGGAAGCAAACAAACTGTAATATGCAATTAGCAATCAAAGCACTGGAGAGTAAATGGTTCAACGTCGAGCTCGGTTTGCGAAGTGAAAAGTTTCAAAACACATTTCCGACAAGATAGTATTGTTAAGTAGCATAAACTTCTTATGTATCTACAGTATATCAGTGGAACCACGGTGAACTTATGCGTGACTTTTATGCACAAAAAAACTTTCTTGAGGCAAACGGTCAGTTTCACCGAACACAGACTGTAATCCGATGCTACAGTGCATACCTTCTTTTGCAATGTCATTAGCAACGCTACCAGCGCATCCATTTAAGTTTAATTGTTTAGTCGCTGAATCTTTCTATCACTTTTATTACATGCATACACACCATTTTGATTACCCACTGTTCAGAACAGTTATCTGCCGGTCACATTGGTTATTTTTATAGAAATAGCCTTTTTTATGTACAGAAAAAGCAGAAAAAACTTTTAATTCTGGATGTTTTTGTAAATTCAACTTTTACTTTGCATTTTTCACTGCTGTATCAATAAACGGTAAACATGGTTTAAACCGGATCTTGTGCAAAAATGGAACCTGTTCAAAACGGAAAACTTTTTGTTTCCTGGTAAACTGTTAACAGAATTTCATGTAATGCCTCATTAACGCGACGGAAACTGTCTAACGCGAAAACTGGCTCCATATTTTACATCTTTTATGGAGGGAGAAACCCGTTATAATGGAAAGTTCTTAGCGTTTCTTTTAAGTTTGTAATACTACTTATCCAAGAAAACATTCTTCGCTGTCGTCAGGTGCAGCTTGAAGAAGAGAGTATTATTTGCGATGACCAACAGAGATGGCTTTTTGACCTCACGGAACGTAAGCAAGTTATACAATTGCGAGGCAACACTAATGATAGCATCACCAGTGACGAGAGAGCAGGAAATTTTCTATCTCAGTTTTCTTCTGATTTTTTAATATGTATTTAAAGGTATGATATACCAATGGCACACAAGTAACTTATCATTTTAGTTTGGAATCAACAAGACGAAGAGAAATATTAATATAAAAATGCTAACGTATATGAAAACAGGTGACATTCCGCACTAATCCACCCGTGCTCCGATCTGACATTCGCACTCATCCACCTGTGCTCTGAGCTGGCATTCGTACTCATCAACTCGTGCTCTGAACTGACATCCGCACTCATTCACCCGTACTCTGAGCTGACATTCGCACTCATCCACCCGTGCTCTGAGCTGACATTCGTACTCATCAACTCGTGCTCTGGGATGACATTCGCACTCATCCACCCGTGTTCTCAGCTGACATTCGCACCCATCCACCCGTGCTCTGAACTGACATTTGCACTCATCCGCCTGTCCTCTGAGCTGACATTCGCACTCATTCACCCGTGCTCTGAGCTGACATTCGCACTTATTCACCTGCATCCTCAGCTGAAATCATGCAATCACTGCGTTCCTTCCCCTGCAACGTTCTTGTGCAACATGTATGTTCGAAACAGTTTCGTTTTTCTTATCAAAGCCGGTCACGGGTAACAGTTGTGACCCACGTATAGCCCTGAACGGAAACTTTACTCGGTTTATAGGACATCCAGACAGAAACTTTAGATGCAGAAGACACAACGTGCGGACTCGTGTATGGTTAGTAGACTGCTTTAGAATAAGGGATTTCACTTAAGTTATCATTTGAGTTCGCACTGAGCAACAGCACTTTCTTAGTGTATCTATTTTTCTGTGTTTGAGATAGTTTCGTAATTTTCCTTCGATCAACTGAGTGTATGACGGAAACACTTAAATTAAGATTTTCTAAGTGATTGAAAATGATAAATTCAATGTGAAACAAACTGGGCAGAAGTTTAAAATCAGAAATATGGGGTGTTAAGAGATTACGAGATAAAAAGAAAAATAATGAATGTGTATGGTTGAATGAAACTGATTCGAATAAAATAAAATGCATAAAACTTGTAACGAGTAGGTAAATGAAAATGTTTGGGCGTGGTTTGTTGACGCAAGATCCCGAAATTTATCTGTATTTCAAATGGAAGCCGAAATCCTGGAAGAAATTATTGTTTTCACTTCTAGCTGGTTATAATTGATGGTTTCAGGAAAAGGCATTGGATCAGTTTCAAAGAAATTTGCTGTGAAGCTCAGAATATACTGTACTGTATATACACATTTTAGATTGGAAATTTTACATTGGATTCCAAGGGACAGGAAAAGACCCAGAAGAAGACCACATGGAAGATGGGTGGATGAAATTCGAAAGTATGCGGGAGTGACATGGAGGAGACTGGCACAAGACAGACCGTTGTGGAGGAAACTTTGGGAGACCTTCGTCCAGCAGTGGATTGATAATGGTTGACAATGATGATGATGATGATGATGATATACACATGAAAGAAAAGTGTTTGATCAATGCATCCTTCCAGTGCTTACGTATGGTGCAGAGACGTGGACCTTAACTAAAAGAGACATACAAAGGCTGCAGACAACTCAAAGCAGCATGGAGAGGTGCATGCTTGGTGTGACCAGGAGAGATAAGTAGAGGAACTCGTGGATCCGAAAAATGACAAGAGTGGAAGACATCATGATCAGAGTTAAATCCCTGAAATGGCAATGGTATTGGTATTGGTAACTGTGGGTACCATAGCGGTACCCAGTTTATTGCTATAACGAAATACAGACATAGGATATTCATTAAAAGCTGCAGTACAGAAAACAACAGTGCGGAAAGTCAGTATATCCACGATGCAGCAAAACGTTACACAGAAAGGAAATGAATATGCACACGAACAATGAATGGCCTAACGGCATGTCAAACACTATGCTATAACACATGTGCACAAATGTATGAAATGTACTATGCTATCATAAATCAACCGAACGGAACTGAAATGTGGTTAGAGCGCAAAACATCATTGAGTACCTCAGCAACTTTATTAAAATAACAAAGGTAACAAACGTACCACTATAATAATCCGCGATAGAGGAAGCACTAACACAACAAACACTCACAATTATAGGTAATTTAAAAAACAGGCACAGATTCAGCAAACAACAGATAAGATAATGATAATGAAATAATGAGGAGATCACACAAGTAACGAGACCGATTAGTTGTGAAAACAAAGCAAAAACACGCAATTATCGCAAATTTAAAATACATTACTTGTGAAAACACAGCAAAAACACGCAATTATCGCAAATTTAAAATACATTACTTGTGAAACACAGCCAAACACACAATGAAAACATCAGAATCAACATGCACTAAGTCTGCAAAACCAGGAAATCTGCGAACGGGTTCGCAAATCCCCTAGCATTGAGAGAACAAAAAGTAATCGGTGTGAGGAAGAGAGCTAAAGGTCATCGGTAAAAGGATAGAAGGTATCACATATATGCTTCTCAACGAGCTCCTTCAAGGAGGCGAGACGGCGCGTGTAACGTCTCAAAAAAGGCTGATACCGAGGATCGGTGGCACACAGAGATTTAAAAAGTGACACATAAGCATCGAATTGCGTTACCGCTGCATACAGGTCCAGATCAGGTGAGTGAAGGAATTCTTCAGAACCAACAATCGTACGTGCAGGTTGAAAAAGACGTAAAAGTTGTTGTCTGGACAGTGGTCCAGGAACTGAAGGAAACGTATCAACGGCCTGTAGAACCTCAACATCAGAGACAGGATTGACAGGACCTGGGCGGAGAAGCATGCTGAAGAATCATCAGGTGGAGAAACATCGGAACCGGAAACCTCGGGAACACTAGATGAATCCTCAGAATGTGGCACAGAAAGTTGTTTTAACTTTTTCTGTTTTACAGCGCCTTTGAAAGTTCCAATCCGCTTCGAAGAAGAAGCTGGGGCGGATGTATCCATTAGTGGATCAGGCTCACCTCCCAAGTCAGGAGACGAGGAAACCAACATCGCCGAAGAAGCAGTACGTAGCTGAGCTGCCTTAGAGGAGACTGGTACAACAGCCGAGGCTTCAGGATGATGTTGCAACAAGGGTATGGTAGACAAGGTTGTAATTGGAGATCCGATATCCGAGAGGCTAGGAGAAGAGCCAGACGGCCGATCTGCCAAACCACCACTCAACACACCCGGATCGGAACACTCCGCTGTAGACACAGCTGTAGTCGAAGACAGCTCTGTCAATCTTGAAGGTGGATGCACAATCGTACGGGTCGGGAGAGGAGGAAAGGCAGCATAGTCCGTGACGGAAATGTTCGTCTGACGGAGAAACGAAGAATTCACGTCAGGCAAACTACCGGTAGTGGGGATAGTAGAAAGACCAATGTGGTCAGCAGTGGGATGCGAACTTGATGAACGTCTACGTCGAACGCGGTCACAGGAGGCAGTGGTGTGATTCTGTGTTAAGCAGTGTGTACAATAGTGAGCAGTGAAAATCTTGAAACTGTACGTTCGTGCGCCAATTTCAACAGCAGCTTCTGTAGGGCAATCCGCCAAGGCTTTCTCGGTGGGGAAGACGACCAATAACTGACTGCGAGGTTTGGTAGCATGTGCAAATCGAGTTCCGCGGTGAGCGTCAGAGAGGCGACGGACATTGCCAACAATTTTACAAACATGACTGACAAGGAGAGGAAGTGCAGTATCAGGCACTTCCTGTGGAACAGTATAGAACGTGATGTTCACCGGTCGCTTGGAAAGAGGCGTGCCGCCCCGGTGGCGCAGTGGTCTAAGGCGCTGGCATCTGATCATTCGTCCGTAAGAGGTCCGGGTTCGAATCCCGGTCAGGCATGGATGTTGTGTTTGTCTTACGGCACTGGCTCTCTCCCTTCCCTGGAACCAGTGACCCTAAATTAGGGACGGGCGACTGCTTATAGCCTATTGAGTTGCTCACGGTGGTCGTTAAACTTCCAATCAAAAAAAAAAAAAAAAAAAAAAAAAAAGAGGCGACGGGATGAGATGGTTTGTCCCAATCGAAAGTCCGTTTGCAAGAAAAAAGGCAGCATCCTCTTTGTGATTGAACTGTACCGAAATACCCCGAGAAGTACGGGAAATTCCTGCAATGGACGCAGACGACACATGTCCAGAGATGGCTTCCATGTAGCGTGGCAATGGAGTATTTGGTAAAGCATGAAAGAGCACACCTCTATCCAGAAGGTTATGGAACTCACGGCCAATATGCGAATTGTCATCTATCGTTACCTTCACCTTGTGGTTGGATACCTGAATAATAGGTTTTGCTTACAAAAAACCATCAGGTTGAGAGGAATCGGACGTAGAAGTAGCGCCTCGTTGCACTGTAGAGGCAAATGACATCCTCGGAAGAGAAGTCTGTTTGGATCCGGCAGGCACAGAAGGCTGTGAGGGAAGAGAAGCACAGGCCAAAGGCAAGGCAGTAGAATCAGTAGTACCCAAGGGAGGGCACCGAGGCAGATGCAGGAGCTGAAGAAGAAAGCGCAGCCAAGTCCAGTGAAGGCACCGGTGCAGGAGTACTAGAAAGCTGGGAAGGCATCTGAGCAGACACATCTGAGGACGAGAGTATGTTAACTTCCATGGACGTGGGAAGTGTGACGTGACGTGCATCCGCCACGCCCATAGATGATAAGGAAATACCGGAAGCCGCCATGTTGGCAGCTTCCAAACGTGAGCAAACGATAAGAAAACGGATGAATATGAACTAATATGAAGATGAGAACGCTAGAAAAGTAGCTCAAAACGTACACAGTACCTTTAGACAGCCGGGCCACGCAATAGTTGAGTGAGGGACGAGGTATTCCACACTAACGCGCATAAAATATTGGAGCCACCAACACTTTGTCTGTCACGAACGAGCAATGGGCTGGACATACTGCCAGAAGGACAGACCATCGATGGACAGCCGAAATTTTAGATTGGATTCCAAGGGACAGGAAAAGACCCAGAAAAAGACCACATGGGAGATGGGTGGATGAAATTGGAAAGTATGCGGGAGTGACATGGAGGAGACTGGCACAAGACAGACCATTGTGGAGGAAACTTGGGGAGACCTTCGTCCAGCTGTGTGTTGATAATGGTTGACGATGATGATGATATACACATATGCGGGAGTAACATGGAGGAGACTGGCACAAGACAGACCGTTGTGGAAGAAACTTGGGTGATCTTCTTCCAACAGTGGATTAATAATGGTTGACAATGATGATGATGATGATGATGATATACACATAAACAGCGAAAAATGAACAGAAGAGCAACAAACCCTGTTTTTTTTTTGATTGGAGGTTTAACGACCACCTTGAGCAACTCAATGGGCTATAAGCAGTCGCCCGTCCCTAATTTAGGGTCACTGGTTCCAAGGAAGGGAGAGAGCCAGTGCCGTAAGACAAATACAACATCCGTGCCTGACCGGGATTCGAACCCGGACCCCTTACGGACGAATGATCAGAGGCCAGCGCCTTAGACCACTGCGCCACCGGGGCGGCACAAACCCTGTTTGAAACGATATGAAACCCAAAATATAGGGAATGGTGATTAGACTGGTTTATATTTTCGTGTCCTGGGAAGGGGAAGGGCAAAGTGTATGAGCGAAAACAGTCGAAAGAGCATCTAGCCGTCATCTTGCAGTTTTGTTATGACCAGAGAGATGGAGACTTTGGCAACATTAAAATCTTTCTAAATTAACTTTTTTGCCTATTTCTGTCAACAGTATACGAAAAATAGGAAAACGTAAACCAATAGTTATCCCACCACTATCAAGATATTAATTGTGCCGTTGACCCGGATCCCTCCCCACCCGAACACGATGATCATCTGTTCCCAAAACGAAGCCGTACTCATCACTAAACACCACACGTCGCCAGTCTGGAGCATTCCACGCCGCTCTGGCCTGGCACCACAGCACACGAAGGCGGCGATGTTCAGGTGTTAATGGCAGCACACGTAAGGGGCGCTGGGATCGCAGATTCACTTCCGCTAGGCGTCGGAAAATGGTTCGTGGGCACACAGGAGCCACTACATTTGCCTGTATAGTGGACCAGTTTCCCGTGGGATCCGTTTGGGCTTGGCGCACGATCCGTCGATGCTCTCTACCGGTGGTCCTCCTGGTCCGTCCGGAGTCGCTCTGCTGTGTGGCAGGCCGTGACGTATCCATTGTTTCCAACACAGTTGGACGGTAGGGTAAGAACGATCCACGTGGTGGCTATACGGCGCGTCGACCACCCTCCGGCTTTCAGCCTGATGATTCGACCTCTCTCAAAGTCCGCAAGTTGCGTAAATCGACGTCTCTGCGGCGTGTACGCAGCATTCTTGTCCCTCTGTACTCTTGCTTGCGTCGGCTGGTGCTTTTCGCTTTCATGGGGCATCGACTACATGCCGATTCATAAGGGTGCTGATTCGTGCTTGCAGCTCCACCACAGGGTGTGCTGTCAGCACGCACTCTAGCTATTTGTAAAGTTTCGCGGTTGTAGCATATTTTCTTCTAGGTGCGCAAGTTTCATTGTCCGTGAGTTTATGTACATAGTTAAAATCACATGAGTACTTTCGTGCTCGCGGCGAGCACATGATCAGATGAAAGACCAAGCTGGAGTACCAGAAACACATTTATACATGGGTGTCGTAGCCAAAGGTTCTCAGAAACGAAAGAAACTCAAATAAGTTCACTTAGTGTAACGTAATACTGTATGACAAAGTAGAGGCCTGGTAGAGTTCAATTAGTGCTAGTCAGAATTTGCAATCTTAGAAGTAGGTACCGGAATCGAGGAAAGGAAAGTTTTCCAGGGCTGGGAAATATAGCTGGGTACTTCATCATTGCAACAAGTATCCAGTCGATGTAAAATGTAGAGATTCTCAGTAAAGAGTACTGTTTCTCTCGTAACAGAGGTGGATAGAATGGAGACGCCTGTCCAAGATGGTTAATTTGTACCACCTGAAGTAAGCCTGGCTAAAGCAGTAGATGACGAACCATTTCTTACAGTAAATTGGTGTTCCTTTATTCTTGTTTGTAGCCACCGCAGGATTGAGCCGATATATATAAGGTCCTTGACTTAAGGATCGACTGATTTCATTGTAATAGAGTAAATGCCGCATTTTTCCAACAGCTCAACATGGTCTCGATAATTTTTAATCGGGGAATAAATGTTCGATGATTTTAGCCCAAAACCGACACCGTACCTGTGACAGATGTTCGATAAATTCACGTTCTCATGAGGGACGTAAGTCATTGATCCAACATATTTGACATCTCCTCGTTTACGTGTCAGGGTAGTAAGTATTGAGTTCTGGATTTTACGGTAGATTCTGTGAACTTCTGAATATGGAAATCCGTTTTCATAAGCAACGCTATATACTTTATAAAGTTCTTCGTCACGGATGGCTACAGAAGAGGAGTGAGTAAATTCTCGACGAAGGAGAAAGCATGAGGGTGAAACGTTATACTTCCTCATTCGGAATCATGATGGGTATATTTTTATACATGGTGTCGTTTGGAAACGACACCCGTGTAGAAATGAGTTTCTGGTACTCCAACTTGGTCTTTCATCTGATGATGTGCTCGCCGCGAGCACGAAAGTACTCATGTGATTTTAACTATGTATATTTCACTTGTGTGTGATTTTAGTTATTAAAGTTTTGCTTGTGACTGAAATCATTCAGCAAGATTGAACATCGCGCATTAACAGCAAGCTTCTTCCCCTAAGTAGCTTTTGTGGCACGAAGATTTTATTTCATTGTCTTTGAATTAAGTGTTATGAAAACCGTTGGAATATGTATTGAAATAAAGTTTAATGACATTTTTCGCTCCCTGTAACGGCCGCTTGTTCCATAAACATAGCTACAGGAGATGTAGGAATACAGGTTAAAATATGAAAAATAAAAGTGCAGTTTCAGTGGCCATGTTTGAAATAATTTCCTCTCTTTTTCGTCAGGTTTCCCGCACAAGTGGCCTACCTTTGCGGGAAGAACTTCGTGGTAGGACATCATTTCCCGCTACGCAAAGCGACCAACTCCCTTTACGCGGAGATATCATTGATGACGAAGATTTTGACTTTGACGAAAATGGAAGTGGACTTCGTATCGGCGATTACGAAAACTACGATTCACTAGCGGAAGATTCGACTGCTAGAAAGCAGTTCCTGGAAGCCAGGGGAGGTGTGCCTCTGAAATCAGAAGACGTTGATTACAGTGAAGATATTAGCGACCATGCTGAGGAGCCAAGTTTCATCGATGATACCGAAAAGGAAAAAGAGGAGGAGAAGGATCAAATAGAAGGTTCTGGGAATGAGCATAGAAAAGGTAATAATTTTCTTATTATTGCAAAGTCCTATGTTAGAGTGCTACAAGGAAGAACTGGACGCTTTCATGAAAGCGATATTTATGCACATAGCTTCAAGAATAATGCTTTTAACTCGATTAAATTCAATTCAGTTGTAAGGCATACATACTCTTGTTGTTGTCTGTATTTGTACAACTGTCATTTTAGTAAAACAATATACTTTTTTATCGCTAGTTCTTTGTAGGTCGTCGAATTTTTTTAGAAGTTCCTATGTGAAGAATTTTTAGAAGTTCTATGTGGAATACCTGGAACTCTAAAAATTTTACCTGGAACTTCAAAAAATTAAGAAGTTTCTATGCAAAGAATTTTTTAGAAGTTCCTATGTGGAATACCTGCAAAGGGCTGAAAGGGCGCGCGCGCGTGTGTGTGTGTGTGAGTGAGTGTGACTGGTTAAAATACGGCAATAAAAAGAAATAAAGCATTTCAAAGCAGACATATGGAGCCAAATACAAATTTACCTTTATTTACACTACTGTTCGTGAACGTTGCAACACCAAGAGACAATCGCGCTATTCAAATGAAATTTGAATCACAGATTCCTCATTTACAGGAGATAACTTTTTACATTTGCAGAGCTATAAAAGATTTTTTCACTTCAAAACTCAGTATGGTGTGAAGCCACTTCGAGCAATAATGACAGCCTGTACACGGTGTGGCATTGAATCGAAGAGGTTTTTGATATCGTCCTGGTGAATAGCTTGACAGGCTGCTTCAATGTGGAAACAGCTTCTACGGCGGAGGAGATTGACGGGCCAGTCGCTTAGCCGCCATGTCCCAGACATGTTCGATTCGGACATTTTCGGATAATGTATAGGCCATGAAAGGAGCGTTATCTGTCGTGCAAGAACGAAATCTTGGACGTTCCGGGCCACATGTGGCCGAGCATTGTCCTGCTGGAATATAGCGCTAGGACAACTCTGAAGGATGGGTATCACCCATGCCTCTAAAACCTCCCTGAGGTATCGCTGGCTGTTGAAGGTGTACTTAATTCGAATCAGGTGAGATCGCGAATTAAAATCAATGGCGCCCCAAACAATTACACTTGGCGTTGGGCCAGTATGACATTGTTCACTACGATGTCCTCGAATACGTATGCAACCATCACAGTGCATCAAGTTGAATCGTGACTCGTCCAAAAAACACGACTTGTTATTAATCATCACTAATGTCTGTGTTCTAGATCCCATTTTAGCCTGATGTGTCTTTGGTTGAGCTTCAAAGGAGGGCGCATCAATGGGCTGCTAGCGCCCTGTCCTATGTTAAGCAGACTATGTCGAACTGTCCTGGAGGACAAAGCTTGACCTGTTACAGTCCACCACTGCTGCGCTAACACCGCGGATGTCGCTGTACAATCGGTCACTGCCATGAGGTAGAGATGTTTTCCTCCCGTGCAGTGGTGCAGTTTTGCGGTCCATTTCCCGGATTTCTGTTCGTCCAAGCCTAATCTGTCCACCGATGCCACGTTTTCATCACTGTACTGGCGTTTTGTTCTGTACAAGTGGCAATTTCGAGATAGAAAAATCCAGCATATCTCATCCCAACAATCTTTTCTCGCTCAAAGACCGGCAGGTATCTCGCTATAACCCGTTCTTCCGCGACGGGGTATAATGAGACACAAAAAACACCCTTTCGACTCAATGTCGGCTCTTCACTGATTACAACATTTCGTTTGATCCAACTCTTTATACCCAAGACCAGATAATTCATAAAGCGCTGCTCCGAAACCGCATGCGCATTTTCACTGGCATTTTACTCGTTTGCGTGTTCCAACCTGTTGTACATATCCAACAAGTTTCAAGCTAATACCAGCAGCTCTTCATGGTCTTGCAATTTTCACAAACAGTAGCGTGTATTTACGCCATCTGGCAGTATAAATGGGCAGCATGCAAAGCAAAAATCACGTGAAACGTTTTGCTGGTAGTATCAGGCATCCAATGCAAAAAGAAACTTCTGAATCCGAACTTTAGAAGCTTAGGTATCATGCTGAAAATAAGAACACGTTTGGAAATTGTATATTCACAAACATTTTAAATTTTCTGTTTGTTATCTCTTTGGGTAGCATTATTTATTGAAAAAAGAATACTTCCAATTCTACTTCTATAACCGAGAGAACAAGCTGGATTCAGGAGTGGCTACAGCACAATAGATCATATACACGTACTGAGAGAACTAATTGAAAGAGCGAGGGAATATGAACTTCCATTGTGCATGGCTTTTATCGATTATGAAAAAGCCTTTGATTCGGTGAAACCATCAGCAGTTACAATGGCTCTGAAAACCTGCGGTATTGAAGATGCATACATTAATATTATTAATAACATCTTGAAAATGCAAGTGCAAAGATTCGGCTGTTTGAAAATACAACACACGTAAAAATTGGAAAGGGAGTGAGACAAGGTGACACCATATCTCCGAAGCTCTTTAATGCCACATTGGAGGGTGTTTTTCAGTCGCTGAGCTGGGAAAACAAGGGGATAAAGATTAATGGAGATTATCTAACCCACCTTCGTTTTGCTGATGACGTAGTCATTTTTGCAACTACCCCATCAGAGCTGCAGAGTATGATCCAGGAACTTGCTGACAAGAGTAAAGAAGTGGGATTAAAAATGAACTTTCAGAAGACAAAAGTGATGTTCAATGCTTTTATAAGAAATGAAGATTTATCGATTGATGGAGAAAAGCTGGAGATAACAGACACGTACGTTTATCTTGGACAGCAGATATCAAGTGAGGGTCACATTGATGAAGAAATTAATCGACGTATAAAACTTGCCTGGAGAGCTTTTGGAAGAAACAGCATAATTTTCAAGAGCAATATGCCATTATGCCTCAAAATAAAAGTGTTTGCTCAATGCATCCTTCCAGTGCTTACGTATGGTGCAGAGACGTGAACCTTAACTAAAAGAGACATACAAAGGCTGCAGACAACTCAAAGCAGCATGGAGAGGTGCATGCTTGGTGTAACCAGGAGAGATAAGAAGAGGAACTCGTGGATCCGAAAAATGACAAGAGTGGAAGATATCATGATCAGAGTTAAATCCCTGAAATGGCAATGGGCTGGACATACTGCCAGAAGGACAGATCATCGATGGACAGCCGAAATTTTAGATTGGATTCCAAGGGACAGGAAAAGACCCAGAAGAAGACCACATGGGAGATGGGTGGATGAAATTCGAAAGTATGCAGGGGTGACATGGAGGAGACTGGCACAAGACAGACCGTTGTGGAGGAAACTTGGGGAGACCTTCGTCCAGCAGTGGATTGATAATGGTTGACAATGATGATGATGATGATGATGATACAGAAATATTACTTCTGCAGGCAAACTGACGGACATGAAAATATAGCAGTTTCAAAATCTTCAGAAGAATCTGTTCCTGTGACTTTCCAGGAGCGTTCAAGATTCTTCCAATTTTTACTCAACTTCTGACTTTGGGTACGGACGGACCAATAGTGTTTCAACTTACTCAGAGCACAATGCCAATCTCGTTGGTAGGAATCTCATGTTATTTTTCACGATTCATGTGAGTGTCCCGGGGTGCCACAAATACTGTTGGGTTTTACACCGTAAAGGTTCAACTGTTGGGTTACATCGTAAAGGTTCGTAGATTGGTTAACGATGTATGGAAACAAACCTTTGCTGAAAACACCTCCTCTTCCTCCTCCCGATTCTTCCATCTCATGCATTTGGGGTGCTCCTATGCCTTTCAGGAAACGTTTCCCGTAAACATCTTCAGAGGAAGAGAAAATTGATTCTGCGACTATCAGAGAGATCAAGAAACTCTTACACGTCAAAAGGAGGCATTAATTACTTCCTTGTTACCCATTTGCTCTGTTGTTACAGACTTTCGTGGCATTAACGTAAAAATAAATATTTCAGATAAAATTGGTAGATCAAAATTTGTAAGTCAGTGCATTTTTGTAGGCTATATTATTTACTTATTCGAGATTTCCTAAGCTCACCGCTGTTTTTTCTGTTTTTGGTGCAAACAGTCTTGTGTTAGCGTCTCCCTTGAGCCAGCTTATTTTGTATTTTATTCATTTAAAATATTTATAGGATTTTTATATTGGATTTTCTGAAGAGATGCGGATATCAGAACTTTGGGATTTTTATTTATTCAATTTTTTAAAGAAATCCCTTTATTGCGTCATAATGGTTTATATTAAAAGCGCTGGCCTGCATGTTAATAGACAAATGCTATTGTCAGCATAGTTACACTAAATTTTTGTAATTTTTGTTTTCTTTCAGAAGTAGAGTGGTCCGAATGGTCCCCGTGCAGTGCGACTTGTAACTGGGGAAAACGAACCAGGACTTCATTCTGTGTCGACAACGGAGTGGATATTGAGAAATGTTCCAGAGGAGGAAACTATGCGAAGACGGAGACGGAAGCCTGTTTCGTCAAGATCTGCGCGCGTCCTACGTTCTTTCCTGTCGCAACAAAGAACCTTACAGCAGCTGCTAGTACGAAACCATTTTGATCTTAAACAATATATTTAGTACTTAACGTAAAAATTGGGTAGGTATACACCAATAAACACTAACAAAACGCTGAAATCCATTTTTATTCGTGTAATATTAGAAAAACTAGAACAAAACACTAGCTTTCGCCACCACGGGTGGCTTCTTCAGGAAGAAGTATTATTCAAATGCAAAAACAAAAAACAAAACGTCAAGTAGAAGTCATCGCTCTTCCCACGTTCATAAGTGAGTTACGGAAAAATTCTCAATGGCTTCCACCGAGAATCGAACCCAGAGTCTTCCAGTTACACGCCGGACATGCTTCCATTGCACCACAGCGGCCTCGAATTCCTCCAGACTCACATACTGCCAAGCCACTTGGCAGGTAATATATTCATTCGCCTTCTAGTTATTTGTTCAGTTGCTGCTTACCATCTTTGGTGAATCCCCAGCATTGTGTGGGGCTCCAAGAAGCAACCTGCCAAGTGGCTTGGCAGTATGTGAGTCTGGAGGAATTCGATGCCGCTGTGGTGCAATGGAAGCATGTCCGGCGTGTAA
This sequence comes from Macrothele yani, assembly GCA_039090855.1. Classification (NCBI taxonomy): domain Eukaryota; kingdom Metazoa; phylum Arthropoda; class Arachnida; order Araneae; family Macrothelidae; genus Macrothele; species Macrothele yani. The sequence goes on along the minus strand of CM077025.1, from coordinate 159,101,017 downwards.
CTGGAAGGCTCTGGGCTCGATTCCCGGTGGCGGCCAATGAGAATTTTTCTGTGGCTCACTTATAAACGTGGGAAGAGCGATGACTTCTACTACTTGATGTTCCTAGTCCACGTCAAATGTCTGTATTAACAACAACAAAAAAACAGAGTTCTGGAACTCTGTTTTTGTTTTTGCATTTGAATAATACTTCTTGCTGAAGAAGCCACCCGTGTGGGCGAACGCTAGCGTTTTGTTCTAGTTTTTCTAATATACACCAATGAAAACGGATTTCAGCGTTTTGTTAATATTTAGAACTTATTCACTTCTCATTGTTTAATCGCAAAATTTCCATTTCTATGAATGAATTTCGAGATACATAAAATTCGGTAAATACCAAATTAATAACGAAGAACAGTACACCAATTATGTAGAAAATAATAAAACTATACTAGTGATCCGATTTATTGGCGTAGGAATATATAAATAAGCGTTTCCAAGCTTTCGCACATCAGCCAGATGGCTTTTTCAAGGAATTTAGATAGACACTGTTTCTATGTTCTACATAATTTTAGGTTCTGTCTAAATTTCTTGAAAAAGTCATCTGGTTGATGCGCAGAAGCTTGGAGACACTTATTTATATATTCCTACGCCAATAAATTGGATCACTAGTATGGTTTTACCACTTTCCGGTAAATACCACTGAAAATTCGTCAGAATTTGTCATTTATTTTTGATGTGCTTTCTGAAGAATTGTCGTAGAAAATCTGGAGGCATTACTTTGGGAGCAATACTCGTATATTGCATTTGGTTCTTAATTTTTTTCTCTGTGAAACTGTGAACTGCATCGTAATTTGAACTTTCAGGTAATGAATGACCCTTCTGTAAGTTGTACTTCGTTCACTTCGTAATTGAAGACGTTTACCTACTGAAATTCTTTAATTTGAAGCAACTCTCTGTCTTTAATACTAAGGAAATAAAGTGCGGCGCTGCTCAACAGATAGCGAATCACAAAAAAATTAGAAATTTCCTTAATGGTATTCAGACTTGTTTTGCGTCCTGCTGATTTAGAATGCGCACCTCAGAATGGAACAGAATGACTGTTTCAAATCACCATAGGTAGATAATTAATATGTTGTACAGATTCTCAAGGTAGAAGAAATATTTTCTGAAGCGCAGTATCTACAGATTAGATCGTAGGCAACTTTTGTTACAACGCTGGTTAGCAGGGTTAGAACATAATGTCCTATATCAAAGTAGCCGAGAAAATTTGGATACCTAGAAGGTATATTTTTTAAATTTTTGTAATAGTACATTTGATTTCATTACCCTTCACGTTTGGTATTCATTCATTTGCTTTCATTACCCTTCACGTTTGGTATTCATTCGCATGCATCATTTTATGCATGCGTGAGCACTGACAGGGTAGAAGTGTTTTCACTGCTATCCTATTGATGAACGACCACGGGCAAGAAGCTCGAACTTTCAAGTTCTGTATCTGATTGTTGTGATTGTGCTTGGAACTCACTGAAAATCATATATCTCAGCTGTTAATTATCATTTTAGACAGCAGTGGTAAGTCAAACAGCTTTATTCAACATTTTCGGTTGTTATGAACGTTTGTGAAAATTAAAGTGAAACTTAACTCTTCTACGTGTTTTAATCATGTTATTTAACAGATATCAACACTAAATATCCTGGTACTGCATGTCTGTATCCACAACACGAAAATAACTGATCGTTGTGCCCCAGGTTTGTTCGACCAAATGACATATATAGATGACTCCTTGGAACCGGGTGAGAGAAGCTGCAAAAGCATACTACCGATTCATATTTTATTTGTATATTTAAATTTATTTAGAAGTTTGTATTTGTAACGATACAAACTTCTAAATAAATTTAAAAAAATAGTGAAGATTTTTTTATTTACCCAAGTAATAAGCATAGTTGGAAATCACGGTATGGTCCAACATTCAATAAAAGCCACAGTGATTACGATTAAATTTAGAAACGTTTTCGAGAAGCAGAGCGTGATATGCATAATTTAACAGATGGATCTGTTTTTAATATCGAATTAAATTGCAATTATTTCCAGTTCAATAAAAAAGCACAGGCATTGAAGACTGACAAACGAAATAATACTGAAGCAAGAAAAAATATGAAAATTTTCTGAAAAGTAAGTTGCTAAATCAGTCAGTAGAATAAAGCAAAAAATTGTGGAGTCATATAAGAGGCAGCGTAATTGAATCAACAAAATGTTCTGTGGAACTCAAAACAGAAAAATAGGTTATAAATAGTTTAATGATTCATGGCAAGGTGTTGTGAGGGACGAAAAGGAAAATTGCAAAATGGCTGCATACTTCTGTGAATGGTTGGTTGGTTGATAAAAGGTTAATGGCGCAAGGGCTATGTTTTGGCCGAAGAGCGCCAGATATTGTAAAAGAACTTAACAATACATTGCAAGCCGTAACAGAGCCAAAATAAGTCAGGAAAAGATAAATTAACGAAAAGGTAAATTAATACGTCCAAGTCTTTGCGGAAAACAATGACAGATAAAGGAAATCCAAAAGCACCATGCAATTGGAACCCAAAGAAAATCCTCTCGAGAGATTAGGAATCAAAAAATGGGACACTATTAAAAAGAGGTATATACACTGACGGGAAAAAAATCCCAACACCAAGAAGGGGTTGGGTTAGATAAACGACAGTTGGTAGGCGGTGAGAGTACATCTGTAAGATGACGTCTATGCAAATTTCGCGCTCGGCGCATACGTGTGGCGCTAGTAGCGCCCCTCGGAACATGCAAAGCAGGTTTGCTGTAAATACGCGCTGTAACGTTCGTGAGCGTTAGTTATCGTTGAGATTCGACGTAGTGTGTTGATGTTAGTCAAGAATGCCTTTAAGAAGACGAAGAAGCCATTATCAACAGCTCACGGAGTTTGAACGAGGTCGTGTAATAGGGCTACCAGAAGGTGGATTTTCTTTCCGCAATATTGCAGAACGACTTGGCAGGAATGTAGCCACTGTGCATGATTGTTGGCAGCGGTGGTCAAGGGAAGGTACTGCCTCAAGAAGACCGGGTTCCAGCCCGTCACGTGGCACTACTGAGAGGGTAGACCGCCGTGTATGGCGTATGGCCGTGGCGCATCGTGCAGCGTCCGCGGCAGCAATTCGAGCTGCAGTTGCCACCACAGTGACACAACGAACTGTTACAAATCGGTTACTTGAAGGACAGCTCTGAGCCAGACGCCCTGTAGCGTGCATTCCACTCACTCCAAACCACTGCCGTTTGCGACGTCAGTGGTGTCAAGCCAGAACTCATTGAAGGACGGAGTGGAGATCTGTTGTGTTTTCTGATGAAAGCCGGTTCTGCCTGGGTGCCAGTGATGGGCGTGTGTTGATTAGAAGGAGGCCAGGTGAGCGCCTGCAACCAACCTGTCTGCGGCCAAGACACACTGGACCTACACCTGGAGTCATGGTCTGGGGAGCAATTTCCTGTGACAGCTGGAGCACTCTCGTAGTTATCCCACGCACCCTGACGGCACTGTTGTACGTCGGTCTGGTGATTCAACCTGTTGTGCTGCCATTCATGAACAGCATTCCGGGGGGGCTTTTCCAACAAGATAACGCTCGCCCGCATACCGCTGCTGTAACCCAACATGCTTTACAGAGTGTCGACATGTTGTCGTGGCCTGCTAGATCACCTGATCTTTCTCCAATCGAGCACGTATGGGACATCATTGGACGACAACTCCAGCGTCACCCCCAACCAGCATTAACCGTCCCTGTATTGACCGACCAAGTGCAACAGGCATGGAACTCCATCCCACAAACTGACATCCAGCACCTGTACGACACAATGCACGAACGTTTGCATGCTTGCATTCAACATTCTGGCGGTTACACCGGTTATTAATGTACCAGCATTTCACATTTAAAATGGCTCTTCTCGCGCTTACATTAAGCTGTGATCTTGAAACCTTAATCGATTAAATATGTTACCTATACAAATATATTGCCGCCATTTCATTGCTCTACAGCTATTTTTTCGTGGTGTTGGGATTTTTTTCCGTCAGTGTATTTATGAAGGAATTGGACAAATATCTGCAACTGATGGAGGAACTGTTGACCAATGAGAGGACTATTTTAACTAATTGTGAAATTGATACACCTATAACAATTTATCAGCCTTCCCACATTAAAATTTGAAAACAGGATATTCTGAAGTTCCCCGGTATGTACCAAACAAGAGAGCATCGATAAACTGAAAAACAAAAAATTAAAAAAATATCGGAATCTGAAAATGTTATTACAGAACTGATCATATGTAGAAATTATTAACTAATTACAAAATTCATGATCTAATTAAGTTAATTTGGGGAATAAGAAGAAATTACCCACAGGACCGGAATCAATCATTAATAAATACACTCAGTAGATAGAACATTAGAATAGGGGTGACGGGACAGTTGACAGATGCATCCCCCGCGCAGATTAGAACAGACCTAAACCGAATGCAGGAGATAAATAGGCGGACAGAAGAGCTTCCCAAGAGTGTATCGCAATTGACGAACATAGGTAAACGTGAGGATCTGAGCAACTTTGATCGTGGACGCATTGGTGGCGCAAGACAGATGGGCCATTCTATCGCCCAAGTGATAACAACCGTAGAGTTCTCGAAGCCATCCGTATCAAAAATGTACCGCGATAATACCATGGACGGAAGGTACCAGCGCCCAGGAGCAAGTGGTAGCCAACCACACGCCGTTCATGACCGGGATTGACGTAGACTATACAGGCTCATACCGACCGACCGCTTGGTAACGGTGGTGAAAATCACATCCAGGTTAAATTTCGGAGGCCCAAGCAGTGCAAGCACGCTCACACACTGGGCAACGAGAGCTGACGCCCTACTTGTGTACCACTGTTGATTGCTCGTCATCGGACATTACGCCTCGTCGCCTGGTGCTGAGAACATCAAAACTGGCCTCTTCAGAGTGGCGCAGCGTCGTTTGGTTGGTCAGATGAATCCTGTTTTCAGCTGTACCTAGAGGACGGGAGCGTGCTGGTGTGGCGTCGACAGCATGAGGCTATGGCTCCGTTGTGCCAGGTTGGCTCAGTTCAAGGTGAATTTGTGAGGATTCTGGGAAGCCTGCTAATGGAACAAATTGCGTCCCTTAATGAGTCTGGAGAGGTCTGTAACAGCTGCGTGCTACCCGCATGTGCTGGCTGGTCAGCTTTCAAGGCCTTCGCGCTTCGAGCGGTTGATAGTCTGTTTCAGCAGGACAATACGCCCCTGCACCAGGCTGCAACCACCCAGGCATGGCTTTTGAAACACTTATCTGAGTCTGGAACCATCTACTGGCTCCCTAGGTGGGTGTTTCTCAAAGTGTGGCCCTCACGAAATTTCAGAAGAAAAATTAATGAAGAATGTGAGAATATCTCCTCTTAAGTTTTGAGTTTATGCTTGACACAAATATCCGGAGCTTGCAGATAGAGCCATTTAACATCTTCTGTTCCCGACGACTTGCAACTTTGAGTTTATATTTTCGAATTTAGGTGAAATTAAGAGCAAGAAAAGAAATAAATTAGATGTGGAAGCTACTCTACTACTTAAACTATCGGTCATCCATCCTGATAGTTAGCTTTCTAAAATATCGCAAGTAACAGCATCCCTCTCACAGATGCTATGATTATTATTGTAGTTATTATTTTTGTTATTAATTACTGAATCTTTATATGTGGAGTTTCAGAAAAGTATCAAAATCAAAAGATAAAATCAAAGTTTAATTTTCCTTATAATATTTTGCATATGATGTAACTTGAATTGTATGGAGAAATCTTTTGCCGTGGCTCATGGGCATAGCAAGAATTAGGTTGGGGGGAGGAGGGATTTCGGAGAAGCTTTAAGAAACTTCTTACTTTTTGACTTTTGAGGAGGGTTTGAACCCCCAAACCTGGTACCTTGACTACTCCCAAGCTGTGACACTACGTTGCCAATTATTTAATTAAGCGAAATATCTCTTTTTTGTTATACAACAGACAAAATAAAATCTTAACTCACCAAATTTTTTCTTTCTTTATCAAATATAGGTACTGTAAAAATGACTTTGTTTCAGATAGGGTTCGCAGCCGACCAGTATTTTAAGTACCAAGTTGGAATTTTTGGCGATTTTGTGCCTAAGACCGGTAGCAACTGCTTACCGGTCCTATTTGGGGACGGTATTATTTACAAGCAAAAAATTGCTGCAAATTTGCTGAAAAAAAGCTTAAAATTTACCAAAAAAAGCTAAATTTACTAAAAATTTACTAAATTTAGACGCAAAAAAAAAAAAAAAAAGAAACAAACGGCTTGTCTGTCTTCATGATAACCCCAGAGGAACGTTCTGGTCTCGTGACCTGCTGCTATGGTGACGCAGAGAATTTGTTATGCATATGCTTTGTTATAAAGGTATCTCAGTTGTTTAAGGTGGACGTCAAGTAATTTTGCTTCCTATACTTCCAATGGGAAAACTTCTGTACACATTTTCTTCACAATTATTGCGTTCCCAAGGATGAAAATTTGAACATCGATTAAAATACCTTCATTTTATAACTTGGAATACTTAATATTTTCTATAATATAACCATATTTATGTAATCCAACATTTGTTTGTCTAATGACGTCATCAAAGTCCAGGTCGCTCCATCTTTTTTCTGGTTCCAACACCAACAAAAGAAAAGTTATTGATTTTTTATATAATTATAGTTATGTTTTAGAAAATATTAAGTATTCCAAGTTATAATATGAAGTTATTTTAATCGATGTTCAAATTTCCATCCTTGGGAATACAATAGTTGTGAAGGAAATGTGTACAAAAGTTTTTCCATTGGAAGTGTAGGAAGCAAAATTACTTGACGTCCACCTTAACGGTTTTGCATAACGGTTTACGGTTTAGGGAAATGCTTTTTGGACCGTTTTTTTTTTCTTGGTAAATTTAGTAAGTGCCATAAGTTCAAACGAGAAAAGTCCGACCTTCCAAAAATTAACGACAGTATAAAAATCTCTGAAATTTCGGAATAACAAGCCTTATTCGCTTAGGCATGCAATAAAAATTCAAATTTATATGAATTTTCCAGTTTTTATTTCATGTAATATACTTGGAGATCGGGCTGCAGGGCCCGAGCGCTACTCTGGAAACAAGCGTAGCGAGACTAGAGGCGCAGCCCCTAGTCTTTTATAAAATACCACAAACTCGAATTTGGGCAATTTGTATTTTAATTTTGGGTAGAGGGGCGTCGCACGGAAAATGTAACATGTGAAGGGCAGCGTGATCTCAAAAGTTTGGGAACCCCTGGTCTAGATGTTCTGACACTGGTTTCTTGCACCAGAGAGTTAAAGTTCCAGTTTCGACAATGAATTTATTCTATAATTCTGGTTCCTTTTCTCGATGCAGAACCTCGAAGAAATTTAAAAGACGAATTCCTTTAAATTCCGATGCTCATAGCAATCGTTATACTTAAAAAAAACATAAAGGAAACCAAAGAAGAATTTATTTCAAATAGCTTTTACATGCCAAGATTGACTTTTCAACGAATTCGCAATTTCTTCAAAGTGAAATGGTTTTGAAACGTGTCCGCCGCCCCAGTGGCGAAGTGGTCTAAGCGCTGGCTGATGACCATTCGTCTCAGATGGGTCTGGGTTCGAATCCCGGTGAGGCATGGATGTTGTGTTTGTCTTACGCCACTGGCTATTTCCTATCCCTGGAACCAGTGGCCCTAAAATTAGGGACGGGAGCTTGCTTATAGCCCATTGAATTGCTCACGGTGGAGGTTAAACCTCCCCCCGGACAGAAACGTGTCAAATTACCTCGTTTTTAAAACCTGATTTTTTTTCTTCTTTCCTGAAGGACTCGGAGACTCCTAACAAATGAAATGGAAGGAGACAGGTAGTGTTTCCTTCTGTTCTCGCCAGAGTATCGATCGAATTAAAAGTAGATTTTCAGTCTCTTCTGTGGCAGTTTCCCGAGACACGGTTGCGCGAAGAACATCTCTGTCTGAGTTGTGAATTGCATTGTGCACGGAATTCTTGTTTCATGCAAATAACTTTGATCAAACTTTCTCTATTTCCATAGTGTAAAGAAATGCAGAATAGAACCCACTGAAACGCTGTGCTATTTCCATCTGTGCTGTCGTCAAAAATGCTAAAGGAGTGTATTATTTTATTGGAGTTGACGCGAGGGAACAGTTATAAAACCTTTCTCTGTGTTGTCAAAGGCCGCGCGATCTTCTGGTTTCTCTGGATGATTTCAACATTCCTTCAGCGACCGTGTGAGACCTTGGTGACCTTGTCACACTGATCCTGACTTGTATGGCTCTTCACATCTCTAAGGAACATCTGCTCGAAGTCTCATCGAGCAGATGTTCCTTATCTTATTTTATTTGGTGTTTTGCCATTTCTTGTCAGTGGCCTTATGTTATTTTGGTTTAATCATAATTTAATCAGATATGTTTTCATCGTTAATTTCGGCATTTTTCCTTTTGCTGTTCAGTTTTTCTCTCTGTACACATAGTGTTTTTTTTCTGTAGGTTATTATTTTCTTCACCCCTTTTTCTCTGGTTTTTAATGTTTCGATTTTTCGTTCTTCTGTACTTTCTTTCCCATGCTGACCTATTCAATCCACTTGGTGTCTCAGCGGTGCAATTCTTGAATTTTGGATTTATTAAAAATAACTTAGTTTCATTAAAAACTACGACTGACCTGCGAACTTTCTTACTCTTTATGAAAGGATCATATGAGTTGAGATGTTCGAATCACCGCCTCTTTTCATCCAATAACAGCCCGCAGTCAGATTTCGCACAAACAATACATTAACACTTCAACAAACCCTACCACAGGAAGGTGTATTACTATTTCACTTGCTCAAAAGAAAGGTTTCCACATTTTAGCTTCACAGAATGTACTCGAAATTTTTTTACATAGTTCCAATAGTAAAGGGCATTAACAATACAAGGCTTATGTCGTAGAAGTGTATGGAAATTTATGCCTGCCTCGTAAAAATATTCTTGTAGTGGTACCTGTTTCACTGACAAACAGGGGCGTATAAAAAAATGAAACACTTTTGGGGGTGGCCAAGGCCTCTACTGAAAGCGTTTCTTTCTTTTTTTTTTCTTTTTTTTTTTTTTTTGCTTTTGCTTTTGGTCAAAATGTGACTTACATTAGAAACAAAATGCTTTAATTTAACGAAAATGCATTAATTAATATTAGGAAAAAATGTCATTTTTTCTTCTACTTTTTATTAACTTTTATTTCGTCCTGGTACATTTCAGTAACTCCGATTTCCCATCGCTTCCCAACCCAAAAGCAATTCTGTCCCTGCTGACAAAGATTATTTTTATTTTTATTAATTATTGCATCGTAAGAAAAATTCAACCGAAAATTATTTTTTTGTACGTCACATTTAAAGTTCTCCTTCTTTTTTTCAATTGAAACTAGTATCACCACCAATTTCAAAAGTGGACTGCACAAAAAAATGTCAGAACGGCGGTAGGTGCAAGTCGCTTTCAACATGCTCTTGTCCAACTGGTTACCACGGAGAGTTATGCCAGTACGGTAAGTGGTATGTGATATTACATTCTCATTCTTTCTTTCTCATTGCAATAATTTTTGACCTTATCTCTAATATTTCAGAAAGGTGTGAAACTCACTTGCTAACTGTTCCAATTTACGTCAGAAGTTGCATATTATGAAACACCTGCTCTTGGCCTTTTTTCTAAAAACAAAGCAGCGCTACTACATATGTATGTCGATAGACAATCGCTTTTCAGTGTTAGAATGTTTTTTTAGTATTTTACAGAAATAAAATTGAACAGCAATACTGAAAAAGAGTTTTCTGAATATTATATGAAACGCATACACCGATAAGCCATTGCATTATGACCACCCCCAGCCTAAAGAAATGACCACGGCTGGAGGCCGAACGGTGGCGCAGCTGAAGTTCACAGAGCAATATATTTACAACCCAAGGACAGGTTTCGGTAAGTAGAGTGTTCGGAGTCAGAATGGAAAAGCTGCCGATTTATCGGAGTTTTACAAAGAACAAATTCTGATAGCACTGCGTCTCGGAACTACGATCTCGGAAACGGCGCGGCTTGTGGGTTGTTTACGTACTGCTGTAGTGAGTACGTAACAAAAGTGGTTCACAGATGGCCAAACGACGAACCGCCGCCCAGGGATGTGTCGTCAGAGGCTCATTGATGCCATAGGGTAGCGGATACCGTCGCGCATTGTTCACAGTGACCGCAGGGCCACAGTGCGACAAATCACTCGCAGGTACAACAGTGGTGATGAGGGCAATGTGTCCCAGCACACAGTTCATCGCAGCCTTCTGCGCATGGGCCTGCGTTGCCGAAGATCCAGCCAGATCTCCATGCTCACTGCACGCCATCGCCAACAACGCGTGAAATGAGCCCAAGATCATCGAGATTGGACCTTGGATGACTGGAAGAAAGTGGCCTGGTCTGACGAATCAAGATCCCTGGTGCATCACGTACACGGCGAGCGCGGATACGCCGATTATCAACGTAGACTATGGCACCTGGATGCATTGTTGGGCGGAAACAGACCGGCGGCGGTGTTGTGCTGTAAGCGATGTTTTCTTGAGACACCTTAGGCCTCATTATCCCAATAGCACAATCTCTGACAGCTGTCAGGTATCTGAACATCGTTGCGGACACAGTTCACCCATTCATAGGAACTGTGTTCCCTGCTGGTGATGGCCACTACCAAAAGTGCACCATGCCACACTGCCAGAATCGTCAAGGAATGGTTCGAGGATCATTCTGGTGACTTTCTGTTAATGCTCTGACTTCCAAATTAGCCTGATACCAACCCAATCGAACATTTGTGGTTCAACTTGAAAAAGCGGGTTCGCGCTAAATCACCACCGCCCCGAAATGTACGGGAACTGGAGGACCTTCTGTTAACATTATGGTACCGGATACCCCAGGATACCTATCGCCACCTCTTTGAATCGATGCCTCGCCAAGTGGCCGCTATTTCGCGGGCTAAAGGGGGTCCTACAGCTTATTAGATAGGTGGTCATAATGTAAAGGCTCATCGGTGTATGTTTTTATAATCTGAAAACGTGAATGTCAGTTACATTAGAAAATTAAAATGAAAACGCTTGTCGGAAACATTTTTACATTTTTTATTCTAAACTTTTCTATACAGTTCCGTAATATCCTCTTACGAATGCTGAACTTCGGAAAAAGGAAAATTTCTTTCATCTGTCAGATCTCGAAAATAGTCTCAGAATATTCCGTTCAACAAAATGGATAGTGTTTTGAGAAAAGGACTTTCCTATTGAATGCAGACGCCTGCAATCAGTATCAGGTTTGATTCTGATCAACAGTAGTCACTTCTTTGGAATTAAATTAGTGAACCAAAGAAATGAGTAAATTCTGCGAAATCGAAACGCCTGTTAAAAAACACACGAAGGATCTGTGCTGGCCGCCCTGGTGGCGCAGTGGTCTAAGCGCTAACCTCTGACTGTGTGACTTTCGATTGCTTCTCGCTTTGTTATGCTTTTCTTTCTGAACTCCAAAATGTTTATTCTTTAGACCTTGAGTAGCAGTCAGTTAAGTCAAGATGACTCATATAAAAATAAAGATAAAAGAGTTTGAAGATCAGATTTGTTTATGCTCTTTTTCACTTTGCGGTGCTCTATGTTTAATGATTGTTTCTATGTGCTGTTAGTCTGGGGATCGTTTTTGGAATTTACGAGTACACCGTTCTGTGAGTGCTATTCAACTGCGCTACGATTATTTAAATCTTATTAATCTCCTTATAGTTAATAAGATACCTACTTAAAATCTATGTGATGTTCAGCTTACGACTTCTGTGATGTGCAACTTTAATGTCTGTTAAAAGGAACAAACAACATTTTATTTTGATATTTTATTGTTTGGACCCTGAAACACCGTAGGTAAATATTATTTTTTGTGAAAGAATGCGACTTGTCCCTTCATATATTCAGTGTTTAGAAAGCTGCTTTTGTTCATGTTTTCTATTCTTCAATCACTAGTTTGCTTGAACATTTTTCATGGCAGCCCTGGTGGCACAATAGTCTAAGCGCTGGCTTTTGACTACTCGCCCGATATGAGTTTCAGTTCGAATTCCGGTGAGGTATAGATGTTGTGTTTGTTTTACGACACTGGCTCTCTTCCTTTCCTAGAACCAGTGGCTTAAATTGGAGACGGGTGACTGCTTATAGCCCACTGTATTGCTCCCCCGGTAATCGTAAAACACCCAAAAAAAAAAAAAAAAAAGGAAAAGAAAACGTTTTGCAAGTACCATTTTCAGTATTCGTTCATTTTCGAAAAATGATACCTAGTCTTTTATGGTTTTTCATTTGTCCTGCTGATCTTATCTCAACTGCCATAAATTCCGGTGCACAACTGGATTCGAATCCGTTATGTACGGAGCAGCGTTTGAACGCTTCATACCTCGTTGTTCGTTTCCGATTATTTAAAATTTTGAAAAGAAAACCAGCCTGTTAGGAAGAGATGGATTTTTAGTCACGTACTTTTGCAAGTACTGTACTAAACCAGTTTTAATCTATATCTCTCCATCAGACTGCCATTTTTAAAGCTTGGATAATGAACAGCGAACGGCTAAGTAGAGAACTTTCAATTCTGGAGCCAAAACCGGCGAGCTCAAGGGCATCTAGTGTCGAAATTCATAGTAATCACGAAATAATTATTTGATTAAATCAAAAACCACAAAAAACTTGTGTGTCATATTTCAGGAAAAAATGCTAAGAACAAACCAAAGCCTCCCCCTCCCTAGAAGACTAGGGAATAGCAAACTAAACGACGAGAACAGAAACTTTCCGAAAACCATACATGTGAAGAGATATCTCATATCCTCTCACTAAAATCTAGTATTAATCTTCATATAAGGTTAAAATGCTTATCCTTGAAGACAGCATGCACGCATGATGTACTAGAAATATCTATGGTTTCAGTTATGTTTCACTAGGAGCCAACATCTCAATTGTATATGACGTCAGGGTTATGACATCGCGAAGAAAAAAGCCAGCAATTGAACTTAAATAAAAATAAAAAAGTAAGCCAAACGAAATAGATTAAATAGCAAAGTATGCTGCCAATAATCAAGAAATATGAAGACAAATCACTGAATGTTAACAATCCAACAATTGAATGCACATTTTGGAAGGTAGAATATTAAAACCTTTTGACAAAATTATTGAACAAACATATGAAATGCTGTCATAATGAGAATATGGTTCTGGAAAGGTTATCAGAAGAACCTGAACTTAAAAAAGGGAACTCAAACATTATATCATGAGCAGTAAATAGCCGGGTCATATTAGAATGTATAACTCTATCTTTTGCGTTACTAGGAGCTGAGACAAAGGAGCCTACAGCATACGGACCATACTGTTACAGAATTCACACCGATTTTAACATACGGTACTCCCATTACATGCAAAACCGAATTTTAAACTGAAACATGGAACGTTCTTGCTTTTATAACAGTTTGATCCGTCAGTTCACTTCAGGTGGTACGCTAGAATATATCGTATTCACAGAAATCTTTGATTTACGAATTACAGTTCTAAGAACCAATGTAAGTTGCCATTAAAATTAAAAACTCAGCAGTTCTAAAGTTGCATAAACTAATTCAAGTACAGCTATTAGAAATTTAAAAGAGCATTTTTATTCAAGGCTCGAAACCCTTTTCACAAGGATTTATGACATAGAACTTATAATCATATGAAACTCAGTTTTACTTTATCAACCACACACTCAGTGTTATTTGTACCACTTGCTGTTTGCTGCTTCCTTCGATGCTTCACGTGAAAGAACAAGTGAATTACTAGTTCGCCGTTGTCTTACTAATGTGAATGTTGCCAACAAGTACAGTTTTGGATAGTATGAATTTCCAGTGGCTTTGAGAATCTACAACTCGGGCTCTTAAAGTTTTAAGAATTCGACAACTATTTCCAAAAAGAACGGCTGATGGAAACGTCCCATTTGTTGTGAAAGACACGCGGTCAACAAAGCAGTACGCCCTAAGTTTCCTTCCTGAGCTGAAATATATTACATTTCAAAATTTGGAAATAACCTAAGTTGCATGAGTCAACGTTGAGTTGTTTAGCTGATTTACGGCAATCAGGTCTGAAGGAATCTCAATAACAGCAAATTAATTGTTTGATTGAAAAGTAAGGGCGCTGCACTGTAAACAGAACGCAGCTGAACAGTTGATTCTGTAGTTCGGTAGTATTATTTTAAAATAGTTGTAATAACATAAGCTAGATTTCCCAGTGGTACTGTGGCAGCAGATAACAATGCTGCAAAGAAGTAATTGAAGCTTTTAAATGCATTAATGAGGAGTATAAAATGTCACCTTCAACATTTATTGAATTACTTAAATTAATACTCTACCAACTATTTTGATAGCGGCCGAAATGCGAAAGTAAGAAATAAATGTAGTGAACTGATTGTGCCATTTCTGGTGGTAAATTTCTCAGAAATCCGAAATGTCCAATCACACAGCCAAGCTCAAAACCCGAAGGCCAAAAGTGCTAGAAATTTTCTGAATCAGTATCGCGTTTTTGACATTTTTGTATGCATATCTGTTGGAAACGATGTGCAAATGTTTCCCACAAATGGCTTCGGGATTTATAAATCGTGGCACATTAGAATTTATCATTTCATTTTAAATTTATTAATATGGAAATTGAAAATCGCAAATGGTGTATATTTGTTTTGATGAGTGTACTTATGTCACATCAAGAATGAACCACGGAGAATAAATTCTGTGAAACTCTTTGACGTCATTCTGTAAATATCACGTACCGGTTGAATCAAAAACGGAATGGTGTTCCTTCTACATATTTATTTTCGTCACGCTTAATAGTTTTGCTTTGTTCAATTTTCCTGGAAGAAAATACCTTGTGAAGCAGTTTCATTAAAAATTAATCGAGCATTAAATTCTTAAGCAAAAGTTTTAATTAAAACTCTCAGCGCCATTTATCACATGCAAATGTTGAACAGCAGTAAAAGAAAAATTACTTTCTTCTTTTCTTCAGGGAAGAAATTGTAATTGTACGAAAATAGAATCTATGGTATAGGAATACCTGTTGAAGAATGTGCCTGCCTATTGTTCCAGTCATGACAATAGAGTAAAGGAAACCACCAGCAATAATTTACGAGTAACACGAGTTTAATTTTTGCAAAATTTGTTATTTTTTAAACAAGTTTAATGAAATTTAAATAGAATGCACAACACGATTTTAAATAAGTTTACAGTTTTTTTTTAATTAGATTTTACTCTTTTCCTTCATTTATATCAATACGTTAGAACTTGCGTTTTTACAAACTTGTAGGGATTCTAAATACTACTTTTTCATGCAAAAGATTTATAGTACCAAATTACTAAGGATTATACACGTGTAAACTAGTATTCTGCATATATATATATATATATTATTTTCCCTTTATTTGCAGAGGGGAAGCACATTAACTCTTAAAAATATGAGCAAACTTTCAAATAATTAACAGTAAATAATGACATTACACGTAGTGCAATATGTTCGTATATGTAGTACTTTCTTGGAAAAAAAAGATAGAGATATGTAAGCCTAGCCCAAGAAACTACTATTTTCTCCGTAAAAACTTCCTTTGAAAGAACTTCAATTCCGATGAGCTCACTAGTGTGAAAAGTTAAGTTGTTTCGAAACTTAAATCGCTTTACAAAAGTTAAATCGCGTTATCTCTGATCTTCTGCAAGCAGCCATCCGAAAATTTCAGTTTCTCCTAAATTTCCATCTTCAGAGCAAATTCCCTGGTCTCGAATTTTAAAAGAACACCCTTGGGTAAAAGTGAGGAGAGTGGCCTTCTTTATCCCAGCGACATGAACTGCTACGAGCTTTGGAAAAACAGCTGCGCACATTTTCATCTATACCAAATGCATCCCGTTGAACTTTGCTGTAACGATTCCCGGCGTGCTTTTGATTACCGTTGAAAATGTGCTGCTTGGACATCATTGCAGTTGTGTGATTGCCGTCTTCGATCACATTCTGCAGTGCACTTTGACAGGAATGAATAATTTTGTTTCAAGCATGGTCAAAGAGATTTTTGAAATTTGAAAAGGGCATTGTTGATGTAGTGTTTTAGCCTTAAAATTAAAGATAATGCTGCTGTTTTAGATTTCGCGTTATGTTCAAATTTTCAATTTTTTAAATAAAAGTGTTACAGTCCGTCTTCAAAAGTATTTAATTAGTTTTCGATCGTATTATTCCCGCCCCCCAGTAAGAGTTCCGGAACTAATACTACGTCATATACGCCGTAGTGAGGTTATGTAAATAACCTATGAGGTTATGTAAATAACCTATAACATTGGAGACAACCACACCCAAATTTGTCTATCACCGTCAATGATGAGGTTGGGTTCCTTGTTCTATAGTCTCCAAACTCAGGGTGCAGTTCGTTGTGTTTCATATGGAACAACTATTGTTATGTCATCAGCCATTTAAGACCATCTCTTGTCATTAGCTTGCAAACTGAGGAAGTACTTTCACCAGAAAAGTCATAAAATGCATTGGAAAAGGAATCCATTCATAAAAGAAAACCTTGGAAAAGCAGATCTACCTTCAAGAGTGGAGGCTTGTTTGATTGAACTGACATGTAACTCAGCTCCGCAATCGATATTTAGCACTATTAGTTTGACATATGTTTGGTTAAACAACAAATCAGAATACCCAGAGCTTCTGACAAGGCAGTGAAATATTTGGTGCCATTGACCACCAGCTACATATACGAAGAGGCATTTCCATTTTCATGTTTTTAAAAACCAAGTACAGGATTTTAAGATTTGATTTTGAAAATGATTTGAGAGTGCAACTGGTTTAAATCATTCCAGATATAGAAAGTTTGGTTAATGCAAAAATAAAAGAAAATATTAAACAAGTTAGTAAAATCCTGCAATGCATTGATTATAATACGCTTTCCAACATACCAGAAATCATTACTCAAGTTATGAGCATAATGGCTATAGAATAAATCTCGTTCCTGTGCCCTGACCTTTGATCCCATTTCGATTATATTCAATAGAACCGGTTCAGTATACCGCCGAAATAACATGATAAAGTTTTGTTGCAATCGAAGCATTTTTAAGTAAGTTATGATGCATAAGGGCTATGGAATAGATCCCGCTCCCGTGTCCTTTCCTCATTTCGCCCATTTTCAATAGGATTCGTCCCCAGGCAGGCCCCTACAACATACTAACGTTTCATCCAAATCGAAGCATTTTTACGTAAGTTATGACGCATAATGGCGATGGAAGTGATTCCGCTCCAATGTCCTGACCTTTGACCCCATTTCGCCCATTTTCAATAGGGTTTGTTCCTAGTAGTCCCCTACCACATACTAAAATTTCATCGAAATCGAAACTTTTTTACGTTAGTTATGACGCATGAAAGCAGTGGAGTGGATCTCGCTCCTATGTCCTGACCTTTGACCCCATTTCGTTCACTTTCATTAGGGTTTCTGCCCAGGTGGTTCCCTACCACATACTAAAATTTCATCGAAATCGAACGATTTTTACGCGAGTTATCGTGCGGACGGGCATACGCACACAACGCGTGATGTAATGAGGCAGATGGGAATCGCGACCATCTGCTCGCAAGAGTGTGACGTCATAAAACTTTAACAGGATACACACACAACGCGTGACGTAATGAGACAGATGGCGTGACCGCGCGCCAACATTTCAGTCGCTAAATTGTGACGTCATAAGATTTCTAAGCATGGGTAACATTAACGGAACGACGCCATGGCACTAAAAACGTAGTAGTTAGAGGTATTTATTTAACCCACTAAACGAATTTTCCTAAAGTCGAGATCAAGTTAAATCGATTTCTAGTACCAGAAAACGGTAGGTTAACGACTTTCATCAAAATCCTTAGAGCCGTTTTCAAAATAAAATTTACATACATACAAGAAGTGCTCCTTTAATAGTATGGGATAAGGGCGATGGAATGGATCACGGTCCTATGTCCTGACCTTTGATCCCACTTCCCCCATTTTAAATAGGATTCATTCCAGGTGGTCCCCTACGACATATAAAAATTTCATGGACATCGAACCATATTTACGCAAGTCATGGCGCATAAGGGCAATGGAATGGATCCCGCTCCTATGTTGCGACCTTTGACTCCATTTCATCTATTTTCAATAGGGTTCGTCCCCAGGTGGTCCCCCCTACCATATACTAAAATTTCATCGAAATCGAACCATTTTTACGCGAGTTATCGTGCCGACAGACGGACTGACAAACGGACGGACAAAGCTGGAGCATATACGCTTCTTCAACCTACGGTTGGAAAGCGTAAAAAACAGCATCACCACAGCCATTAGGACTTTTATAAAAAAAAATTCTGAATCTTCTAGTCGATGGGTGGCGAATCAACAAAATTTGGGAAACCCTACTCTAATCCCTCCTCAGAATAGATACTAGTTCTTTTTTCCATTTATGTTGTGATCAGAAATGAACACAGTAAGATACATGTTTAAAGTAAATATGCAGTGGAGACTTATTTACGATTTTCTCTCTGAAATTCCACGAACGCCAGAGAACGTCGCGAAATTACAACAGCTCTAGACGGCGATCCTTTAACAATTTCTGGTTTGCTAGATCACAGATAGGTTGAAAGTACCTCGTATTTCCAATCAGCATCTGCAGCACCTATTTGTTGTGCGACACCTCCTCGCGGAGTGTTCGTTTGGCTGCTATGCCAACCCGCAAGATTTATCGTGAACTACTGTTAAAGATGCTATCTCATTGTATAGCGAACGAACCCTTTTCTGGCGGCGTCGAAGTCACACCTTTCTACTCCGGAGCGGGATATTCTCCCGATTGAACTACACCACTGGAGCTGATGTTACTTCATGAAAAACTTCCAGTAGAGACTACACTGATTTGTGAGCACATCATGACATGACCACTGTGCGTCGGACAGTCTCCAAAGTCTTGCCAAACGTTGTGCACAATTTTCTAAATTGATACTCACCACATCTGATATTATTATCTGTTCTGTGTGCTCAGTCACTCACTCTTAATGTGGTTTTATCACTCTCTGCCTAGAACAAAATGAGATTTGCGGGGATACTTTTGTGCCCACAAAATCAGTGGTTTATTCTTTTTAACAAGATCCATATTCACAATTTACAACATTTCCACATTTTTCCCAGGATGATCTTTGTAGACAATTTGTTTTGAAATTGCCCTTCAGCTTGCAACATGAACTACTGAAGAAGATTTATGCTCTTCATCACAATTTCCAAAATTTTGGAATTTGAGTGGGACACTCTTTTCTATTAATGACCACGAATTTGTTCTAAATTTACGTATACTGTAAATTGTTTGTTTGCTGCATATTCACATTTACAAGTATAAGTGTGCTGTCAGAATATCGTATCAGAACCTGATTTCTACATATACATTGTTTTACTGTCTGTTTTGC
Organism: Macrothele yani; assembly: GCA_039090855.1. Lineage (NCBI taxonomy): Eukaryota > Metazoa > Arthropoda > Arachnida > Araneae > Macrothelidae > Macrothele > Macrothele yani. The sequence goes on along the minus strand of CM077025.1, from coordinate 159,081,509 downwards.
TTTTCATTATAGTAGATATATATGTATATATTTATAGCAGTTGAGACACATATCAGCACATTTTTTACTTCGAAGTCCATTTATCCCTCGTACAAATTTCTTGTGCATGCGCGTACGTGAGAGCAGTCGGAACCCGTAATTTGCATACTGTTTCGTTTCGTACTTTCGCACCTACATTCTAAAGTGACAGCATGTGCATAAACACGCGTCTGGAGTGATAAATAGCAATACTATTAACTTATTTTAGTAGTTTAAATACACACGCACATTACGTACTTACGATAAGTACAGTATAAACAAGGTCAAAGAGTAAAATATCAGACCTGATTTTTGCACGTCATTCGGCAATACTAATAAAAGAGAGCATGAGTGTATAGCATTCCATCATTCGTTTTGATTCCTCACGATTTATGTTAGCAGTGACTGTTTTATCCTAACTTTGTTTAAAAATATAAAAGGATAACTTATTAGAACAGAAAATGAAAATTAAATGTTTAATGAAATTAGGGGAATGTAATAATATACAATATTCGTATATTTGAAAATCCCTAGAATGTTTTTTTTAAAACAGAGGCAGTACAGAACGTAACTGCTAATGAAAGATAAAAGAACTGAAGAAAGAAAAAAATACGGGAAAGATGACAAACGATCTGGAGATCCGAAATCTTGAAGAACCGATTCACATGCAGAGAAAAATGTGGTTGAGATGGTGCGAAATGATGATAGATTGACAGCTGGAATGTTCGCAGAATAACTGAACGTGATGTAGGAATCATCAGGCTTATTTTGTGTGAGAATCTGAACATGGGTCAGTGAATCAGGTTTTCGTTTTTCTTTTTTCGTAGTCGAAATGGATCCGAAAAATTAGTTCTGTAGAGCTTCTCACACACAAAACAATACAAGATTTGGGCAAAACATGTGATCACGGAAAATCTACCCTAAACTTTTTCATATGCGAAACAATGTGCTTCGTGGCAAAGGCGTCCGAATGCAAGCATAAAACCAAAGAGTGCAAAAATACTTTGTGATATATTTACATACATTACTTATTTTTGTAATACTCCAAATGTTATTTTAATTTAATAAATACAGTAGAGCACCGATCATCCGGATCGTGGTCACTTTTGTGTGTGTGTGTGATTAAGAGGCAAAGTAAAAATTAACTACATGCATACGGTATGCACTTACGTATTTCAAAATATTTTTATAGTATGTAGTACATCAATTAATATACGTACATACATAATTTCTACGAAACTTTAGTGAATACGTACTGTAATTATTTTTGCATGTTTATTTTTGTGATATTACGTACTATTTTTACAAAATGGCTAATTTTCCGGATTTTCGATTATTCGGATCACTTTTGCTCCCCACTGATCCGGCTAATCAGTGCTGTACTATAGTAGGTATTAAGTTTCCTTTTTTATACGTTTCGACTTAAAACGCATAAAGTTTTTGCAACTCATTGAATTGCATTAAATATGCAATTTTGATCTATTCGGATTTGTTTCGATATGTTGCTTTAAAGGGAGATTAATTTTAATCGTTTACTTTCTCTTTCTTCCAGCTCTATATCCTTTTTTTTCCACGCAGTAACATCTCTGGTCGAAGTCATCCGAGAGATGCAACTAGACTGAACATTTATTCCTTCTGTCTTGCCCTTATCCTATACACACTTTTTCCTACGTGTTTAAACTTGTTTTATATTAATAATTTTGATTTCAGTATTTTTGTCTAAGAATTTCCCGATAAGTGACAGTCTGCTGAATTACATTTTCTTGGTCTTTCCTGTTTAATTGATGATCCGATATCGTATCTCTTTGTTAAGATGATTGTAATATTTAGCAATTCGAAGGTTTCGTGGAGGAATCTGCGTCTTAAGTGTTTCGGGGTATTTCTGTTACATATATACTTCTTTCTTTCTTTCTCCCTTTCTTTTTCTTGTCATGCCTACCGGAGAAATAGAAATAGGGAATTACAGAACGGTACATGTAAAACTTAGCTAGATCCGCTACTAATTAAGAACTAAAGATCTTTCTTTATCTCATTATAAGGAGTTAATAAATTCGTTAATGCTATTGTACCAAATTTTGTTTTGAAAATTCAAGTGCTTTGAATGCCATAACACGCACTATATATTCGTATTTGATGTATATGACGCTATTAGCTTTCCACTTTAGGCTGTGGCAAATTGTGCATGAAGGGTGGTTTGTGCAATTCGGATACTGGATGCAGATGTCCACCAGGCTACATACCACCAAACTGCATCGGTAAGCAGCTTCAGCAGGTCTTTGTGCTTTTCATAATTTGGATTTTAAGTAAGATCTTGACTTTTTCAGTATTTTTGCGGGTTTTGTTTAATTTTACACCTTTGACACATGCATACAAAGTACGAGGTCTGACAATAAAATGAACAGAATGATTTTAAAAAATCAAAATCATTTAGTAGATGTGATCCCCCCCCCCCTTCAAACTAATGTTCTTCTGACTTTACACATATATCCGAGCGACTTTGCCTTGACTGGAAAGACTTCTGGAAATATGCATTTTATATCTTTGCAAGACACTTTGATATACTGTTCTGGACACCAAACAGTTGCCATCGCTCTTTCCACGTTAATAAGTTAGTCACAGAAAATTTATCATTGGCTGCCACCGGGAATCGAACCCAGGTACCACGGCGGCCTCGAATTCTCCACACTTACATAGGATTAACTGCCAAACTACATGGCAGGTAGCTTCACGGAGCCCCGCACAATGCTGAGTATTCACCAAAGATAGAAAGCAGCAACTGAACAAATAACTAGAATCGCCTCCTAGTTATAAAATCCTCCTGTTTCAGATCATTTAGAAACATCCAGAACAGTAACTAATTCATAATTAATTACTGTTCTGGATGTTTCTAAATGATCTGAAACAGGAGGATTTCTGGATACTTTTCAGTTTAGGTAACAGGAAGACTTCACAGGCAAAGGCTAAGGTGAATATAATAATATTCCAAGGTTGCTACATGGGAGTGCGAGCCGAAATTTTCTTACGGAAAGTGCAGTGGGAGAAAACATTGCTGAAAAATATTTTTTTCTATTAATGGTACCTTTCTGGTTCACACATTTTTAATGGTCAGATCATTAATGAAATTCACTGTAAGTAAAAGGAAATGGTCCAATATAAACTGAAGTAATTTAAAATTTTTAAATCTCATATTTAAGACTAAGCAGTAAAGATACCAGAATATTTCACGAATCTGCTCGTGTAGTTTGATCAATGACCTTTCAGTATGACTCACTTTCCCTATGTTTTAATTGGTTTTTGAGGATGAGACAAGCCGGAGCCATTTTCCACATTTAGAGTCTGTTCTTAAAATCTTTAACTCATGTGGAAATCTAGGTTCTCTATAGCGGTTTGTATCCATAAACATGTCGTAGCTATGTGCAAATTTTTGTATCAGTTTTCTCATCATCAACATGAATTCTGTCATGATTCTGTTTTGATAATTTATTAGGTCGTTCGGAAAGTAAGTGAGCACTTTCAAATTACCATAATTCCTGTAATACCAAAGCAATGATCACAATATATGAGAGTAACGATTATTAGTTCCACTCTTTATCAATAATACGTTCCCAAACTGTAGGCAGTTCACGAACACCACTAAAAGTATCCGTGGCATTAGTCTCTGGAAAATGTCTGCGACTCGAATATCCAAATCCAGTTTGTTGTTGGAGTGAGTATCAGGAATCTCTTTTAAATTCCCAAAACAGCTGAAATCACAGGGGTTCATATCCGACGAATATGGTCGGTGAGTCAGCCCCACCCAATTGTTCGGTTCAGTGAAAAGCCGTGCAGTGGATATACATTGTCATGTGTGAGAACAGGTCGTTGTACTTGATGTCGCAGTGCCCATGCCAGGATATGTTCCTCTCGAAATAACATATTAGGTGAACAAATAAGTTTTAAAGTGTTTTAAGACAACGCAACATGCAATTTGAGAGAGAACAACAATAGCTTTACAAATCAAAATATGCGCCGTCATTGTCTATCACCTTCCGCCATCGGTCGGGCAGTTGACGGATTCCAGCCATGAAGAAAATTTCGTCGTGTGACGCGATGAAGTCGCCAACCCATTTTTGCGCTTCGTCACATGTCCGGAACCGTACAGCAGACAAACCATGCTGCATAAATCGGAACAAATGATAGTCTGAAGGGGCTTTGTCGGGACTATAAGCCGAGTGCTCCAAAACTTCCCAGCCAAGCGTCAATAATGTTTCCTTCACTGATTTCGTGACATGCGGCCTAGCGTTGTCACGCAGAAATTGCACGGGACGCAATCCTTTGCCTGTGAATGAGCGTTTCCGACAGATTTCCTAGTTCAATCGCAGAAATTATTGCTTGTAGCGATCAGCAGTAACAGTTTGACCCTGTTCCAATAGTTCATCTTCATATACCACCAGATGCACAGCAGAACTTTCTTGGAGTGAATATTGCGTTTTCGGTGTCATATTCGTTGCTTCACCGGGGTCTACCCACTGCTTTGAGTTTGGGATTGTCGTACCATATCCACTTTTCATCACCCGTCACTATTTTCCACAGGAAAGACTTTCTGTGCTGTTTTTTTCAACAGATTCAAATACTTCATGACACGCCCATCCTTGTTCCTCTGGCTCAGGTCTTGTGGCAACCTGTTTGCTTCCTTCTGAATCTTTCCCATTGAGCGTAAACGATTGGAAATGGCTTGTTGAGTTAGTTCTTTTTCTGTTTGAGACGAATCGTCATCCAGAAATGCTTGCAGTTCCTCGTGTGCAACATTCTGCGGGGCGCTGCTACGTTCTCGATCGCTTACATCAAAATCTCCTGCTTTAAACCTACTAAACCAAATCTCACACGTGCTTTACGATACAATGTTCTCCCCCAGAACAGAAAAGATCGATGCACATGCTTTTGCAGCACTTTTTCCTTAATGAAATTCGTAATGAATGCAGTGTCGAATAAATGCAGTATTGCTTGCCATCTTTCACCTACCGATGTGCAAGTGCGTTTGACTGTTGGCCAAACTTCTGTGTAACATTTTATACTCTGGACCAGTTACGGTCACATAACAACAACGCGGGGGAATGTCGGATGTGTAAATTAGGGGTATACATCACACAAAAATCGATTTAAAACTTATTTGTACACCTAGTATATAGCACTCCAATGGCATGGTGATGTTCCCATTCTTCCAAAAAGCCAAGTCGCGAAGATCCATGCTAACGACCAGTAAGGTTTTATGCTCACGCAAGTCTTCACAGCGTAAAAAAGCCGCAGACGTACCGGGTTCAAACTAGGACCGCGTCTGATGTGTTTTCCCTGGGTGTGAAAAACTCCCCAACTTTCATATAAGCAGATGATCCTTGTGAGCACCCTATTTTTGGGGCGATGGTACTGCGGGCAATTTCGTAGAGAAATTCCCGTGGTTAGTGTGTGCGGTACTCACGCCGCTAGTTTGCTCATTAGGCCTAAATCTTCCGTCAGCACAGTATAAACCGTTATGTGAGGGATACTCAGTTATGTGGAAACGTCATTGACACTCACCCTAGAAGACTGCTGTTAGGTCTTGTTTGGCTTGCTCTCTGGAAGTCGATATCTGTCGACCACATTTTGGAGTATCTTTCGGTGATGTCCTACCTTCCTAATATCCTTGCATCCAACTGCGAACCACCGTTTCCTTAAGGACATTTTGACCTACTGTTGTCGGCAGAAGACTCTGTGCCACGAGCTCTGAATGCTGCAAAAAGATGTTAAAGATAAAAACAAAAAACACGCTGTTCTTCCACTGTCACTGATCGTCCCAGATGCTTCACCGTTATTACCACTTTCACTAGCCGATCGGTAGGCACGAACTGAGTTCGAGGTACGCACTGCGCAACCGCCTGACATCGCCTGTGTTGCCACTTCAGGTTTCTAAAATGTACACTTACGAAAGTGTTCATCTACTTTCCGAATGGCAATATAGTCTCTAATTTTGGAAAGCATCAAAAACTGATCCGTGGAAGCACTCATTCTAACTTGTAGAAGATACTGAATATAAATTCCTGCCTCGCAAAATAAGGGTGACCCGTACAACAATCTTCACCATCAATATTCTTCTTTATCAGTGCATCGATAATTCTCAGGAAACGTTTTTCCTGTTGTTTTACTGTCAGACATTGTATACTTTGGTTTCTTTGTAAAAATGCTTTTTCACATCTCCGTTTTTTGAACATTATGTTCCTGGAACATGGAAGGAATTTAATACAGACAGATACCTGGAGGACAGTGAGAAATAATTTTTCATTCCAATATAATTCTTTAGTATCAAAAGTGTTCTTTCATTTTTAAATATAGATACTGTATGTGACTGTTCAAAATCAAAAGAATCACGCATTCTTAATCTAAGATTACGGGTTCCAGTAAAGAGAGGAAACCATGACTTAAGAGCAAATAGTGCCCAATGTATCACTCTGTTTTGAACTTCTGTTGTTTCCAGTACGACTCGATCACAGTGTGACATTGGATAGACATTATTAGGCAAACCGTTGCACCGCTTCATTTCGAAGGCATAATCAACGATCAATAACTTTTGAAATAAGATCGTCATGCACTAAAAAAAATGTTTTGTTTTTGACCAAGTCTAAACGTAGTATTCTCATTTGTGTGTGTGTGTGTGTGTGTGTGTGTGTGTGTGTAATGTGCACATAGATTTTATACAAAAGACGATCAGAGAGTATTTTTTTCTATAACATTACATTATGCATGTATACCATAAAATAAGCATTCATTTTGTGAATGAGGTTATTCAACTTTCAAGTAGGCTTACATAGAGAATTTTTTAATCGAAATTCGAAAGAAGAAACTTTGTATTGGATAGCAATAAATTCTCCGACCCCTTTGCTTTCGATTCATTATAAGGCTTACAAAGAATTTCATCATCCACTTCAAGATACTCCTCATCAGAACTTTATGAGCAGGAACTGAAATTTGTGACAGAAATCAGAAGAATTTGATTTGGAAACTACATATTTTTTAATGTTTTCTTTCTTCTTCAAGAAGCATAAGTTACCTACGTTTTTCTTCTTTTCTATTACTAACTTATTTTGCGCTTCCATAACAACCCCGAAGGTACTTAAAAGTAATAAATTCCGAAGATGAGACATTTATCTAGTGGTTTCCAAAAAACAATTTAATTTTGTAGCATATGTTAATTCTGTTGGTTCAGAACCGAACATAAGACATGAGCTGAAGTTAGCCTTTAAAATTTAAATGAATGAATCAGAATGAACATAACTGGAGTTGAATACATTACGTGCAATGATGGAGGTCACATCAGATTTTCCGTACAAACACCCGAAAATATGAAGCGTTTTGATTTCTTGGAATTCTTGCTCAAACTTCAGGCGCGATAAACATAGGCAGATGGATATCATTCCCTGTTCCACTGCTACACATTGTTACGCAAAACGAAATGGTCACTCATATTGAGAACTTCATATCAGCTGCTAAGAGAAAAACTAGATGCCTGCCTTTCTAAGAAATTTTAGTTTTTTAAACAATTCACTGCTGATTGCACGCTCATATGATTGTTCTAGAACTCGAGAGCTATATGACTACTCAGAATAGTTTCTGAGCCACAAGGGCTGCAGAGATTTCAAAGGATGGCTCGAGAAAAGCGCGTTTTCTCTCTCAGCTGGGGATCATCATTGAAGAAATTCTCGTTTCTGCTTCATTATGTGCATTGAAGGTAAAATAGGAGTAGCGTTGCTTTAAACATTGAAAGCGAAATACTACCCATATTAACAGCTAGTTGAATTATTTGAATTATGCATCACATAAAATTACTAGTAGAGTTGTTTCTAGGACCATTCATCAGCTAGTTTTGTAGGCTGCAGTAGCAGTGAGTTCTTCGCTGCGCTCATATCATATTAGCGTTTATTAATCATAGTGTATATTTGGATGTAAACATTGTGGGAATAAATGATAAGCGAATCCTTGGAAGAATTAATTCTTCACAAATACATTAAAGGCATATACATGCCATTGTCGGCATTTAGATGCTGTATATTTTACTACTTCCCATGTAGCCATCCATATTGAGATCTTTATATCAGCTGCTAAGAGAAAAACCAGATGCTTGCCAAAAAAACTTGAAAGTTACATCACTCTGGAAAGGAAATCGAACCCGCATTTTCCGATTTACGTTCGAGAATGCCACCGTTACACCACCTAAGACAACGAAGTCCCAAGTAACTGAAGAAACAGATGTAGCTTCGGAATCCGAACAACTTTCTGGATGTGAGCTAGGCGAAGCAATTCCGCTTCATCGTAGGGTCGACGACCGTTTCTCATCTGCGCAAGGGGATAGGTCAACTTAACATCAGTGTTACAGATCTTACGAGGTAAATAAAAATGGGAATTGAACCTCCCGACGAAATATTTCTTTCATGTAATTTTGAAGTTTACTGGAGAATACCTAGAAGAAAGCACACTAAAATGTACGGAATCTATATTTCGACTATCATATGTAAAGTAACGTCTTTGCAAAAGTACGGACAAGTCATTTTTTTCTAAGTCGACTCACACGTTTACCAAATTTACAAAACTGCGTAACGGAGACCGTGAATTGTCCGATTTGCGCTATGTGGATGATTAATATACGTTACTAAATTACCTTTACATTACAAAATGTAACACTAGTTATTATTTGAATTATCTTTCAATAGTTTGGAAATCAAGTGAATTTAGTTTTGAGTTCTCGGTCGGATGCTTACATTCTTATTCCGTATATCTCGAGGGAAAATAACAGCGATTCGGTAGAAGTTTTTGATTGTTTTGGACTTAAGAGAATTTACCTCATTGAATTTATTTCAAAGTTATTATTCTAATTCACAAAAGTTTGAATTTCAGGATTATGAATAAGTATCTAGCAAAATTTTAAATTTTAGCTTTTGTCGATATCATGCTTTATTTACAGAGTCCAGAATTTTTCATATTCCAGTTCTGTACCGGAACGTCCTAAAGATCCCACACTTATACCAAAAAGCCTGGTTCAGTCACATTTTTATAACATAAACTTGTTTCCTAGCATTTGAACAGCTTTAAGCACTTAGTAAGAAAATCATAGATTTTTTTCTCATCTTTGTAGTTCAGAACCTACCACAAACGTAAAAATTTTCAATCTTTCAGCACTGAAAATATTACTTCAAAAATCAATGGATTTTGATGGCACTTTACACTGATTATAATTACGGAAATGGGAGTGTTTTGGTTTTGTCATTATTCTTTATACTCAGAAATGAAGTTGTTTCAACGATATATTATTCAGACAGAAGTCTCATTTCGGCGGACGGACATACAAGTGGATTAGCTGAAGCATCACATCTATAATCTTGCCTGTCTTTATCAATCGCATGCCTGTCTCTATCATTCAAACACAGAAAGAATATTTTTCAATCTGATCATAGGAAGGGGAGATAGTTTCTACAGACAGACGGACGGACGGACAGACAGATGGACATAACGATGGACTCCGATAGTCTTGTAAGCATGACTCTACCTGTCTGTCAAAAAACAAATTTCTTCATTGGCTGTTACAGGCAAAAATATAATTTCTGTGAATGGAAAAATAGAGAAACTGACAAAGGGAAGGAAGGAAGAAGTGATATCTGAAATCTTATAGAGTTCTTTAAGTCCATGAGAAAGAAAAAATCAGGAGTACAACATTTCAAAGATTAGTAAGTACCATTCTGCGTAAAAGAGAGACGGAAGGAAAGACAACCCAAATCGTACGCTTTTCTGCATGGGATTTGTATGTAACTAAAATTTGGGAAGGCAACGAATGGACGCACGACCAGTTAAAAGATGCTTTTAATTACGACGACTTCGGTTTGTTGTGAAAGCATGTGCTCATCAGGAGTGAAACACCTTCGTAAACAGAGGTATGACCGTGCTTCCTTTGGAGTACCCGTGAAACATGAATCGTATTTCTAACAAAGATTTGAAAACATTATGGTAATATATACTCACTTGTCTCTATTGGCTGTTCGTATAAAAAAATCACCTCTAATTAACATTTTTTATGTCTACAATGCTTGTGTTTTGAGATAGAATAAATCAGCAACGTTTATTTGCAATTAAATATTTTATTTTAAGAACTACTATAGTTTTGCTGAGTGTTTGACTCGGCTAATCATTTGCCTGATGAAGCCGCTCAGCGAAACTATAGTAGATCTTAAAATATTTAATTGTGAATAATCGCTCTTGATTTATTCCAACTCACCTCTAATATTAATACATTTTAAAACAACAATAACTAAACAAATGAGGCACGTGTGTATACTTTCATAGTTATAGTTATGCAAAAATAGTTTTTGCACATCGAATTTTAAGGTGCTAATAAGTCTCTAGTTTTCAAGCCTTTCCTTAACAAATGTACATAATTATTCTCTTTCTTTTGAAATTACTTTAGCTCTCTGTAAACCGAATTGTCGCAATGCTGGAGTGTGCGTAGCCCCGAACAAGTGTCAATGTAAGACCGGATACTTTGGCAGATATTGTGAAAAAGGTATTTTAACCGAATTAAATATTTAATTTCTTTTCTTTGTAAATATTTCATATGTAGAGTTCTTAGAATATACTTTTAAGCAAAAATGCACTTAAATCATCTCTTTTGTCGGTGAATACAGTGTTTCTGCTTCTGCATATCTAATCGAAAAATATGATTTCATGTCACTCAAAGTTATAAGAAGACATACACGGAAGTCCCAAAACCTTATGACCACCTGTCTAATACGATGTTGATCCTCCACGTACCGCCAAAACAGGCCATACTGAAAGAGGTACGGACGCTACAAGATTTCTAAAAGTGTCTTGCAGTATATAGTACCAACAATTTATCAGCAGGTCCTTTAAGTCTTGTAGTTTCAGTGGTTGATCCGATGCAGATTAAATTTGCTGCTTCAACACAAACCACAAATGCTCGATTAGATTGATGTTTGGAGAATTTGGAGACCAGAATAATACCTGGCAGTTTTCCTGATGTTCCGGGGACCATTCTCGAAAACTCACTCCTGTTAGTGTGGCATGGCTCATTATTAATCTTAAAGAAGACACTTCTAGAGGGGAATATTGTTGCCATAAAAGGATGTACTTGGCCTGCAATGATGTTTAGGTAGGTGGCAGACGTCATAGTTTCCTGTACATGAATGACTGGACTCAGGGTTTCCCAGCAAACCATTGCCCGAAGTATTACACTTCCTTCACCGGCTTGTTTCCTGCCCACGATGCATCCTGGCACCAACACTTCCCCAGGTAAACGACGCACACGTACCCAGCCGCCCACATCGAGCAACGGGAAACGAGATTCATCGGACCAACCGACTTTCTTCCAATCATTCGAGATCCAGTTTTAATGCTCACGTGCCCATTGTAGACTCTTTCGATGATGAATCGACGTTAACATGGTCGCTCGGGGAGGCCTGGGGCTAAGCAGCCCCAATTTCAACAGGGTTCGATATCCTGTGTGTTGTAGCGCATTACCCCCGTCACCAGCATTCAAATTACCGGCGAGGTGAATCACAGTATTCCTTCTGTTGGCTCGTACCTTACGAGATAACCTTCGCTCGCCTTTAGCATCAATGAGCCATGGTCGGCCCACACAATGCCGACGGTTCTTAGTTTTTTCCTTCTCGGATCACCTTTTGAAGTTGTTACCTACGGCTAACCGAGATCACCCCTCAAGTATTGTGGTCTCGGAAATGCTCTGATCCAGTCGTCTGGCAATTCCAATTTAGGTCATTGTCAAACCCGTTTAAGACTGCTGTCTTTCCGATCTGAAGAACGAGAATAACACTGATTAACAGAGCTCAGTAACATATTTTATTCATGCCGTCTCATGACCTTTAGACGTCCCCTCGTTTACCTGCAGTTCCTTCGATTTGAATAAAACCGCGATGGTCATAATGTTTTGTCTTTTTCAGTGTATGTTCCCTAGTATGCTTTGCTTATCTGACTGTGTACTCTGATATCTATCCCTGCTACTGTTTGTTTGGTATCACAACATTTTTGTGTCGCGAAAGCGTTCTGAAAAATTCTTTTGGAGGTAGGCATGATGAACATTTTTCAATTTTATTATCCAAGTGCCCATCTTCCACGATCTGTGAAGATGTCTTTTGTAAGCAAAGTACATGCTTATAGTATCACTTTGTCTTTCCGTCCGTGTCCGTCTGTGGACACCACTTCTCTGTAGCTATTAGTCCGATTTGAAAAATTCTTTTTGCATTGGAAAGCTTGAAATGTGAGAACAATGATCCTTGAATAAATAAATCCATCGCTCTTTCTACGTTGAGCAACGCACAGCAACCGCAAAATTGTTATTCGGCCGCCGTCGGGGAATTGAATCCCGAATCTCTCGTTATCTAGCCGAGCGCGTTAGCCTTACACCACAGCGGCCAACAATTCACGGCGCTATGTGTGTTTTTCTTTTTCAGTCAGCATATGACGCCATAAATCCGTAAGATGGGCTCAGCTACTGAGACGTCTCCATATGGTGGGTATTAACGACACTGGATATAGAGGATTTTCACTTTGGATATCGCCCTTGGATTTAATTGCTATAATTAATATATAGCCCGTGCCGTTAATGCCCACCACATGGAGACGTCTCAGTAGCTTTTATTCGTATCGGAAAGGATTAAAAAATATGCTTATTACAATAAAAAATTAGGTATCATCTTTCTTGTTCAGACTGCAATCGCACAGCAGATGTCTGACTTTGAAGCATCTCTTTGTTCTTATCAGAAAAACGGAGAAATTTATGTCACAAAGAGGAGTCAATGTGCTCCAAATTCCAGTATTATGCATCCAGGGGCTTCGAAACTGAATTTTCAGCCGATATGATAAACTTATTAAAACGTATATTAAAACTGTGACACACCCCTGAAGATTTATCAAGAAAGTTCTCTTTATTAGTTTTTTATTACTCATTTACATATACCAACTATTAAAATTATAAACAAGATGCTTTGTATGCAATACTGGATCAATCAGTTGCTTATAAATCTTTTTTTATTTTATCTTTGTACACACATTCCAAATATTAAGCTTATGACCTAAAATCTGCCCAATTTACTACTAGTAAAGGGGAGGGAGCCTTATATAGGCACTTCCGCATTAATATTTGTATGCACTTTATTATTTATCATTTTACATATACGAAATATTTAAATCGTAAATTACAGTTTACTAAAAAGGTATGCTGCCCAGGTTTTAAGAGACCCACGGATTTATTTCGGTTAACTAAATTTTGAGCAGCAAGCATGAATTAGGGCAAACGCAAGTATATATGTGTATGTGTGTGTGTTCATGCATGCATATATACACTGAAAAGCAATTGAAATAGAGACACCTGTCTAGTAACGTGTAGCACCACCTTTCGCCCTGATGACGGCGGCGATTCGTCTCGGCATGGACTCGACAAGACATCGGAAGCGTTGTGAAGCCATACGGATCCACGACCCCTGAACAAGCTCCCACAGTTCACGAAAATTTGATGGATGGGGTTCAGAGCCTCAAACGTCTTCCTCGATGGCATCCCAGATGTGTTCGATGGGACTGAGGTCAGGTGACCTAGCTGGCCAAGGAAGCGAGGTCACGTCGGTGGAGTGTTCATCCAACCATTCGGATACAATTCGGGAGCGATGGCACGCTGCGTTGTCTTGCTGCAGGATGAGGTCCCCAGTGGGATGTTGAAGACGCACAAACGGGAGCAGATGGTCTTCCAGAATATCCCGGTAACGTTGACCTGTGAGGAACGATGTCACACGTACCAGGGGTCCCTTTTCAGTCCACGTAAACAGCCCCCAGACGAGTATGCCACCCCCACCAGCTTGAAGAGTACCCTGCTGGCAAGAAAGATCCATCGTTTCATGTGCTTTGCGCCGTACTCGTATCCTGCCATCCGCATGTACCAACGTGAATCTCGACTCATCAGTCCAGGCAACATTTTCCCACATGTCTAGGGTCCAGTGGCGATGTTCTCGCGCCTATGCCAATCTTTGCACCATGTGAAGTGCGGTCAGTAGCGGTACCCTCGTAGGACGATGGCTTCTGTACCCCATAGCGAGGAGATGGTTCTGGATGGTGTGGCTGCTTACACGTTTTTGTGCACCAGCGTTAAATTGCCGAGTGATTTCTTGCACTGTGGCCCGTCTATCCGCTGTTACAATGCGAGCTAGCCGACGATGACCCCGCTGATCCACACGCTGTTGTCCACGGCAGTTGTCCCTTGCAGGGATGGTTTAACCGGATTCGATGTACTCACGTTGCACCCGTGACACAGTGGCTCGTGAAAATCCCAGTGCCTGCACGACTTCCGAGATGGAGTGACCCATTCGTCGGGGCCCGACAATTTGCCCATGATTAAATGCGCTTAGATCCATCGTCTTACCCATACTGCGCCTGGAGGAATTTTTGTTTTAAAAATATGGTAGGCCTATCTTAGCCCCGTATGATATATAGTAATTCTACATATATAGTAATTGCTACCGGTAAAAATAAGTTTAATTGAGAGTTCAGTTGTTCTCTTGATGTAATACACTTTCTATATTGTACTACATGTCATTGAACTATTTTATTTTTCATTTCAATGTCATCCCAAATTACAGAAATTTTAAGACTTCCTTAATACTACTTATCAGATTCAAAATAAATCTGGCAACAATAATCACCCAAGTCGTTCGTTTATAAGTCTTAAAATTCGACCTGGAGTTCAAATTTCTGCATACTTATATTGCATATAATTTACGATGGAAAAGTAGTTTTCATATAAACATTTCAAAACAATCGCACGATTTGTGTGTAGTACGAATTTCAGTCACTGTATAAAAAAAATCAAATTTAAGATCACTCTTTCAGCATGGAGCTTTTCGAAGAATGTGCAGTTATTATAGCGATCGATTCTTTTCTGGTTGGATGTTTTTCATATTTTTGTATTTTCTCTTCCTCTCTCCTTTGCCGGAATCACCGACTGATAACAACTAATGATTCTGTAAGTGATAAATTCTGGACATTGTGGACTTCCGGATTAAACATCTAAGAAGTTCCTGACATCGCATAGAGAACAGACTACAATAGGGATGCTACGTTTCGGTGAAGTGATCTTTCGGTGAAACGACCTTTCGGTGAAATGAACTTTTCGATAAAATGACCCTTCGGTGAAGTGAACCTTTCGGTGAAATCACCTTTCGGCTAAATGAACTTTTCGGTGAAATGATTTTCGGTGAAGTGACCTTTAGGTGAAATGAGCGATACCCGATAAAGGATTTTAATAGACCGAATTTAAAGTTTCGGAGGAAAGATAAATTCTGTCGACATTACTTGACTATGCAGAAACCTTTGAATGGAAACTCCAACCTGCTTCAGAAACAACTAAACGACCTCAAGGTAATGTACTAAATTCAAAAGATGCGACTTAAGACCACTCTTTCATGTTCAACTTCCTGAGCTCCAGGAAGGCTTTATACCTGTTTAAAGCTGTCTGAAAGAAGTCAGTGCCGCTCTCATGAAAACGTGTCAGAGATACTTCAGAGATAACATTGGATAGACGAGCTCGAAATTCTATTTTTTACTTTTTAATGTTCAAATGTTTATATATACGGTATGGGCAGTGGCGTAACTAGCACAGCGTGCCCCCCCCTCCCCCACCCCAACAAGTTTTACTTCAGCAGCCCTAAACACAGTAATTTTCCCAGGATTTCGAACACGAGGGAGGATGCATTTTTCGCTGTGTGTTTGTGTGGTGGTTGGGGGGGGAGGTGTTGGGAAATCAGGGAGAGTGTCTGCAAAAGTGATGGTAGCACCTAGAGCCCTGTAGTTTAAACTTTTTAAGTAATATATTTGACAATACGTGTAATTGCTTTGTACAAAACTAAAACAAGTCACTTGAATAAATCACCCTCTTACACACGCAGATCTGCGGCTGCTGTGAATAAATGTTGACGCATGTCCTGCACGTAATCCTAGGTAACTGACCGTTTTCTCACATCCTCCACGGGGAATGCCACTGTGGCCTCGCGGTTTTCCTCAGCAGCGCAGAGAGACGGCGATTGGAGAGCGATCGTATTACAACCCGAAGTCAAAGAGACGAACACTTTCAATCTGTAAGACATTCAGTGTTTGAAAAGTGAAACTGGGCATTGATTTAGCCAAAGCTAAATATATCTTAAAGCAAAATATGAATCTTTGGGTTAATTATTGTGCGTGTTCGAATTGTTTCATAAAACTATAACTAGCAGCTGCAGTACGTCCCTTTGTTACTTGCGCCCCGCCCATGCGGGGGCTGCGGGGGGGGTATTTACGCCACTGGGTATGGGGAAGATAGAAAACATATTTAAAATAAATATTAATACCTATTAACACTTTAGAATGATTTCCTTGTGTGGAAATAAGGAATAAATGTGTTTTAGTTCAGCGGTTGTTATTCAATGCTCACTAGAGCCCTTATCTTTTTCTCCTTCAGCTTCTTGTTATCAGGGTTGCAAGAATGGAGGCCGATGTGTTGCACCGAGTAAATGCGCTTGTCCGTCTGGCTACAGTGGATTAGACTGTGGACAACGTAAGTTACAATGTTCCGAATCTCATTCCTTTTTTCTTGTGCGCATATATGTCAAAAATTATGTTCATTATCGTTTGTTTTCAGTAAACGTGACCTACTACAGAGGTGAAAAGATGTCCCAAGACGACAAATCTGCAGCGAGACATTCTGTCCGCGTAGCCCAGTTGGGAGAGCGACTTACTCCGGAGTGAAGGAACACGAGTTCGATGCCCATCGTGGACAAACTTGTGTTTTCACATAATGCATAATAATTATTCGGCACACCAAGGTTACAACATTATTCAGATAATTCGAGATATAGCTCTTAACGTTTCTCTGTTTTTTATATCGACTCAAACACACAATTTGCTTATCGTTGAACCGATTATTGCTCTGTCCAGAGAAGGTTCAACACTCTTTATCCAAAGAGCTAGTTTTTGGAATTTTTCGAATTGTAACATACAAATGAATTCGACTTAATAAGACAGCCGTCCAGATCATAGGTATGAGTTGTAGCAGATTTTTGTCTTTGTAAAATACTTGAGCATTCCAGACGGTTCTGATTTTCAAATGACTCCTTAGTGGCTTGTTCCTGTATTCTGCTGGAACGCCTTTGAATATTTTGAAATCCAGTAAGTAGACATAATTAAAAAATTGACTACTGTGTGTCCTAAGAAAAGGAGGCCAAGAACAAAGCATTGAAAATGATCAAGGACGCACGAAAAACGTAAAAACGAGCAGTTCCTGGCAACAGCCCTCACAATGAAAGTTCAAAAATCAACAAAACCTTTCATGAGCAAATTTGGTAACCGTAGGGAGTTAAATAATTTTAGTTTTTATAGAACTCCAAGCCACAACTCCTATGCAACAGAAATGAACGCCAAGCCACACCTGGAATGGTATACTTAACACGGTCCGTGGATAATAAATTAGGAGAAGGTGTTTTGAAGTGATGAATCATGATGCAAAGCACTCATGACGAACAGCTGACTGTAGGAGCGAAAACTCTCCGGTGAACTTGATTATATAATGCAGCTGGAGGTGCCTTTCACGTTTGTCATCTTAATCATACTACCAAAAACCTTAAATTTCGAAACTTACATCAAAATTCTAAGTCAGTCCGTGTTAGTTACAGTTTAGTAGTCCCTTTGAACTACCCTGTAAAAGATTCAGCACCCTAATGCGCCGGCTTACCTTCCTGTAATACGATAGGGTTGAACAATGAATTGATGAAACTGATCAGCAAATGGGCTCAAATTCGAATACCACTTGGATTTCTGCGGGGTTGGTCCGAATCCCTGAATCAGGGCAAGCCAGTGTTTGCAATTTTTTCATTTGGGGAGGGAGAATAAAACAGCTTCAGTCGTACTGAATCGTTTATTAGCTTAGATATGAGTTCTGAATCAAAACTTTGTATTTTGAAGTGGCAAGCTGTATAAATATCCAAATAAAAAGCGTACGCATATCCGACATAGCTACACCAAAATGTAATAAACAGCCATCGTCACAATTTTGTGCATTTAACTATCGGGATACAGCTTTCATTTTGCAAAAAAAGGTTGCTATCAACTTTACTATGCTTCTTGGGTCCATCAATTCTACTTCCAGCTGTACAGTACAGTCTGTAAGTTTATGTTACTTCAGAGTAAAACATATCATGACGCATTTGCTCTTGTTTCAAGGCAACACATCACCAAATTCATTTCCTCTCATTCTTTACAACAGTACTGAAACTCAACTCTTCATCGAATGGCCAGATATAACAGACGGCATCTAATTTTGTACAGTAATCGCCCGATGAATCTAAAAATGCTGTGAAAAGTCAATCTTGGTACTCGTTTTATAGACACTGAAAAAGACTATTTTCTTCGCTCACCTCAGTTTTCACACCTTGACCTCTGAAACATTTTCATTGTTTTTACTTCTAAGTGTTGTATTTTTTATTTCCTCATTGTACAAATGTGCTAATGCGAATTTATAATTAACTGATGCTTTACAATAATGTTCTTTTTATTTTTGCAGCTGTGTGTGAGCCAATGTGCCAAAACGGAGGACATTGTATCAAACCGTATTCTTGTCACTGTCCGCCATCGACTAAAGGAGCTTTTTGTGAAAAATGTAAGCAGAAATATTGTTTGTTTGTTTTCATTCGTACACAAAAACCAATGTGCATTCGTATTTCCAACTATCGCGTCCGGGTGAAAGAATTCTTCTGCTGAATCAGTTAACCATATTTCAGTCGTTACAGTTGATGTCGACGTGTGTTCGATTTACCAGATTTCATTAAATCTGTGAAATTCTGATATTCTCCTGTGGTATATTGTGCCAAGAGTCCTGCAATTGCTGCAACAAAATTCACGATATTTTGTGATGACTGTAGCTGATATTTCATCATGTTCGAGACTTGCTCGATAGGAGAAAGATCCGAAGACCTGGCTGGCCAAGGGAAGGTTGCAAACTATAGAAGCACATCCGGGAGAGGTAAGTTGTATGTGGATGGGCACTATGCAGCTGGTTCATGGGCTCTGGCAAACGTGACATGAAAGGCATGACGACTGGTCGCAAGATCTCTTCAACGTGTTTTTGTGTTCTGAACGTCCTTGTTGCCGTGACTAGAGGCATCGAGCTCTCTTAGGAGGTGTGCCGTTCCACAACTGAGTCCGGATGCGCGCGCTGGTCTGTCATCTTCCATATGAGAATGCGTTGATCATGCACTACAAGGGAGAAGCGGGATTCGTTGCTAAAAACAAAGTCGACATTCGAAGGCCAACCATTATTCCCGGGTACGACGCTACTATAGACGAAGCCGTCGATGTGTAGTGGTAAATGGAAGGCGTCAGAAGATGCGACGAGAATGGGGTTCTGATTTTGCTAATTGTATCTGCATTAGCGTACAGCATGTTGCATCTCGTTGGCTGATGGATAGGGAGTCGTCGGAGAGGTTCAGGCTTTTAGCAGTATGAGACGATTCTTTCGCACAATTGTCCTCCTGGGTTGACTGGAACCTTCCCGACGTGTATGCGTATCCTCACGAGACGTGCCCTGCGTCACTACTGTTCAAGCGGTGAGCGATTCGCCAATACAACCAGCTTGCTTTCCACAGTGCCTCGATGCGTCCCCTCTCAAATGCGCTGAATTGTTCGTAGCGTAATCATGTGTGTTGCTGAGACATAATGAGTAACAATTGAAGTGAACGCATTCAATACCGCAGCCACAATGTTCACAGCGAACTTCTCACAGCCCTTGTCTAAAGTACTAGAGGCGTAATTCAAATGCGCTTTAGGAACGACCTCCACGTTTATTGACGGTGAAACTTCAGTCCTTTGCATGCCAGGCCAAGAGCTCTTTCCCTACGACTGTAACGGTTTGAGAGTGATTTTGTTAGAGTGCGTTGATCATTTTGTCTGAAAAAGTACATACATGTGCTCAAGAGGAACTAAGGACTCATGTGCTGCATATATGTATATGTGAACCGATTCGGTCAGAAATTCACGAAGTGTCAACCGACTGATTTTAAGAGTGAATTCTGATCAATCCGTCTTTCGTGATATCAAAGTTAAAGATAATACAATTTATTTCAGTTCACTAAATGCATGTACTGGACAGAACAAATTTATGCATCTGCCAGCGAATAGTGTACAGATCTTGTGAAGCGTATTCAGTTCTGTAGAACCTTTCTTCCGAAAAACCATATACCTGAATTGCTTTATACGCGCGCACACCGTTTCCTACAAGCCTGTATTGTCACATTCTAAAGTGGAAATTTGAAGAACTTTCTTATTTAATAGACAACAGCAAATTGTGATATTTTTGTCATAGAAATGAAAAGTTAGAATAACATTGTAAACAGTTGCAGCAGTTTCCAGGATAATATACAGAAATGGAAGAAAACATCCGGGAAAATGCCCACCGTTTAATAATAATACAAATGAATTTCAGTGATCAATTACAATCTCGTAAGCTTTTTGTTCATTTTGGAAAACATTTTAATAGCAAAAACCTTTTTTTTTCGGAGCACTCATATAACTGTGGCAGTTACACAGAGGTCATACACTGAGAGAACAGAAATCGTGGGATACCTGAATTGTTTCCTGGGCAACGCGACACTGTCAGCCCTCTACCTAGAAGACGAACCTACTGCTTGGCAAGTATGTCGGTAGGAAGACATTACCGTATTCACGTAGACGGTAATTCAATGCCAGATTAAATAAACGTCCCGAGTTAACAGAGTTTGAAAGAAGGATGATAGTGGGTTACCTGGCCATGAATCACTCTATCGCCGAGGTGGTACAGAATTGCACTATCTCCGTTCAACAGAAAAAACGTGTAACGAGAACACGCGATTTTCAGAATTAAGTGGCATTGTGAGCAGTGCTATGGTCTGAGAAAAGTGGTGGATGAACGTAGACGGCGATATCAGTCAAGTATAGTTGACTGATATCGCCGTTCGGCTACCGGGGTGAACGTAGACGGCGATATCAGTCAAGTACAGTTGCAACTGTCCGGAGTGAGGCAGTGGCACAAATCATCGTCGACGTCAACCGTCAACGAGGGAGGTCTACCAGGCGATCTTTTACCGGAGGTCCACTAAGTCTACCAAGCGATCTTTAACCGCAATATATATGTATGTTTCCCACCTACCAGAGTCCCATTGCTAACGCCACATCACCAGACTGAACACGCCTCAGCTGGGCAAAAGAACTTCGCCACTGGACTTTGGATGTTTGGCGACGAGCCTCGTGGTCCGATGAGTATTGTTTCCAGTAATTTCGCGCAGACGGAACTGTTCAGAACTGGTCGAAATCGCACAAAGCGACGGGCCTGGAATGTCAAGAAGATACTATTCAGGCTGGTGGAGGCTCGGTTATCGTCTGGGGCGTGTTCACCTGCCATATGTTGGGACCTCTCGTACGTCTAAATGCATCTCTGAACTGTTCACACTACGTGTCCATCATTGCACTGGGTCAGTCCCCTCCCTCGAACTAGTGGCCCCAATTAAGAGATGGGGACTGCTTACAGCCCTTAGAATTGATTACTGTGCTCGATAAACCCCAAAACAAAAAAAACATCTTTCGCAAAAGGAGTGTTCATTACATTTATGAGGTCGATGGCATTAAGCTTCTTAATTTTTCTTTCATTTCTCTGAACAACAATTCTTTAAATTGATAAAGCTTTTAAGCTTTTTCATACTTTTTCAGAGTTTTGGAGACCTCTTACAACTGTAATAAGGAATATGCGCTATTTATTTACTGGTGTCCTTCAACCCGCTTCTTTAGCAGCAGTATTAAAACTGCTGCGCTGTGACTGAATTATTGCAAACTGTTATTCAAATATTCATAATTAAATAGGGTAACGTTTGAGAGACATTGCATTTTTCAACACATTATACTTATATAAATTTTCATCTCTTTCAGTTCTGTGTCAACCGGAATGTCGTAATGGTGGACATTGTGTCGGCCCTGGCCAATGCTCGTGTCTTAAGGGTTTCAGCGGCAAAAGATGTGAAAAAGGTGACTTTTTTCTGTTTTTCGCATATTTTTCCTCGTTCAGTTCTACAACAGAAATTACACTCCATGACACTGAAATCATATCAGTATGACCTTGTAGAAAACCTACGTAAAGTACCCCAAAATGTAGCTATAACGTATGGAAAATCCCGATAATACTGCATGAGAAAGCACACAATTCGAAAAGCAATTTTAACGCCTTAAGAGACTTGAAAACGTTGAACTTCGAAAGTTGTTTTGTGAACTTATTTTTCAATTTTAAACGACGTATGGGGGCAACAAAGTGGGACTTTTATTTTGTCAGGGAACGTCATGGAGGAGGACACAGCTCGCCAAACGCAGTATGAGAGGCAAGGCCGTCTGTCAGCACGATTAGGATATATGCTTTTAAATAAGAACTCTCACACGCATCGGACACATGCTTCCCCCTCCCCCTTTTGAAACGAAGCAAATTTGCACATACTTCCCATTACATTCTCTACACTGTGATTGTAAACTCAGGAGAGGCAGATCTACACACTTCGTGCTACGACTGATCTCTAATATTTTTCGTCGTTCAAGCAGTTACATGCCTTCCAGCAATCGTATGTAATAGTAGTACCAATCAGGGTCCATTGTTTTATCACAAAGAGCAGAGTTTCACTTTCGTGTTCACCGATAGCACAACAAATATTTAGTCACTGTCAAGTTATATTCCGCAGTAAACCCACTGACCTTTGACCTTTAAGCCGCCAACATTTTTTGAATTTGTATTTCCCTATAAGACATTCACGAATTTTGACGGCAGTTTGAGGGCTTCTAACTTTCCTGCTATATTTGTTCGCACTAGTGTACACAAATTTCTCTGAAGAAGGATGGATAATCCACAATTGTATAATCTGCGAAGTGCAACTTATTCTTAAGCAAGGTTTACTTTACAAATTTTAAAGATGACAATCCGTTTTGTTTTTGTTTGTTTTTTGGTGTAAATATGACAAGGACGGTAAGTTAGATAATATCCGAAAATTTGAAAATTTCGTCGTTCTGGAGCGGGAATCGAATCCGTATCTCCCAGATAGCGCCCGGGTATGCTATTCCATTCAAGGTTTACTTTAGATGGCGAAGCACAAGCCAAAACATAACACATTACATATTTGGTACAGAGACATTTTGCATTTACAAAGAATGTACCCTTTCGAGCCGATAACTTTTTCATGCATTTTGTATGCATTTTCTTCTTGTGTGTGCCCGATCTGATAACATACCAATTACATTTGAGCAGAAGATCTCTGCAATTTAACTTTATTGCACTTACACACTTCAGACATAACTTCTGAGTCTTTACACAATTATGCTGAGGAAGAATATCCACCAGTTCCGGGTTATTAATAGCAAAACTGCATAAATCATGCAGTGCACTTTTGCATCCTGAACAGGAAGCCATCTCACGAATCCCACCAAAATGCAAGCAGCCAAACACACGACAAGCAACCCAAGAAAAACTGACCGGAACTGCTCGCAGACCTGCTATGAGTATAGTCACCTTTAGCTGAAAGAATACAGGTTTCAATTCATTGCGTCATAGCCTATTTCAAAATGCGCATAAATTTACAAAATCTTCTTTCCTACTCATTTCGGACAGACATATTTCAATGTAATAACATTTCCCCGTCTCTTATGGCTTTAAAAGTACTTTTCCAGTTGTGTACCGTCTCACGTAGAATTACCAAAAAACATGTTAATTTAGGTAAGCATAATAACTGCGCACAAGCTTTGATAAATCATAAATAATATAGAGTATAAAACGAGGTCGATGCTACCGTTAAGTCAGGAGCAGGTGAAATAAAATCTAAATCAATCATTGTGGAATGCCAAGAAGTGCGTGCTAAACTGTAAGAAGATCTACGGCAGTCTTTTTTGCTAACACTCAAGTTGGTGATGTTTCCAATGATTCTCTTACATGCCGTGGGTCTTTTGCGTTTGCACATGGAGGGTTTTCTTAACTTCGTACCATTTGGGGATAGCAATGTTTAATTTAACTTGTTGTGCAAAAGTAGTGGTCAATTTGTCCAGCTTGACATCACGTTTGTGCTTCATCAGTCTTACCCTCAAAACGCACTTTCTCATACCAGAATAATATTGTTGTGACCCTTTGGGCCTTAGATATCAGGATGCCAATATAATTCCGGACTGCGATTCGAATCACTGGATCCGCCAATACCTCGTTAGCCAATTAGCCGACACAGTACACCAATAAACCAATGGAGGCACAGTATAACAATTAAAACAGGGATTTAATGGATACATGCATAAATTACACCGGATACTTCATTAAATAGAAAGGCTATAATTTCCGGCCAGCTTTGACCCTCTTCGGTGTTTCAGAAAATATGTCCTAACGAAAAGTCTGTTCGTTCACAATGGGCCGCAAATAAAAGTATTCGTAAAAAGTACTTACATAGGTCCTTGAGTATCCACAGTATGGATGACACAAACAACACAAACACTCACTCGCTTCACTAATATGTTGGCACTACGGGTAGTTTGATCTTACTTCCATCACCGCTCCTGCTTAGCTGTGGCTGAAACGATGTCGCTCCCGATCACTGGAGGTACGTAATCAGACACACACACACACACAAAAGTTCTTTCCCCGCTTTCTTACTCGACGCAAAGAGGCTCTGCAGGAAGGTCTTCCGTGGTTCATGGTGTCAGGTGTTTCACCTCTCCGCTCTCTCCCTGTGTGGATTTCAAATGAGCTGGCTCCTTCCGGCAGGTATCGATAGTCCGGCAAGGTGAAGAAAGTTCCCAGGCAGATCTGTGGTTGGTTAGTCCTCAGCTTATGTTTTTCAGTTGGCTTCACTTCTTATGCTCAGAATTGCAAGAGCACGCATACGGACGGCAAGCATTTGTTCTTTTTTTTTTTTTTTTTTTTTTTTTTGATTGGAGGTTTAACGACCACCGTGAGCAACTCAATCGGCTATAAGCAGTCGCCCGTCCCTAATTTAGGGTCACTGGTTCCAGGGAAGGGAGAGAGCCAGTGCCGTAAGACAAACACAACATCCATGCCTCACCGGGATTCGAACCCAGACCCCTTTCGGACGAATGATCAGAGACCATTGCCTTAGACCACTGCGCCACCGGGGCGGCCATTTGTTCTAGGGCGAGGAAAAATCCTTCCTCACTCTCTCGGCTTAAAATTGGATTCTGTTCTCCTCTCAACAACAAAACTCCCGTCTAACAGAAATTGGTTAAGCGGTGAATTCCAACACTTGAAACCGCGACATTTTTATTACAAACCGCTCTTCAAGTCTAAGAGCTTTCCCATTGTTTAGCGCGCGGCACAGACAAAAGCTTCAAACGCTTTTTCCGTCCAAACACTTTTGAGTCATGGGAAATAGCTTTTAAACTCTGACCCGTCCCATTTCCGTTTATGGGCTCTTTGTTCTCGTGGCAAACACCTGCAACTCGCCACTTGAATTCAAAGTGCTAGAAGATCTTTTCTTAATATACCGCCCCTCGCAAGTGTTTAAATTATAACTCTCTGTTAATTAAAACCCCCAATCAAGTTCCAATTACCGTTAATTAACCACGCCTCTCGCCAATTAATTATGCGGGGGGGGGGATCGTCACAATATCATATGCATCCATCCGGGTACTC
Organism: Macrothele yani; assembly: GCA_039090855.1. Classification (NCBI taxonomy): domain Eukaryota; kingdom Metazoa; phylum Arthropoda; class Arachnida; order Araneae; family Macrothelidae; genus Macrothele; species Macrothele yani. Next base: position 159,055,759 of record CM077025.1, on the reverse strand, counting down.
CAAAGCGATAAAGTAATCAGCGTCTGCAGTCAAAGGGCCCTATTTGTGGCCAGCATAGCCGATATTGACTTCGATGCTCTAACACTGATACTGAAGCTATGTTTCTTAAAAGAAACAATGAAAAACAAAGAACTTAGGAGAAATACTCTTAGTTCCATAAAGGAAGAATTGAAGTGCTAGGACTCCGATTACTTCCAGCAGCTTTAGCTCTCTTGATGACACTTTTAAACCCTTTATTATTAAATCTCGCAAAGGAAGTGACGAATCTTAAACCAAAAATCTTCCCTTCACGGGCAGGCGGTGTGTGGTAAGAGTAAATGCTCTTTTAGGCCTGTAAGGGAAGAGAGCATTGTAGGTATCCTGGCAGGCTGACTTAAATAAGGAAAATAGCATTTGATAGAAAGGTAGTCTTGTAGACCTAAGTGCGAAGGGTTCTAGCTTGCTTTAACTCGTCCAAAACGTTCTGGAGAGGCAGCGCACCGTTAGTGCCACACTCCATGGGGAATTTTATTTCTTGGTGTGAGGCGTTGATTGTGGCTCGGAACTGCTACAGAGAATGCTTACATTGGATCCAAACAAGGAAGACGCCATCGGCATACCTTAGCCACACTTGAAGTTTTAGCGTAGACTTTCTATGATGGTGTCTACTGTATCACTTTGAAATACCCGAATGGATCTATAAGGAATTATTTTTGGCATCGCCAAAAGCGCTATTTGAGGATAAGACCAATGGAGCAAGAACTTTGTGTCAAGCTGAGGAAATTTACCACTGCTTTGGCCTGGCAAGCTAAAATATACGCTGCTATCTCTAAATGAATGAAGTAAATAAACATAGCTCCGTACACAAAGGCCTATAGCCACGGAATACAGAGAAACTATTAAAATCCTAACCAAACCAAATGCTCGCAATAAAGATCTTTCTACCTGCCTTCTGTTTCGCAAGCACTTCTTGGTGTTCCATACGCATCGATTTAGATTTGATATTGTAGTATCCAAAGCGTTTTATATATTGTTTTTGATTTGACTGTTTTTGCCATTATCCTTTTTCTTATTTAGTTCAGTGCCAGCCCACCCCACCGATGTGCGAAATTTTGTGTGTAGTTCTTATATTTGCACCAACAAATGGATTTCCCGTACGAATTACATGATGATAATCAATACATCGAAAATTCCGATTGTTCTCAATACACACCGCCACCCGTAGCGGCATATAATCGTACAGTCATCCATACGCCACAGTGACGCAGCGGTCTAAGCGCTGACTTATGACCATTCGTCCTAGAAGGGTCCGGGTCGGAATCCTTGTGAGACATGGATGTTATGTTTGCGTTACGGCACTGGCTCTCTCCCTTCTCTGCAACCAGTGGCCATAAATTGGGAACAAGCGACCGCTTATAGCCCATCGAGTTGTTCACAGTGGTCGTTATACCTTCAATCAAACAAAAACAAAAAACAGTCATCGAATAGTGCTAAAGGCGCGCGACCCATAATGGATGACGCAGCTGGTACCTCAATGCGACTACAGTAACCACTTACTGCGGATGAGTCTGAAAACGACGCTCTACCAAGTCATAAACATATTCGAAGTACGATAACTCTGGGAAATTAGCTGACTAAGAAAGAGGGTCGACATGTCGTAGACATTTCTGCGTGATTCTAACAGTGTGTTGCTCCTATAGCAGCGTATCATTTGAAGACGGCGTGTGAAACGCAGAGTTCGTCGCATCCGATATGACATTCTACATTCCAAGTCGTTCGTGAAAGAATTACTGCCGGTCAGTAAAAGACGACTCAATGCAAAAAGTGCATGAACTTTTCTTTTGCAAGTCATCAGAAAATAGTTCTTCATGTTACGAAATCACGCAACGCTGAGGAATCACCCTCCTAGTAGCAACTAGCTTCGTCACTGATGATGTGGACGCTGATCGCAAATCAGTCAGTATTTCGGCGTGCACCATGTTGTAGACGACGACTGTGTATGGCTTTCCACTAGTAGATAACCAATTTTTAGGTCTTCTAGACATCCACTTCACTTCCGCCTACGGATCGAGTTCGGCTTTGGGATTCTGCTGCAATGTTGGAGCACAGATATCCCACTTCCGCCGTCAAAATACTAATATTAGTAAACATTTCAGACTCCAGATTACAATGATAAAGCACTCTCTATTTTCTCTTTTGTTTTCTAGTATAGCCTAAACTTTTATAGTTTTCAAGCGCATTAAATTCCCATATTTGCATTTAACTTCTGGAGACAGTATCGTGCTTTTGAAGTTAATATCAAAGGTATCAAACCTGAATAAATTTGATACATAGCCCTGAAAACTGCACGCACACTTACAGAAGATCTCTAAACACATATTTACAAAAAGCTCCTAAGTTTCGAACTATAGGTGTGCAATACACCGCATATGTGTTCTTTAACATTTTGTCAAACTTCACAAAGTGCACTGTTCGACATACAAAATGCCACTTCAGGAGGTCTTTGTCGGAATGCCATGCAAATTTGTGGGTATGTGTCGACAGTTAAGTTAAGTAAAAGATTACATAAAATATTGAATTTGCAAACCAATTACGTAATATCTGAGAGGGATAAAAAAGCGAGATGGCTCGGTGTAATTAAATTTGGTTGCCCTCACACGGGCATGTGGACCACTTTGTCCGAGTGTGATCTTGGTGGCAAAAACAAATGTAAGAAGTAAAATCGCCTGAACGATATATCGGGAAACCTACCATCACCTGGGTACCTTTACCAGAGGCTTCATCATAGCCCTACGTAAAGCTGGTTGGCCCCTGTGTCGCTTCGTCGCAGAAACGCATCGGGATGCAACAACTCTTTGCTGAATGTGGCGACAGTAGTTAAACGAAGGTAATGTGCGTCGCCATTGTGGAACTGCTGCAGGCAAGCCGGCATCCAAACGCCTCCATCGCCGCATTCGACAGCCAACCGTTGCAGCTCCAAAATCCACAGAGAACGACCTGCGACGACGTGTAGGAGCAGCTGTGGATATCCTCGTATTTACACGGACTGTGAATCGCAGATTAGCTGAGGCAGATCTGCCCTCTTATCAGCCATTGGGACGACTGAGACTCACAGCACTACATCTCCGCGCAAGGGTCCAGCGGGTACGTACCAGGCATGTATGGCAAGACGAATGTAACCATGTCATATTCAGAGACTTGTCTGACTTCTGTCTCAGCGCCGACGACCGCTGATTGAGGGTCTAGAGGCGACGGAAAACGGCTTCACCAGGATGATCTTGCTGCCATCCGTGAACGTCGTACTACGCTTCAACCATGTTCCACGGTTTAGGGCGCTTTCAACAGCCGTTCACCGCTCGTACACATAGTGGGTACAATAACAGCACAACGATAAGTCGATAAGGTGCTTCAGCTTGTGTTGTTGCTGTATCTATGCCTAGTTTTAACACTACAGCGCCCGCTCGCACACTGCAAACATCAGAAGAGAGTACTTTCAAGGTATCAAGCCAGTGCTTTCTTGGCCAGTGCGATCCCCATACTTCTCCCGAATAGAGAAAGTGTGGTACGTCATTAGAAGACGACTTATGCACGACCCCTTCACAATGACGATGAATATATAGCGAAGTGATAAAGTACCTCATCCGCAAACTTTTCAACTCGATGCCACCCAGCAGGAAGGTAGTACGACCTACTGACTCAGGACACATCATACGGTCTCTTCACATATCGCATGAATGTCATCTCCCACAAATGAAATAATTTCTTTCCCACCTACTTGTCCACATGTGTGATAAATTTTGTCTCATTTCGTGTATCCTTTCATGGTGTGGCATTTTCTATGTCGAGCAGTGTATATTTGCTGTTACACTTGAGATTTAGCAGTTCCACCTCCTTTGTTTTTTGAAGGACAGCGTTTACGAGTGCAGACTTAAAATTAAAAAAAGAATGTGGGGACCTTCATATCACACAGAACCTTTAGCTGTAGTATATATGTCTCATTTGATCTACTTCTCTTTTTTACATCGGCAGTATTTCTTTATCGTCTTTAGCAGCACATACTTGTGCGCGTGCACCGCAAATTTTCAAGTTTTCTGCTTAACGCAAGAAATAATGAGAAACATTGACTGTAGATGGAAACTACAAAAATTCGTAAGGCAGCAACGGAAGCTATTTTCTGCAAAACCGACATAGCAGACGAAAATTATGAAATCGTTAGTTAAATTACAACAATTTACTGTATTTACCTGTACTGCAGTAATTGATTGACATGTGTCGCTGAAACAGTAAATTATTCTTGTGCATGTGAACAAATTACTAAATAACGTAAGATTCTATATTAAGCAGCAGATATATGTATTTATATTAAGAAGTAGATATATGTAAATACAAGTATAATTACATGCATAAGTATAATTTACTATTTCGGCGACATGCCAATTGCTTCAGTACAGGTAAATACAGTATAATTGCTGTAATTCAACTAATGGATTTCATATTTTTCGTCTGCCTTGTCAGTTTTGGAGAAAATAACGTCCGTTTTTGGGTTACAAACTTTTGTATAATATTACTTCCATCTCTGGTCAGTGTTTATATACTATATTTATATTTAGATACTGCTTCAAATATCAGAAATAATATTTGTTCTCGTTATTTTTATGCTACTATCGTAGAGTTATGGACTAAAGAAAATATCGACGAGTTGTTCTTGTGCGATGTTTGTTCGCATATCACAAGAAGGTGATCAGAATACGCTAGGGACAATGCTGTTAAAGAAATTGTGTAGAATTTTTTTTCCGAATACATTTGATTAGTTTGTGAAATAAATTGGCAGTGTTATTAGGCGAGGCAAGCACACCTTCTCTAATGGAAGGAAGCGAAAACAGCTCTTCAAACATGCTGCATCGTTTACTGTCAGCCAGTTGTCTCCTACTCTTCCGATGACATTTCTACGTCAATGTTTCGCTTAAATACTCCGTATTCTAATACGGTTTTCCTTAGCAAAAGATTCGGCTTCCACACTTCAGTGATACACCCTATGCATCACTTTCAAATCCCCTCTCTCATTTATTATACTACTAATATCTCACTATATTACCACCTTAGAAGTTGAACTTCGTGTTTGAGAAATTCTAACAGTTCTGCTGCATTTCTCCGGTTGAACTCACTCTGTGTTCATTTAGATTTTATGAAAGTGGATGGACTAAAGAAAATATCGGAGTGATTAACCACTCCGATAATTTCATGTAACCACTCAAACCTCTATAACCATTTAACCACTACGATATTTTCCTACGGAGTGGTTAACCATTCCGTATGAAGAAACGGAGCGATTTAGTCCGAGACATCATCTGCGATATCATTATCACTATTATCCTATGTTTTATTTTAGAGTTGTCCTCAGCGTTAGGAGTGGTGTTTGCAAAATGAGTAATTCATTCAATTATCAGTTATTACCCGATCTTTTCAACAGATACATGAAACTACACTGGTTTCCAAAAATTAAGCAACAAACCGAAAAATCGCGATAACTGGGCGAAATATAGTTCAAATTGTACGAAATTTGCATGTTACGGGTAAAGGCATACGGCATCCATGTACGGAAGGCAAATGAGTAGCGCTGGCAGCGCTTTATGCAGTGCACAAGAGCTTAAAACCAGCTGTTTCGGAAGGAGCCGCCAATTCATATGCTGCAGTGAATGACAAGATTTCGAGATAGCGATTTTGTTAACATGGCTTCGAGATGCCATTTACCAGCGGAGTTACGTTACAGAGCGATAGGCCGACTCGAAGCAGGGTAACGGTAGGCGGACGTCGCAAGATGGCTCAACGTCGATCGTTCTGTGGTCAGCAGGATATGACAGCAGTTCCAATCCACGGGTGCAGCTTCCCGAAAGTTAAAGCGAAGGTAGGCCAAGGGCCACAACCTCCGCGGATGACAGGTATTTGCGGCTTTTGGCACTGCGGAACAGGACGGCTACACCGACTCATATCAGATCTGTGCTTGCGACAGCCACTGGACGGACGGTATCAGCTTCGACGGTACGCAGAAGGATACATGCCGGAGGACTGTATGCTCGGCGACAGGTATTATGCGGGACTCTCACCCCCGCCACCGAAAGAAACGTTTCAATTGGCACGAATGCATGTGAACTGGACTCAAAGTCAGTGGACGTCCGTTCTGTTCACTGATGAGTCCATATACTGTTTACAGAGTGATTTTCGCCGAGCTTACATCTGGAGAGCGGCCGTTACTCACTATCTTCCCTTTAATATCCAGGGAAGGAACACCTATGGTGGTGGTAGTGCTCTGGTGTGGGCAGGCCTATCACTAAGCTGCCGTACCGAACTCTATGTGTTGCCACATGGAAACCTCAATGCTCAGAGGTATAGAGGCGAAACCCTGGACCCTATTTGTTCGTCCGTATGGAGTGGCCAGCACACTCTCCCGATCTGAATCCCATTGAGCATGTCTAGGCTGCTCTCAGTAGGCGTGTTGCTGGCCACCAGCCTTCCTCTCCGAACCCTGCGGTGGCTCCACATTGCTTTGCTCCAGGAATGTAAGTAGCTACCCACGGAACTCCTCGACACCATAATTAACAGCATGGAACATCGCTGTCGAGCCTGTATTGCTGCTCGGGGTAACCACACTCCGTATTGAAATACCATTTCCTGTTTCATCTTGATACCTATGTATCTGTATTTTCATATTTGCATCACACACATACAAAATGTAAATACCTTGTATCACATGTCCCCGGGTTTTGTTGTTGCATTTGGTCTGATAAAGCTTACCACCAAATTTAATCCGAATCGGTTGCATACTTTTTGAGTTATCGCGATTTTTCCGTTTATTGCTTAATTTATGGAAACCAGTGTATTTAACTTCCACAAGTGCTAGTAATAACCAGATCATACTTTCACTGTTTAACTTCCTCCCCACGTAGCACAGCCTTGCAATTTAACGTAGGCCCTACACTGAGATCCCGTCTTCTTTTCCTAAAAGACGATGGCTCACTGTTAGGCCTACGTTAAATTGCAAGGATCTGCCACCTGGGTTCTATTATGCATTTCATTCAGTTTTCTGTGAATCATATGGAAAATATAAAAGCTTTCAAATGTTTTGCATGTTGCCAATTATCTTGTAGCTCTTAAAAAATCTTTTTTCTAAACTAGTGTGGCCTTGCATTAAATATTTCTGCTAACAATACTGCAAATACAAAATAAAAGGTTTTCATACGTCATATTTTTCTAATGAATTTATTGTCATTGAAACGTTTAATATTTTCCCTAGCATATTGTTCCGGGGGATGTAAGAATGGAGGCAAATGCGGAAAAACCGGCAAATGCGTTTGTCCTCCAGAGTACAGAGGACTTCGCTGTGAGGCAAGGTGAGTAGTCAAACACATGCATTTTGACAGTTACGGTACTTATTTTCCTTTTCTGAAACAGAATCGCCTTTTTCTTAGCAATTTTTCTGAGTTGTAGCAAATTATTAGCAAAAAACGTGTAATGAAAGCACGGTCTAATCTTCAGTGAAAAGCTTTGACGCAAAATTAAAACATTTGTCAAAGCTATCTCTATACCGGACAGATTCATTAGAGCTGGAAGCTAGATAGAGCACAGAGAGCAAACATTATCATGAGCGTTCCACTGCACATCATCGTCCAGTAGGAAAGTACGAGTACATAATAAATATTTGACCATTTTTGTTTGAACCTTGTGAATGCATCGCGATTCCAAAAACTTCATGGAATTAACACGTACCGATCTTACCAAAACCCGCAGACATACATTCAATGCCCAACTATTATGATTTCTACCTCGGTTGACTGAAAATAAACTGCATAAGTAGAATAAGAAATCCGTTATTGCGACGCGACATTAGTCAGGCTTTGTTAGTTCAAGGTGTGTGTGTGTGTGTGTGTTAAATGTAAACAGAATGTAATGAAAATCTTGTGCAAGAATTTCACAACCAAATTTCTTGTGACCTGCTCCGGAGATAGCGGGTGAAATGGCCTCCTCCCGGTCTTCGGCACTGAAGGAGGTACAAACAGGGTTGAAACGTGTTAGATAAAAAAAAGTATATATGATTGTAACTGTGGCCTTCAAAAGGGAGTGTTCCTGAGGGACATCCGAGTTTAACATTTCATAAAGGCCAATAGCGTTCATGACCTGGTGTACAATATAGTGATGCCAAGACATATTTTCTGTTTGATAATACATATAACGTACCCTCCACAAGATGTGCTGTGAAAACAGCATACAGAATCAACACTCTCTTTTGGCCTTACAAGAGAAATCCTGAGGCTTTCATACAGCAATAATATATAATCTTTAAAAGTGGACAAGCGATGAGCAGAAGCAGGCATGTTTCTCCAACGAATCCCGGTTTGAATTGCTTCACGCTGAAACCATATAAAGCCTTGGACTCTCCTTGCATAGTACAGGAAGTACAGCATAGTGTCAACCCTGTCAGGACCTGGAAGATGTTTTTTTTTTTTTTTTGGAATGTCTGCAGCCAGTATCTAATATGCCTGAAATATCACCTGAGGACGAGGCTACGTGCAGTCATCCACGATACAGTTGTTTCCTCGTAGCGATGGCGTGGTTTATTGGAATAATGCACCATGCTATCACACGCATATAGACGACGTTAAGTGTTACCTCATTAGCCTGCTTACTGCTGAGTCTTAAGTCTATTGAGGATATGTGGGGAGAGCTGGTGCGAGATTTCTATAGCACTCACTTCCCATCGTCTTTTACTGCTACACAATTAGGAAACACTCAGATAGAGTTGGAAATATCCCCTGATGTTGCCTTAGGCTTGTAACTTTATGACGTATCTATCTCAGAGGTGACGCACGTGTCAAAACGACAAGTGTCAGCGATACGCCTTCGTCGGTGTAGATTGACCGGTAGAATATCCGACTCCGGAGAAGGAAGATATGGTTTCGAATCCCTTCACCGGGAAATCTGGGCTTTTATGCTATAGCCTCCATGGATCGATTTATTCTGGTATTTATGTGGACCCCAGATGATCCATCAATGTCCTGTGGGTGATCTCAATTCAAGGAACATATCTATTATTTTGCTAAATATGCTGCATTTCTTATGTATGATCTAAAATACCCATCTATGAAGAATACGGCTCATATTCCCCAATGTAAAGCTTTACTTCTGCCTTTTGAAATTACAATTAAGACTACGAAATCTTCAGTTTAATGAAAACGAACGCTTTATAAAAATCATGCTAAACTTAAAAATGTGTTGGTAAGGAATGTGATAACCTCGTATGGACAGCACAGATAACACTCACAACGAAAATACAGTACATGTTCATCGCCAGATTGTTGATTACCTCGGAAGCCAAAGAATTTCACTCCTCGATGAGGGCGGTGCCTAGCTCGGGAAGGGTTCTGAGAGGGGCTGACGATCTGCTACATGTCCCAGAGCATCCGAGGCATGCTCTATGGGATTCAGGACTGGAGATCTGGTGACTAGTCCATACACCGAATATCCTCGTTTTTCAAGAAACCACTGACAACCTGAGCTATGTGCGGGCGAGCGTTATCATCCATTAAATGGAACTGACTGCCAACAACTTCCCGAAGAAGTCTCACATAGGACGCTGGGATGTTTTCCCTGTAGCGCACAGCATTCACATTGTGTCCTGCGAATACGTGCATGGTGTGCGACAGTTGAACATAATACCCCTCACACAAACAGACCACCGCCTCCGATGGAGTGCCGTTCGTGGACTTCTGCAGGATCATTCCGGATTTCCGGCTCGTTTCAGATGAAATGCCGACGAAAATCTGTTTGTATACTGAATATTGACTCGTCTGTGAAATGAGCACCGCCCCACTCGTCTGAGCTCCAGGAACGATGTTGCTTGAACCAGTTTAAGCAAGCTGTTCTGTGAGATGCTGCCAGCGGAAAACAAACCATGGGTCTTCTGGCATAAAGGCCATTTACATTAAGTCTCCGATATATCGTTTGCCTTGATACTATAATCTCACTGACAGCGCAGAGCTCCGAAGACAATTTCCGAGCTGTACGGGAGCTATAACGCCGTTCGGGTAAAGCAACATAACGGTCCTCACGAAGTTTCGTATGCCTTAGACGACCTTGGCCAGACCTTCGTGACATCTGACCGGTGTTGTTGAATTGCTGTCATAATCGTGAAACCCCACTGGAGTGAATATTCAAGTCGTTTGTGACCTGGGCCTCACTGGCCTGCTTCTAATCGTTCTATCTCTCGCCATTGTGCAGCGTCGGATACACCTGTATGAAATATAAGGAACGTATTTGCAACCACCGGAACGATACACCCTCAAAGAAAGCTCCTACTGCCGTTTCCCGTTAGTTTTAAGTATGTAACTCAATTTACATATGAGACAATTTACATATGAGAGTATTTTTCTCACTTATATGCAAATTTCACTGCGGACATTTGTTTCTCGCGTCCATCTGCATAAGTTTTGTGAACATCGTAACATTTCATCGAGCGTTTTGCATTATTTACCAGTTACTGCCTTCCGGACTTTAATTTTGGACACCAGTGTACATGTTCAATGAATTTTCTGTAACCATTTGCCTGCCTACTTTAAAAACATCATAGCGTTCAGTAATAATTTTGTTGTAGTTGAAAATCTTACAAACTTCTTAGTGTTAAGTGTCCTTGTGTGTCGAACATCTGAACGTGAACCACTGTTTCGGCAATTCGCCACAATGGAATATTTATTATTCTTAATCATTTCCGAAAATCGCTTAAATTAAAAGCGTCTGGATATTAAACAAATTTAAGCTTGGATTTCCTATTCTTTATAAGAATTCCGTGTTCAACGTTGCGGACATATTATACGTTGTGTTTCACCTAAACTGTAGCGGGGATATACCGCTTAAATTTAGGTGCCGCAAAAGCTAAATTAATATCAGCAGACAGCATACGTCTAGAACACATACACTCGTACATAATATGCACAACATAAAAACGACGACTGCAGATACAGAATTTTCGACGAAAAGGATAAAGTTAAAATTTGATGTTTATTCTGAATAAATGCTGTTTAGACCAGTACATACACTATATTGACAAAAGTCACCGGAAACCTAGAAGAGAAACACAACATAGTGTTTATTGACATACGTTAGTACGGTGTTGGTCAACCTTGGCCTTAATGCATGCACTGACCCTTCGAGACATGCTTTCGACAAGGTTTTGGAACACATCGATTGGTATGCGCTTCCATTCAGTATATAATGTTGCCGCTAACTGTTGCTTAGTAGTAGGCCTTGGTTCCAAACTTCTTATGCGGCGCTATAATTCATCGCATAGGTGCTCTATGGGATTAAGATCAGGGCTCGGTGCTATATCCTGCTGGTACCAACAAGGCTCGGTTCCATAGTATTGCCACATAGTTGGTAGTGCATAATTATCCAGAATATCGAGGTAGACGTGCTGGTTAACAGGTTTGTGTACGATAACCAATGGACCGGGACCATACCACGAAAAACACCCCCACACGAGTACACTGCCAGCTCCAAACTTGACCGCAGGAACAGTACACTGTGGTAAATAGCGTTCTCCCGGCTGCTGCCATACCCACACACGGCCATCAGACTGATGGATCGTGTACCTGGATTCATCAGTCCATAGGACCCGTTTCCATTTATCTACGGTCCACGATAAATGTTCTTTACACCATGCTAAACGGCGAGTAGCATTCCGAGTGGAGATGAAAGGCTTATGAGCAGCCGAACGACCACGGTAACCCGCATGGAAGGAAGTTATCTGCTAATGATACGTGTACATACCAAGGTTCCAGCATTTTTACTCACCTGTACACTGAGGTCTTGTGCAGTAGTCCGTCTATTAGCTGTACCGACTCTTCTGAGGCTTCGACGTCCTATATCACTGATTTTCTTTGGTCTGCCGGTACCTTTTGCTGCTTCAGGCACGCCATGTGTCTTCCACTTATTCAGTACATCCAAAACAGTTGACTTGGGTGTGTTTAAACGCCTCTCGGTTTCTCATATGGACAGCCCACTAATATAACACCCAACAATCTTTCCTTTCTCAAAATCAGTTCTCTCCCACCGCGACATTTTTACTCAACCTCACAATGCTATATGATCGCGGTCAGCTGCAGACTTGTTTTTATACCGTTTGCAGCTGTACCGAGCATCTTAACGACGCAGCGGATCCGTTCGTTTGCTTTTGAAGGGTGTCCGGTGACTTTTGTCAATATATTGTACGTTAGGTGGAAATGAGAGAAATTTACTTTAGATCATTTCTTAAGGGGTATCCCGTTAAGAAATGATCTAAAGTAATTACAAAGTTTAAGAAATGATCTAAAGTAATTACTTTAAGTCCTATTAACCTGACTTCTGGCAAACATTTAGTTTAAATTCTTATCATAGTGCACGCATGGAAAAATTTTCCCATTTAAGATGGGAATGGATATGCTAGGTCGCATAGAGCATACAGTAATAGAGAACTGAGAGTGAAAAGTTCATCTTACCAAAATATCTTATCTGTCGACGATGTATTTTCGTTTTCAGGACCTTGGCATTTGGAGAACAAGCTTTCCTCCAAAATCGTCAACCAAACGAGAATTTTTTCGAACATTCGGTCATCTCGGCTTTGCTTTTACAAAGGGAAGGGGTGGGAATTCATGGGTGTTCCCAATGGCTCTGATTGGATGATGCCGGTTTTTCCTATGCCCGTGATTCGTTGGTAAAGTTTACTCGGCGTTTCAAAAGGGATACGGGAAGGGGGGCGCGTCGATAACTTACAACCTGGCTGTCGTTACATGCAACCTCCTTGCTCTGGAATTTGAGAATTTGAAAAGACCTGTCAACTGAACAACGGAAAGGGGCATAACCACTTGTTCATGATGGCATTTTCATCGGACTGGTCTGTAGTTTCATGATTTCCGTGGTGTAAAAAGGAGAGAGATTTTGCTTTCGTTGAGGGATGGTGGCATTGTATTGTCGTAAAGGTGCTTTGTAGAGGAGTGGATGGAAATTTTCTCAGCCCAACCTTATTCAAGGAATTTTTTGGGCGATGGACACTAGCCATTTCCTTTTTGTTTGCCTTCTGTATTTCCGTGTTTTTGTTGTTGCGTCGCATTGCGCTAAAAAAATAAAAGAAAAGTTACGTGAGGATGGCAGCTACAAGAGAATCCCATCATGATAAGTGACGAACTGGAGTCTGAAGTGAGGGGGGAGGGGGGCAGCGACAAAATGCGTTCCTATTTTCTACACCGTGGATATCACTAATTACCGAAAATAATTGATAATACTTAAATTTAACCTTTCCTAAAAATTAATATGAAATCGGAATACAAGATTAATTAAATTAAAAATTATATCCAAATTGAGATTTTTCAACTGAACCAGGAATTGGGACACAATTTTAATTAATTGTTATTTCGAGATCGTGAGATTTCGTGGTAACATGTGTGTTTAGATTTGCACCTGAAACTACAGAGCAGCCCGTTGTTGTTTTTTAATGACACCATACTTTAATTGCTTTCGTGTGATGTTTTTCTCTTTCTTGATCTTTATCGGTATTATCCGAACAAAAAGCAACTACAGGATGTAAGGAATGTCGATGTGCATAAACTACTTCTACATCAGAATTAAGGTATCCAGTCGTTGTGTTCGTGCCGATGTGGCTACTGTTTGCAACAATAATAAAAATAATAAACAGAGTTCCTGTGAGGCGTCAAAATCTGCGGATGGGAATCCGTATTCACCGTTAGCGAACACGGGTTTGCGTTTGCATACACACATCGAAGGAAGAGCCTAGCGATTGAGCTTTCCGATTCGGAAAGGTGCACAGCGGAGGTGGAAAAGAAATTTATGTGAAATTCCTGAAATTATGTGAAAAACGTGAAGCGAGTTTTACAAAATTATCACTCAGTAATGATAAAAAATCGTTTTGCAGAGTTCTAACATCATTGCTTGCAATAACATTATGAACACAAACACAATGACATCACCTTGCAAAATAAGTGCAGATCAAGGGACCTGGGGTATTTCTGATATCCTGCAAACCCTTATGATATCTTAAAAACGTATTAATGTGAAATTCAATATATTTTATCGGTTATATTACTTTCATGATGTTTTATAAGTACATACAGTATATAACGTGCCATAAAAATTCCCAGTATGTTATTATTCAATCAGATTTCAAGTTGTTAACATACACATTTTTTTAGCAGGAATTGTAACTTCATTCCCTTGAAAGAACCATACAAAAGAGGATACAGAAAGAAGGCTGTCACCACAGAAAAAGTGCCGTGTGGACCACTAGGTTGGAAGCAATGCACTAAAACTAAGTAAGAACCTATATAGCACATGCATTGCCATAAACATATGCGTAATTGAACTCAAATTTATTAAATATTACGCTCATTCTCATGTGAAACGTCATCAAACCAGTCACGGTTCTTGCCCCTACATGCTCTGCCGGGACGATTTTGAAAGCATGCTTTAAGGAAATTTGTAAAAGTAGGAAATATACGAGAGTAAAAAAAGAAAGTTTAATTGCGTTTTAGTTTTTTGTTACTGCATTGTTATGAACATTTCAGGATGTACACATAATAAAAGACTGAAGCTTCATTTACTTTTAAATTTTGTTTAGGTAACAAAATAGAACTTACAGTTTCAGCATTGCAAAAATGGAGTCTTTCTTGTCCGAATCATGTATCCCAGAACAACAATTAAAATGTTGAAGGTTGCCTTAGGTTCGCACTGATCTGTTATTTTGCAGACATCCACGACAGCATCTGCTCACACGTCATGGAGCTCATCGGCAGATGGCTTCTGTGCTTTATTTCTCGACTGTGATTTGTTCCCGAAAAACAGAAATCGCGCGCAGGAGACACCTGTCGGTCGAGGGCATTCCTGTGACATTCGTAGGGCCAAAATATCACATAACATTGCGCTATTCCTTGGGCCTTCTGAAAGTAGATACGCCATGTTTGGAACACTCGTTAGAGACAAATGCTTAGTTGGCACCTGACAAAAAAGAATTGATGAAAAATGCACTTCGAAAATTCATTTGCCATTTACATATTCTGAAATGTTCAGAGCAGTAAAATATGTCATTCGTTTATGAGTATTTAATTTACAACTGCGTATTTTAAAAAATGACGTTATTTTGTACAAGGTACATTCAGATTGAAAAAGCCTTTGATTCGGTGAAACCATCAGCAGTTACCACGGCTCTGAAATCCTGCGGTATTGAAGATGCATACATTAATATTATTAATAACATCTATGAAAATGCAAGTGCAAAGATTCGGCTGTTTGAAAATACAACACACATAAAAATTGGAAAGGGAGTGAGACAAGGTGACACCATATCTCCGAAGCTCTTTAATGCCACATTGGAAAATGTCTTTCAATCACTGAACTGGGAAAACAAAGGGATAAAGATTAATGGAGATTATCTAACCCACCTTCGTTTTGCTGATGACGTAGTCATTTTTGCAACTACCCCATCAGAGCTGCAGAGTATGATCCAGGAACTTGCTGACAAGAGTAAAGAAGTGGGATTAAAAATGAACTTTCAGAAGACAAAAGTGATGTTCAATGCTTTTACAAGAAATGAAGATTTATCGATTGATGGAGAAAAACTGGAGATAACAGATACGTATGTTTATCTTGGACAGCAGATATCAAGTGAGGGTCACATTGATGAAGAAATTAATCGGCGTACAAAACTTGCCTGGAGAGCTTTTGGAAGAAACAGCATAATTTTCAAGAGCAATATGCCATTATGTCTTAAAAGAAAAGTGTTTGATCAGTGCATCCTTCCAGTGCTTACGTATGGTGCAGAGACGTGGACCTTAACTAAAAGAGACATACAAAGGCTGCAGACAACTCAAAGCAGCATGGAGAGGTGCATGCTTGGTATAACCAGGAGAGATAAGAAGAGGAACTCGTGGATCCGAAAAATGACGAGAGTGGAAGACATCATGATCAGAGTTAAATCCCTGAAATGGCAATGGGCTGGACATACTGCCAGAAGGACAGACCATAGATGGACAGCCGAAATTTTAGATTGGATTCCAAGGGACAGGAAAAGACCCAGAAAAAGACCACATGGGAGATGGGTGGATGAAATTCGTAAATATGCGGGAGTGACATGGAGGAGACTGGCACAAGACAGACCGTTGTGGAGGAAACTTGGGGAGACCTTCGTCCAGCAGTGGATTGATAATGGTTGACAATGATGATGATGATGATGACATTCAGATTTGAACAAAGTAAGCAAAAAAAGAAAACATTCAAATATCCGAACAGTATTCTGAACGAAACTGATTCTATATATAACCTCCCAAGAAATTTACTTGTTCCAAAATGTTGGATGTTATAATTTTAAAGCATTTTTCAATCAATCAAATCTTCAACAGATTGAAAAAGAAAAAAAAAACTCAGACCAATGAACAAATTATTATCATTAAGGTATTATTCGACTGAGGGGGGAGGGCAGGAGGACTTACCAGGTGAGGATTTGGTGACCAGGGGAAGGGGCATTTATTTAATGAGGATTGGGTAGTGGGGGACAATTCGTAATTTCATTATTTTAACATTATATTTCCTCGATATGCTGTCAATTAAATATCATGCTAGATATGTAATTTAGTTAACATGTTACATCTTAGATATGTTACTCTATCTTGCTTTTTGTTTTTTTTTCCTTTCTTCTTTTTCTTTTATTTCTACGTTTTCTTTTTGACTTTTTTGCTGTTATATGAATGCCCTTGGCTTGACTTATACATAGGGAGATCAAGGCCAAGTCAGGTTCCTTCGAGGCCCTTTTCTTATTCCTCCCTGCTGTTATTTATGTTTGCGCACAACTGTTCAGAATTATTAACTTTAATATGTAACAGCAAGACCAATAAATGAAATGAAATGAAAAAAAAAAACTTGTTATTAACAGAAAGCATGATAACACTCCACTACATTTTCCTTTCTTTTTTTTTTTCTCATTATCTATTTTTGAAATCTTAGTTAAATATGATTTACTTATCGTTCTCTCTCGATCTGGACAATTTGATTTTTGCGTTTCTGGGGATTCATTGAATAATACATTCTTTCAGCTGAAGTTTTGATACTTAAGGTACTGCGACATTTTGTTATATAGGCTCCGGTTTTGTGGTTTTAGTTTCGTTAAAGCTGACGCTGATTTCAGCTTTCCGTCAATTTCCGAAGCAAAAGTAATTTTCTAAATCAGACTTTTAAAAGAAGGGAATCGAGATAAACATAGAAGGGAATCGAGAAAAAAAATTTCCGTTATAAATAATATCTGACGTGAAACTTTTCTTCCAATCGAGACTTTCGAAGCGAACATAAGACAGCAAAAATGTTACAAAAGGTTATATGCTATTACGCTCCGTTGTGGATCGTATGAGCTTTGTGAAGGAGAAAATGCGTTGAAAGTATTCTCGACCATGAACGCTATCGGATGCGAAAACAAGTTTTTATGTAGAACTTTTAGAAAAAGAGATAGCGCATAGCGGTGAAACTAAAATATATATTTTAGTGTATATTCTAGTTTTCTCTTAACGGGAAAACTAGAATATACATTTACGTTTCCTAGCGGGAAAACTGCGTTTTTTTTTAATAGGAAATAGAAATTTAAAAAAAATCCAAGTGAGTGGTATTTGATCGAAAAACAATTTCCCCGATCTGGTTTTCAGAAGCCTAGATACGGCAGCAAATATTTTGTAAAAAATAAAAATTATTATTTATTCCCACCCCTAGTGGCAAGACTGTGCACCACGAAAAACTAAAAATTACACGTAGACTCTTCATAATGAACACTGTGCTTCGCAAAAAAAAAAAAATTCAAATCAGAATTTACAAGCAGAAATATCGAGAAAAATGCAATATGTTTTTACGTCCCTTAAAGAGAAAACTGTACATTTGTACATTATTTGAAACAACAGCTGTACGCAAAAATCTTTTTGATAACAAGTATCTGAAGGCAAAAAAAAAATTATTTAACCGCCTATTTAGAAGCAGTGATATGAAATAATGCATATTTGGAATCCAAAAACAATCTACATTTACGCCTCCCTAGCGGAAAGTTTGTGAATTGGAAAATTACAAAGATTCGTGGATCTTAGTTTTAAAATCTCAAGCTCGGCAACGCGAAAAGATATTTCAACTCGGACTAATGGATGCAGAGGAAGATATCCAAAGCGGACATAGTGATAATCAAAGAACTTGCATTTTTAAAAGATTCAAAAGAAGTTCTAGTAAAAATGCCTAACCAAAAAAAAAAAAAAAAAAAAAAAAAAGAAGAAGAAGAAAGGAGGCGCAGGGTGATAATGATACTTTTTCCCAAGAGATCACGTCAGAAACAACAAGAAGCAAGATGCTCGAGGTGCATGAGGATATTAATGAATGAAAGGTATGCGAGACATAATCGAAAAGGAAATGGTACTGATCTAAGATAGCTAACTGTATACGCTTTCACCGTTCTTTGGAGGACGTTCTTCAAAGTAAGCTCCCCTCTTCCGCAATTGCAAACAGTAGTTTTCCCTTTCACTACTATTGCTCACTGGAACCTTGTTTTATGTCTAGCTATATTCGTGAATAGCCAATCAAAGCTGATCCTTCCCATTTCGTTTTCTTGCCCTTCACATGATCAAACAACTTCTTTATGACATTTACCAGGTCTTTTAAATAAAAGAAAGAAAAATGGAATCTCGAAATCTCGGGTGTGGTGAGCACGTCCTTAGAGTTTTACCGAAACGAAAAGAATTTTTAAAGCGGATTTGTAGAAAGCAGAACATTAGCGAAAATGAAAATGTATGTATGCCACCTAGCTGAAGAATTGACCATTTTATTTTACAATGAAATTTCCGTGTCTGTCTGTCAGTCGCCTAGAGAAGAAAGAAATGAACATACGGGTTTAAAATTTGATTGAAAACTGCAGGGACACATAAGGGTGTACAACTCGGAACTGTTTTTCGAAAATTGAAATTTGCAAAATTTGAATTTTTTTAAAGCTTTCAACCATTGCTGAAGAAACTTTTTTTGGAATCTGATCTTGCGCTATGCTGTGCCACAAGCTCACGCAACAATTGTTAATTCCACATTTTTTCCGTAACACTTTTTATTACACCCTTGAGCAGCAATATTTCGTTACATTTCACAAAAATACCCCGATGAGCCGGTACATTATATGACCACCCCCAGCCTAAAGAAACGAGCGCGCCTGGAGACCAAACGCGCAGGTGAAGTTCACAGAGCCGAATATATGCAGCTCGAGGACCCGCTTTCGGTTAGTAGAGTGTTCGGAGTCAGAATGGGAAAAGCTGCCGATTTATCGGAGATTTATAAAGGACAAATTGTGATGGCACGACACCTCGGAACTACGATCTCGGAAACGGAACACTTTGTGAGTTGTTCACGTGCCGCTGTAGTGAGTACGTATCAAAAGTGGTGCACAGATGGCCTAACGACGACCCGTCGTCAAGCCGTGTGTAGTCCGGAGCTCATTGATGCCAAAGGGGAGAAGAGACTGTAGCGCATTGTTCACAGCGAGCGCATGGATACAGTGCGACAAATCACACGCAGCTACAACAGTGGTGATCAGGTCAATGTGTCACAGCACACAGTTCATCGTAGCTTTCTACGCATGGACTTGCGTAGCCGAAGACCCAGTCGGGTCCCCATTCTCACTGCACTTCATCGCCAAAAACGCATGAAATGGGCCCAAGATCATCGAGATTGGGCCGTGGTTGACAGAAAGAAAGTGGTCAGGTGTGACGAATCAAGTTTCCTGGTCCCCTTTTCTTAACTATGGGGCTCCAAATTAGGGGCGGAAAACCGACTATAGCCCTTGAAGTTACGAACAGTTGTCATTAACCCCCTTTCCTTCCCCAAGAAAAATTAACAGTTTTCCCGGTAGGATGGGTAAATATACACTGACGGGAAAAAAAATCTCAACACCAAGAAGGGTTTGTGTTAGATAAACGACAGTTGGTAGGCGGTGAGAGTACATCTGTAAGATGACGTCTATGCAAATTTCGCGCTCGGCGCATACATGTAGCGCTAGTAGCACCCCTCGGAACATGCAAAGCAGGTTTGCTGTAAATACGCGCTGTAAAGTTCGTGAGCGTTAGTTATCGTTGAGATTCGACGTAGTGTGTTGATGTTAGTCAAGAATGCCTTTAAGAAGACGAAGAAGCCATTATCAACAGCTCACGGAGTTTGAACGAGGTCGTGTAATAGGGCTACGAGAAGGTGGATTTTCTTTCCGCAATATTGCAGAACGACTTGGCAGGAATGTAGCCACTGTGCATGATTGTTGGCAGCGGTGGTCAAGGGAAGGTACTGCCTCAAGAAGACCGGGTTTCGGCCGGCCACGTGGCACTACTGAGAGGGAAGACCGCCGTGTACGGCGTATGGCCGTGGCGCATCGTACCGCGTCTGAGGCAACGGTTCGAGCTGCAGTTGCCACCACAGTGACACAACGAACTGTTACAAATCGGTTACTTGTAGGACAGCTCCGAGCCAGACGTCCTGTAGCGTGCATTCCACTTACTCCAAACCATTGCTGTTTGCGACGTCAGTGGTGTCAAGCTAGAGCTCATTGGAGGACGGAGTGGAGATCTGTTGTGTTTTCTGATGACAGCCGGTTCTGCCTGGGTGCCAGTGATGGCCGTGTGTTGGTTAGAAGGAGGCCAGGTGAGCGCCTGCAACCAACCTGTCTGCGGCCGAGACACACTGGACCTACACCTGGAGTTATGGTCTGGGGAGCAATTTCCTATGACAGCAGGAACTCTCTCGTGGTTATCCCACGCACCCAGACGGCACAATTGTACGTCGGTCTGGTGATTCAACCTGTTGTGCTGCCATTCATGAACAGCATTCCATGGGGTGTTTTCCAACAGGATAACGCTCGCCCGCATACCGCTGTTGTAACCCAACATGCTCTACAGAGTGTCAACATGTTGCCGTGGCCTGCTAGATTACCAGATCTTTCATCAATAGAGCACGTATGGGGCATCATTGGACGACAACTCCAGCGTCACCGCCAGCCAGCATTAACCGTCCCTGTATTGACCGACCAAGTGCAACAGGCATGGAACTCCATCCCACAAACTGACATCCAGCACCTGTACGACACAATGCACGAACGTTTGCGTGCTTGCATTCAACATTCTGGCGGTTACACTGGTTATTAATGTACCAGCATTTCACATTTAAAATGGCTCTTCTCGCGCTTACAATAAGTTGTGATCTTGAAACCTTAATGGTTTAAATATGCTACCTACACAAATGTATTGCCGCCATTTCATTTCTCTACAACTATTTTTCGTGGTGTTGGGATTTTTTTCTCGTCAGTGTATATTCTGTCTTTGCTTCCTATTCAAAGAAGCATGTTTTAGTACCATAGTGTTTATTGTAAAGAATTTTTCATGTAATTTTTGCTTTCATTACGCACAGTTTTACCACCAGGGAGCGTAAGAGCGTAAATCTTTTATGCAATATATGTGCAACCTTATCTCTGCTTCTAAAGTTCCGATTGAAAGAATTTTTTCCGGTCAGGTGCCACTTATCACGTGATACTTTGTATTTCTTACTCAAACTTATGCATAGGTTTCCCCCTAGGGCGCATAAATATATATTCTCGATATCAATTCTTCTAAATGTCTGATTTGAAAAGTTCCTGTTGTGTTGAATACTTTTTTTAAGTACGGAGAAAATTTACATACGCATTTGTTTTTTCTAATACCAGAATTCTACCAACAAGAGCGCAAAACAAGTGTATTTCAGTTATATAATGTGTATTTGAGTTATAAAACGAGTGTATTTCATCTGTTACCCACATTAAATAAATGTACACTGAAGTGCCAGAAAAACTGGTACAGACGAGCTTATGCAAATACATACACCCGAATTGTGGAACAATGCGCGTATACCCGGTTGCGTCCGCCAGTGCGTATATAAAGCGATAGACATCCTTGCCAGCTGACAGAGCTGTTTTCGGCATGAGAATGACACGTAATAACGATTTAGGCGATTTTCAACGTGGTGTCATAGTTGGCGTTCGTGAGATGGGCCATAGTATTTCGGAGGTAGAAACGAAGTTCGGATTTTCACGGACGACCATTGCAAGGGTATACCGTGACTACAAGAATTCCGGCAAAACCTCCAACCTACGATACCAGTGTGGCCGTAAAAAGACATTGGGTGAACGTGACCATCGTCGGCTATGAAGAATCGTTTCACGCGATAGGCGTGCAACACTCTCGCAGGTATCATCGGAATTAAATACTGGAGCCTCAACAAGCATCAGCGTCCGGACTGTGCAACGTACCTTGAACTATATGGGCTTTGGGAGCCGACGCCCAACTCGAGTCTCCTTGATGGGTGCACGACACAGAGCTATGCGCCTCGCTTGGGCACGGCAACACCACCACTGGACACTTGATGACTGGAAACAAGTAGCCTGGTCTGACGAGGGGCGTTTCCAACTGTATCGGGCAGATGGAAGGATTCGTGTGCGGCGCAAACTCCATGAAGCCATGGATCCCGCCTGTCAACAGGGAACTGTACCGGCTGATGGGGGGTCCGTAATGGTATGGGGTGTATTTAGCTGGACTTCACTGGGACCCCTGGTACGTCTACAAATGTCTGTGAGCGGCCAACGCTACGTGCGCATCCTTTCTGACGAGGTACACCCGTTCATGTCCTGCATTCATGCTGATGGGTTGGGCCTGTTCCAACAGTACAATGCACCTCCACACAAGTGTCGGGACGGCACATTATGGTTAGAGGAGCAATCATCTGAGTTTGGGGTGTTGCCATTTCCACCCAAGTCCCCAGATCTGAACGTGATAGAACACATTTGGGATGCCATGCAACGCGCTATCAAACACAGGAATCCGAGACCTCGGAATACACCCGAATTGTGGAACGCTCTGCAGGAAGTATGGTGTGCATTGCCTACAACATATTTCCAGAAGGTAGTGGAGTCCATGTCCCGTCGTATTTCTTCAGTCCTGCGCTCCCGTGGTGAACCTACCAAGTATTAGACTGGTGTACCAGTTTTTCTGGCACTTCAGTGTATTTGTTTGTTGTAGATGCAGAAGTGTATGAATGTGGTATTTTTTTATTCACAGGTAGGAGGAACAATATTTTGATGACGATATTATTACCGTCAGATACCGTCTGAAAAATTGGTCATAAATTTCCGATTAATTTACATCGTCAAATATTGATAGACGATGACACTAGGATCCATTGGTTCATGTGAACCCGGCTCGCATTTGAAACATCGATCCGTTGTGCTCATACAAGCCTTTACGAGATTTCGTAAGAACTCACAGGCCACTGTGGAATAAATTTAAAACTTAGTACATTCACAACAGGGCCATGATTGGTTGCTGAACAAATTCACATTTAACAAGTACGCATAAGTTAAGCAGTACAAAAGAGAAAACCAAGAAAGCCAGTTAAAGATTGCCTAAGAATTAATTCCTTACTCTAATTACATGACAATGGAGACCCTGAAGACTTTAATATTTTTAATATGTAGTATACCTCCTACAGCTAGAAAAAGTTAAAATGTAACCAACTGTGTTGTTTCTGAATAATCATGGTAACCCTTTTTTTTTTTCTTTTTTTGATTGGAGGTTTAACGACCACCGTGAGCAACTCAATGGGCTATAAGCAGTCGCCCGTCCCTAATTTAGGGTCACTGGTTCCAGGGAAGGGAGAGAGCCAGTGCCGTAAGACAAACACAACATCCATGCCTCACCGGGATTCGAGCCCGGACTCCGTTCGGACGAATGATCAGAGGCCATTGCTTAGACCATTGCGCCACCGGGGCCATGGTCACCCTGTGCTACCGAATGGTGAGAGTAATTACTGCGACATGAAATAAACATTATGCGAGTACGTTTGTGTCAGGCAAGGGATTAAAATTCTGGAAATGTCCTACCCTTCAGTCGACTTCTAAGATCTCTCACATTAGAGTTGCCAACAGTGGTTTGGGTACAGTAGGGTGGTAGACTACTTTTGAAGCTCCTATCCTCTATTACCATAAACACTACTTTTTCCGTCTTTCCTTCCTAGATTCTACATTGCTCCATATTCCAAGTCTGCAATGTGTACCACCTCTCCTCAACCCTCTGCATACTATCCTATTTTATCAACATCATCATCAATCTGTATTATCTAGATCATTTGAAAATCTGTCGTCGATTCGTTTCTTCTGCTGTAAGAAACTTTCTGTTTGCCATTTGTTAATTTTCGTAACATACTTTTCAACAGCTGGGGAAAATAAGTAGCTGGTTCTATTTCTGCATGTTTTATCGATGTTTTTCTAACCTGTTGTATTAACTTTGAATAACTTTGATAAATTTAATTCGCATCAGAAATCGTGCTTATGCTACCGGTTTGTCAGTCCGTCCGTCACCATATCTCCGCGGACACCATATCTCTGCAACTATTAGTCCGATTTGAAAAATTCTTTTTGCATTGGAAAGCTTGAAATGTGCGAATGATGACCCTTCATTTCACTTTTTTTACGCTGCACAATTTCGCCGCTGTAAATGCACATGATATCGAATTCAAAATACATTTTATTCCATATGTTTGCTTCTTAACATCCGATTGAAAGAATTATTTTACCTTTTGATTCCATTTATGTCGAAGAGTTTTTTTAAGTATAGTCACTTTTTCAAGCTACACATCGATTTTCCGCTAGAGGGCGTAAAAGTAAATTGCATTTCCCCTGATATCTCTGCTTCTAAAACTCCGATTTGAAAATTTTCCTGCAGAGGATACAGCTCCTGATGAGAAATCTTTTGCATGTAATTTCTAACTTTTAGTAAAAAAATGGTTTGGCATAAGTGCTAATGTATGCTTTTGATGTATTTGCAGCGAAATATGAGCTTCCAAAATCTCGATTGAAAAATTTCGTTCGTGGACCACTCATATCAATAAACCTTTTCGGAATATTTTGTCCTTAAGATATTGCATTTTTTCTCCACCAGGGGGCGTAGACGTATATCTTATTTTTGCCAATATCTCTGCTTCTAATGGTCCGATTTGAAAAATTATTTCTTTGTTGAATACAGTTTCCGGTGCGACATAGTTTCGTTTAATTTCAAAATTTTCAAGTAAATCATAGACTTTCCGCTAGGGGGCGCAAAGGTAAATTGCGTTTACCCCGATACCTCTGCTTCCAGAACTCCGATTTGAAAAATTGTTTCTGCACCGAATACAACTCCTGATGGGAAATATTTTGCATATAATTTCTAATTTTTGGTAAAAAAAAATGGTTTGTCCATCAGCGGGCGTAAGTGTTAATTTCTGCGTCTGATGTATTTGCAGCAAATTTTGAGCTCCTTAAAACTCAAATGAAGACATTCTTTCGTAGACCGATACCGCTCACATCGGAAAACGTTTTGAGAATAATTTCTTCTTAAAATAATACATGTTTTCTTGCCAGGGGGCGTAGATGCGTATTTTATATTTGTCGATATCTCTGCTTCTAAGAGTCCGATTTGAAAAATTATTTGTTTGTTGCAGAGTATTTCAGCTGTGAAATGTTTCTCATATAATTTAAAAATTTTCTTAAAGCAGAAGTCTGCCAACACAGGTCGTAAATTCACGTTTCCGTTTACAGCAATATCTGCGTGATTCAAAATCCGATTGAAAAACTTCTTTCTTGAGTCAGATACTACTGTTTTCTATAACGGTTCAATTGACTTTGAATAACTTTGATAAATTTAATTCGCGTCAGAACAGATTCAAAAGACGTGCTCATTACAACCCAAAATGCGTTGTCATCTTTCTTGTTCTTCCAGTTTGCAGGCGTGTAGATTGCTCGTTTCTTTCTGACAACATTTCGTCCCACTTTTAAATGACGAAAATACTCAAACTTTCGTGCACGATCAAAATTTTCATCTGAAAATGATATTTCCGTCGATTAATTAGTTTCAACATTGTCGATTTTTTTCATGGTATTAGAAAATTCAATAAATACCTACGGTTTGATGTTCCCAGACCTAGTAAGATTCAGGGCTTGACAGAAATACTGGAAATCTGTATTGGATCAGAAGTAACTGAAGAAATGGAAGGTGCTAACATCATGTCCAGACATGCACTCTGGTTTTTTTTCGCGCTTATCTTTTAGCACAGATGTAAGCCTTGTGCTCGTAACGCAACGACAAAATACTTGCTTCATGAATTTGGATCGTTTTTGACCATTCATTTAGTAAATAACTATTACAATGCGCATAAAATTTACGACACCGTTTACAGCACAGGAGCCACTGTAATAAGCTCCTTGAACAAAAGAAGTTGTTCGTATTGATAGTCGTTCTTATGATTCAAAAATAACAGCTACTTAAATGAAATTCTTAAATGTTCCTGTAAATCGTGCATGAGTTTATTTAGAGTACACATTGCAATTAAACTTTGTTCAAGCTTGTTTTGTTCTAAGATGAATTTTTCCTTATGTTTATGATTGCAGGGTGCATTACAAGATGGTCTACAAAACCTTCTACAGAACAACTTACCTCTGTGATTCCAATACCTTGCTCACAGCACCGACGCATCGATGATGGACTATTAGATAACTAACTTGATCGTATCGTCATCATTTGCACAGTAGATTTCATCGCACATCGTGTATTTGTACTTTCATCTGGTGTTTCATCATGTGAAGAATTAAAACAATAATTCTCTTCCAAAACTGCTTTTCTTGTTTCTTCCATTTTTTGAAATCGTAAAAGCCATCCTTGCGTTGTTTGGCCACAACTGAGTATCATATCGCGCGGTTATAACATTTTTTATAAATAGAGAGAGAGAATTACGAGGTGCACCAAAGTACTGTATCAGTTTCAGGATTCATGCACGGGGGCAAACTAAATATTTTTACATTAGTTTTTTTTTTCACATTGCTAAAATAGGCTGTTTCCGTTTAAAATAAATACAATTAAAGTACGCCTAAATTGTGGTGAACGATAAAAGTAAATGATGAAACGTAAGATATAGCAAGTACGCTTCTCAGGAAAGATGTTACATTGTATTGCTACTTAACTGCTTTGAGGTAGGTTTTTTGTGGAAAACAATTGGAAGGAATAAAATACTATAGTGTGACGGACTTTAAACTAACCCGAATAACAGGCACAAGATAGATTTCCCTATAGCTTAATTAAAGCCAATCAAAGCTGAGTAATACGCCTGTTATGTATGAATGTAGATGATGAAACAGAAAGAGATTGTGCTGCTGTTGATGCAGTAGCCTGTTTTGAGAAGATGGTGCAAATGTTCATGATTCCTGACAAACGTACGCTTATTCCTCATCAACAAGAGAATAGTATTGTTCGACATTTTGCTTCCTCTTATTTTTTCCGATATATAAACTGTTTGCGTAAGTTATACCATTTATCCCGGTTAGAAAAGCATCGAATGTTAAATTATGTCTGGAAATAATGGTAGTCAAAGTGCCGCAACACAGCGATGACTAAACGTTAAGGGAGGAAAAACATACAAGGTCGTATCAGAACAATATGGCCATCTACTTAATAACTGGAATAACCACCTTTGGCCCGGATGACAGCGGAGAGACGGCGTGGCATGGACACAATGAGGCCCTGAAAAGTGGCCCGTGGCCCACGTGCATATTCAGACTGCAGCAGAGCACGGAGGTCCCGCAGATGACGTGGTTCTGGGTCAGCACGTCGAACCTGTCGATCCAAATAGTTCCACAAGTGCTCTATGGGATTGAGATCGGGCGTTTTTACCGGCAAAGGGAGAACGGCGACATGGCTGTGGTGTTCCTGGAACCAGTCACGCAACCCTTTAGCGACATGGTAGGACGCATTGTCCTGCTGGTAGACACCATCACCACCAGGGTGGTCAGCGAGGATGAACAGGTGGCCATTGGAGTTCAGGGACACACCCATCCAGTGGTACCAGCCCCAGCAAAAACACAAGTGTTGGGGAACTGCTGGCCATCAGCTGGCAGTGATGGGTTGCTGCTGGCAGAAATCTGCCGCTCACGGCACGGTAGCGATCCGTTGGTGGCAGCGCCATCAGTTGACAGCCATTGATGGCCCTGCAGTATCGCCGTGAATGGCGGGTCTCCAAGCAAGTACTACTAGTGGTTCGTAGCTGGCAACCGAAGCAACCCCAACACGAGATGGAAGCAACGGGACTGCGCACGCGTAGTGGAAACATTTGCTGTGTTTCTCATGGTACCAGTTAGTTGAAGACTACGTTATCGCCATCGTGTTGTTTTAGTGGATGTTAAGAAAAAAATATGCATATGTAGAGAGGCGAATTACTTTTCTAATGGAATGCCACGTCGACGAAGATTATCGTCAGAAGAAATATATAATGAACTGTAAAAAATAGTCAGTTACTCTCATGTATTTATAGAAACTCACTTCGTAGCAGAATTTCTGCCCTGACTCACGAAGAATCGAGAATATAGACAGCCATGAAATACACCCACTCCGTTCCCATTAATAACAAGAAATAATTTTTGTTCTCTGTAATCTTTCGTTTTAACATACACTGAACTGCTTGAAACAAAAGTCCCGCAAAAAAAAAACATTAAAAAATCGTTATGGTAGAAAGAAATTAGAATTATACGCGTACAAAATTTATTAGTTATTTGAAAAAAAAAAAAAAAAGACTGGATGAATTAGCTGCTAAAAATAACGTCATGTAAAATTAAATATCTTTCCTCTTTAGAACAAATCTAGCTTCGGACCGCGGAAAAAAAAGATACAACGTTAAAAATGTAATAACCCAATGTGATATGAACGGGTAAATATATTAATTAAACAATCGCCTTTGAATACCACAAGCGCAGCGCGAAACTTTGGAAAGCGCCTTTAAGTTGGTACATTCGTCGAAAATGAGTGAAGGTCCCTTAAGGTAAATAAAACCAATCGTTACGTTGAAAAAATAAATTTATGAATTATATGAAACAAACATTTATGAAAAATACCTCGCAATATTATAAAATTGAAAATAGAACCGTTCGTTTCACATCTGGCAGGAAAGAGGCTCAGCTTTAAGGAAAGGTTCGTGTGCAGCAAACTAATGTAGTTGCTAGAGGCAAACTGGTATAGATGCTTCACAAGCAGACAGTCGTTGGTTCGTTTCCAGCCAAATCCAAACGGGCGTTTTCCAGAGCCTGTTGAGAAAATTTCCCCAGCGCCGTGACGTAATGCAGAAGTTTCGTAGGGAAGGGGGAAGTAGCTGTGCCTTTGGGAAACTGCGGTTAACAATTTTTTTATATGGCTACTACTGTAAAATTGGCAGACAAGATTCGGCAACCCATCAGTTACGTCACGTGATTGCCGGCTGCCACTGCCGGGATGCTAGCGGTCCACATTAGGCTAGCCATCATTTATGGCACGTGCTTGCAGGGCCGCTTAAGGGCCGCTTGTGGCAGCCACTGCCTGTGATAGATAAATGAGGCCTCTGTTCTGGCATATGACAACTGATAGGGTGTCAACTGTTGTCCAGCTGCTGACCTGAACGGCTCGCCCATGTGGTGGCCTCCGGGACATTTCAATGACCGTTGGGTCCTCTGATGGCACTGCTGGCTTGAGTGCTGGCCCAGCAACACTGTTTTTGTTGGGGCGGTATCAGGTCATACCAAAAACAAGTTTGTAAAATCATGCAATGCATTGATTATAATAAGCTATCCAACATACCAGAAATTATTGCTCAAGTTATCACTCAAGTTATGAGAATAATGGCCGTGGAATAAATCTTGGTCATGTGCCCTGATCTTTGATCCCATTTCGATGATATTCAACAGAACCGGTTCGGTATACCTCCAAAATAACATGATAAAGTTTTGTCGCAATCGAAGCATTTTTACGTAAGTTATGATGCATAAGGGCTATGGAATAGATCCCGTTCCTGTGTCCTAACCTTTGACCCATTTCGCCCATTTTCAATAGTGTTTGTCGCCAGGTGGTCCCCTATCACATACTAAAATTTTATCGAAATCGAACCTTTTTACGCTTTCCAACCGTAGGTTGAAGATGCGTATATGCTCCAGCTTTGTCCGTCCGTCCGCCCGTCCTCACGATAACTCACGTGAAAATGGTTCGATTTCGACGAAATTTCAGTATGTGGTAGGGTAGGGGACCAACTGGGGACGAACCCTATTGATAATGGGCGAAACAGGGTCAAAGGTCAGGACATAGGAGCGGGATCCATTCCATTGCCCTTATGTGCCATAACTTGCGTAAAAATCGTTCGATTTCGATGAAATTTTGTTATGTGGTAAGGAACCACCTGGGAACGAAACCTATTGAAAATGGGCTGAATGGGGTCGAAGGTCAGGACATAAAATCGGGATCCATTTCATTGCCTTTATGCGTCATAACATGCGTAAATATGGTTCGATTTCGATGAAATTTTAGTATGTGGTAGGAAACCACCTGAACACGAACCGTATTGGAAATTGGTGAAATGGGGTCAAAGGTCAGACAGGACATAAGAGCGGGATTTGTTCCGTTGCTCTTATGCGTCATAACTTGCGTCAAAATGGTTCGATTTGGTTGAAATTTTAGTATGTGGTAGGGAGCCACTGGGGAAGAACCCTATTGAAAATGGGCGAAATGGGGTCAAAGGTCAGGGCATAAAAGCGGGATCTATTCCATTGCCTTTATGCGTCATAACATGTGTAAATATGGTTCGATTTCGATGAACTTTTAGTATGTGGTAGGGAGCCACTGGGGACGAACCCTATTGAAAATGGGCGAAATGGGGTAAAAGGTCAGGACACTGGAGTGGGAACCATTCCGTTGCCCTTGTGCATCATAACTTACCTAATAATGTTTCGATTGCGACAAAACGTTATCATGTTGTTCCTGAGGTATAGTGAACCGGTTCTGTTGAATATCAACGAAATGGGCTCATAGGTCATTGCACAAAAGCAAGATTTATTCCACAGCCATTATTCTCATAACTTGCGTAAAACTGCTTCTATTGCGACAAAACTTTAGTATGTTATTCTTGAGGTATACTGAACCGGTTCTGTTGAATATAATCGAAATGGGGTCAAAGGTCAGGACACAGGAGCGAGATTTATTCCACAGCCATTATCCTCATAACTTGAGTAATAATTTCTGGTATGTTGGAAATCGTATCATAATCAATGCAATGCATGATTTTACTAACTTGTTTACGTTAGTTATGACGCATAACAGCAGTAGAATGGATCCCGCTCCTATGTACTGACCTTTGACCCTATTTTGTTCACTTTAAATAGGGTACATTCCCAGGTGATCCTCTACCAGATACTAAAATTTTATCGAAATCGAACGATTGTTACGCGAGTTATCGTGCGGACGGACATACGCACACAACGCGTGACGTAATGAGGAAGATGGGAATCGTGACCATCTGCTCGCAAAAGTGTGACGTCATAAAACTTTAATAGGATCTAAACACAACATGTGACGTAATGAGACAGATGGCGTGACCGCGCGCCAACATTCTCAAACACGAGATTGTGACGTCATAAGATTTCTCAGCATTGGTAACATTAATGGAACAACGCCATGACACTGAAAACGTTATAATTCGGGGTGGTTATTTAACCCACTTAACGAATTCTCTTAAAGTCGAGATCAAGCTAAATCGATTTCTAGTACCAGAAAACGGTAGGTTAACGACTTTCATCAAAATTCTTAGAGCCGTTTTCAAAATAAAATGTACATACATACATACATACAAGAATTGCTACTTTAAGGTGGACGTCAAGTAATTTTGCTTCCTATACTTCCAATGGAAAAACTTCTGTACACATTTTCTTCCCAATTAATGCGCTCCCAAGGATGAAAATATGAACATCGATTAAAATAGCTTCATTTCATAACTTGGAATACTTAATATTTTCTAAACCATAACCGTAATTATGCAATCCAACATTTATTTGTCCACTGACGTCATCAAAGCACAGGTCGCGCCATCTTTTCTCTGGTCTCAACACCGCCAAAGGAAAATTATTTATTTTTAATATAATTATGGTTATGTTTTAGAAAATATTAAGTTTTCTAAGTTATAATACACTGCTGGACAATTGCTAAGGACGGATCATAAACGGCTATATAGCGCTTAAAAAAGTAAGTGTGGTTGGATGCCAAGTGAAATAAAATAATGTCAGAATGCCAGGACATTACAAGAAAGACAATCTATTGTGCTCTGAAATCCAGAAGGCTTTGGAACGTGTTCAAGGGACAAACAGGCCATTTTGTGCAGAATACGTAAACGTGAAAACAATGCAATTACCGTCCGCAGGCGTTCCGGCGTAAGATGTCAATACGAGATATGGCCACCATGGAGGGCGATGCGAGATTCCACACGTCGTGTCATGCTTTGCACATCATTATCAAGCAGCTATTGGGGTAATTTATAGCATTCCTCTGTCAGTGCACGGATGAGGGTGTCCTTGTTTATTGGAGGGCATTGGCGACCAGCAAAACTCCTCCCCAAAGCATCCCACACATTTTCAATGGGATTCAGATCTGGAGAACGTGCTGGCCATACGAGGCGTTGAATATCATCGCTCTCAAGACACTCCTGGACAGCGACTGTTCGATGACATGTTGCGTTGTCCTCCATGAAAATGAATCTATCACCGACAGCACCACCGAACATGCGAAAATGAGGTAGCAGAACATCATTAATGTATCGTTGGCCAGTCATAGTCCCAGTTGGAAGCACATAGAGGGATGTACGGCCATTGATCATGATGCCAGCCCATACCATGACACTACATGTCGGATATCGGTCCCTTTCCTGTATGTTTACTGGACAATATGCAGTACCACTATCACGCCAGATCAGTTGTCGTCGACAATCAGACGATAGACTGCATCTACTCTCACCTGAGAAGAGGACAGCAGACTAGTCGTTATTAGTCCAATTGCGATCTTGATGGCACCATTGCAAACGGGCGGTACGGTGACGTCTGGACAATGCGATGCACACAACAGGACGGCGGGCGTATAGTCCTCCTTCATGCAAACGTCTGGCGACAGTTTTTCGGGAGATCCGCTTGCCAGTAGCAGCAATAAACTGATTTGCTACCTCACTAGCTGTGCTGCGCCGGTGTCTTTTTGTTGATAGCACTATGTACCGATCTTCTGCAGGTGTCGTACTGCGAACACGACCTCCCCCGTGACGTTTGCTACACTCTCCATTTGTTTGAAATGATTTCCAAAGCTTTGAAACAACACTGTGGCTGACGTCGAACTCCCTGGCAACATCTGTTATTTTTCGCCCTTCTTCAATCTTGCCAATAATACGGCCACGCGTAAAATCATCTAGGTGATGTCGGGAAGACATACTGAAAATTGCAGGTTCGTCAATCGATTCTTTCTCTTTCAACTTTGCGTTTGAACAACAACGGTCAATACGCGTCAAATCCTTTATATCTCTTATCAGCGCTATGACGTCACGAACAAGTTCGGCAATCCAAAATTTGCATACGCACAACACGTCTTACTGTATCCCGCAGTTATGCTAATTTCCACATTTTCTGCCTTCTAGTTTATGGTTGCTATCGTTGCTGTTGTCATCCGTCCTTAGCAATTGTCCGGCAGTGTATGAAGGTATTTTAATCGATGTTCAAATTTTAATCCTTGGGAACACATTAATTGTGAAGGAAATGTGTACACAAGTTTTTCCATTGAAAGTATAGGAAGCAAAATTACTTGACGTCCCCCTTAACTTAATAATATGGGATAAGGGCGATGGAATGGATTGCAATCCTATGTCCTGACCTTTGATCACATTTCGTCCATTTTCAATAGGGTTCGTCCCCAGGTGGTCTCCTACTACATACTGACATTTCATCGAAATCGAACCATTTTTCCGCACGTTATGACGCATAAGGGCAATGGAATGCATCCCGATCTTATGTCCTGACCTTTGATACCACTTCACTCATTTTCAATAGGGTTCGTCCCCATGCGGTCTCCTACCACATAGTAAAATTTCATTGAAATCGAACCATATTTACGCAAGTTATGACGCATAAGGGCAATGGAATGATCCCGCTCCTACGTCGTGACCTTTGACCCCATTTGTCCCATTTTCAAGAGGGTTCGTCCCCAAGTGGTCCCCTACCATATAGTAAACTTCTTTCATTGAAATCGAACCATATTTACGCAAGTTATGACGCATAAGCGTAATGGAATGATACCGCTCCTACGTCGTGACGTTTGACCCCATTTGTCCCATTTTCAATAGGGTTCGTCCCCAGGTGGTCCCCTACCACATACTAAAATTTCATCGAAATCGAACCAGTTTTACGCGAGTTATCGTGCGGACAGACGGACAGACGGACGGACAAAGCTGGAGCATATACGCTTCTTCAACCTGCAGTTGCAAAGCGTAAAAAAACCATCCATCAAACATGCACACTGCTGCCACCGACATATACAGAACTTGACCGACAAAGGCGTCCTGGTGTTGATTCTTGCGTGTCTGACGTCATATCCACCACCGCCCGTCACTTGTGTGGAGTAGAAATCTGGATTCGTTTGAAAAGGCAACCCGTTTTCACTCTTCCACTGTTCAATGACAGTAGTCCCATGAGGAATGCAGGCGTCGCTGCCGATGGACCTGGGTTAACATGGGCGCCTTGACGCTGCGTCGACTCCGGAGACTCGTGCGTAACAGGGTTCGCTCTTCTGTTATCGGAGACACGTACCTGGGTGCGTTCGTTTGTGTGGTCAATGGCGGCGCTGTTGCGTGTTGATTGACCTTTACCAGTCGATGGAGGCGACGTTCTCTTCTGGGGTCGATGGTCTTTGGGGCTTCACACTTATGACGTCGGGAGGTACTCGGTGTGCCAGCGGTTTAAAAATAGACCGCTCGCACACCGAGCACCAACTACAGCACCTTGGAAACAGCCAGGAAACCTGTTCGCGGGGTGCTGTAGTAGGTGCCCTTACTACAGTACCTCAGAGCCCTTACTACATCACCTCGCGAACATCCCACGAAGTCTGCTATTTCTGAGATGCTTCCACACTTTGCACGGTAGCCGATGATCATTCGTTTTTGAACGTCCATCAGATCACTACCTCTGCCCATTGTGCTCACATAACGCACTATGGCTCATCTGTCCCGGCCGGATGCTTATACACTACTTGACAGAGAAAATGCAACACCACGAAAACGCGAACGCGGTGCAATGCAAATTGCAGGTTTATTGCAGGTGTGGGTGCACACGTACACATAATCAAAATGATACCATTTGCAGGCCAATCGCACGAACGGCGTGCGGGATATAAGCGGAAAACCAGCCCGTGAGACCATCAGTCAAGACGTCGTCACGGCCGCGAGAAGTGAGTGGTTCTGCTGTAACCGTATCTGAAGAACGAAAAAGCAGTACCAATGCCGTTAAGACCCCGTCGTACGGGATTTTGTCAAACTTATGAGTTCACGAGAGGTGTCATCATAGGTCTTCGTACCGCCGGATGGTCCTTGCGTCGTATTGCGGAAAAAACGCAAAGTTATGCCACAACTGTCAGTCGCATTTGGACACAGTGCACAGCCAAAACAGTCTTGCGGGGCCAGCACTGGGCCATTGCTGGCAGCCAGCACTGCCAGCGATGGCCCAGCACTATGTTGCCGCTGCCGAATCGTCAATAAAATGTCCGGGCGGCCAACAGAAGGGCCAGCAGTTCAGGCCAACAGTTGGCACCCCATCAGTTGTCATATGCCACAACACGGCCATCAGTGGTCCATCACAGGCAGTAGCTTACACAAGTGGCCCTGCAAGCACGTGCCAGAAATGATGGCTAGCCTAATGTGGTCCGCTAGTGGGCCGTTAGTGGCAACCAGCAACCACGTGACGTAACTGGTGGCTTGCCGAATCTTGTCCGCCAATTTCCCAGTAGTAGCCATAATAATAATAAAGCAAGGATAACCGCAGTTTCCTAAAGCTACAATTTTTTTCTACCCTTACGAGCTTGTGAATTAACGCACTGCCCTGGGGAAATTTTCTCGACAGACCGGAAAAACGCCCGTTTGCATCTGACTAGATTTGACCCTGGGCCGTTTGCGTGGAAGCCGCGCTCGCTACCGACCGGACTAATTCACTACGCTCGAACATGTGCTGGAAGCTATCTGTTTGGTATGCAATTTGTAATCGAATGCTTCCCTCTTTCATTTTACAATATTGCGAGGTATTTTTCATAAAAGTCAGTTTCATATAATTGATAAATTAATTTTTTCAACGTAACGATAGTTTCTTTTTTTTTTTTTTTTTACCTTAAGGGAACTTCATTTTCAAGGCGTGTACATTACTTAAGAGTCGCTTTCCAAAGTTTTGTACTGTCCTTGCCGTCTTGAAAAGAGATTGTTGAATAAATATATATTTGCCCGGGTTCATGTCACATTCTGTTACATTTTTAACGTTGTGTCTTTTCTTTGTTTTAAAGAGTAAAAGATATTTTATTTTACTTCTCGTTATTTTTAGAAGCGAATTCCTCCCAGTCTTGTGTATTCAACCCATGGATGAGTACACCACGTAGCGTTGCTTTTTTTTTCTATCAAATAATTAATACATTTTGTACGCGTATAATTCTTTTTTGTTTTTCCAACAAACGTTGTTTTAATGGTTTTCCAGGATATGTGTTTCAAGCGGTTTCAGATTTTTTCTTGTTATTCATCCACTCCATTCCATGAATTGTTATTCATGGGAATGGAGTGGGTGTATTTCATGGCTGTAATCTAGTATTTCACGGCTTAATCTGATATCTTCGTCGACGTAAAATTTCATTAGGAAATTAATTCGCCTCTCCACATATGGATTTTTTTCTTAACATCCACTAAAATAACACGATGGCGATAGCGTCGTCTTCAACTAACTGGTACCATGAGAGACACATCAAGTGTTGCTTCTGCGCATGCGCAGTCCCGATGTTTCCACCTGCTGTTGGGGGTTGCATTGGTTGCCAGCAACGGGCCACTAGTGGCACTTGCTTGGAGGCCCACAATTCACGGTGATGCTGCAGGGCCATCAATGACTCGCTAACTGATAGCGCTGCCACCAACGGACCACTACCGGGCCGTGAGCGGCAGATTTCAGCCCGCAGTGACCTATCACTGCCAGCTGGTGGCCAGCAGTTTCCCAGCACTTGTGTTTTTGCTGGGTGGTCCCAGGAAGGATCTGTGCAGCGTCGTAGGGGGACCGGTGCACGGTGACGGACGTCCGAGCGCACCGATCATCACATCCGACGTCATGTTGTAGAGGACCCACAGGCCACAACGGGCGACATTTTGCGGAGTGTGCGGGAAGGTTTGGATGTTCTGATATCGACGCGGACAGTGTCACCCCGATTGGCTGCGTCTGGTTTGCTGTCCAGCCGTCTGTTGCGAAGGTTACTCTTAACTGAGTCATCGTCTTCTCCGCTTGGCGTGGTGTCGCTCCAGAGCTGTGTAGGGTGCCGAATGGAACAGTGTGGTGTTCAGCGAAGAATCGCGGTTCTGTCTCACCACGGATGATCGCCGTGTGAGAGTCCGGAGGCGACGTGGTCAACGGGCGGATTCCTTTGCCATTGTGGAGCGCCACACGGCCCGGCAGCGTAGAATCATGATGTAAGGTGCTATCAGCGCGAACAGCCGTTCACCGA
The DNA here is from genome assembly GCA_039090855.1 of Macrothele yani. NCBI lineage: Eukaryota > Metazoa > Arthropoda > Arachnida > Araneae > Macrothelidae > Macrothele > Macrothele yani. The sequence continues at coordinate 159,018,098 of CM077025.1, read as the reverse complement.
GGGCACGCATTACGGGCGCATTGACGGCACGCTGCTATGTTGACAAGGTGCTGCAGCCCTTGGCACTTCCGTATCTGTAGGGCATCCGAAACGCCGTTTTTCTAAAGTATAATGCCCGGTCGCGTACCGCTTGGATCAGCCTAAATGCTTTACACGGTGTGCGGATGCTTCCGTGGCCAGCACGATATCCCAACCTCTCGCCCATTGAGCATCTGTGGGACACGAGTGAACGTCGGTTGAGTACTCCCCCCCCCCCCCGCAAGATGAAGATGAACTGTGTACTCAAGTCAACACCACATGGTCCACGATACTCCAGGACTCTACTCTGACTCTCATTGCCTCGATGCCACATGGGATTCAGCAATGTATCGCCCAAAATTAGGGGCCGCACTCCTTATTGGTCATCCTGTATATTCAGCTACTGGAGCCTAGTCTGCATGGGACCAGTAAATCATTTGTTCAGGACCTACTTGGCTATCTGTATGGGCGGTTTGCTCTGTTTTCGAGCATTCCTTCATGGTGTGGCATTTTCTTTGTCAGACAGTGTATCTCCGTGTGGACCACCTTGTCACGTGCACTCTGTGACGCGCCTGGGCGAATATACTGTGATTATGGGGTGGCCATATTATTCTGATGCGACTGTGTATTTGTAAGTCTGTAAAAGTGCCTTACTGCATCAGGCTCTTCAAAATAAATACCTTTAATTTCGCAATATCGGACTAACAACTATTTTACAATATCCTGGTGTCTTTCTGCCTTTATGGTTTACCTGATAGTAATGGCCAAGTTACTTTCCGACATGTGACAGCCCACCACATTGCAACCTTAACTGAAGAAAAGTGATCTTGTACGAGTAAAGGCTTCATCCGCTGCAAATAATGCTGCTTGGAGTTCGTAGCCACGGAACCTGATTTCATACGAAGGAAATCGGATGACCACAGCTTTTGTCCTTCATGTGGGAGATGGTAAATAAATTTTGCAAGCTGTTAATCCTGTGATTAAATTTCAAGTACCTCTAACATCTCGAACGCAGTAAACTTTCAGTTTCATTACACATGCCAGTACAACAGCCCAGTTTTCTGAGCACCTGTTCTTAGCGATTCAATAACTGTCGTAGGAGGTTGTAAAAGTCCTTCAAGCGCCTGTTTTTTGATCTCAAGTTCCCGTACCATTATGCGAAGCCGGATTTTCACGAGGACAGACTGAGGGACCGGCCTGCTACTGCTCCCTAGCACATTCTTAATTCAGAATCAGTAGTGATGTCTATATAAATGATGTGATACTACTGATGCAACACGCTTTACATGAGGGGTTTGCTATATACCACCTACAAGTACACCACTGAGCAGAATTAATCGGCTAAAACAGTGTGAAGCCCCGAGTATGTGGGGAGATGAATGCAGATTTGAGGTGTTCAACGATGAGTCCCAGTCGGATTTGCCTGTTGGCAGTATACACGTCTGGAGGCATGCTTGAATAAGACTTTCGTAAACTTCCATCATCCAAAGACGTGCTGAACTCGTTCCGATGAAATGTTGCAGAGTGATGTCATGTGCGACAGCTGAACCTCATGTTCGTGACAGTGACACAACCTGAACCTACAAGCTACGATTTCTCTGTAACGCTCCTCCCACTCACTGTGTGTGTGTTATCGTCTATATGGCATCAGCACTCTACCCTGACCACTGTGATCGCCAGATCTCGCTCTATGAACATCACTGGGACTTTGTTAGGCGGTAACTCCCTGGAAAACATCTGGACGAAACGTTGCTGTACAACTCAATGGTGAGTGAGAAACATCACTAGGGTCAGGAGTGGCAGTCTTGTCAACTCTATTTTGTCTCCCTTTTAAAAGCTGTATCACTGCTGGTGTATTGCGATGCCTTTCTTGCCACCAAATCCTTTTCCTTCGAACAAGTATGAACTCCGAATTAATAAAGAATTAATAACGAGGAACAGTACACCAATTATGTAGAAAATAGTAACACTATACTAGTGATCCGATTTATTGGCCTAGAAAAATATAAATAAGCGTTTCCAAGCTTTTGCACATCAACCAGATGGTTTTTTCAAAGCCGTTAGATAGAAACTGCAATCTGAATAATAGAACACTTTAATAGAACTCCGTATATCCTACGTTTTTGGAAAAGTTGGAGTAGCCGCACCGGTGGCTGAGTGTTTAAGGAGCGAGCCTTGGATTACTGATTCAACATCAGTGGCAGTTTGAATCCAGGATGAGGCATAGGTGGTGTTTATATGTCAGATGCAGCTGGCTTTGTCTCTTTCCTAAAATATGTGGTCCTAATTTAGGGGGTAAACTTCTGATAGCCCTTTGTGGTCGTTAACTCCCTCTCCATCCCTTCTAAAAGAAGATGGAGTGTTGTTCTCAAAATGAAGGACAGGAGAACTAATGTAAGAAAGAAGAACAAATTCATCACACACGGTGCGTGTTATTCACTATGAAATCTCGTCCGGCGGGATCAATATTTTCATAAAAATTTATGCTTTAGTATGCAAAGCAGGGGTACCGTATAGATATTATATTGGTTCTAACAACATTAATTTACTACCGTTCCTGAGACCTGTGGCTCGAAATTAGGCGCCAGAGTTCCTCTACCTCGCTAGGGGCAAGAATTCTTACGGTTATTCTTTAGGAGTCAGAGTTCCTACTGTTATTCCGCTAGCATTTCAACATAGCTAAGCTCTAAAACCAAAAATAGGAAAAAACTTTGATCCAAGCTGACGTCATAGATACAGTATATACCATCATCATTACGATCAACCATTATCAATTCACTTCTGAATGGTCTGCCCGAGTTCCTTTCACAACTTTCTGTCTTGAGCCAGTATCCTCCATGTAACTCCCCCATGCTCTCAAATTTCACATGGTGCCACAGTTTAAACATTATCACAGAATATTTCCTGAAGAAAACCACTGGACGCAGATTCCAGTTCGGTGCTTTCCGGAATATGTCGCAATCGATACCTTAGGAACAAGGAGATGTTTAAGGATATGTCGTAGTAAGCTGAGGTAGCTCAAACTGAATAGAGGAACGCGATACTGAAGTCGACATAGACCTGTTTCAGGATACGCCATAGAACGATAAAAGTGATACCGCGGAATTAGCAGCACTATATGCCAGTGTCAATCAGGAACTATTCTTAGCTCATGTGAATACTGCAGAAGAGTTCCAACTGCAACTCTTCAGTTAAGCATGAAGATCACAAAACTACGAGGGTACGAGCCGACACAACAATCGCAATTGTCAAGCGTTTCTTTTCATTTCTTATAACAGCAAATCCCTTCAATCAGTTTCTTCCTAGATCTTAACGTTTTTCGCATGTCAAGGGCAAGTTGCGGCAAAGCACTGGGCATTTATAAATCTAAAGGAAACCCGGCTACTCGTGCCGTGTTGTCAACATCATGACCTTCAGAAGCCGGAAGCAGTCGATTCGTGCACAACGTTTTTTCGCCATTATGATCTCTGACAAAAATGGCGGGTCTTTCGTGATCGTTGTACGATTGTTCCGTTACCATTTCAACATCAACCGTAACAATCTACAGTTCATTCAGAGAGCTATTAATCTGAAAAAAGTTAAAGAAAAACTTCTCCTAAGAGAAATCTTCCGAAGCAAAAATGCTCATTCGCTAGAAAACGCAATTATAAGACTGTAAAAGCATATTCTTCTCGTTCCATGTTCGTGAACAAAGGAATTTTGTTTCGATGTTGGTAGCACGAAAACCCTGTTTAATTAAATGATGAACCTTTATATAGTGTCAAAGTTACAACATGGCATGCAGCATTGTATTTCGGCATGATCCGGAAGCACAGCAATGAAACTGTTACCATCCTGTTCGGTTATTCCACGTGGCAGATTCAAAAATGTAAGAGAAATCATACTTGACTTGGATATATAATATAAAGATTATATTTTTTGCCTGTGGTCAATCGGAAGCATGTCGCGCTTGATTACATTGTCGAATTTTTTGGAGTTAATAACTGCGAGTAATTTTTATTCCGATTAAAAGCTAGAAGAAAGTAGCAAACTGTAGAGTATGTTTGTCTCTTCGTCTCTCTGAGGAAAACCTAGGTAGCGGATAACGAGTGTTTTTGACAGCGCAACTGGAAATATTCGCCCTTTAAATGTAAGTGTTAGACTCTACTGTGGCCAGGTAGTCATAGGCTGAGGTTTCTGGCTAATAATAATCCAAGCCGGGCCCAGGATAGAGCTTTGAATGTCGCATGGGTGATGTCTTTTTCTTCTGTGCTAGCTCTTTTCTTTCCAGGAACCTTGGGCTTTAATGTAGGGATGGAGAACTGCATGTAGCCACAGTGTTGTTCACCGTGATCGTTAAACTTCGATTTAAAAATATACATGCTTAAAGCAGATCAAGTAGCCTTCAAACTCTGCTTGTATTATGTTCCTCCGTCTATTAGATACTTTGGTAATTGCCCCTTTCTTTACCTTATATTAAATATCCACATTGCTCTTTGGGAAAATTACAACACCATGGACTGCCGGTATTAGCTTGAAATGTACAGGATATGTACAAGAAGTTGGTACATGCAAGTGATTAAAATATCAGTGAAAACGCACATGCAGTTTCGGAGCAGTGCCCTCTGAACAGTCCGGTCTTGAGTATAAAGAGCTGGCTCAAACGAAATGCTGCAATTAGTGGAGAGTTTACAATGAGTCGAAAGGGTGTTTCTTAAGTCTCACTATGCCCCTTTGCCGAAGAATGTCAAATTATGAACAACTGATGGACTTTGAGCAAGGAAGTATTGTTGGGATGAGAGAAGCGGGATTTCCTTACCGCGAAATCGCCCCTCGTATTAGACGGAACGCCAATACAGTGATGCGAAAGTGGCGTCAGCGGACAGATGATGTTCGTAAGCACAGAAATCCGGGAATGGACCGCAAAAACGCAGGACTGCATGGGATGACAGATACGTCTACCGCATGACAGTGACCGATCGCACAGAGACATTCACATTGTGTGAGCAAAGCAGTGGAGCACTGTCATAGGTCAGGATTTGTCCTCCAGCACAGTTCGACGTCGTCTCCTTAACAAAGGACAGTTCGCTAGCTAGCAGCCCATTGCTGTGAATTCCTTTTACCCTCAACCACAGACGCCTCAGCCTGTAATGGGGTCTCGAATACAGACATTGGCGCGCTGATTGGCAACAGGAAGTGCTTTCTGACGAATCACGATTCAAATTGATGCCCCATGATGGTCGCATGCGTGTTCGAAGACATCGTGGTGAACGTCACCTTGCAGCGTCATGGCGAGCCATTGGGGTCAATTCGCTATCTTGCCTGATTCGAATTGAGGGAATCCTCATCAGCCAGCGGTACATCAGGGATGTTTTACAAGCAGAGGTGATACCCTTTCTTTAGAATTGTTCTGGAGCTATGTTTCAGCAGGTCAATGTTCGGCTACAGTGGCGCAGATTGTCCAAGGTCTCTCCCGTGCACAGCACATACCGCTTCTTTCGTGGCCTGCACGTTCTCCAGATAAGTCCCCGATGGAACATGTCTGAGACATGGTAGATAAGCGTCAGTCACCACAAATGAATTCCGGTCTAGCCTAGAAGTAGACTGGCAGGCTATTCACCAGGACGATATCAAAAACCCTTTCAATTCAGTGTCACGCCGTATAGAGACTGTTATTATTGCTCGGGGTAAGTCCACACAATACTGAGTTTTGAAGCGGAAAATCTTGTGTACCTCTACAAATGTAATCAGTTATCTCCTGTAATATGAAGAATCTGTGATGTGAATTTCATTTGAATAGCGCGAGTCCTTCTTGGCAGTTTTCACAGACAGTAGTGTAATAAACAATAAGATCAAGAAAAATAAATTTATCCGAGAAGATACATCATTCTGCTGGAAAAAAAGGATGAAGGGACAGTTATGAATACCATTAGCTGTTTCTGAAAACCTTTATGTTTTTCAACCATTACTGCCTCCGAGTTTCAGTGTTCCATTTTTAGAGATCTATCATTATTATCCCAACGTAAAGAAAGCACGGTCGGTAATGTCTAAAGTCCACACTGCTCGACATAGGAAATGACTAACCAGTTTCAAACTGCTCACATGATAGGCGAAGGAGATGAAAGGGAAAAACGGCTCGGTGTAACTAAGATTGGCCGCCCTCACCTGGGTGTGTGTGTGGACCATTGCATCGTAGTTTTTTTTTAATGGAGGTTGAACGACCACCGTGAGCAACTCAATGGGCTATAAGCAGTCGCCTGTCCCTAATTTAGAGTCACTGGTTCCAGGGAAGGGAGAGAACCAGTGCCGTAAGACAAACACAACATCCATGCCTCACCGGGATTCGAACCCGGACCCCGTTCGGACGAATGATCAGAGGCCATCGCTTAGACCACTGCACCACCGGGACGGCATTGCTTCGTAGTGATCACGGAGGCGAAAGCACGTGTAAGGAGTGAGAATGTCTGGGTGACGTTATCGGGAATCCTACCGTCACACGGACATCCTTACGAGAGGTTTTATTATAGGACTACGTACGGCTAGTTGGTTCTTACGTCTCATCGCGGCCGAAACGCATCGGGATGCAACAACTGACGACGGAATGTGGTGACAGTAGTTGGAATAAGATAACTTGCGTCACCGTTTTGGGACTGCAGCACGTAGACGGACATCCGAAAGCCTCGATTCGCGCATTCGACGGCAAACCTTAGCAATCCCACAGTTCACCGATGACGGCATTCGACGAGGTGTACAGGAAGCTATGGATATCCCCGTGTCGACATGGACTATGCACTGCAAATTGGCCGAAGCAGCTTTACGCTCCCGCCAGCCATTGCGATGACTGCCGCTCACCGCAGTACATTGTTGCGCAAGGTTGAAGCACTTCTGTACCGGACATGCGTGGCTGTAAGAATAATGGAATCATGTCGTATTGAGCGACGAGTATCGCTTCTTTCTTAGCTCCTGTGATCGTCGATTGATAATCTGGAAGGACGTCGTCACCTCACTCGTCTTTCTACCATACGTAAGCGTCATACAGCTCCTCAGTCTGGAGTTATGATTTGGGGCCCTATCAGTTTCAACCGGCGCTCACCGCGCGTACACACAGTGGGTACAATGGCAGCACGATAATCCGTGGATGAGGTACTGCAGCTCGTTTTGTTGCTGTATCTCCTATGTGTACCTGATGCTCAGTTACGACAAGATATCGCCCACTTGTACTCTGCAAATATCAGCAAACCGTGTCTACCAGGTCCCCGGGTGTTGCCCTGACGAGCGATATTCCCAGACTTCTCCCCGATAGGGAATCTCCGGCACGCTGCTGGCTGATGTCTTAACGCCTCTTCACGACTCATCCTCCACCCGCAGGGGACACAGGTCAATTGCGTATGGTCAGCAATACCTCAGGATGCCATTTGATGACTTTTCCACTCGATGCCTCGCCATGTTGTCGTATGAGTAGCCTAGCATGACGGTCATTTGACCTACTGCCACAGGCCATATTATACTGTTTCCTCGTTCATTGCACATTCATATAATCCCTCAGAAATTAAAGTATTTCTTTCCCACCTACTAGTCTACATGTATGGTAAGTTTCGTTTCATTCCATGCATTCCTTCATGGTGTGGCATTTTCTGTATCGATTTGTGTACGATATTAGGATGCACAGTTTACCAGCGTGTGATGCTTTCTGACATTTTGCACTATGACATTATATATTTAGTTTTGGGCGATAGACGTTTTATGGTTTTACTCCACTTTGAAACGACTTCTCTCATTCCATCGTCAAATCTACGAATAATACCTATACGATGTGCCACCACCAACCACCACCAACCACCACCACGCACACACTCACACGAAAGATCAAGAAAAGAAAGCAATATCAGTTGTATCCCTTGCCATTATATCATCATCATCATCATTGTCAACCATTATCAATCCACTGCTGGACGAAGGTCTCCCCAAGTTTCCTCCACAACGGTCTGTCTTGTGCCAGTCTCCTCCATGTCACTCCCGCATATTTACGAATTTCATCCACCCATCTCCCATGTGGTCTTTTTCTGGGTCTTTTCCTGTCCCTTGGAATCCAATCTAAAATTTCGGCTGTCCATCTATGGTCTGTCCTTCTGGCAGTATGTCCAGCCCATTGCCATTTCAGGGATTTAACTCTGATCATGATGTCTTCCACTCTCGTCATTTTTCGGATCCACGAGTTCCTCTTCTTATCTCTCCTGGTTATACCAAGCATGCACCTCTCCATGCTTCTTTGAGTTGTCTGCAGCTTTTGTATGTCTCTTTTAGTTAAGGTCCACGTCTCTGCACCATACGTAAGCACTGGAAGGATGCATTGATCAAACACTTTTCTTTTAAGACATAATGGCATATTGCTCTTGAAAATTATGCTGTTTCTTCCAAAAGCTCTCCAGGCAAGTTTTGTACGCCGATTAATTTCTTCATCAATGTGACCCTCACTTGATATCTGCTGTCCAAGATAAACATACGTATCTGTTATCTCCAGTTTTTCTCCATCAATCGATAAATCTTCATTTCTTGTAAAAGCATTGAACATCACTTTTGTCTTCTGAAAGTTCATTTTTAATCCCACTTCTTTACTCTTGTCAGCAAGTTCCTGGATCATACTCTGCAGCTCTGATGGGGTAGTTGCAAAAATGACTACGTCATCAGCAAAACGAAGGTGGGTTAGATAATCTCCATTAATCTTTATCCCTTTGTTTTCCCAGTTCAGTGATTGAAAGACATTTTCCAATGTGGCATTAAAGAGCTTCGGAGATATGGTGTCACCTTGTCTCACTCCCTTTCCAATTTTTATGTGTGTTGTATTTTCAAACAGCCGAATCTTTGCACTTGCATTTTCATAGATGTTATTAATAATATTAATGTATGCATCTTCAATACCGCAGGATTTCAGAGCCGTGGTAACTGCTGATGGTTTCACCGAATCAAAGGCTTTTTCATAATCGATAAAAGCCATGCACAATGGAAGTTCATATTCCCTCGCTCTTTCAATCAGTTCTCTCAGTACGTGGATATGATCTATTGTGCTGTAGCCACTCCTGAATCCAGCTTGTTCTCTCGGTTGAGCCATGTCCAGTGTTACCTTCAAGCGGTGTGAAAGAACTTTAGTGAAGATTTTATAAACCACTGATAGGAGGCTGATAGGTCTGTAGTTCCTGAGATCCTCAATGTCACCTTTTTTATGTAGCAGGATCATTGTAGCATTGTTCCAATCCTCAGGAATCTTCCCTTCATTAAGGCATCGAGTGAAAATTTGGGCGAGTACTGTTTCAATTTCTCCACTTGCTTCTTGTATGATGTCTATAGTAATTCCATCTTCTCCTGGAGCTTTCCCTCGCTTCATGCCATTATATGCCATTATATACAGGATTAGAAGTTTTCAGACAAGGTGTGAACCAAATATGCGCAATAAAAAATTGCCACTTGACATTTTTATACCACTTAACATCATTTTAACTATTCTTAATGACCTACTCTTCATACTCGACATTTGGCTACCCAGGAAAGTACGGAGGCGAGATTGAAGTAAGAGTATTTTCTCTCTTCTATAAAACATACGAAACACGTGCGCTCAGCAAACTGTGAACAACAAAATGAGTTCATTTCATTATGGAAGTAAACTTCTAATAAGTACACTACTTTCTTTGAACTTTGAATTTCTTTTTAACCTCAACAATACAACAATACGCGAAAGTCCAATTACAGGAAGGACCTTCCAGGATGTCTTTGAAGCTGTGCACGGCTAAGATAAACGAAACGCAAATAACGAAGTTCTTTATACCTCCATCTGTAACTGTGTCTTACTTTTGTAAGGCTTTCGTTTGTTTTTTCCTCGTTCTGAATTTTAAAGATCTTACGGGGAAGACAGCTCGTGGAAAGAAAAGAAACAAATGAGGTTGTTTGTTGTGTACTTTTGCTTTGTTTTTGCGTTTTTCGGTGCGTGTTCCTTCCTCAAAAGTAGCACGTTTACATTGTTATCTCCTTCAAAACTGGCAGTATAAAAAAACTGACACATTTTTATTTCCTTTGAAGCTGACAAAATTGTTTTAGTGAAAACCATAGAATTTGCGACATCATTTCGTTGCCGTATTATTTTCTCTCACAATCAGAAAGTTGTACTTCATCAGCTGAAGATCCCCAGAGTACATTACACAATAAGGATGGAGAGATGACATAAACATTATAACGAAGTCAATTTCTCCGTCATTTTTATCCGCGCCGGGGTTCGAACCCGGGTCCACTCATTCCGGAATAAGTTGCTCTACCAATTAAGCTACGCGGACATTTTATTCTGATTCCTATCTGCCTTTATGTTGTGTGCGTCCTTCTGGCAGGTACGTCACATCTCCTGGTACGTTACATCATCTTCCCCTTATTTTTTTTTTTTTTGTCGAAGTGCTGGAGAAAGGATTCTCTTATTTTTCCTATCTCGCGGTGTGGAAATAACATCACACCAATGCGAGATTTTGAACGGTCGGGTCATCCGGATAGTTCGGGCGCCATTTATAATGAAGTAAATTTCTCCGTCATTTTTATCCGCGCCGGGGTTCGAACCCGGGTCCACTCATTCCGGAATAAGTTGCTCTACCAATTAAGCTACGCGGACATTTTATTCTGATTCCTATCTGCCTTTATGTTGTGTGCGTCCTTCTGGCAGGTACGTCACATCTCCTGGTACGTTACAACATGTTTTCAGTCGTATCGTCGTAGTCGAACCACTCTGCAAGCAAGCTATTGTTGGTTGAAAAACGTGAAAATTAATTTCCAAAGCAAATACTAGTTTCATGCATTCCTTCATAGTGTGAAACAAAATTATGAATTTGTGGCATAGAAATACTGTCGACAAACAGAGGACATTGCTCGGAAGTATTATTACATTGTTGATTACAGACTTCTTGTTATAAATCCCTTCGACCTGGGCAGTTTAGGCCACTGTTTAACAGAAGCAATACCCTGTAGGCATTAACGACCAGTCAAACTCCATCCTGGATAAAATTAATTCGGAAGATGGCAATCCTGCTCCCACACCGACCACACGATATTTTTCAAGTTTTCTGAGCAGTTTGCGGCATTGATGATAGTGGATGATGGCAATTCTGTGTCAAAAATAATAATGCTATTGTGACTGCTGAAAGGAGCTCAATTTTCACTCGTGTTACCATGCATTTTAGACATGGTTTACTCTTGCACTGTTTAAGCAAGGAGCAGCGAATTTATAATCAGCCGTTTTATATTCTTTTTCATCCACTTCATAAGAAGTCAACTAAACGAGCAACTTCGTATTATTAAATGTTAATCAAAGATAAAGAAACAGTAGCTATAGCTAAGTTAGACTCTTGTGATTTGCCTTATCGTTTATTGTGAGTGTGATTGAGCTAAATCCACTGCAGACACACTTCATTCCTTTTACAGTGTAAGACAACCATCCCAGCTCTGCACGTTTGAAATCAAAGTGTAGGACTAATGATTTCCCTAAGTGTGATTAAATCTGCAAGTCAGTAATATCGAAGTGAATACGAAATTTGAACTTATTCAGTAGAACCACTCTCCTCAAAACTTAAAATATGAATACATCAAGCAGAAAAAATTATAAAACACAGTTTGCAGCACAGAACAGGGCATACATCATGCGCCCATGTCGCCGAGTGGTCTGAGATGCTGAATTCCGGTCATTTTTTCGAGGTGGGTCCGTGTTCGAGTTCCGAATTAAGCATAGATGGTGTGTTTGTCTTACGGCACTGATTTTCTCTTGCCGCCTTGGAGCCAGCCGCCCTAAATTAGGGACAGGCGATTTATTATATCTTTACGAGTTGCTCATGGAGGTCGCCTACCAGGTCGCCTACCCCCCCCCCCCCACCAAGTTCTATGCAGCAAGTGTTTTTATAAGAAGAACACAGTCACATAAACGACAATGGACTTTTTTCTGTTGTAACAGCCGAAGAATCAGAGGACAAGGGTATATCGAAAAGTGTTAACCAGATTTTTAAGTCATTTGACTTGTGTTTTTACAAAATAATAATATGGAAATAAAAGATGAAATTTTATTGTTCGTTCGTTTGAAAGTTTACCGCGGATTAGAAACTTTTAGCCTTGTTTTTGAATCATTAAAAATCTGGAGTCTATCCTGACGCCCACGGTAGGGAGAAAATGATACAATGTGTTCACGATGAATTTCACACACTTCATGAAATACGGGATTACACCATATAATACAAATTTTGAAGATGACAATCCGTTTTTTGGTGTAATTATGACAAGGATGGTAAGTCAGATAATTTCCGAAAACTTAGAAAATTTCGTCGTCCTGGAGCGGGAATCGAGCCCACGTCTCCCAGATAGCGCCCAGGTGTGCTAACCACAGCACCACCCAGAACGACCAAGTCTCAAGTTTCGGATTAATTTGAAAATAACCATCACAGGATTCGCTAGTCGAAACTACCGTCTTTCATTGTTGATCATTACCATTCACACACTTGTTCCTTAAAATACCAGCCTGAAAAAAGCAAAATAATCCTGTGAACCATATTTCGTAACTGCTGCTGCGGGTTTGTAGATTGCGCATTTGTTGCTTCTTCGATGATCTTTAAAACTTTGTTGCTCTTCTGGTGTGGACACAAACAGAAGAGATTTCTTGCTTTAGACGATGTCACAACAAAATGCAATGTTACCAAATATCGAAAAAATTTGAGAACCCATTAGTAGCTCATTTTCGGTGTCTGTAATGATCATAACAATAACCAAATAAGAATCAAAATTTTAGCAATGACATTTTGATTAACATTCGGAATGCATCATTATTGTTTCGTTGTTGATCATTACTCATACTTTATTGCAACCTCCAAAATCTTATCAACGCCCTGGCATTTTAAAAATGAAAAGGAAAATATAAAAAATATGGCATTTGTACATATGGCACGCATAGAAAAATAACCTCTGTGCAGGGATTGTCATTTCTTTAATATTAGATATTCTACTTTTATTTTATTATTGCTGCAGTTATTAAACATTCTTTCAATGCATTCACGGCAGATCAATATGTGTCAGTGATTACACTGTCATGACATTTCTCTTAACATACATTATTCAAAGTTGGTTTTGCATCCCAGCAGATCACTCTGAGGATTCACTTATCTCAATGCAACTGACATCATTCAGGTACTTTGAACATCAGCTCTCCATAACAGCAAATCAAAACTTTCAAAGTTATTTCTAGAATAAAGTTTCATGCTGTTAGTCACGATGACAAAATAATGTGTGCAGTGAAGTTCACATTTAAACTAAACGATTCGTGGTGAGAATATTATTTTTTTCCTGTCCTTTTATTTTGCAAAAAAAAAGAAAGACTAAGACCTTAGAAGATATTTTTTACAAACGTTTTAGTGGAAACAGTTGTTTTCAGTTTTCTTCAGCATCGCCGGGAGCACTAAGTAGGTAATTTCTTTCAGCGCCTGTTAACTCAGGTTCGAATATTCCTCGAAGGAATTGCTCCACTTCGGGATCTTCCTGCTTTCTGTTTGGTGGATACAAGACGTACTGTTGAGATGAAAGTAGTGGCTTTTCCAGGTCTTGTGAGTTCTGATATTTCATGAATTGTTGAAAGAAATACTTCCAAGTTGGCGGATGATTCTTTCCGTCTCTTTTCCCGTGACCTTGAAAAAACAATGAATTTTAAGATATTACACTTAAAAAAATTATATTTTTTATTGCACAATATTTTAAACGACATTTTTCGTTTGGAGAGCTGTGAAAACACACGTTTGTCCTCATCCCCTCACTCCGGAGTAAGTCGCTCTCCCAACTGAGCAACGCGGACAGAAAGTCTCGCTGCATATTTGTCGTCTTGACACAGGTTTTCACCTCTGTAGAACGTCACAGAGTCTGTATTAATTAAAGGGACAAAATGGGAAAAGTACAGCTTGGGATCCATGTTAAATTTTTAACGAAAACAGTGCAACATTCAGCAGGCTATGACTAGATTCCACAATTCCAAGCAGCCGTAAAACTCGTCATCTTCTTTAAAACCATGAAGCACGTTTCAGAAACAAAGAGGAGCTCCAGAAAGTTACAAAACCGTGATTCTCAGGATGTCATAAAGAATTTGCAAGAGTGTGTGTGTAGAAGAGTAGCTTAACAGCAGCAAAGCGACTATCAATATAGAGCCAACGGGATCAGTGCAAGTGCCATAGGACCAATCTCATTCGCTCTAAGTCAGGTTTCTTAGTGTCGAATCAGATCCCCGAAGTCGGAAAATATGATAGATAGCTTAAAATATCAGTTGCAAAGTAAGAGAGCACTATTCCTTTGCTATAAATCGGTCCCAAAAGGTGAAGGTCAAAGGGCGATTTAGACTGTGCACAAAGAAGGCCAATGCACGAAAGTGTGCCTTATTAAAGACCTACGAAACCTCATAAGCTATGACTAAAGAGTGCTACTATGCAAGTGTAATAAGAAAACAAAGGGTATAAACATACTAAGAATCAGCCGTAGCCATTAAAAGCACTCGTCTTACAACGAACTTAAGCAAACCAGCAAGTGTTGCCAGGTGCTGCTGACGCAAAAAAACACCAGTTTGTGCATTACAAGTAAGAAACATACCTTAGTGTAGCTCAGGGGTTCACCATCAGCTACGATACATAACTGAATGCGACGTAACAGGTTTTTCTTGACATCAGCCAATATAGCGATGATAACTATGTTGGGGGTAGGTAAGAAATACAGGGTGGTTGAAAAGTCCTCTAGGGGTTTCGATTGACAACTGTACAAAAACGAACAGATCTACAGCAATGCTGTTTGCGGCATTTGAAAAAATAAATATTCGAGTTTTAACGCCATCTCTTTCCAACAGATGGCGTTACGTGCTCGCAAATACCAACGCCGACTGCAAAACAACTGAAAATGTCATCGTCGTAGGAGAAAGCAATGTGCGTACGTTGGTTTTTTGAGACGAAGTCTGTGGTTACTTTACAATGAAAATGACCGTCGGACATATGGGAAAGATCCACCGAGTGATTTCAGGATCACAGCGTGGCAGAAGAAATTCTTGGATACTGGTAGCGTCCTGGATCGGCAAAGAAGTGGCAGACCGCCTGTCAGTGAAGAAACTGTGCAGAGCATACAGGAGATTTTCGCTCGCAGTCCTAGAAAGTCCACGAGAAGGGCCCCTTTACAACTGAATGTTCTACGATCCACATTGATGGGAGTGCTTCACAAACGCCTGAAACTAACCGCAAATAAGGTGCAACTCCTACACCAGATTAAACCGAACAATGGACCTAAGTGCTTAGCATTCGCTGGGTTTATGTTGGAAAGGCCTGAAGTTGATGAAAGTTTCCTACGTCGTATAATATTCTCGGATGAGGCAAACTTTTACATGCACGGAAAAGTCAACACTCAGAACGTTCGTATATGGGGTAATGAAAACCCACATTCAGTCAGGGAGGTGAATATTTGTGTGGGCTCATGCATAATCATGTCATTGGGACATTCTTCTTCTCCGAGCCCACAATGCAAATGAATAATTACCTGGACATGCTTCAGAACTTTGCGGTTCCTCAACTACAGGATTTTCAACCAAACGTACTGCAACAAGATGGCAGTCCCCCACATTCGGGACTTTATGTTCGTAAATAGCTGAACCGTGAGTTTCCCGACAAATGCATTGGCAGAGATGGCCCCATTTCTTGGCCAACTCGGTCCCCGAATATCACTCCTTTAAACTTTTTCCTCTGCGTCTATGTCAAGGACATGGCTTACCGGGAAAGATTAAGCAGCCTTCAGGGGCTAAAACTGCGCATTATATCAGTGTTTGACAGAATCGATCCTGACATGTTGGAGCGCACCTAGCAAGAAATTGAATACCAACTGGATGTGTTACGTGCCACCAAAAGCGCGCATGTAGAGGTGTATTAAAGTAAGATTATTAAACTCGAATATTTACTCTTTTAAATGCTGCAAACCGCATTGCTGTAGATCTGTTCGTTTTTGTACAGTTGTCAATCGAAACTCCTAGGGGACTTTTCGACCACCCTGTAGTTGCGCATTCCTATGCTGACGATGTAACAAAACTCCAGTCATTAGATTCGATTGAAAGAAGTAAGGCAAAAAAAACGTTAATTCTAGTTTTCCTCTGAAAGATAAACTTTGATTGATAGACGACTACGGTGCAACCCACTCTGTTTCAGAACACATGTAAGTATCTTGTTGTTAATATTTCCACTTGGTGAAAGCACGATGTTAATCCAATGAAAAAGTGAAACACACACACACACAGTTAAAATAATCTTTCAATCGGAGCTCCAACATTTTGCGTCCATTACTGTTAAAAATGGCACCTAAAGTGTTTTTCCTCTTCACCTGTGTGTATGCCTCTCCGGGCTGATGATTAAACATCACGCGATCAGTTTCGGTTGTGATGCAAAGAACACTCACGCACTTCTTCAGCGGCTTGAGCCATCCAACAAACAGTGCAGCAATATAGACGAATGCTCTCTTGAAAATCCTGGAGCCCACTTGCTCGGACTGTAGTGTCACAGACCTTGGGTTTAAGGTAACCCCGAGGGGGAAATCCGGCGGGCTTAGGTCTGGTGACCTAAGTGGTCCCTCAACCGAACCGCTGTAATCCACAATGTGTAGACGGAATGTGGTAGTGAAGGAATAACTGACAGGAGCTTTACGTGTGTGGGGGCGCCGT
Organism: Macrothele yani; assembly: GCA_039090855.1. Taxonomy (NCBI): domain Eukaryota; kingdom Metazoa; phylum Arthropoda; class Arachnida; order Araneae; family Macrothelidae; genus Macrothele; species Macrothele yani. The sequence goes on along the minus strand of CM077025.1, from coordinate 159,001,372 downwards.
CGTGTTGAAGTCACATGTTTTACAGTAAATGAAGAGAAAAATCATTTAAAATGTCTGGTAGGGTATCATGGAGCAGCTGCAGACACCGTTTGCGACGTATATCTCTATTACAAATTTTGAAGATGACAATCCGATTTTTGGCGTAAATGTGACAAAGATGGTAAGTCAGATAATATCCGAAAACTCGTAGTTTTCGGATATTATTTGACTTACCATTCTTGTCACATTTACGCCAAAAATCGGATTGTCATCTTCAAAATTTGTATTATATGGCGTAATCCCGTATTTCTTTCATGATATATCTCTATTGGTAACTTCCTTTTTGAATTACTTTTTTCTATGTAAATTTGGTTACCTTTTTCGTATATTTTTATTCGGAACGCCACATCGGATATACGTTATCTAATATGAGTTCGTCCGAAGTACCAGAGAAGCACCTGATTGCATGCGAGTACCAGAAAGGATAGGATTTTGCTATCTCTTCCTCAAAACGGTATTTCCGCTTTAAAATGTCTATCTGCAAAAATATTCCTTTTTTTATCGGACAGTAGAAAGCATGTACATAAAATTTCGTTCTGCCTCTCACCTGTGCAGTGGCTTATACAGTGAAATCTGTTTGAGAAGCAACTTGCATCAAACGGAAACTTTCCCAAAACGAAACTCTTTTTTCTTGGTTCCGAAACGAAAGATAGAAAATTACGTACTATTTAACCTGCCTAAAACGGAAATTGCTTAACGAGGAAAAGAAAATGGAAAGAGAGTAAATGAACCTTGTAACAACGGAAAAATGTTCCTGTGCCGTCAATTATTTTACCTTTAATTTTTTGCTACTGTAATAACGCCTGCGCGAGAACATTAGCAAATCAAAACTCCGATACAGTGTATTTCGTTTCTCATCAGTAATACTGAAATGTGTGACGTATTACAGAGATAAATCACGTGTCAAGACGACAAAGCTTCAACGATACTTTCCGTCCGTGTAGCTTAGTTGGAAGAGCAATTTACTCGGGGGTGAGAGGGCGCGATTCGATATCTGTCACGGACAAATTTTTGTTTTCACAAATGAAGTTAAATGATGCTCATCATTTTCCAATCATTAAGTAAAATCTGAAAGCAGAAGCCACAAAATATTTCAACATGTTTGAAATTTTTCATGAATGCTTTCCAACGTTCATGCAAATTCATTTCACACTAATTATATACTTAACATGCACTTGAGTAATTTCGGCTGAATGTTTGGCCTTCAGAGCTATATTTATTTTCAAAAGGTGAATCATCTCTGTTTAAAACAACGAAACCACTAAAAACACTATGAAGTTAAAACCAACATTTCATCGAAGAGTAGAGTCATAAAGTGTTTTGGTTATCTCTTAAAAAGTTATTCGCTCCAACCGAGGAGTTTAGGCTTCCCACTTTCCTATTTTTCCACAAGCGTTAGCTCACCGCAGTGACAGTGTATTGTTTTTCATTCTAGATTGAAATCATCGCATGTGCAGGAAAAGCTATCGAATGTAATGCAGGTCACGAATGGCTCAAACAATAAGTTGATCTGTAAACACGTATCAACACGCAAAAACATTATCGGATATGATAATTAGATGTATATTCGCTGCAGCTCTATATAATGGAAATGCGATTTCGATCTCACTGCTCGTCTACGTTGCTATGTTTCATGACTGCTTTCGAAACCGCTGTGGATCTGTATCTTGCTTAAACGTGGGTGGACTTGCTTCGATTTGGAACATAAGAAAATCAACGGAAAATTAATGAATAATGGACAACCGAGAAGTACAGTGATAGATGGCCGTTCTAATGAGTGAGCAACTGGGCGAGGGACAAAAAATTTCACTTTTCCTTACTTACAAACTGATTAAAAAAAAAGAGTTAAAAAATTTGCAACGGAGTAAAACTGAATCGATTTGCTAATTAAAAATTAGCTTACAAGTAAAAAAATTAATAAATTAACTTACCTCCTAAACATGAATGTCCATACTGTTGACAAAGACCTGGAAAACACAAGGAAAATATTTTTAATATGAATATTTTGTAGCATTTTAAACCAAACATTTCAATAGATTATTTGGTGCATACAGGTACTCAGAACATCGGTGCATCTAGAACTTTTCTGCTTTACGTGGAGTTCCCTTCTTTGTATAAGAAAGCATTCTGCACTAAAACGCACATCGAAATACACCCATGTTCATAAAAATAAACCCTGAAAGGAGTCGAGCGACAGCTTTGATTTTTACAGGATGTGCTAATCAGGCAATATGGCAGAAATGATTAGCTATTTGGCGTCATAAGTGCGTGCATATCACGTCTACGCAAAATCAGATCGCAAAACGTCACAGATCGAAAACCGGCCGTTTTTCTGTTACAAGCGCCGCGTAGCTCGATCGGCATGTCAGTGCTTGGTGAGCAGACGGAAACGATGCTTCATCGTCGTGTAAGTTACATGCTTCATCGTCGTGTAAGTTACATGCTTCATCGTCGCACAGTTACATCAGCGAGTTCCATGAGGTCGCATTATCGGCATGAAAGGTTGCAATACTTCGCTCCGGGAGACTGCCGGTCGTGAGAGGAACAGTGGGTCCGTTGTGGTAAGAGTGTGCAGGGAATGGTACGAACAAGGGCGTAAGACCCGAAGAGAAGGTTCTGGACGTCGTACACAGACAACGCAGAGGGACAACTGTCATATCATGAGGATGTCTTTGAGTGACCGTTCTGCATCATCAACGGCACTGGTGCAGCAGTGGGCCAATTGTGACGCATTCTCCCATGTCAGCTGAAGCAGTACGTCGCCGGTTATTACAGTTCGGACTGCTGGCATGTCGGCCCCTCTTCAGGCTACCTTTGACACCGAAGCATCGGACTGCCAGGCTGCAGAGATGCTTCGAACGGAGTGACGTGACGAGTGGCACAATATCGTATTCTCGGACAAAACTCGTTTCTGTTTAGGCGAAAATGACGGCAGCGTCTGTATCCGCCGATGAGAGAGAGAGAGAGAGAGAGGTTCGGGAAGACTGTATTCGCGCCAGGCATTCCGCACCAACACGAGACATTATGGCCTGGGGTGCTGTCGTGTACGAAAGCAGATCCCCTCTTGTGAAATTCCGTACCACCATAATGAGTGCCCGTTACGTCAATGACATTCTTCGGCCGGTCGCCCTCCCGTATCTACAGGACGTTCCCGGGGCCATGTTTCAGCAGAACAATGTCACACCGCATGTTTCAACAACAACACGTGCCTTCTTCAGGGATAACAACGCTCCACTTCTGCCGTGGTCGACTAAATCACAGGATTTATCACTCATAGGAAATCCCTGAGACATGTTCAAAAGACAGGTGCAGCGGTATGACCGTCCGCCAGCAACTCGATAAACTTTGGATGCAGGTCAATACATCCTGGACGGCTGTTCCACAGGACACCACTCACACAATATTTGATTCGATGCATCAGCACGTACAGCAGGTGATGCAAGCCAGAAGTAGACGCACCGATTATGAGCTACATCGACGCACCTGGTACGTACGACACCCAGATGATAATCATTTGTTCTGTGTTGCCTAATGACCATATACAGCAGGTGATGCAAGACAGAAGTGGACACACCGATTATTTGCTACATTGACGCACCTGGTACGTATGACACCCAGATGTTGATCATTTGTTCTGTGTTGCCTAATGACCATATACAGCAGGTGATGCAAGACAGAAGTGGACACACCGATTATTTGCTACATTGACGCACCTGGTACGTATGACACCCAGATGATAATCATTTGTTCTGTGTTGCCTAATGACCATATACAGCAGGTGATGCAAGACAGAAGTGGACACACCGATTATTTGCTACATTGACGCACCTGGTACGTATGACACCCAGATGTTGATCATTTGTTCTGTGTTGCCTAATGACCATATACAGCAGGTGATGCAAGACAGAAGTGGACACACCGATTATTTGCTACATTGACGCACCTGGTACGTATGACACCCAGATGTTAATCATTTGTTCTGTGTTTGTAACGTACCAGGAGATGTGACATACCTGCCCGAAGGACGCACACGACATTTTATTCTGATTCCTATCTGCCTTTATGTCGTGTGCGTCCTTCGGGCAGGTACGTCACATCTCCTGGTACGTTACATCATCTCCCCTTATTTTTTTTTTATTTTTTTCGAAGTGCTGGAGAAAGGATTCTCTTATTTTTCCTATCTCGCGGTGTGGAAATACCATCACACTATTGCGAGATTTTGAACGGTCGGGTCATCCGGATAGTTCGGGCGCCATTATAACGAAGTAAATTTCTCCGTTATTTTTGGTCTACGCCGGGATTCGAACCCGAGGCCGCTTATTCCGGAACAAGTCGCTCTACCAACTGAGCTACGCAGACGATTATTCTGGGGATGATATGGGGAAATGAATTTATGTTTAATGTGTAGTCTCGCACACATTCTTTCAAAAATGTCAGAAATAAATTGAGGACCATTATCCGAAACTACTTTATTAGGTGCACCATATCTAGAAAATACTTCATTAACTAAGACATTACAAATAACTTCTGCCGTAGCGGCTTTAATGGGAAAAACTTCAACCCATTTAGAAAAATTATCGGTTAGTACTAAAACGTAACGAGCTTTGTTTTTAACAGATAAAGGATAAGGTCCCAATAAATCTATTGAAATAATATCAAAAACATGAGAACTTGAACTAGATTTCAAGTGACCGGCCGGTCTTACATTACGGTAATTATTAATCTGACACAAGTGACATGATTGAACGTATGCGAGCACACTTTGGTACATGCCAGGCCAACAGGCAACATTCCGCAATTTACAACGGGTCATGGCGCATATTTTAAATGACCTGTCGTCAACCAAATGGATGTCAACCTTGGATTTGGGGAGTGGATATTGGCAGGTGGCAGTACATCCGGACTCTGTCGATAAAACAGACTTTGTGACTCCTTTTGGGGCTTATGAATATCTGCGTATGCCCTTTGGACTAGCTTCTGCACCTGCTACTTTCCAAAAGCTTATGGATACGGTTCTCAGACCTGTCCTGGGTCCCCATGTGCATGTATATTTGGATGACATTATTATTACATCCGAGACTTTTGACGAGCACCTTTCTCTGCTCAAACAGGTGTTCCAACTCATATACAATGTTGGCTTGACGTTAAAACCTAGTAAATGCCAGATAGCGAGGGACGAGATTGTATATCTGGGGTTGAAAATCACTCCCCACGGCTTATTTACTGATAATGAAAAGATTATGCCTATTGTTGACTTTCCTCGGCCTAAAACAGCAAAAGAACTATCACGCTTTCTGGGAATGACCGGATGGTATCAGCAGTTCGTCCCCGCTTATGCTACAATCTGTGAGCCATTGTATGCTTTAAAACGTAAATACAAGAAGTTTGTTTGGACACCTGAGGCTAACGCTGCATTCGAAACACAGAAGTCTGCGTTGACTCAGCCTCCGGTGTTGGCTTTCCCGGATCATACTAAGGAATTTGATGTTTATACTGACGCATCCGGAGTTGGTCTTGGTTGCGTTTTGTCACAAGCTGGGCATCCAATAGCTTTTGCGTCTCGTACTTTAGCCAAAGCTGAACGCAATTATTCAGCTACGGACGTGAATGTCTTGCTGTTGTGTATGCGCTGAATAAATTTCAATGTTATCTTAATGAATTGACAGTTAACATAATTACGGATCATTCTGCCCTTCAGTATTTGAATTCTGCTAAGCACCTATCTCAAAGACTTATGAAGTGGGCTCTGAAGTTACAAGAGAGCAATATCAAAATTTCGTATCAGCCAGGTCATAAGAATCAATTACCGGACGCATTGTCTCGCGTTCCAATTTGTGGGGTCCCCACAGAAACTACGCCTGGATGTCAGCCTTTACTTCTAATAGCTGATATAACATCCAGAGAGCAGATAATGGCAGAATTAATAAATGATCCAGATTTTGGGGATATCTATAATTTTTTGCTTGCGGGTTCGCCCCTACAAAGTGATCCTTCTCTGGCTGGAAGGTCACAGCATTTTGAAGTAATACAGGGTTTTCTTTATTATACAAAATCTAGGACTACTAGGGTAGAGTTTCGCCCATGTATTCCGCGAACCCTCAGAATGGCCCTTTTAAACGAATTTCATGACAAACCTCTTGTAGGCCATTTAGGTATTCGCAAGACCCGTTGTAAATTGCGGGATGTTGCCTATTGGCCTGGCATGTACCAAAGTGTGCTCGCATACGTTCAATCATGTCACTTGTGTCAGATTAATAATTACCGTAATGTAAGACCGGCCGGTCACTTGAAATCTAGTTCAAGTTCTCATGTTTTTGATATTATTTCAATAGATTTATTGGGACCTTATCCTTTATCTGTTAAAAACAAAGCTCGTTACGTTTTAGTACTAACCGATAATTTTTCTAAATGGGTTGAAGTTTTTCCCATTAAAGCCGCTACAGCAGAAGTTATTTGTAATGTCTTAGTTAATGAAGTATTTTCTAGATATGGTGCACCAATAAAGTAGTTTCGGATAATGGTCCTCAATTTATTTCTGACATTTTTGAAAGAATGTGTGCGAGACTACACATTAAACATAAATTCATTTCCCCATATCATCCCTAGAATAATCGTCTGCGTAGCTCAGTTGGTAGAGCGACTTGTTCCGGAATAAGCGGCCTCGGGTTCGAATCCCGGCGTAGACCAAAAATGACGGAGAAATTTACTTCGTTATAATGGCGCCCGAACTATCCGGATGACCCGACCGTTCAAAATCTCGCAATGGTGTGATGGTATTTCCACACCGCGAGATAGGAAAAATAAGAGAATCCTTTCTCCAGCACTTCGAAAAAAATAAAAAATAAATAAGGGGGAGATGATGTAACGTACCAGGAGATGTGACGTACCTGCCCGAAGGACGCACACGACATAAAGGCAGATAGGAATCAGAATAAAATGTCCGCGTAGCTCAATTGGTAGAGTGACTTATTCCGGAATGAGGGGATCCGGGTTCGAATCCTGGCGCGGATAGAAATGACAGAGAAATTTACTTTGTTATATGTTGCCTATTGACCATATGCAGCAGTTGATGCAAGCCACAAGTGGACACACCGATTATTTGCTACATTGACGCACCTGGTACGTATGACACCCAGATGTTGATCATTTGTTCTGTGTTGCATAATGACCATATGCAGCAGTTGATGCAAGCCACAAGTGGACACACCGATTATTTGCTACATCGACGCACCTGGTACACATGACACCCAGATGTTAATCATTTGTTCTGTGTTGCCTAATGACCATATACAGCAGGTGATGCAAGCCAGAAGTGGTCACACCGATTATTTGCTACATTGACGCACCTGGTACGTATGACACCCAGATGTTAATCATTTGTTCTGTGTTACCTAATGACCATATGCAGCAGGTGATGCAAGCCAGAAGTGGACACACCGATTATTTGCTACATTGACGCACCTGGTACGTATGACACCCATATGTTAATCATTTGTTCTGTGTTGCCTAATGACCATATGCAGCAGGTGAAACAAGCCAGAAGTGGACACACCTATTATTTGCTACATCGACGCACCTGGTACACATGACACCCAGATGTTAATCATTTGTTCTGTGTTGCCTAATGGCCATATACAGCAGGTGATGCAAGCCAGAAGTGGACACACCGATTATTTGCTACATTGACGCACCTGGTACGTATGACACCCATATGTTAATCATTTGTTCTGTGTTGCCTAATGACCATATGCAGCAGGTGAAGCAAGCCAGAAGTGGACACACCTATTATTTGCTACATCGACGCACCTGGTACACATGACACCCAGATGTTAATCATTTGTTCTGTGTTGCCTAATGACCATATACAGCAGGTGATGCAAGCCAGAAGTGGACACACCGATTATTTGCTACATTGACGCACCTGGTACGTATGACACCCAGATGTTAATCATTTGTTCTATGTTGCCTAATGACCATATACAGCAGGTGATGCAATCCAGAAGTGGACACACCGATTATTTGCTACATTGACGCACCTGGTACGTATGACACCCAGATGTTGATCATTTGTTCTGTGTTGCCTAATGAAGATATACAGCAGGCGATACAAAGCAGAAGTGGACGCACCGATTATTAGCTACATCGACGCATGTGGTACGTATGACACCGAGATGTTAATCATTTGTTCTGTATTGCCTAATGAACATATACAGCAGGTTATGCAAGCCAGAAGTGGACACACCGATTATTTGTTACATCGGCGCATGTGGTACGTATGACACCGAGATGTTAATCATTTGTTCTGTGTTGCCGCTTGAACATGTACAGCAGGTGATACAAACCAGAAGTGGCCACACCGATTATTAGCTACATCGGCGCACCTGGTACGTATGACACCGAGATTTTAATCATTTGTTCTGTGTTGCCTAATGAAGATATACAGCAGGTGATACAGAGCAGAAGTGGACACACCGATTATTAGCTACAGCGACGCATGTGGTACGTATGACACCGAGATGCTAATCATTTGTTCTGCATTGCCTAATGAATACATCCTGGAAAAATCAAAGTCGTAGTTCGACTCCTTCCGATGTTCTGTTTTTATGAACATGAGTGTAGTTATGAAGGAAAAGAAGAATAAATGCAGTACAAATGGTACTTACAACGCTAAAGCATTCAAATGCAAGCGTCTTTTGCAAATCATAGCTGTTCTGTTGAAAATCGCCATTAGTTTGTAATGAAAGTATTTCTCGCTATGCGTACGAGTGATCATTCAAATGCATAGTGAGAATTGGTAAGAGACGCATTGCGTAGCTCTGATATTTTCCCTCTAGTATACTGGCAGATGTTTTACGCCGTGATTTTGTGATATTCGGCACAAATAAACTCCATAACATGCATGAAAAAAGTGTCTCCTCTATATACAGTATAACACTCAAAAAACTTATCACATATTCACTTGGATTCTGTATCGCAGTGTAAGTCAGAGGACGGTCGCCACTGTACCTGGCTAATATTAAATTATTTTGGAGGTTACCCGAATCGACAACATCCTTTTCACTTTCTGTCAGAAATTTCTTTTAGTACTTTATGTATTTAGAGAAAGCATTCGAAGTTATATGAAATATAAGTTTAAATGTGGATGCTGGGAAAACCCAAATTCATCAGTGATGATTCTCGAACCTGTATCCTTCTCCGGAGCCAAATGCTTTCCCAATTAAGCTACACTGACGAGTGAAGCAATTTTTGTGCGTATATTTTTAATTAAGTACATTTTTATTAAATAAAAGAAGAATAACACTTAACAGATTTAGTGAGATTGTCTGATATATCATCTCTCACGTTTTGTTTCGTCAGACTATTGTAACAATGTTTACGATCACAAAATTGTGGATTTCTTTTCATTTCTTTTTGCACAGTTATAATTCACTCTTCGTGAAAAGACGTTTCGGAAAGAATAAAACAGATAATAATAAAACAACTTCCAAACAAGCAGAACCATTAAACGCAAGCAGATCAGGTTGCGGCAAGAGCTTGCATGTTTGCCGGTGCGATAAAATGAGCAGCTGAGATAGGCGTTTTTGACATAACGCATGCGCAAATCGTTCGGAAGAAAATCGCCTCAAAAGAAATATTATCAACGAGCGGTGTCGAGGGTCGTTTCAGAAGTTTTGTATACTGTGGGTTATCTCTTAAAAAAATAATTTATTTCAAAACATACCTTTACAGGCCTTCAAAATAATATCCATGCTTCTTTATAGCAGCTATAACGTAATCCTTTTTCGTGTGCAAGATTGGTGTTACGCTATGTCTAAAACCATTATAACGAAGTGAATTTCTCCGTCATTTTTATCCGCGCCGGGGTTCGAACCCGGGTCCACTCATTCCGGAATAAGTTGCTCTACCAATTAAGCTACGCGGACATGTTATTCTGATTCCTATCTGCCTTTATGTCGTGTGCGTCCTTCTGGCAGGTACGTCACATCTCCTGGTACGTTACATCATCTCCCCCTTATTTTTTTTTTTTTTCGAAGTGCTGCTTTTTATTTTTCCTATCTCGCGGTGTGGAAATAACATCACACCATTGCGAGATTGTGAACGGTCGGGTCATCCGGATAGTTCGGGCGCCATTATAACGAAGTCAATTTCTCCGTCATTTTTGGTCTACGCCTGGATTCGAACCCGGGTCCACTCATTCCGGAATAAGTTGCTCTACCAATTGAGCTACGCGGACATTTTATTCTGATTCCTATCTGCCTTTATGTCGTGTGCGTCCTTCTGGCAGGTACGTCACATCTCCTGGTACGTTACATCATCTCCCCCTTATTTTTCTTTTTTTCGAAGTGCTGCTCATATTTTTCCTATCTCGCGGTGTGGAAATAACATCACACCAATGCGAGATTTTGAACGGTCGGGTCATCCGGATAGTTCGGGCGCCATTATAACGAAGTGAATTTCTCCGTCATTTTTATCCGCGCCGGGGTTCGAACCCGGGTCCACTCATTCCGGAATAAGTTGCTCTACCAATTAAGCTACGCGGACATTTATTCTGATTCCTATCTGCCTTTATGTCGTGTGCGTCCTTCTGGCAGGTACGTCACATCTCCTGGTACGTTACACCATGACTAAAGAAATGTTGAACTAAATGAGAATACGATGAAATAGCTGCACGGGATAGCTCAAATTACGGCTCGACGAAACATATACAGAAGTCAAACTTACGATAACTTTTTATTGGTCCAGTAACGATTGATGAAAATCCACAATACAGCACTGCTAGTTTTATACTTCACATATAATACCTTAACTACAGTAGTGGCCAAAACTGTGGAAACCTTTTGGAAAAAGTATACTTTTGAAGTTTGATGGATCATAACACCACTTTTGTTTGGAATAATACCATAAACCTATATGCCAATGGAAAGATAATTTCATCAAGAATGTAATGCAACAAAATTTGTTCAAGTATCTGTATTCTATGAAACGTTATAGCAAATAACCAGAAAAAGGAATCACAACTTGCTTAGATTGATATGAAGTAGCTTTCCTTCATTTGAATGTAGCCAATGAGCATAAGTGTTTAGAGAGCCAATCAGGTGCTATCTTGTTTTGACAATGAGCCAGTCAGGTCACTGTAGGATTCAGCTATTGATGTCATGTATCGGAGCTGAGAGGACGACATTTGTCAGTGTGTTATGTGATTACTATAAAGTTTTTTTTTTTTTTGTTTTTTTTTTTTGTGTTCTTCCATTTAATGAACTTGTAAAATGTAATACAATTAAAGAAATAACGCAAAGAGTTGACTGGTCACCTAGAAAGCGATGTGAAATAGTACTATTAAGTGAACAAGGCTTCAGTTATGAAGAAATTAGAAGAAAAATTGGTGGAAATTTAACCAAAGGTAGCATTTCTAAATTTTTGAAGAGGTATAAGGAGACTCTGTCACTACAAAACCAGACTGGTAAAGGCAAGAAAAGGTGCACAACAGCAAGTGATGATAGAAGAATTAGGAGATTGTGCCTAGGTGACAGAAGAAAATCATCTGAGTGTATACAAGATGAAATGGCCCAATGCAATGTGAAGTTGAGTGCAAGGACTGTTTGGCGCAGACTGGAATTCCACGAAAAAAGCCATTTTTATCTCTCAAACAAAGGTTGAAAAGATTAAATTGGGTTAAAACCCATGTTAACTGGACAGCGGAACAATGGGACAGTGTTATTTGGAGTGATGAGACCAAAATCTCCCTGTTTGGTAGTGATGGCATAAAATACGTAAGGAGAAGAATTGGAGAAGATAGCATCCTGATAGGAGAAGATTAGCATTACATGTACCGTGAAACACCCAGTTAGTGTTCTGATCTGGGGTTGCATGACATCAAAACGTGTGGGCAGAATTTACATGATTAATGGCCAAAAATACATTAATGAAATACTTGAGCCCAAACTGAAGCTTTCCGCACGTGATCTTTTCCAAGATAATGAAACATTTATATTTCAACAGGATTCAGCTCCATGTCATGTTGCTGCTGTGTGCAAAAATTGGTTTCAAGATAATCATATTCCACTGCTGGAATGGCCTGGGAAATAGCCCAGGCCTTAACCCCATCGAAAATCTATGGAGCCGACTAAAGAAACGTGTTAGTCAGAAGCAACCCAACAATAAAACCCAATTAACAGAAGCAATATTTCAAACTTGGTTTCACATTATAACAGCTGCAGAGCTAAAAAACATGGTTCACTCCATGGGAAGGCGTTGTAAGGCCGTAATTAACGCTAAAATTTACCCAACTAAGTATTAACTGACATGGTGAGAATTTTTGTATATCTCATTTTTTTCTGTGTGTTTCACTTTTCTTCTTTATAACTGCTATTCTAATACAAAATCCTTCATAAATGTTATTGCATTACATTCTTGATGAAATTATCTTCCCATTGATATAGAATTTTATGGCATTATCAAAACAAAAAGTGGTGTTATGAGCCACCGAACCTCAAAACTACACTATTTCCAAAACGTTTCCACAATTTTGGCCACTACTGTAAAGGGAAGCTGGATGGAGGCCGCCGAGTGAGTGATGTTGCTAGGGAGCTTGGAATTGCTCGTAGTGTGGTATCCACACTCTAGGCAGCATTTCAAACCGATGGCAAGTATTCCAGACTCATGCTAGGAGGTCATCCTCGCTTTACTACAACGCACGAAGACAGATTTTTAGTTATAACAGCAAAATGGAATCTCGGCACTACGGATAGTCCGCTTACGAGTCGCCTCCATTCCAGCACAGGAAAGCGGATATCCCAACAAACATTGGCAAGATGTCTGCAACATATAGGCCTATATGTCCAAACAAAGGCATGTGGTTTGCGTCCCTGTATCCAGAGCTCAACGTATCGCACGTTTTTTTGTTTTTTTTTATTGGAGGTTTAACGACCACCGTGAGCAACTCAATGGGCTATAAGCAGTCGCCCGTCCCTAATTTAGGGTCACTGGTTCCAGGGAAGGGAGAGAGCCAGTGCCGTAAGACAAACACAACATCCATGCCTCACCGGGGTTCGAACCCGGACCCCTTCTGGACGAATGATCAGAGGCCATCGCTTAGACCACTGCGCCACCGGGGCGGCCGCACGTTTTCAGTGGTGTAGTGTCCATAAATATTGGACACGTCATCAATGTTTCAAAGTACTGTTCATCGATGAGAGTCGTTTCAGTCTGTCCTCTGATTCTAGACGTCAGTTGATTTGGCATGAAAGTGTTACTACGTACCAGCGCGAGAATGTGCAGGAAGGGAACAGATACGGCGATACCGGGGTCATGGTGTGGGGCGGCATCGTGATTAGTGGACGCCGAGCATGTGCTGGGAAATGGAACTACGACGGGCGAACCATATGGCAACGAGGTTCTTCTACGTCATGTTCGACTATACCGTGGTGCTGCAGGCGAAGACTTTCTGTTCATGGATGACGAATCAATGCGCCTCATCGAACGAGAGTAGTGATGATACTTCTAGAAACCGAGGATATTCATCGCATTAACTCTGGCCAGCATGCTCTCCAGACTTCAACCCCATTGAACACGTCTGGGACGCAATGGGGAGGCGCATTTGTGCTCTAAATCACCGCATCACGGATAGTCCGGTAAACAAGCAGAGCCTCATCCATACTCAGTAAAAAAAGCAGAGCCTCATCCGTACTCTGAGGGAGTAGTAGGTCAGTTTGCCTCGGGAACTTCAGATCGCTTGGTGCTCAGCATATCACGAAGTCGTGAGAGCTACATCGCCGTTCGGGGTGGACATATTCCATACTGCAATATCTTTCCTCCTGGTTATCGGCAAGCACTGTACAGTGTATATCCATTCCTCAAATATTGTATGTCCTTCGGAAATCTGTAACTTTTGCGTAAACAGTGATTACAATGTAATTTGTGCGTCATTTATGTGCCATTTATTTTTGTGTCTTTTTATGTGTTCGTATGCTGGCAATGTAATTATTTTCCCATTTGGCTGCAGTCATATATTGTTTTTTTATACAGGTAAAAATGTAATCCGTCCTTGGGTTTTGAACCCAATTTATCTTTTCCGGTTGAATATGGGCCAAAATTTATTCGCACGGCTGTGATTAATTCACTTGTCACATCTACCATTGTCTCAACGATAATACATACATTCTATACGATTCTAAAAATATTGATTGCTGAATTGTTATTTACCTCAGGACAAGCAACTGAGTAGTAAATATAAAGACTGAGCGTTCCAATGTTTCAGCCTTGGTGTCATCTGTTCAGCTCCTTGTAAATTTTTTTATTATATATTCCATTTATTTTTGAAGAGGGTTTAACACCTACCGTGATCAACTCAATGGGTTATAAGCGGACGCCCGCCTCTAATTTAGAGACACTGGTTTCAGGGAAGGGAAAGAGCCAGTGCCGTTAGACAAATACACGTCCATGCCTCACCCACGATCACTCGGACGAGAGGTCACAAGCCAGTTCTTAGACCGTTCCACCACCAGAGAGGCATTTACTATATTTAAATCGCACTCTGTGGTAATCAGTGTCGTGTTTGGTATTGTAAAACTATTAAATGGAATGACCTCGTAAATTATTTTATGAATTCTTCCATGACTAATACCCCGTGACACGAAAGTTATCCCTTCCACGTATCAATGTAACTTTAAAATCAAAATCTGGCTGAAACGGTGACCTCCACTACCATCTGTGGCATTTATAAAATAGCTACGAATAAACACTGGTTAAATGAAACTGAGCCCTTTGTGCAACTGAATGGGCTCAGTCGTTCGTCCCTAATTATTTAGAGACACTGCTTCCAAGGAAAGGAGAAAGCTGGGGCCATAAGACAAACACAACTTTCATGCCTCACCGGGGTTCGAAACAGGACATATCTCGCATGAATGGCCAGAAGCCACTGCGCCACCAGGGCGGTCAATGAAACTTCCAAGATACTGCTCTTAAAAAATAAGGCTTTTCCTAACTGGGTATCTATACTTTTGTTTGAAACGAAATCGGAATTTCTCGATGCGTCATAATAAATACGAAGAAGTTATTAGCAGAATAAAAAGAAAGCTCAAGAGATTAGTGAGAATGATAACATCTTGAATGAACAACAACTTCGTCATTCATTTCCGTCTCTTGAGAAGACTACTTCACGAAATTTCTGTTCTTCTTCCATTACTTTTCTTATCTTATGGATGGTTCTGTTGATAATTCTGCTAACAGAATGCTGGAATCCTTTGCTCTTGAATATAATGCAAATAACTCTCTCCTCCTCAAACTTTCACAAGTTTCTGCGACCATGCCGGCATTGTGCTGCTTTATCGTTAAGTTACGTAAGATATTTCAGACCATTTATAATTCGATATGGCTGCGACATCTAGTCAACTACAAAAGCTGATGACAGATGTCTCATGGCGTTTGAAAGAAGTGTGCCGAGAAATATAAACAAAATATATAAGACAAGACTGAGGGGAAGACTCAGGACCAGGTGGATGGACGTGGTGCTTGGCGGTCTGATAAGAATGAGTGCATGACCTGAAGAAACATATCATCCACAGCGATGGAGAGCCATGGTGGTGACAGCGCTGGACCTAAATGGCCCGTTTTACTGATGTTTATGACTATGATTGAAGTTATGGTGACTCTGACATATATGACACACCATCCTTTTTCAGAAATTTGGCACATCAGATGAAACACCACTTATGTGTTCGTTATTCCTGTCGTTTTGAGTAGGAGTATCTCCAACAAGCTGGAAACTTGCTGATGTTCAACCTATACAACAACAACAAAAATAGGACAACAAACTAGAGTAGCAAACAAAAGTATTTGGCGAAACACTTTTTCGACCATAATATTTTTTCTGCTGGACCAAATCGGCTCATTTTGGGATATGATATGTGTTATTCAGTTGTAAACATGACCCATATGCAGGTGGATCGGAAACCTTAACACAGATCAGGTACCGAGCTTAATCGCAAAGATCATACAAATTGGCCAACAAAGTAGGTGTGTGTCGTATTCATTTAATGCAACGATAACAGAAAACAAGTACGAGAAAACGACAAAACAATAACTAATACTTAGTGGGATAACCACGAGACTTAATAACAGCTGCACAACGGGCCGGCATCGAGTCCACTAGCTTCTCGACGGTGACCTGCGGAATTCGCGCCCATTCTGCAGACAGCTGGTCGAACTTCTGGGACCTATTCCGGCAGGTTTTCTTCTCAAATCGTCTCTCCAGCTCTTTCCACATGTGCTCGATGGGGTTGAGGTCTGTAGATTTGCTTGGCCAGTCTAGAAGTGCGACCTGTTGCTGCTGGAAGGCTGCCTTTGCTACTCTAAAGGTGTGCTTCGGGTCGTTGTCTTGCTGCATGATCCATCCCGGGTGGCATGTTCTGGTTTGCCCATGGGAAGACATCGTTGATGAGCATGTTCGTGCAGCTCTGGCCGGTCATTATTCCATCAATCTTGATGATGGTACCCATTGTGTTGCGAGAGAAGGCGCCGTAAACCATGAGCGATCCTCCTCCGTGCTTGACAGTCGGCTGAATGAACTGGGGGTTGAATCTCTTGCCACACGGACGTCGTACGTATCGGATGCCATCACTTTCGAACAAGTTGAACTTGCTCTCGTCGGTGAAAAGCACCTTACTCCAGTCCGCCGCGGTTCAGTGTCGATGACGGAGCGCGAACGCGACTCTGGCTCGTCGATTCTTGACTCCGATGAGTGGTTTCTCGGCGGGGCGTCTCCCATTCAATCCACCAGCAATGAGACGACGGGAGATGATCATTCGGCTGACGTTCAGGTCGGCGCTGTCGCGGAATTCGGTGGCGATGTCCACAGCAGTCAAGGTGGGATCAGCACGAGATCGACGGAGAATGCGTCTATCCTGATGCAACGTAGTGGAACGAGGCCTACCACATCGCGGACTGTTCTCGACAGCCCCAGTCTTCTTATAACGTTGCAGGATAGCTGAAAGGGACTGGTGTCGGATCTTCAGGGCCCTCGCAATGTCGGTGACGCGCATTCCGGATTCCATCATGTTCACGGCCGCCTGGCGAGCTCTAACAGGGATCTCCGTCTTTTTATCCGTTTCTGAAAACCTAAGATTGACTTATTATCACACTACACATCCCAAAACCCACAAAAATCACAAGAAAAACATTAATACATGCAGCAAACAAATGGGTAATAATTGGCGACTCTTGAATATGGCCCATTTCGTACGACAAATTCGCTCTGAGAGAAATACAAACTACGCGGCATTGTAACCCACAAATCAACACATATCATATCCTAAAATGACCCGATTTGGTCCAGCAGAAAAAACATTATGGTCGAAAAAGTGTTTCGCCAAATACTTTTGTTCGCTACTGTATGCCCCTCTAATTCATTCATTTGTTTTGGCCAAAGCTATAGCGAAGAAATTAATGAAAAGCTTTTTCTTATCTTGAGTCCTATGCTCAACCATGGCCGTCCGTCTGGCTTAATTCTCTAGATTAATCAACTGGTCAGCTTATAGTGTTACAGTCTGCCTTAAAATTCTATAGTGTTTTTATGGCAGTGTTCAGTGAAACTTAAGTTGTAAGACTTTATACAGCAAAGTTTTCTGATGAATTGTGTCATCAAGATCTCTTTAATGAACGCCAGTCGTGTGGTTTTTATCTTGCACTGCATCATTAACATGTACCTTGTATCTTTCTTTCTAGCTATGGCATGCGTGTAGTTTCCAAATGCACAAATCTTGAGACGTTTTCCCTTCGTGCAGGTGTGCTTCAGAAATCAGTTCTGACGCTTTTTGTTTGTATGAAATTATCTTCCCATTGCTCGTAATCTAATTCAGTTTTACTGATGAGAGCACTTCCCATTCATGTTTGCACGCTGCCAATGAACATCCTCGATCACCCTGAAATGTTGCCGCCTCTTCGTTGAAGTACAACTTTGAGGCTGTTTGTGGTTGCAGTGAGGACAAACTGGCGCTGTGTAACAGCTACAAAACCTTTCTTGTAACCAGCGAAAGAAATAACAGTTTTCTCTCCTTGCATTCCCATGGCAAAAACAACTTCTTTCTCTCTCTCTCTCTCTCTCTCTCTCTCTTTCTCTGATTATTTATCCAAGTTCTGTTGGCAAGGGCTCGTTTCTTCCATGTAAGCTAAATGTTCTTAAAGCAGGCAAGGAAGTATTTTTGAGCTGGAAGGTAATTTCCCTCCAAGCAGCTGTTGGAATTACCAATTAAATCCCGAAGCATTGTTCTCATATTAGGGATAGCATTACTAAAAATGCTAGTTTCTCGATGCTGTACAAACAAGAGTAGTTCGCTTTGATTAACAGCCAAGAGGAACTGTGAAAGACTTGAGCATCTTTAGTAGGTATCATAATAAGCATTACTTTCAAGAATTTCTCCCTATCTTTTCGAGGTACAAAGATCACTCTCAACTTAATTATTGTTCCGTGCTCGTCTTAATAAGTTCCGCATTAAGAGCGTTGCTAGCTCATTCATCCCTGCTACATCGGAAATTCAGTATCTTTGCGTGGCCTTATTTTCCTTGAAATCCGCAACATTTACATGTTTAAATAAAGGGCTAATAAAATAATTTGAGTAAATCCTCATTTTGAGATAGGAAAAAAATACCAACCACGCTACTGATAGGGTAGATTTGCTTTTCAAACTCAGTCGTAGGCAATACCGATGAAAGGCCAACATGAAATTCAGCCATTTGACTTGATATTTCTGCTTCGCAAGTTCAGGGTAATGACGTTTTATGAGTTTTCCACATATACATAAGCGAAAAAGACAAATGGCTGAATTTCAGCTAAGAAACGAAATTCCATAAAAGATTTAAGTTTCCGGATGTCGTGTTTGAGAAATTTGTCACTTTCACTCAGTAGGTCTACTGAAAAATTATGCCCTTCACAAACATAATTTATTTCGCTTTACATCCTTCAAAGTACGTAAACCCTTAGATTTATATTTGCATTTCTGAAAAGCATACAGAGTACGCATTGACAGCAAATTGCAGAAGAAAGTAAAATATACGAGACATAAGAATTGTACATAAGACTTGGAATTGTAATTTAAAACTAGAGCACAAAGGACAAGCCGGACCGTTTTCATTAAGTTAAGCAAACACAAGAAAAGAGTAAGGTATTCCGTATGATGCCTTGATGCCGTATATACTGGAAATATACAGTATATCTCAAGAATGTCTTGAAAGTTCATAGAGCTGAAATAACGTTAAATACTGAAAATTTGATTTAGAAGAGAATAAGGAGAAACAGAGAAACGAGGTCTTTTGAATACGGCTGAATTTCATAAAATCCCTCTCACCTACAGAACAAAAATATAAGTGTTTACGTTAGGAACACGAAACGATCTCCGAAAAAGAAAGGGGCACATGTGCGATAGCAAAAATAAACGGAAAGTGCAGCACAGCTTTTACTCTAACTCCTATAGAACTCACGAAAAGCACGTGAGACAAAATGGATGGTCAGCAGCATACACATCATCAAGAGAAACAGTCATTTGTGGACATACTCAAACAGTGCAGTTCTTTTAACAATGACATTTCCTGCCACCTCCCAGCAATATGTTACTAGGTTATGCTGAACTTACGTGACACAGGAACATTACAAAAAATACCCTATATAGCAGCTCCATAAAAACAGAGCAAAACTTGTAATAACAGTTTTAATGGATCAAGGAATTATAAGAATCCGTTATTTTAATTTGAATAAAAACTTATTCTTAGAATCATTGATGTATTTCTTGTGTTCGGGAGTTAAAGCAATTCCTGAATAAGCTCAACCCTTTTTGAGAGTACGTTTGAATTTTCACGCATGAATACTTTCTTCGCAATTAAATTCCTTTCATTTCTTTATATCGACAACATTCCTGAGTTAAAAGTATTTTAAAAACTTGGTCAATATTATGAAAACAATACATGATCAGATTCCGTGACTTTTATTATGGCAATATTCTGAGTCACAAAGAAGAAAACATCTCTTCAGTGTACCAAAATTACTGTGTTATCATAGACTCAGAGTTCGTGAAAAAAAAATGTTTTGATGTAATCTACCGAAATTACTTTAATTTATTCAGAACAAGAAAAAGTTAAAATTAGCTTTCTGACGGGTTTCTGGAATCCACGCATGTTATCTTTAAACCATTTCAGAATTTATTCGTAACATCAGAGGGTGTAGTTAATTCAAATGCTTTTATCATGCCATCTCAGAAATGCCGCCCGAGTGTCCCAGTGGTCTGAAAGGCGCTGACTTCTTGTCATTCATCCGATAAGGGCCCGGGTTCTAATCCCGAATAAGGCAAACGTAGTGTGTCTGTCTGTTGGCGTTGGTTCTGTCTCTTCCTGGGAGCTAGTGGCCCTGCATTAGGGATAGGAAACTGCTTATAGACGTTAGAGTTGCTTGTGGTGGTAGTTATTGTTATCCCTCCCCCCAAATTCTTCGCCTTATGGGTGTTGTCTAAACATAAAATGAATTAAACAGTTATAACGACTACATCTGTAGACGGAAGAGCTTTTGCCATTCACGTGAAAATCCATGTCAGCCAGACTACGAGTTTCGAACCTGTCACTTTATTTTGCATTGTCATTCAGACTGAGGGTCTTGATAGTACGGTTGTGTTTTATTGAATTGCATTTTGACCTAAGTCCTTTTTACCAGAGTTTACGACCATTGAGGCTTCTGTCCTTACTAAACTGGAATTTTCTAATTATTAAACGATTTTAGATGAGTGCTGAATCTTAAAATCCGGCATCGTGGTACACTGTTAGCAGGCGATTAGGGACATCTATCTGGATTTAAGCTTAAGACTCAAACGAAACACAGACAAGCTCCCCAACGGAACGCTTTGTGATCTAATAAACCTGCACAGTACGATTCAGAAAAAGACATTGATTTAGACTACTGAAGACTACAATTGCACTGTGAAAGAAACTAATCATAATTTTGTATTTTCAGTTTTGGAATAAATGTGTTTTATAAAGTTTAATCTTTGAAGTGTTTTTCATCTCGGACTTATCTGCATTTTAATCCTGTGCAGCAGATCCTTTGCGCACTGAACACTAACTAAAATTTTGTACGGCGTAATCACTTCAAATATTTCATTAGTCTGTAACTTACACCGAAGAGTCATTACATTAAGACCACAACAGCCTAGAGAAATGAGCGCGCCTGGAGACCAAACGGTGGTGCAAGTGAAGTTCGCAGAGCAGTAAATATACAACCCGAGGACAGGCTTTCGGTTAGTAGAGTGTTCGGAGTCAGAATGGGAAAAGCTGCCGATTTATCGGAGTTCGATAAAGAACAAATTGTGATGGTGCGGCGTCTCGGAACTACGATCTCGGAAACGGTGCGACTTGTTGATTGTTCACGTGCCGTTGTAGTGAGTAGGTATCAAAAGTGGTGCACAGATGGCCAAACGACGAATCGCCGTCCAGCCGTGTGTCGTCCGCAGCTCACTGATGCCAGAGGGAAGCGGGGACTGTCGCGCATTGTTCACAGCGACCGCATGGCCACAGTGCGACAAAGCACTCACAGCTACAACAATGGTCATCAATGCGATGTGTCACAGCACACAGTTCATCGTAGCCTTCTGCGCACTGGCCTGCATAGCCAAAGTCCCAGCAGGGTCCCCAGGCTCACTGCACGTCAGCGCACACAACGCATGAAATGGGCCCAAGACCATCGAGATTGGACTGTGGATGATTGGAAGAAAGTGGCCTGGTCTGACAAATCAAGATTCCTGATGCATCACGTAGACGGCCGAGCGCGGATACGCCGATTATTAACGGAGGCTATGGCACCTGGATGCACTGTTGGGCGGGAACAGGCCGGCGGCGTTATGCTGGCGATGCTTTCTTGGGACACTTAAGGCCCCATTATCCCAATAGCACGATCCTTAACATCTGTGAGGTATCTGAACATCGTTACGGACCAAGTTCACCTATTCATGGCAACTGTGTTCCCTGCTGGTGATGGCCATTACCAGCAGGATAATGCGCCATGCCACGCTGCCAGCCAGAATCGTCAAAGAGTGGTTTGAGGAACATGCTGGTGACTTTCTGTTAATGCCCTTGCCTCAAAATTCACCTGACATGAACCCAATCGAACATTTCTGGTTCGACTTGAAAAAGCCGGTTCGCGTTAAATTGCCACCACCCCGAAATGTACGGGAACTGGAGGACCTGTTGTTGACATTATGGAACCAGATACCCCAGGATACCTATCTCCACCTTGTAGAATCGATGCCTCGCCAAGTGGCCGCTGTTTTGCGGGCTAAAGACGTTTCTACAGCTTATTAGGTAGGTGGTCACAATGTAGTGTCTCATCGGTGTATGAGAAACGATTTTTCTTGTTCTCAGATTTGCATAACAAACATTGTCATTGTATAAACTGTGCGCTACCGAAATCTTTTCAAGAGTTTACTGGCAGTTATTTACTTAAGTGAGGCATAAATTCGAAAATTTGTTTTTTGGAAATTACTGACAAAACAGGTTTTGTATTACCTAAAAATTAGTCATAGCTAAAACTCGTTTCAGCATGAACCTAACAGATAAAAGAACCCAAATATTTTTATCAAATATAAGCAAATGGCGCTTTTTACTCAAAAATCCCTTCTAGATCCTTCAAACTCAAGCTTTATAGTTTTTCACAATTTGGAATACCGTGAAAATTATATCAAGAATTCTGGGTTCTGAGTACGAAATTCAACCTATACTGCACGACATAGGAAATGCCATACCATGAAGGAATGCACGAAATGAGACAGCACTTACTACATATGCAGGTAAGTAGGTGGGGAAAGAAGTGGCTTTATTTCTCAGAGATTACATGACTGCGATGAGCAAGGAGACAGTATAATGTGGCCTAAGTCAAAAGGTCGAACAACCATATCATGCTGGGCTATACATTTGGCAGTACTGCGTGGTATTAATTGGAAAAATCACCGTGTGGTGTCCTGGGGTATCTTTAACCATGTGTCGTTGACCTGCGTCAAAAACTTTTCGACATTACGAGGGGTTTGTGCATAAGCGATGAGTTGTCCTCCAATGAAGTGTCACACGTTTTCTATTGGGGAGGAGTCTGGGGATCGCGCTTGCCAGGGCATACTTGAACACCTTGTGGGCACTGTGTGCTGATGTTGACAGCGCACGGGCGGTCATTATCTTGTTGAAACTGAGGAGCGGGAATACCAATGAAGACACCAACCAAGATAAGGAGCAGTGCCTCATTGACGTATTGTCGTGCGGCCATCGAAACTGCCTATGCGTACAAGCGGTGAACGGCTGTTAAAAGCTCCTAAACCCTGGCACCAGGCTGAATGGTCACCGTGACGATCTTGTGATACCATGTGACGGTCACATATGCCACGAGACCATCACGGTGATCATGTCGTCTTCAGATTCTTAATCGCCAATTATCGGCGTTAGGTCAGACGCGAGACTCATCACTGAATAATAAATGGTTCCATTGGTATCGCCACGCATGTCTGGTACGACAGCACTGCAACCTTGCATGACAATGTGCTGCGATGAATGGTAGTTGTCGCAATGATTGTCGAGAGCACAAACCTGCCTCAGACAATTTACGATTCACAGTTCATGTCGATCAGGTGATGTCCACAGCTCCCTATACACTTCATCGAATATCATCGGCTGTGGATTGTGGTGCTCCTACAGCTGCCTTCGAATGCCGAGATCGAGGAGTTTGGACGTCCGCGTAGGTGCATCAATCACACTGTGGCAACGAATGTTACTTTCTTCCAACCCTTTCGCAACATTCGGCAGATAGTTGTTACTTCTGGTTTCGTTTCCTCTGGGATGCAACGCAGGAACCAACCGGTCGTATGTACTAGGGGTGTTCAAATGAAAAGGTACGAAACGTCATAAGAACGTAACCGATAACATATTTGCCTGTGCCGCTATGGGAGAACGTAACGACACATCTAGGGATGCGATTGGAGTCGCCGGCGTGGATCGGAGCATGCGCGGGCGCCCGCATGCGCAGGAGAGAGCAGAGGCTCTTATAAAGAGCGCCGTCCAATTGAGGCGGCAGTGCGTGTGAGGACAGGATGGCGAACCATTAACTCCGATGTGTACTGTGAGACACTCCGAAGCCTACGCAGGTCCATCAAGAACAAAAGACCGGGGCTGCTCACGGAGGGTGTGGTTCTGCTCCATCATAACGCGCGTCCACACGTCTCCAGGATCACACACGCGGAACTGGCCAAGTTCCAGTGGGAGCAGCTTGACCATCCGCCCTACAGCCCGGACATGTCGCCCTGCGATTTTCATGTGTTTGGTCCCCTAAAAAAACATCTGAAAGGGAAGCGCTTAGTCGGAGGACGAACTCATGGACGCTGTGCAGGACTGGGTCTCGTCACGGCCACAAGAATTCTGGGAACAAGGAATCCTTCGGCTCGTTAATCAATGGGATCGTTGTGCTACGGCCTATGGTGTATACGTTGAATAAAGTCTTCATTTATAGCCACAGTGTCGTTTCGTACCTTTTCATTTGAACACTCCTTGTAGTACGTAGCCTTGTGCTGAAGCCTCTAGCAAAGGTGTCTGTGTAATGGCGGGATTCCCGATGACGTCGCCCAGGCATTCTCACTCCTGCCACGTGCTTTCGCTACCGAGATCACTCGGATGCAGTGGTCAACACATCCAGGTGAGGAAGACTAAACTTGCAAAGAGCCGTTTTGCCCTTTTATATTCGTCACTTATCACGTGATGGTTTTGGAACTGCAATCCTTTTCGTAACTGAACTGTCGACACATGCTCACGAATATACAGTACGCTCCAGCAAATACTTTCGGACTTAATTTTCTATGTCGAGCAGTGTGGAAAGTCAAACCCATAACTTTCTGTAAAGAAGACCTACGTCAAGGACAGGATTTGAACCCGGGGGATGCTCAAGTTACACCACCCAGAACAACACAGTTCCAAGCGACAGAACAGAACTAGCAACTAAGCTTCATTGTCCTGGGTGGGTAACAGTAACACGCTCGAGCGTAAATCGGGAATGCGAGTTCGATTTCTGTTCCAGAGTGATGTAATTTTCAAGTTCTCTGAAGGATAGCTATATGTGAAACAGTAGGTAATACGACACTTATGTGCTGATGATGATATTTGTACATGTCTTTCATGTAATTACGAAGAATTAATTCTTCAAGGGATTCGCTCTTCCCGTTGATTTCTGTTAGGTATTATGCTGATTCCGCAGTTCTTCTTCTACTCTCTGTAGGGAAAAGATACCTATACTGTGGTTATTTGCTCTAGCGTCTGAAGTCGTCGATGGTTTGCTCAATGAAAGTCCTTTGCTGAAGTGAAAGCTATGATTCAAAACAAGCATAAGAAAATCTGAATCTGTGGTTTTTTTAGTTGTTTTCTCTCTAAAAAAGCTCTCTGTGCTTGCATATCAGTTCACGTATTGTTTGCCAAAGCGAGACATAGGAAGAATGAATTGATGAATGACGCATTTTCGCCACTGTTTGTAAGAATCAATAACTATGGGTCAGCAAAAATAAAAATCCCTGCAATCTGTAATCTATGAAACAAAGAGCACTTTCATGCCATTGAATTAGTGATAAAAACTTTTCTTTCCCACGTTAAGAAAAGCTCTTCTGTAGTTTAAATTACACGTCACTTCTTCAAAAAACGCACGCAAGGAGTCCATATCCTGTGAGGATGTTTGAATATGTTACGTACGACGATAACGAGCTTTTAATCGTGGAGGAAAATTTTATAGACTTTCCTCTCAAGGATCCTGGTGATCAGGGATCAACAGCCTCAAGTTAGAGGAGACGCTGTCCGAATTCGAGCACTATAAGAACCTATTCACAACGAAATTACGTCAGTAGTTTTTATAATCTTTTCAGTGCACCGCTATGTAAGCAAATAACTCTAATGATGCATACTTTAAAAGAGAAGGCAAAATAAAGGTGAAAAGTTTCTCAGTATCGAAGAGCGACATTCGCTTCATCTGAAGAATTCAAAAGTTTTGTTGGTTACAATAGCTTCATATGAGCACCAATGCCTTGTCTGTGGGATTTCCCTTTATTTTTCATACGTTTATTGCCGTTTCCACCCTTCAACATTAAATTTTTCAAATTTCAAGTTAAGTACTTCTTAAAACTGGCCTATGTTATTCTTATCCTCTTATTATCCCCACGTGGAGTACTCAAAACAGTTGTAGTTGCTGAGGTATATTAATATATACACTATATTGACAAAAGTCACCGGAACCTAGAAAACAAACACAACATAACATTTATGACATACATTAGTATGGCGTCAGTCCACCTTTGGCCTAAATGCATGCACTGATCCTTCGAGACATGCTTTCGACAAGATTTTGGAACACAGTGATAGGAATGCGCTTCCATTCAGTACATAATGCTGCCACTAACTGTTGCCTAGTAGTAGGCATTGGTTCCAAACCTCTTATGCGGCGCTCTAATTCATCTCATAGGTGTTCTACGGGATTAAGATCAGGGCTCTGTGCTGGCCAGTCCTCACACGATACGGAAGTATTGTCAAACTACGCCGCAACAATCGTTGCTTTATGGCTCTGTGTATTATCCTGCTGGTACCAACAAGGCTCGGTTCCATAGCATTGCCACAGAGTTGGGCATAATTGTCCAGAATATTGAGGTAGACGTGTTGGTTAACAGGTTTGTCCACGATAAACAATGGACCGGGGTCATACCACGAAAACACCCCTACACGAGTACACTGCCAGCTCCAAACTTCACCGTTAGAACAGCACACTGTGGTAAATAGCGTTCCCCCGGCTGCCGCCATACTCACACACGGCCATCAGACTGACGGATCGTGTATCTGAATTCATTAGTCCATAGGACCCGTTTCCATTGATCTACGGTCCACGATAAATGTTCGTTGCACCATGCTAAACGACGAGTAACGTTCCGAGTGGAGATGAAAGATTTATGAGCAGCCGCACGTCAACGGTAACCCATGAAATGAAGTTCTCTGCGAGTGGTACGTGTACATACCGAGGTTCCAGCATTTTTACTCACCTGTACACTGAGGTCTTGTGCAGTAGTCCGTCGATTACCTGTAACGACTCTTCGTCCTCTATCACTGATTTTCTTTGGTCTGCCGGTACCTTTTGCTGCTTCAGCCACCCCATGTGTCTTCCACTTATTCAGTACATCCAAAACAGTTGACTTGGGTATGTTTAAACGTCTCTCGGTTTCTCCTATGGATAACCCTCTAGTACGTATAACACCCAACAATATTTCCTTTCTCAAAGTCAGTTCTCTCCCGCCGAGACATTTTTACTCAACCTCACAGTGCGATATGATCGCGGTCAGCTGCAGGCTTGTTTTTATACCGTTTGCAGCTGTACCGCGCAACTTAACCACGCAGCGGATCCGTTCATTTGCCTTTGAAGGGATGTCCGGTGACTTTTGTTAATACAATGTATATCATAGATCTCATTGACCTAAAAAAAAAGGTATGATTTTGGGTGCGCGTCTTGTAGAAACTTCAGTAATTACACACACCTGCCACTGAGCTAGAAACTTTTACGTAGTTGTATGCAAATGTCACTTACGCAGCGTATATCCAAAATCGGTGATCACATGCGTCACCCCATGATTCGGGGGTAATTATTTTAGACTGCTGCTCGTAAGTTATCATCAGTAGTTTTTATTGAAATGGGAAAAACAAAGGATCTTTTGGAGTTCGATAAAGGGTTTATTGTGGGTGCTCTTCTGGCTGGAGCGACGATTTTGAAAATAGCAGAGCTGATTGATTTCTCAAAAGATGAGATATCTCGTGTCTTTAATCATTTGAAAAATAACTCACATTGCTTCTCTAAGAGGCGTAACTGGTGCCCAATGACAATCTGTCAGGAACGAAATCGCCGTCGTCTGAGAAGGATTGTACGGAGAAACAAGATTTCCTGGTCCCAAATCCCATTATCGCATGTACATCTATTCCAAGTCGAAATGCGTCTGTTCTGAAAGGCCGAGGTGGGCTTACAGCTTATTAATAAAAAAATATCCACAAAGAGAAAGTGTATGTGTGTGTATATATACAGTATACATATATAGTAACAGAATTATTTTTATCATATAAATTAATTTTTAAAATTTTATTTATAAATAGCCACCACACAGTAACATAAGTTTTTTTTATAAGTTCTGGGTAACAGAAGTTTATTTTGTTAATTCTAGGGGACAGAAGTTTTTTTGTTTTGTTTTTTAATTTAAGTTGTTTTTTTACTATGTTCCAGCTTTGAGCTCTGTCGTTTCTGAAAGATGTTGCACTGTTCCAGAAAATAGAAAAGCTTCACGATCGCACGGGATGCTGCAGGATCTCCAAGTACAGTGCTGGCCACCCAAAATGCAACACCAAGAAAGACACGAGATAGCAAAGCCAGATTTACTGGACACATAACAACAGATACAAAGATGAAACGATTGGGCTTACAGGCCCGTGCGACTTGCGAAACACGCAGACATCAATAATTCAACACGCAGACATCAAACGAAAGAGGCTTTGGATGTGGACATCGGTCCAGGCTGCTTCCACACGTTACCACAGTTCATCAGGCATAGCCGCGGGTGAAGCTTTCCATGCCACTCGGTTGCCGATCAGCGACCAGACGTGTTCGATGGGCGACATATCGGGAGAACAGGCGGGCCACGGCAGCAGTGGCACCTGGTGGGCCGTGAAGAATTGTTGCACGATGCGTGCTACGTGCGGGCGCGCATTGTCCTCTTGAAACGTGGCCGCTAGCAGGTCCTGCCCGTAAGAGGAGGATTACAGGCTCCAAAACGTCTGAGATGTAGCGGTGGCTGTTGAGTGTACCGGCGATGCGTACCAGAGGGGTGCCGGTGTAATATCCAATTGCGCCCCAAACCATAACGCCGGTGACGGACCGGTATGGCGATGCATAATGCAGGCGTCATACAGTCTCTCGCCGCGGTGCCACCACACGCGGATCCGACCATCGTGGTGTTGCAGGCAAAAGTGGAATTCATCGGAGAAGACAATGTCGTGCCATTCCGTAGTCCAGGTGCGGCGTTCAACGGCCCACTGCCGCCGCACTCGCCGGTGGTGTAACGTCAATAGTAATCGGAACAATGGACGCCGTGCGACAAGTCCCCGCTCCTGCAGACGACGTCGAACGGTATGCGCTGACACAGGTTGTTGCGCAACACACCCTAATTCCTGCGCTAACGTTCGTGATGTGGCGGTGCGAGGTGTCAATGCCCGCCACACAACATACCGGTCCTCTCGTTCGGTGGTGTGCCGCGGCTGCGGCAATCACTCACGTCGGTCCGTCCGTCCCTCCTGCACCCACCGAATCCATACTTGCCTCACTGTGGCTGGATGTCATCCCACACGGGCGCCGATGTCTCGGTACGATAAACTGCTGTCGCGATAAGCCACTATTCGTCCTCTGTCGAACTCCGAAACGTGCTGTAATGACTGCCGTATTCTGCGACGAGGCATCAGAAAGCTTCCCACGCACAGGTCCGGCAGCACAACACACTTCCGCTACTTACACCCCGCCTTCTGTGCACCCTTCTTATAGTGCTTCTCGATGGCGTGCCGGGCGCACATGATTTGCATATGCCCTGCAATGCTAATCGTTTGCATGTCCTCTCGCGTGCGACGCATGCTGTGAATTTCAGGCCAATCGAATGCTTCCTTCTTGGTGTTGCATTTTGGGTGGCCAGCAGTGTATTCCGTTCATGAATACTTACTTATGTATTTTTTTAAACAATTCTTCTTTTTAAAAAAAATCAATCACTTCCCTGGACTTCACATTCACGATTTCTTTTGCATTTACTGACTAAAGCGAGAAATGAACTTGTTGAACTCCAGTGATTGATGTCCAGTACTTGTCTCGCCATTTTTGTATTTACAAATAATGGTGCAATGGTGACAAGCAATTGCCAACATCAATACATTTTTTCAGCTTACCAAGGTTGAGAACTTTTTAAATGTTTTTTTCAGGGCGAGGGTTAATGAATGTCATGAGCAACCCTTGGGGCTATAGGCAGTCGCCCGTCTCTAATTTGGGAAGGGTTGCAGGTTAGGGTCAGAGCCACCTAACAAACACACGACCCATATATGCCGCATCCAGTCATCCAGCACTCTAACCCGGGCAAATCTCGGACGAATGGTTATAAGCCAACGTCTCAGACATCTTGCCCACCAAGAGCGGTTTCTAATCGCCTGCATCTGTCAGCAGTAAGTGAGGTATATGAGTTACTGTAACCGAACATTTAGATCGCGTGATGATGTCAACGAGTTCAGAAAGAGAAGGAACTAGTTTTAATCAGTGCAGGAACATAAAATTTGTTGCCTTATTTTACTTTATAGAAGGTGCCAGGGTTAGAGTACTGGATGACTGGACGAGGCATGTATGGGTCGTGTGTTTGTTTGATGGCTCTGACCTTAACCTATAGAACCCTTCCCAAATTAGAGACGGGTGACTGCCTATAGCCCCAAAAGTTGCTCATGGCGTTCATTAACCCTTCCCCTGAAAAAGAAAACAATGTCATGACAATACATGTCGTCTGTCATCTTCATGCTTTTTGGCAGTTACATCGTTAGGTAACAGGAACTCCACATAACACTGTCGTATAATGTTACTTTCGGTATTTACATCTCTGCAACTTATCATGATACATATTAACAGCCGTTCTTGCGCTTTAGTTCTTTCGTTCTTATCCCTCGAGTTATGTTTTCTGTATCTCATGTACGTATAGCAAATGGCTTCGGACACCTTCAGCATAGCGCAAGCTCGGCGTAAAGATATGTGCAGCACTTTAGCGCAATCGTGGTAATGCTACGAAGTGCTGGTAAAAATGCGAATGAAAAAATCTATCTAATGTTTAAAATTGTTTTTAAGAAATGTGTGAGAAGATTGGATTTTGGCTGCCGGAAACATGAGGAATTGACAGAGTGAGTGGTATCTTGGGTTCGAAAAGACGTTCATTGGAAGCGAAAATGAACCTAATCCCTCTACATTTCATTGAATCTTATACGTTAAACAAGTGATTTTGTTTCTCTTCACAATGTTTTTTCCTTACACCCAGATTTTCCAGGTAATACCAGCACAGTAGTACCTTCTGCATCTCAAAACTGAAATAATTTTAAGCTAATTACGCATGTAAATGTTATTCAATTTAGAGCTCCTTCTATTTAGAACGCTTCCTAATAATAATAGATCAGCAAAACCGAAACATTCCACACAAATTAAAAACTTAACTGAAGACTTCGGCAGCGCGAAATAGAAAGGTAAGTTTAATTTCCGTACGGTATTCCTTTGTCTCTTCGAATCATTTTTCATCGCTTGTGACGTTCCTACCCCTCAGGACGCACATGAGATAAAAGCAGATAGCAGTGAGATAACATGCCAATGTAGTATAGTGGATAGCACTCGGAGCTCCGGAGCCGAGAGTTGTGGGTTCGAATCTCACCCCTGGCATAAAAATGATGCAGAAATTTGCTTTGTCATACGCTATCTTTTGATTAAAGATAATGTTTCGAATTTGTGAGTGAATAGAATATGTCCACGACTTCCACTTGGAGGAAAGTAAAAAGTAGTGAAGAAAAAATGCAGCGAATATTCCGAAGGTCAGTGTTCCTTCGGAAATAACGGGCTTGGTGTCAACTCGATTTTAAAAGCGTATATATATATATATATATATAAGGACAAACAAGGGAAAATCTAGCTAAAAATAAGTCAAAACTTGAAAAACGTACGTGCATTCGAACAAGCAAAAAATCAAAATTTCAACCTGGAGAAATAAACAGGGATTGCAAAACATGTGGCAAAAATTTTTCCGTGGCTTTTTTCTCCATGTTGAAATTATGGATTTTTCGCTTGTTCCAATCCACGTTTGTTTTTCAAGTTTTGACTTTTTTTTTAATTTTATTTTTAGCTTGCCTTTCTCTTGTTTGTTCTTGTACGTTTTGAATTTTCTTTTACGCAACCTTGGTAGCTTTAAAATTTCGAAGTTGCTTTGTTTTTTATATTATTGGATAAGTAATTTACAAATATATAAGTAATTTGAAAAAAATATATACAAGTAATTTGAAAAAATATATATAAGTAATTTGAAAAATATATATATAAGTAATTTCAAATAATGGATAAGTAATTCGTTCTTTATACTATATATATATTTGTTCTATATATATATCATACTTCAGCGTTTTGATAACTGTTACTGCGTTTTGATGTTACCTGTTAGTCTTGCTGATTTAAAATGCTATTCAACATTGATATTCAACCCATTTCGGTAGGCCTTTTTAGAACTTTGCTGCTGGAAATACCAGCAAAATCAGTGCGTTTCATTAAAATGCAAAGCTTCATGGGAAACTTAGCCAACATGAAGAAAAATTTCAAATTTAATTCCTGAACAGTATTTCTTTGTCGCTTTGAATAATTACTCCACAAAATAAAGTTTCTTAAGTGTTAATTTTTTACAACTAAATTGGTTTTCTGGTTTTAAAGTTACGCTTTGATTATTTCTTTTCATAATAACATTATGATATTCTAAACCGTAAAAATGGGGCCACAGTAATTTCATATATTTTCAAACCTCCACGGTCTACTTCTCATTTCTAAAATTTAGAATTTGAAATCGACACTCTGAATGGGTATTAGATAAAAAAAATGAACAATGCTGTTATTCTTGAATAGCATTGCACTGTTCCCGATTCTTTCCAGAGTGAGAAGCAAAATGCAAAATCTTACCGGTTGGTGATACGATGCACGACCCAAGAAGGCAAAGCCCGATGATCACTAGAAGCAAAGCATTCGCTAAACTGGACCTGTGGCGTGTAGCCATACCTGTTACAACGAAGCCCATCATCATTTGCTAATGGCCACAATTTCGCTACTCGGCGTCCTTTTATCAACCTCCTGAACGACAGAACAAACAGAAATTTCATCGAAGTATTGCAAACAGGAAGACGGTAGTGATCGGGGGCAAGTGGAAAGGGGCGGGAAGAATTTTGCAGGCGCTCTCTCCTTGTGTCGTCTTCTGTTTTCCTATTAAGTTGTTTGTTGTCAGACCAAACTCCCAGCGTCGCTCTCCAAACATCATCACCATAAAGCGTAACCGATTCTCACGCCCACATGAATAGACTACATCCTTTCATTCGTGGATTCTGATGAAAAATGTCGCTTATCACGTGTATTGTGATCTGTCACTGGCGGTCGTTTTCTTCTCGTTGTCTCTTGCATTCCAAGAACACAGGGGAATAAAACGAAGAAAGCGGCCCCTCCCACTGGATATGCACACGCACATGATCTTCCCCTCTATCTCTCTCTTCCTATCAACTAAAGGCCTATGAAAGCTTCTTTTAATCTAATACCTATTCAGAGTGTCGTTACCTATCAACAAAACACACCTAACCTTGGAGACATTTCGCAAAACGGTCTCACGAGAATTTACCTGAGCTCCGTCGTGAACCCGATGCAGCTCATATCCAACGTCCGTGCTAATGTGCTAAAAATGCTACTTACGCCAGGGAAATTAATTTTATATTCCATGAAATACAATTATCACCAGTGCTCCAAAATGTTACAAAAGACGTGACTAGAAAAAGCGTTGTATTTCTCTTTTCTTCACCCCCGCACAATTGCGTCATTCTGTGTGTGCTTCTCTTCCCTTGATGGTTTAATGACCCCCATGGGCTACAAAGGTAGCGGTCCCTATTCATAATTTAGGGTAGCTAGTTCCAGGGAAGGGAGGGAACTAGATTACGATATCAGACACGATCCCCAATTTTCACATGGAAATCGAAAGAATCCCCTCGACGCCGAAACGCACGAATAATCTCAGCCAGTCAGTCGCCAAATAACCCATCAGCTTTTCCCTGAACTACGGAAATATTTCAGCTCTACTTGTGTCATTCTTGCTAGAAAACCTTGGTAGACAAGAGAATGTCTAGTTGCTTTTTCAAAATTGCGTTCTCGTTTTCAGCTAAACGTTTCGTTGATTTTTTATCTGGCAGACTTTTTTATCTCTATCCGAATAATTTCTTTTACGAAATCACTCTTTCTAAAGTACGTTTTTCCTTCGGGACCCCCCCCCCCAACTCCTCTCTCTCTCTCTCTCTCTCTCTCTCTCTCTCTCTCTCTCTCGACAAAAAATAAAAAACATTCATTCATTTAAGAAATATTGTTTTTACGATTACTATTGATCTCTATATGTGGAAAAATATATTTCTAAAATCATTCTGGCTTCTTTTAATTTTTTCAAAGAAGTGCAATTTTATTTTCTCTGAAGTGCATTTTCTCTGCTTTCTGCATGTAGTAAATTACACCTAAATGGTTTTGAGTTGCTTATGGTGTGGTCGTTAAACCCCCAAAAACAAGAAAAAAAAGTTTCGTATATTTCAGTATATTGTCAATTACTGAAATGTACAGCACAGAAAGAAGTTCTCACAACTGCTCTCTGTTTCTCCGGAATGTAAACGACATCCATATCTTTCTAATAAAACTACCGGAATTTTGGCTAATGATAGAACTCTTCGTTAAATTTCATATCTTCAAGTAACTGCAGTAGCGTATCAGGAAATGTGCTACAATTCCCAAAATATTGCAATTCAAATTAAGATACTAATACTAGTTTTTCGTTAGTTTTTGGAACAAAATCTAAACATTAACACACTCAACTATCATCCTTATAGCCAACAAGTAGAGAACTTGAAAGTTCTCCTACCCTTAACGGATATAGTTTTCAAGTATTTTGAGTGAATTTTTATATACTCGTATATGTAATAGCTAAGTGCGGTATTATTGTACCTAAAAAAGGACTCTGCACTAGCGGGCTTCAAAAATTAATTTTTATTGACTTCTGTCATGTTTCTAATGATAATTTCTCCTGAGAAACTCACTTCTTCCTTGCAAGACTACAACACGTAAAACACTATTTCTATTCTCGTGCGAAAGCTACCGCCCACAAGAAGCAGACGCATATTATAACTTGACTCAACATACGGAAATTGCTTCCGCTGTAACATCTCCTTCGAAGACAGGATTTTTTCTTCCACTTCGACCTGGATATTTATTCAAAGCCTAATTACTGCCATTGCTATATCTACTTCCAAGATGACAGGGTTCCTGTTTCGAATAAAAACCGTAATTTTTTTCTCGTGTTCTGGATATCGTTGGATTCGGCACAAATTGTGAATTCAACCGAACTTGGAATAGTGGTCTCGCGTTTGAGGTTGTTTGCGCAGATGAACCCTAGCGCTGCTTGATGTAGTACAGGAAGGAGAAAAGGATTTCTAAACAGGAATTCTATGCTCCTTAATTCTCTTCAAGCCACCCACACTTGAAGGCAGAAATACAAGCACCCCTATAGTGTCCAACTGAGCAAATATTCTACATATGGGTATTCTTATTTACTCACTTTTGAAACATCATGTTTTTGGAATTTCCCCAACGTGTAGTGCTCTTTCCTTTGTAATTATAACCCCCAACTGTTTATAACAAGGCAAAATTAAAAGCACTTCCAAAAGCTCTCCGTTAAAGATTACCTTTATGCATTACCCTGTCAAGTTTTCCCTATGTGATCAGTTTTCTTCAAATTATGTCCATAGATGATAAAATATTCGAGAACAAATTTTTTACTAAATGAAATTGAAAATAAGTGTGAAAAGGTGAAATGAAATATCATGTGAATGAAAATAAAGGTTATCAGAAGTGTTGAAAAATAGGAACTACCAATATAGGAATTTCTGGGTTGAACATCATTGTGTGTGTGTGTGTGTGTGTGTGTGTGTGTGTGTGTGCGTAGAATTTTTCTCCTTCTTGAAATTTTTTTTTCTGCATCACGAAGTATTCACAGATGAACCAAACTCTTGCCCACAGTTAAATCTCTCCTGGTGCACAAAAAGCCTCAGTTCCGCCAAAGCAGTTCACATTTTTTCTATGGCTTAGAGATAAAGCGAACACTTCTGCAGTGTGTACTGTGAGTATGATCAATAGGATGCAGATAATGTTAGCGCGTGGATCTTTTAATATCAGATGAGCAGAATACTGAGCTGTAAGGACAGCATAAAAAAGCAGACCATTTCAACCAGCATAATTCCTCAGAGGATCTCAGATGTCCTAATTTTGGAGGTTTTTATTTATTTATTTATTTATTTATTTATTTATTTATTTATTTATTTATTTATCCATTCATTTTTTGAAGACAGAACACCATGATATAATATAAATGCATGGAAGCTCACAATGATTTCTTTCAGTTAATTTTTAAAAAATTGAAAAATAGCTGCTTAGCAAAGAGAGAGTAAAAAAAATGAAAGAAATGAATGCGATAAATAGCAAATAAATGTTACCATATAGAAAAGTTATTTAAACATTTGATAAAAAAGAAATACTTGTACTTACCGTTTGTAACATGACTGTGTGTACTTCACTTGTCTATATAAAAATGTGTGTCTGTTACCGGGGCCAACGTTCTTAGTGAACGTATCGAGGATTTCCTTCTGTTGCAAATTTATTTTTAACTGTAGTAAGAAATTACCTCACCTGTATGAACTACTCAGGTTACTGGCTGTACCATGCCGACAAAAATAGTTTTTGCTATTTGTTTGTAGTCTTTTCGAGTGTCTCGTCTTTGTTGGAACTTCTTAAAAGCTGCTGAATGATGATTCCATAAAATATGAATTCGAGATACCTTCATTCCACGAAACAACGACGTTTTCTGAATATTACCTGTGTAATTTTTAATGAAATGTTTTTTATATTTTTAATTAACTGAGCAGTGAGCAGTAGATATTTTCCGGTGTTTTACTATAGGCATAAATTTCATATCACCTTTCTTTTAAAAACTTTACAATGTTATTCCCTAAGCTCTGGTAGCTTCTTACAGAGTTTGTTGTAATTTGTGTTTTACTCAAAATATATATAAAAACAACAGAATTAATATGACCTGCCTGAATAAAATTATTGTCCTTGCGAAAGCTCGTCGAAAGTCTAATAAACGGATTATATTTTTCTATAATCGCAAATGTAAGGAAAACTTTTCACGTTTCTTTTTTTACATTGGAAGTGTTATGATGCTCTCGCATGGTCTGCATTTTTATCACATTACTCTGTGTAGTTCTAAACTTGTTGCCATAATTCAAGCATTGTACTCACCCGCTAAATTTGGCACAATTCCGCATCCCCTGTATGCATATTAATCTTTTTATACACACTCAAAAAGATATCTGAGACTTCGATAATACGCATATTTTCACGTTTTTATAAAATAACACCTTCAACGCTCATAATTTTACTTTCATACAAAATTTATATCTCCACACATTTAATGCTCCTTTAAACATACAGTCACGATATTGTGTTCACACAAAATAATGTCAATCAATCTCAAATTTTACGCGTTCACATATTGTTAATTGTCACACTTGTAATTTTGCTCTCAAGTG
Organism: Macrothele yani; assembly: GCA_039090855.1. NCBI lineage: Eukaryota > Metazoa > Arthropoda > Arachnida > Araneae > Macrothelidae > Macrothele > Macrothele yani. The sequence continues at coordinate 158,963,854 of CM077025.1, read as the reverse complement.
AAAGTCATATCTCCACATATTCACATTTTACGCTTGCACAAAATGACATACTTTAAACATATTAACTTACGCTCATAAAAACAAATATTAAGATCAATTAAACGTTTTCTGAGCAAACAAACTGACAATTCCTTCATTGGTATTTTAACACTTACCTAAAATTTCTGCCTCCTCGTAAGGGCTGTACTTCAAAAATAATCACCCAAAGAATTAAAAGATTAAACTGAAGGAGCAGGCACCTTCCTTGGTAAAAATAGCGCTCAGTACAATTCAGTTTTCTTAAAATATAATTCCTGAGACTAAGATTTCCTTTGTGTAATACTACTTCCGTTGTTTTATTCTAGACCATAAACATTAAAAATTTATAAAAGAAAAAAAAATAGGCACCTTCATACGATGAACAAAAAATAATGCCTAATGTTAAACAACATATAATCCACTTAAGGGGTCCAGCATTGGGTATTTCTTGCTAAATAGTAAAAGAGAAGTTAATTTTTCAGAGTGTTAGCACAAATACACAGCCGACAGCACTTTCCAAAGATCAGACTGTACGATGTTGTAAACTCATTCCCGTGAAATATTGGAGTATCAGTTATTTTGTAGTTATTGTTTCGAGCCCAGATGGTAGCGAAACTGCGTCTAGCTTCTTCTGCGTTGAGCCCAAATCTACAGGACTTATGGCTTTTAACCTCTGATCTTCTGGGAAAATGATATATCGCTCGAACAGAGCGAATGATCGGAGGAACCTTTTAGGTACTCCATAATAACACTTCACATACAGTAAAAGAAAATCACAAATTATTTCTCACTTACTTTCTGCAGTACCTCAGAATGTATAGACACACAGGAAGTAAAATACATCTGAAACCACTTCCAGCGCCATTTAACAACTGCTAATACTGAGAAATTACATCTTCACTCTCCTCTAAGAAAAAAAAATACCTCACTCAAAAGATATTATGTTCACATAAATAAGGTTTCAACACAAATTCACTTAAAAAAATTATACTTTACCTGCTCATAATTTTATGACTACCTCCCCTCTAAAAACATATGTCTGCATACCCTCAAATTATTACGCTCGGATCCAGATGAAGAGTTTTACTGGGTCTCTCTCTCACACACACATTTTACCTTTTAAATATTTACACTACTGTTGATGAAAATTGCATCATGTCTGACTGCTGCTTTTAGTTTGAAACCTACAGAATATGTACAACAGGTTGGGAATGCAAATGATTAAAACGTCAATGAAAACGCGCATGTGGCTTTGGAGCAGCACCCTCTGAACTGTCCGGTTTTTGTTATAAAGAGTTGGCTCAAACGTGATGTTGCAATCAGTGAAGAGCCGACATTGAGTTGAAAGGGTGTTTTTTGTGTCTCACTATGCCCCATCTCCGAAGAAGGTCGCATTATGAACACCTGACGGGCTTTGAGCGAGGAAAGATTGTTGGGATGAGAGAAGTTGGATTTTCCTATCGCGAAATTGCCACTCATACGAATCGAAACGCTAGTACAGTAATGCAAACGTCGCGTCAGAGGACAGATGAAGAACGGGCGCAGAGATATCCGGGAAATGGACGACAAAGTCACACGATTGTACGGGATGACCGACACGTCTACCGCATGGTAGTGACCGATCGCACAGCGATATCCACGGTGTTAGCGCAGCAGTGGAGCACTATCACGGGTTAGGCTTTGTTCTCCAGCACAGTTGGACGTATTCGCATAACAGAGGGTGATCGCTAGCAGCCCATTGCTCGCATTTCTTTGACCCTCAACCAGAGACGCCTTAGGCTGCAATGTGATCTCGAACACAAACATTGGCGCTCTGATTGGCAACAGGTCGTGTTTTTTGACGAGTCACGATTCAACTAGAAGCACCATGATGGTCGCATACGTGTTCGGAGACATCGTGATGAACAGCACCTTGCAGCGTTATACCGGCTCAATGCCAAACGTCATGGTTTGGAGGGTCATTGGGTTCAATTCGCGATCTCGTCTGATACGAACTGAGGGAACCCTCAACTGCCAGAGATGCATCAGGATATTTTAGAGACAGAGGTGATCCCTTCCTTTAGAGTTGTCCTGGCGCTATATACCAGCAGAACAACGAACGCTCAGCAGTGTGTGGCCGGGAATGTCCAACACCTCTTTTATTGCATGGCACATACAGCGTCTTCCCTCGCCTGCACGTTCGCAAGATATGTTCCCGATCGAGCATGAGTGGGACATGATAGCTAAGCGACTGGCCTGTCAAGTGCCTCTGGCTGTCACCACAAGTGAGCTTTGGTCTCGCACAAAAGCAGCCTGCCAGGCTATTTATTCCCCATGAAGATATCAATACTACGACATTGTAGAGGCTGTTATTGTTGCTCCAGGTGGCTTCACACGATACTGAGTGTTGAAGGGAGAAATTCTTGTATAGCTCTACAAATGTGATCAGTTATCTCCTGTAACATGAGGAATCTGTGTTATAAATTTCATTTAAATAACGCAATTCTTTCTTGGTGTTGCAATTTTCTCAAACAGTAGTATAAGTTCCCACAACAATTATATCACAAAGCTCTCAGAGTTTTACTCTCTCGTGAAAGTTTATGCATGTTCTGTTCTCATGTTTAGATTCGCATCAATCATGATCCCAATTAAGGATATAGGGCGTTCTTTACCGCACCACGAAGCATGCACACCAGCATGCATGCAATATGTCAAACTCATATCGCTGATACCGCTACATTAGGAAAATAAAAAAATAATAACAAGCAATTTCAGTTATAAAAATGTTATACATAATTTAAACTATTACCCAATCTTGAACAGGCGGTTACAAAACATTTAATAGAAATTTATTCACTCATACAAATTTTCTTTCTTTCTTTTTTTATTTTTACTGGGAGCGTGGTTGAGGTAGATATACCCTCATCTTAAGTAAGTCCTTGTCTGGAAAAAGTAACATAACTTAGAAGCAAGATAACACACTGTTATTGAAAACAATAGCAGAATACCTGAAAGAAGTGGAGGAATATAGTGTTGCATAGAAGAAGCGACACGAGTCACTGCCGCCCCCTAATGACGAGAAATTTCTTTCATCTCTTCAACAAGTATAACTAACCACCCCAAATAAGATATTACGCTGCTGTATATACATTATTTCACCTGAAAAGAAATTGTAAGGTTTCTCAGAGTACCAATATACGGGAAAATCCGCGTATAACGAGCACGTATTTAGCGAGATCTCGGATTTAACGAGCAAAAGAGGAACATTTGTTTGGGATAATATTAATTCAAATTTAATTTGATCGTTTTAAACGAAAAATAGGCAATGAAGAACCCGGGTTTCACGAGGGAGAGAAAAGCTACGACCATCACTATTAACATGCGAAGTTAAAAAATCTAATGAAATTCCATATTTAACGAGGCTGAGAAAATCTGCTGTGCACTGTCCTGGAATGAAAGAATAGAAATGGCGGCACACAGGACGCAATTGCTATAGCTGGGGACAATCATTATGTGCTAGTGAAAGAATGCTGATAGAAAAGCAATGGGTAATGAGTCCATCAAATGCTCAAACAACTAAGTTGGGCAAGGGTCTCTTCCGCCACCCATTTCAAGAGGTTATGCCTTGGGTGTATCGCGTCATCAGAGTTGAAAAAAGGCTACCTATTCTTATGAAAAATGTGGATATGAGGGACTTACGTACATGCAAGTGGATTTGTGGCCGACAGTTGCAGAGAGCGATAGGGGAGAAATGGAATGCTCATACCGCCGGAGGGGAAACAAGAGATAACAATTCTTGGAATTGTGTCCATTTCCCCTTTCACCCTCCAAGTAAGTATTGCATTAGAATTATGCTTTTGTTTCATGTGTGTTGTGTAGTTAAACAGCAGTGACCATCAAGTTAAATCCACTTAAAAGATTTAGTTAATTAATTTTAATGCTAGTAAAGTTAACTAAATAAATTTTTGACATGAATCCAATTGTTATGGATTTATAATACAAACTTATATTAGTATTATCATGTATGCGTATTTTTACATGGGGGAAAGGTTCACCCAACAAGAGATTTAGCGAGCGCACGCATTTAACAAGCATTTCTGTCGGTCTCGAACTTCTCGTTATAAGCGGGATCTACTCTATATTACTCGAGCAAAATGGTAGAAAAGAAAGACTTACAGTTTATCCAAAACAATAATCTTCATTCCTTCCTCTTTCAGATGCACATTACCACGATGAACACGCACAGAAGACACCACAACTGTATAAATTAAGAGTGATTATGCAAATTTTAGCAAGCTGTTAGTAAATCTAACGTGAAAAAGCGGTTAGAAAAGGTGATTCAATATTTACCTTGAAACGAAAGAAATAACATGGTTTGCAAGAATTTCATTTAGCTTGCTGACTGAATACCTAACATCTAACACAGCACTTAACATACCAGCGATCCTGTTTTTATCCTAGTCTTGACTTGACTGATTGCCAGTGACGCCACCGGGAAGCAAACCGTTGGGATTTCTGACGTGACATTACGTTCGGAAAGTACAACGAAAGGCAACCAAAAATTTGCATAAGAGACAGTAAACAAAAAACAGAAAGTTACGTAGGTAATATACGTCCAAAATGTCTACTGCAATGGTAACAAATTTACATCGTTCTTGTTTTTACAGGCTTTGATGCCCATTTTTTCTTTAATTTTTTTTCATTACAATTTCTCTTTTCAGAATGTATATGTTCTTTCCTAAAGAAGTATAAAACATGCTTTACGTTAAGTACAGCTACACGAATGAAAGTCATTCATTCATTTTGATGGAACAGGATTTCCTTCTGGCGTGATCCTGATCATCACGGTTGAAAATACTTGGGAAACTTAGTTTTCTCAGCGGTGGATGCGAAATCCCTGGAGAACTTCTTCCTGCTGTGGGTTGTTGCACGCAAAGCCCCATTTAACATAATTTACTTTAACTCCAGGAACAATACTTTTCTCCTTCTGTTCCTAATGTCGTGAGGAATCAGCAGTTGGAAGGAAAGATGCCGAAATCTAAAGTAATAAACATTTCTAGAATGCATCGCTCTCACTACTTTTTTTTACTTTAACCAAACAGTTGTTGCACAATGTGGTGGAATTAAAAAAATGGCACAAAAGCGGTGTGAATAGTCTCTTAAGTTGCTGTTTAATTTCATTTTATTTGTAATTATCTTAGCAAAAATTACTTTAAAACGGCGTTCAAAGTTTTTAAATCGCGGGAAGAAATTCCTTTGTCGGTGTTGCTGACTGACTCGATAAAAATTGTGAAACTATTAGTATTTCCACATTATAGAAATTCTCCTCTTAACACCATTCTACTCTAACATGGCTAGAAATATAAAACAGAATCTTGTTTTAAAGACCCCACTTTAACAAGTTTTTACATTACAAGAAATTATTCCTGAATGGAAAAAAGCTACTGCTCAAACAAGCGAATGGCAAAATGTTCCTACAAGATGTTGGAGCATTTGCCGTATTTAAATATTTTGTAGGATCATTTTGCTATGTGCGTGCAGAATCTTGTTTTAAAGACCCCACTTTAACAAATTTTTACATTACAAGAAATTATTCCTGAATGGAAAAAAGCTACTGCTCAAACAAGCGAATGGCAAAATGTTCCTACAAAATGTTGGAGCATTTGCCGTGTTTCAATATTTTGTAGGATCATTTTGCTATGCGCGTGCTTGAGTAGTGCCTCTTTTCCATTCGTGAATAATTGTTCCTACAAAATGTTCCTCATTTTTTCTCACGTGTTTCGATGATGCTCCTTCCTTCTCTCAGTCATTTCTAACATCGTATAGGGATGTTGCTTCCCATCTCTGAGCTGCCTTTTTCCATATGATATGCTGATGCACCTTACATTTCTCATTCTTTCTCTTAGGTTGCTGCGATGCTCTTTCCTTATCTCAATCTTTCTCCACATGACACAGTAATGTTCCTTCCATCTCTCATCTCTCAGGATTTTCTCGCACTGTAAGGTGATGCCTTACCTTCTCTCAGCCTTTTACCGTATGTCACAGTGATGCTCCTTCCTCTCTCTCTCTCTCTCTCTCTCTCTCTCTATCTGTTTTTCTGTCTATGTTACCTGCACCTTATTTCCGGAAGCTCGTTTTCTCCTTAACGATCATTTTTATTTCAGTTTCATCATTCTTCTGCATTATGTGCACCTTCTATACAAAAGTATTCGGAACATCTACATATGGAAATAAACGTGCATTTGAAAAAACAGATACGCACGCGAGAAGTGTGATGGGTGATGTACATAAAGGGGAGAGTTGACACATCTGTAAGACCGCATTAGATGCAACTATGTCGCGAGGAACTGAATTAGCGGATATTGAAAGGGACACGGTGGTTAGATGCCGACTGAGTAAGCAATCAGTGTTTAGCATTTCTGAGATTCCCTAAATCCACTGTCGCTGATGTTCTTCGTGGATGGAAAGCAGATGATTCCACTACATCGAAGCCACGCACTGGGAGGCCGCACAAACTTAGTGATCGTGCCATTAGAAGCTTACTGTGGAATGTGAAGATCACACGCACGTCCTCTGCCACAGATTTGGCCAGCGACCTCGCACAAGCTACTGGAACTGCTATTTGAACTACAACGATCCATCTGTAACTAAATGCCCATGGGTACCATGCTAGGTCAGCGGAGCACAAACCCTACATCAACACAGGCGATGCCAGAAGAAGACTGCAGTGATGTCTCGCTCGCCGTTCGTGGACACCAGAAGAGGGAAAGAGGGTCATGGGGAGTGACGAAATATGCTACTCACTCTTTCGTTCAAGTGTACACATTTGGGTGTGGCGTTTGCTTGTTTTACGCTACCAGGCAGACTTCATTGTCCCTACAGTCAAGTTTGAAGTTTGAAGGGGTATCTCTGATGGTGTGGGGACGTTTTAGATGAGAAGGACTCTGTCCGTTGCTGTGCTCTGTACCTAACGGTCGTTACGTATCAAGGCTGTGAAAAATTCTGCACTTCCTTTTTAAGCATCTCTAATTTAAGTTATCTGGTTCCACGGAAGAGAGAGAGCCTGTGCTGTAAGACAAACACACCACTCATGCCTTATCCGTGACTAGAACCCGTGCCCCATCAGACTAATAGTCAGAAGCCAGTGCTTGAACCACTGCGCAACCACGGAGGGTTTGAGGAGCAGGGTTTCCAAATTTTTGGGTTGCAAGGCACAAATTCCCCATTTAAACCCAATAGAGCATCTGTGGGACGGACTTTAAACGCTAAATCCGATCTCGGCCGGTGGGACCTTCCTCTACGCCAGCTGTGCCCGAAGCTTTGCAGGGGGAATGCAGGAAAATTCTTGTACAGATCTACCGGCATCTTGGGTAAAGTATGCCTAGAAGGGTCGCCGCAGTCATGATGACCAAAGGTGGGCGAACTGTGTACTGATTTCGGTTCATTGTATCAGTTCGACGTACACGTCCGAATACCTCTAGCTTCATAATGTATTTTTACTGGCAATTTATTGTGAGCCGTAAGAATCAGAAGAGCATAAGCGATTCAATTTGCAATAGTTATCTTGAAAAATGACAAATTTAATGTGAAATCTTCATGTAAGGAAGTGATATGAAATAATTTTTCATATCTATCCATTTCTATGTTCTTGAAATTCTCTCTCTCTCTCTCTCTCTCTCTCTCTCTCTCTCTCTCTCTCTCTCTCTCTCTCCTCTGTCTGTCTCACTCTCTCTCTTTCTCTATCTATCTATCTATCTATCTATCTATCTATCTATCTATCTATCTATATCTCCGTGTCTCTCTCTCTCTCTCTCTCTATCTGTCTATATCTCCGTCTCTCTCTCTCTCTCTCTCTCTCTCTCTCTGTATCTGTCTATATCTCCGTGTCTCTCTCTCTCTCTCTCTCTCTCTCTCTCTCTCTCTCTCTCTGTATCTGTCTATATCTCCGTGTCTCTCTCTCTCTCACTCTCTCTCTCTCTCTCTCTCTCTCTCTGTATCTGTCTATATCTCCGTGTCTCTCTCTCACACCTCTGATTTTTGTGTGCTTATTAAAAGTACATTATGCAGAATGTAAATACACTGGCGGAAAGTGAAAAAAGAACACCAAGAAGGAGGCGTCTGATACCAACGAAATTTATGCAGCATAATAACGGAATACAGAGGATAACGTGATCAAAACATTATGGCAAAATACAGCTGTATTTGCTGGTAAACTGAAAAATAACATTTCCATGTAACATGGTTAGTACGAGGTTGAACCGCCATGAACTGCGCCACACTGTGCAATTCTGGCATGGGGTCTGTCGTACAGATGTTGGATGTAAGTTTGGGGTATTGAGTTCCAAGCATCCTCAACCTGGACGCATAAATCGGGGATGGTTGTGGCTGGCCATGGAGACCGGATAAGTCGTTGTCCCATAAAATCCCACACGTGCTCAATGGGGGACAAATCCGGTGAACATGCAGGCCATGGAAGCTGTCTCACACCCTGAAGTGCATGTTGCGTTGCACGTGCCGTGTGTGGGCGTGCGTTATCTTGCTGGAAAACACCACGATAGACCGACCTTACAAATAGCACAACAACGAGCTGAATGATGTTGTTGATGTAGGAGGTGCTGTTTAACGTACCCGGTACGTACACTAGTTGTGTACCGGGAGTGATAACTGATCGCTCCCCACACCAGGAGACCAGGTGTAGGCCCTGTGTGTCGCTGGCGGATGCAAGAAAGGTGGAGACGCTCCCCTGTGCGTCTGTGAACACGCATACGGCCATCGGAGGCTCCCAAGCAGGATCTGCTTTCATCACTGAACACGACAGATCGCCATTGCGTTCTCCAGTGCAGACGTTGGCGACACCACTGCAGCCGTTCCTGACGGTGGGCTGGAATCAGAGGTACACATGCCAGAGGCACACGTGCACCTAGTCCTGCATCCAGTAGACGGTTGCGGATTGTTCCCACAGTCACCACATGCCAGAGGCACACGTGCACCTAGTCCTGCATCCAGTAGACGGTTGCGGATTGTTCCCACAGTCCCCTCATGCCAGAGGCACACGTGCACCTAGTCCTACATCCAGTAGACGGTTGCGGATTGTTCCCAAAGTCACCTCAGGTGCAACGGCAGCTCGGATTTGCGTCGCAGTGGATGTTCTGCTTGACAACGCCGCTCTTCTTATGCGTCGATCGGTCCGCTCATCAGTCCGTCTGTGACTCCCGGTTCCACGTCTTCTCGTGTGGGAATGTTCCTCGGACCATCTACGCCACCATCGTACCACCACCGATACTTCCCGTCCAATTCGCTCTACAATACGACGATACGACCACCCGGCCTCGCGGAGTCCGACTAGATCACCTCGTTCAAAGTCCGATAACTGCTGAAATCCTACACGTCTTCCATGTCCAAGCATTGCAGCTTCTTCAGGGTCTTCGCACGTGTCCGTACGCCGACAACTGATTACATTCACTTCGCCGTACTCCTTAAATACCACCGACGATAATTTGCATATTATGCCGTGCTGTGGCGTAATTGCTCACCGGTTGGTCCCAAAATTAACATCACACCTACGTAAACTCGACCCCATTAACATATGTAAATTTCATGATCGTCCGCCAATTGCTTCTTGATGTTCTTTTTTCACTTTCCGCCAGTGTAGAAACGAAAATGATCTCTCAAAATATATCCATTATAAGATGACATAATATATACATTATAAGATATTAAATACATGTATATGAGACTGAATCAACAGTATTCCATCCTATGTCCACCATTTCTTTCAGGCATTTCGTCTCGTATAACACAAATTTACTACCTGTGCCATGTTTCACTTCTTTACTCTGAATCGCTTCTACTTTTACATTTGATAATACTTTAAAAAGTACTGACACAGAGTACAAAATTATTCTTTTGGATTTAAGTAAGAGAACTAACACTGTTTCTGATTCACCAGAGTGCCCATATTTAGCGCTATATCTGCAGACGAAGCATTCAATGCCAATTTTCCAAGTTGCCAATCATCGATAAGTCATTAAGTACGTTTGATTTTTTATTTTACTTCACGTCCTCCGTATTGAAAAAAAAAAGATTGTTTCTATTTATTCTGAAAATCGGTTACAGGAAAAACGCAAGCTGTCGAGTTTGGAGAAATTATATAAATAAAGTTTAAGCGATAGCATTCGGTTTAATTATGTTAAGAAACAAACGTCATTTCTTTTCCTTCATTTTTTCAACTTGCACGAATCTGTAACACGAAATACTGACTGGAACACTCATAAAAAATAATGCAGCTTAACGATGGTGGTAGAATTCTGCGTTAAAGCATATTAGGAAGAAATGCGTAAATTTTCAGAAAAATCGACGTATCGAAATTTCTGCTTCAGTTTTCGAATAATTTATAACATTCTGTCCTAGTTCAGTAGAGCCTAAATACAACTAACGGATATGAAAAATGTCCTGTTACAATATTGTCTGCAGAAATTACAACTATTTAGAAAACGAAAACATAAAGGTAAAAGACATTTAACTACTAGTAGTATATCGCGCACAGCTATCCGACTTCGTAAACGAAGTATAAAATCTTTCCGACTTTATACAATACAAACGCTTATAAATTTACGTTATGTGTAACCTTTCTTACTTTCTTTATTGACAGTGAAACATCTTGCATTATCCTCATAATTTCCTAACTGTTTGTTGTATCACTGTGGATTAAAATTTTTCTGTACAAGATTTGGAGGAACATCTCTTGGAATTCACGAAAGGGAATGGACATAAGACTTTCTTCGTTAGTGACCGTAAGAATTCGTTAGTGACCGTATGGAATAAGACTTTCTTCGTAAGTCTTTTTTTTTTTTTCGTTTTTTCGATATGAAGAAGATACGAAAAATACTTAACATGCAGCCTCATAACACAGCCTCTAAATACTTTCCACAACGTTTTCTTGATTTCTGACTTCTCTGTTACACGAGCACAATCATGTGAATGTACTGAAATTTTGTTTGACTGAGAAGGAAAACGGATGAAACAGTGAAAATGACGAAACTCGCAAATGACCTTTTCCGTTAGGCCGAGCGAATTTTCAGACGAGTTAAAAGTAACTTATTTTCTGTCATGAAATTCAGTCGCGCCGACTGCCCACCCAACCTACAACCCATAGCCCACCGTCAGAGATGCTAACAAGATTTCCGTGTCACCAGTCACAGAAGGTAATTCAAATGTTTTCTTTTACGAGCATTAGGACTGTAGGAACCAAAGGAGTATTTGCTTTCGTTAAGAATCTTAGACAAAGTTTTAAAATTTGCCCTATTTGAGGGATCATTACGCTACCTAGCTACTGACATTCATGTTTTGAGGTAATTTTCGTATAACTAAAATGTTTTTTAATTATTTAACCATAAAAAGCAACTTTCCAAGTCGCGTACTTTCTTCCTTTAAAACAAGTATCGCTATTAAATACAAAATGGCACTGTAACGTAGATTTGCACGGAAGTCTGTTTGTTGTCTAGATATCCTCAGCGGAACATAAATTTCAAAGAGATGAAGTCGAATTTTCTCTTTCTTTTTTCTTTTCGGACATCAGCGACTGTACTGGGAAGTGATATTTTTGTCACGCAATGTCTTCTGATGACACGTGTGAAACAAAATGGGAGAAAAAAGACATATACCAAAGTTGCAATTCTTACGGTCACTAACGTGACATGCGCCGCCCTGCTTCTATGTAGTCATTCATCACAAACAGCTGAAGATGCATCTAGCATTTCCGAAAAAATTCTGTTCATTTTTATCTCAGTTCTCAACAAAGTCAGTATTAGAGGGATTTCTGTGTCTGGTATTACGACGGATAATCTGTTACGTTTAAAAATGGCTTAAACGTTGACTAGATATAAGAACTTAAAAGTTCAATCCTCATTCTTAAGGCATGTGATTATTCAATTTTAGGCCACGTTCTTCAATTCGTGCTTGGAATAATTCGAAGTACTTCCTACTGAAAGAAGTATTTTGTATATTTTAAAGTACTCAGACGGGATTACTCCTGGTCCTGCATAACTGTTTTTAAACACTTCTCAGAAGTCCGTAACATTTTTGCTTTATGTAATTTGTAATGCTTCGGAGAATGCGATTCAAAAATTTATACATAGTGAGTAAGTCGATTATTAAAACAGAATCATTTTCAGTACGCGATTGTGTTACATTAGAAATGTACTTCCTTTGAATTTGGACGATATTTTGTTGATAATTGATTCAAATTTTTAGTGCGAGCGTGAGAGGAAATTGTAAGAAAATGCCATAAAATTTCATAAATAAACCAGAAATACCATAATAATAAAATTTTGCTTTGTAAAGTTAACCAGTTGTTAAAATGTTGAGTTATGAGGGATTTCTGGATTCTTTGACTCCAAACGTTAAGCATTTTTCGGTGCCATCGCTCTGAGAAAGAACTGAAGTTAAATAGCGTTTCATGTTCAAAGATTAAATTTCTTATTATTAGGATTACATCATATCTTATAAATGTTTTATGTCCTATATCATCATTATGAAGAGCAACTGATCTAAATTCTCCTTCGGTCTGCAGTACAATGAAGTTTTAAAAAACATTATCTTTCTGAAAGAAATCGAAGCGACCTAATTCTCTGCGATCAATTTTGAGGAAGGACGTAATTCACAAACACTCTACAATGATTTTGAAAAAGGCATGCAATATAAATGGAGACCTTTTCCAAATTACTGTCAAGATAAAAAATGGTCAGGAAATGATGCACTTAAGCGCGATATTGTTTTAAGTAATTTCCCCATAAACTAATTGATACTTACTCAACAATTGATAACAAAATTTCGAAATTCTCGAGGCCTGACTTTCAAAATCAAGGAAATATGTTAGAAATCTGGCTGTTATATATATTTGTTTTGATAGCATTCCCACAGCGTGGCCTGCCAGATTATATTTTCAAAGCAAACATCGTAGGGATTTTTGTGTCGAAATCAGAGATGGAAGTCAGTTTGGAGACATTACAGCCTGCTGTGATGCTTGGCGTCGAAGCAGCAAATGAACGATATCCTCTCATAAAATTCAGCGTTACTTTCAGGAACAGTTCGACCTCTTGCACCAGAAATTATGCGGGTGCGTTCGCCGCAGAAGAATATTATACGAGAAAAGTGTCTGCGTTTATTGGCCCAGCCTGTAACATCGCCCTGGATTCTGTAGGAAGAATGGCTGCTTTCTGGAATATCCCAATCTACACTGCTGGTGGAATCGACACCACGTTCTCGGAGAAAACAATCTATTCGACTCTTACCCGTCTTTCCTTCTCTTTGGATCAAGTAGCATTCTTCTTTAAACAGGTACGTATTCTTGAAATAACTCACTTTTTTCACTCCTATGTTACTTCAAGTAATGAAGATAGAAATGTATAGGAAGACCACAGAATGGTAAACGATTACTTTTCCCGATACACTTTATGGTATAATCCTAAAAGTTTGCTCTCTGATTTAGGAAGCCATAAACTTAACACCGAATGGATGAAATGTAGTAAAAGGTATCCCAAATTATATCAAAGGTATCACACATATTACAATTCAATCTTGATGATGTGTTTGCGTGTGTGCTAAAATGCAGTGTGTAATTAAAATTCTTCCTGCGGAAGTTAAATGACCGAAAGCGATTCCCATTTGAGGAGTCTGATAAACAGAAAAAATGATATGTAACAACAAAGTGAGAAAACTGATGAGATCATCAAAATTATAGATAAACAACCAATCATGAACTGAGTTTTGCTAGTTATAACGAAGTGAATTTCTCCGTCATTTCTATCCGCGCCAGGATTCGAACCCGGGTCCCCTCATTCCGGAATAAAGTGCTCTACCAATTGAGCTACGCGGACATTTTATTCTGATTCCTATCTGCCTTTATGTCGTGTGCGTCCTTCTGGCAGGTACATCACATCTCCTGGTACGTTACATCATCTCCCCCTTATTTTTTTTTTTTTTTTTTTTTTTCGAAGTGCTGCTCTTATTTTTCCTATCTCGCGGTGTGGAAATAACATCACACCATTGCGAGATTGTGAACGGTCGGGTCATCCGGATAGTTCGGGCGCCATTATAACGAAGTAAATTTCTCAGTCATTTCTGTCCAGGCCAGGATTCAAACCCGGGTCCCCTCATTCCGGAATAAAGTGCTCTACCAATTGAGCTACGCGGACATTTTATTCTGATTCCTATCTGCCTTTATGTCGTGTGCGTCCTTCTGGCAGGTACATCACATCTCCTGGTACGTTACATAGTATAGTTTGCAAGTCGTTATTTTGTCCTTTTCAATAGAATTTGCAAAACTGCTCTTAATAAATAATACGAACAATTTTGCGTCCTGTTCAAACACTTTCTCATAAATCTTTTGCAATTGGTGTTATGATTGTTGGATCCTGACTAAAAGGACACAACAATGCCAGAAACCCAGTAGTGATCAAAACTATTCACGATGTTGGGGGTGGACACTGGACAGTGTTATTAATATCCAAGCGTCCCGAATTTAGCATCTTGAGGTTATCATTTATTCGTTTTGCTAACGAAACAATCCAGAAACAACAAAACTTCAACGATTAGGACTCAGAGAAGGCAACGGTGACGAAACGGTAGGATGAAAATCCCGAAATGTTATGCCAACATGCTGTTTCATCACCGGATACACCAAGAGAAACACCTAGTACAGGCATTCATAATTGTACGTTAAAAATTACAAACATGTACCATAGAACACTTTTTTAGAACAGATTACACCATTACTTTGCCGCAAAACTTGAAATTCCACCCTCTGGATGAAGCGCCTTTAAATTTTACTGGAGAAATATTAGATTTCGAATTAATATTTGGTGTCACTTCTGTTTCCCGCATAAACTGCGAAAGATCTCAAACGTGATTTTAATTTTTTTTTTCTTATTTGGTTGATCACCTAAATATTCAGTTAGAATGCCGAATGATTTTATGTGAAAACTTCCTCATTAGCACTACAGAAGAAGTGTTGTAATTTCCTGCAACAGTGCTAAAAGAGACGTTTGTTATTCACAAATACAGACCCACGATGACAGTTGGAGGAAATTCGAAGAGTTACATGGATAATGCCATGAATTTATGTATGCCGCATACAAACGATTAAGAAATTTATTTTAATAAAATAAAAACGATTTATATTTTTCAAACTGGGAATAGTATTGCCCAAAAAAAAGTGATTAGTTGTTTTCAACCGAAGTCTTAACGAATAGAACACCTCTTAAGTTTCTAAAATCTTCCGCTCATATTTAATCTCACAGTTCAAATTTTGTTAGTTTTCTACACTTTGCCCCAAAAATTAACATATAAAATCATAAATTTTTTATGACTTATTGCGCAGTATATGTGAGTATATACATCGTGATGTGCTTTCAAAAATAACGTAAAAAAACGATTAGTATTTCTTACGCTGTTAGTGTGGATATTGTCTGAGTAATAGTTACCGAATTGATCTCTCCAAACGTTTACTGTTTTACCGTGAACCAGTGTAGCAGAAATATATGAAAATAAAATTGAAAAGAAATATATGTCAAAGATCTGGACATATTTTACCTACGGCATTTTTTAGGCAGTTGCAAATGACCTAAGCAATCGTAGTTTTTAGACTGATTCGTATCTTCATATCACTGTATTTAGATATAATTTTATTTAATGTCTAATGTTCTGACCCAACGGTTAGTAATTCTAGATAAAAGATTGGAAGAAGTGTATCAAAGAAGAAATTAAAAAGAGGAATTTTGTGTGTATGCTATCTCGGTCAGTTAGACGGTTTTGACAGCAGACTTTCCAATGTGATCTTTTGTTTGACTTTTTTCTCAGGTCTTTGAAAAAAATAATAAAGACGTGCCTATGTATGTTATTACTATGTCTGTACGTTTGATGACATCTCATCTCTGCACCTACTGATCTGATTTGCAAAATTCGTTTTTGCGGTGGGAAGTCTGATCTGTAAAAATGATGAATCCTTGCACTTTGGTCTTTTTTCAATGCAGTAGTTCGCCGCTAGTTGGCGTAAATGTAAATGCTGTTGAATTCAAAATATATTTCATTTCATGCCATTGCTCAATATATCCAATTGAAAAAATTATTTTTTTCAAATAATGCACTGTTTTGCCGTTCGGAGGCGTAAATATATATCGTATTTTCCTCGATATTTCTACTTCTAAAAGTCCGATTTGAAACATTCTTTCTGCACCGGGTAGAATTCATAGCGAAAAATGTCTTAAATACACCTTCGTTATTAGTGGTTTTGTCATTAGGAGTCTAGATACAGATTTCTGTTTCCGATATATTTGCAGGAGTAACTGCGTTCCCAATAACTTGACTGAAAAAATTATTCTTCAGTAAGATCACGACTAAAGTGTTTTGATCGTATTTCTTGTTCATAATGATGGACAGTTTTTCTCCAACAGCTTAGATGTATAAAACATTTTTTACAATATCTCTACTGCTAACAAACCAGTTCGAGAAGTTTCTTTGCTGCACAGCTCTACTACGGAGAAATATTTTGCACATAATTTCTAATTCTTCTTAACACACAATTTTGCCACTAGGGGGCGTTATTCCTTTTTTGACAAATATTTGCAGCCGTATCTGTGCGTCTAAAACCCAAATGAAAAAATCCCTCCTTAATCAGATACCAATAACTGCAAAAACACTTTATGTGCATTTCCGGCCTAATATAATGCACGATTTTCCCGTTAGGAACGCAAATGTATAATCTACATCTCTGCTTCTAAAACTCCGATTTGAAAATCTATTTTAAGATCGAATACCATTTACATTGTACAATATTTAGCACATATTCTTGTATTTTTTATAATATACAGCTCTTACCTAGGCTAGCTATTTCTGCTTGCAACACTTACATCTCTTAGAATGGTCCTTCTGAAAAAGATTCCTTTAGCACTCTAAGAAATTTTGCAAATCTATTGTAAGGTAAAGATTGCGAAAATTATGCTCTTTGAATAATGCACAGTTCTCCCACACGGGCCCAGAAAATAAAAACTTTTTCTCACTATTTCTGCTTCTAGAAATCGGATTTGAAAAATTATATTTCATCTCATAGCTTGTGACGTACCTGCCAGCAGGACGCACACGACATAAAAAAGCCAGATAGCAATCAGAATAAACGTCTGCGTAGCTCAGTTGGTAGAGCGACTTGTTCCGGAATAAGCGGCCTCGGGTTCGATTCCCGGCGTAGACCGAAAATGACGGAGAAATTTACTTCGTTAAAATGGCGCACGAACTATCCGGATGACCCGACCGTTCAAAATCTCGCAATGGTGTGATGTTATTTCCACACCGCGAGATAGGAAAAATCCGAGAATCCCTTCTCCAGCGCTTCGAAAAATAAATGTGTGTGACGTTGCTTTCCACACACCAGATTGACTGCGAGTTCTCAAGTGCACGTTCTACAGTGGATGGCTGCCTGCAACGATTCATGGTCACGGCGGACCCGTGGGCCATGCCCCCGGCCCTCTTTCGGGGGGGGATGTGACGTACCTGCCAGCAGGACGCACACGACATAAAAAAGCCAGATAGCAATCAGAATAAACGTCCGCGTAGCTCAATTGGTAGAGGGACTTATTCCGGAATGAGGGGATCCGGGTTCGAATCCTGGCGTGGACAGAAATGACGGAGAAATTTACTTCGTTATGAGCTCTTCTGTAAAGAACATTTTGTAATATCTACTTTTTCTTAATTAGCAATTCTGACGCAACGGGGAGTCATTCCAAATTTCCATTTGAGAGCGTATCTCCAAATTTAAAAATTCCTTTCTTTGCAGAATACTCCTCATTATGAATAATAATTTTCACTTATTTGATTCTTTAAATCACGCACAGCTTTTTCGTTAGGGGTATAAAGTTACATTCCATTTTCCACCATGTCTCTTCAAATTGTTCGATTTGGAAAGTTTCTTTTGCCTCAGGTATATAGGAACGTTTTGTATATTCTTCGTAGCTTACATTTTTGTCCCTAGGCAGCTAATTTCGTTTGTGGTTATTTTACCGATCGTGTGTGTGTGTGTTGGTGTGTGTAGTTATCCAGTTGACTTATTTCTTAACTGGTTCTATTTTTCTGCAAAGAACGATGCTCACATTGCATATTTTAACTAATAAGCAGTTTTCCACTAGTTGACGTAAATGCATCTTTATTTTGGCAGATTTGTTTTCCTTTTTTAAAAAATCTACTTCGAAATTTCGTTTGTATCGGAAAGGATTCAAAAGACGTGCTGATTACACCAGAGAATTTGAAGTGATCATTATTATCCATTGTTTTCCTTTCGTCAGTTTAACTTACAGTGAGTTTCTTTTCCTAAAATTTCCTGTTGACCTCATTGGCCTGATGATCGAATTTCACAAATCTTGTCTCTAAGGTACATACACTAAAAATCCCAGAGTACAAATTATTTTGACGTGCAGTGTCTGACATGAGTCTGAAGGCTAAAACATTTCTGTGCTCTGTACTCCAGTTAATTTGTTGGTTACTTATCCTGAACTCATAAATTTCAAATATGGCCGCCTTCCAAGCGAAGGAAATACAGAGAGAGAGAGAGAGAGATATTTTCCTTGTGAGTGATAAAATGTTTTAAAATGGTTAATTATAAAATATACTATTTATTCAAAGCAATTTTTGTCTCACAGATCCTAATGGAATTCGATTGGCATCATATTGCAATCCTGACAGATGAATCGGAATTATCAGAACAACTACTGCGCCGAAGTCTGTCTAACGCTCTGAAATCCAGCGAAGACTTTGCAATATTCCCCGTCTTTAGGGATTTTTCCAGCCAGGACTCGCTGTTTCAGTACCAAAAACTTTTGGTTGATGCAAGCAAAGAAGCACGAGGTAAGAGATCAATTATTTTTTCACAGTTAAGAGCATTGACTTATCGATCACTTGAGCCGCAATCCCGGAAAATTAATTATGCACAGTATTTATACGGAAAATCTTCCGAACAAAATTGAACTGACTGAAAGAAATTTTTCAGAGGGAAAATATTTTCCTCATGTTTTGATATCAAATAGCCTATTGATATGGACCAGTTCTGTGCCAATCCTTGTTTGAATGATTCCTGTAGCTAATTTTGATGTATTGGCCACATTTCTTGTCTTCCATTACTAAATATGCTTCATAAAGTGAGAGCGGTCACTTCGGAACCAGTTCTGAATGGCTTTTGACACAACAGTGAAATGGCAAATCATTAGGAACACCGACTAAATAACTTGTTGGGGCGTCCTTTGTCTTCAAAACAGCCTCGGTTCGATGCAGCATGGATTCAACGAGGTGCTCATGTCGTTCAACAAGTATTTTCAACCAAGCGAATGTGATGGCGTCCGTGAATTGCCAAATGCTCGTTGGACGAGGATCTCTGTTACGGACGGCTCCCTCAATTTCAGCTCACAGGCGTTCAAATGAGTTAAGATCTGAGAACTGTGGGGACCAATTTAGATCTTTGAAGCCGCTTTTGTTCTTCTGGAACCATTGGGTGACGATTCGAGCCTTTTGGTATGGCACATTATCCTGCAGGAAGTAGCAGTCTCAATCAGAAAACACCATGTGCATGTACGGATGTGTCTGGTCTGCAATGAAGTTAAGATATCTCGTGGCGTCCAGGTGCTGCTCCAGTGGTGTTAAAAAACCAAATGCCTGCCATTAACACATACCTCAGACCGTTAAAACCTCTTCAACAGCTTGTGCAGTTGACGCTAAACATCTGGAATCTATCTATTCATGCTGCAGACGCCATATTCTTGCCCGTACATCGGCGTGCATTAAAGAAAAAAGTGACTCATTGGACCAATCCTCAGGTGTCCAGTTTTGGTGCTACTATGCCCGCTACAGACGAATTTGTCCGTATTTAACAGAGACGGCTGGTACAGGAAAGGGACATCAGCTGTTATATCCCATTTGTGCCACTGTGCGGCGGACTGTATATGTCGGAGCTCTCTTCTCCATACCGCTGTTGTACTGTGCAGTCACGTGCCACAATGGATCTTGTCTGTTGACTCATACAATCCTCTCCAGCCGCTGTTGCCCTCGAACGTCGACCAGTCATTTCAGCCCAGAGGAAGACAGCTGAATTATTGTTTTGTTGTTTGTGTACAACTCATGGCTCCCCCTCGATACAGTTGTTCTTGCATAGCCGAGAAGGTTTGCCATTTCTGAGGTGCTTGCGCCTGCCCGCCTGACGCCCATTTACCATCCCTCTTTCAAAGTCGCTTAAACCACACGTCTTTCCCATATTCCCCCTATCAACGATTCGAACACGTCTTAATCCTTTGTAGTGAGCTATTTGTAAAGCCACCTCAACGACATAGATGCGTACTTAAGTGAGGATCACAAATGCAGTAGCGTCTTCACCATGTAGGAGGTGAGGATCATCCTACAATTTATTTATAGATAATTATTTTCATAAAGAAATATTTGAAAAGACATATTCTAAAAACATGGAAAGAAAAACGAAAATGGGGCACAATAAAACGTGTACTGGAGACGTTCACGAGCGTGAAAATGCGGCGCTTTATGTTTGTGTGTGGAAGCTAAGAGAGAGAGAGAGTGATTGAGGATTTCCACCAAACTTCCTCGCATACCAACTCTATGTACACTGAGGGCACAGGTGGCTGGTCCGAGGGTATACAGAGATGGGAACACCGAACTGAACGGCATGCTGAAGACGTCTCGAGCCATCCTACGAGCTGCTACA
Organism: Macrothele yani; assembly: GCA_039090855.1. NCBI lineage: Eukaryota > Metazoa > Arthropoda > Arachnida > Araneae > Macrothelidae > Macrothele > Macrothele yani. The sequence goes on along the minus strand of CM077025.1, from coordinate 158,943,108 downwards.
TGTCGCTGTTACTCTTGTTCTCATTATCAATGGCTCATCTCCTGAAATACGCGGCAACAAGCTATTGTCACGTGACGCCTACGATTATCGCGTTTCTCAAGTGAGAGCTCTACGAGGAAAAAGAAGTGCTTGTGTACTAATGTTTTTTGAAATTTCAATACGAACTTTATTTTGTCTCTTAATTTTAGTACACATACTCTTGTGCTCTGCTACCTTGTCCTAGAAAATGGTAAGTATTCCAGCCTCAAGTAGCTCAAAACAAATCGATGTAAGTAGTTCTTATGACTGTGTTATTGAACAGCTGTTCCAAAACCTATTTACTTCACACAGTTATAGTGATAAAAAAGAAATTGTATCAAAAGGGCAATCTATTCTTGCACTATTTAACTTCACAGTTACGAAACACGGGATGTAAGCTAATGAAGCTGGCCGCCCCGGTGGTGCAGTGGTCTAAGCGATGGCCTCTGATCATTCGTCTGAACGGGGTCCGGGTTCGAATCCCGGTGAGGCATGGATGTTGTGTTTGTCTTACGGCACTGGCTCTCTCCCTTCCCTGAAACCAGTGACCCTAAATTAGGGACGGGCGACTGCTTATAGCCCATTGAGTTGCTCACGGTGGTCGTTAAACCTCCAATCAAAAAAAATGAAACTGACTTTTTTAGCCTGCAAATATACGCAAATAAGATGGCTGTGTGGGTGTAAAGAATTAAACAAATTATATTTTGGGGCGTGTTAATTGTTTTGCATACAAAAGAATGTTTGGGACAGTTAAGGAGTTGTTGACTTAAACAATTTTAAATAAACGTTATAAACAAACTAAGCGAACGCTTTGGCGCAGCAATTGTTTTCTAAGAATTTAAAAATCTGAAGCAAAAATACTGTTCTGTCTTAAGGGGAGCCTGTAAAGCAGATAAGTACAGAAAACCACAATGCTATGGTGAAATGAACTCGGTACGTAATGAAATGTTAACAGATAGTTAACTTTCAGATAGCTAAATCACGGACAAAACAAGTGCTTTGAACAATACTTTGAAAGGGAAAACGTAATTGATCATGAAGCTATATACTTCGGCTACGCTACTGTGTGTGCGTGTGTGTGTGTGTCAGTAACGAATGAAAAAATGCCGCAACTTCTCATTTGTGACCTGACATTAAAATTCGTCGATTACCCAGTCGATAACGGAAGCTTATGCTAAAGACACATGCAAAGAAAATTGAATTGCACAAATTGAAATATTTCTAGATTATGTTATTACTAGCATCTTCTTCCCTTTTATTTTTATTTCGGGGGAATTAAAACGTGTTTCAGCTGACAGGCGGTATACACTGAAGACATGGTAAGAAATCCTTGACTAGGCACACGGGGAATTTTCCGCGAAAATATTTTAAAGCCTTGCTTTAAAAAAATATTCTTACTTGATTGATTGTCCTAAGATTAATATTACCACTTTTAACTCATATTCTTAGGTGGATGAACTTTCTAAACCGTGTTGTGCACAGATTCCATTATGAGTTCTAGAGGTCGAGGGAAAAGTTCGCCATTAGCTATTTGAACGACTTCCAGAAATCATCAAGCGGCAGACTTCCCGGAAAACCTAAAGGACATTTCCTGCAGATCTGCCTGTTCATCAAGGGGTTAATTCTCGTTACCTTCATCCTACTTTTCTTTACTCTGTTAGCTTTCAGCGGAAAGTATTCTCTCTTCCATTATTTACATTATTGTTATATACTTGAAAAACTCATGCTGACTTCCTTTTATTTTCACTAATACTCTCAAGAATTTTTATCCTTGCATTTTCTTAATGTCCAGAACCTCTTGAAGAGCTCTAGTGGTCCTGCAAGACTTCTTTAACTTGTCAAATTTATTGAGCTCTCGAAAGAAACTTTCATGCTCAAGATCTCGCTGATCTTATATGTGCTACGATTTTAATATCCTTTTCCCTCAGATTTCGTTTAGATTTTTTCCACATTATTTTAATTAGACAACTTGCTGCTATAATATTCAAGATGCTTTAATTTACGTCCATTGATATTCTGAAAGAAAATTTTAGTACTTTCAGCTTTTATTTTCTCCAGGCACTTTTGATCTGAAATAATTTATAACATTTCCCTGCTGCACCGCACTCCAAATGTATTATTCACTCTGTTCTTGTTTTCTTAAGAATTTCTTCAAGGTTCCATTCTTCATAGTTATGTGTTGCCTAAGTTTTGAAAATCACGGGTAAATAATTGTTCTTGTATCCGTCATTTGTGCCCTGAAGCTTTATTCATCAAATTTATCTACGTACGCCAGGGAAATAACGTTAAATTATTATTTCGCAGGAAAACTGACTAGTAGGGCAAAATGACCAAATACTGTGACAACCACACTTATTGACCGTCTAAGAAAGGCAGCTACAACAGTTATACAAAATAATACTATGAATACCATATGTTTCTTTTCAAACAAGCTACAAGACATCGATTTATTTAACAATGTTTTCGACTGCATATCGAACCTTAACGCCAAGAACGAATGCGAGAACGGGAAATCAGTGTTGAGAAAAACAAGAAACTTGTTGGATTTCAGTACACAACTTCGTTTATAGTTTGACTTTAGCAAATATAGGCTAAATAACAATCGTGGAGTCCACATCATTTAAGCACCTACTTATCTGTGACAACGAGTTGGAACTTTCCTTTTGACAATAGTTCGTTCTACTGCTGTGGGGCGATGACTCACAGTCACTTACGGTAATGCAGTGTATTGTCCTCGGCGTGGGCAACATGGTTTTCCACACACTATGGGTGTCACAACCGAGTAGTAATTTTGGAACTCTGTGATCCATAGAATTTTGATGTTATCTGGTGGCAAAGTGGCTTAAGGTGGATCCACCGAAAAACTCTACTCTATGTATCTCAACAATTCCTCCACTTCAAATTTGCTTTCCTTGGGAAGTAATATTAGGATGTTTTAACGTATTTTGAAGGTAAAATGCATACTACTGAAGAAATAAGTAAAAGCCATCTAGTTTATACGTCGGGCATGAAGATATTGGTTGATCTATGGAATATAGTGCGATATTAACGTTTTGATTTTGCTTTCGAGATCACAACACACCTCCTGTTTAAAGGAAGGGCTTTTTTATATGGAAGCAAAGTAGAGCAGCACCACCATGTTTAGATCCAAGAGATATACACGGAAGTGTCAGAAAACTGGTACACCAGTCTAATACTTGGTAGGTCCCCCACGGCAGCGCAGGACTGTAGAAATACGACGAGGCACGAACTCCATTAGCTTCTGAATATATGCTGTAGGCAATGCACACCATACTTCCTGCAGAGCGTTCCACAATTCGGGTGTATTCCGAGGACTCGGATTCCTGTGTTCGATAGCGCGTTGCATGGCATCTCAAATGTGTTCTATCACGTTCAGATCTGGGGACTTGGGTGAGAATGGCAACACCCCAAACTAAGATGAATGCTTCTCTAACCATAATGTGGCGTCCCGACACTTGTGTGGAGCTGCATTGTCCAGTTGGAACAGGCCCAACCCATCAGCATGAATGCAGGACATGAACGGGTGTACCTCGTTAGAAAGGATGCGCACATAGCATTGGCCGGTCACAGACGTTTGCAAACGTACCAGGGGTCCTAGTGAAGTCCAGCTAAATACATCCCATACCATTACGGATCCCCCCCACCATCCGGTACAGTTCCCTGTTAACAGGCGGGATCCATGGCTTCATGGAGTTTGTGCCACGCACGAATCCTTCCATCTACCCGATACAGTTGGAAACGCGACTCGTCAGACCAGGCTACTTGTTTCCAGTCATCAAGTGTCCAGTGGCGGTGTTGCCGTGCCCAAGCGAGGCGCATAGCTCTGTGTCGTGCACCCATCAAGGGGACTCGAGTTGGGCGTCGGCTCGCAAAGCCCATATCGTGCAGGGTTTGTTGCACAGTCCGGACGCTGATTCTTGTTGAGGCTCCAGCATTTAAATTCCGATAATACCAGCGAGAGTGTTGCACGCCTATCGCGTGAAACGATTCTTCATAGCCGACGATGGTCACGTTCACCCAATGTCTTTTTACGGCCAAACTGGTATCGTAGGTTGGAGGTTTTGCCGGAATTCTTGTAGTCACGGTACACCTTTGCAATGGTCGTCCGTGAAAATCCGAACTTCGTTTCTATCTCCGAAATACTATGGCCCATCTCACGAGCGCCAACTATGACACCGCGTTGAAAAATCGCTTAAATCGTTATTACTTGTCATTCTCATGCCGAAAACAGCTCTGACAGCTGGCAAGGATGTCTATCGCTTTATATACGCACTGGCGGACGCAACCGAGTACGCGCATAGGTGACGTTGCTATGTATTTTGCATATGCTCGTCTGTACCAGTTTTTCTGGCATTTCAGTGTACATGTATGTACTGATAACTCTCAGAAGTCCTGAACCTGAGTATGATATAACATTGCATGAATGTTTCTGAATATTTTTTGCGGGGAAAATGGCTACTTTGAGCAACTCTATCGGCTAGGAGTACTCTCTTGTCTCTAATGTGGGGCAACTCTTTCCAGGGAAAGAAAAGAATCAGTGCCTTACGACAAGTAGCCACCCATGCCGGGGCTCATCTCGCAGGAAGATCAGATGCTAGTTTTGACGACTGCACCACTTGAAAAGCTGCTTTTGAGCATTGCATTATCATTTAGCAATGCATAAACAGCCACTGGATATGTGCAGTTGGTCGTCGGGAAGTTGATTTGTTGCGTGATCCATTAATGGTGAAATATTGTAAATGAGAAGCACAGGGTGATCATTGAATTCTTAACGTATGGAGAAATTCTGCCATCCAGCATTGATGTACGAATTCTTCTCTAGTTACTCCAACTCATATTCAACCAGAATGATGTGTCTTATACTATTTTACGAGAAATTTCGTAATATCCCGGAATGTCCTGCAGCTCTGCATCGTCACTGTAGCCGCGGAACCCATTTTAGAGATGGAACTGTAGGGAGTTACAAAGAAAGGTGGGATTTACAAAACATCATGAAGACTTCTGTTACCAAGATATAACAGAGCTTGAAAAAAGACGTTCGATGTACCTCAAATTTACAATATAATCGGCAGTACCCTGAAAAAATATAATACAATATCGCTGGTGCAGAAAGCACAACTATGTGGCCATTAGAATTTAGAGAATATTCCATGTATCTGCAAATATGTATTGTTTTAATAAAATTATATGTACGTGTATTTTCCGAGTCTCGGATACATTTAGATGCACTCAGATATTGTATGTAACACATTCACAAATACATATAAACACATATAGAGACAGACTTAAAGTTGAGTTCGATCTCTCAGTGTCATCAGCTCAGGAAGTGCGCCCTGTGTCAACTCAGTGAAATTTGTCATCTTCTTCACCAGAAGTTTCTTCATAGACTTCTGCTACACTGCACGTATTTTAAACGATTTTAATTCCATTTGATAAAATTGTTTTAGTGCTAACGATACCAACTAAATTACTTTTGGTTTTGATGCTATGAAGGTTTTTTTGTTTCTTTTTAGTTTTTCTTCTCGTGGCTCAAGGACAGGTGGTTCGGAATATCTTACTTGAAGCATTTAAACTCGGCATGGGATCTGGTGAATACGCCTTCTTGACCACTGAACTTATTAGAAGCGAAAAATCTTCTAAACAGTTTTCATGGTATAAAGAAGGCGACAAAAGAAACAAGGTAAAAATTCATTCTTGAACTTCGAAATACCCATACTGCAATTCACAGGGTATTGACCTAGCTTCATTAGGACGAATGGCACGTAAATACACTGACGGAAAAAAATCCCAACACCACGAAAAAATAGTTGTAGAGGAATGAAATGGCGGCAACACATTTGTATAGGTAACATATTTAATCGATTAAGGTTTCAAGATCACAGCTTATTGTAAGCGCGAGAAGAGCCATTTTAAATGTGAAATGCTGGTACATTAATAACCGGTGTAACCGCCAGAATGTTGAATGCAAGCACGCAAACGTTCATGCATTGTGTCGTACAGGTGCTGGATGTCAGTTTGTGGGATGGAGTTCCATGCCTGTTGCACTTGGTCGGTCAATACAGGGACGGTTAATGCTGGTTGGGGGTGACGCTGGAGTTGTCGTCCAATGATGTCCCATACCTGCTCGATTGGTGAGAGATCTAGTGATCTAGCAGGCCACGGCAACATGTCTACACTCTGTAGAGCATGTTGGGTTACAACAGCGGTATGCGGGCGAGCGTTATCCGGTTGGAAAACACCTCCTAGGAATGCTGTTTATGAATGGCAGCACAACAGGTTGAATCACCAGACCGACGTACAACTGTGCCGTCAGGGTACGTGGGATAACCACGAGAGTGCCTCCTGCTGTCATAGGAAATTGCTCCCCAGACCATAACTCCAGGTGTAGGTCCAGTGTGTCTCGGCCGCAGACAGGTTGGTTGCAGGCGCTCACCTGGCCTCCTTGTAACCAAACACACGGCCATCACTGGCACCCAGGCAGAACCGGCTTTCATCAGAAAACACAACAGATCTCCACTCCGTCCTCCAATGAGCTCTAGCTTGACACCACTGACGTCGCAAACGGCAGTGGTTTGGTGTAAGTGGAATGCACGCTACAGGGCGTCTGGCTCGGAGCTGTCTTTCAAGTAACCGATTTGTAACAGTTCGTTGTGTCACTGTGGTGGCAACTGCAGCTCGAATTGCTGCCGCGGACGCAGTACGATGCGCCACGGCCATACGCCGTACACGGCGGTCTTCCCTCTCAGCAGTGCCACGTGGCCAGCCGGAACCCGGTCTTCTTGAGGCAGTACCTTCTCTTGACCACCGCTGCCAACAATCATGCACAGTGGCTACATTCCTGCCAAGTCGTTCTGCAATATTGCGGAAAGAAAATCCACCTTCTCGTAGCCCTATTACACGACCTCGTTCAAACTCCGTGAGCTGTTGATAATGGCTTCTTCGTCTTCTTAAAGGCATTCTTGACTAACATCAACACCCTACGTCGAATCTCAACGATAACTAACGCTCACGAACGTTACAGCGCGTATTTACAGCAAACCTGCTTTGCATGTTCCGAGGAGCGCTACTAGCGCCACACGTATGCGCTGAGCGCGAAATTTGCATAGACGTCATCTTACAGATGTACTCTCACCGCCTACCAACTGTCGTTTATCTAACACAAACCCTTCTTGGTGTTGGGATTTTTTTCCGTCAGTGTACATATAAGTGTATATGATATCATAAACGGTGTTTACAATCACGGGGTTTGGTTAGTTGCTTCCACGCGCTTGATCAGAAATGGGGTGGACGCCATGTCACTAACAAGTTGCGAAGACTTCTGATATACGTATATGGAAAAAAAAGGAAAAAAAGAAATGGAAATGGCATCCACCTCATTTCTATCAAGCGCGTGGAAGCAACTAACCAAGGCCCGTGACTGTAAACACCGTCTATGATATCATTTACAATTTGAATATTTACGTGCCATTCGTTCTGATGAAGCTAGGTCAATACTGTAATTGTTCAATTCTCAGTGAGATCTCCATTTTTTGCTTCTTCAGAGAAAGAAAAGTCAATAATAATTTTTGACAGATCGTTATGTTTTTAATAAAGCAGCCAGGACTCACTCAATCCTATTTAAAAAAACTCTACATCAGATTTTCCCTGTCTAAAAAAAGAATGAAAAAGAAAAACAGAACAGAAGACAAAAGCTTAAAAGATTTTCCTCAGAAATTCGGAATAATAATTATGAAATCTTAAGATAATACCTCTTACCTGAAATAATGAGTGCTCCTTGGAATTTCTTCTGAGGATATACACTTTCTCCTCTTCTTTACAAATTTCAAAATACGTCAACACTGAAAATTTTGCTAGAACAAGTTTCTGGAATATTTTTTACTAAGGACAATAGTGCCAGAAAATATACTGCAAGGAAATTCTTAAGAAAGCTTTCTCTGTGAAACAAACATAACGATAAATTTTTTCTTTATTATAATTCGCATCGGAATATCTAGGCTACCCCTCACTCGCTCACCCACCCACACACACACACACACACACACACACACACACACCTCAGGTCAAAATTTCCTTTCCCCCAAATAAAATTCCTCCTTAATTGTTCAAGGATGGAAATTTATACTGAGCAATATTTCAAAGGAAACGTGCACTGATGAGAGTCGTTTTGAATAATGATATCTGGATTCAAAAAGTTTTTTCTTGAAAACTTTTGCACCAAAAGATAAGCATGCAGTAAAGAAAAAAATATTTTGCCCGGAAAAAAATTATCTCAAAAAATTTGCTTGCTTCCAAAATATCTCTGACAACTTAGTCATTTCTGAATGAAAAAATCCACAAAAATTATTTCATGATATTTTTTAGCTCGAACATTTAAGTCGCAACATTTGAACATTAATCTTCATTGAAACTCCTCTCACAAAGTTGAATTGCGTGCCCAAGTTTTAAACGCACACAAACTTACTACGTGGAACAATATCCTCCTAAGACGACTCTTAAGTTTTCACACCCTTCTCAAACACAAGCGTTTTATCTTAACATTTAAGATCTTTTCCATACATCTTTTTTCTTAACATCTTTATATATTTTAATGAAGATGGCAGTTATTATTTCATTTGTCGGCCCGACTGTCCATCTCTCTATCTGTGGACGTACTCACTTCTAGTATAACATTTGATTAAAAATGGTTATTTTTACATCGAATGTATTACAGTATAACTTATCTTAAATGTTTATAATTTTTTACGTAAGATTTCCCACTAGACGACAAGAGTACACATTTGATATCTACTCCTAAATGATAGTTCAAAAAACTCTGTTTGGCGCAGCAGAGTTGGTACCAATAACCGTTCCTGTCTAGCTCAGAGCCTATTGGCACTAATATCTCTTCTTACCAAAGCTGGAAAGGAAAATATTTTGTATCGGACTAGGAATAGCATGTCAAAACGTTCTATATATTTCCAATAACTCTAAGTGGCAAAATTATAATAGCATTCGTTACTATGTCTCTGCCTTTAGGAGTGGATCGAAACAGACTTTTTAATCAATAAAATATCTATGTTGTTTGTATATAAAGTAACACTGGAGAAGCAAAAGATTTTATCTTGTTAAAGGTATTTTTCTTTTATTTTTCTTTTATTTCTTACATAAATGATTCATGCAGAGTTGCGTTGTTGTCGCTTCGTCGAAGCTCAGGTTGATGTCCTTTATGTTTGATTGGACAAATTTGGTATAAACGAAGTATATATTAAGATAATACAACGTAGTTTGTCACAAATATTTATTTTTCAAGTCGACCATGGTTTCGCTGGGTATTGGCCTAACGAAAACGAAGTGTTTCGCATTTTTTCTATAAAAATTTCCTTCTAAACTGCGCTAATAAAAGACACCCCTAAAATAAATAAAAAAATAGTGAATTCAATTAACTGTCCAACTCTAACTGTAAGTATATATATGTTGTAGGATGATACATATATCGCGCCCTTAAAATTCCGTTATGTAATAAATAAAAAAACTGTCCTTCACAAAACTGTTACAGGTGATAAAAGATTTCGTGCTTTTCTTGAATTCCGCTGAAACTTTAACTTCAAAGCACCGATTTGGAAAATATTTGTAATTTTTTCTGAATATTTATGCAAAAAGTTTTTTAAACTTTTATTCAAAACGATTCCAAAAGATTTTCCTCCCAGGAGCCACTGAGCTTTCTAGAACAAAAGTTTAAAATTTTCTGATTGAATCTTAAAAGCTATGGAATATTTTTCGTATTTCGCGGTTTTTCTTTTTCCTTTTCAGGATGTCCGAAAAATGTATGAATCATTGATGATCGTCGCCGTTCGTGTTCCACTGAGCGAGGAATTTCAAAGATTTTCTTACGAAGTGACGAAGATTTCCAAGAGCCATTTGGCAGCTGATATGGATCCCGCTTCGGTAAGTATTACTGTATGCCTAAGATGTTTACCTAATGGTACTAATCAAATACATATCATAATCGCAGCAGAAAAGGAAGCATCTGGTGAACTGCTACAAAGAAAAGTTCCAATTTAAAATTTTTGCCTTTGCAAAAGCTCGGGGAAGTCGGAATACTTTGTTTTTTACTTTTTTCTAAATATGAAGAGAACCGTGAAGTATGAGATTAAACACATTCATCCCACGTAACAACTGGGATGTTACTTGTGATTTATTGACAGGAGTTTATATCCGTTAGTGATATTCTTCTTCCTCCTTTTTACCGCTAATTCAGAAATATACGATGTATTGCACTACATTATAAGTTTTACGTTATAAATATTTCCCAGTTCTTCCAAGAATAACTGCTGTTATTTTGCACAAATATTTTTAGCAACCATGCATGGTTAACAATTCGGCAACAAGAGACTGCAGTTGATACATTGGCATTTTTAGGTATTCATTTGATATTAAACACCAAAGCAGGTAACTCCAGCTTAGAGAATGGGTAAACTGAGTACTGGGACGGCATATATGCCAAAACAGAGGCGATTCAGGAGAAACTCCATCACGATGACATATTCACAAGAATCACTGATATTTTGGAATCTGGATCAGACTGTTCTGTTGGGATATTCTTTGTTTGTTTGTTTGTTTTGTTTCGAAGTTTAATAATCACCATTAGCAATTCGAAGTGCTATAAGCAGTCGCCCATCCCTAATGTAGAGCCACTAGTCCTAGGAAAGGAAGAGAGCCCCAACGCCGTAAGGTAAACACACCACCCATACCTTTTTCGGGACTCAAACCTGGGCCCAGCTGGACAGTTAATCAGATACCAACGCTACTGACTACTTGACCACCAGAATGGCTGAAATGTCTCATAGTGTAAAAATTACCAACAAGCTAATACATGAAGAACAAGATACTGGCCTCAGGTGACGACAAAAAACAAAAACAAAAAACCCGGCACCCAGTGAATCTTTCGTCTCTGGAGAAATTTAGTAGTCAGAGCTTTGTATATGATTGATATTACTTCTAATTTATTCTACGTAAAGAAAAATAAAATATATAGAATGAACGCATGGAAAAAAACCTAATGAGCTGGTAGTAGATTTATCCTTTAATGCATATTAGGAAGAAATGCGCAAATTTTCAGAAAGTCGGCGTATCGAAATTTCTGCTTCAGTTTCAGACAAAAAAACATTTTGTAGTGGAAGTTTGTACGATTGATTACGTCTAATTTACCCTCCGTAATAAAACAAACGCTAAAGCAAAATACCTCGAAGATGTGTGACGTACTACAGAGGTAAAGCACATACCAAGACGACAAATCTGCAGCGATACATTCTGTCCGTGTAGCTTAGTTGGGAGAGCAACTTACTCCGGAGTAAGAGGGCGCAGTTTCGATCTCCATCACGGAAAAATATGAGTTTTCACAAATGCAAATAGAAAAGCATACAAAATAAATCCACGCACGACGAGTTACGAAAAGAAATTTAAAAAATACCAGCTCTTCATCAGTAAATGTTTGATTGCCAGTTTAAAAGAACGGGAGAAGTTTTAATTCTTTAAGGCCAAGAGTCGTCTACACAAGAATCGCACCTAGATGATATAATTTCCCAATTGCTGTAGCGCTGCTGTTTGATCTGATGTTCGGTGACTGCACGCTGTATGTTCAGGCGCATCGGGCTCTTACTTCTTTTGAGGCCCAGATTTCTAGGTGTTTATTTATCTTGATCGCTGACATCCTGGGGAACTGAGGAGGTTTACAGAAATGAAGAAAACTATTTCGCCCTTTACAAGCATTTTGCTCGTACGAAAATCAAGAAAAACAAAAATACTCGCTCGCTTAGATGAAATCTCGGAAAGGTAAACGCAGAGAGAAAAAATATTATTCTACTAAAAAACTCTCCGTCAACGTGGAATAATGGTGTTCCCCTGTTCAAGGGAACCAAAATACTGTATAGGAATAAATATTATGGAATATTTTCAGACTTGTGGCGTCTGCCAGCAACTGTTTAATAAACAATGTAGCAAAACGTATCAACGACTACATTTGAAACAATTAGGGACCTACTTTCAAGGTTAGACGGAGGTGTGGCAGGCTTCATAGAGCTAATCAGATGAACCTTATTACCATGGAAACGCTTTGATGTTGGTATTCTTAGCTACGCTGTGCTACTGTAGATTCTCCCATCAAAGCATAACACTCACGAAAATCAAATTTGTCGCCGAAGATCAAGTAAATCAAGGACATTGCCGAAATTAAGTAAATGCTGTTTTTGAATTTCAGCCTTTACTATTTTGCAAACAATAAGCGCTTATTATTACCTTATGATTTTCATAAATGTTATAAAAGTACATTTTTTTTGTTTTGCTTAAAACTGTTGTTGCATCTCTCTAAGGAGCCTATTTATCATTTTCTTTTTCAGATCAATCCAATTGTCGCTGCGTTCTACGACAGTGTTCTAATGTATGCATTCTCCCTCAACAAGACGATATCTCTGGGTGGAGACCCTAATGATGGCTACTATCTTGCGAGACTACTATGGAATAATACTTTCTTCGGAGGTAACTTCACTTTTATAGTTTGATTAATCCGACTGATTGATTCTTTTATTCACAGTTTGTTGTAAAATATAAATATATACTTTCTAATAAAAATGACAATGATAAGAGAAAACAATGTCACTTTGAAAGTCTCCAAGGACCTATGCAGAATTTGTACGAATTAGTTAAACATTTTTATCAGGAAAAACAACATACATAAAGGGAAAACGAATCCACACCACCAGTAAAGAGTGGTTTGATTTTGATTAAATTTAACATACTCCCGGGCCCCGTTGATGATAGTTCCTAATCTGTATCCAACACGTGGTGGGGACTTTCTGGGAAGGAAAGTTCTTCGCTGAAGTTCGCGCTGTAAAAGCTACAAGCTGCTCACCCCTCTGGGGCATATCTACAGCGACAACACTCTCCCATCTTTTACTACAGGTAGATGAAATGTGAAACAAAATAATAAAGAAGACAGGAAAAATTCATCTGTCTACCTGCTTCGGGATTAAACTTATTAAATCGGGAAATAAAAGAAATATTGGAATGACCAATTCTTACTTATTATCAGCCAGAGAAGATAATACTCACTCATGTACTAAGCACATAAACGTATTAACAAAGCCCTACGTTGCGTAAAATTTCTACATGCCTTAGCTATTAAGTGCACTTGAAATTATGCCAACCGGATGGCCAAATGGTCAGAATCTTAGATTTCTGGCTAGTCGTCCGAGCAGGGTCCGGGTTCGAGTGCCGGATCAGTCATGAGTGGTGCTTTTGTGTTCCCGTGATGGCTGTCTCCCATCCCTTGAAGCAGTAGCCTCAAATTTAGGTAGGGCGACTGCTCATAACCATTAGAGCTGTTCACGATAGTCGTTTAACTCCGAAACAAAAATCAAAGAAAGAAGAAAAATATGCTGGAAATAGTAATACACGTAGTTACGAAAGAAATGGTCGAGCATGGATCTTACCGGGTGTTTCTTCCCAGTTGAATGAACTTTCCCTGGGAATCACTTAGTGGTCTCATATATTGTGCCAACATCAATTTCTCTCACAGTGTCGATAACACAGCCGGAAGATGTAACTGTTCCGAGCTTCTTATTGATCAAATGTTTTTTTTTAATATTTCTATCTTAAATCTGAACGAAAGGCTCATCATGATTTCCTTGGTACAGTTGTGAGATTTCACGTGATTCCTGCGTAACCTCGTAGTGTTACAAGTTTTATGCAAGCTTAGGTTGAGTAACACCAGTTAGGTTTTATAGTACTTTTATTCAACCCATGCTGAACCGAGAATTTGTGCATTTTAGTAGAAAAATATTGATTATTTTCATAGAAACATTGATTACTACGTTGCAGTCCCAAACATCTCGTGCATTGCACAATAGCTTTAAAAAACGCTGAAATTCCGGTATGTTTCAGCATCTTAGAGCTTCAGTTCTGTTAAGTGTTAGATAGCAAAAATCACGCCAATTTTAGCGCCTTTGATCGATGTTTCTTACCTTCTGCGAAAGTAATTGCTCATGGCAAACAGAGAAAGGTAACTGACTAAAGAATCAGACAAATCCGTTTAATAGGCGTAATGCAGATTTAAAGGTAACTAAACGCAAGCTTTCACTAAACACGGTTGGCTTCCTCAAGCGAATGTTATAAAATATAAACAAAGAATTCCATTTAAATGCACAGAGTAATGTGTGAAACAATGATACAGGTGGTATGTCATAGGCACGTGCTGTTAAAGTCATAGAGCAGATGCGCGTGGGTGAGAATTGAGTAGGGCACGCCAGGCATGGGGAAGCTCAATTGATGTTTCAGAGTGGCATACGTCATGCTTTGACAATATTTCTATGGCTTCTCGAAGAAGGGTCGCTCGGGCAGTTGTGTACGAAGCTACTTTCTTCATATTCGACCATAAATGAACAGCTGATCGGGTGGCAACTTCACGGGCCAGAGCGGTGGTGAGTAGGCCTCTCTTGGCATCTCGCTTATGTTCTTGGAGCCTTATACTCAGTGATCTTTTTGTCATACCAACATAGTTCTTGGTTGTTCCGTCTGGGTAAAGCAAAGGGATGCTATATACCCCCGCCTCATTCAGGTTAACGCCGCTTCGTTAGTTACCTTTATATCTGCATTACGCCTATTAAACGGATTTGTCTGATTCTTTAGTCATTTATTCAAGGTGTTTTTTTTTTTTTTTTTTTGATTGGAGGTTTAACGACCACCGTGAGCAACTCAAATGGGCTATGAGCAGTCGCCCGTCCCTAATTTAGGGTCACTGGTTCCAGGGAAGGGAGAGAGCCAATGCCGTAAGACAAACACAACATCCATGCCTGACCGGGATTCGAACCCAGACCCCTTACGTACGAATGATCAGAGGCCAGCGCCTTAGACCACTGCGCCACCGGGGCGGCTTTATTCAAGGTGTACCTCTACCCGATCTCTTTAATTGGAGTTTATTTACAGAAAGGTAACACTTGCGTTGCCAAACTTTTAAAATGCATGTGTTCTGATTCCGTAATATGCAAACGCTGTTATCAGACATTCAACCTTACTTTATCTAAAAGTCGCTGACCTTCCTTGTAGCGGGGGTTCTTCACACACACACACACACACACACACACACACACACATACACGCGCAAAGAAAAGAGGCGCGTTTTCATATTTAATGGACAGAAATGCAATTTTATGCGACACAGGTAGGAACGACAACTATTGGCATGGAGCGAAGCTGTAAAAACATCAATATCAAGGCTTACCTTTTTATTATGCATTTATAACAAAATTACAAATGTAATGGTTGGCACAAATGTGCCGTATTCTCACGGTTTCCATGTAGCAACTCTTTCAGAAAACTTGAAAATTACATTTCCCTGGAGGGGAAATTGAATCCGCATCTCCCGATTAACGATCACATTTGTATTGCCTTAAAAATGTGTGAAGAATTATTTCTTCAGGGAAATTCGTTTCCCACTTATGTATGATATGACAAAATTAGTTCAAAAATCCACGCTCGCTTGCTCAGTGCGAGACATTTTCTTTGCAACTGCCGATTATTCCAATAACTAATAAATCGATTTATGGTTTCCAAAACATCAATGCGTTAATTTTTGTACTCGGTTTTTTTTTTAAATGTTTAGCCGCACTGGTGGCGCAGGGGCCTAAGCGTTAGCCTTTGACCACTCTTCCGAATAGGACCGGGCACCAGTCCGCGATGAGGCATGGGCGGTGTGGCTATCCCATGGTACTGGCTCACTCTCCTCCCTGAAACCAGTGACCCCAGTTCAGGGACTGGCGACTGCTTATAGCTAACTGAGTTTCTCACGTTGATCATAACCCCCCCCCACACACACACACACACACACACACACTCCAAACAAAGAAAAAACAAGCTTAGGGTGAACCGATGGAACAGTGGTTGAAAACTGCTAGTATATGACATCAACTATTTGAAAATCAGTGATTTGTTTTTATTTTTATGAATTTGATTACAAGCAGTTTTAAATTTTAAAAGTTCCATGTTTGATTTTTTGTAAGCATGTTTTAAATCTTGCTTTTTCCTTTCATTCCTTTATGGTATATATTATTTTCTCAGATTCTATGGAGTGTTTTGATCACACTTCCTGATATTTTTCGTGAGGTTAACGCAAATCCATTCTGATTTTGGCGTATGTGTTTTCTTTTTCATGTTTCTAGCAGGGCTGACAGGAGACATTTATATAAATGAAAACGGCGACAGAGTTGCAGATTATACGCTGAACGATATGGATCCGGAAATTGGAATCATGGCGGTAAGGGACTATTTCATGCCACATATTCTCTTAGTGATGCTACTTTCACAACCAAAAATTTTTCTGGGGCAGTATTGCTGTCCAACACACAATGTATCTTTGGGAAACAAAGTTACTGACAGTTATAGAACAAGAATTATCAAATGTTCTAAGTGCTGCTCATATTCCCTATTAATAAAATTTTCAGTGTGGAACACTTAAACGATGACATTAGGTGTTGAGGTTTGGACTGCGAAACATTTTGCAGGGCCAAACATTTGAGACAGTGGATGTTTCACTTACTCAAACTCATTACAATGAATTTTCCAATGAGGAAATAAATAATAGAATAGCCGTTTTATTGACTCTTAGTAAACATGGTTTACTCAAAGGAAGGAGGATTTCAATCTCTGTGACGTATACTCTACTTCAATTTTCCTTTTTAGTTACTTTATGTAAATTTGAGTTCATCCTCCTTAGTGCTTTTCAAACTTAACGTTATATCTCCTCTCTCGCAAGAGTATGGTTAGCAACACTTTGAGGTCGGAACGTAGAACACGTGTATGTGTCCGGATGAGAGCTGGAAGATATACACTATATTAACAAAAGTCACCGGGCACCCCTTCAAAAGCAAATGAACGGATCCGCTTCGTTCTTAAGATGCTCATTACAACGGCAAACGGTTTAAAAACAAGCCTGCAGCTGACCGCGATCATATCGCACTGTGAGGTTGAGTGAAAATGTTGCGGCAGGAGAGAAATGATTTCGAGGAAGTAAAGATTGTTGGGTGTTGTATTAGTGGGTTGTCCATAAGAGAAACTGAGAGGCGTTTGAACATACCCAAGTCAACTTGTACTGAATAAATGGAACCTGAAGCAACAAAACGTACCAGCAGACCAAAGAAAAATCATGACGTACCTGAAGCAACAAAACGTACCAGCAGACCAAAGAAAATCAGTGACAGAGGGTGTCGAAGCCTCAGGAGAGTCGTTACAGCTAATCGACGGAGTACGGCACAAGTCCTCAGTGTACAGGTGAGTAAAAATGCTGGAACCTTGGTACGCAGAGGTACCATTCGCAGAGAACTTCATTCCATGGGTTACCGTGGTCGTGAGGCTGCTCATAAATATTTCATGTCCACTCGGAATGCTACTCGTCGTTTAGCATGGTGTAAAGAAAATTTATCGTGGACCGTAGATCAATGGACCCTGGTCCTATGGACTGATGAATCCAGATACACGATCCATCAGCCCGATGTCCATGTGTGGGTATGGCGGCAGCCGGGTGAACACTATTTATCACAGTGTACTGTTCCTACGGTTAAGTTTGGAGCTGGCAGTGTACTCGTGTGCGGGTGTTTTTCGTGGTATGGTCCCGGCCCATTGGTTATCGTGAACAACCTGTTAACTAGCACGCCTACCTCTATATTCGACAATTATGCCCTACCAACTCTGTGGCAATACTATGGAACCAAGCCTTGTTGGTACCAACAGGATAATGCACCGAGCCATAAAGCAAGGACTGTTACGGGGTAGTTTGACGATAATTCCGTATCATGTGTGGATTGGCCAGCACCGAGCCTTGATCTTAATTCCATAGAGCACCTATGGGATAAATTAGACCTCCTCATAAGAAGTTTGGAACCAAGACCTACTACTAAGCCACAGTTAGCGGTAGCATTATGTACTGAATGGAAGCGCACACCTATCGCTGTGTTCCAAAACCTTGTCGAAAGCATGTCTCGAAGGGTCAGTGCATGCATTAAGGCCAAACGTGGACCGACACCATAATGCTATGTTGTGTTTCTCTTCTAAGTGTCCGGTGACGTTTGTCAATATAGTGTATAATGTGTGAGCAGCAGCAAAGGTGTAGAGATGGTAGTATGATGATGATATGATAGTAGTTGCCGAAGTTGAGTACTTGAAGTTGTGATTTCTTAACGTCTGCGTATTATACAATATATTTAGTGTTGGATTTTTTTTTTCGTTAAACGTTCTCTAACAAGTAATTGGGATTAGTTCACTAATATTGTTGAAGACTGAGTTGTGCTAAAAGAGTCTTGGCTGAATGAAGACTAACTGTAAGTAACTTTTTTCTCGACGTTTCCTTGAATGACTCCTGTTGCACGATAGGTGAAGGTTTTGAAAGCTGATTTATGTAGTGTTCAGTCAGCTGTACTTACACGAACATTACTTCTCTTCTGTGATATTACTATGATAGTTGGGAACGAAATTTGATTTAACACAGTCTTTTGAGTCTTTTCATAACTGGATCATTTGAGCAGCTCTATAATCCGAATCATTCAAGGAAACCAGACTTGTAGAGATAAAATTGAAGCCGTTCATATCATGTCTAAATTGTGGCCGTTCACGCAGGTGCAGTCTAAGCTTCATGACAGGTACTTCTCTTCTTTCACTCCATGCCTTCCCTGTCTTTTAAATTTTAAATAGGCCTTAAAGAAAAGGAATATTTTTACATATATTCTCTTCTGCCGCCTCAGTGGTCGAGTGGTACAAGGCGCTGGCTTCTGATTTTTCACTCGAGATAGGCCCTGTCGGAATTCCTGGTGAGGTATGCTTGTCTTACGGCACTGACTCCCTCTTTATTTCCTGAAACCAGCGCCTTTTTATTGGGGGGGGTTAACGACTACCGTGAGCGACTGGATGGGATATAAGTAGTCGCCTGTCCTTAATACAGGATCATTGGCTCCAGAGATGGGAGAGAACCAGTGCCGTTAGAGAAACACATTATCCATGCTTCACCTGGGATTCGAATCCGGACCCCATCTCGGACGAATGGTCAGAAGTCAGCGCTGAGACCATGGCGCCACCAGGGCGGCAGCAAAATTAAGGAAGAGCGATTGTTTATAGCCCATTGAGTTGCTCACGGTGGTCATTAAAGGCACAAACAAACAAATAAAAAAATATGTTTCTTCTGTGCCCACTAGAGAGTTGCTGGCGACATCATACATTTTAAGAAGTTTAATTTTGTACTTTCTTCTCTTTTTCTGGTAATCCTCACAAATTGCGTAATTTTAAGGTACACGATGGCTACATTCAGTCACACCTTAACTTTTTCGACTTCCTTTAAGTGTTTAAATAACGGAGCAAGCTTCACTTAAAATGGTCTCCTTATTTAAGGTCGGAAGACAGAGATGTTCTAAGTAGACTGCTTAACTTTCAGCTCCACCGAGAGAAAAAATACAATCACAAGAGAATTAAAATTATTTAAACGAGAGTTGCTTAACAGTTGTTTATAGCAGCAAAACTGACTCCTATTTCGGAAGCTTGCATTTAGCACGAACGGGAATTCCCTTCATGTAGTTCAGTCTTGAAGTAATTATCTGTTCTTACGCATAGCGTCCGATTTCCTAATTAGGCGGAAGTGCCTGGAGCATCTGCTTTCCTCGAACAGTATTCTGCAAGCTAACACATGCTTCACTCCAGAGGTCGGCAACCTTTTAGGAGCGCTGTGCCAAAGTACTACTATGAAGTGAGCCGGCGTGTCAGCCTCATTTTTTTAAATAGACCTACGTATAATTTTTTTAGATTCAAAGAAAAGGGCAAAGTAAAGTGATATTTAGATGTCGAATAATGAAAATAATCTAGAACACATATACCAACCACTCGCGCACGTACCATACAACGGCGAATTTGGGGCCAACAATTTTTTTGAGTCAGGTTTAATAATGAATAAAAATCAAATATTTAAAAGAATGGATACAAATTTGTTATGCATTTTAAGGGAAATTCAGTTTTACACATAATTAGTACGATATTAAAGTAAACAAAGTACAGAAGGTG
Organism: Macrothele yani; assembly: GCA_039090855.1. NCBI lineage: Eukaryota > Metazoa > Arthropoda > Arachnida > Araneae > Macrothelidae > Macrothele > Macrothele yani. The sequence continues at coordinate 158,923,002 of CM077025.1, read as the reverse complement.
AGTCGAAAGTTTTGTAATATTTGCATAAACGCATGTGTTGCGGCGGGTATGTTACGTGTTTAAACTAGTTCAAGTCGCGCACTGCAGTCAGTCGAAAGGGATATAAAGTGGTAGTCGTTACTGTGAACAGCATTGCATGTCGTCGTTCTGTCTGTGGTTGGTATGCCTAAAAGATGATCAGTCACAACCGGCTCATTAGGGAACTCTTGTTTTACGAGTTTGAATTCTACTATAACGCTGGTCAAGCAACACGACACATTTGTCATGCAAAAGGGTAAGGTTCCGTGGGCCACAGCACCGCAACCAGTCGGTTCAAGAAATTCCGCTCAGGTGACAGATACCTCGACGATCAGCCAAGGCCAGGTAGGCCGCGAACCTTGGATTCGGAGGCCGTGCGCCAGGCCGCAGAGGCAAATCCGACAACCAGCACTCGGAGATTATCAGACGAACTCTGCATATCACAAACCACCGTGGTTCGTCTCATTCAGGACCTCGGCAAGGTCTACAGGAGCTGCCAGATTGTTCCTCACAAACTGACGCTAGCTGAAGCAAACCGCCTAGTGGAAGTGTGCACGAAACTCCTAGAAAACCCGCGCGATGTACGTTTCATCAAGAGAATTGTTACATGCGATGAAAAGTGTGTCTCTTTTTCTGTAATCCAAACACACAGTGTCAGTGGTCGAGCCCGTGCTGGCTTCCTGAACCTGTTGCCAAACGTGGGCGCTTCAAACACAAGGTAATGCTCTGCGTCTGGTGGAATTTCGAGGGGATAATCCATTAGGAATTTGTTCCAGACGGTGAAACCATCAACGCCAACCTTTACTTTGAACATCTAGAGTGGGTGTATGCCGTTTTGGAGGATAAGTACCCATCACTGGTGGACAGAAAGCGCGCTCTCCTACAGCAGGACAACCCTCGGCCTCATACGCGCAAACGACCCGGGAAAACTCCAGGAACTTGAGCATCGAACTGATGCCACACCCAGCATACAGTCCGGATCTTGCCCCGTCGGATTATTACTTGTTCCGGTCCATGTCCCACTTCCGTTGCAAACGGCACTTCAACAACCAGGAGGAGATTGCAGCTGGTGTGAAGGAATCCTTCGCCTCGTAGGACAAGAACTGGTACTGCCGCGGAATCAAAGAACTGGCAGACAGATAGATGCCTGAAGACGATGCAACATGATGGCCTAAACTTATAAAAGTGATCCAAATATTGCAAAACGTTCGTCTCACTCTCTGTAGCTATATTCATTTGCCTTTGCAATGGGGCATTTCAATTAATTTCACACTCGATGCAGATATTTATAAAAGTAACAATAATTCAAATGAACAGAAAACAACACATTTTTTTATAGAAAACAATCTTAGTGAGATTCTTGTCTTTCTTAGTTCTTCTACATATGTAGTGTATTTTGTCACTATAAGTTTCACACAGGCTTCTGAATGTGTAGTAGTAGGGTGCTGTTGGGGTGGATCCAAAACTGGGTCCTTAATCGTCAAATTACCAAAGATAACTTCAGCACTGTTTAAAAATGTTTCCTTGATATGCTCTTCGCCTGTGAAAGGTTTCCGCTTTTTTGCTACACATTAGCAATTTTATAACTATATTAAGCTTTATTTTTCTTTCCAGTCACTTTAGTGAATATACAATTTTGGTTTTGGTATCCAGAAACAGTTCTTCTCACGGATTCATTTTTTTCGGTTAAGTCATGAAATGACGGTTCACATATGGTTTGAAAATGTTTTTTGACACTTGACATTCGGCAAACAACACTTTCTCAACATAAAGCACAAGCATCTCTGTCTTTAGGCTGTACGACACCCATATTCTTGAGTCCACGAAACTTCAAAAGAACGGATATCAAGCTTTTGCTTTTTGGAAGATATTTTAGCAGTACTTCACTGTAGCAACCCCAAAGATAAACTCAACTTGTTTGCTTTGTTGAGGATATGATGTGAGTGAATGAGTCAGCCTATATCCCTTTGCAGTCCCTTTTTGTATCGTTACTTATGTGTCATTTTGGTTGGAACTCAGATTTCGCAGTGCCAAGTGTCAGAGTGTGGTAAAAGAGAGAAGGAGCTATGTGTTATGTTTGTTGTGTTTTGAGAAGATTGTGTGTTGAAAAAATAAGCAGAATCTAAAAGAACAGAAGAAGTATGAGATGTGCTGAGAGTAGTTCAATGTGTTTTATACAATAAGAGAATGAAAGAGATCCTACTGGCGTGCTTCTTCTTCTGGATACATTAAATGGAGCCACCAGTGAAGACGTTCTTCCTACCGACCCGAAGAGGAAGGTGACGTCGGTAACGGAAAGATTTATCACGTACGTTCATATACGTGGCTGTAGAAATTGTATCAATAAGGGGAATATATAATTTATATACATACTTCCTCTCACACACACGCGAGCTCTTTTCTGTCCTTGGAAGCTGTGTTCTTTTTTCCACAAATTGTTTTTACACTCGTCTTCAAAAGAATAGTTGCACCCAGAAGGACGTATCGGATTGCAATGCTATTCGGGAGGAAGGTAAAGGTTACCAGGATCAATAAATGATTAAACATTGAGACTGATATGGACAGTATTTATTGAGCTACACGCCAATAAGTAGTGTCTCTCAGTATGGCATCGGGCCGCCATGTTTGCTCACTCAGCATGTCAGACGTCTCGGCATGGAGTTGTAGGGTGGAGCGAAGAACCCTTTTTTTTTTTATTTGAAAAGTCACCATGTGCAATAGTTGCGATTTTATTACTGAAATGACCCTCCGAAATATGGATGATATTATTTGATATCTTAGGCTTCCCCAAGAACCTCGAAGTTTGAAAGTTATTGGGAAAAATGCTTTAAAAACACCCATTTTCTCTATTTTGTAAATATTAAAAAAATACTGTGTCACCATGGGATTTAATATCACCTTCGAGTGTATATACACTGGTAAAAATTCAGCAGACGTGAGTTAATTTTTTAGGCTTCCCCAAAGAGCTCAAAATTTGTCATCTTTCTCCAAAAATGGCATGATATGATAGACACCAGCCTTACCTTGTAGCATAACTTGAGGAGTGAGTTTATTTCACTTGGAAATCAGACTTTTTTTCAAAACTTGACATCAGCTTCCTATCAAAAATGTTTGCTCTGATGAATCCATCTCTTGAAAGAAGGGCGCACACATAAGCAGAAGAATATGTTACAATCTTAACGATCCTCTTTACTGCCTGAGAATGGCAGGGTATTTTTGTAAATTCGTGGCAAGAACTTGGATATTTATCCGACTGAAGTAATTCCAGAAGCTCGTCGTCTTTCCATTTCCGTGTGGTGGGAGGCTGAGTCACAATACACTCTTGCCAGACGATTTGGTCGATCTAATCATTGCTTTGGAAATTCAGCGTAAGAATCCGAAACTTCCTAATGGTAGTTGTTTGTTCGGAAGATTTCCTTGCCTTCATGATGCGTCGAACAGCAAGCTCACGGACATACCTTCTGTCGTCAAACAGCATTGAAGCGAGCAGGTTTTATACATGGGCAAAATACGCGTTGTCTTGGACGACTCTCTTTACAATATCCTTTAAATTATCTGGAAGATACTCAAACCGAGATATAAAAAGCTGCAAATTTCTTGGACCATCTTTACAGGTACCGTTACATTTGATTGTGAACCACGATGGTGCATATACTTTCATTATGAAGGTGGCTAATGAGATAAGTTGTGGTGTTGAATCATTAGTTCCAACATACAAACGCAGAATGCGATTTGCGAGGGTCAGCTAACAGGAATGTGCAAGTGTTCCAGGATTCCGATTTGCCAGATCTTGTGGGCAATCACCTGCAGAGACTGCCTTACAAATTTCCCACAAATAAAGTTGATCCGAGCTAAGATCTCCATAGTTAATGTCGGACTGAAGCGAAAATTCAATTTTCTGGAAATTAACGATAGGAAGATTTGCGCACGTCTTCAGGCGCTTTCCAATCAATCCATTAAATCCTCTTGGACCTGATGTTTTCCCGTCGAGTGCTTCAGTGAGGCGACGTAAAGGCAGTTCATTAAAATGAAGTTGACATATAATCCAGTGCACAGGAAAATTGAGCTTATCTTCAAGGCGCCTAATTATACCTGCATTTATGCTGGAATTAATCACTTCCCCGTCACTTCCAATAAAGACTAACTCCGACAAGTCAAAGGCCTTCTGGTCCAATAAGCTGAAGATACCGTCGGAAATGATTTTTGCACTCTTGCACTTCGGTGCAAAATATCCCAAATCGAACCAAACCCGGTTCTTCAACAAGTGTAATATGCTCCTCCCATTCTTTTCGCTTGTGCCACTTGCCATCATCTGTCTGTGTATTCGTAAGAGTTTCCTCCCTTCTTCCGTCCAAAAATAGAGCTACAATCTTGCGACAAGTCAAGTTTACCTCATCTTGAATTGTTTGACGGGTCTTTTTCCTTTCTCGTCATACTTTATGCCGGTCAATAACAGATACATTACTTTATTCCGACTGAACCGGTTCACTTACATCATGAAGCCACGCCGACGCAAGATCAGCTCCCGCTCGAACGCTGATGCCTCGCCTATCGCATTCTAGAAAATGCAGACAGTGTCATTTGACGCCTAGGTTTTGAAGAGCGACGTAGAGTGAAATCGTAATATTTCTACGAGGCCAACAAATGACTAGGATCCTGCTCGTCTAGTTTTCTTGCAGAATTAGTATTTGTATCCTCTTCTGAAGGATCATCCTCGACTCGCAGGGCCGATTTCAGTGATGCCGTTTTATGTAATTCCCTACGTACATGCTCTTCCCTATCACTGTTTCTTTTCTTCAGTACACTAGCGATTTTTGCGTCAAGCTTACCTACTATTACTCTTCTGTTTGTTCTCTTGTCCATTGGAAAGTCTCGCTCTTTCACGGGTACCTTTTTGGCAGAGCTGCATTTGCAGGTTCTAAAACATTTGCGCTTGCATGAGCATATGTCGAAGATACGTTGCAAATCTGCATTAAATTGTTCAACCTTCTTTCGGTAGGTTTCATCCATTCTTGCAGCGTGTTTTTTCAGCTTTTGGATTTCAGTGTTGTATAGATAATACGCTTTGCAACTGATTTGTGGAGCGATGTCGGAAGAGATGCTTTCTTCCATATACTCAGCACTTTGTCCGCGGCAATATGTGCTATTTCTGCTGCAGCAGGCTCATAATTTGCACCTTCCTGCCTAAGAGTATTCCTCGCAAGATAGTAATGGCGCATTACTTCTTCGTACGTAAGCAACACGTTTTCATGCATCTCCTTATAACTCCCGAGGATAGGGCAATCAGCTTTATTTCTTGTTTCAGCCATCTTAAGTATTAATAGTTGAACGACAAAACGAAAATGCCGGTACGCTCCAATCAACGTTACTAGGAGTGAAAGAAACTGTTGCATCATTATGACGCAAACCCGCCAACACTCTCTCCCTAAAGGATCTGTGCGACTGTGATGAGATGACTCAGCGGGTTCGCAAAGAGAGCTCCGCTGTGAGGGAGGGGGTGGGGTGATGTGAAGAAAGTAACAAAAACAAAGGAGAGAACAAGGCCACAACCTATGCTTCTGAAAATCAACACGAGGTTCCCAGAAAGTATGAGAGGGGGAGGGGGTTGTTAATATTAAGACCAAATTTGTAACAATAAGGCTGCTGTCAAACTTAATGCAAATTTGTAACAATAAGGCTGCTGTCAAACTTAATGCAAATTTGTAACAATAAGGCTGCTGTCAAACTTAATGCAAATTTCTAACAATAAGGCTGCTGTCAAACTTAATGCTTACGCAACTTATAATGCCATTTTTGGCGAAAAATTACATACTTTAAGGGATCTGGGGAAGCCTAAGAAATTAACTCATGTCTGCTGAATTTTTACCTGTGTTTATACACTCAAAGGTGATATTAAATAACATGGTGACACAGTATTTTTTTATATTTACAAAATGGAGAAAGCGGGTGTTTTAAAACCATTTTTTCCTATAACTTTCAAACTTCGAGGTTCTTGGGGAAGCCTAAGATATCGAATAATGTCATACATATTTCGGTGGGTCATTTCAGTAATAAAATCGAAACTATTGCACATGGTGACTTTTCAAATTAAAAAAAGTGTTTTTCGCTCCACCCTATACAGGTTCCTCCTAATGGTGTCTTGTGATAAGCCATCCCATGCAGCTTGACTCTTCTCACGCAGTTCATGCAGATTCTGAGGTAGGGGTGGAGTGTGGATAGCGCGTCCAATATCATCCCACACATTTTTAATCGGCGATAATTCTGGCGATACGGCTGGACATGGCAGAGTGTCAGTGCCTTGCAGGCAAGCTCTCGAGACAGCAGCAGTATGCGGACGAGCGTTGTCCAGTTGGAAAATCGCACTGTAGTGAGCGTTCAGGAAAGGTAGGGCCACTGGTTGCAGGACCTCATTAACGTTCTTGGGGAAGCCTAAGATATCGAATAATGTCATACATATTTCGGTGGGTCATTTCAGTAATAAAATCGAAACTATTGCACATGGTGACTTTTCAAATTAAAAAAAAAGTGTTTTTCGCTCCACCCTATACAGGTTCCTCCTAATGGTGTCTTGTGATAAGCCATCCCATGCAGCTTGACTCTTCTCACGCAGTTCATGCAGATTCTGAGGTAGGGGTGGAGTGTGGATAGCGCGTCCAATATCATCCCACACATTTTTAATCGGCGATAATTCTGGCGATACGGCTGGACATGGCAGAGTGTCAGTGCCTTGCAGGCAAGCTCTCGAGACAGCAGCAGTATGCGGACGAGCGTTGTCCAGTTGGAAAATCGCACTGTAGTGAGCGTTCAGGAAAGGTAGGGCCACTGGTTGCAGGACCTCATTAACGTAACGCTGGGGTGTCAAAGTGCCTGTAATGAACACCAAAGATGATCTGGCATCGTAGGCAATTACACCCCATACCATGACACACCAAGCCCTCTGGACGTGTGACGCTCGACAACAGACCGTTCATCTTGGCGCTGACCACGGTGCCTCCACACACGGATTCGGTGGTCATCTCCTTCAAGACAAAAGCGGAACTCGTTACTGAAGATCACCCGCTGCCATTCTGAGTGGCTCCATGACAGTCTGGCACGACACCATTGCAGTCTTTGGGGACGATGCAATGGTGTTAAGGGCAGTCGTCGTAACGGTCTGCATGTATGTAGTCCTACGTCGCGCAGCCGTCTGCCAATGATGCTGGCACTAATCGGACGATGCATAGAGGGCACCCCTGCTCGCTGATTATCAGCAATCGCGGCTGTTGGGTCACTCCGCGCATGTCGGCCCTCTCTCTCTCTCTCTCTCTCTCTCTCTCTCTCTCTCTCTCTCTCTCTTCGCGGTTCGTCTAGGTCTCCCAGACCCTTCCTGTCTTTGCTGCGTACCTTGTTCTGTCCACTGCCACCAACAGCGCGCATAAGGCGGCCATAAGACCATCCCGATTCCCGGACCCAGACGACGCGGCCCATCTTGAACTCCTCCAACTGCTCAAATTGCTTCCGAACTTTTCTCCGAGGCATACTTCACTTGTAAAGGCTGCAACCAACACAACAGCACGAGTCAGAATGGCAAGCATGAGCGACGGGACGACCTTACATAGCCGGTCAGGCACAGCGCTACAACCCCTCCTTGCTTGCGTCACATGCGCGGCCGAGCGTGATACTTGTATCATTTGTATGTCTCACGATGTCAAACCTACCCAACAAGTTTCATTACTATCGATCGCTTCCTTCTGGGTGAAACGGTTTTTGTTTTTGTTTTTGTTTTTGTTTTTGTTTTTTTGTTTTTTTGACGATGAATGTATATTTTAACTCGGCTTTTCTAAAGAAACATTTCTAGAACGTTACGAAGTTTTTCAAAATTCAAATTATTTTGAAGCTTAATATAACATTGAAATTTTTTCGATTTCGAAAACAGGTTAGAAGATGAACATCTTAAGGTTTTGAGTTTATCCCGTGATTTTAATTTCAAATGCAGTCAATTGTATTGCTTTGCGTAAGGACTATTCAAGGAGACGGATGGAGGAAAAACTATTCAGTAAGTGTCAATTCTGAAAATACGCAAGGTCGCCCCGCACCTCACATTTAGCAGCGAAAGGGTCAAATAAAACTATCTTGTATGTACGAGGAATGCCCAAAATGCCATGTCCTTTTGCTAACAACACCCGTACTTATGGAAACATCTACATTGAAGTTTGTATAAATCTACGTAGACTGACCTTCTGTGTGTGATTAAATGTATACCTATATACTGCACATTCGCCAAAAAAAAAAAAAAAAAAGAGTTGTTGTTGATTTTCTTGAAATGGAAGGTTGCAAGGCCACCGAGATTCATATGAGACTAAAAATGTTTGTGGAAATGCGACAATCAACATGAGCCAGGCCAAAAGATGAATGAAAAGGTTTCAATAAGAAGAAGCCTCAGCGGCTGAAAAAGAACGCAGAAGAAGTCCGTCAGCTGTAGTCATCGACGAGAATCAACGGCAAGTTGATGAACTCATTCGAAGTGATCGACTGATGACCATTCGGTGTTGCTGCACTGCATTATGGTTATAGTATTCTGGAAATAATAATTCATAACCTGGAATATCGGAAAGTGTGTTCAAGATGGATTCCATGCCACTTATCCACTTAACCTCAGCAGCTGAAAAACAACGAAGCGGAAGGCCTTCATCTGTAGCCATCGACGAGAATAAATTGCAAGTTGATAAGCCCATTCGGAAGATCTGTGATGCACTGCACTATGGCCATAGTGTTGTTGAAATACTGATTCGCATCCTGGGATATCAGAAAGTGTGTGCAACGGAGCGAAAAGCCTTCAACTGTAGTCACCGACGAGAATTAAAGGCAAGTTGATGAACTCATTCGGAGTGATCAACCGATGACCGTTCGGTGTAGATGCACTGCATTATGGTCATAGTATTGTGGAAATAATGATTCATACCCTGGGATTTCGGAAAGTGTGTGCAAAGTGGGTTCCACGCCAATTAACCTAGGATCATCGTGACCAAAGTTTCGAAGTGTACAGAGATCTGTTGAAAATGTTTGAAGTGAGCCAAGACATCTTTCTTTCCAGTGTGGTTACTGGAAATGAACCTGGGCATTCTTTTATGATCCAAAACCAAAACGCAGTCTGTGGAATGGTGGCACAAAATCTCGCCTAAGGCTAAGGAGTTCAAAACACAGAGTTCAACAACAAAACAAATGAAGGTGACAACTTGCTGTGATGTCAGATGCATCGTTTTTGTTGATTGTCTTGAACAAGATGATACTTTCAGCAGCCCTCGATATGTTGAAACACTAATGAAGCTCAGGAAAGCTATGTGCAAGAAGAGGATAGACGTGCCTCTTCGTTCTGTCCCCTACACCACGACAATGCTCGACTTAGCACCACTTCACTTGAAACTTCTCGGTTTTTTTGCGAAATTGAGCTGGACAGTAACCTCACATCCGCCATACATCCCTGCTACGGCCCCTTCTGACTTTTACGTCTTTTGTCCCATGATGCAAAGTCTTCGTGGTAACCGTATGGAAGATATAAATGAAACTAAACGGTCTGTAAGGTCCTTGGCCAAACAGCAGTCCACGGGGTTTTTCTAAACTGATTACGTATGTTGAGTTGAACGATGGCGTAAAAGTTTGATTCAAGTATCTCAACTCTACAACGAGGTATTGCTTTCAAAACAACCTCGTATAGTAGCCTTGTTTTAAAGAAAAAAATGTGATGGAAAATAGTATGATTATTTACCCTTACCATTTTCTTCTATACCCTGTGCTTGGAACTTGACGCGTGCCAGGCATGGCACGTGTGCCGTAGGATGCCTACCCTTTTTACTCTGTGAAACTCTCTTGCGTACTAAGTGATGTCAGTGTTTGTCATGGCTGTGGTATGTAACTTAATGACGAAAAATTGAGGCTCCCTTCATGCTGTACTTAGTCACCTTGTAAACATGGTCGGGCTGATTCTTAAACACATTACAAAGCCCAGTGTCAAAGATTCTCAATATTTCGGATATATTTCCGCCGAAGCATTTCATTTGGTTTCAATGTTATAGTATGGCTACTACTAGCTCTGTCTTTGGCAGTTTCACTCCAAAGTATTTTGTACGATATCACAAATTCCCTATAGTCAGTGCGATACTGACATGTCTCATTTTGATTGGGTGTCATGAACCTAAAATGACAGTTTATGACGTCTGCTAAAATCTTTTTGTTTACAATGGCATCTCTTTCCGGGGTATTAGAAATTTGCTAATTTGCAATTTCAGTATAGTAATGAAGATTTTACGTTTGTTGGTAGAAATCCAGGTAACGATTTTATAATTTTCAAAGTAGATGTAGTAATGAAGATTTTGGGTTTGGGCGTAGGAGTCCAGATAAGAAATCCTGTCTTGTTAGAATTAAATAAAGATATATCACAGAGGGAAAAGGAATAGCAACACACAGCAGAAAGCAAAACGTTACGAAGTTCAGACTTCTGTGTTGAAAGACAATCTGGAAACTTAATTTTGAAAATTATATACCTATTGCTTCTCCCAAAAATTACTCTGTATCTGCAAAACTAGAAAGTTCTTCTGCGTAAAGAATAGCTCTTGTTATTTTACAAGCACTTGAATCCAAGCACTGCTTAGTTTGATGAACTAACTTATGAAGTTAAAAGGGAATTGTTAATACACAAAGGCATGAATACACCAGATAGAAATCCGTTAGAACTACTATGGGTGTAATAACATGTATGATTTTTGTTTTCCGCCCACAACACAGAAATTGTTATTCAAATGCATGTACACTGTTCGAAAATCCTTTAAGTTGCATTTTCGGCTATCAGGTGGATCGTGATATCCCCTTGCATGGGGACCCACAGTTTTACAGTTTACAGACCTGCGGGCTCAAAACAATATATACATATATATATATATATATACTAAAGACCAACCTTAAAAAACACCATAATACCTTCAAGTTGGAACTGAAGAACAGGTTCTCTGCTTTAGAAGGCCTAACATCGGAAGAAGTGGATATTTCTGAAGTTAACAGAAAAGTAACCAAAGCTCTTATGGAAACAGCAACAAAATTAGCTGGGTCTAAGAACAAGTTGCATGTAAATAAATTATCAGGAAAAACGAAAATGTTGATGCAAAAAAGAAGAGAGATGAGGACAACTAAAGAAGATGCGACTTCCAAAGTGGAATATATAGAGCTATGCAAGACAGTACGAAAAAGTATCACTGAAGACGTAAGAAAATTCAACTGTGAACTAGTGAGGAAAGCAATTGAAAACAACCAAAGCCTAAAGATAGCAAAGGGACATCTCAGTAAGGGAAGAAAACAGATTATGGCACTGAGAAAAGAAGATGGTTCTGTAACAAGAAATAGAGGCGAAATTTTGACAAGAGTGAAAGATTTCTATTCCAAATTATATGAAAGGGATGATACATGCACTCCAGACATCATGAAAGATACCAGTACCAGAGTTCCTCCAGTCCTTCCAGCAGAAGTTGCACATGCAATCAAGAACATGAAGCGGGGGAAAGCTCCAGGAGAAGATGGAATTACTGTAGACATCATACAAGAAGCAAGTGGAGAAATCGAAACAGTACTCGCCCAAATTTTCACTCGATGCCTTAATGAAGGAAAGATTCCTGAGGATTGGAACACCGCTACAATGATCCTGCTACATAAGAAAGGTGACATTGAGGATCTCGGAAACTACAGACCTATCAGCCTCCTATCAGTAGTTTATAAAATCTTCACTAAAGTTCTTTCACACCGCTTGAAGGTAACACTGGACATGGCTCAACCGAGAGAACAAGCTGGATTCAGGAGTGGCTACAGCACAATAGATCATATCCATGTGCTGAGAGAACTAATTGAAAGAGCGAGGGAATATGAACTTCCATTGTGCATGGCTTTTATCGATTATGAAAAAGCCTTTGATTCGGTGAAACCATCAGCAGTTACAATGGCTCTGAAAACCTGCGGTATTGAAGATGCATACATTAATATTATTAATAACATCTATGAAAATGCAAGTGCAAAGATTCGGCTGTTTGAAAATACAACACACATAAAAATTGGAAAGGGAGTGAGACAAGGTGACACCATATCTCCGAAGCTCTTTAATGCCACATTGGAGGGTGTTTTTCAGTCACTGAGCTGGGAAAACAAGGGGATAAAGATTAATGGAGATTATCTAACCCACCTTCGTTTTGCTGATGACGTAGTCATTTTTGCAACTAGCCCATCAGAGCTGCAGAGTATGATCCAGGAACTTGCTGACAAGAGTAAAGAAGTGGGATTAAAAATGAACTTTCAGAAGACAAAAGTGATGTTCAATGCTTTTACAAGAAATGAAGATTTATCGATTGATGGAGAAAAGCTTGAGATAACAGATACGTACGTTTATCTTGGACAGCAGATATCAAGTGAGGGTCACATTGATGAAGAAATTAATCGGCGTACAAAACTTTCCTGGAGAGCTTTTGGAAGAAACAGCATAATTTTCAAGAGCAATATGCCATTATGTCTTAAAAGAAAAAGTGTTTGATCAATGCATCCTTCCAGTGCTTACGTATGGTGCAGAGACGTGGACCGTAACTAAAAGAGACATACAAAGGCTGCAGACAACTCAAAGTAGCATGGAGAGGTGCATGCTTGGTGTAACCAGGAGAGATAAGAAGAGGAACTCGTGGATCCGAAAAATGACAAGAGTGGAAGACATCATGATCAGAGTTAAATCCCTGAAATGGCAATGGGCTGGACATACTGCCAGAAGGACAGATCATCGATGGACAGCCGAAATTTTAGATTGGATCCCAAGGGACAGGAAAAGACCCAGAAAGAAGACCACATGGGAGATGGGTGGATGAAATTCGAAAGTATGCAGGGGTGACATGGAGGAGACTGGCACAAGACAGACCGTTGTGGAGGAAACTTGGGGAGACCTTCGTCCAGCAGTGGATTGATAATGGTTGACAATGATGATGATGATGATGATATACTAAAGAGCAAAACTGAAGACTAAGGAAAAAATTTTAGAATTTAAAACGAAGGGTGCAAAATAACCTGAAAATCAAAACGCGCAACGCAGCAGTTTTGAAAATTCAGAATTCACATTCTATAAAGAAGATACCTAAGCAAAAAAATACATATATAATTTTGACTCACACCTAGTACAACATAGAAAAGGTTATGTATCTACCTGTGAGATCAAAAGGAAAAAAGATAAAAAAATAAAATAAAACAACTGAATGTAGAAGGTGTCGAGAATACTGAGCCTTGGCTTTATCAAGGACCAGCAAAAACTCTGCATTTTCTCACTTCCACAAAGACCTAGTTGGAAATGGGTTTCTGCAAGGCCATAGATGCAAGTAACATTCCCACCTAAAATAGTTTAAAAAATATATATATAAGTCATGTCCTCCTTAGAGTTGCATGACCTAGCACTAGTTAACAATTTCGCTTGCATCCATTAACCTTCCTGGCCCGACCCATACTCTTCATCTGTTACTATTAAACAGAGAGAAGAAGATTAAAGAGAACTCAAGCTGTGAGAGTGACATAATAATTAGAAATGATTTTCAGCCATAACGAAATTCCAAGTTCGTTTGAGAGAGAATTTAAACCTGAAAAACAATGCAAAAGAAATCCAAATTTTACATTGCAATTAAAAAAGGAAATGTTAATTTATAACGAACAGATTTTTGAAAGAAAACTTGAGTCTAAAACCCCCTACTCTACAACTTATGACAGCACGAAAACGAGAATAAGTTAAAGATAATAATTAACTAAAGAAAACTTTGTGAAAGTTATATACCTTAAACAGTTAGTTGCAATATGTACAAAGTATTTCAGCAGTGCTTTAAGTGCATAATTAATTAGTTATTAAGAACTTAACTACTTTGAAAAAACAGCGCATAGACAGCGCATAGAAAAGGAACAAGCTAAGCCATCTTCTGTTCCTAGGAACCCCAAAAGACGCTCAAAGTTACAAAGAAAAGAAAGAGTTAAAACCCGCAAAAATGTTAACAGACAAACCAATGCCTAAAAGCTGAAAAGCTAAAAAACGACAGAGAAAAGGTACATGAAGTACAAACATTGAACTTATAAAACCTAGAACCCAAAAACAAGGAAGAGAGCTTACCTCTTGTGTTACAAAAACTTTTCTCCTCACAAGAGAAGAACATGGCTGACCTCTTCCGCCACTCCCTAGACGCTGGGGGGCAGTGAGGGTGGGGCTGATGGCCTCCTCATACAGCAAGAAACCAACGCGCGGAGATTTTAACCAGAGAAAAAAAAATATATAAACTTAAGACTGTGGATCTGTATGATCAGAAAGAGCAGAATTAACTCTCCAGAATACATGAGAAATATTATAAAATACACGAGCAGTTTATTTAATAATCTTTGCATGTATTAAATCACCTTAGTGAGCTTCTATAGATTAATCAGAATCTTATTAATTTTAATGTTGGTTTTACTATTTTTAGTATAGCTATCCTAGTGATGAATAACTAGTTTTCTTTTTTATTTGTTTTTATTTTCTTTTATAAACAGATTTTTAAGCTTTTTTGTGATTTTGTTTATATTATTTAATTTTTTGTTTTAATAGGACCGTCATATCCATAGCACTAAGGTTCCTTTAGGTAGTTAATAGGCATCCTCTAGCCAACTTCCTTACGGCTTTGATTGGTCAGAATCATATTATTAACTGTGTAGAAAATTAAAGCAGATCTGCCAACCTTACTCTATTATTCAGAATAATTTTTCTTAAAGTTCTTTTGATGAAAGAAGAAGGAATTTCGTTCTCTAGAAAACTTTCTAATAGTATATTAATGTGGTAATTGAAGTCCAAATTGTTGCTGCAAATTCTTGAAATTCTTAGGACCTGAGAAATTAGTACATTCTCAATTACTTTGGTTGAAATGTTATTATTCCAGTGTAGATATTTAATTACTTTGAAAGGAAAATTAACTCTTTTATCATAGAGGCTAATAGATGGGTTACCTCTGTCGAGCTTAATGCTTAAGTCTAGGAACTCAAGTTCCTGATTACTGTGGTTGGTTTTACATAAGTTAAGAGAGCTAGGATAGATATTATCAAAATCACTCTCTATAACTTCTGAATTATTGATACACAGCAGATCATCAATATATCTAAAAGTGTAAAGGTAGTTATCTGAGCAGGTGGGGTGATTTTTAATGAATTTATATTCCTTAAAGAACAGGAATAGATTAGCGATATGCCTGGACGTTGATGTTCCCATTGGAATACCGTTCACTTGCTTATAGAGAGTATTATTATATAAGATATGGTTATTTATTATGCAGCAATTGAGATAAGAGTTCCAAGTTCCTACATCAACAAATTGGTTAAGTTTAAATTCTGCATACAGCTCTTTAAAGGTAGTGATTATATCTGATAGAGGCAGATTAGTATATAGGTTTTCAAAATCATAACTATTAATATCTAGGGGACAAACTTTGAGTATAGTAGAAATTACTTCTGCATTATTATTAATTATCCAAAAATCTCTGTACATCAAGTTAGAACAGTTTCTAATGTGTTTCAAAACCTTCTTTAAGACATCTTCAAAAGCAAGATCTATTTTCTTTTTATGACTCCTTACTCCACTAGCTATGAACCTGAACTTCACAGGATCCTTATGAAACTTAACCGTTGCAAAAAGAAATGGAAATTCAGGCTCATATCTTCTAGTTTGTGGAATTTTAAGTTTCTTGAAGAATGCCTTAAACCGATTTTCTAACTGCTTGGTAGAATAACTTACGGGCTCGTATGTTACTCTATTATTGAGTTCCATAGTTAACAATTCAAAATAGAACTTCTTACAGATAATTGCAAAATTATTGCTAGCTTTATCCGTAGTGGTAAAAATAAATTGGTCTTGCAGTTTGGAGAGTGACCTTTTAGCTTCTCCAGAGAAAAAGAGATTTCTGTCGAAACAAAAGTCCAGACCTGCCAACTCACCGGTGAAGCTATTGATTATATTATATTTCCATTCTGCGAAGGCCTCAATAGGCTGATTGTACGTTAAACTGGTTTTTACGATGTACTTATTTACATCTTGAGTGAAGCTCTCAAGAATCCTTTCTTTGGAAATTGTGAAGGAAGGTCTGAATTTAGAGCCATACTCTAATAAATTCCTAAGCTTTTCATTTTCAACAAAACTCAAGTTTCCGGTGATAATATGGTTGTAATTCTTATCATAGTGAACTGTTTCTTTATGTTCATCACAAGAACAAGTAGTAATTACAGGAATGTAGCTCGAAGAGTTAAGTTTGTAGTTTTTAACTATTGACCCTAAGGTCTTAACATATTTAAAACTTACAATAGACTGGTGCCTGTGGATGGGAAAAAAAATTGCATTATTGTAGAACAGCTTCCTTACATTGAGATTATCGTAGGCTTTATTTAGGAACCTGATGGTAACAAAATTACTGGAAAATTCTTTAAGAGAAATTTTATCTTTAAGAATATGTTTAAGAATGTCCAGAACCAAAGCAAAAACATGCTTATCAACATGGTCAGCAGTTTCATTCCAGAATTTGAAAAAACATTAAAGGACAGAGTGCTTGAAGGACTTGAGAATTTTGTAAGTATTTTTAACAAAATTAGTGCCAGTTTTAAAGCTTTCCAGAGTTTTTAGCAAGTTAGCAAAATCAACTTTGCTTGATGTGCGAAATAACCTCTGTCCTCTATTACCTCTAGAGCAGCTCTTATTATTAACAAGAAAGAAGAGTTCACGAATTGAAAATTTATGCTGATTATGCTTATTGTCAGATAGAGAGGAATTAAGGCCATAGGGATAAAGAGACTGATGCTGCAAAATTTCAAGGGATTCAGTTTCTAGCCGAGCATAGAGGTCAGGGATAATATGTAGTACCTCTATTTTCACTTTGTCAAAACCATGAGTATGGAAATGCTCTAATTCAAAGGTAGAGTACTGGTTGGCGTTTGTGGAGGGGTTCACTCCTGAATTAGAGAACTTGTTTACTAGAGACCTGTGACCATTAATCCTAAGATGAAGAGGATTTTTACTTTGGCCAATATAGCTAAGGTTGCAGACAGTACAGGTGAGCTTATAGATGGTATTGTAGGCTTTGCAAAACTTGTTGGAGCAATTATCCTCAACAGAAGAATAGAGGTTAGGATCTGCAGATTTACATGTCAAACAACGTTTGTCATTTCATAACTTTAGATTACCTTTGCCAGCGAGTTCATACACTATGGGAAAGGGTGCTAGCCTAACCGAGCGGGAGGACTTAAAATATCTGAGCTGACCTCCAATCCTTTCATCGTCCTTAGAACTCCACTTGGGCCAAAACATACAAATTCTGAGCATACCAACTAGGAAAAACTTTTTAGAAATGAGCAGTCCGAGAAAAGACCAAACTCGAGTATAAACTACACTCCAAAAAGCTGCATCCAAAACATACTAAAAAGAAAAATTAGAAAATGAAAAAAAACCTTAAGTAAAAAAAATAGTAATAAAAAAATATAAAAAAAAAAAATAATAATAATAATAATTAAACATTTCAACTAGAATTTGCGCATGAGCTGCTAAATAATAAATTGAAATTAGTTACTAAAGAGCAAAACTGAAGACTAAGGAAAAAATTTTAGAATTTAAAACGAAGGGTGCAAAATAACCTGAAAATCAAAACGCGCAAAGCAGCAGTTTTGAAAATTCAGAATTCACATTCTATAAAGAAGATACCTAAGCAAAAAAATACATATATAATTTTGACTCACACCTAGTACAACATAGAAAAGGTTATGTATCTACCTGTGTGATCAAAAGGAAAAAAGATAAAAAAATAAAATAAAACAACTGAATGTAGAAGGTGTCGAGAATACTGAGCCTTGGCTTTATCAAGGACCAGCAAAAACTCTGCATTTTCTCACTTCCACAAAGACCTAGTTGGAAATGGGTTTCTGCAAGGCCATAGATGCAAGTAACATTCCCACCTAAAATAGTTTAAAAAATATATATATAAGTCATGTCCTCCTTAGAGTTGCATGACCTAGCACTAGTTAACAATTTCGCTTGCATCCATTAACCTTCCTGGCCCGACCCATACTCTTCATCTGTTACTATTAAACAGAGAGAAGAAGATTAAAGAGAACTCAAGCTGTGAGAGTGACATAATAATTAGAAATGATGTTCAGCCATAACGAAATTCCAAGTTCGTTTGAGAGAGAATTTAAACCTGAAAAACAATGCAAAAGAAATCCAAATTTTACATTGCAATTAAAAAAGGAAATGTTAATTTATAACGAACAGATTTTTGAAAGAAAACTTGAGTCTAAAACCCCCTACTCTACAACTTATGACAGCACGAAAACGAGAATAAGTTAAAGATAATAATTAACTAAAGAAAACTTTGTGAAAGTTATATACCTTAAACAGTTAGTTGCAATATGTACAAAGTATTTCAGCAGTGCTTTAAGTGCATAATTAATTAGTTATTAAGAACTTAACTACTTTGAAAAAACAGCGCATAGACAGCGCATAGAAAAGGAACAAGCTAAGCCATCTTCTGTTCCCAGGAACCCCAAAAGACGCTCAAAGTTACAAAGAAAAGAAAGAGTTAAAACCCGCAAAAATGTTAACAGACAAACCAATGCCTAAAAGCTGAAAAGCTAAAAAACGACAGAGAAAAGGTACATGAAGTACAAACATTGAACTTATAAAACCTAGAACCCAAAAACAAGGAAGAGAGCTTACCTCTTGTGTTACAAAAACTTTTCTCCTCACAAGAGAAGAACATGGCTGACCTCTTCCGCCACTCCCTAGACGCTGGGGGGCAGTGAGGGTGGGACTGATGGCCTCCTCATACAGCAAGAAACCAACGCGCGGAGATTTTAACCAGAGAAAAAAATATATAAACTTAAGACTGTGGATCTGTATGATCAGAAAGAGCAGAATTAACTCTCCAGAATACATGAGAAATATTATAAAATACACGAGCAGTTTATTTAATAATCTTTGCATGTATTAAATCACCTTAGTGAGCTTCTATAGATTAATCAGAATCTTATTAATTTTAATGTTGGTTTTACTATTTTTAGTATAGCTATCCTAGTGATGAATAACTAGTTTTCTTTTTTATTTGTTTTTATTTTCTTTTATAAACAGATTTTTAAGCTTTTTTTGTGATTTTGTTTATATTATTTAATTTTTTGTTTTAATAGGACCGTCATATCCATAGCACTAAGGTTCCTTTAGGTAGTTAATAGGCATCCTCTAGCCAACTTCCTTACGGCTTTGATTGGTCAGAATCATATTATTAACTGTGTAGAAAATTAAAGCAGATCTGCCAACCTTACTCTATTATTCAGAATAATTTTTCTTAAAGTTCTTTTGTTTCTAATAGTATATTAATGTGGTAATTGAAGTCCAAATTGTTGCTGCAAATTCTTGAAATTCTTAGGACCTGAGAAATTAGTACATTCTCAATTACTTTGGTTGAAATGTTATTATTCCAGTGTAGATATTTAATTACTTTGAAAGGAAAATTAACTCTTTTATCATAGAGGCTAATAGATGGGTTACCTCTGTCGAGCTTAATGCTTAAGTCTAGGAACTCAAGTTCCTGATTACTGTGGTTGGTTTTGCATAAGTTAAGAGAGCTAGGATAGATATTATCAAAATCACTCTCTATAACTTCTGAATTATTGATACACAGCAGATCATCAATATATCTAAAAGTGTAAAGGTAGTTATCTGAGCAGGTGGGGTGATTTTTAATGAATTTATATTCCTTAAAGAACAGGAATAGATTAGCGATATGCGTGGACGTTGATGTTCCCATTGGAATACCGTTCACTTGCTTATAGAGAGTATTATTATATAAGATATGGTTATTTATTATGCAGCAATTGAGATAAGAGTTCCAAGTTCCTACATCAACAAATTGGTTAAGTTTAAATTCTGCATACAGCTCTTTAAAGGTAGTGATTATATCTGATAGAGGCAGATTAGTATATAGGTTTTCAAAATCATAACTATTAATATCTAGGGGACAAACTTTGAGTATAGTAGAAATTACTTCTGCATTATTATTAATTATCCAAAAATCTCTGTACATCAAGTTAGAACAGTTTCTAATGTGTTTCAAAACCTTCTTTAAGACATCTTCAAAAGCAAGATCTATTTTCTTTTTATGACTCCTTACTCCACTAGCTATGAACCTGAACTTCACAGGATCCTTATGAAACTTAACCGTTGCAAAAAGAAATGGAAATTCAGGCTCATATCTTCTAGTTTGTGGAATTTTAAGTTTCTTGAAGAATGCCTTAAACCGATTTTCTAACTGCTTGGTAGAATAACTTACGGGCTCGTATGTTACTCTATTATTGAGTTCCATAGTTAACAATTCAAAATAGAACTTGTACTGTCTGTAACCTTAGCTATATTGGCCAAAGTAAAAATCCTCTTCATCTTAGGATTAATGGTCACAGGTCTCTAGTAAACAAGTTCTCTAATTCAGGAGTGAACCCCTCCACAAACGCCAACCAGTACTCTACCTTTGAATTAGAGCATTTCCATACTCATGGTTTTGACAAAGTGAAAATAGAGGTACTACATATTATCCCTGACCTCTATGCTCGGCTAGAAACTGAATCCCTTGAAATTTTGCAGCATCAGTCTCTTTATCCCTATGGCCTTAATTCCTCTCTATCTGACAATAAGCATAATCAGCATAAATTTTCAATTCGTGAACTCTTCTTTCTTGTTAATAATAAGAGCTGCTCTAGAGGTAATAGAGGACAGAGGTTATTTCGCACATCAAGCAAAGTTGATTTTGCTAACTTGCTAAAAACTCTGGAAAGCTTTAAAACTGGCACTAATTTTGTTAAAAATACTTACAAAATTCTCAAGTCCTTCAAGCACTCTGTCCTTTAATGTTTTTTCAAATTCTGGAATGAAACTGCTGACCATGTTGATAAGCATGTTTTTGCTTTGGTTCTGGACATTCTTAAACATATTCTTAAAGATAAAATTTCTCTTAAAGAATTTTCCAGTAATTTTGTTACCATCAGGTTCCTAAATAAAGCCTACGATAATCTCAATGTAAGGAAGCTGTTCTACAATAATGCAATTTTTTTCCCATCCACAGGCACCAGTCTATTGTAAGTTTTAAATATGTTAAGACCTTAGGGTCAATAGTTAAAAACTACAAACTTAACTCTTCGAGCTACATTCCTGTAATTACTACTTGTTCTTGTGATGAACATAAAGAAACAGTTCACTATGATAAGAATTACAACCATATTATCACCGGAAACTTGAGTTTTGTTGAAAATGAAAAGCTTAGGAATTTATTAGAGTATGGCTCTAAATTCAGACCTTCCTTCACAATTTCCAAAGAAAGGATTCTTGAGAGCTTCACTCAAGATGTAAATAAGTACATCGTAAAAACCAGTTTAACGTACAATCAGCCTATTGAGGCCTTCGCAGAATGGAAATATAATATAATCAATAGCTTCACCGGTGAGTTGGCAGGTCTGGACTTTTGTTTCGACAGAAATCTCTTTTTCTCTGGAGAAGCTAAAAGGTCACTCTCCAAACTGCAAGACCAATTTATTTTTACCACTACGGATAAAGCTAGCAATAATTTTGCAATTATCTGTAAGAAGTTCTATTTTGAATTGTTAACTATGGAACTCAATAATAGAGTAACATACGAGCCCGTAAGTTATTCTACCAAGCAGTTAGAAAATCGGTTTAAGGCATTCTTCAAGAAACTTAAAATTCCACAAACTAGAAGATATGAGCCTGAATTTCCATTTCTTTTTGCAACGGTTAAGTTTCATAAGGATCCTGTGAAGTTCAGGTTCATAGCTAGTGGAGTAAGGAGTCATAAAAAGAAAATAGATCTTGCTTTTGAAGATGTCTTAAAGAAGGTTTTGAAACACATTAGAAACTGTTCTAACTTGATGTACAGAGATTTTTGGATAATTAATAATAATGCAGAAGTAATTTCTACTATACTCAAAGTTTGTCCCCTAGATATTAATAGTTATGATTTTGAAAACCTATATACTAATCTGCCTCTATCAGATATAATCACTACCTTTAAAGAGCTGTATGCAGAATTTAAACTTAACCAATTTGTTGATGTAGGAACTTGGAACTCTTATCTCAATTGCTGCATAATAAATAACCATATCTTATATAATAATACTCTCTATAAGCAAGTGAACGGTATTCCAATGGGAACATCAACGTCCACGCATATCGCTAATCTATTCCTGTTCTTTAAGGAATATAAATTCATTAAAAATCACCCCACCTGCTCAGATAACTACCTTTACACTTTTAGATATATTGATGATCTGCTGTGTATCAATAATTCAGAAGTTATAGAGAGTGATTTTGATAATATCTATCCTAGCTCTCTTAACTTATGTAAAACCAACCACAGTAATCAGGAACTTGAGTTCCTAGACTTAAGCATTAAGCTCGACAGAGGTAACCCATCTATTAGCCTCTATGATAAAAGAGTTAATTTTCCTTTCAAAGTAATTAAATATCTACACTGGAATAATAACATTTCAACCAAAGTAATTGAGAATGTACTAATTTCTCAGGTCCTAAGAATTTCAAGAATTTGCAGCAACAATTTGGACTTCAATTACCACATTAATATACTATTAGAAAGTTTTCTAGAGAACGAAATTCCTTCTTCTTTCATCAAAAGAACTTTAAGAAAAATTATTCTGAATAATAGAGTAAGGTTGGCAGATCTGCTTTAATTTTCTACACAGTTAATAATATGATTCTGACCAATCAAAGCCGTAAGGAAGTTGGCTAGAGGATGCCTATTAACTACCTAAAGGAACCTTAGTGCTATGGATATGACGGTCCTATTAAAACAAAAAATTAAATAATATAAACAAAATCACAAAAAAAGCTTAAAAATCTGTTTATAAAAGAAAATAAAAACAAATAAAAAAGAAAACTAGTTATTCATCACTAGGATAGCTATACTAAAAATAGTAAGACCAACATTAAAATTAATAAGATTCTGATTAATCTATAGAAGCTCACTAAGGTGATTTAATACATGCAAAGATTATTAAATAAACTGCTCGTGTATTTTATAATATTTCTCATGTATTCTGGAGAGTTAATTCTGCTCTTTCTGATCATACAGATCCACAGTCTTAAGTTTATATATTTTTTTCTCTGGTTAAAATCTCCACGCGTTGGTTTCTTTCTGTATGAGGAGGCCATCAGCCCCACCCTCACTGCCCCCAGCGTCTAGGGAGTGGCGGAAGAGGTCAGCCATGTTCTTCTCTTGTGAGGAGAAAAGTTTTTGTAACACAAGAGGTAAGCTCTCTTCCTTGTTTTTGGGTTCTAGGTTTTATAAGTTCAATGTTTGTACTTCATGTACCTTTTCTCTGTCGTTTTTTAGCTTTTCAGCTTTTAGGCATTGGTTTGTCTGTTAACATTTTTGCGGGTTTTAACTCTTTCTTTTCTTTGTAACTTTGAGCGTCTTTTGGGGTTCCTAGGAACAGAAGATGGCTTAGCTTGTTCCTTTTCTATGCGCTGTCTATGCGCTGTTTTTTCAAAGTAGTTAAGTTCTTAATAACTAATTAATTATGCACTTAAAGCACTGCTGAAATACTTTGTACATATTGCAACTAACTGTTTAAGGTATATAACTTTCACAAAGTTTTCTTTAGTTAATTATTATCTTTAACTTATTCTCGTTTTCGTGCTGTCATAAGTTATAGAGTAGGGGTTTTAGACTCAAGTTTTCTTTCAAAAAATCTGTTCGTTATAAATTAACATTTCCTTTTTTAATTGCAAGGTAAAATTTGGATTTCTTTTGCATTGTTTTTCAGGTTTAAATTCTCTCTCAAACGAACTTGGAATTTCGTTATGGCTGAAAATCATTTCTAATTATTATGTCACTCTCACAGCTTGAGTTCTCTTTAATCTTCTTCTCTCTGTTTAATAATAACAGATGAAGAGTATGGGTCGGGCCAGGAAGGTTAATGGATGCAAGCGAAATTGTTAACTAGTGCTAGGTCATGCAACTCTAAGGAGGACATGACTTATATATATATTTTTTAAACTATTTTAGGTGGGAATGTTACTTGCATCTATGGCCTTGCAGAAACCCATTTCCAACTAGGTCTTTGTGGAAGTGAGAAAATGCAGAGTTTTTGCTGGTCCTTGATAAAGCCAAGGCTCAGTATTCTCGACACCTTCTACATTCAGTTGTTTTATTTTATTTTTTTATCTTTTTTCCTTTTGATCACACAGGTAGATACATAACCTTTTCTATGTTGTACTAGGTGTGAGTCAAAATTATATATGTATTTTTTTGCTTAGGTATCTTCTTTATAGAATATATATATATATATATATATGGAATTTATAGAATATATATATATATATATATGGAACAATACAAAATGCAGAGTTTTTGCTGGTCCTTGATAAAGCCAAGGCTCAGTATTCTCGACACCTTCTACATTCAGTTGTTTTATTTCATTTTTTTATCTTTTTCCTTTTGATCACACAGGTAGATACATAACCTTTTCTATGTTGTACTAGGTGTGAGTCAAAATTATATATGTATTTTTTTGCTTAGGTATCTTCTTTATAGAATATATATATATATATATATATATATATATATTCTATAAAGAAGATACCTTAGCAAAAAAATACATATATAATTTTGACTCACACCTAGTACAACATAGAAAAGGTTATGTATCTACCTGTGTGAGTAAAAGGAGAAAAGATAAAAAATAAATAAAACAACTGAATGTAGAAGGTGTCGAGAATACTGAGCCTTGGCTTTATCAAGGACCAGCAAAAACTCTGCATTTTCTCACTTCCACAAAGACCTAGTTGGAAATGGGTTTCTGCAAGGCCATAGATGCAAGTAACATTCCCACCTAAAATAGTTTAAAAAATATATATATAAGTCATGTCCTCCGTAGAGTAGCATGACCTAGCACTAGTTAACAATTTCGCTTGCATCCATTAACCTTCATGGCCCGACCCATGCTCTTCATCTGTTACTATTAAACAGAGAGAAGAAGATTAAAGAGAACTCAAGCTGTGAGAGTGACATAATAATTAGAAATGATTTTCAGCTATAACGAAATTCCAAGTTCGTTTGAGAGAGAATTTAAACCTGAAAAACAATGCAAAAGAAATCCAAATTTTACATTGCAATTAAAAAAGGAAAATCATTTCTAATTATTATGTCACTCTCACAGCTTGAGTTCTCTTTAATCTTCTTCTCTCTGTTTAATAGTAACAGATGAAGAGCATGGGTCGGGCCATGAAGGTTAATGGATGCAAGCGAAATTGTTAACTAGTGCTAGGTCATGCTACTCTACGGAGGACATGACTTATATATATATTTTTTAAACTATTTTAGGTGGGAATGTTACTTGCATCTATGGCCTTGCAGAAACCCATTTCCAACTAGGTCTTTGTGGAAGTGAGAAAATGCAGAGTTTTTGCTGGTCCTTGATAAAGCCAAGGCTCAGTATTCTCGACACCTTCTACATTCAGTTGTTTTATTTATTTTTTATCTTTTCTCCTTTTACTCACACAGGTAGATACATAACCTTTTCTATGTTGTACTAGGTGTGAGTCAAAATTATATATGTATTTTTTGCTTAGGTATCTTCTTTATAGAATGTGAATTCTGAATTTTCAAAACTGCTGCGTTGCGCGTTTTGATTTTCAGGTTATTTTGCACCCTTCGTTTTAAATTCTAAAATTTTTTCCTTAGTCTTCAGTTTTGCTCTTAAGTATATATATATATATATATATATATATATATATATATATCAGCTAGAGGAAGAAGAGGGAAGTAACGATATCGTTAACCTCTCGGTTTTGATGTAAAACATAGGGTTATAAGCAATATTATGAAAGTCTTTTAAATGTCCATATTTCGGATGCTGGAGTTAAAAACACGATGATTAACTCCTCAGATAAGCATCTCGAAACTCAAAGATCATGTTGTTGAACGTGTTAAATTATATTCAGTCCAATTTAGATGTCAAAACGTTAGACTGGTCGCATGAACACCTTGATGTAATTTCGAAGTACAGAGGTTAGACATCTGAAATGAGTATCTTTGATCTAATATCGAAACAAGGAGGCGAGACGTCTGAAGTCTAACTTCCATTTTTCGAAATTTGCAATCTGAAGAATAGTATCTTTGGCCTAATTTCGTGATATGTAGTTTATGCATCTGAAATTAATATTTTCCATCTCAGGCGAAATGCGTGCTCTTGTTCTGTAAAATGTCATCCCCGTTTGTCTAAGTTCATATTTTTAATATGTGATATTTTGACATGGATTTCTCTTTTCATGTCAATGTACCAGAATGTTTACGAGAATTGAAATTTCTATTTTCGCTCGGAAAAATTCATTTTGGCTTGTGTCCTTACAAACTGATTGTAACAGACACCGAATTTTAATGCAGTAAAAAGGTTTTGTACAAATTAACTTTTCTCATACCTAATTTATTACAGAGCATTGATTCATCTTCCCATGCAAGAAATAACTGTGTTATGTCAAAATTGTATAACAAGTGCACGTGTGTACAAGAATGGCAGAAAAGAAAAAGAAATCATTGAAAGCAAGCGGAAGTCTCGCTTTTCTTTAACACATTTTTCGCCTTTCTATTTCAGCCTGTGGCCATATTTTATGGTGAAAGACAAATACTCGGCAAGATAGAAGGGACAGAAGTATTTTGGCCGGAAAACAAAGGACCGCCTTTGGACGTACCCGTATGTGGTTTCACTGGTGAAGCTTCAGCTTGTGCATTGCCAGGTTAGTTAGAAGAATATCATGCAAACACTCTAATATTATACAAATGTAGTTCAAAGTAGTCTACGCAGAAATCAGGACGCATAGCGTACATGCATTTTCTTGATCGCAAGGCATTCACTCGTCCGGAAGTTCAGCGCTTAGGATACCAGGATCTTGGGGCCAAAGGACAGAGCTTTATTCTTATGTAAGGATTTCTTTACCTTTATTTCAATGACTCCCATGAATTGTGACGCACTACACAGGTCAAAACATGTGTCAAGATAACAAACCTGCAGCGAGACATTCTGTCAGCGTAGCTCAGTTGGAAGAGCGACTTACTCCGGGGTGAGGGGACACGGGCAAATATGTGTTCTCACATAATGCCAAGCTCTTTAAAGTACTGATTCTAAAGAAAGACAAGAACCAGATGCCACTATTAACTCTACAGAGCACAAGAAGAACGGACCAACGTGTGAAAAATGTAATCTTGCGGATGCCTTAAGGGTGAGAACAGGATGTTATGCTTGATATTTGGTTGGAGGTTCTCTTTTACTCTGAAATCAACGGTGTAGAGATCGATGACAATACTTACTCTTCCATGTTGAAACATGTTGTTAAGCTGCAATGAAAAAAAAATGTCCATTCTTGTTAAACTGCTAAATTATTGCAAAACACTAGGCGATTTTTTCTCTCTCGTCGATATTTTTTTTTTTGTAGTCACAAGTAACAATACAAAGCTGCTTTTCACACATCTTTGCTGATTAAATTAATTAGAGCTGCCCGAAATCAGAAGATAAAATATGCCCATGTGAAGCTTGTGCTACGTCTCTTATTTAAATTAATCTGACACATTCTAAATGTTGCTATCTTACATCAAGCACAAGAGAATAACTGATTTCGACGGTAAAAAAGAAAGTCTTAAAAGTCCTCTTAAATAAATTTGCTGCATGTACCAGTCAATGATTGTAAGCGTTGACAGGAATCATCAAATTAGAATGGTGTGCAAAAGTATTGTATCACCTGCAAAATCCGAGAATTTTTAAGTTTAACTAACTAATTTTCACAGTTATTTCATCATTTATATGTCATTAGATGTGCGGCATATAAATGATAAAATAACTATAATATAAATTATTAAAATAACTATAATATACGTGATTAGAATGAAAAAATGATCACGTGCCGCGTCTGTGGCCGAGTGGTTTGAGTCGCTGGCTTTCGACTATTCGCCTAAGTTGGGCGAATAGTCCAGATGAGGAGCCGTGCGATGACCCTGGCAGCTGTGCCCCCTCCGTTGAACCAGTGGCCAGTGGCCTCAAATTAGGGACGGATTACCGCTTATAACGCTTTAATTTGCTCATGGTATGCATTAAATCTCTCCCCCTCCCCCCTCCCCAAAGAATAAAGTGATGGCGTAATTAGAACGCGATCCATGTTCTCGTTATTATGTAACAAGTTAGTAAAATCATGCAATGCACTGATTATGATACACTTTCCAACATACCAGAAATCATTACGCAAGTTATGAGGATAATGGCTGTGGAATACATCTCGCTCCTGTGCCCTGACCTTTGACCCCATTTCGACGATATTCAACAGAACCGGTTCAGTATACCTCCGGAACAAAATGATAAATGCAATCGAAGCATTTTTACGTAAGTTATGACGCATAAGTGCGATGGAATGGATCCGTCTCCTATGTCCTGACCTTTGACCCCATTCGTCCATTTTCAATAGGGTTCGTCCCCAGGTTGTCTTCTATCACATACTAAAACTTCATCAAAATGGAACCATTTTTACGCGAGTTATCGTGCGGACAGGCAGACAGACGGACAAAACTGGAGCATATACGCTTCTTCAACCTACGGTTGGAAAGCGTAAAAAAGCAGTGCACATTTTACCAAACGAAAGATGCTGAAGTCATGGATATTATGTTTGATTTTAGGTGCTGGTCATCACACGTGCCTGAAGCTAGTAAACCTAATTTACGATGTGCATTATTACGAGGTTGATACTGAAAGATGGGAGGAAAGAAAATAGAAGCTTCAACAAAGGTTTAGTAAGTGCATTTTCATATTTTGAACCTGGGAATGACGAATAAGTATCCATATATTGTTGAAACCGAATCAACCAAAAAATTGCCGTTACCGAACTTTCGCATCCATAATTCTACTATTTACGGTATTCGATACGCACCAACTGTTTGAAACAGTTGCTGTCGTGTGAACGGCTGGAAATATTTTGACTTGTTTATTGAGGTTACCAAATCGAACGCAGGATGCGTAGCTTTCTTCTAATGTAGCGAACTCCTAGACAAAGGAAGGACACAACATTTCCGAAGGGTGATTACACTTTTTATTGCAATTCCCTGATATCACATCAAAAATGTACCAAAAGTGAGTTCCCTTTCCTACACATGGCATTGCTTAATTTTTGCATTTTGCTGGCGTGCGGGGTATGTCGTCATCAGCTCTGTTTTTATGACACACGTAAGCCTGCTCAAAATAAGGCTTGCCTGTGACATAAAAACATTTTTTTTTTAATCAGCGCATGTCATGGGAAGTCAGTAAAAATCTTCCAAATACGTGGAGGCAATGTGAACAAAATCATTGCTCTTCCCACGTTTTCTTAAATTAACACACAGCAACGGAAAAAAATTTCCGGACACCGCTGGGATCGCACCCCAGGTCTCTCGATAACTAGTCGAGTGCGTTCGCGTTACCCTATGGTGGCCAATCATCCACGGCACTATCTGTGTTTATATGTCAGTATCTGACTTCAAAAATCCGTAGAGATGGGCCCAGAAACTGAGAAGTATCCATCTGGAGGGGCTTAACGGCACAAGCACCGTGAAGTCAGATGCTGACAGATAAACATACATAGCGCCGTGGATTGTTGGCCACCGTAGCGTGAGGCGCACGCACTCGGCTAGTTATCGAAAGATCTGAGGCACTATTCTAGCAGTTGTCTGGATAACAATTTTTCGGTTGCCGTATGTTAATTAAAGAAAACGTGGAAAGAGCGATGACTTTGTCTATTCACATTTTCTCCGCCTATTTAGAACATTTTCACTATCACTCTAGCCCTTTGAATTTATTAGCTATAATTTAATGCTTTGTGCGGTTAAGCCCCACCACATGGAGACGTCTCAATTGCTGAGCCCATCTCTTCGGATTTGTGAAGTCAGATGCTGACAGATAAACACACATAGCGCCGTGGATTGCTGGCACCGTAACGTAAGGCGAACGCACTCGGCTAGTTATCGAGAGATCTGGGATACAATCCCAGCGGTATCGGAATAACAGTTTATCGGTTGCTGTGTGTTAATTAAAGAAAACGTGGAAAGAGCGATGACTTTGCCTATTCTCATGGGAAGTCAAAAAACATTGAATTAGATCTTGCATAGTTAGTTTTTCTGCTTGCATTTTGCACAGTTGTAAGATCCTTTATTTAAAAAATATGTGCATAAAATGTGCGTACTTGGAAAAGATTAGCAGCCGACGTTGTACGGTGAATAACATTCCGTTTTAAAAAATATTATAATAATTGAAATTTTTTCCATGAAAATCGATAGTAATTTGCAAAAGCTATGATAATATACACGGTTGTATCAGAATAACATGACCACCTACCTAATAATGGGAATAACCACCCTTCGCCCGGATGGCAGCGGTGAGATGGCGTGGCATGGACGCAATGAGTCTCTGAAAGGTCGGTTGCCCGAGGCACAGGCGCCCGTTCGGACGGCAGAAGAGCGCGGAGGTCCTGGAGATGACGTGGTTGTGGGAGATTTCGCCGGCCAAGGGAGAACGAAGACATCGCTGTCTTGTTCCTGGAACCAGTAATTCACCCTATAACGAAGTAAATTTCTCCGTCATTTTTGGTACACGCCGGGGATCGAACCCGAGTCCTCTTATTCCGGAACAAATCGCTCTACCAACTGAGCTACGCAGACGTTCGTTTTCGCTGCTATCTGCCTTTCACAACCCTCTTAGCGACATGACAGGGCGCACTGTCCTGTTGATAGACACCATAACCACCAAGATAAACCTCCAACATGAAGGGATGCATCTGGTCAGCCAGGATGGATAGGTAACCATTGGCGTCCATGACCTGTAGCAATTCGGCGCTTGAGATAAGCGGAGGAGAACCAGGTTTCCACGGGATAACAGGAGGGTAAAAATTACTAATATTGCAAAAAATTTAAATCAGAGTAAAGGACAAATAGCATCTCAACGCATAGTGCGTCGTCTTTGCTTCTGCTGCGTAACAACAGCGAAAGACCTATTTGTACGTTGCTGCTGTCTACAATGAACAAAACAAAAGGTTTGCACCGCGCTCAGCTTCACCGGAATCGGACATTAATTATTGGAAAGAGTCAGGTGGTCAGGCTGAGGAATCCCTTTCTCAGCAGGGTATGTCCGTGGGAGAGTGAAAATTTTGAGATAAGATTACGACAGCCACACGGGCGGCGGAGACTATGCCATCTGTCGGCCATCCATGTTTGAATGGAAGACCTTAATTCGAGTGAATCTAAGCTTGAACGCCCAAGAGTATTTAAACAACGTTCCTAATGAAGTTCATCTGACCGTGGCCACTCTCTATCGCTGTGGCGATGAGTGATTTGAACAGAACAGTACACCATGTTACAATGCCCACCATGTCTCGAAGTTGTTTCACTAACATAATAGAGACTTTTGTCTGCTTCATTGGTCACCTTGATCACATGGAATACTTGTGGAATGAAGTCGAACGGTGCATCAGACTTCTGGATCAACTACCATCCAATCTGCGTGATTTGAAAGCTGTTACTCAACATGCATGGTACAGTATTCTACAGGAAAGAATTACCAAAACTTAACTGGATCAGTGTCGAGGTCTCGTTTGAAAGCCAAAGGGGTTCTAACACATTATTAAGTTAATTGGTCATTCTCTGAATCCTTGAAATGTAAGGAATACGTATTATCAAATTAGACACATTTTTATATTAGGAATACAATGGATTTTTTGTAAAAACTACTTCCCCCTGTTTGATGTTTGAAAATATAAGCATGTCATTTATGATGCTTAATTGATGGTTAAACTTGCTTCACAGTTCTTTAGTGCGGTGTGGATGGACCTCTGCCACCGAACGCCAGCCATGGTTAGTAAGTCATGTAAGCCATTTATCTCATAGTAGAGGTTCTCTTTGTTGACAGACCTCCTGCTTTCCTTAATGCTTCTGTCAGAGTCATTTTGTCCATTATGTAGCTGAACTTGTAGTCCGTAGGAAGCTGACAGTCAACCAGCCAGCCAGTCTTTGGTGTGGCGTTCCATGTCATCTGCAAATGTTTGTTGTTTTAAGGATAAATATGTTTGTATGTTTGCATAAGTCCAGTAACGTATCATACCGTGAAACCTCATTTCTTATCATTTTCAGGATCGTTCTCTGTGGGAGCTTCAATTGCAATTGCCCTTGGAGTAACAGCAGCTATTGTATCTGTCATTGCTTTCTTTGTATGCAGGTAAGTTTTAAGAACCACTTATGATAAGATTTACGTCCTTTCTTTACAGTTTTTGATGTAACCGTTTGGGGCATCTGTACCGAAACTCACATGAAGAAGCTTCAGCGGTTTCAAAGTAAATGTTTCCACAATTTTCTGTTGCTCATCCACAAGAAATCAACGCCGAAATCCTTAAAAAATTAAATCTCCAAATTATTCACCAAATCATCGGACCACACGCTGAAAATTTCTGCAAGAAATTGAAAAGCTTCAATTTCCTTCTCCAAGAAACCAATAAATACGGCAACGATTTCATTATTCGATATGCATAAGGGCTTTAAACACATTCTAAAAATTTCTCCATCGCTTTATCAAAAAATGAAGAAATTTTCAAAACATTATTTAAAACATCCTTAAAAAACAAAAATGTTTGCCACCACCGACTATGAAAACAATAAGCTTTTCAAGGTTTTAGATCTCGAACATCCCAGTTGCTCAAAATTCTGGTGAACTTCTGTTCCTACCTTAATTTTCCTCAGCTGTTACAAAATAAATCCACGAATTCTGGAGCACTCCTTCAAAGAAATTTTCCCGTCCCATCACCGTTGTTAAAAAGCACTTCCAAAGACAGTAACTGAGAGGGTGCTTAATGAAGATATCTCCAATCTCCCTGGTAATTATCCCCTGGTTTCTCTAATTTAATAAAACAAATTGAAAACACTCTTTTTCCCTGTTTGGCTCAAAGCTCCAGGAGCCTTTTTAAAAGTCCGTAAGTTAGAGGATTTTACTTCTTAATACAGAAAGGTTCTTTCTAGAACTTTTGTCAATCTCGGTACGAAAATTCCTCTAATTATTTTCGAATTATCTCAAACATCCTACCTTGGCCTCCGGAGCCCAAAAATTATCGGCTTCGTCAAGGATCATCACGTGAGTCACCTACTGGAGCCATTCATCGCCAGAGATCTTCAGAGGACAAGTCCAAGATCCTACGATCACCAGCGATCACGTCATTATCTCGGGTCCAGCCACTGCACTTCGTAATTTCAAGTCTTCATCTCCACCCCTTACTCTAGTACCCTACTATCAATTATCCTTAAATTTCTTTTAAATAGTTCCCCGCCCCCTCCATTTTTTTTTTCCTTTAACATTTCTCTAAAATTGTACACTGTTATGTCTCCGTTATTCTCTTTTCCTGCCTATTCCCCTCCACTAATCCAGGAGGCAGCGATTTCGTGCTCATTATATGACACCACACATCTAAATCTACAATTTTCATAAATACATCCCCTTTTGCTTTAAAGTTTTCTAATCAGGGTCCTCCATCGCAGTATTTCGAACCTTCTGGGTATGCAACTGGATGTGATTTACTCCCTAAACTTACAGACAGATTAACTGCTTGATCGAAAATTAAAAACCCTCTCTTCGCATTAGCTACTCAACATCCTTTTTATTTCTTTTCGCACCATTTTACAGACTCCGTCAGTTAGGATGAATGTAAGTACTTAAAAATTCACTTTCTGTCATTTTTAAATTATTCTTCATAAATGCGTTATGAATAAGCAGTGTTTCCCATTATGAAAACATGATGTTTCCTTAAGAAAGCATTTTAATAAATTCAATTTTCTGTCATTGGGAAATATACGTAAAAAAGCACTGTACGTAAATGCTTGTTAAGCGATTATATGATTCAAAGGTACACCACTACGCATTGCAAATATCTATCATTAGCGGCTAAACGACGTAAGCAGCACTTGAAGAACAGATCTACTAATTTAATCGATAATATGTAAAGTGTCCTACATGTGGTCCCCACATATGATTCAATTCATAACAATGAGAATTTATTTCATAAGCTATTGTAAAACGTCGCAGGAAAGCTGCTTAGAGTTCGATGATACTCAAAGAAAACGTTTTCAGCACATTGTTGCCCAAGTTGGGGTTGACAATGCGAGAGTACCTTCATGAAACTTTACATGCATATAACTCCTTGCATTTGTTTATTTATTAATGCCTAGTGGTTAGTGATTCATCCACTGTTGTGTGAAAATGCTGCAAATGTAATTTAAACAGTAATTTGTGAAACTCTATATGCGTCATCAGCTGCTCCAATGCAAAACAAAATTGTATTTGACAAAAAAAAAATGTGGTCCAGCCAGCCTTCGCAAGCACAGTGTGAAAATCCGATGAGGATTACGAGGTTCATTTACCATGTATCATGAATTTATGCATTTCCGGAATTTATTTGCTAAGAACACTGACGGTATCGTTGGGACATAAAAATTTCTTTGGCGTTGGGCAACTCAAGCAGAAGTCGTTGTCCGCAGCAATGTAATCTTCAATTCTTGCGTGCCTACTTTTTCGTTCTTTAACGCTATCATTACGCACAGAGCTTAATGAAGTTCCGTGTATAACACTTTTTTATTATAGAAGGGGAACTACTAGTTGTAACATGAGAGAAAGCATTAGTTAAATGCGTTGAAGCGTACATGATGAATGGATGAATGGATAAGGAATGGAGCAAATGAATAAATTCCATGAGAGTAAATCAAAAGGAATCTACAGAATATAGAAATGCAAAACGAACATTTAAGTCTTTCTAATAACATTTTTCGGTAGGCTGTAACATTGTACTTGCTATTACGGTACTCCATACAGCCTCCTCGATAGTCGTAAAAGCTGCCCCGAATTTATGCTCAACACTTCGTGACTGCACCTGTCCAGATGCCATGTTTGCTATAATACAATAGCTATTGCCATGTGCATTAAATTTAATATTTCCGTTTTACATTCTGAGATACGGTTTAAAGTGCAGTACTTAAGCTTCCGAAATTTTGCATGCAGCTACCAGGGTTGGAAGCGCTTTGTGTTTTGCCAAAAACTATTGCGTAATTTTTAATGGCTCGAATTATCAGCCACTGCAGACATTACGGTCAGAACTAAAAGGTGATAGTACATTATCGGCAGTAGTTTTCCCATATCCTCACTGCTATTTGACAAAGTTAAATGTCATACTATATTTTTAAGAATAAGCCTTTTTATTTAAATGTTTAGTCTTAAACTTTAAGCCTGTAGTTGAAACAACTGTGTGAAGTCATAAATTTGGGAAGTCGAATAATGCAATTTATCGCCCCTTTAGCTGATATTATGATATTTTTAAACAAAATTGTTTTTTGGCCTCTGATGTTTGCTTTCGAACCTACCAGTGCCTCTCCGATGGCCGAGTAGTCAGAATGTGGGCTTATGGCTGTCCGTCAAAGCCGCGCCCCGGGTATAGTCCCGGACGATCCCACCCTTGGAACGAAAGGCTTCACATTTTAGATTGGCGACTCCTCGTTACTTTAATTCCTCGGGACAGTCGTTAAAACCCAACACTCACAATACCTACCCAAAGGGTTTCCCCCTGTCTTTCAGCTCTTGTCTTGCTTTCCTAATATTGCAACATTCAAGTCGTAAAAATTGTCCTAAGCATAATATCTGTATGATGACACTTGGCGGCATCGATGTTTTTTGCATCCAAAATATTTCATCAAACTAATTGGTGAAACCTCATGGCATTTTTATTCAGCTGTGTGATTCATTTGTGAGTTATTGAATTCTGAAGTTATAGTAAATAACATGATGTTCAGTATGAATTAAAGCAACATCATCTTTTATAAAACAGAAAAATGCAAATGGAAATGGAACTTTCTGATATGTGGTGGAAAATTCGGTGGGAGGATATCGAATTTTTTGAAGGAAATCATTGGAGGTCTACGCTCAGTTTTCAGAACAAAGAGGAAATCAAATCATATTCCACGGTAGGTGGTCTTTTATGTTTACTGATTTTAATTGCGTAATTGACGAATATTTCTATAAAAAAATAAAAAAATTTAACTGATTCCTACTATCAGATGATATAGTCAAATGATAATGAACAACAGAGATGCATCTGGACTTTTTTTGAAAGAACATAATGACACCTGTTTTTCTTTGTGTTCACAAAGAAAAACAAAACGGGTTTCTATAAATTTCTCTCCTAATTTGTTCTTTTCTGTTAAAATCTAATGAATGCGATGACATCACAGCGGTTCAAGCTCTAACGGCAATGTTGTTCGCTCCATACATATGGTTGATACCGACACTATAGAGGCAGAAATAATGATATTCCTTAGAAAAAGAAAAAATCGCTGAAAACGAACTGAGGGATATCATGTCTTCTTATATGATTCCTTCTAGAAATATAATTTCCTTTACATGCAGACTTGTCGTTTCAACACGTGCTTCTTCTTCTTATGCGATCCTCAACGGATATTGGCAATCACCATTCTGGCCGAAACTCTTGATGCAGCGGAGTGAAACAATTCTTCGGAACTCATCTCTGTTTAGTCTCCTGGCGTTTTAAACCTAGATGTTCTTCTTCCCCTTCCCCTCACTTTCCTCTGCAAAATCAGCAGTAGGATTTGAAACTTTTTTATCTCGATCAATGAGGTTCCCGACAATCCATCCAATGACGATTGGTCCAATGCCGATTAGTCCAATGCCGGGGACAATTAGTCCAATGCAGACTGGTCAGACAGACTATTCATGCACGACTGGTCCAATGCCGACTAGTTCAACAGAGTATTCGTGCAATGGTTCGATTTGTCCAACGACCTATTCGTCTAAAGCTATGATTGGTCCAATGCCAATTCGTCTAAAGGTACGATTAGCCTCCCAGGTGGCGCAGTGGTGTAAGCTCTGGCTTCTGACCATTCGTCCGAAAGGGGTCCGGGTTCGAATCCCGTGAGGCATGGATGTTGTGTTTGTCTTACGGCACTGGCTCTCTTCCTTCCCTGGAACCAGTGCCCCTACATTATGGACGGGCGACTGCTTATAGCCCATTGAGTTGCTCACGGCGGTCGTTTAAACCTCCAATGAAAAAAAAGGTACGATTAGTCCAATGCCAACTGGTACAACAGACTAGTCGTGCCATTGCACGACAAGTGATTGGTCCAATGGTCTATTCAACCAAAGGTACCATTTGTCCAACGGTCTATTAGTCTAAAGATACGATTGGTCCAATGCCAATTCGCCAAAAAGTACGATTGGTCCAATGCCTACTGGACCAACCGATTATTCGTACAAAGGTACGATTGGTTCAAAGATCTGTTCATCCAAAGGTGCCATTGGTCCAATGCCAATTCTTCGAAAGGCACGATTGGTCCAATGCCGACTGGTCCAACAGACTATTCGTGCAATGGCACGATAGCTCCAACGGTCTATAGTCCAAAGGTGCGATTGGTACAATGCCAATTCGTCGAAAGGTACGATTGATCCAATGCCGATTCATCCAATGGCACGACTGGTCCAATGCCGATTGGTCCAATAGTATCATCCGATGGACGGCCTTTATTTCTATTTGTAAGAAATTAATAATTTATTATTCATTTCTTAATAATAAATTATTAATTTCTTACAAATAAAAAAAGGCCTCTTGACAATGTTTCCATAACTGATTTCCATCCCTATAATTCACGATTTAATCACATTTTATGGTTTCCTAGACTTGTGTGGATCCCTCTCTCTGTCAGTCATAGAAAAAATGTCTTCAATCCAGCCGTTAGAAGCGAAAAAAGAATATCAACGGAAGCAGAGGTAGAGAAACGACGATTGGAGGACGGAAGAAGTGAGGTTTGAAACCTAAACAATTCTTTTCGTTCGTGGAAAAGAAGAAAATTTCAGCAAATTAGCATTTCGAAGCAAAAGTACTGTTCTTGCAGTAGAAAGAGACGGACGGAATGACAACCCAAATCAGATGCTTACCTGTACACGATTTGCATACAACTAAAAGTTGGGGACGCAAAGAACTGCCGTATAATTGCATTTTGAAACCCCATGAACAACAAAATACACCCAACGTTGCAAGCTTCTTCGTCTACCGAATAAAAAATTTTTAGGAACTTCAATTATTGCATGTAAATATTGTGCTTGAGCTTTCACTAAATGCAAAACAAAGAAATTAGGCTAAATGTACCACAAGCAATAGATTTATAAACGGTTCACAAGCAGCTATTACATATTTTAGGTAATTAAGATAATAAGGAATAGTTAAAATGTTAAAGAACCCGAGGTCAATTTGCAAAAGCAGATAGGAGGGAGAATCGTGTTGTGTGCACAAGAACGTCTGCTCTTGAAAACAATAACGGAATTATTATGAAACGAAAAAAGGTTTTAAAAAATGAAGCATAACTGAAAGGATTCATACTTACGGAACTAATGGTAGAAGAGAATTCAGCCAGATTTTGTTCCTTTTATTACAGCCAAAACAACAGTATCGACAGGAACAATATCATTTCGAAGGGATCGAAATGATATGGTTCCTGTCACAATAGCAGTTACTGTTCACTGATATAGAGAAAATTTGAAATACAGTAATGCCGACATGACCCACCACTCAAAATAATCATATCAGTTATTCTGTTTTCTATATGACCATTAATTTTCAGAGACTTTTACAGTCTAATCAAATAAAAATATTTTGCTTCATTTGTTCCTTTCCAGAAACCTTCCACCATAACCGGCAGTATCAACCAGGTTATACAAGGTGTTCTAGTAGGTATATACAAGGTAAGAATCTCCTGAAGAAGTATGTTGTTGTTTTTTGTATGGAAACCATAAAGTAGGCTCTTAACGTATGTCTTTCTTTCGAACATCTACTTTTCAAACTGATCATGTACAACTACGTGTATTAATTAACCTGTATTTCTGGGTTCACTGTACAGGAAAGTACAGATTTTAAATTTTTAAGTTTTTCCTCCTATGAGACTTTTACATGCATTTGTAAGTTTAAAATAATACTCCTCAATTAAATGCATATTTGTTTTCTTAACGCTGCATAACTAACGAGACTCGCACTTAAGAATCATGTTTAAAGGATCCTCATTGTCTGGAAATGCG
This sequence comes from Macrothele yani, assembly GCA_039090855.1. NCBI lineage: Eukaryota > Metazoa > Arthropoda > Arachnida > Araneae > Macrothelidae > Macrothele > Macrothele yani. The sequence goes on along the minus strand of CM077025.1, from coordinate 158,883,762 downwards.
ATATAAATTCGCCATTAAGAATAATGTTTCAGATCATATCCAAATTCAACAAATCCTACATTATGCGGATGATTTCTTTAAAATTATGTCTGGTAATAATAAATATCAACTGTGCAAGTGTGGAGAGCTTACAGAGATATTTGTATTTTCAGTGAAAATTCCGTTGGAATTCCGTTTTGAAAAGATTTGTATGCTGTTGGTTCCAGAAAGAAGGTTAATACTCGAATTTAAACCTACAACGGAAAATTAAAATCGGTTTATCAAATCTGTCTCAAACTTGAAATATTTGAGAGCCGATTTTCGGATAAAAATTTTTTCGGTAAAAGTGAAACCGATGCTAAAAGAGAAAGGCAAGGAACCTGACTACACGCTTTGAAATCGATTGCGTTCACGAACAGTTCGCACTAAGAATCAATAAAACTTGTATTGTGATAACGCCACACATGAAATAAATCATGTGGCACCTATACCCCCATACTTACTGCATTAGATTCGTAAACTTGACTCAAATGAGGCAGCCGGAAATTCCAGATTTTATACCGAAGCACAGTAGGATAAGTCTTTTTGTGGAACATCCAACACTTCAGCCAGCAGCTCAGTTTGTGAAAGTTTTGTAGGGGAAATCCAAATCTTATAATGAAGGAGAACAACCTTTCATGGTAATTTAAACGACTAACACTTTAAGTTGGCGTACAATCTATGGAAATACCTTTGGTAGAGCATCATATGCTTGTCTGGAGAACTGTACGAGTTTAGGTGAAGGTGGAATAGTGTTTCCATGGCCCGAGATGGACTTGTAACTGATTTTTCAAATCCGTTATACGGCCAAATGTCTCTCTCTCTCTCTCTCTCTTGCGCCAACAACTTCCACTAAAGAAGGATATTCTACCAAGGTTTATTTTGGTAGTGTTCAACACTTGGTGCTAAAGCAGAAACAGTGAAACCGTTTTTAGAGAAAACTCAATGTTTGATATCAAAGCACATGTAACAATTTCTTTATGATAGCGTATTACAACTGAAGCTGTTGAGCCACCTGTACGTACTTTATGGAATATGCTACTTTTGAAAAGTAGAGCATAAAATACAAATGTTATTTTCAGGAAAATGAAGCACCTGAGATCAACATAACCTGGGGCATCTCTTACCTGAAAATTTAAGATTTGACGCTGCAGTGCAACCTGTGAAAGCTCCAAATAGTTTCTTAGGCTGTGCCCCAACACATAAATTTAGACGTTTAGGGAAAATTTACCCTTGATGTTGGAGTACATACAACTCATGAAAATCTGATAGGGTTTCCCGACAGCTTTACAGGGTAGAACGTTCGTAGTTTTAGGAAGAACTTGACACTTGAAACTACATCACAACATTTGAAATCCTATCGAGGAATATTCAAAACTTGAAATCAGAGCCCACGACATAGCTTACGTAAGTCCCTTGATGAAAAATCCGATATCTTTGGCTATAATACTACTTCTTATAAACATTCATTTCCAGAAAACAAAGCATAAGCAGTGAGAGAAGTTTTAGTCAACTAACACAGGATATTGTCTAGAAGCGGCGCAACAAAGAGCAGCAACAGAAGAATCTATTTAATGGGTTTAACAGAGTAGTGGACAATAATCATCGCCGTCAACGATGCATAGAGGAACAAATAATTTTAAAAAGGGAAGAAATTAAGATTATTTAAAAAGTGACATGCCTTTCCGCATTGCTCTATTATGTTTACAGAGCGCATTTACTTTTTTACAAACACAGTGAATATGAATTTAGCAGTTCATCACAATAAATTTCCATTATTGACGCAATGGAAATATAATTTCTATCTTGTATACCTAAATATTTACATAGATTTCTACTGTCATATTTTATTGATAAACAGCAATTTTAATAGATCTTATATCAGTGTATTTGTAGAAATTTCTAAACATTTTTTACGACATACAAGTGCGATTTCTTAATCTTTTCTGGCTGTATATTTTTGCTTTCAGGGCATGAAGGTGACTGTCAAGATCCTACATATTTCAAAAGTTCGCCTCTCGAGGACCTCTTTGATTGAAATCAAACAGGTTCGTAAAACAAACTTCTGTACTTCATATATGTTCATAGACTTAATTTTTATCAGTGCCCCTGTTTCCACGAATGGACTCGACCCACAGCACATGCACTGACGTCACAGATCGGTGCAAAATTCCTCGTATATATATTGACAACAGAGGAGTTGCATGTCACTTCGGCAGTACGAAGTTTCTGCAGTCGGGAACCGTAAAGACTTGTCAGAATTAGAATCGGAAGGATGGTTTACATCTTAGCTACCGCAGCCATTCTTGGCTGTTCGAGGGCCGCCGTAGTGAAAATGTTACGGGAATGGTCCGAAAAGATATACTCATCAATCCAACATGCTGAAAAAAAGGATTGGGTGAAAGACAACTACCGATTGACAGTTGAGGTGAACATCAATTGGCATGTACTCTCCGAGAAAATAGACGACTCACGATCTCTCAATTAATGGCGTACTGTAACCGAGTTCACAATCCAGCGGATGGGCCAACGGAGTCTGCGCCCCGCTCGTGTGTCCATGTTGGCCGAACATCAACGACAGCTTTGTCAGCAGTGTGCACAAAATGCCGTGACTGCAAAAGATTCGTCTGGTCTGATGAGTTCACGTTCCGGGTCCAATATGCGGATGGACGGATCCGTATCCAACTCCGTGCGGTTGAACAGTGCATATTTAGACTGAAGCAAGCCAGAGGTTGTGGCATTATAGCATAGGGATTATTCAAATCCACATCACTTGATCTCGCCATTCACGTTGAACAAGTCTTCATGACCAGATTGGGCTTTCCAGTTACTGTTTTAGACCCAATGTTGCTCTGCCCATAGTCATAATGCCCGTATTGTGAAGGAATAATTTGAGAATCATGTCCGAGGATTTCGCATTGTGAAGGAATAGTTTGAGGATCATGGCCAAGTATTTAGTATTGTAAAGGAATAATTTGAGGATCATGTTCAAGTATTTCGTGTTGTAAATGAATAGTTCGAGGATCATCATCAGAGTATTTTTCACTCACAGGAAAATTCAGTGTCGGGGACTCCGAAAGAATTTACTAGTAAAGTGAAGCTTGCCCGTGTCTCGTAAAATAAATCCAAGTAATTAGATATTTTTGAGGACATGGCTAACATTCTTTACCTTCACACTACGCATAAACTCAGCAAAATGGAAACCATTGCTGAGACTCCACTAACGACAATACCGCAGAAATCGTGTAAGTATGAACCCTACGGATTACATGGCTTTACAGGATTTATTGATTAAGGATATGGTTCCCTTATCAAATGTGTAGTATTATTTTTCCGTTCCGTATGATGTGCGTTAAATATTGTGCAAATAATTCAGTCCTTTAATGAAACAGTTTCAATACTCTCAATTACTTACCCGAAACAGTCTGACAATCTTTATTTCTACTGAAATAAATGCGAAAAGGCCTATAATATACAGTGTGGGCAGTGGTCATGAAAAGACGTAAGAACACGATAAAGGCACAGCACAGGCTTGTATTCAACGTGATTCACAGATAAATTCTGACTAGTTTGTGCATAATACTGTTTGTTCTTTGAAATTATTATAATTCCAGTGTGTGTCTTTAAAATTTCCTAAATATGTTGATCTTTCTTCTTCTTGTCTCTGTACTCTTACAGATGAGAGATGTAAGTCATGATAATCTCCTACGCTTCATTGGCTTGTGTGTGGAGGAACCAAACATTGCAGTCGTAACCGATTACCCATCAAGAGGAACACTACAGGTAAAGATCTTTCAACATTCATTGCATTTCTAAACGTAAACACTGGTTTCGATACTTGACATCTAACATCTAATGTAACCAAAATTAAATATAACATCATTATTTTGAAGAGACAGTCAAAATTAATCCAAGTTTTGGCTTTGAAAGGTAAAAACATAAAACTTCCACCGATAAATAAGTTCCAGTTCTTATTTGTGGGCCAGAGACATGGACCTTAACTAAAAAAGATATGCAGAGGCGGTGAACAACTGGAAGTAGCCTGAACAGATAGAAGAGGAACTCGCGTGGACCAAGAAAATTACAAAGAGTGGATGACGACATGGTCAAAGTAAAAATCCTCAAGTGTCAATGGGCTGGACTAGGAGAACTGGCCAGTTTTCAACAACTGAAATGCTAGACTGGATGCCAAGTAACAGAAAAAGATCTAGAAATAGACCACGTTGGAGATGGGTGGGTGAAGCAGGCCGGAGTAATGTGGAAAGAAAGGAAATTGCCCAAGACCTCCCCGGTAGCACAGTGGTCTAAGGGCTGGCTTTTGACAATTCGTCCGTGGTAGGGTCCGGATACGAATCCCGGTGAGGCATGGGGTGTTGTGTTTGTCTTACGGCACAGGCTCTCTTCCTTTCCTGAAACCAGTGATCCTAAATCAGGAACGGGCGACTGCTTATGGCCCATCGAGTCGTTAAACCTCTAAGAAAAAATTTCCCAAGACAGAGAGCTTTGAAAAATACTTAGGGTGGCCTTCATCTATAGCAGAAGATTGAGAATGATTGATGATGATGAAGTAACTTCAAAATCTTGATGCAACAGGATTAATGGAATTCACATTGGTATCGATGCAGCATTTACTTAGCTGGACACAAAATGAGCATCGGTGAGTGCTTGTCTTGTACTGTAGAGGAAAAGATTACTACAAGAGGGATGATGACTGAAAACCGTTGAAAGCAGTGCCACTGCCAATGAGGAACAGTACCAGTAGAAAAGTTTCGCAGAATCCTCCTGTGTAACAGCTAGTAATGTAAATGAGTGAATGCTGACTTAGTGATCAGGGGAACTCTCCTTTCTTAGGAAGTTTTATTGTTAATCTGAATTGGCTGCCTTACATGTGAGAATAATACTGCAGGTTTGGGCTCAATACAGTTAATATTTTGGAACAATATGTACAGACGAAGTGACTTGTAACTTGAAAGAAAAATTCCAGCCATTTCCAAGCAGGTTCTCAATAATGAGTTTTGATTAAATAAATGCAGAAAAAACATTCGTGCACATGAACCATTAGGATGAATGCCGTCTTCACACGATTTTAATGATCTTAAAATAATATAATTTATTAAATATTTTGGAGATATAATATTCATGCTAACAACAATACAGAATTAATATATTTCATGACTACAAAATTTGTGATGTTGAGATAAAATACAGAATTAATATATTTTATGACTACAAAATTTGTGATGTTGAGATAAAATACAGAATTACTCTTGCCAAAGATTTATCTCACAGAGATACTAGAAAAGAATTTTTTATTCTGTTGCTGTTTAAAACAAAAGAATTTTGAAAATGTTCAACTCCACAAATATTGTCATCACCCTATTGAAACAATCGATCTCGTTACTATCATACAAGGAGGAGGTAGTATTGCAGCTCCGTCGTAGATATTACTTTCTCTAAGCGTAAGAGGCCTGAAGGGTTCTGTGACTTGCAGTGATGTATATTTGGTTCGCTGAAATTGAAAACAGGCCATAATGTTACATAGTAGATGACAGAATATAGCTTGTTACGCCTGCATTAAAAATGTGTCGTGATCGAGAAGAAAAAAATCGTAGGATATACTGTTTATGTATATAATCGTACATATGATCATTCATTATCAGTCCACTACTGGATGGTCTCCTCAAGTACCTTCCTCAACTTTCTCACTGTAGTGTGTCACTGCAGCATTCTTTCGAATTTCATCCATCCATCTCCCACGTGTTCTTCTTCTGGGTCTTTTCCTGCTCCTTGGCAATGTAATCTAAAATCCAGTTGTTCAACAGCGGTTAGTTCTTCTAGCAATATGTCCAGCCCATTTCCATTTCAGGGGTTTTACTTTGATCATGATGCCATCAACTCTAGACATTTTCCTGATCCATGAGTTCCTCTTCCTTATTTCGACAATAGTTGTTCTTGCAGCAAAAACGCACACACAAATTCGTCCAGGCTCGTTTATCTTCTATGTGAAAAAAATCCAAGAAAGATCTGTGTACAACAAGCAGTAGTTTACTTAACGATGAATTTGAGTTCAAGTTATTTCTTGTTCAGTTATTTATTTGGCAGATGCTTTGGGTATTCCGATATCGAGTTGGACACATTGAGACTTGGAAAAGAAAATACAAACAGGGAGGAAAGGAGAATAAGAACCGCTCTGGTTATTGCTTTTAAATAATTTAAATAATTTTAATGATCTTTTTTAAAGAGAAAACACAACGCTGAATTAACTTAAAACAATATAATTATACTAATGATCCGAATCTCTTGGCATAGAATAGGAATAAAATTTTCCAAGCTTTTGCACATCAACCAGATGGTTTTTTCAAGGAAGGTAGACAGCAAACTGCAAAACTGGATAGTAGAACGTTTCAACAATTTGAACGCGGCCGATGAGTAAAGAGAAACTACGTCTAAACTGCCGATAATGTCGCGTTGTTGAACTGTGAGCTCAAATCCGCGTTCAAATTGTTGAAACGTTCTATTATCCAGTTTGCAGTTAGCTGTCTACCTTCCTTGAAAAAGCCATCTGGTTGATGTGCGAAAGCTTGGAAAATTTTGTTTCTGTTCTACGCCAAGAAATTCGGATCACTAGCATAGTTATAATATTTTGAGTGTAATTGGTGTACAGTTCCTACGTATTAATTGCTGAGTTAACTGTTCGGCTTATTTGTGCAAAATCAATTTTTTAAATCGTATTTGAAGCGTTTTCCAGGAACCTGTAAAGCGTGGTAGCGGTCTCCAGGAAATCTTCCTAAAAAACAACATATGTGAAACAGAAGCCTAAGACCCCAGTGAGGGGGACAATGAAATTCCAAGGGGAGTCCGGACCCCCTGTCCCCTACCTTCCGGTAGGGGACAGAGGGCCCGGACTCCCCTCGTTTCAGCAATAACAGTAATTAAACTTATTTTGTTTAATTACTGTTATTGCTAAAACGAGCAATAACAGTAATTAAACAAAATAAGTGGTTTTCTCCCACGCAGTTTCACATTCAAGCAAAGGTTGTTCTAGGCCTCACAAGCAAAATAAATGTGCAAACATGGCTTTAGGCAACGCCAAACTAAGGAACTTTCTTTTGAAAAGAGGAAAACGCAGGTGTTTGTGATTCCTCATAGATCATTGCTCAAATCACATAGCAACATTTACGGTTTTATAAGTTTCCAAGACGAATGCGTAATGTCAGTTCTGAAAGACGTCGACCCATTGTGTTACATATGAAAAACAGAAAGGAAGAGAAGAAGTTATAACACATGTCTTCTCAAGAGTTCAGCTTGAATCAATTGAAATGAGGCAGTCACTATCGAAAGAAGGCGGAAGATCTAGAATGAGATGACGCGAAAAATAAAACAGTTGGTTTTGACGATTCTGCTAAGTGGTTGTATTCAAATGGATCAACAAGACAGTACGCAACAAAACACGAGGACATGCAAATCCTTTACAATGTAAAAGGGAACATTCTTTCAGTAAAGAATAGGTTTTTAAAAACCTCTCAGAGGATGAAAAGCTTTGCGATCTTGCTTGATGTAATTTGAAAACAGATCTATTTTTGCTTTATGCTTTCATTTTTTAGCAAATGCAAAAACCTCGGGCACTTTCCAAATCCGAATAGACTATTTAATGACTGGAAAACGTATACAACAGTGTCAACGAAGACGAATGCAAAACCAAAATGTGTCTATTGAGCAAGCTTTTTGCTCAGTGGGAACAAACTCCACAAGATATTCAATAAATTGTGAGCTAGACTGTGATGAAAAACGTACTCGTATAAATAAAGATGGACCATTGTCTCATTGGCATCAATAACACTCCTGGTTCTTCTTAAATTTGACAGACTGTACTTTTTCCAGTATTGCATAGTTCATTGTAAAAATAAAATAAAAAACAGGCAACTTCCAAATTATTATTTGTTTTCTGTTAGCTGATCTGTTATAATTGTGGAGATAACTTTAAATATAGATCACAGATAGGTAACGATATCTTAAAGAAATACACTGAGCGATCACTGAATTATGAGCACCAATGTAATACTTCCTAGGTCCTCCTTTTGCCCTCAGTACAGCAGCACTGCAGCGTGGCATCGATTCGATAAGATGTCGGAAGCAGTTGGGAGATATGGCCAACCAAGCTGTGTGTAATTCGGCCTTCAATGCAGGTATGGAGGTGATTGGTAAATCCAGACGCCTGATATCCGGTTCCCACAAGCGCTCTATGTGATTGATATCAGGAGAGTTCGGAGGCCAATCGATATGCTGGGAGTTTGAACTATGTTCCTCAAACTATTCGTGCACAACGTTGGACCTGTAGCTCGGCGCATTGTCATCTTAGAAAACACCGTCGCCATTCGGGGGAAAAGTGCAACATTGCTGAGTGTACAGAGTCAGGAAGCAATCCGCGATAGTAAGCACCAGTTATACGTTGTTCCACATGCACCAGGGGGTCCAAGTTCCTGCCAGGTAAACATGCCCCACACCATACAACCGCCTCCACAGGGTTGCACTGTGGAGACCATGCAATGCCTCATGTTGTTTGCGCCAAGTGCGTACACGACCATCGACGTAGTGGAGCACTCGTGAGACCAGCACACTTTTTGCCAGACATTCGACGTCCAACTTGCATGGTCTTTGCACCAGGCGAGTCTTTAGCGCCGATGAACCGTAGCTAGGAGAAGATGTCCTCGGGGTCGTCTGCCGTTATAGCCCACAGGTGCGAGCGTGCGATACATGGTCATGACAGATACTGTTCCGGGTAGACCTCTGTTGCATTGGGTATTCAACTGTTGAACAGTGCTGCGTCTGTTGACCTGTACGAGTCGTCGGACGGACTCGGCGTTCACCTCGCACTTCAACATTTCGCTGTCCTGCGAAGTTTTGCCTTCGGGTCATTATGTGACCATTTTCACGTCAGTCTTGATACACTGCAACTACGGTGGCTCGAAACAAAAAACGACCAGTTCAGCCGTTTGGGAAAGGAAATCCAGGCACCCGCTCTCCAAGCTCTCACAATCTGCCCTTTCTCAAAGTCCGATAAATCCTTTCGTTTACCCCTCACGCTCCGAATTTTACTGCCTACTGCTCCACTCACACCTTATATATGCTACGTCGGTTCAGCTGTTTGGGAAATCGAGGCAGCCGCTCTTCAAGCTCTCACAATCTGTCCTTTCTCAAAGTCAGATAAATCCTTTCGTTTACCTCTCACGCTCCGAATTTTACTGCCTACTGCTCCACTCACACCTTATATATGCTACGTCGGTTCAGCTGTTTGGGAAATCGAGGCAGCCGCTCATCAAGCTCTCACAATCTGTCCTTTCTCAAAGTCCGATAAATCCTTTCGTTTACCTCTCACGCTCCGAATTTTACTGCCTACTGCTCCACTCACACCTTATATATGCTACGTCGGTTCAGCTGTTTGGGAAATCGAGGCGCCCGCTCATCAAGCTCTCACAATCTGTCCTTTCTCAAAGCCCGATAAATTCTCCCGTTTACCCCTCACGCTCCGAATTACTGCCTACTGCTCCACTCACACCTTATATATGCTACGTCGGTTCAGCTGTTTGGGAAATCGAGGCAGCCGCTCTTCAAGCTCTCACAATCTGTCCTTTCTCAAAGTCCGATAAATCCTTTCGTTTACCCCTCGCGCTCCGAGTTTTATTGCCTACTGCTCCACTCACACCTTATATATGCTACGTCGGTCGACTAATCGCGCCCTCTCGGATATCATTCAACAGGCCGCATCCACTTTTGATAGGAGTGGTCAAAATTCAGTGATCACTCAGTGTAATTTTACAAGTGTATGACTTGAGCCAATGCAGATTTTAAAGCTTTCCATGCGATACTGAAGTTTTTTATCTTCTGTGAAATGCCTCTGACGTGGTGGAGCACGATTCAGAGACGATGAAGAACTCCAGGAACGGTTCCCAAGATATGATAATACTTTAATTACCAATCACAAGCACACAATGGAACATAAATGTCTCAACTCTAATGTTTACTGGGAACTACAATTATAATTGTTGAATATTGTCAGATAACACACACAACACATGTATCCTAGGCTTTGAACTTTAATGCTCATCGTAGTTAAGATGGAATCATGTAAACACTATTCAAGAAACGATCAATAAAATATGTAAAATATTTGAGGTACTTTTAAATGGTACACTCGATTCTGCTCATAAAGAGCGAGCTCCTAAGCTAATACAGTGAAATCTGGCTATAATAATATTTCCTATAACGATAAACTATAACGATATTACCTATAAAGATAAACTATAACGATAACCTTGTCTATAACGATAACCCTGTCTATAATGATAACCCTGTCTATAACGATATTTTCGGAGTTCCCAGCAGATTTCCTATAGCACTAATGTATTTCGAACTTGTCTATAACGATCATTTGTTTTTGAGTCAATCTGTATATAACGATGATTTTGCGCTTTTCAAACATTGACCATGTGTTGTGTCCAAGACTTTTCAAAGCAATAGTCTTTGATAATGCTTTAATGCTGAGGAATATCGTTCTATAAATACAGAGGATTATTTGAATTTGAATAAAGAGTTATTAGTGCTTAGTGACAAATGAGGATAATATAATAGCGGAACTGAAACAAAATGGTGATGAAAGTGGAGAGGGAGAGGCGGGGTGTTCGGCGGCATCATCACCAAACTTAACAGTTGTAGATGCTGTTAAATTAACTAAAACATTAGAGAATTTCATTCCTACGCTACCGAATGCCCCAGAGGTATATGGGAATTCGCTAGATGATTTGAAAAATTTGATTTGAAAAATATGTGTATGGCGGCCGTATTCTCTGCAAAAACCAAGCCAGCGACGATATCGATTACTTCTCTTGCTAGTGAAAAGCGACATTTTTCTTAGTTCATATTTAATGATCAAAATTCTGTTTTATGTACGTATAACTTGACATATAACTTGTATTTTGTATCTTTTTCTATGTATTATGTTTGCTTGTTTTTTGAAATAAAAACATAATTCTCAATTTTACTTTTATCCCTATTCACATGCATTTTTAGATTTTTTTTTAGTGGGGGTTTAACCACCACCGTGAGCACCTCAATGGGCCATAAGCAGTGAGTGGCCTGTCCCTAATTTAGGGCCAGTGCCGTAAGACAAACGCAACACCCATGCCTCACGGGGATTCGAACCAGTATCCACCGCTTAGACCACTGCGCCACGGGGCGGCACCATTTTTAGATTAAGAGAAGCGCAGTTAAAATACACGTTACATTTTCTAACTGGAATTAAATTCTTATGATATAAGTTCATCTACATTTCTAATCCTCAATATTATTAAATGATTTAAGTTTATCATGATATTAGTAAAAATTATTTTACACCCACATTAAATGACTTCTATTATAGAGTGTATCAGGTTCAACCTTGTCTATAACGATAAAATATCTATAACAATATTTTTCAGGTCCCTAAAATATCTTTAAAGGCACATTTCGCTGTACTATTTCACTATCGATAAAACAAATAACAGAGTTTACATTAAGGAATGTTTCATGCACTTTAGAACCACTTTTGGGAAAACTAGATAGTATATAGCCAAAGAATGTTTTCACAAAACTAGAAGAAGATGGTTCAGATATCGTTATGATGCACGCTCAATTCTTGAGCAATGGAGTGTGAGTGCAGGGGAAGTCAAGAATAGTAAACCAGTCCAAACTAGCTCACTTTATACCATGTTACGTACATAGCTTAAGTTTACCAGGCGTTCATGCTTTTGAAAAATCCTCCAAAAGGCATTCTCATGCTTCGACAAGGTCGATATACTATTTAAAATGAAGCAATTTCAGGACTTAAGGTCCCAAAGGAAGATTTTATGAAATTAATCATTGAAAAAAGAGAAAAAGCATTAAGTGGAACTTCTCCAGTAACTTGTTGCAAGTGTCGTCGTACATATTTCCCAAGAACATTGACATTTTTTAGGAATATTCTTGAGGTTAAGTTTCACTACAAATATTCTTGACGCGTTAAAAGCATCTATGCATCAGAATTGAGTAATTCTTTCTACACAGAGCAGTATATATACAACCCGAGGACCGGCTTTCGCTTAATACAGTGTTCGGAGTCAGAATAGGAAAAGCTTCCGATTTATCGGAGTTTGATAAAAGACAAATTGTGATGGCACGGCGCATCGGAACTACGATCTCGGAAACAGCGCGGCTTGTGGGTTGTTCACGTGCCTCTGTGGTAAGTGCGTATAAAAAGTGGTGCACAAATGGTCAAACGACGAACCGTCGTCCAGCTGTGTGTCGTCCGCAGCTCATTGATGCCAGAGGGGGCGGAGACTGTCCCGCATTATTCACAGCGACCGCAGGGCCACAGTGCGACAAATCACCCGCAGCTACAACAGTGGTGATCAGTGCAATGTGTCACAGCACACAGTTCATCGCAACCTTCTCTCTCGATGGCATCCAGATGTGCTCGATGGGATTGAGGTCAGGTGACCTAGCTGGCCAAGGAAGTGAGATCACGTCGGTGGAGTGTTCATCCAACCATTCGGATACAATTCGGGAGCGATGGCACGGTGCATTGTCTTGTTGCAGGATGAGGTCCCTAGTGGGATAAATAGCAACCGTAGCAACCGAAAAATTGTTTTCAGCCGCCGCCGTGGAATCGAACCACGGATCTCTAGATATCTAGCCGAACGCGTTACATTTACACCACGGTGGCGCTAGGCTAGATATCTAGAGATCCGTGGTTCGATTCCACGGCGGCGGCTGAAAACAATTTTTCGGTTGCTATGTGTTTCTAGAACGTGGAAAGAGCGGTGTATTTATTGATTTACTGACGCCCCGTATTTGGTGGATTTTCACTCCAGTGGGATGTTGAAGACTCATAAACGGGAGCAAATGGTCGTCCAGGATATCCCGGTAACGTTGACCTGTGAGGGACGATGTCACACGTACCAGGGGTCCCATTTCAGTCCACGTAAACAGTCTCCAGACGAGAATGACACCCCCACCAGCTTGAAGAGTACCCTGCTGGCAAGAGGGATCCATCGCTTCATGTGGTTTGCGCCATAATCGTATCCTACCATCCGCATGTACCTACGTGAATCTCGACTCATCAGTCCAGGCAACATTTTTCCACATGTCTAGGGTCCAGTGGCGATGTTCCCGCGCCCATGCTAATCTTTGCACCCTGTGTTGTGCGGTCAGCAGCGGTACCCTCGTGGGACGATGGCTTCTGTACCCCATGGCGAGGAGATGGTTCTGGGTGGTGTGGCTGCTTACACGTTTTTGTGCACCAGCGTTAAATTGCCGAGTGATTTCTTGCACTGTGGCTCGTCTCTTCGATGTTACAATGCGAGCTAGCCGACGATGACCCCGCTCATCCACACGCTGTTGTCCACGGCAGTTGGCCCTTGCAGGGATGGTTTTACCGGATTCGATGTACTCACGGTACACCCGTGACACAGTGGCTCGTGAAAATCCCAGTGCCTGCACAACTTCTGAGATGGAGTGACCCATTCGTCGGGCCACGACAATTTGCCTACGATTAAATGCGCTTAGTTCCTTCGTCTTACCCATACTGCGTCCGACTCTTACTGATTCCCGTCGCATCACTCCTTATATTGTCGGATCGCTGCATACGTCATGTCGTTTCCGTTCACAGGGCCGCCCACAGCGTCACATTTGCATAACGCCAGCTGTCTCTAATTCAATTGCTCGTCAGTGTATATACCAAATGGTAAAGTTTTTAGATAATGAAAAGTCATTTAACACTTTTTAGTGAGAGGCCCCAAATAGAAAATATGTACAGTGAAACCTCGATTATACGTTTTTCTAGGGGATGGCTTAAAAAACGTATAAATGTAAAAACCATAGGAACGAAATTTCAAAATTTTAAATACTGTTGTAGAAAATGTTTTAAAGAAGTTTAAAATGTTCCTTAATAACGATTTATTCAAAGTGGAATTGGCGGAGAAAGATAAAAAGCATTACAAATTATAATTTATTTTATCGCATAGCAAAAATCATCAAAAAGCATTTATTTTATTGCATTGAAAGAAAATCAGGCTTCTCATTTGACGACTTTATCAGTCTATAAAATTCTTGATTCTTACTTAAGTGAAATCCTCACAACTAAGAATCTGACACCAGTGCTTCAGTATGGAACTCATTAATTAATTTTTTCGTTTCTGTGGATCCTGAGTGCAACCCTTTTGAAACTAGAATGTTCATTATTAGTGACACATTCAGGATTCTTTTCTACTACGCTACCGAATAATGGAGCCACAAAGTCACGTCCCAGAGATTTATCAATTTTTAAATAGCGCATATGTATGTGAGTCACGAAATACGAAACAATTTTTCATCCAAACCGAAAGTTAATGACATATTCTTCCTTTTCTGATAGGATCAACGTTCAACTTTGACTGCATTAAGAAGGAACACAGTAGCACTGTCTCAATTATCTCAAAATTGAACCATAATGGTTTACGTATAAAGGAATCAAAGCACCGTGTATTTTGATAATCTGGAATTCAAATTTAACGTATAATCGCAAAAAGCATGCAAATGAATGGCGTATAACCGATTTAAAGAAAACACGATAGAAAATAAGTAAAATATTGGGACCAACGCAGAATTGCGTATGAAAGTGAAAAATGTATATAACTGAGAGACGTATAACTGAGGTCCCACTGCATATATAACCTTTTTGTATTTCTTTTTTAAGTAATATTGTTATAGGAAGTATGCAGTTGCTTAAATGCTTTGTTCCACACGATACTGAAGAATGTTTCAGTAGAGGATATTTTTTTCAGTTTGAAGTGCCATAAACGTGGTTACTTAGAGCGATAAAAGCTTTAGCTCACTAGGACGCTGATGTTTCGGCGACTGGGTGTCACAGTGGTTAGAAGCGCTGTTATGTGGCAAGTCCTCCGACTTGGGGCCGAGCTGATTGCCAGATAAAGCATTGGTGACGTGTCTATCATACGGTACTGACTTTCCCTCTCTGGAACCATTAACACTAAATTAAAGACCGGTGACTCATTAAAGTCTTAAAGGTTCATGGAGGTCGTTAAACTCCGAAACAAAGGAAAATAATAATAATATTTCATTGTTCTGATAAGGAGCCCTCTACTATCGGTGCACCTCATGTAAGCCTTTTATTATTCCGATGTGGTTAAATATGAATTATTTTTAAATATAAACAATGTGCAATGGAGTTTGTAATGAACCTCATAAATCTAATATATCGAGGTTTCAAGTAATTCAATGGTTTTTCCACGGCTAAATAAACAATTCGTCTGTTTTTCAGGATATGCTACAAAACGATGTCATTAACATTGACTGGATGTTTCGTTACTCAATGATAACTGACATAGCGGAGGTAAGATTTCTAAACATCCTTTAACGATTTTTACTTTCTTTAATCCTGAATTCAAAGAGCAGTGGCGTACCTGGAAATTAATTTTAAGGGGTGCATATCGTCGCCGCAATGCCAAAACCACGAATGCGAAATTTTGTAGTTTGAATTATCGCTATTTAAAGATTAAATTTGATCAAAGAATCCCTTTTTCAATTACATCAGATTGTTCAAGCACTATACATAACATTTACATCACGTTGCATCAGTATTCTGCATCAGTGAATGAGATTTCATATAACGTAAAGTCAACAATCGAAAAATTCTCACATTCTTGGTTTTATCACTGCAGCTACGATATCATTCCTTTCTAAAGTAACGAAAAGAATGTGCATGAGAACAGACATTTTTATATTTCTCAAATACCGTTAATTACAAAGTACCGTTCATTCTACGTGTTTGTTTTCCTGCTATGGCATGTACTCAAGATAAAAGGCTTACCCCCTATCCGCCTCCCAAGGCCCCACCATTCATTAGACTGACGCTCTGACCACTACAACATACACCAGTTCGCTCTCTTCTTTCTTTGGTGGATACAAGGGGGAAATGCGCACGGGGGAGCGATGGGGGATAGGCATTAACAATAGGCATATGCAATCTCGTGTTACTATTCCAAATGAAGAAGTAACTAACAGCAATTTAAGGAAGACCAGAATGGCGACACTAGAAAAATAATTTTAATTTTTATCAATTTTTAATGCTAGACAAAATTACTTTGGGGGGTGCATATGGCCCTTCGCCCCCCCTCTCCTGGGTACGTCACTGTCAAAGAGTATTGTCCCACTCCATAATTTTAGTTACTGTTTTTCTACTAACAAAACAGTTGCCTTAATGTTGCTTCATTGTTTACTTTTGAGGACACAGGTCATTGTGTGCTTCATTACAGAAGTTAACTAGTGATAATTTATGGTACACAAACAACAGACACTGGACGATATCACGTATCTTCACGTAAAGGCTAACTTTTAATCACGTTTGAAGACATATAGTGTATTTAGGAAACAGTTATTTAAGGAAATTACTCTTTTACCATATGAGAAATTTCACAGGTTTATATTTTTTCCTGCCTTTTACAAGATTGCTTACCAATATAGTGATACAACAATGTATTTATGTGTAATACTCTAGACTGACCGTAATAAAAATCCAGTTTTCGGTTTCTTTGACGTAGCGTAGTTTCGACTTTTCGATAGCTCCACCATGATATTAATTATAATTTCAGACTCACTGAAGTATCAAACAAACACTTACTGTACAAGGTTTTTCTACAATGGGCTTTGCTAGAAAACTGGTACCTGCTTATTCTAACACAGCCATTAAGTAATATGAAAAAATAGCTTGGGTTGAGGCAAATGAAAAGGCAGAAGAAGGGTGGTTGAGTGGTCTGAGGAACTGGATTCTGACCACTCGTCCAACATGGGCTCGCGCTCGAGTCTCGGATCAGAAATGGGTGGAGTTCCTGTCGGACAACTCTGTCCCTTTTCTGGAAACAGTGACCTCCAAATCATGGATGCACGGCTGTTTATAGCCTCAAGATAGCTCATGGTGATCGCTAAACCCCGAATTGAAAAAAGCAGAAGAAAAAAGCTAACGTCTCTCTTTGTCGGAAACAGTGTCGACCGCAGGAATTCACATCTAATAAATCATCAAAAGAGGCGGCACTGACATGAAACAAACTGAAGATTTCAAATTTTGATATCATCATCATCATTGTCAACCATTATCAATCCACTGCTGGACGAAGGTCTCCCCAAGTTTCCTCCACAACGGTCTGTCTTGTGCCAGTCTCCTCCATGTCACCCCCGCATACTTTCGAATTTCATCCACCCATCTCCCATGTGGTCTTCTTCTGGGTCTTTTCCTGTCCCTTGGAATCCAATCTAAAATTTCGGCTGTCCATCGATGATCTGTCCTTCTGGCAGTATGTCCAGCCCATTGCCATTTCAGGGATTTAACTCTGATCATGATGTCTTCCACTCTTGTCATTTTTCGGATCCACGAGTTCCTCTTCTTATCTCTCCTGGTTACACCAAGTATGCACCTCTCCATGCTGCTTTGAGTTGTCTGCAGCCTTTGTATGTCTCTTTTAGTTAAGGTCCACGTCTCTGCACCATACGTAAGCACTGGAAGGATGCATTGATCAAACACTTTTCTTTTAAGTCATAATGGCATATTGCTCTTGAAAATTATGCTGTTTCTTCCAAAAACTCTCCAGGCAAGTTTTGTACGCCGATTAATTTCTTCATCAATGTGACCCTCACTTGATATCTGCTGTCCAAGATAAACATACGTGTCTGTTATCTCCAGCTTTTCTCCATCAATCGATAAATCTTCATTTCTTGTAAAAGCATTGAACATCACTTTTGTCTTCTGAAAGTTCATTTTTAATCCCACTTCTTTACTCTTTTCAGCAAGTTCCTGGATCATACTCTGCAGCTCTGATGGGCTAGTTGCAAAAATGACTACGTCATCAGCAAAACAAAGGTGGGTTAGATAATCTCCATTAATCTTTATCCCCTTGTTTTCCCAGCTCAGCGACTGAAAAACACCCTCCAATGTGGCATTAAAGAGCTTCGGAGATATGGTGTCACCTTGTCTCACTCCCTTTCCAATTTTTACGTGTGTTGTATTTTCAAACAGCCGAATCTTTGCACTTGCATTTTCATAGATGTTATTAATAATATTAATGTATGCATCTTCAATACCGCAGGTTTTCAGAGCCATTGTAACTGCTGATGGTTTCACCGAATCAAAGGCTTTTTCATAATCGATAAAAGCCATGCACAATGGAAGTTCATATTCCCTCGCTCTTTCAATTAGTTCTCTCAGTACGTGGATATGATCTATTGTGCTGTAGCTACTCCTGAATAGAGCTTGTTCTCTCGGTTGAGCCATGTCCAGTGTTACCTTCAAGCGGTGTGAAAGAACTTTAGTGAAGATTTTATAAACTACTGATAGGAGGCTGATAGGTCTGTAGTTTCCGAGATCCTCAATGTCACCTTTCTTATGTAGCAGGATCATTGTAGCGGTGTTCCAATCCTCAGGAATCTTTCCTTCATTAAGGCATCGAGTGAAAATTTGGTCGAGTAGTGTTTCGATTTCTCCACTTGCTTCTTGTATGATGTCTACAGTAATTCCATCTTCTCCTGGAGCTTTTCCCCGCTTCATGTTCTTCATTGCATGTGCAACTTCTGCTGGAAGGACTGGAGGAACTCTGGTACTGGTATCTTTCATGATGTCTGGAGTGCATGTATCATCCCTTTCATATAATTTGGAGTAGAAATCTTTCACTCTTGTCAAAATTTCGCCTCTATTTCTTGTTACAGAACCATCTTCTTTTCTCAGTGCCATAATCTGTTTTCTGCCCTTACTGAGATGTCCCTTTGCTATCTTTAGGCTTTGGTTGTTTTCAATTGCTTTCCTCACTAGTTCACAGTTGAATTTTCTTACGTCTTCAGTGACACTTTTTCTTACTGTCTTGCATAGCTCTATATATTCCACTTTGGAAGTCACATCTTCTTTAGTTGTCCTCATCTCTCTTCTTTTTTGCATCAACATTTTCGTTTTTCCTGATAATTTGTTTACATGCAACTTGTTCTTAGACCCAGCTAATTTTGTTGCTGTTTCCATAAGAGCTTTGGTTACTTTTCTGTTAACTTCAGAGATGTCCACTTCTTCCGATGTTAGGCCTTCTAAAGCAGAGAACCTGTTCTTCAGTTCCAACTTGAAGGTATTATGGTGTTTTTTAAGGTTGGTTATGTCAATAGATTTTGTTTGTCTTATGAGCTTGCCACGTTCAAGTTTGGTGTTGAGGTGCATCTTACATCTCACCAATCTATGGTCACTACCTGTGTTGAACTTGTTTAGCACACTGCAGTCTTCTATGACG
Source organism: Macrothele yani (assembly GCA_039090855.1). NCBI lineage: Eukaryota > Metazoa > Arthropoda > Arachnida > Araneae > Macrothelidae > Macrothele > Macrothele yani. Next base: position 158,864,416 of record CM077025.1, on the reverse strand, counting down.
AATTTTTTGTTACACATAATAAAATCAATTTCACTTGTCGTCCCATTTGGATGTCTCCATGTCCATTTCCTGTGTGGCTTTTTCTTGAAGAAGGAGTTCAAGATGAAAAACCCTTCTGCCTCTGCAAACTCAACGAGAGTATTTCCACGCTGGTTTCTGTTGCCGTGACCGAATTTACCTACTGAAGTTTCATTCTGTTGCCGTTGCCCTATTTTTGCATTGAAATCTCCCATAATTATTTTCAAGTGCTGCTTACCTTTATTATTTAGATGACAAATTTCCTCATAAAATTCTTCAATTTCTTCTTCAGGATGACTTGTGGTTGGTGCATAAGTTTGAATAATCTGAGCCTGGTATCTTTTCGAGAGTTGGATAACAAGTCGTGCAGCTCTGTCAGAGGAACTTTCAACTTCTACAACTTTATCCTTCAGTTTCTTGTTTATTATAAATCCAACACCACTAGTTCTGCCAGTATCTGTCCCACGATAGTAGAAGAGATGTCCACTTTTCAGTTCGATGAGATCTTCTCCTTTTCTCCTTACCTCACTTAGCCCCACGATGTCCCACTTGATCCTTTGTAGTTCCTCTTCCAATTCAAGAAGCCTTGAATCAGAAGATAGGGAGCGTCCATTATACGTAGCCAAGGTCAGCATCAGATGGCAGCCTAGTCCGGTCCTCCGGGGATTCTTAGCACCCTCTGCCTTCATGTCGCACTGGCCGCTGCCTTGGCCAGGTACATTCCAGCTTCCGGAGACTGAGGGCCAAGATTTAAGTTGTATACCACACCTTAACAATATATAAACTATTTCTGCAGATTTCTGCAATTTTAGACTGCGTTTTTTTTTCTTACCAAAGCCCAACTGTTCTCAAAAAAAGCATGAAAATACTCAAGCAATAGAAATGGAAGCAATGTGACTGCTATCAGTTGCTGTTTGCTAAACAAATAGCTATTTAATAAGAATCGTAACTATCCGTTCATTGGAGAAAGGAGTGCAACAAATATTTTTACCAAGCTTTCATTCATCAACGAATGGTTTTGTCAAGGCTGACAGCAGAGAAAATACTGAGTACTAAAACATTACGATTTCAGTATATGATTGTTCACTTTGTTCTCTGCTGTCAGCCTTCAAAAAGCCATCGGTTGATGAGTGAAAGCTTGGTAAAAATGTTTGTTCAATTCCTTACACCAATAAAGGGAGAGCCATGTACTTGGTGTATCAACTGTTCTTTTCTTTTAATATGGGGGTTTAACAAGACCACTGGGAGCACATCGATGGGCTACAAGCAGCCTCCCGTCCCTAGGCCACTGGCTCCAGGAAAGGGAGAGAGCCAGTGCCGGAAGACAGACATAACATCCATTGCCTCACTGGAATTCGAACTCTGACCCATCTCGGACAAATGATCAGAAGCCAGCGTTTAAACCGCTGCGCCACAGGGACGGTATCAACCGTTCTGTGATTTAGTTTCTAAATAAGTTGTTCAATTGCTCCATCTTGGAGTTTACCTGTTAGGATTAACAAATTACACTTCTGAAGCTGAAACAGGTAAGAATGATTTTAATATAACATGCTATGTATTGTGGCCGCCCTGGTGGCGTAGTGGTCTAAGAGCTGGCTTCTGATCATTCGTCCAAGATGGGTTCGGGTTAGAATCCCGGTGAGGCATGGATATTCTGTTTGTCTTACGGCACTGGCTCTTTTCATTCCCTGGAGCCAGTGGCCCTAAATTGGGAACGGGCGACTGTTTATAGTCCATCGAGGTACTCACGATGGTCGTCAAACCCCAATAAAAAAATGCTGTCCGTATTTAAAACTTTCTTTTACAGTTGGTCCAAAGGAAAACAATAGAAGTAAAACAAAAAGCTCATAAGGAAATAACTTAAGCAAGTCCTCTCACATCGGGACTGATGATCGATGCAGCTCTGTCTCAGTTTGTGTTGCAGTCATGTCAACTGGACTGATGAGCAATGGAGCTCTGTTCTCTTTACTGATGAGTCCAGATTTTCTCTCCAGAGTGACTTTATTTGAATTCTTATACAGAGAGAGCAAAGGCTGCATAATTATTTTTAAACATCTTTGAAAGGGACACTTGATAGTATCATGGTGTGATCAGGAGTAGCTTTGGGCTTCAGAACAAATTTGTACGTGCTTTTAGCCAGCTCTTTAGTGTATAAACTCATATTTATAGGGATGAGATCCTAGAACGTTTGTTAAGCATTATGCATGAGCAATTGAAGGCAATTTTATCCTACAGGACGATAATGTACGCCCTCGTCGATCCAGAATTGACCAACATCTCGAGGAGAACAACAGCAACGTACTGAGTGGCCAGCTCATTTCCCTGATCTGGATGCTTAAGGTAGATGTGTTCTAGCTCGTTCTCCTGACCTGCGATGCTTTAGATAGACGTGCTGTAGTCCTTCAATCCCACCCCGCCACGCTAAAATTTGCAGGAGCTGGAACTTCGAAGTGGCTTTGTAAAACAATGTTCATTGTTGCCATGACATTGTCTGGACACTTTCATTATGAGCATGAAATGTCTCTTTCAAGCATATATTGCTGTTACGGGTGGCCATACTCCATATTGGCTCACTTTGGCTATCTGGTTTTTAAGCATGCCTTGTTACCAGTACAGAATGCTCAATTGCTATTTATTCTTTTTAGCATATTAAAATTGCAAGTTTTCCCCCAATTTCATTAGAAAACTCTATATAGTTTTCGAGACATTTGAAAATCTCATTTTGTTCCTGAATTTATGGAAACCAGTGTATATGCACTATGATGATTAGACAGAATTCCACGGTATCTTACAAGCAAATTAACTGCAACCCGCGGTGAGTTTCAATAAAATTTCGACCCCTTAACAAAGACTTTCGACCCTTTGACAAAGAATTTCGACCCCTTGACAAGGAATTTCTATCTCTTGACAAAGAAAGCCCACGGTGTGTAAGTTATGATGAACAACATGTCTTGTCATCTTAGTGTTTAGTCCTTAGCCCTAGACATACACTGATGTGCCAAAAAACTGGGATACCTCTCTAATACCGCGTTGCTCCCCCGCATGATCGGGTAACGGCAGCAACGCGACGGAGCATAGACTCCACGAGCTCTCTCTAGTACTGTGGAGAAAGTACACCATGCTTCCTGAAGAGCGTCTCACAATTCCGTAATATTCGCCGGTGCAGGATCCCTGGCATTGACGACACGTTGAACAGCATCTCAAAATTGTTCGATGGCGTTCAAACGTAGCCAACGAGATAAAAGGCATGTGCAGCTGGGGTCGGGAGAGCTGCTACGTCACGATCTTCTGAGGGTTCTCCCCTTGACTCCCGCGCATTCTTCAAAATGCTTGAAGTCGCGGAATTGCATTATTTCTTCATACACAATTGGAAAACGAATTTCCTCGAAGAAATAATTCTTCATAAATACATGGTAGGCATTTTAATGCTATTATTGGCAGATTTTCACTGTATTCCATGTAACCACTTCCTTCAAAAAACTTGAAAATTTTTCATCGTCCTGGAGCAGAAATCAAACCCGCACCTCCCAATTTCCGGTCAAGCATGCTAGTCATTATACTACTCTGGACAAGGAAACTCCAAGCAACTGAACGTAGAAAGTTGGGGCAGGATTAGAAAATTCCAAACAACTGAAGCAAGGAAATCCCAAGCCTGAACGTAGATAGTTGGGGCAAAAATTGAACGCTACCATGAAGCAGGAATAGCTTCGATTAGCGCAAATCTGAAGGTTCTCAGATATCTACACTGACGGAAAAAAATCCCAACACCACGAAAAAATAGTTGTAGAGGAATGAAATGGCCGCAATACATTTGTATAGGTAACATATTTAATCGATTAAGGTTTCAAGATCACAGCTTATTGTAAGCGCGAGAAGAGCCATTTTAAATGTGAAATGCTGGTACATTAATAACCGGTGTAACCGCCAGAATGTTGAATGCAAGCACGCAAACGTTCATGCATTGTGTCGTACAGGTGCTGGATGTCAGTTTGTGGGATGGAGTTCCATGCCTGTTGCACTTGGTCGGTCAATACAGGGACGGTTAATGCTGGTTGGGGGTGACGCTGGAGTTGTCGTCCAATGATGTCCCATACCTGCTCGATTGGTGAGAGATCTAGTGATCTAGCAGGCCACGGCAACATGTCTACACTCTGTAGAGCATGTTGGGTTACAACAGCGGTATGCGGGCGAGCGTTATCCTGTTGGAAAACACCCCTGGAATGTTGTTCATGAATGGCAGCACAACAGGTTGAATCACCAGACCGACGTACAACTGTGCAGTCAGGGTGCGTGGGATAACCCCGAGAGTGCTCCTGCTGTCATAGGAAATTGCTCCCCAGACCAAAACTCCAGGTGTAGGTCCAGTGTGTCTCGGCCGCAGAAGGTTGGTTGCAGGCGCTCACCTGGCCTCTGTCTAACCAACACACGTCCATCATGGCACCCAGGCAGAACCGGCTTTCATCAGAAAACACAACAGATATCCACTCCGTCCTCCAATGAGCTCTAGCTTGACACCACTGACGTCGCAAACGGCAGTGGTTTGGAGTAAGTGGAATGCACGCTACAGGGCGTCTGGCTCGGAGCTATCCTTCAAGTAACCGATTTGTAACAGTTCGTTGTGTCACTGTGGTGGCAACTGCAGCTCGAATTGCTGCCGCAGACGCAGTACGATGCGCCACGACCATACGCCGTACACTGCGGTCTTCCCTCTCAGTAGTGCCACGTGACCGGCCGGAACCCGGTCTTCTTGAGGCAGTACCTTCCCTTGACCACCGCTGCCAACAATCATGCACAGTGGCTACATTACTGCCAAGTCGTTCTGCAATATTGCGGAAAGAAAAATCCACCTTCTCGTAGCCCTATTACACGACCTCGTTCAAACTCCGTGAGCTGTTGATAATGGCTTCTTCGTCTTCTTAAAAGCATTCTTGACTAACATCAACACCCTACGTCGAATCTCAACGATAACTAACGCTCACGAACGTTACAGCGCGTATTTACAGCATTCAGTTGCTTGGAGTTTCCTTGTCCTGGGTAATGTCATGATTAGCATGCTCGACCGGAAATCGGGAGGTTCGATTTCCGCTCCAGGACGATGAAAATTTTCAGGTTTTCTGAAGGAAGTGGTTACATGGAATACAGTGAAAATATGCCAATAAAAGCATTATTTCTTGTTTTTCCAGAGAACTTGTAATGATGTAAAGAAACATTTAATAAATGATGAAGAGTATGTGTTTTAACTTGCTTAACCGAGGATGCTTAAAATATCCGCCGCCTGAAACAGTTAATGCAATTTCAGTAGCATACATAATCTTCCAGAAACTTCTATCCAAAAAGTATGAGCATTTATTTTTTAAATACAATGCTCAGCATTCCATAATTCTGCAAGTAACTAAAATGTTTTTTTGAGAAAGGTAAAGACGTCTCATTTTTCAGCAAATGCATTCAATGGAAAAGTGGATTTTTTATTTTTTTCAGCAAAGTTATTAAAACGTTTGCAAACATATGCTTGAACAATCACACAAAAGTTTCAGTTGGTCGCAAAGTTAGCGCTTCTGATGAAAGAAAAGTTAAAAAATGAAATGTAAGCATCAGTAATTGAACGGTACAACAGAAATACAAAAATAACTTGTTTATTATTGAAACCAGGAGTGTATATAGAATTTTTTTCGGGGGAGGGGGTGAGAAACATGTAGGTTTTTGAAATCCATCGAGACAAAATAAAACTTAATCAAAATTAGAAGAAAAAATTAAAGCATTATTTTCTAACGTAAGTTGATACATTTTTATTAAATGAAAGCAGTTTTTTCTAATGTAAGTTGCATTTTAACAAAAAAGTGAAACACTTTCAGAGGAGGAGGGGCAAGGCCTCTTGGCGCCCTTCGTCTAAATACGCCCCTGATTAAAATTATGTTCTTTCAGAATATTTGAAATTCCAGAAAGTTTGTTTCGATCAAAACGTAAGTCATTCAACTTTTCAGAAACCTGTTAAACTTCCAAGAAAAGTTATTTTAAAGAGATGCAGTTTATTTACTACACATTTTGATAAAACATATTCGGTTACTTTAATTAATTAGGTATAGATGTTTTTTTAATTTAACGTAATTATGTGCTTCGAAATGTGTGCATCACTTTAGTTTTTGTGTTTGGTTGTAGCTAGAGCTCAGCGAGATTCTTTGAATTTCAAAGACAAAAGTAATCGTGTAAGCCTTGCAAGAAGAATGTACAGCTTTAGAGACATTATCAGCTTCATATGTTTACTTAAAGATTCTACATTTGCATTTTTTTCCTGTTGATCCGCGATCCAAACTGTTAGCTCAGACAAGTCTTCGGAAAAGTCGCAGTGCTCTGTGTAACGAAGGAACGGTGCTGCTGACGTCACAAAAAGCTGCCCAGGCCGTCAGATATCTCATTGGCCACTGTTTGAAACCGGTGAACGAGAAGGTCAGGCCAGGATGCCAAACTCCGTGGAATGTTCCTCCAGCCATGATCGGGCAACTGTGGACGTATGCGGTGGTGCATTATCGTTCGGAAAGAGGTTGCACCCGTCTGAGTCGTTGCATGACATGAACAGGTGCAAATGATCCCCATGGATGGTTACGCAGTCTCTATCGGTTAGACAGGTCTGGAGACGTAGGAAGGGTCCTAATGCATGCCAGCACCCCACACTATAACAGAGTCACCGCCGGTCTGCACTATCCTTTGTAGGCATACGGGATCCATTGCCTTGTGGGGTTGTCTCCCCACCCGGAGTCAGCCATCTGCCAGAAACAGTTGGTAGCTCGATTCTTCGGACCAGGTTACATATTTCTAGTCACCTTGCGTCCAATGGCGGTGTTCTCGAGCCCATGAGAGGCGAACAGCCTTGTGTCGTCGGATTTGCAATGGCACCCGAGTGGGCCATTGGCTTTGGATCTCTATAGAACACAAGAAACGTTGAACTGTCCAAACACTGATGCTACTACTGACCCCAACATTAAATTGTGCCGTGATTTTTTGCAATCCCAGTGTCCACTAATTGCAATGCTTCTGCAACTTTTAGGAGCATTCCTAAGAAGCCTCTTTGGAATTACTGCTAAAAGCTTTTATGTGGTGTTTTAATCATCACATATCGTATGATCAAGACTAGCAGACTTTTCAGGCCTTACAGAAGACAGTGTTCCTTTGAGACGACTAGCTTTATTGTTTGCGGGTCCTAGTCGTACATTCACGATTCGTAAGTAATAGGAAAAGAAAAAACAAATAGTATGCATATGTCTCAGAAAAATCACTCACTTCAGAAAGAAACAAAACACATAAAATAACATCTATTTAACGTATGCTTGTTTAGACTGATAGCGAGTGTACAGATGATTCACGACTTATGACGTTGAAATAAGTGGTCGAACATGTTGACACAAATACTTACTCGCTAAAACCCCGCATTTTCAATGTACAAAATTATCTCCCAAACTTCTCGATCATACCTGGGATAGCATATTCCCGTGCCAACATAATTTTCGCGGAGATCTAGTGTGTATGAATGCTATATCATAAGATTTCTTTAATCAGCTTTCTGATGTTACAATTTCTGTATTGTAGTGTACACTGTTAGGACTGAGCAATACCACATGCCTATCTGATTGGAATTTGTACATGCCATTTCTCTTGATATTTTAACTTGCTTATCTTTTATGAATAGGGAATGTATTTCCTACATAATTCCTGTATTCAGTATCATGGACGACTGAGATCCAACAACTCCTACATTGATGGAAGATTCGTTGTTAAACTCAGTGGTTTCGGTTTGAAGGACTTCTACAGAGAAGACAGTCGTGCAGAAGCGGAAGATCCAAGTAATTCGCACTGACTTTTTATGTTATTTCACAGCTGTTTTTACATTTTTAAGTGCTTAATAAAAACTCCTCGATGAATTTCATAATGATACAAAAAGCGCACGGAAGTGCGGCAGTACTTCACCCTCTGAAGAACGTAAACAGCAAAACACGATGTCAACGCATCTTTTTCCAGACTTTCCTTTCAAGAAAGACTTTAAAGTGGTTATTTCACTACATTTATTTCGACTTTAAATCCCATTTTCGCAGCTGAAATACGTATACTCCTTTGTTCCTGATAATCACTGTAATAACTTTATCTTGTACAACATCTTACGCATGTTTATTTTTGGTTTGTTTGTTTGTTTGTTTGTTTGGTTTAGAATGTTTTTTCTTTTATCTTCGGGAATTACTTTTGTTATGCACTAAAGCCTAACTGTTTCATAAAATTGTTGTATTCTTATCAGCTCAAAATTATCACAGCGAAAATGAATGTACCAAATAAAGTTTAGTGTAAAAAATTTGTAGAAAACGAGTTATTTAATCTCTTTCCATTGTCTGTCTCTGCTCTTTTTCTCCTTTTCACAACCTTTCGTCTTCTCTATTTTCCTACTTGTCTTTCTGTCTGTCACTGCTTGCGCTTTCCCTATTCCTTCCATCTTCCTTTCGTCTTCTCTATTTTCCTACTTGTCTTTCTGTCTGTCACTGCTTGCGCTTTCCCTCTCTTTGTCTCCATCTATGTATATCTCATTCTATATCCCCTTTTTTCACTATGTTTCCCCTCATTCTTCTCTTAGAATCCCTTTCATTCCTTCCATCTTATTCTCTCTCCTTGTTTTCCGCACCTCTCTCTCTCTCTCTCTCTCTCTCTCTCTCCCATCTCTGCTTTATTTCACGTACAAGGACATCTAATGTGTCATGTTATCTTTAATTCCCAATCAGACTACAAAGTAGCTTGCCATCTTTTGTGTTTAGGGTTCTGTGGCCACATTTAGCATTTGCGTAAAAATGCTAACTGTGGCAAATTCTCTATCTTTTGCCTGCTCACTTGTTTTACATGGCGAAATTATCGTTCCTTTAACGAACCCTTTTGCCAAAATGTGTTCTTTTATCTGATCCCAGTTATCAAAAAATGTCAAATATTTAATTATTTCGCACAGCGGAATTATCCCATTTTAAAACATTTGAACATTTGTCAGGTATTAAAACATTTCTTCTACAAAATGCTTCTCAGATCGGTTAGAAAAGTTTCCAAACAGTTCATGTTCAATGGATGTTCAAGACATGTTGTGTACAATCTCATTTCCACATTTGGAGGGATTGTTCATAGGGAAAGGGAGTCTAGGTGATTCAAACGCGTTTTATTTCTTTCCTTTTTTTCTTTTTATAATTTTTTTCTGTACTTCATGCATAACAGTTATTTAAAAGTAATTTCTGAAAATTCGAAAGACTACCATTAACGAAAAGTCAAAATTTTCGCATGCTTTGAAATTATTGTAGATTTCGGTGACACTTTAACGTCCAAAAGCTTTTAAACACCGATATGGCGAAACTTTCTGTTGAAATTCGTAAAGATGAGGAAGAACTTCTCAAAATATTGGAAAACTGCCCTTGAAAGAACTTTTTTGTTTGGAGGATTTAACGACCACCGTGAGCACCTCGATGGGCCATAAGCAGTCGCCCGTCCCTAATTTAGGGCCACTGGTTCCAGGGAAGGAAAAGAGCCAGTGCCGTTAAACAAACACAACTTCCATGACTCACCAGAGTCCGAACCCGGACTCATCTCGGACGAATAGTATAAGCCAGCGCTGAGATCACTGCTCTTCCAGGACGGCAGTTCTTTGCTATAGTCTGTTTAAAAGGTATCAAATATCAAAAACTTGTAAAACAATGTCATCACAAAGAAATGTGCTTTGAGGAATATTTGAATTTTACAACAGTCCGCTATACCGAAATTTAGCAATTATTTATTTATCAGCTCATCATAATATGGAGGCTCTTGCGTATAGTGTTGCTAAAATTCCAGTCGTGATCCATGGTGAATCAGCCTATTAGTATTAAGTCTTTGTACTCATGGTGAAAGTAAGTCTTGAAAAATGTGACGTTATCTTCTTAATACAATGCTGACAAGTTTTGTACGGATACTCGTTTCTTCCTCAATTTTACCTTCTGCTTATACATGTATATTTTGCTCCAAGTAAATATAGATATTAATAAAAACTACCTTCTATTCCGTTCCTCCGATGCACAAAATATTTCTGCGGCAAATTTTATAAATAGTATTCATTGTTTAGTTTCTCGAGCGCGAGTTAATCGGAAGAGCGTTAACCGGCGCACAGGAATACCATCTGCAATTGTAAAATTTTAAAACTTGGAGCAGGAATCGGATCCGCACTTTCACAGTTCCACCTGAGTCTACTGTCCTTCACTGGACTCATAAAATGCATTTTCAATCAACTGAAAAATCAAACAAACCGCACCCCAAAAGACACGCGTGTTGATTTCCGTGTCACAATGCTGCAGTTCTTCGGTTTCTCGATGATTTCGTCAAATGGGTTATAACTGAGTATGTCCTTCCTGCGCTCAATATATCGATTACCCAGCATGAGTTTAATAGTTTGGAGGTTAAATTTTAATTGCGATTTTTCATTTCTACGTACTTGCTCTTAAGTTATGATTTTTTTATCTGAAGATGCATATCGAACAATGCTATCCATTAAATCCTTCTTACAGCGTGCAGTTGATGTAAAATAATTAGTGGATCCCACTTCATTTTGTGACTACCTATGTCTGTCAAATCCGGTTTGATTACACTTTTTTTACTGTTAATTTATTTTCTGCCAAGTCTGATTTCAGGTGAATATCTGTCTCTCCTATTTCTAAAGATATCGTTTGCGATTTGCTGTGTACAGAATGTTTTTTGTACTGTTACGACTTGGTGCAAGTGTTATAGCAGACGTTAGAGAGATTTCGATTAGAAACGGATATGAGTCACATAGTAAACTGGAATTCACTTGCTGGTCACCATAAAATCGAAATTAAAAGACAGACTTGAAACTGAGAAAACGGACAGAATCATAATGACCATATGGGTTGGTCGCAACCGGAATAGTCCCGAGAGATTAATTATTACAATGCAGTGAGAGGATTCTCATGAATATAGAGCATTTTTTTGTGTGTGTGTGTGTGTGTGTGTGTGTGTGTGTGTGTGTGTTTAAAATTCTCTAATAAATAAAAGTTACTCCAGCATGAAAATAAAAGCAAAGGTTATTAGAATAATGTTCATTGTTCATGGTGTGTATTATTTTATATACAGTGACACGTGTGCGCTACTGTGTTGTTTCTGACTATTGTTGGAATTTTAATACCTGTGATCAGATGGGTTGAATATTTAAAAAAATTCCACGGGCCTTCTTAACCATTAATTTTTTTTAATGAAACTGCTCGAAAAAGAACATATGAAAAGATAACTTAGATGATTAATAACACACCATCATGAAATCGAAAAGATAATATTGTGGGATATGAACTGAATATTATTATTCTTTCTGGCCTAACTTCAAACATATCAGAAATAAAAACATTATTTTTTAGGTTTCCAGGGGCTAGGCTTCTTAAAAGGAAGAACATACAGGCTTGCATGCAGTCCTTAGAATTCAAGAAGTCAGATTCGACAATACGTTGCTTTAACACGTTTTCATTCATTTAGCAATAAGTCGTCCTGTATAAAATTCCATTATATTTAGTGGCCTGTATCAAAAGTTGATGCAACTATTTCTTTCCACTTCATTCATTTCCTGCTATTCCTCTTCTTCAGGTATGCTACTCTGGACGGCCCCAGAACACCTCAGGCGAAAAAATCCCTTGCAGAAGGGATCGAAGAAGGGTGACGTCTACAGTTTCGCTATCATATTGCAAGAAATCACTACTCGCTCGGCGCCGTTTCATTCAATTCATACTCCTGGAAGGGACGAAAATGCACTCGAACCTCAAGGTGAATATTCCTTTGTCACAGTAAGAAAACAACGTGGGGTTTTATTAATAAAATAAGAAGTTTCACAAGAAGACATTCCTAAATGTAAAGTTGAAAATTTCTTTTTTTGTGGCTCTTGGCTAAATCAAACACGCTTTCTATGTAGCTAATTATCGGAGGAACCACTCAGTATCGACATGGGTGAAAGCAGTTCCAAGCACGTGTCAAAACTTTATTGTGTATCCCCCTTGATTTAGATATGCGCCGTGTATCATGCCTTAAAATAAGACAACGAATATTTTTTCATAGAAATATTGCTTCGCATGCGTAAGAAACTTTTCCAGATGTGGAAACTTCTCGTCATCTTTCTGCGACCATCTTTCATTCGTCTTGCACAATGAAGTAAATCTTCAGTTCAAGAGTAAACATGTTTTGGAACAGGAATACATAGTTATTAAACAAGACCATTGCATTCGACGAACTTTTTTTAAACAAAGGGAAACAAATTTTATTGTTTTAAAATTCTTTGAAGGAAAGCTGCGTGAAATGTTTTTTGTTTTTTCTCAGTAGAGGAGTAGTGACCAAATAAAGCTGGGAAAATGTCCATTACCTTCAACCGGTGTATCATGAGAGTAATAATAAAAAAATGTATGCATATACCTAGCACATAAAAGCCTAAGAACAATTAAATGTGATTCCTGAAATCACAAAAGTGACTGTCAAATGGCATGCCGCGCTCTTGTAATAAATAGCACAATGAAACGCGTTAAATATCACAAAACAAAGCAGAACATGCACCTCCTAAGTACGTAATGAAGCCACCTTTGTTCGTAACACATGAAGCAATGATTTGCAGCACAGAGTCATATAGAAGTCTATATTTTTTCTGAGGTCTGACCCACCAAATCTCAGGAAACGTGAGAATGGACCCGCAGAAGACAGGAGTTCACGACCTAATAATGCTCGTTAGGTGACAAGTCTGGGAACTTGACTGCCCAAGGTAATGTCTGTGAAAATCACTTAGTTCTTAAATGTTCGGGCGATTGAACTTTCTGTTATACGTACCAGTGGAGACCACACTGTTGATCCGTAACATTGTGATCACCTACTTAATAACGTCTTGAGCTGCCTTTCACAAAGACAACCACTTGCACCAGACGTGACGTGGCGTCTACGCCCAAATCAGCAAGTACAGAATACCCGAGGATCCTGTACGAGCTGGATAGAATGACATCTCAGAGATTGAAGACGAAGCGAGACATTAGCGTAGACCGAAGAATGCTGCGTTCCACTGCATTCCACAAATATTCAGAAGGATTCAAATCAGGGGAATCCGGCTGCCACACGAGAGCACACGAAATAGTAGATATGATCCTCAAAACATTCCTGCATAATGTTTTCCTGCTGAAACAGTCCGGCGCCATTCGAATACACGAGAACTATGAAGGGTAGCACTTGTCCGAAACAATTACTAGGTACTAGGATCTGGTAATGAGCCTGTGTCCAATGACAATGAGGAGACCCAGCGATATCGATTAAAACACTCCCTATACCACGATACCCCCACCACCGGCCAGTTTCCGTACAACCGTTCAGTCTGGTTGCAGCTGTTCAGCCTCGCGGCGTTGAATAAGGACCTGTCCGTCGACATATCGGAGCTGAAACATGGACTCATAGGACCAGGCGAATCTTTTTTAGTTGCCCAACGTCCAGGCACGTGCTCTTGTGCCCATTACAGGCGGAACTGTGGATGGTGGCTGGTCAACGTGGGCACATGAACGAGCGGCCGACTCCTTGTTCCACCCGCAAGAGCATCGACTGGATTGTATGCTCTGAAAAGTTGCGCTGTGCACCCTGGTGACTGTCCGCCGTTTACTGAAAGATTGTGAGCCGTCTATGTTCCGGAAATGTCAATCTGCTTTCACAGCGAATATATCGACCAGTTGTGGTCCCCCCTTTTCTAACACGTTAGGTGGATGTGTGTCCTCTTCAAACCACTCGCACCACACCTTCAGTACGGCGACCTTACCCTTAGACAGCCAACAATGTCTGCGGTTGCTAATCTGTTGGCTCCCACCTTTCTCGTGCTGATAATCATTCCCGTTCAAAATTCTACAAGTCCTACATCTTTCCCATTGCCAAGCTTCGTACTGGGGAACTTATAGACCTGTTTCTGCCGTCTGCATATATTGCGTGCCGGTCGGTGACGTTCGGTTACGTGATATCGACGCGTCTTCCCGCGGAGACAGTGATGGTCATAATGATATGACCCACATGTCACAAAAGTGCTATCTTGCGAAAATCAACCCCGTTAAAAGCGTTATGAAGTTTACGAAGGGCAAATGAATCCGACCACTGCGTACTCGCTGATCATCATTAACCTAGACAGAAACGGAACTCATCGCCGAAGACAACAACACATAGCAATCCAATATTTAAAATAAATATCATCATATATGGATTTAAATACTAAATAAACGTTCCTTACAATCCATAATTGATATAAGACACACTATAGGTGTGACACTTTTTTGTGCATGCCGCGATTCCTCCAAGCACAACTCCATTGGAAGGTGAATATCTTGCCTTTATTCTACAATTCACATACAAAATTGTTAATTGGTTCCAACTCTTTAAAATGTTAAATAATATTATGTACATGCTGGTAACAATTCTCATTGAATCGATGTTCACATGCAATAGTTGCACAACCAGTAAAAAATTGAAGTCTAAAAACATTTCACTCTTAAAATCCAATAAGCGAGTGTCTAAAATCACGCCATGCTCAAGAACACCAACCATTTCATCACCGAACTCATGTTAAGTTAAATCTTTTTAACTTCTTCGAAGCCATCTTCAGAACTATCATCTGATACATGATGTTTAGATTGACCATGTGCGTTATATGATCCCTTATGGGGTTCATCTGTGTGTGCGAAGGGGCTGTACGATCACGTGCTTGTTCTCTCTACATTCTTAAGTTTTTTACTTTTTTTGATGCTGTGCTGCCAGCATCAAAAAAGCGTGGCGTGTTTAGACTGTCGCTTATTGGATTTTAATAGTGAAATATTTTTAGACTTCAATTTTTAACTGGTTGTGCAACTATTGCATGTGAACATCGATTCAATGAGAATTGTTACCAGCGTATACATAATACACTGTACTTTAACATTTTAAAGAATTGGAACCCATGAGCAATTATGTACGTGAATTGGAGAATAAAGACAAGATATTCACTTACCAATGGAGTTGTGCTTGGAGGAACCGCTGCATTGTTGATATTCATCAGTGCATCCACAAAAAAAGTGTCACACCTATAATGGGTGTTATATCAATTATGGATTGTAAGGTGCGTTCATTTAGTGTTTAAATCCATATATGATGATATTTATTTAAACTATAGAATATTTTGGTGTGAAGAATCATTGTATGACCCACGAACAAGATTTTTGGATTTATATAAGATATCTGCTAGTAACTATCCAAAATCCAGACAGCACTCTGTTCATACCAATACCGGCATGATGCATAAAGGTGTGCTAGATCTATATCCCGTTTCTTATACAGTACCTGTTATCCTGCAAGCATTTTACCGTATTTTTTCCCTGTATTTGACTACACTCGTTACAGTTCGAGGCTATAAGGTTATATGCAGTCACCCGTCACAACTTTAGCGCCACTGGTTCTAGGGAAGACACAGAACTAACGCCTTAGAACAACCACAACGCTCATGACTAATTGGGCACTCAACTAGGGTCCAACTTCAACGATTAGTTAAAAACCCACACCTTTGACCACTCAATAACTGGGCGATTTACCTCAAATCACCTGGCAATTATTCTGGTTGCGATGAGGAGTATTATGACATAGGCCTTATTTCGTCGAAGTAACTAACACTGGGGTTGAGCCCTTCACCATCTGTTGTCAAAGCACGCACGCGGACTTCCTTTCTGGTGTATATCTGATAGCTCTAATGTCTCAACGACGAATGGAAACCGAACAGCGTCCATCTATCCTTGTATAGCAGCCTACATCTGCAGGGAAAATATACAACCTTAATGGGTCCAACATCCCAGCCAAGCTCAGATTAGGGTACTTGATGGTTTTGAAGTCGGGCTTATCGTCGGGACATTCTGTAGTTTTTTTCTGTCCTTATTAATATTCATAACATCCTGCAAAGGGATGTTTAGTTCGGCTCTAAGAGCAAATCACCAATGATGTTCAACTCGGCTGCTAAGGACTCATCCTTGTATCTTCTGTACATGTATCAGGTATAAGTTTCCATGCGCGTTTGCACATATATCTGTGCACAACTTGTATGCTATCACACAAACTAATCTGTCCGCTTTTTTCAAGTGGGCTAGTATAGGTGTATAGTATTATTTCAAGTGGGTGTGGGTAGTGTTATATAGTATGTATGTCCGCTTCTTTCAAGTGGTATATTATATATACAGTACATACTACAGGGCTTGAAAAATTTCATGATGGCCACCAGTCAGATAAGCAGGCAAATATCTCACTTGCCAGCTGGAAACCGACAGCCCCGCAGGACTTGCAAAAAACAAAACAGAATTACCTTAGTACTGAAAATGAAAAGCTAATTATAAATAGTCACACAGTTGTAAATAGTCAAAATAATACATTGTAAATAGTCAAATGCAGTCAAATAGTTTCTTCTGTGACATCATAAAAAACTGCTGAGATCATATATATTTGAAAATCGAACTATTTTGGAACGGTGTCGAAGGATAAGTGGTAAGCGACAGATAAAAATACGAGTCATAACAAACGCAAACAACGATGTTGTTAAACAGATGGGATAACGAAAACGATAGTTATATCGATATTTTTCTTCCAATATATCTCAGAAGAAAAAAATAATCCACTTAGGAAAACGGTGTTTTAAAGTTCGATTTGCTAAAAATGTATACGCATCTCTCGAATAATATTTTAACGCTAACCTAATTTAAACGATTAACCATTGTATAACAAACAAACTCAGTTTCCTCCCTCCAGAGTAGATGATGCAAGAATCCTTCAATGTTTTAGAGCTTTTCCAACAGCTTGACTTACGACAGCAATTGGCTAAGCGGCAGCTCTCAAGGCGCGTGTGACTCTTACGCTGGTTATATGTTTACACAGCCTTCGGGGAAATCATTCGACAGGGGTTGCGGCTTCTGGCCTAGTGTTCTTTGTTATGCGCACCGTGCCCAGATGTTTTGACTCACGGCATTCACTGTCAAATTCCTTTCGCGGAGAAACCGGTTTCGCATGCTGGAGCACAAGCACGCTTCATTTCTGTAAAGCTTTATTAAAAAACTGATATTTTTACATTTCCAAAAACAGGAACAATAACGGTATAAATAGTTACTGATTGAATTGAAACTGCCCTACTGAAAGTTTTACTCGTCAAATTTTTCACTTATCACAGACGAGCAGACGATCGCATTCGCATTTTTCAAGCCCTTTATATATATATATCATCATCATCATCATCATCATTGTCAACCATTATCAATCCACTGCTGGACGAAGGTCTCCCCAAGTTTCCTCCACAACGGTCTGTCTTGTGCCAGTCTCCTCCATGTCACTCCCGCATACTTTCGAATTCCATCCACCCATCTCCCATGTGGTCTTCTTCTGGGTCTTTTCCTGTCCCTTGGAATCCAATCTAAAATTTCGGCTGTCCATCGATGGTCTGTCCTTCTGGCAGTATGCCCAGCCCATTGCCATTTCAGGGATTTAACTCTGATCATGATGTCTTTCACTCTTGTCATTTTTCGGATCCACGAGTTCCTCTTCTTATCTCTCCTGGTTACACCAAGCATGCACCTCTCCATGCTGCTTTGAGTTGTCTGCAGCCTTTGTATGTCTCTTTTAGTTAAGGTCCGCGTCTCTGCACCATACGTAAGCACTGGAAGGATGCATTAATCAAACACTTTTCTTTTAAGACATAATGGCCTATTGCTCTTGAAAATTATGCTGTTTCTTCCAAAAAGCTCTCCAGGCAAGTTTTGTACGGCGATTAATTTCTTCATCAATGTGACCCTCACTTGATATCTGCTGTCCAAGATAAACGTACGTGTCTGTTATCTCCAGCTTTTCTCCATCAATCGATAAATCTTCATTTCTTGTAAAAGCATTGAACATCACTTTTGTCTTCTGAAAGTTCATTTTTAATCCCACTTCTTTACTCTTGTCAGCAAGTTCTTGGATCATACTCTGCAGCTCTGATGGGGTAGTTGCAAAAATGACTATGCCATCAGCAAAACGAAGGTGGGTTAGATAATCTCCATTAATCTTTTTCCCTTTGTTTTCCCAGTTCAGTGATTGAAAGACATTTTCCAATGTGGCGTTAAAGAGCTTCGGAGATATGGTGTCACCTTGTCTCACTTCCTTTCCAATTTTTATGTGTGTTGTATTTTCAAACAGTCGAATCTTTGCACTTGCATTTTCATAGATGTTTTAATAATATTAATGTATGCATCTTCAATACCGCAGGATTTCAGAGCCATTGTAACTGCTGATGGTTTCACCGAATCAAAGGCTTTTTCATAATCGATAAAAGCCATGCACAATGGAAGTTCATATTCCCTCGCTCTTTCAATTAGTTCTCTCAGTACGTGGATATGATCTATTGTGCTGTAGCCACTCCTGAATCCGGCTTGTTCTCTCGGTTGAGTCATGTCCAGTGTTACCATCAAACGGTGTGAAAGAACTTTAGTGAAGATTTTATAAACCCCTGATAGGAGGCTGATAGGTCTGTAGTTCCTGAGATCCTCAATGTCACCTTTTTTATGTAGCAGGATCATAGTAGCGTTGTTCCAATCCTCAGGAATCTTCCCTTCATTAAGGCATCGAGTGAAAATTTGGGCAAGTACTGTTTCGATTTCTCCACTTGCTTCTTGTATGATGTCTACAGTAATTCCATCTTCTCCTGGAGCTCTTCATCGCTTCATGTTCTTGATTGCATGTGCAACTTCTGCTGGGAGGACTGGAAGAACTCTGGTACTGGTACCTTCCATGATGTCTGGAGTACATGCATCATCCCTTTCATATAACTGGGAGTAGAAATCTTTCACTCTTGTCAAAATTTCGCCTCTATTTCTTGTTACAGAACCATCTTTTCTCAGTGCCATAATCTGTTTTCTTCCCTTACTGAGATGTCCCTTTGCTATCTTTAGGCTTTGGTTGTTTTCAATTGCTTTCCTTACTAGTTCACAGTTGAATTTCCTTACGTCTTCAGTGATACTTTTTCGTACTGTCTTGCATAGCTCTACATATTCCACTTTGGAAGGCACATCTTCTTTGGTTGTCCTCGTCTCTCTTCTGTTTTGCATCAACATTTTGGTTTTTTCTGATAATTTGTTCACATGCAACTTGTTCTTAGACCCAGCTAATTTTGTTGCTGTTTCCGTAAGAGCTTTGGTTACTTTTCTGTTAACTTCAGAAATATCCACTTCTTCCGATGTTAGGCCTTCTAAAGCAGAGAACCTGTTCTTCAGTTCCAACTTGAAGGCATTATGGTGCTTTTTAAGGTTGGTTATGTCAATAGATTTTGTTTGTCTTATGAGCTTGCCACGTTCAAGTTTAGTGTTGAGGTGCATCTTACATCTCACCAATCTATGGTCACTACCTGTGTTGAACTTGTTTAGCACACTGCAGTCTTCTATGACGAATTTTTTGTTACACATAATAAAATCAATTTCACTTGTCCCATTTGGATGTCTCCATGTCCATTTCCTGTGCGGCTTTTTCTTGAAAAAGGAGTTTAAGATGAAAAACCCTTCTGCCTCTGCAAACTCAACGAGTGTATTTCCACGCTGGTTTCTGTTGCCGTGACCGAATTTACCTACTGAAGTTTCATTCTGTTGCAGTTGCCCTATTTTTGCATTGAAATCTCCCTTAATATCTTCAAGTGCTGCTTACCTTTATTATTTAGATGACGAATTTCCTCATAAAATTCTTCAATTTCTTCTTCAGGATGACTTGTGGTTGGTGCATAAGTTTGAATAATCTGAGCCTGGTATCTTCTCGAGAGTTGGATAACGAGTCGTGCAGCTCTGTCAGAGGAACTTTCAAATTCTACAACTTTATCCTTCAGTTTCTTGTTTATTATAAATCCGACACCACTAGTTCTGCCAGTATCTGTCCCTCGATAGTAGAAGAGATGTCCACTTTTCAGTTCAATGAGATCTTCTCCTTTTCTCCTTACCTCACTTAGCCCGACGATGTCCCACTTGATCCTTTGTAGTTCCTCTTCCAATTCAAGAAGCCTTGAATCAGAAGATAGGGAGTGTCCATTATACGTAGCCAAGGTCAGCATCAGATGGCAGCCTAGTCCAGTCCTCCGGGGATTCTTGGCACCCTCTGCCTTCATGTCGCACTGGCCACTGCCTTGGCCAGGTACATTCCAGCATTCGTCCGTGAAGGTTCCGGGTTCGAATCCCGTGAGGCATGGATGTTGTGTGTGTCTTACGGCACTGGCTCTCTCTCCCTTCCGTAGAGTCAGTGGCCCTAAATTAGGGACGGGCGACTGCCTATAACCCATTGAGTTGCTCACGGTGGTCGTTAAACCCCCAATAAAAAAAAAGAGCACAGGATCTTAGTTAAGAGCTTCGAATGTGACATGGGAGCTGTGCCACCTGTTTGAGTTCACATCGCTAATTCAAGTTTCTAACTCCCTTCCGTTGAAGTACGAAACTTAAATTAAGAGTATGACACTTCTCTTAGTCTTCACTGTTCGGGAATGGGAAGGAGAAGGATCGTTAAACTTCAGAAATACAGAGTATGTTCACACATCTTTAGAACGTTTTTGATAAAAAAATTACAGAAAATAAAAGAAGTTCAAAGAATTGAAACGATCTGGCAACAGCGTGTTAGATGAACACGAAAGAAACATCTGCTGCAGTTCAATATCGTCTGCTAAGGAAATGGCGCACGTAAACAAGTTGAGGATAGAAGTTTATGTTTTTGATCTTTACAAGCTGGGGATAGAAGGTTATGTTTTGGTTCCTTACAAGCTGGGGATAGAAGGTTATGTTTTGGTTCTTTACAAGCTGTGGATAGAAGGTTATGTTTTTGATCTTTACAAGCTGGGGATAGAAGGTTATGTTTTGGTTCTTTACAAGCTGGGGATAGAAGGTTATGTTTTGGTTCTTTACAAGCTGGGGATAGAAGGTTATGTTTTGGTTCTTTACAAGCTGGGGATAGAAGGTTATGTTTTTGATCTTTACAAGCTGGGGATAGAAGGTTATGTTTTGGTTCCTTACAAGCTGGGGATAGAAGGTTATGTTTTGGTTCTTTACAAGCTGGGGTTAGAAGGTTATGGTTTGGTTCTTTACAAGTTGGGGATAGAAGGTTATGTTTTGGTTCCTTACAAGCTGGGGATAGAAGGTTATGTTTTGGTTCTTTACAAGCTGGGGATAGAAGGTTATGTTTTGGTTCCTTACAAGCTGGGGATAGAAGGTTATGTTTTGGTTCTTTACAAGCTGGGGATAGAAGGTTATGTTTATGATCTTTACATGCTGGGGATAGAAGGTTATGTTTTGGTTCTTTACAAGCTGGGGATAGAAGGTTATGTTTTGGTTCTTTACAAGCTAGGGATAGAAGGTTATGTTTTGGTTCTTTACAAGCTGGGGATAGAAGGTTATGTTTTTGATCTTTACAAGCTGGGGATAGAAGGTTATGTTTTGGTTCCTTACAAGCTGGGGATAGAAGGTTATGTTTTGGTTCTTTACAAGCTGGGGTTAGAAGGTTATGTTTTGGTTCTTTACGAAGAAAAGTATTCATATTCTGTAAATGAAGAACGCTGTGAAAATCATGGAATTAGCATTTCTAAATGTTAAATAAAAAATAGTAATAATAGAGGGAAAAATCGTCAAGTTGGGGAATTCGCATGTGGCTAAGCGCAGAAGACGGTGTAGACTTCTTATGAAAATCACTTCGCAGGAGGCAGATGGAAATTTATTGTGACTATCGGTGAAGCACGGATCTAACTGAAGGACTGTAACAAGAAAATGTCGATTTACTATGGCAAAAGAGCAGAAAAACACTTACCAACTTGTTTCCAAGAATCCAAAGAAAGTTTCAGTAAAGGATTCATGATTATTGTGCGTTTCTCGTACAATGGGAAATTAACGTTAAGAAAAGTTCTAAATAACGTTAAAATCAGTTCCACATATTAACAAAATAATGTTTTAACTCCTATATTTAAAGAGGAAAAATCATTCCTTTATCCACAGATCCTTAACAGAGTAGACAATAAGGCTATGAGTCATATATCCACACCTACCATTATGTTTCTTAAAAATACGGACGGGTATCAAGTCTATACCTTTTGCTCATATTCCTACAAAGTCACCTGATGTGTCACCAATGGATTATTGTACCTTGGGACTGCTAAAAAAGAGCGCTTTCTAAATGTAGACCTATAACAATGATTGGACTATGGAAAGCAGTGGAAGAGGAGGGGTATGAAATACCACCACCAATTTTACGAAATGCTTTATTATCTTGGAAATTTAGATGTAGGTTCATTGTCCGGAGCTATCAGACGGAACATTTAAGAAAGAAATAATTTCATTTTAAACATTAATTATATTGCTAAAAAATCATTCTAAAAATGTGTGTGAGCATCTTCTGTATAAATTAATTTTTCATCTGGGATAAACAATCACTCAGTTTTGAAACTCACCGTTCAAATCTATACTAATATATGAAGAGTACAGATTTGAAGTGTGAGTTGAAATATCTTGTACCTTTAAGCATTGCTTGGAATTAAAATCAAATACTTTTGATTTTAATCCGAGTTTGTATACTGATTATTCTGATTGTGTAATGACGGCATTTATACACTACTAGTAATTAATTTAACACGGTAATGCAAGTCTGGCAATATCTAATTTGAGGTTCACAAGTAAACGACAATACATAGCAGTCTCTGATTTATAATTCATGGGGAAGCAATGCATGCAGGTCGTAAGAAAACAACAAGAAATGCGCATTATTTTTTAAAACGCCTTAGGTACAAATTGTTCGTTTTCCTGTTTGGAGCCTCAAAATCAACTTTATAAACACGTCTTAGGTACAAATGGCTCGTTCTCTTGTTTGGAGTCTCTAAATTAATTTTATAAAAACGCCTTCGGTACAAATGGTTCGTTTTCCTGTTTGGATCCTTCTAAATCAGTTTCACCATGGATGTATACATGTTCAATACTTTAAAGATCATAATAACTCATTCTTGACATTAAAATGCCTATACTTTCAAACATTATGTGCATAACTCTTGCACTTGAGTGCACTAATTGGTCGTTTCAGCTAAATGTTCGCATATACATGCGTCAATTGTGCAAAAACTGTTTTTTCTTCTCAATTTTAGATATTGTACGTCGACTGAAGAAGGGATCGAACCCACCATTTCGCCCACACATCGCTTCAGAAGAGTGCTCGAGCGACATGCTTCAGCTGATTAAAATTAGTTGGGCCGAAAATCCAGATGCTAGACCTACATTTTCAGAAACTAAATCGATGTTAAAGAAAATTACGAAGTAAGTAATAGTTTCTAATGCAAATCGAAACTCACAAAAACATTTCACTTTTCAGATTACATTTTGTGCAAACTGGTAAACAAATATATTTTCGAAAGATGATGAGCTGCTCAGAAACGATTGAGGCTGACCCTGGTTGCCAGTGTAGAAGGAACGCCTCTCGTTGTGTACTAGTCACATGCCAGTCTAATGTATGACCCTTGTTGCCAGTCTATTTGCTGTAAGCATAAGCCATGTCTCTCATTATTGACTAATCGAAGACTCATCTTGTGCCTAGTCGACAAAGGCAGAAGGGACAGCATTAAATGATGTTCGAAGAGTCAAGTCCTGATGTGGTGTTTCAGGTATATGTGAAACACCATGCGACTCACGAGAAAATTTTGAGGTTCGGGAAGAACACAACCGGTAAAGTTTCTTTCACAAGTTTCAGAAAGGAGTTAAAGCAGGTATATACTGACAAAATACGGAAGATATGCACAGAGAAGAATCTCTCAGTGAAAGAAACTAACTCCCCAGTTGATTCCAAAATTTCAGGTCAAGTGACTACAGCGTAGTACATAATGCAAGTTGGCCTACTGAAAGCAACAATCAAATCAATAACAATATAACGGCGAACTTATACCGCGAATCACTTCAATCCCTTGTAACATCCGTTGCCAGATAAAATTACTGGGAAAGGAAAGTACCCTTGGAAATGTGTTCCACTTGAACTGCATCGAAGGAGATCTTCGACAAAGAGCAACAAGAAGAAGCTTGTGTCACGGCAGGATGTGCATGGAATAAAATTAAACATTTGTTTGATTAAAATTTAAATTCAATGGAGCTGTATTTTAGTCTGAGAAATAATGCCAAACTAGTGCGCTGTGTGTATCAACCTGGCATGTTAAAATAGAGCGTGAGGAGCAATTTGGCTGAAATTAATTATAAATATGCTGTGCGTGAACTGGTGGTGTGCACTGCATAACAGTTTGTTTTATAAATTAGTGTCACAATTTCTTAAATATCTGTCTTCACGTCTACATATATTTATTTTTCACTACGAACTTTCTGCTCTCAAAATTACATGGTTCTCAACGATACTTTAAAAGCAACTTGTCGCCTTATATAGAGCGTATTCGGCAGTTATTAAGCCTTGCTAACAGAAGTTTTGCTGCTTACATTAAAGTTATTTGTTTTTTTATTATTTTATCAACGGGAACTCTAAGAGCTAATAAATTGTCATTAAATTTTCTATTGTATTCAAGAGAGTTATCTTCATGTACGTGAATAAAACGATAATAGACGAAACCCGTCGGAATCGACGGTTAGTATTTTTTTTAAAGAATAAACTCATATGAAACAACAAATGTAAACTTTATTTGATATTGACAAATTTATTCCACTACTTCAGTAAAGACAATAGTCCAGGTTCCTGATTTTTTTACTGAAGGTTTAACGACCACCTATAACGAAGTGAATTTCTCCGTCATTTTTATCCGCGCCGGGGTTCGAACCCGGGTCCACTCACTCCGGAATAAGTTGCTCTACCAATTAAGCTACGCGGACATTGATTCTAATTGCTATCTGCCTTTATGTCGTGTGCGTCCTTCTGGCAGGTACGTCACATCTCCTGGTACGTTACATCATCTCCCCCTTATTTTTCTTTTTTTCTTTCGAAGTGCTGCTCTTATTTTTCCTATCTCGCGGTGTGGAAATAACATCACACCATTGCGAGATTGTGAACGGTCGGGTCATCCGGATAGTTCGGGCGCCATTATAACGAAGTGAATTTCTCCGTCATTTTTATCTACGCCAGGGTTCGAACCCGGGTCCACTCATTCCGGAATAAGTTGCTCTACCAATTAAGCTACGCGGACATTGATTCTAATTGCTATCTGCCTTTATGTCGTGTGCGTCCTTCTGGCAGGTACGTCACATCTCCTGGTACGTTACACACCGTGAGCAACTTAACGGGCTATATGCAGTCGCACATCCCTACTTTAGTGTCACTGGTTCCAGGGAAGGCAGAGAGCCAGTGCCGTAAGACAAACACAACATCCATGCATCACCGGGATTCGCACCCGGACCCTTCACCAACGAATCATCATAAGCCAACGCTTAGACCACTGCGCCACCTGGGCGTCCCAGGTTCGTGATGAGCATCACGACAGCACTCTTTTTCAGTCGTAAAATGTCAGGCAGAAGTCCACTCATCTCGATCGTGTGCAAAAATTCAACTGGATAGCGCACTCTTTCACTTTCATCTTCAGTCACAACTGTGTTTGTAAATGTTGTTGGAATGAGATTCGCGTTGTGAATACTCTTCATTCTCCCTTGTCTGCAACATATACAGTAGTTGCGACTCATTGATCGCTCACGCCTTCCAGTAAGGCGCTTACGTTTTATTTTATTTTTTTCTGCGGGAGAGACATTCTGTTAGGAGTAAGTATGCAATAAAGTATTTATTTACTTTAGGACTGACCATAGAACACCATGCACACACCAAGTCTGACACTGAACTGAGCGCCTGATGTAGATAAGGGCCGCACGCTTCTCCTATAGACTTTACATGGGAACTTTGCAGCCTCGCCACGCACGAACCGTTGCCTCAATCTCAGTTTTCTCTTCGACTGGCACATCTACATGGTAAAACCTTTATTTTGATACCTGAACCATATTTTCACGTTCAGCCGTTCTCTCAAAATACGTCTCACAGTAAAAAATCTTATAGAAGGAAGATATAGCAACTCAATATGTACATTCTAAATATTTTCACTAACAATGGTCAACGAAATGTTTATTTACATCTTTACATAATGGGAAATGTCTTACCTACGTGAATAAACTGGATCGAATGAATATTAAATTGTATATATACATCACGCAGTCCAACGACATAATGCCACCAGGTCTTCGAGAGTGTTCGCTGTTCCGATGAGAACTTTGATATGAATGCGTGCTAGCTTTGCTTTGCGCAACGGCTCGCTCAGAAAAGAGAAGACTTCGGACTTTGGACTATCTCAGTCCCTCCATGCTTCCGCCTTCAACAGCGCGTGTCAACCGCATGCTTCTCCCATAGACTTTACATGGGAACTTTGCCGTCCCAGAACGCCCGAACCGTCGCCCCAATCTCATTTTTCTCTTCGACTGGCACATCTACATGGTAAGACCTTTATTTTGATACCTCAACCATATCTTTACGTTCAGCCGTTCTCTCAAAATAAGACTCACAGTAAAAAACCTTATAGAATTAATATATAGATTTTCACAGCATATTGAAACACTTTGGTTCTATGTTGAGCCAATATACACTACACTGTAAAAAATAAGTGGTGTGAATTCACGGAAGATTTCTGCAAATAACGTGTAGCAAAGTTGCCGGTAAGTGTCCGTCCTTTAACGAAATTTCCGTTTTTAAAAGCGCCCTTTTTTTTAACTTCCGTAGTTTTACAGAATTTCCGTAGTCAGTAATTCCGTTTATTTCAGAAAAGCCCGTTTCAAGTTTTCCCGTATTTATACAGAAATTTTGCAAAGTCGAAGACATTCAGTTATTCAGCCCTTAGGTTTGAAAACCCTTTCGCGCCGGTGGCTGCGATCGAATACAGGTCGATCGGGTTAGGTCGACACAAGCCACGCGCCTTAACCACTGAGACAGAAAGTCATCGGCATTGCACTCACATTCAAAGTAATAGGTGTACAAATAAGTTTTAAAGCGTTTTAAGACAACGCAACATGTAATTTGAGAGTAAACAACAATACCTTTACGAATCAAAATATGCGCCGCCATTATCTATCACCTTCCGCCAACGGTCGGGCAGCTAACGGATTCCAGCCATGAAGACACTTCGTCGTGTGACGCGATAAAGTCGTCATCCCATTTTTGTACTTCGTCACATGTCCGGAAACGTACAGCAGACAAACCATGTTGCATCGATCAGAACAAATGATAGTCTGAAGGAGCTATGTCAGAACCATACGCCGGGTGCTCCGAAACTTCCCAGCCAAGCATCAATAACGTTTCTTTGACCGATTTTGCGGCTTGCGGCCTAGCGTTGTCATGCAGTAATTTCACGAGGCGCAATCCTTTGCGTGTGAATGGACATTTCTGACAGGTTACCTGGTTCAATCGCAGCAATTGTTGGTTGTAACGATCAGCAGTAACAGTTTGACCCTGTTCCAATAGTTCATAATAGAGCACACCCTTCATATCCCACCAGATACACAGCAGAACTTTCTTGGGGTGAATATTGCGTTTCGGTGTCGAAGTCGTTGTTTCACCGGGGTCTATCTAGTGTTTTTTTGCGTCTGGGATTATCGTACCACATCCACTTTTCATCACTCGTAACGATTTTCCACAGGAAATACTTTCTGTGTTGTTTATTCAACAAATTCAAACACTTCATCACACGCTCATCCTTGTTCCTCTGGCTCAGGTCATATGGCACCCCTTTTTCCTTCCTTCTGAATCTTTCCCTTTGCGCGTAAACGATTGGAAATGGTTTGTTGAGTTATCCTCAGTTGTTCAACTAGTTCTTTTTACGTTTGAGGCAAATCTCCATCCAGCAATGCTTGCAGTTTTTCATGTGCAACCTTCTGCGGGGCTCCGCTACATTCTGGATCGTTAACATCAAAATCACCTGCTTTAAACCGTCTAAACCAAAACTCGCACGTGCTTTTCGATATAATATTCTCCCCTAGAACAGAACAGATGAATGCACATGCTTTTGCAGCACTTTTTTCTTGATAAAATTCGTAACGAGTGCAGTGTCGAATGAATGCAGTATCGCTTACC
Source organism: Macrothele yani (assembly GCA_039090855.1). Lineage (NCBI taxonomy): Eukaryota > Metazoa > Arthropoda > Arachnida > Araneae > Macrothelidae > Macrothele > Macrothele yani. The sequence continues at coordinate 158,836,291 of CM077025.1, read as the reverse complement.
ATCTTTCACCTACCGATGTGTAATTGCGTTTGACTGTTGGGCAAACTTCTGTGTCACATTTTATACTTTGGACCAGTTGCGGTCACATGACAACAACTCTGGGGAATGTCGGATATGTAAATTAGCGGTATACGTCACAAAAAAGGCTTTAAAACTTATTTGTACACGTAATAAATATAAAATTTACTCTTGACAGCTACAATAGCTTTTGTCTTAAACACTCCACAGATTGATACATAGACATCGTACAATCACCTACACAATAATTTAAATGCCCGATTTCTTACGATAACACAATAAATAATAGCTGGTACACTAAATGGGGAAGAGCAGAAGAAATATCTCGTGCGACTACAACCAAAATTCATGCGATATGCTATCCACAATATCCGATCTAGCTACAGAACTTCAGAATCAGTTCCTTTGACAGACGATTGAAATTTAACACTTAATCAGACCTCAAGTATTCCTAAGAATCTCTCCTATTACCGGAATGTTTTCGTCGTATGGATGCAGAAAAAGGGAGAACGGAATGTTTCGTTAATATACGAAAGGAATTGCGGAAAGGTTTCAGAAAATTCATAATTTTCCTGTCGTACGACAAATTTGTGAAATTTAGATTTCTTTCCTTCATTTCACGGAAAAAATTGTATCAGAAATATTCTTCGTTAATTTACGAAAGGAATCAAGGGAAGTGGCTCGTGAATTTCAGAATTGTTTTTACAGTGTACTGTTTATAAGAATTGCAAAACCATGAAGAACTGTTTGTATTAGCCTGAAACTAACAGGATACGTATAACAGGTTGGGACATGCAAATTATTAAAATATCAGTAAAAATGCGCATGCGGTTTCTGAGCAGCGCCCTCTGAACTGCCCGGTCTTGAGTATAAAGAGTTGGCACAAATGAGATGTGCAATCAATGAAGAGCCGACAATGAATCGAAAGGGTGTTGTTTGTGTCTCACTATGCCCCGTCGCCGAAGAAGGTCGCATTATGAATGCCTCCCGGAATTTGAACCAGGAAGGATTGTCAGGATGAGAGAAGCTGCATTTTCCTATCGCGAAATTGCCATTCCTACGGAACGAAACGTCAGTACGGTGATACGAACGTGGCGTCAGTGGAGAGATAAAGCTCGGATGCACAGGAATCCGGGAAATGGACAGCATAGTCGCACGACTGCGCAGGATGACAGACACCTCTACCACATGTCAATGACCGATCGCACAGCGACATCTAGGGTGTTAGCGCCGAAGTGGAGCACTGACACAGGTCAGGTTTTGTCCCCCTGCACAGCTCGATGTCCTCTACCTAACAGAGAACTAGCAGCCCATTGCTTTGACCCTCAATCACAGACACCTCAGGCTGCAATGGGGTCTCGAACACTGATTGGCAACAGGTCGTGTTTCCTGACAAATCACGATTCAACTTGATGCATTATGATGGTCACATACGTGTTCGAAGATATCGTGGTGAACGGCATCTTTCAGCGCCATACCTTCCCAACGCTTGGCGTTGGGAAGGTATGACGCTCGGTGGTTCAATTCGCGATCTCGCCTGAAACGAATTGAGGGAACCTTCAACAGCCAGCGATACATCAGGGATGTTTCAGAGGCAGGGGGTGATACCCTTCCTTCAGAGTTGTCCTGGCCCTATATTCCAGCAGGACAATGCTCGGCCACATGTGGCCTGGAATGTTCAAGACCTCTTTCATGCACGGCAGCCACAGCTCCTTCTTTGGCCTGCACGTTCGCCGGATATGTTCCCGATCGAATATGTTTGGAATGTGGTAGCTAAACAACTGGCACTTCAAGCGCCTCCACCAGTCACAACAAATGAACTCTGGTCTCGCATAGAAGCAGCCTAGCAGGCCATTTCCCAGGACGATGTCAAAAACCTCTTCCATTCAATGCCACACCGTGTAGAGATTGGTATTGTTGCTCGAGGTGGCTTTACACGATACTGAGTTTTGAAGCGAAAAAATCTTGTATAGTATAATCAGTGATCTCCTGTTACATGAGGAATCTGCATTATAAATTTTATTTGAATCGCGCGATTCTTTCTTGGTGTTGAAATTTTTACAAACAGTAGCTTATTTCGATAATGCTGTTTAGCACTAAAAATACAGCGTCTTTTTTCGTATCTTTTTGTAGTTAAGGTGGACGTCTAGTGATTTTGCTTCCTATACTTCCAATGGCCAAACTTCTGTACACATTTTCTTCATAATTAATGCGTTCTCAAGGATGAAAATTTGAACATCAATTAATATAACTTCATATTATAACTTGGAATACTTAATATTTTCTAAAACATAACCATAATTAAGCAATCGAACATTTGTTTGTCTACTGACGTCATCAATGTACAGGTCGCGCCATCTTTTTTCTGGTCTCGACACCACCAAAGAAAAAGTTATTGATTTTTAATATAATTATGGTTATATATTAGAAAATATTAAGTATTCCAAGTTATAATATGAAGTTATTTTAATCGATGTTCAAATTTTCATCCTTGGGAACGCATAAATTGTGAAAAATGTGTACAGAAGTTTGCCCATTGGAAGTATAGGTAGCAAAATCACTAGACATCCACCTTAACATAATACGTGTATTTATGAATCTTGATCCATACGTCTCAAAAATATCTTGTATTGTAATATTTTCTTCAGAATTTTTCAAATCCTATCAGCTCATTTTGATTTAACTCCTAAATAATGACCAAGTAATTTCTGTGATAAAGCAATTGTTATAAATACCATTTTGGATGAAGACTTTCAGTAAAAAGAAGCCGTTACGGTATAAGTTTCTGAGAATAAGGAGACGTAAAAATTTGTAAAAAAATCGTTCAAATTGCACTAGCAAAGACAACCACACGCTTCTGGCATGAACATAAGTTCAAAATGACATATATAACGCTGTTGTATTAGACTGTGTGTATAGATAAAATATGTTCACAACTGAATCAAATGAGCATGAAGATTTCAGAATGGAATCATACATTCCACAGGCGCTCAGTGGAAAAGAAACAATAGAACATGCACATTTGCAACTGTCGACCAGCATTTATTTTCTCATTCCGATCTGTTTAGTATAATCTCTAACCTTTTGTAATCTATACGACACGCTTTTACGATTGGATGGGTTTTCAATATATTTTAATGAGAATATCAACTGTTCACAAACGCAGTTAATTTGCTAAAACTGGTTACAAATAGGTAACAGATAAAAGGTAAGACTGATTATAAGTAGATAAAAGATAAAAGGTAAGACTGATTATAAGTAGATAAAAGATAATTTCTGTGAAACAATTTTAGTTCTGCCTCTGAGTTATTTGGTGAGTCATGTATGCTTTCTATGAAACTGGTAGGCTTTTCACATTGTATTGATTTACCTGATATTATGGCTTGAGAATTCAAGTTTCTCGGATAAAAGAACTCCAACAATTCTGCTTTGTCATTTGCCTAAAAAAATGAAAATTTAAAAATGGCTAGAATCGTGGTAGGCGTCCATTTGTTCCTTGTGACTATGATACAACGATAACTTGACTGTCATTAATCCACTTTAGTACGGTGCAGAAGATCGAATTGCGTTGTGCTGATATATGTAATTATGCATCTAACAAGCCAATAATATGAAGCAAAAAGAACTGCGTCGTTGATATGGATGAAGACCTACTTACTCTCATTCCTTAGCATATCATGTGAGCATTATCCCTTTACTTCTCATTTAGTTTCTAGTTTTCCGGATGACAGCAGACTCCAAACTTCTTATGTTCTAGGTTACTCACACGGGTGTGGTGAAAATAAGCGATGCAGACGACACTGTGCACGTTGTGCATTTTAAATAATGATCCTTTTTTGCGCTAGAGAGAGTAAATGCATTTTATTTTCGATGACATTTTCATATTCTGAAAATCTATTTTGAAAAATTTCTTTTGCGTCAGAATCGATCAAAAGACGTGCTTTTCACTACTGAGAATTCGGTGTCACCTTTCTTGTTTCTTCGCTCAGCATAAGCTTTACTCGAACTATAACTTCTTTATGAAGCGCTAACCCATTGTAACATAAGGATTTCAAGGCGTTCTAGAAATCGTTGCATTTACTCCCGCCATTAATTTTGCCCGAAGATTTTTGAGTTCTCCTTTTTTTTTTTTTTTTTTTTTTTTTTGATTGGATGTTTAACGACCACCGTGAGCAACTCAATGGGCTATAAGCAGTCGCCCGTCCCTAATTTAGGGTCACTGGTTCCAGAGAAGGGAGAGAGCCAGTGCCGTAAGACAAACACAACATCCATGCCTGACCGGGATTCGAACCCGGACCCCTTACGGACGAATGATCAGAGGCCATCGCTTAGACCACTGCGCCACCGGGCTTTGAGTTCTCTGTAACTGAGGTTCTTTTCGCAATGGTGGAAAAAGTGATAGCCCCTGTCTCAAGCATTACACCTAAAACACTTTTTGTAAAACTTTCGAGGACGCTCACTAATACTGACGTGATGTTGATAGTTAAGTTATTCCCGTATATCTCTTCTCTTTCTTTTCAAGTTCGGAGCAGGTGAAGATTATGCAGACGTTGGTTAACGAAAACGAAACACTTTCACAAATTTATTAACCTCTGATTTTAGGTTTTCGCCGGAAGGTGTCATTGTAATTTCTTTGTAAGCAAGCTCATCCCGATGAAGTTTTATTGCGCATTTATTTGAAACCGACGTTTCTTTACGGCTGAGGAATTTCCAACAACCCGTGATCAACAATGGAATCAACTTACCCCGTTAAAGAGATTCTAGCTTTACGGTACATAATGAACTAGAAGAGTAGGACATTTTTTTCATGCTTATTTTAAAACCAAAAGAACTTACTCTCGCTGAAACAAAATCCTATTCTTCAGGTTATTAGGCGCCAAAAATAAACTGGAAAACAGTTTCACAAATTTCATTGGCATAAAAACTCACAACGTTGTGAAGAAAATAGTTCATTGCCTGGTACAAAGAATAAAACAAATTGGAAAAGAAATTGGGAAGAGGGCGCAATCTGGGTTCTAGATTAAACATAATAGAGAAAGTAGAGTTCGGTGATGTAGAAACATTACAGAAGCCTATATTTTTCAGAAGGGAGCATTTTGCTCTCTGTACAGGGTAAGATAAGATTTGCCGCTATGCACACCACCTGAATGTAGAGCTTGTGGAACCCAAATTTGCCGGTGGCGGAAGTCGAACCAACATCCTTCTACTTCGGAGTAGAATGCTTTCCCATTTAAGCCACGTCGGCAAAGGCTTATCACTGTTACTTGCGCCTTTACATGTGCGTCACCTCTGTAGTGCCTCACATATACCCCGTCCCTTAAAAATAGCAGGTTTCGTGTTCGCTGCAAACCATACTTGAAGTAACTCTATGTAGAAGAAGGAATTCTCATTAATTCCAAACGACGTGTGGAAAGAACGTCACACATTATTCGAAGACCCTAACGGCCAGTGGATCCATTTTTGCATTCGTGCGCCAATGTGAAACCCAAATTTGCCTGTTGCTGGAATCGATCCCACATCCATCTGTTCGGAAGCCGGAAGCTTTCGCAACTAAGCTACGTTGGCAAGGGCTTATCACTACTACTTGACATCTTGACATGTACGTCAACTCTGTAATGCGTCACAAGCTAACCAAAATGGCAACCAGTTTAGTTATGTGAATTTATTGAATCGCATTTACCTCTTCTGAATGTGAGCCGAGAGAAGCTCTTCGCCTGAGAGAAACAAAAGGTAACACTTCGTGTCACGCTCAAAATTAATCGATACGTTGTCATTTGTTTAAATATAGAAATGCGGATGACATCTCATTGCGTAAAGCAGCACAATGGAAATGATGTGACGTACACAAAGATCTGAATATCTTCTGGGTTTAATATCTTCATTTCTTTCTACAGGGGATTCTCCAGCAAGAACTTTCTGGATAACTTGTTGAATAGGATGGAAAAATATGCTAATAATCTTGAAAGTCTTGTAGAGGATAAGACAGAATCACTGATGGCGGAAAAGAAGAAAACCGATGAACTGTTATACCAAATGCTTCCCAGGTATGTACGGAAAACATCGGTTAATGGAATGGATGGACATAACACATTAATTACTGAAAAAAGTAATGGAACTTAAAATAAAAAATAAGCTGTGCTAGGTGTGTGCAAAAGTTCTACCCGTTTTCTTAGTAGAGAAGAAAAACAAATTTTTGAATAAATAATATATTTATTCTTTTACACAATTGTTGTTATTATCTATGTCCGTTTGGCACCTTACCCGGTAGTAACTGAATTCTCCTTCTTCAGAACCCTCCCTTTTGGAGTCCAAAAACTCTTGTAATGGAGTATCGATATCTTCAACTTCATCGAAGGTTTTTCCAGAGACGTTGTTCTGAAGAAATCGCAAAAAATGTGGTAGTCCGTATGTGCAATATCTCGGGAATATGGGGGGTGAAGTAACACTTCCCATCTGATGTTTTTCTTTGAGGGACTAAAGCTGTACGGTGGAGTCTTGCGTTGTCATGTTGCAAGATGGCGCCTTTGCGATTAACTAATGCTGGACACTTAGATTTCAATTATTCTTTAAGCCTTTCCAACTGTTGTCAGTACAGATCAGCATTTATTGTTTATTTAGGTGAAAGCAGCTCCCAGTGGATAACTCCCTTGAAATTCCACTATACACTTCAAAAGACCTTTCTCGGATGCAGTCCTCCTGTTGAAGTCAATTAAGCAGGCTCTCCAACTCAGCATACAGTCCTTTGACGCTTTGCATTTCTGTAGAGGACCCACTTTTCTCCACCCTTAACTAATCGTTACAAGAAAGGTTCATTTCTGTGAGTCGTAAGCAAAGGAAGACAGGTGATCATTCTGTCCGATCGATTTCTTGCGGATAGGTCATGTGGTACCCACTGGTCGAACTTTGTGATAAACCCAAGGCCATGCATCCTTCTTTCTACTGTTGTTCTATGTACGGAAAACTTTTCCGATAATTTTTCAACTGTTCGATGTTGGGCATTTGATATGGCTTGGTTGAGATCTTCTTCAGAAATGTCTAATGGACGTCTACAACGTCGTTGATCTCTGCAGTTTCTATCTCCTTCTTGGAATTTCCGAAACCAACGGCAACGTGTGCTTTCGTCTAAATCATCCTCGCTATACCTCTCACAAATTTATGTCAGCTGCTTTATTGCCTTTGTCAAACCCATTCAGCTAGCAATGCCTAATGTGAACCTTATTGCTTGACATGTGTGACTTGTTTGCGAATGAAACTGCAGACTTGGTGCCATTTTATAGGCTACTCCTCGAAGCATTTTGGCCCTCACATGTACCATCTGTTATTGCATTTGTTACTTAATTTTGAATTTGTATCATGACAAACGGGTAGAACTTTTGCATACACCTAAGACACAGTTGAGTCACATTATTGTGACCACCTCCTACTTTTGACGTCAACAGCACGTAGCCAATGAAAGAAGGAAGTTGTCGTGAGCTGGTTTGAAGGGTATATAAGCTGTGCTATAAGCATTCTGAAAACATATCACTCGTTGCTGTCATGGATAAAAGGAGCGATTCATCCGATTTGCAAAAAGGGATGATTATCGGTTTTCGGGCCAAGGGTGGCAGTATTTCTGAAAAAGGGCAGTTTGTGAACTGTTCGCGTGCTGCTGAGGTTAAAGTGTATCGTGATTGGAGAAATAGCACCATTGCGAATAAGCGACGTGGAAACTGTTGAGCACCACGTGCTATTGATGTGAGACGTGAACGTCGGCTTCGAAGGTGCGTCAGAGGCGATCGACACGATACAGTGGAGTAACTCAGTGGTCGAATTAACCAGGGGCTACCGGAAGTGTGTCTAAAACGACAGTTCAGTTAACCTTTCCGCGTATGGGGCTCCGATGCAGACGGATGGTCACTGCACCTATTCTAACGAAGGTGCATCGGCAGAAAATGCTTACATTTGCACGGCAGTATCGGAATTGTACCTCCGCTGATTGCTTCATCGAAGGGATGAACGTTGGCGTATAAGGCGAGAAACATCGGAGAACAAACACTCTTCAACCATTGCTGGAAGAACACAAACTGGTTGGGGCAGCGTTATGATCTGGGGAATGTTTTCGTGGCATTCTTTCGGTCCACTCATACCTGTGGAAGGCACTATGGACCGAATTCGTTATGAATCCATACTTGCAGACCAATCCATCCAATGGATCCTCCACCATGCACTCTCTAGCAGCTGTCAGATGCACTGCAGTCAGCATGGCTCCACATACCTGTGAACACATTCCAGCACCATATTGAGTCACTCCCAGCTCGTCTAGCTGCTGTCCGCGCTACACACGGCGGTTACTCTGGATATTAGCGGATAGTCACTATAATGCGACTCGACCGTGTACATACACTCATTTTCGTGAAAATTTCAACCAAACTGAAGAAAATTACGACATGGCAGCATAAACAAAATGTGCTATGTCGCGTCATTGTCTTTTTCCTCCAGGAATTCTTTTCTGTCAACATCAGGTAAAAGGAATTAAACAGCTCGTGTAGATGATGGTGGAAAATTGATTTCTCGCTTATTGCTTTATGGGAAGCAGTTTCGACGATGAGCACAGAAACTAAAGGTACGTTTTCCTGAATACCACTTTCACATTACGAAGGAAAAGACTGCAGTTTAATTTTCATGATAACTAAGCCATATTTTTTATCAATTTTCCTTATAACCGAGCCATGTTTTCATCAATTTTCCTGATAACTGAGCCAAATTTTCATTACACACATTCACTTTTTGTTTTTCATCCACCTTTGATGTTCCAGGCTAATACCTTACAGGAACAGATAAGCTAATAGCTGTTCATAGCGGCAGCTTTCGCAAGTTAACCTCAACCTTCATCACGTCATTATCGCTGAAAATCACTGTAAAAATCTGAAACAGTACTTAAAATAAAAGATACTTCCAAAAGTTTAAATATAGTCTGATCCAGAGCTCCATTTTTACTGATACAACAAGGAAAAAAGATAGAGAGACAGGATTGAGGTACATTAAGTGAAAATAAAGGATAATTCGTGTCATCTTCAATTCGAGTCCCTGGTAGCACTACTCCTTTGTCTATGTTGATTCAAATTCAAGGTGGGATAAGGGTGACGACCGAATACAGTTATACCCTTTCCGCCACATCGTACTTTATTTATAAGCATTATCTTCTCAGTTATTTACAATGCAGTTCGTTGCAACTGTTTACATTGTTTCTGACAATGCAACAATCGACCCTTGAGGATTCTGAAGGAAGCAAGAAACTTCAATCTGTGTGAAATATCTTTGAACACACTATGGCAGCAATACACATGCATGTGTACAATACACCATACACATGCACGTCAGTAGTCTAAGAATTGCGGACCACGTCAGCCGTATAGAAAAAAGGGAGACAATAAAGCAATTTTAAAATATCAGCTCGGGAAACATTTTAACAAAATACCATACCAAACAAATAAGAATTTATTGGAAGATGTGAATCTGTTTACTGGTGTAAATATTGCATGGATGTTAAGTCAGATAATAATCGGAAAACTTGAAAATTTTGTCGTCCTGGAGCGGCAATCGAACCCGTGTCCCCCGGATAGCACCCGAGTATGCTAATCCCTACACCACCCAGAACATTCAAAGCGCAAGTTTCCGATTAATTTGAATATAACCATCACAGGATTTGCCAGTCGAAGTAACCGGCATCCATATACAGCGAAACTGGAGGTTTTTGAATTCCCGTGATCTCCCAGAGACGCAGAATACCGATGAATAATATCAATGAATATGAATTACGGGAATTACACCATTGTGCAATACAAATTTGGAAGATGTGAATCCGTTTATTGGTGTAAATATGACATGGATGTTAAGTCAGATAATATCCGAAACGAAACACCTGTGCCGTGTGTGGCCAGGTATTATCCTATTGCAAAATTATTCGGTGATGTGCTACAAGAAGGGCAAAATAACAGGTCGTAGAATGCGTCGACGTACCGTTGAGCCGTGAGGGTAGTACGGAGGATTTCGAAGGGTGTCCAACTATAGTAGGAAATAGCTTCCTAGACAGTCAGATCGGGTGTCCGAGCCCAGTGCCGTTGCACGGTAAAAGCAGGATCCGTGCGCTGGTTCGCTCGTCTCCAGACATGCATGCGCTGGTCATCGGCGCTAAGTGCAAACCGTGACTCATCACTGGAGACAGCATGACACCACTGGACATTATCCCTCGTCGACCGGGTCCGACACCACTGCAACTGGTGCCTGTGATGCTCTCCGATCAGTAGAAAGCGGCGGATTGGCCTTCTTGAATGTAATTCCTGTGCCGCAACTCGTCTGGCAACGGTCCGAATGGCCACTTCCGTACCTGTGGACGATGCAACATGGCCACAGATTGTTGAGAGTGACGAATTCGGTTCTGTTCGTGCGTCTCTCACAATCGCTCAATGTTCGCGTTCTGTCGTTGCCCTCGGCCGTCCACTGCCCGTGTGTCGCTGGATTGTGGTGCCCTGTTCGACCCATTGGCGCCAACATCGTCCGATTACCGCGTCGCTCCGATCCAAATGCCTGGCGTTACGGCGACTTGACCAACCGGTTTCTATCAGCCCAATTATATATCCTCTTGCAAACCCGCTCGACTTCTCGTGGTGTGCACGGATCCGTCGTCGTAGCATCCTGACAGTCTGGAGGTTAATGTACCAGTAATTCGCTGTCACAATAGCCCGGTACGTCGACGCATTCTACGACCTGTTGCGTCGCCCTTTGCTCTTGATATGCCCTTCTTGATGCGGTTCCCGTGCGCTTTCGCGAGCCGCTATTTAGTCATTGGTAGTTATTTTTTAATTAATCATTTGCATATTCGGCCCTGAGGTACTTGCATGCAGAGTTTCATTAGGATCAAAGGACTTTCTCGGGGTGCTTCGTTCTTTTTTTTTTTTTTTTTTTTTTTTTTTCGCAAAAAGTGTGTGCTTAGGTTGCAAAATAAAGAAATTCGAAAATGTTGCACTGTTTATCTTTTCCTTATTGAATAGTGTTAAAAGAAATTTTTATTGCATTGCAATAGCATTTTCTTATTGCTTTCTTCTCCCCTAGTTTAATACTGATAATTATCAAGTATTCTCACCTTTTCTATTCCTTAAATTGACAACAAATTAACATTTGAAAAAGCAATAAACGTGTTTTTTTTTTATTGAAGTTTAACGACCACCATGAGCAACTCAATGGGCTATAAGCAGTCGTCCGTACCTAATTTAGGGTCACTGGTTCCATGGAAGGGAGAGAGCCAATGCCGTAAGACAAACACAACATCCATGCCTCACCGGGATTCGAACCCGGACCCATCTCGGACGAATGGTCATAAGCCAGCGCTTATACCACTGCGCCACAAGGGTGGCCAATAAAAGTTTCAATGATACTCTTACTCGAAAAACTGTGTTTCCTACTTTTCCATTTTCAAGCTGGATCTTTTGCACTTAATCCTTATGCTTCTGTTTCTGATAACTGCGTTGGAGGTATAAAGAAAATCTTACGCATCTTTTTGACACAATAAAAGAAAACGCAGACCTCAATTTTCTGATGAAAGTAATAAGGAAAAATGTTTTGAAGAAACTCTTCACACTCTCGCTTATTTGCACTGACTGATGAAATTCTTACTGTCCAACTTTTTTGGTCCACGACATTCGTCTATGCCATGGACGGCTGAATCTCTTCGATTTAGAGAATTGTTCGCCACAAGAGAACTCCTCCACGAAAAGTCATCCACCCTTTTTAAGCGAAGTACTGTGCACAAATTTTAATTTATCCGTATTTTGTAACGTGGAGGACTTCCCCGGTTGCCAGTGTCTTCAAGTATTTTATTTTTGCTGGATACCATGCTCGTTGCCTACTTATTTGACTAATTTGCTCATAACGTAAAAACAAGGTGATTTTCTAAAGCTGAAGCAATGGAGAGGGCACATTTTGTAATTGAAACCTATTAAAGTTTCATGACAATTTATACGAAATGTATTGATAAATTTAGCAAAACTCCATTGTCAGCGCCTTTAGCGTTAAATTCGCCAAGTAACTATAGCAACTGAAGATGTACTAATGTAGCTAGTTTTACCAAACATATCAAACTCAAAACGAACTTTTGCCGTAACCGAAGTGGTCTCTCGTAGCGTAAAGCTGAAATTTCTTAAATTTCCAATTCCAGAACTAGAGGGAAATTTACGAACTGGTAGTGAAATTTAAAATGGCCAAAATTTAATGAAATTTTATGTCCTATCCTTCGCAAAAATAATTTTTGAAGAATCTGTGAAAACCACATTTATTGTCTTTCAGTACCTCTAGCAGGAAATTAATGAACTGATTCGAAAATTTAAGTATTTGAAAAAAACTGTTAAGCCTAATCTGAGAGGCACAAACATATTTCTTCACAAGAGAACTTTAATTTCTTGAATGTTCGACTTTCACAGCCTTTAGTCGTGAATTTATAAAGAATATGGGATATTTAAAGTGCCTAATTTAGTGGTGCTCTTTGATTTCCTATTAGCCGCAAAAATAATTTTTGAAATATCTGTGAAAACAAAAAGTCCGATGTGCGCGAACAGTCAAACTGATTACATTAGCACTGTTTCTGACAAAACGTCCTAATAATTTATGATAGAATCGCATTTCAAAAAGCGCAAAAACACTTTTCTTGACTTTACCTTTTTTTTTTTGTTAATCTGACGGATGAAAATTTCTGAGGCGATATGAAGGGGAAGGGAGGGCCCCAGAATCGTTAATCGGAAGCTTGAAACTTGTCGTTCTGTGTGGTTAGCATACTCGGGCGCTATCCGGGGCACGCGGATTTGATTTCCGCTCCAGGACGACGAAATTTTAAAGTTTTCGGATATTATTTGACTTAACATCCATGTCATGTTTACACCAATAAAAGGAGTCATAACTTCAAAACTGTATTGTACAAGGTGTAATTCCGTATTTCATATTCATTGATAAAAGATGTTAATTTAAAATTAAAAGTTTACACGAACCAGGGAGCATATTTTTTCAAATACTTCCCTCCAAATTTTTAAGAAGGGGTGTCAGAAGGTGAAGCAGGGATGAGAAGTTTGAAAACCGCTGCCATATGTGCTACATGAAGTTACTGGACATTCCTATGGATTTGAGTACGACATCATTGCGAGTTAAACGATTTCGATCTGCTTGCTTTCAGAGACAAGCGGATGCATGAGGGTTTTCTTTTTCTTTCTTTTCAGTCTCTTTTTTTTTCCTGTTAGATCATTCTGGACGATTGTGCATTGTGAATGCTTTCGCAAGACTGTGCCCATAGCTCCCACAGCTCCTAACACGACACGACTCCACAAAGCATGGATGGCATTCACGAGGTTTCAGCGAAAGTATAGAAATTAAAATGTACTAGTGAAAGCATATCCCCTATCAAGAATATTTTGAACAACTTTGAAATGAACTGTAAAGTAAGATCACGGAAATACCGCTTCGTACAACAGCTCCATATTTTAGAAGCCTTAAAAGAATTGCGGGACACGAGCTTGATTTAATTTATATCACAGCCAGTGGCTGGCTGGTGGGTTTTTATGGCGCAAGGGCCATGTTTGGCCAAAGAGCGCCAGGCACAAGACCATTCAGAGGCAGTAGCGGGTTCGAGCGTTACTACGATCGCCAGTGAGAAACCATTTCTTTTATTATTTTTTTACATTGTTTAAGACACTCAATGACTTTAAGTAACATTGTATGTGGATCAGAACAAATTTTGATTTGTGAAGCAACATGACTAATAAATAAGAATCTAGTAAACTTCCTAGCTTTTTCTTGAACCTTTATACATACTGAGCAGATAAAAATACATGCTAACACATTGAAAAGCTAATTCATGCTCGAAACACTCGGGTATTTCAGTTGGTTAAACTACTTTCTCTGTTTCACACCATAACTGTTATCTCTTTAAACGGCAAAGCCAAAATATTTTCCACCTAAAGTTAGCGTCTGTGGTTACTTCGACAAAATGTTCATTTAAAGACATTTTAATGTTTCACGCGTTTTTTATTCTTCCCACAGAAAAGAGAAAATACAATATGATGGATCATTGTTAGTACTGTAGAAGCATTGTTAACACTCTGCTGTCCTCTGTCTTTTCATTTTCAATTTGCCAAAATTTCAAAAAATTAAAAACGGGTGTCACTGATTATCAACACTGTTAGCACTCGTCAAATCAGTTTCAAAGGAGAAATATCATCGATGCTTTCAAACCCGAAGCATTGGTCTATTTATTTTTGATTTTCACTTTCTTAACTTATAAAATCAAAAGGCTGCATTTTTTTTTTTTTTTTTTTTTTTTTTGATTGGAGGTTTTAACGACCACCGTGAGCAACTCAATGGGCTATAAGCAGTCGCCCGTCCCTAATTTAGGGTCACTGGTTCCAGGGAAGGGAGAGAGCCAGTGCCGCAAGACAAACACAACATCCATGCCCGACCGGGATTCGAACCCGGACCCCTTACGGACGAATGATCAGAGGCCAGCGCCTTAGACCACTGCGCCACCGGGGCGGCAGGCTGCATTTGTGAAAATTAGATGTGCATTCCAAGTGTGCTTAGGTTATCCTTTTACCTAGAAACTCGGAAAATTTCCCGTCATATCACTTCGGACGCTAATTTTTACCTGGAAATTTTGCTAATATTTCAGTGTTAAGGGTCATGACGAAAGTATTTATTTTTGTTGTTGTAGGTTCGTTGCAGACGAGCTGAAGAGAGGCTGCCACGTAACACCTGAGACATTTGAATCAGTGACAATTTTCTTCAGTGATATTGTTGGATTCACTTCCTTATCGGCAGAAAGCGAACCCTTACAGGTACGGATAAATAAGTGTTATATCTTTCTACAGTAAGTTCACTGGTAACTACGCACACGTTTTAAGCGGAATTCTTGTACTCTGACAGTTTAGATAGTACCTAAAACGGTCACAAAAATCAAAGCTTCTGCCTTGATTCCAACGGTGATAGAATTTCTGATATATCAACCTACAAAGAAACTTTTCCTAGGGGGACACAGTAATAATGCAGTTTTTAAAAAGTCTTTATTACTTTTGGGCACAGGAGATCTTTTACATAATCAACCTACAACGAAATCCTTCTCAAGGAGACACGAGAATAATGTAGCTTTTAAAAAGTCCTTATTACTTTTCGACACAGCAAATCTTTTATATACAGTTAAAGGAAGAAAGATTCATGCTACCGAGTTCTAAATAAAATGAGTTCGTCTTTTGATTAAAAACTCTCGGCTGAATATATTAATAAACTAAAGAGGTATTAAGATTTCTTAATTGATTAAAAAACACACTTTTATTAGTAGATGGTAAAGAGTCGATTTTTAATATACGTGTATAAAACAGACTCAGCAACACAAACACGCAAAAAGGACACATTTGATATAAAAAAAGGATTTATTATTATACACAAAAAAGACTCAAATTTATTAATCGATTCAATGATTGAAACTTATTATTGGACAAAAAGGACTCTGTTTTTTTCCCTTCCTTTAATTTGTTTTGTTTCAGGATTTGACGACCCACGTGGGCATCTGAAGCTATGAGGAGTCGGCCGTCCCTACGTTAGGCTCACTAGTTCTAGGGAAAGGACATGGTTACCACCGTAGAACGAGCGCATCTCCCATACTTTGTTCAAAACTAGAACCCGCGCCCATAGAAACGACTCAGCTTTTATTAATTGACTTAAAAGGGTTAAAAATTACTAACAGAACGTACCACAGTGTTGCAATATCATGCGGAAGCTATTTGGAAATTCTGTTGCATGTACAGGCTGATGACGCCGCGTCTCTCTCTCTCTCTCTCTCTCTAACAAATGGGAAATTTTTGGTGAAGCTAGAGTCTATTACATCGAAAACAACTTTTTTTGCAGTGACAACCGACGTAGAGACAAATACGTAGATATATGAACACAACCTAGCAGAAGTATAACTGTGCATCAGGGGCGTCCACACCTGCTTCTGCTCAAGGCGAAGCGAGTGTGGACGTCTTGGGGTGGAAGTCCATAGGAGTGGAATGATAAAAAGAAAAAATAATAATTGTGTGTGCGTGACGCTTGTCTTTTGGGAATCAAAATGCATAAGGTGATTAAATAAAGTGAAGTTGATTTAGTTACACCTTTGGAGTACACTTCTTGACTAGATTAATTTTCTTGTCAGAGTTTCGTTATGTACAAGAACGTACTACAGACATGCTATCGAAAAGAATTAAAATAAGAAAAACTAAATTTTTATTTAACGTTAATATTTTCATAACTGCGTGTCACCCAAATAGTGTTCGTGTGCCACCCAGTGACACGCGTGTCATAGTTTTGCCATCTCTGGTCTAGTCTCTCTCAACGCTAAATTCAACCGACTGGCCATGCATAGGTTTCATGTCACTAACAAGTTCTGGATTGAGAATTTTCAAACCAAAAAGTATATTTAACAAGCAGTCTCGAGAGAAAGATGTTCAGTCACTTAATATAATTTTCTTTTGAAGATTTATCGAGTACGTTCACATATTTATAAGAATTATTCTGATTTTCTAGCTTACGAAAATCATGAGGTTCACAAAAACGATTTGACAGCTTCCAAATATAATTCATGTTCCTTTTGTAGATTAAAGCATTATCGCTCTCTCAAATTCTAAGCGTCAGTCAGACTGAGGAGAAGGATTCTAAACTTATGCTTTTTGCATTTGCAGCTATATCTTCTCAAAGGATATGATCTCAATATCTGAGATCATTACACGAATTCCAGAAAGACAAATTCGTAGATTATTGTTCTCGCAATTCCGGCTCCTCAATTTAAAGAAAAGTTTTGAAATCGGACTAATAGCTGTGTTTCTACAGATGGACTGACGGACAGACATAGTAATAATATAAGCACATCCTTCTCTCTTTCTCTCTCTCTCTCTTTTGTTGCACACGTGCTTAAAAAAACTAGGAAAAGTTCGCAAAATCTGCAAGATTAAAATGGGTCACCTTTTGAATTGTTTGGTTTATGTCTATGTTTGCGTGCACGGATATGTCGACATCGTCTTCAACATCGTCATTTATATGCACTGCTCGACATAGATAATGTCACACCGGGAAGTATTTGTCGAAGCGCCATGCAAATTGGTGAATATGTGTCCGCAGTTGGGTTGTGTAAGTAATTGCAGTTGCGAACCAATCGTGTGATAGGTGAGGGAGATAAACGGGGAAATGTCTCGGCGTACCTAAGTTCAGTCGCCCTCACCTGGGCGTGTGAGTCACCGCGTCGGTATGATCTCACGTGTATGAAGTGGGAATGTCTGGCCGACGCGTCATCGAGAATCCTTCCGTCACACGGCTGGTTGGTCCCAACTGTCGGCGGAATGTGGCGACAGTGGTTGGAGAATTGTGGGACTGGTACACGTAGGTGAACGTCCGAAAGCCTCAATCGCCGCATTAGGCGGCAAGCCGTAGCAGCCCCGCAATCCACAGCGGATGACATTCGACGAGGTGTACAGGCAGCTATGAACGTTTCCATATCGAACCGGACTGTAAATCGCAGATGGGCTGAGGCAGGTTTGTGCTCTCGCCAGTCATTGCGACAACCGCCCCTCA
The DNA here is from genome assembly GCA_039090855.1 of Macrothele yani. Taxonomy (NCBI): domain Eukaryota; kingdom Metazoa; phylum Arthropoda; class Arachnida; order Araneae; family Macrothelidae; genus Macrothele; species Macrothele yani. Next base: position 158,818,657 of record CM077025.1, on the reverse strand, counting down.
CCGCAGCACATCGTTGCGCAAGGTTGCAGTGGTGCCGTACCAGACATGCGAGGTGGAACGAATGGTACCATGTCGTATTCTGCGACGAGTCTCGCTTCTCTCTCGGCGCCGACGATCGCCGATTGAGAGTGTGCAGGTGATGTGGCTGATCATGCTGCCATCCGTGTGAGTCATACGCGTCATCAGCCTCATTTCATGGCTTGGTGCTCTATCAGTTTCAATAGCGGTTCATCTCTTTTACGGTGGATATATTGACAGCGCGACAATGTCGATGAAGTGCTGCAACCCGTTTTGTTACGGTATCTCCGTGGTATCCCTGATGCCCAGTTTCAACAAGATAATACCCGTCCGCACACTGCCAATAACAGCACACCGTGTCAACAAAGTGTCCATGGTCAGAGCGATACCCAGACTTTTCTCCAATACAGAACGTGTGGGATGTCACTGGCAGACTACTTAACGCCTCTGCACGACTCCCTCGCAATGTCGAAGAATTGTAAACACAGTTTAATGACACATGGTCATTGATTCCTCAGGGCACCCTCCGGGAACTTTTCCACTCGATATCACGCCGTGTTGCAGAATGTATAGGTAATACGATCTACTGACTTAAACCACAATATACTGTCTCCTCGCCCATTTGGTTCAAGTAATCCATGAAAAATTAAACCACTTCTTTTCCACCTATTTGTCTAGATGCGTTGTAAGTTCCGTCTCATTTCGTGCATTTCTTCATGGTGTGGCATTTCCTATGTCGAGCAGTAAGTATAAATCCTTTAATCATCGATAATTTCACAAATTTTCTATCAGAAACGTTAGCCAGCTGTGACAGCAACTGCCACGCATTTGTGCCTGAGAATTGTCTGACGTAAACGAAGTAAAATCATATTCAAAGACTTCAGGGGTTTAATTTTTCCTTAATATGACCGATCTCAAATTCTCTTCTAAAGTCGAATAACCAACGGTAAAATGAATTTAACTTTCATGTCAGTTACACAAGAAATCTAATTTTCTCAATCCGCTCGACAAAGCATTCCGGTTCTGACGTCTTGCGAGATTATCTGTTCTTTTCGCAGTTTCGAATTAGTTTTTGCTTTCCTTTGAAGTCATATGTCGATGGAAGACATCACAGACTGTTCAATATCTGCTAAAAAAAGAGGAGAGGGTATTTAATCTTCACAGTCCACTTGGCAAAGCATTGAGATTACAAACCCAATGTGTTTTTCTGCTGTCTTCATTTTATGTCGCCTACCTCAGGTCCCCGTATGAAATCATTGATGCGTGTGCAATAGTGGAAAACCAATTTAAAACAGCATTTGTCATTTCAGGGATTTAATTTTATTTCCATGGCCACCATTGAAATGACGTTGTGTAGAATCTATAATTAATTGCCAGAGATCTCCATGGAGGATCACTATTGAAATGTTTTTTTTAAATATTCTGATAGAAGATGAAAAACTGACAAATAAAAAAGATGATAACTGGTAATATTTTATACAATATGTAACTCTGCATATGTCTCCTCACGAAAAGAAAAACGCAGGTATTTAAATGTGATAATTAACTGTTTTTTTTTTTTTTTCTGTACCATTTACTTCCTAAATTCGTGCCAGTGTTTTCCAACCACGTATGGAACAATCGAGAAGGGCATCAGGATTTGAGGCAGTTTCAAATTATGTAGCTTCTATTTCTTTTTTTATGAAAAGAAGCCTGAAAAACTACTTTCGGAAAGTCAGACACTGTTCTTGAAAGAGGTTGGGTAAAACACAGCCAGAAATATCCTCTAATAATCTGGCATAGAAATTGTTTCGAGTTCAATGGCCGCCGCTTATACTCCTATCGTCAGTACACACCTTACTATCGTCAGTACACACCTTACTATGTAATGGATTCGGCTCTTTACATTTTCCCAACTGAAATACTAAGGTCAATTTTCAATTATTTTCAGGCGACTTCGTATTAGTTTGCACACGATTCATCCGTTTTGTCTTCATGATTCTTCTTTACGTGATAGACAGCGATAAAATACCGTTGAGTGCGGACGTGAGTACACAGAAAAAAATGCTAAATTTATATTGGCGTATCTCTTGACAACAGGTAAGTGTAAATTATCCTCACCTCTATGACTAACTGCTCAGAATTCTACAGTATTTCCACAGAAGATTATTTTTTGTAACCTTCTCAATTTCTACAGCAAACACATTTCACACTGAGATCGCTGAAGATCATTCGAAAGATAGTGGATGATCGCTTATTGTTATCGCTGGGTTTTCCAAATTATTAAATGCCGACAAAGAATATAAAAATACATCGTTCATTGTAATCAGTGCTTCGTATTTTGTTAACATTTGCTTGATTTTGTCATTAAATTATCCCATTCAAATGATAAAGTAGGCAGGATGTTTTTTGTTGTTGTTTTACATTTTTGTTAAACGTACGAGGGTGAAAAAACTAGGGTTTCATTTTTAGGTTCCGATACTTTTCCTCTGAAGGACTTTTCTACATAAATCATAAATTCGTGCAGTCCTATGACATTGTTTCCACACTTGGAGACAAGCACCAAAATAAAACGTAAAGACTTTTGATGCTGTGCAAGAAAGAATAGTCAGAATTCACTGATTTCCTTCAAACCTTTTTCTACAGGAGAGCGGAACTGTACTGCGGTGGGTGTATTTTTTTTATTGGAGGTTTATACCACCATGAGCAACTCAGTGTGCTATAAGCAGTCGCCCATCCCTAATTTAGGGCCACTAGTTCCAGGGAAGGGAGAGAGCTAGTGCCGTAAGACAAACACAACATCATGCCTCACCGACATTCGAACCCGGACCCATCTCGGACGAATGGTTATATGCCAGCGCTTAGACCACTGCGCCACACGGGAGGCGAGTGTTCTTAAGAGTTCTTGACCCTTATTCCACCTCTTGCAGTCTTCTTACAGCTCTACAATCTGCATCCATTTTGTCTCCCATTGTCTAAGTGTCCCATAAATGCTTTGGGAGCTCATTCATTTCAGCCAAATAGAAACTTTCAAATTCCTTACTTACATTTCTTGATTATAGGTACAGTACTCTGGCTTTTTAAATGAAGAGATAATACATTGCTTTTGATTACTTCCATTTTTATAGGAAAAAAATTAATTACGCTGGTATACATTTTGCTTTTCGTAACAATTCTCCATTCAAGAAAATAGGAAAGAAAAGTACACTATATGATAAAAAGCACCCGGACACCCATTTTGATTAGTGGATTTGCCCATATACGTCACATATATGGCCCATACTGGCATAACAGGTACAAAAAGATGCACGGGGTCTGGCAAAACATCACAGACAAGTATGAGCGAATGGGCTGCAAGGCAGAGCTCAGTGAGTTTCAATGTGGCATGATCATAGTATGTCATCTTAGCTTCGGGAAATTTCTGCCCTGCTGCAGATGCCTCAATCAACTGTAAGTGATGTTATTGGGAAGTGGAAACGACTAGCTGCAACTACAATGCAATTGTGACTTACAATGTTAGTTGGCCACGTAAAACGACAGAGTGAGGCAGCCGAGTGCTGAAGTGGGTGGTAAGAAAAAATCTTCTACCCTCCATCGCAACACTCACCACCAAGTTCCAAAATGCCTCTGGAAGTAATGTCAGCATCATAACGGTTCGACAAGATCTGAGGGGACTGGAATCACATGGATGAGAAGCCACACACGAGACTAACATCAACAAGATCAACGCCAAGCGTCGGTTGGAGTAGTGTAGAGCTCGGCGTCAGTGGAGCAATGGAAGGCGATCTCTGAAGTCAACAATCACGCTTCATCATCTGGCAGTCAGACGGACGAGTCTTGGTGTGGAGGACGCCATGTGAACACTACCTGCCCGACTGTGGTGTACCAACTGTAAAGTTTACAGGAGGAAGGAGGCATCATGCTCTGAGGTTTTCTTTCATGTTTTGGGCTGGGCCCCCTAATTCCAATTCCAGGAATCTTAACCCTGCAGCCTATCATGACATTCTCGATAATTCTGTGCTCCCAACATTATGTGGCAACAGTTCGGTGAAGGGCCTGCCTCCTTCCACACAGCAAGGTCCGTGAAAGAACGGTTTAATGAGATGGGTGTGAAAGAACTTGACTGGCCGGCACAAATCCCCGACCTCAATCCCATGCAACACCTTCGGGATGAGTAGGAACGCCGACTACCAGCCAGGCCGAAACACCCAACATTGGTGACCAAACTGGAAAGCAATCCGCAGGAACATACCAAAATCTAGTGGAAAGCCTTTCTAACAGAATGGAGGCTGTGACAGCAGCAAAGAGTGGACCATTTTGATATTAATTCTTTTCCTATTACAGGAATTTGTGAAAAGGCAAGTGCCGGATACTTTTGATCATATAATGTGTCTTCATATACGATATACCCAGGTGGAAGGTTTTCATCTGTTTGCCCCTTCAAGCAGATGGAAGCACATAAAAATTTCATAAAACCTCGGCATTCCTCGGGTCCGGTGAATATCTAGAGGAAAAAATATATTGGAAATAACGTCACTTCAAACATAGCGTTGCCACCTAGCAAACCACCGGAACTACATGAAGGATTCAGGTATTCATTTGTTAATTCTGAAATGCTGATAGCAATGCAATATCTTGAAATGTTTTGATTAACTCCTTGGCACTAGAGTCGTTCTAAAAATAACGACCCCAGCTTGTATATACGGTAGATCGGACTGTATTCTTCTTCATTGTTACATACACGAAAATACTTTTTACGTTTCTGCATTATCAGAACGAATCAGCTGGGCCGATAAAATTTTGGTTATACATCCTTCAATCTTTGTTTCTTTTCCTTCTCGAAAGGAACACTATCTAAAAATTTTGTAACGCTAGTACTGTCCTCAGCTCACAGAAAAGATGGTATTATGGCACAGCAAAACCGGTACGTGTCGAAATAGAGCAATACAGTCCGACCGATTGCTCCGATAGCTGACCTAGTTATTTTTTCTTTTTAGATTGAAGGTTTATTCACACATTGGTCATGCTTAACACATACATCTCGAATTCAGACAAATACAATATTGTGCGTCACAGAATACGAATATTATGCAATACATTGAAATCATCAAAGTACAGATCGAACATGTGATACAGTACGCCAGATTTGCAAATAACAGAGAGAGCCAGTGCCGAAAGACAAACACAGACATACATGCCTTACCGAAATTCGAACCCAGACCCCTCCGTTGGGCGAAGGATCAGAGGCTATCGCTTAGTCCAATGCGCCACCGGGGCGGCCTGACCTAGTTTAACAAGCGTAGTTAGAGTACGTCATTGACCTGAATGCGCGTGTGAGACTAACATGGTGTAGACGTATGCACTGAGTGACCACTGAATTATGATCACTTACCTAATACTTCGTAGATCTTCCTTTCGCCCTCACTTCAGCAAATATCGTGGCATCGATTCAATAAGATGCCAGAAGCAGTTGGGAAGTATGGCCAACCAAGCTGTAGAAATGTGGCCTTTAATGCAGGTAAGGAGGTGATTGGTATATCCAGACGCTTGATATGCCGTTCTATAGTGTCCCACAAGCGCTCTATGGAATTGATATCAGGAGAATTCAGAGGCCAATCAATGTACTGGAAGTCTGAACTGCGTTCCTCAAACCATTCCTGCACAACATTTGACCTGTGGCTCGGCGCATTGTCATCTTGAAAAACACCGTCACCATTCGGGAAAAAGTGCAGTATTGCTGGATGTACAGGGTCAGCAAGCAATTCACGATAGTGGGCACCAGTCATGTGTTGTTCCACATGCACAAGGGGTCCAAGTTCATGCCAGGTAAATATTCTCCACACCATACAACCACCTCCACCGGCTTGCTGTGCAGACCATACCAAATGGATCGAATACATCATGTTGTTTAGATTTGCTTGATGTCTTTCCATGGGACGTTTCTTTTTCTCTACTTCGAGGTGGTGCAATCACACTTCTCCCTCTGACACGATTTCCAAGAATTCTTCCCTACCGCAAGGGTCGGCTTTAGTATTTATTTCGCGGAATGTAACAATATTTGTTGATGCCCCTCACAAGTTTAGTGTGTATGTGTTGTTGATTGTATGGTTTCTCAGTCACATATAAGATATACAATATAAATTAATTGTTGCGCACGTTGATCTCAAGGTCAACGCCAAAAACAAACCTCCTTTTCACGCTCATTTGTAAAAATACTCTATTGTGATGATTTAGATTGTTCCGGTGGTCAAGTGGTATGAGACAGGTCCGGGTTTGAATCCCGGTGAATCCTGGATGGCGTGTTTGTTTTAGGGCACTGGCTCTCTCCCTTCCCTGGAACCAATGGTCCTGAGTTAGGCACGGGTGACTGCTCATAACTCATTGATTTGGTCACTGTGGTCGTTATGCCCTTCTCTACCAAGAAGCCAACCATTGTTCCACTGACAGAGAGACCTTTCAATATCTCGAATTGCAGTATCCCCGGGTATTCTATACAACCTACTACACTCACGGACAATGAAATTTGCGCACCTAGAAGAAAACATCCTACAACCGCGAAACTTTGCAAATAGTTAGAGTGAGTGCTGATATGCAAATGATCCACGTTTGGTGCGAGTGCGCATGACCGCACACTCTGTGGTAGCCTTATAAACCGCACACCCTGTGGTAGCCTTATAAACTGGCGTGTCGTCGATGACCCATGAAAGCGAAAAGTACCGGCCAAGCAAGAATGCAGAGTGACAAGAATGTCGGGTAGACGCCAGAGACGTCGATTTACGCAACGTACGGACTTTGAGAGACGCCTGATCATCGGGATGGAAAACGCTGGATGGTCGGCGCGCCGTATAGCCCGCCACGTGGATCGTTCTGGACATCACGTCCGACTATGTTGAGAGCAGCGAACACGTGTCGGCACTGCCACACGTCGGAGCTTCTCTGAACGGATCAAGCGAACCACCGGTAGAGAGGACCGACTGATCGTGCGGCAGGCACGAACGGATCCCACGGGGACCTGGTCCACTATACAGGCAGATATAGCGGCTCCTGTTTGCGCACGAACCATTTCTCGACATCACGCAGAAGCCAATCTGCGATCCCAACGCCCCTTACGTGTGCTGCCATTAACACCGGAACATCGCCGGCTCCGTGGGCAGTGGTGCCAGGCCAGAGCGACGTGAAACGCCACAGACTAGCAACGTGGAACGCCACAGACTGGCGACGTGTGGTGTTTAGCGATGAGTGCAGCTTCGTTTTGGGGACAGATGATCATCGTGTCCGGGTGTGGAGGTCCCCGGTTTAGCGGCACAATCCCAACCTCACTATTGAGCGCCACACCTCCCCCATTACAGGCATTATGGTCTGGGGAGCCATTGCCTACGTTAGCTGATCAGCTCTAGTAGTGGCATCTTTATCATTGACAGGCTAGCGGTATGTGGATGAGATCCTACGTCCCCAAGTGCTCCCATTCCTGGCCGGGATTCCAGGTGCACTATACCAGCAGGATAATTCCCGCCTGCACACGGCTCGGGTTGCCCAGGACTGCCTACGTCATGTCCAGACACTTCCATGGCCTTCCCGTTTCCCGGACATGTTCCTTATCGAGCATGTGTGGGACCAGTTGAAACGTCAGCTGCCGCCGTGCAGCAGTATCTGGGATTTTTTTTTTTTTTTTTTTGATTGGAGGTTTAACGACCACCGTGAGCAACTCAATGGGCTATAAGCAGTCGCCCGTCCCTAATTTAGGGTCACTGGTTCCAGGGAAGGGAGAGAGCCAGTGCCGTAAGACAAACACAACATCCATGCCTGACCGGGATTCGAACCCGGACCCCTTACAGACGAATGATCAGAGGCCAGCGCCTTAGACCACTGCGCCACCGGGGCGGCTATCTGGGATTTGGAGCACACTGTCCAACACGTGTGGGCCAGTCTGCCGCAGGACAACATCAAGCGCCAATTCGCCTCCATGCCGGACCATATTGCAGCATGTATCGCCGCACAAGGCAGTGCGATGCACTATTGAAGATGATCGGACTGCGTGCCACAGAACCCTCTGTAATTGTCCTGCAGCTCTGTTTTTGTCATCATGTGGATCATTCATCTGTATCATTACATCCATAAAATTTCAGTTCAATCCGATGCTTGCCTCTTGGTGGGCAAATTTCATTGTCCGTGAGTGTATTTCACAAACAAAATAAAATTCACCCCCCCCCACCGAATTTGGCAGCCGGTGCGGCGGCACTGTTCGCACGACCCTAAAGCCAGCGTTGCCTCCGGTCATGATATCGCCTCAAAAATTGCGAATTTTTTCTGTAGTTCCTTGTGGACGTCTGTCAATTCTCGCTGAAACCACGTAGAAGAGACCTTCGAACATAGTCCACTTCATTCACTAATCTGCATAAATTGACAATGTGGAAAATTTCTAGCAACTATATTATTCACTTCGAAAAATCTGACATTTAGCTTACTTTGTGGTATTTTTTTCCAGGTGGTGGAGTTTCTAAATGATTTATACACCTGCTTCGACAGCTGCATCGAAAACTACGATGTTTACAAGGTAACAACAACATTTTTTTTTCAATTCCTTAAATGTGAAAACTTTTAACTGTAAAATGTTTATATTATGACGAAATTGAGTTTTGATGCTTGGTTCTGAGGTCTAAAATTATACAGAAATACAAGGAATACAGTATAATTACGTCTGGTTTTTTTTTTTTTTTTTTTTTTTTTTTTCTTCGCTTGTTTGGTTTGGTTTTTTTACTAAATTAAATGTAACCTAGAACGAGGTATGTAGCATTTATCGCAGTTTTTTAACCGTTTTGTCCTACCGGATTGTGGCATAAAACGAGAAAGAAAAACGGCTATTAATAAAACAATAGAAATATTAATGTTTAACTTATAAACTCTCCCGGAGCGCTGGGACACTAGAGTCGAAAACAACGATAAAGAATTTTGATGCGAGATTGGTAGGAGATAGTTTACCGACAGAAAACATCGACTTTAATATGATAAAGAACTATCATGAGCAGATAGCAAAGCCAATTTTTCTAAAAATAAGACCAAAACCATAATGGTCTATTTGATTATCTTTTCTGAACATGAAGTGAAACTAGAAACGATTAAAGTCTGTCCACATCTACCTCGGGCAAAAGATATTGACTGAAAGTAACATTAAGAAAGAAATGGATAGCAGTATAAAATTAGCTGAAAGCATTTTGGGAAAATAACGTTGTTTTCAAAGGAATATTGGTTTTGCTTCTCATCTGGAAAGGAACTACGGTAAAATCCTGCATTAATGTTCTGACATTCTACCATTCATTCTCATTTATCGTTTTCAAACATGAAACTAATGCTAAGTACCTGAAGATTTCCTGACTCTACATTTCTCCTGCATTCAATAGTTTACAGACTGAAGCCTCACGAAATGGTACCACACTATTTAACTTTGACCTCTGCTTTAAAATCTCAAAAGTGAATAATTAAAGAAAACCCCACAATATTAGATTTCGTCAGGGAATTCAATTCTTTGCCTATATCCCCATAACCAGGACGATCTGAGTCACTTCTTTCAAGTCTTTAAATATTGCCTTCAAAAATTATTGAAATTTCATATGATTAAAAAATCAGAACTTAAAGAAATATTGGATTATTTTCTAAACCTGCACACTGGAAGTTTAGACATCGCGTAGAAAAAACACAATTCGTACAATATGTCATAAAAACAAATACCACCGTCCATGTACGATATTTAATTAAAAAAATGAAATCTATTTACAAATTAAAACCTCCACTAGCACTATCGGGGTAACACTTTCCCCATCATCAAGTGGAACAGAGGTTAATGCAGTACTCGCGTACACTTATATAGGAGCGCAGCAATGCACCATGGTATAGTTCTCAAGCGTCACAAGGTTAAGGTGTTGCCATCGCAGCCAAGCAATAGATACAATTTCCGACTTTAGTTACACATAATACAGATTGTGTTGCACAGTTAAAATTGTCAAATTTACATGTTATTGTTTTTATTAAATCTATTTAATAATTATAATTTAAAGTTCAAAACGGCGACGTGGTTTTTCCAAACTTTTGGTATGTCCATTGGCGTGTTATCATTACAGCAGCTGTCCCGGCATCGCTTCGATGCATACAAATATTTATTTAGATCTGTTTATCGATCTTTTAGTGGATGATTTAATTTATGGGGTTATTTTATTTACATTGTAAATTAAGAAATACTCTTCAGAATTGTACTCTTTTCCCGCGCTTCTTCAGCATATGACCAAATTCGGGCTCGGATGTTTCCAGTACAGCATTCGATATGAACATATTTAGTTGTCTCTGAACACTTGTTAAATAATTATCAGCACACTCTTGTCGTCCATATAAATTTCATACCACATACCTTTTCGTGATGGTGAGTATTTGACAGTTTAATCATACAAACAGAATTAATCATTTCCTACCATCTATCGCCGATATTTGCTCTCCAGATAGCTGCAAAACCTAATACACTGATCACAAAAGGTTAGGGATATTGTATTTTTGTATCTTACTCACGTAACACGCATTGAAATAACATCAGTGAGGCTAAGTAACACATACGATAAAGAGTACGTTTACAAACACAATTAATTGTACAATTTCTGAACACAACATAGTACTGCAATATAGACAAAATGGTAAATTCGGTGAATGTCCATACTTCTGGATTTCAGTACCCGGTAACGCTACTTCTGTGTCGAAAAACGTCTTGACACCTATGAGACATGCTTGCAATGACATTATTGATGAGTGTCTGGAACAGCTCGTCCAAACAGTACAGGCAACACGCTACTGAGGTCTGCCAGTGTACTGGGGTATAGGACATGGTTATCCAGACGTGGCTGTACAGCGTCCCGAATGTGCCAATAGTATTAAGGTCAGGAGACCTCGAAAGCAGCTGATTCAATCCCGTGATCTTTCAGCTCCTGAAGCACGACGCTCCAGGCATGGTGACTGGTTGCACTGGCATCGAGAAAACGGAATGCACGTCCAATGACAGCGTCAAACAGTGTCACAATTATCTAGTCTCGGTACACTGAGGCATTCATGTTGCTTTGATAAACATACAAGGAAGTACGGCCATTAAAACACACTCCTTCCCAAACTAGAACTAACTGCCGCTGGTACAGGTGGATGCACTGTTACATTCGTGTGCAGATCTCCTCCACAGGTGTCTTCGTCGATTACCAGGATAAAGAGCGAAACGGGATTCGTCTGTGAAAAGTACATGGTGCCCCTCTGTATTTCATCACATGTATTGTTGGACCCAGGTATGTCTTTGATGACAGTGAGCTGATGTCAATGCTATACATCTCAGCGGCTTCTTTGCTCTGAGTCCGTATTCGTAAAGCCGGTTTCGTACCGTTTGAGTACATACTGTGACACCAGAAGCAGCTCGAAGTGATTCCCGGAGTTGGCTACTTGTGATTCTAGGCCTTCTCAGAGCACTTACTGTTAAGCAGTGATCTTCCCTCCTGGTGGTTATTCTCGGGCGACCACTCCTAGGTCGATCTGCTACATTTCCATGCCATAAAAAATTGTGTGTAGCCGACTTACTACACTTTGCGAAACTCCTAGAGCAGCAGCCACAGCGACATATCATGCACCTGCATGTAACATACCAACAGCCCTATTTCTGTTGTCAATGCTTAAACGTCGTCTGGACATCAATTCAGGTTAATCCCACACTGAAGGCAATACATTCAGCAAACTTCTATACCAAGCGGTGAAATTCCCGTATTCCACTTCTCGCAGGGCACTCTTATTGGAGTTCGCACACCACGTGCTGTGCTGTCATGATGCTAATTTACATATGACGTAGCTACCCACGCTGATAACCGATCTCCAGTTGTCGCTAAATTTGCCTACCACCAAGTTTTCCTTTCGAAACGGCAAATTCCCTAACTTTTTGTGACCATTGTAGTTTAGCAACACCGAATAGATGAAAGAGTTCCTTGACAACGCCTTCAGGAATATCTCTGCCATTAATCACGAGAGCGAGAAATCTACCATTGCTGTTACCACCGATCTTCATGACAGAAATTTCATGTCTGACGGGGAAAATGCTTCTCAAAAAGGCGCAGTTCCAGAGGATTTCAGTAAGTCTTTTCTAAAAAAGAAAATTAAGTCACCTTTATATTGTTATGAACATTATTTGGGGAAAATGAAAGAAAGAACGCGTTTTCGGGGATGGTTAAGAGCGAAAAGTTTCACGCAGAAAACGCATCCAGAGAAGAGGATCTCCCAAAAGAGGCCCCTTTATCCTCTCAAGAAGGCGTCTGGGAATGCCGACGATGCAAGCAGTCTGCGAAGCTGCGAACCAGACGGTTATAATTTAATTCTCACGATTTTTGTTGTGACAGACCAAGCCAGTGACAAAAAAGGAGATGCAAGAGAAGAGCAGTGGTGCTGGGTACCGCCTCAGAGACCAGACATACACCAAGAGGGATCACGCTGACTCCCAATACGGAACACCACTCAGGAAAGAATTCGGGTATACCTGCGAGATGGAAAGGAAAAGCCCAAAGGCGAAACAGTGTATTTCTGTCGTGAAAGGCATGATTCGAGGAAATTGTCCTTGCCCGTACTGAGCTGAGTGGTGATATTTCTAATAAAGCAAGAAAAGGAAATTTTCCAAGTAGAACGAAAGTGAGACTTGGTTTGTAAAAAAGGTGGTTGCTTTATGCGGATATTGGTGACACCAGAGAATTCTCAGTGCGACTACCGGAGAATCAGCTGGCGAGCTGGACCGATAGTCACGGCTAGACAGTGCCGGTTGAGCAGGAACAAAAGTCGAGCAGCAAGAGACAGGGAAACTGGATTCATCATCGCCCCCTCCCCACCCCCACTCCTTTCCAAGAGAGTAGCTGCAGATTGACCCCACCATAAAAGCTCGGGGGTTGAGGGTGGTATGCCGGATTTCAGAAGAACAACGCGCTGCGACAACCGGAAAAGCCGTATATCTGTCTCCTCGGAAAGAAAGTGTAAGTGAGTGAGGGAGTACGGATGTGTGCGGTAGATAAATACGTGGTACCGTTTCTTCGTCTGCAGTTGCCAAATTTAAAACCAGAGCCTACTACCATAATTATAGTGGATAACCGCTGAGAAAACTATCCAAGCATGTAAGTACAATAATTTTAACATATTTATTAGTAGCTGGTCGGAAAGCAAACCAGAACCAGTATTAAAATATTCCTGCTTTTAGAACCATTTTAATGGGACTGGTTGCTTCTAGGAACTTTTATATGGAGAAAATCGTTATTGGCTGGTGAATTAGGTACATAACAAAATAGCAGGAAGTTCAGCCATCTAACTCTACTGAATTTAATCCAATATCAGCGTGTAAATTAATTTCTGTTAAGAATCTATAAATTAAAGTCTGTGCTCGTATAGTCTACACTGAAGTGCCAGAAGAACTGGTACAGACGAGCTTATGCAAAATACATAGCAAGGTCACCTATGCGCGTCCTCGGTTGCGTCCGCCAGTGCGTATATAAAGCGATACACATCCTTGCCAGCTGTCAGAGCTGTTTTCGGCATGAGATGACAAGTAATAACGATTTAAGCTATTTTCAACGCGGTATCAGAGTTGGCGCTCGTGAGATGCACCCTTGCAATGGTCGTCCGTGAAAATCTGAACTTGGTTTCGGAGGTAGAAACGAAGTTCGGATTTTCACGGACGGCAATTGCAAGGGTGTACTGTGACTACAAGAATTCCGGCAAAACCTCCAACCTACGATACCTGTTTGGCCGTAAAAAGACATTGGGTAAACGTGACCATCGTCGGCTGTCAAGAATGGTTTCACGCGATAGGCGTGCAACACTCTCGCAGGTATCATCGGAATTCAATGCTGGAGCCTCAACAAGCATCAGGATCTGTACTGTGCAACGTACCCTGCACGATATGGGCTTTGCGAGCCGACGCCCAACTCGAGTCCCCTTGATGGGTGCACGACACAGAGATATGCGCCTCGCTTGGGCACGGCAACACCGCCACTGGACACTTGATGACTGGAAACAAGTAGCCTGGTCTGACGAGTCGCGTTTCCAACTGAATCGAGCAGATGGAAGAATTCGTGTGTGGCACAAACCCATGAAGCCATGGACGCCGCCTTTCAATAGGGAAATGTACCGGCTGGTGGGGGGTCCGTAATGGTATGGGGTGTGTTTAGATGGACTTCACTGGGACCCCTGGCACGTCTACAAACGTCTGTGACCGGCCAACGCTACGGGCGCATTCTTTCTGACGAGGAACACCCGTTCATGTCCTGCATTCATGCTGATGGGTTGGGCCTGTTCCAACAGGACAATGCACCTCCACACAAGTGTCGGGACGCCACATTATGGTTAGAGGAGCATTCATCTGAGTTTGGGGTGTTGCAATTCCCACCCAAGTCCCCAGATCTGAACGTGATAGAACACATTTGGGATGCCATGCAACGCGCTATCGAACACAGGAATCCGAGACCTCGGAATACACCCGAATTGTGGAACGCTCTGCAGCAAGTATGGTGTGCATTGCCTACAGCATATTTCCAGAAGCTAGTCCAGTCCATGCCTCGTCATATTTCTGCAGTTCTGCGCTCCCGTGGGGGACCTACCAAGTATTAGACTGGTGTACCAGCTTTTCTGGCACGTCAGTGTATATTTACGTTACCAGTTTCTTTTTATTATTATTTGGCTTTGTGATTTTGTCACCTGACTGGCGTCGTCCTCCGAGTCAAAATCTCACTTGCAATATGTAAAGGAACCCGAGGTGCAATCAATCTGCAGCCCCGGTCGTAAAAATATTAATGACTGAACATATTCAGTTGTCTCTGAAAACTTGTAAAGGAACAATATGTAAAGGAACCCGAGGTCCTTTTCAACACGCTTTTGTCATTAATTCAAAACTCAGATAAATCAAAAGTTCACTAATTAATTCCGTTCTTTTTTTACAATGTAAAAAGCAACATATAGCGAAGAAATGCATATTTTTTCCACGTTAGTCCAAATATGTAAATTAGTGTTTCGAGGGCGTAGTACTGTGGATGAAATACTATGAAACCCCAAGACGTCACGAGTACCGAATAGCTGAAGGTTATGTGTGACGTACCTATCCCTGAGATGACGCACATGTTAAAATGGTAAATTATAGAGATAAGCCTTCGTTGGTGTAATTCAAGCAGTAGAATATCCGACTCCGGAGAAGGAAGATGTGGCTTTGAATTCCATTACCGGCAAATTTGTGTTTTTGCGCTATATTGGCGCCCTAACGTATAGACTAATAAATCACGTGGCCGTAAGGTTCAAGAAAAATGTGTGACGATTCTTCCACACGTCGTCAGGAATAAATCAGAATTCCATCTTCTACAAAGAGTTCCTTCAAACATGGGTAGTCGGCTGACCAGAACTAACCTGCGATTTCGTGCACCCGTCTTTGTGAAATGTGTGACTTTCCTACCTCAGAGGTGATGAACATGTCAAAACGGCAAGTTTAAGCGCTAAGCCTTCGTCGGTGTGGTTCAAGCGGTAGAATATCCAAATCCGGAGAAGGAAGGCGTGGTTTCGAAATTCATCACCGGCAAATTTGATATTGAGAGTTATGTAAAGGATTTTAGGAAGGGAGTATCTGACCCCCCAGGTTTTAAACAACCCATAGAAGTAGGAAACTATGATATTTTGGATCAGAGTGCCTGACAGGAAAGTCACACGGAAGCGAGGTAGAAAGTGGGAGGAAGACGCCCTTCTTTATAACCAGTGGACCAGTACCCGTAGCCCGACGGCTTAACGAGCCCATCCGAGTCACAGTGGTCAGGCGTTCGTGCCTGCCTGGGATCGACCCAGAGACTTTTCCGTAGCAGTCACAAACGTTGGTAATTTGGGCTCTTGCGCTATCGATGTAACGGACTGCTTGCAGCCATTTTGTTGTACAAATTGATTACGTGAATAAAAACCTGCGTGTAACATCTTCCGAATTTTCCAATCCGAATGCTCATGTATTTAAACTATATACCAGCAAAATTCCCACACCGATTACAAACGCGAAAAACTTCATTATTACACCCTCTTTCTGCACAAAGTTTGATTTATACATATTGCATTCTGTATACACAACGCACGAATTATGTATGTGTTCATTTAAAAAAACACTTGTGCATCCTGCATACATTTTTTTCAAAACCTAAGAGACCTTACCTTATGCATATTTTTGTAAAGATGTATAAATAGACGCTAATTCGGATCACTTTCGTTTCTTAAGGAATCTCTAACAATTCTGTTTATGTTTCTTCAGGTAGAAACGATCGGAGACGCCTACATGGTGGCTTCTGGGTTGCCTGTACGCAACAGAAATGAGCACGCCAGAGAAATCGCCCGCTTAGCGCTGCACCTTATGCGCACTTTGGAGAATTTCCAGATCCGACACCGGCCAGATGAGAAATTAAAACTACGCATTGGAATACACTCAGGTAAAACAAACATCCAGCGAGTGCCGTGAAAGGGGGTAACCACGGGAATACGTGAAGTCCAAATAGTCCATGAACGAGGTACTGAAAAAGAAGTTCACACCAAATATGACGACTGATAAAAGGAATCGATGCCGAAATTTTAAAATTTTGTTTCCGATGACAGAAGGTCACTCACTACTGGTACTATAAACACACGTCCATACACTGTTCGCTGAAAACATCCTTCTTTTTGTTCAGGTTCTATAAATTGTCAACGGCATTTTACTTTTGGAGTTGTTTACTTCGATTTCACGAAAAAAAAAAAATCTCCACAAGTCATTCATCACCTGATAATTTTCTAGCACGTCTTTTGTAAAAAATGATCGTGCTTATGTAACCGATTTGTCCGTCCGTCTATCTGTGGACACCATATCTCTGCAACTATTAGTCCAATTTGAAAAATTCTTCTTGCATTGGGAAGCCTGAAATGTGCGAATGATGATCTATTTCATATTTGTTTTTTTTTTCACGATGCACAATTTCGCCGCTAGAGGGCGCAAATGCACGTGGTACCGAGTGCAAAATACATTTTGTTCCATATGTTTGCTCCTAAACATCCAATTTAAAAAATTATTTTACCTTTCGATTCAATTTATGACGAACCCTATTTCAGATGTAATCACGTTTTCAAGTTACGCACAGATTTTCCGCTAGGGAGCATAAACGGAAATTGCGTTTTCCCCGATATCTATACTTCTAAAACACCGATTTGAAAAAAATTCTATAGCCGATACAGCTCCTGATGGGGAATCCTTTGCATATATATATTCTAATTTTAGGTAAAAAATGGTTTGGCCACCAGGGAGCGTAAGTGTTAATTTCTGCTTCGGATGTATTTGCACCGAAAACTGAGCTTCTAAAAAGCTTGAATGAAAAAATTTTTCGTGGATCGATACGACTCACGTCGATAAACCTTTTTGGAATTTTTTCTTCTTAAAACAATGCATGGCTTCTCCTCCAGGGGGCGTAGATGTACATCTTATTTTCGACAATATCTCTGCTTCTAATGGTTCGATTTGGAAAATCCCTTTTTTGTTGGATAGAGTTTCGAATGCGATATGTTTTTTATATAACCCTAGGAAATTTCAAGTAATTCTTAGACTTTCCACTAGGCAGCATTAAGGCAAATTACGTTTTCTCCGATATCTCTGGTTTTAAAACTCCCATTTGAAAAATTCTTCTTGCATCGCATACAGCTTCTGGTGGGAAATGTTCTGTATATAATTTCTAATATTTGGCAAATAATGGTTTCGCAACCAGGAAGCATAAGCGTTCATTTCTGCTTCTGATGTATTTGCAGCAAAATCTGAGCTCCTGAAAACTCGACTGAAAAATTCTTTCGTGGACCGATACTGCTCACATCGAAAAACCTTTTGAGAATACTTTCTTTATAAAATAATGCATGGTTTTTCCGCCGGGGGGCGTAGATGTATATCTTATATTTGTTGATATCTCTGCTTCTAAGAGTCCGATTTGAAAAATTCTTTCTTTGTTGGAGAGCGTATCCTCTGCGAAATGTTTCTCATATAACTTCAAATTTTTCTTAACGCACAAGTCTTCAAACCAGAGGGTGTAAGTCCACGATTCCGTTTACAGCAATATCTGCGGGATTAAAAACCCGACTGAAAAATTTCTTTCTTCGGTCCGATAATACTAACTCTGTGTGCGTATATTCTTCCCAAAACAATGCACAATTTCGCCGCTAGGAGGCGCAAATGCTTAATCTGTTTATCTCAGTATCTCTGCTTCTACATGTGCGATTTAAAAAAAAATCTTTCAACAGAGGATGCCATTTCAACAGAGGATGCCATTTACCTTGTAGAACACTTTAGGTTAGTATATGAGGAATTTCGTAGTTCACAGTTCTGTCGGTTGGTGGTGTTTGTGTACTTCAGTTTGCAGCTGTATCGCCGCTTCTAAAAACATATTTGAGAAATTTCTTTTTTACTGTATGCCATTCGCTACAATAGAGATGTGGAGCATTAGCCTTTTCAAATAGTCAAAGATTTCCCGCTGGGGGCGTAAAAGTCGAAACCTTTTTCTTGGTATCTCTGCTTCCGAGGGACGTATTTGAAAAGTTCTTTTTCCTTAGCATAGCTTTTTCCATGAAGAATATTTTTCGCCTATTTTCAACTTGTCCATTATGCAAAATTCTTCCTCTAGCAGATGTAGACTTATATCACGTTTCCTTCTACATTTCTTCTTTTAACTCTTCCATTTGAAAATCTCTTTTCTGACAGCTATACCTTGTGCTACGAGAAACTTTTTGTGCGGCATTTGTTAATTTTTCGTAACATCCTTTTTAGCTGCTAATGGAACAAAGTACATATCTCTATTTCTGGACGTTTTATCGATTGTAAAAACCAGTCGATGGTTTTCCAAACCGGTTCCATTGACTTTGAATAGCTTTGATAAATTTAATTTGCGTCAGAACGGATTCAAAAGACCTGCTCATTACAACCGAAAATTCGGTGTCATCTTTCTTGTTTTGAAGTTTTTATCAGATTTTGCACATTTGCATAATTCGGAACTCAAATAGTGGTTTCGTTTTTTTTAATTCTCTGTCAGCAGTCGGAGTACAAATTTGACTGATTCTGAATCATCCGCTCAGGTGGCCTAGCATATGTCATGAGGAACTGCAAACTTCTCAGCTTTTATACGAAGATCTCCAATCGTTTCGTACAAATTACATAACTCACATGAGTTACCGATCCATTGCATCTGTTGATTGACAAGCATCCGAAATGCTCCTTACGTTTGGCGGACATTCGTCTCCGTTTGAAAGGAGAGTCACATTCAATGATTTACGTCAGAGTCACACTTTTATCATTAAATGTGATTCGATTCCCTTTCCAAGGCGATGTAATTTTCAAGTTTTCTGAAGGATGGCTATATTGGAAACAGTAAACATGTACGGCATATATATACCGACAATGATACGTACACGCCTTTCATGTATTTGCGAATAATTTATTCTTCCTGGGATTCGCTTTCCATTCGTTTCTCTGATGTTATTGAACAGGTCGAAGCAGAGTTAGGAAATGAAGAGGAAGCAATTTGAACAAAATCACCGCGAAATACAAAAAATGTGTCTCACTGCAAATTGAGTTGCAATTTACTGGGCTCTTCCCAACTACGAATTTATTTGTTGTGGAAGAATTTGATGATAACAACAAAAACTTTTCTGATATACATACCTAAATGAAATGCTTAGAAAGCACATTTTATTTTTATTTATTTATTTATGTATTTGTGTGAGAAGGAGACTGAAAAGTGAACTTTAGGTGTCCTGCGGAACAGAGACATTGAGAGGAGTTATTGGTGTGGTATCATTTCTCTCAATTTTGGATGATGATGCATTCCAAGAAACAACAAACCATCAGATGGGGACGTCTTAGTTACTGGAGCCCATCCTACAGATTTGTGATGACAGAAGCTGACACATAAACATACATAGCGCCGTTGATTGTTGGCCACCGTAGCACAAGGCGAACGCACTCAGCTAGATATCGAGAGATCTGGGATTACGATCCCAGAAATGGCCGGATATCAATTTTTTGGTTGCTGTGTGTTGATAAAAGAGGAAAAGAGCGATATCTTTGTTTATTATATGCTCTTAAAACTTGTTTATCACCATGCCATTGTCGACCCCAGAGGCAAAGCGGTGCTCGTATTTTTCAGTACTGAAAAGAAAAGCATTTCTCAAGAATACTACGATGAAAGAAAGACTGAGTACTTTAAATATGCTGTAGTGCGAAAAAACAAAACTTTTGTGAACTTGTTAACAAGAAAGATCGTAGAAAGAACTTCGTTTATCACTCACTTTTGCGGCATCGCATGACACTTTGTTCACCTACACTGTTAGCCACCCAAAATGCAATACCAAGAAGGACACGAGATAGCAACGCCAGATTTACTGGACACATAACAACAGATACAAAGATGAAACGATTGAGCTTACAGGCCCGTGAGACTTGCGGAACACGCAGACATCAATAGTTCGTGTGGCCTCCATGGCTGGCAATAACGGCAGCTACACGCAGCGGCATCGAACGAAAGAGGCTTTGGATGTGGGCTTGGGGTATGTCGGTCCAGGCTGCTTCCACACGTTGACACAGTTCATCAGGTGTAGCCGCGGGTGGTGCTTGCCGGGCCATTCGGTGCCCGATCAGCGACCAGACGTGTTCGATGGGCGACATATCGGGAGAACAGGCTGGCCATGGCAGCAGTGACACCTGGTGGACCGTGAAGAATTGTTGCACGATGCGTACCACGTGCGGGCGCGTATTGTCCTGTTGAAACGTGGCCGCTGGCAGGTCCTGCAAATAAGGGCGGACTACAAGCTCCAAAACGTCGGAGATGTAGCGGTGGCTGTTGAGTGTACCGGCGATGCGTGCCAGAGGGGTGCGGGTGTCATATCCAATTGCGCCCCAAACCATAAGGCTGGGCGACGGACCGGTATGGCGATGCATAATGCAGGCGTCATACAGTCTCTCGCCGCGGTGCCACCACACGCGGATCCGACCATCGTGATGTTGCAGACAGAAGCGGATTCGTCGGAGAAGACAATGCCATGCCATTCCGTAGTCCAGGTGCGGCGTTAAACGGCCCACTGCCGCTGCTCTCGCCGGTGGTGTAACGTCAATGGTAATCGGAGCAATGGGCGCTGTGCGACAAGTCCCCGCTCTTACAGACGACGTCGAACGGTACGTGCTGACACAGGTTGTTGCGCAACACACCCTAATTCCTGCGCTAACGTTCGGGATGTGGCGGTGCGAGCCGTCAATGTCCGCAGCACAACATGCCGGTCCTCTCGTTCGGTGGTGTGCCGCGGCTGCGGCAATCGCTCACGTCGGTCCGTCCGTCCCTCCTGCACCCACCGAATCCATACTCGCCTCACTGTGGCTGGATGTTGTCCCACACGGGCGCCGATGTCTCGGTACGATAAACCGCTGTCGCGATAAGCCACTATTCGTCCTCTGTCAAACTCCGAAACGTGCTGGAATGATTGCCGTATTCTGCGACGAGGTATCAGGAAGCTTCCCACGCACAGGTCCCGTAGCACAACACATTTCCACTACTTACACCCCGCCTTCTGTGCACCTTTCTTATAGTGTTTCTCGGTGGCGTGCCGGGCGCACATGATTTGCATATGCCATGCAATGCTAATCGTTTGCATGTCCTCTCGCGGGCGACGCTTGCTGCGAATTTCAGGCCAATCGGATGCTTCCTTCTTGGTGTTGCATTTTGGGTGGCCAGCAGTGTAGTAAGAATCCGTTTTCGCTAAGCCAATAACTTTTACATTCCACATTGTATTGTATTAGTATTTTTAACAGGCAGAATGGCACTGCAACATGAAATAGCCACTGCCTAAGAACAGTAGGGAATTCAGAGCAAATGCAATACTCGAGTCTTCTCTGGAACTCTTCTTACGCATTCAAACTTTCCGTTTGACTTACCACTCAGTCAAGAGTCGGCACACGTGCCAAAAAATGCATTGTCACCTTCCACACGAAAAGGGTCTGAATCAAGCTACTGACAATCCCGAATTTCCACTCGGTATTTTCTTGTTATGTCGCTTTCATTATTTTATACTTATTCGTTTAAAAAAAGGAATTTCAATAATTGGTTATTTTCTTTGTTCAAAGGGCCGTGTGTAGCAGGAGTAGTGGGCCTGAAGATGCCTCGATATTGCCTTTTCGGAGACACAGTAAATACAGCTTCACGAATGGAATCTACAAGCGATGGTACTGTTATTATTATTATTATTATTATTATTATTATATATTCCAAGAAAAGTTTTTACCCCTCAAAATGGCTGATGAATATGACAATCTGTTACATTCAGGGTGTCCGGGTGAAAAATATCCAAAATAAAAAAAATTATATCTCGGATACACTTTTGGTTTGCGCCATTATAAAGGGAAAATGTCTAAAGTTTTATTACTCACTATAATTGTCTTAATGAATTTCAGTGTGGGCAGGCACCCTTGGTGGCCCGACAAACGACCTCATTCCACGTTGCTGAAATCATGTTTGGTGTAACGGTAGCCAAAACGTCCGTTATGCGGGCATTCAGGTGCTGAAGGTCAGTGGATCTTGATGTGATAGATAATGTTTCTGACATAACCCCACAGAAAAAAAAATCCAGTGGGGTTAAATCTGGCAACCGAGGAAGCCAAGCAATTGGTCCGCCTCTGCTAATCCATCTCCCGATCTAAGGGATCCCTAACGATGTGGCTGAAGTGTGGCGGCGCCCCGTCGTGTTGAAAGACGGTTTGAAGTGATAGCTGGAGTAGCGCAAACAGTTTCAAGCATATCCAGGTACGAGATCCCGGAGACAGTTTCTTTCGAAAAGAATAAAGGTCTGATCAGCTCATCGTTCATCAAGCCGACCCAGACGTTACTTTGGCGCTGCCCTCTGTATAGCTCACATGTGACATTTGGATATTTGTTACCCCAAGATCTGCAGTTGTGCCGATTCACAATCCCACTAACCTGAAAGGTAGCCTCATCCGAGAAGCACACTTAGTGGAGGGAATCGGGTGTTGTGTCAATTCATTCCAGCATGTCTACAGCGAAATTTCTGCGTGCGACACGGTCATTCTGAAATATTTGAATCAGCATTCTGAAGCATTTGAGCGCAAATCAAATACTTCAGTGCCTGAAGCATTTGAATCTTGTACGCCCTTAGACGAAGCCGCTTGTGTACCACATCGTGCACCGTTCAACGTGGAAAGTTTAGCTGCGAGCTAGCAGCCCGAACTGATTTGCGCGGACTTCACAGGAATGCCTCTCTGATGCGTTCGACAATTTTCTCAGATGTCCGTGGCTTTCCTGCAGACTTCTCGCGTAACAGACTTCCGGTAGTACTCAGTTTGTTGTCCCAGAACCCGATGCTTTTCTGTGTTGGAGGTTTCTGTCCACAACGCGTTCTAAAACGACGCTGAACAGCAGCAACAGACTTTAATTAATACACACAATTGACGTGGATTAGAAACATCAGACAGAAGTCATCGCTCTTTCCACGTAAGTGAGTCACGGAAAAATTCTCATCGGCCGCCACCGGGAATCGAACCCAGGTCTTCCAGTTACGCGCCGGACATGCTACCACTGCACCACAGAGGCCTCGAATTCCACGCTTATAAGTGAATCACTGAAAAATTATCATCGTGGCCGCTATGGCGCAGTGGTAGCATGTCCGGCGCGTAGCTGGAAGACCTGGATTCGATTCCCGGTGGCGGCCGATGAGAATTTTTCCGTGACTCGCTTATATACGTGAACATACTTTAATTCGGTAAGACACAACACACATGCAACCTTCTCCTGCGGTGTCGACATTCTTACTGAGCTTGTCTACGGTCAGTTCGGATGCCGACACTTGCCGGCGCATGCGCGTGAACGGGTACCAGTTGACTCACGCACGTGAGCGGCGCATGGGGAAAAAGCTTTGAACGATTCAATCTCCGATTTCGCAAACCAGATGTGAATACGTATAACACGTACTTTCCGAGATACAATTTTTTTTCTTTTGGATACCTTCCATCCGGACACCCTGTAATACTTGTTACCCATGAAAAGTTCATGTATTTTTTCCTTTCTTGTAATCACATAATTTTTGTGAAACATAAAATATGTTATGCTGACCATATTGGAAAATGTACACACTTTCACGAAAAATTCTGTGATGATATCTTTTCCTAATATGGAGTATGAAATTCTAATACTGTGATTCAAAAGTAAAGATCGTCCACTCAGTAATGATTTCATTTTTTTTTTTTTTTTATGAAACGCTATGAAATAAAATACAAAGCCCAGGAGCATTTTCAACCAAGTTGCTAATGTTGGAAAGCAAAATCTTGAACTGTTGTAATCTGAGATGGATATGTGTACTTTTTCTTTTTATCCACTTGATCCAAAATGACTCAGTGTGGCCCAGATCGTCTTGCAGTCTGAGCACCAAACTTAAATTACACGTGACTGTTAAATTACAATTACACACAACTCTGTGCATATAATGGGTTAGCCTACCATATTGATTCTATTCTTCATATATGTCATAATTTTATATATTCCTACTGCATAAAATGACTCTTTCATACCATCAACATGTACCCACATATAAGGCCAAATTCTTATCTCGATATAGTCCGTAGAACAGTAAATTACTGAGTGTGAGTCGAACGTTTTGTAATATTAGGATCACTTTATGCCTTCATACGTACCGTAACTTTACGACGAAAGCTGACTAGCATTCAAAGTATATCCATCATGTTGCACCGTCTTCAGCCATCTTCCTGTCAGTTCTTCGATTCCGCGGCGGTACCAGTTCTTGTCCTTAGAGGCGAAGAATTCCTTCACCCCAGCTGCCACCTCCTCCTGGTTGTTGAAGCGTCCCCAGCGAAAGAAGTGGGCCATAGACCGAAACAACCAAACTATGAATATGCCGTTTTATACACGGTAAAAATAACTAAAATGACATTTAAAAACCTTTAATGATAAGTTAAAACCAATTTCATGAGTACTTTCAATTTACTTCAGGACCATCCTCAGATGAAATGAACACGACCTAGAGATCACACAGGTTAATATAACATACACATTACCAGATTACTGTATACGCATGATTACGGTTCACAACACTATTGAGGTAAGCAATTAATGTCCTATGAAATAGAGTCGGCATTCACGGTGAAGAATAGGGTTGTGACGTCCAGACTATATGAGGTTCTTCCATACTCGCGATACAGATACCGAAACCTCATCATTGCAGCACCAGTCCATATTCTTAAGAATTAACAAACTCTCTGCAAATAACAAAGATGACTTACTTGATGGAGTCACCGTTACAGCCGCTTTGTTCCATTCCGGTTGATATCCTCCTCCGCAAACACAGTCCTTGCCAACGTTGTGTTTTGTGCACCATTGTGGACACTGTATTTGTGTTCCATAATTCTGGTCTGTAATTTCCTGGAGGTACAGCCGATGTATGCAGACTCCGAGTTACCTGTATCATTAGAACGTAATGGAATATTTTCAATTCCCCATTTGTCCTTGTCTTTCACAGAATCTCGGTCGCTGCAGATCAGGGCACGGATGTTTTTTGTCCTCACCCCAAAATCAATATTATATTTTCGGCAGATATTCTTTAGGGCTTGAACAATAGGCGGCACATATTGTACTGATCCTAAAAAATTTTAGATTCCGTCCTCACTGTACAGCGTGATAGTTGTCCGGTTCGAAACTCTGTGAATAACACTTCGTATCATGTCCTCAGAATACCCGAAGGCTCGAGCATGGTTCCTGATTATCTCTAGCTCCAAATTCCTAAATTGTAAAGAGCACGAATGCGAGAAAGCACATTCGACCAAGAAATGAAAAGCTGACATCTTCTGACTACAAAGGTGAACCGACGTAAAGGGATTTAAAGATGGAACTGCAGAAGGTTTGCGATAAACCGAATAAGTAACACTGTGCAAACACAAATACAGTGTCCGTAATGGTGCACAAAAACACCGCGTTGGCAAGGACTGTTTACGGAGGAGGATATGAACCGGAATGGAACAAAGCGGCTGTAACGGTGACTCCATCAAGTAAGTCATCTTTGTTATTTGCAGAGAGTTTGTTAATTCTTAAGAATACGGACTGGTGCTGCAATGATGAGGTTTCGGTATCTGTATCGGGAGTATGGAAGAACCTCATACAGTCTGTACGTCACAACTCTATTCTTCACCGTGAATGCCGACTCTATTTCATAGGACATTAATTGCTTACGTCAATAGTGTGTTGAACCTTAATCATTTTTTTTATTTCAGGTTTAACGACCACCGTGAGCAACTCAGTGGGTTATAAAAGACGCCCGTCCCTAATTTAGGGCCACTGGTTCCAGGGAAGGAGAGAGAGCCAGTGCCGTAAGACAAACACAACACCCATGCCTCACCGGGATTAGAACCCGGACCCCATCTCGGACGATTGATCAGAAGCCATCTCTTAGATCACTGCGCCACCGGGGCGGCCCTTAATCATGCGTATACGGTAATCTGGCAATGTGTATATTATATTAAGCTGTGTGATCTATAGGTCAAGTTCATTTCATTTGAGGATGGTCCTAAAGTAGGATTGAAAGTACTCATGAAATTGGTTTTAACTTATCATTAAAGGTTTTTAAATGTCATTTTCGTTATTTTTACCGTGTATAAAACGGCATGTTCATAATTTGGTGATATCAGCACGATTAGTTTTTGGTGATGACCGGAACAAGTAATAATCCGACGGGGCATCAGTTCTGTAACATGTTGTACATAATTATATCATGTTATATCATTTATATCGTAATCGTATTATATGTCTTTAAGCTGTAATAGCGTAGTAAACACTGTGTGTGTGGAAGTCGATGAGTGACAATAGCAAAGTGTGTATGCTATGATTAAATTCTAATAAAGTATATATTAAAGTACTAGTACTAGTAAACAGTTAATAGCAATACACTTAATAACACAAGTTCGATGCCCTCAAGTTCCTGGAATTTTGCCCGGGTCGTTCGCGCGGTATGAAGCCGAGCGTTTTCAAGCTGTATGAGAACGCGCTTTCTGTTCACCAATGCCGGGTACTTCTACAAAACGACATACATCTGCTCAAGCTGTTAAGAGTAGAGGTTGGCGTTGATGGTCCGACCGTCTGGAACAAATTCGTAATGGATTAATCCCTCGAAATTCCACCAGACGCAGAGCATCAACTTATGCTCGAAGCGTCCACGTTTGGCAACATGTTCAAGAAGCTGGCTCCGGGCTCAACAACTGATGTTGTGTGCTAGAATTACGAAAATATATCCACTTTTCATCGCACGTAACAATTCTCTAGATGAAACGTACATTGCGTAGATTTTCTAAGAGTTTCGAGCACGCTTCCACAAGGCGGTTTGCTTCAGCTGGCGTCAGTTCGTGAGAGACAATGCAGCAGCTCCTGTAGATCTTGCCGAGGTCCCGAAGATGTTTGTCATATGCCCAGCTCGCTTGATAATCTCCTAGTGCTGGTTGTCGGATTTGCCTCTATGGCCTGGCGCACGGCCTCCGAATCCACAGTTCGCGGCCTACCTGACCTTGGCTGACCGTCGAGGTTTCTATCACCTGAGCGAAATTTCTTGAACTATCTAGTTGCAGTGCTGTGGTCCACAGAACCTTCCCGTTTCGCATGACAAATGTTCCGTGCTGCTTGAACAGCGTTATGGGCGAGTTCAAACTCGTAAAGCAAAAGTTTCCTAATCAGCGGGTTGTGGCTGGTCATCTTTTAGGCGTCCTAACCACAGAGAAAATGACGACATGCAATGCTGTTCACAGCAACGACTACCACATTATATCCCTTTCGACTGACTGCAGTGAGCGGCTTTAACTGGTTTAAGCACGTGAAATACCCGCCGCAGCCCATGCGTTTATGCAAATATTACAAAACTTTCTACTCACCCTTTGTATCACTAGTTCATATAAGCAAATCAATTACGCAGTATCTCACGACCCACAGGAAATGAACCTGTGTAATAATTACACAAATGACATAAGATGTTATCAACTAAAAAAGTAACTTATACAGCATCCAAAACTTAACGGCTCAAAAGAACAACCAAACAGTGAAATCGGTCATATTTCCTTAAATGCAAAATTAAATAAATAAGCACACGTTTCTAGGAAAATGTAAAAAAGCAACACAAGATAATAAAGTCATGATACTCTGAAAAAATATCGTGAATGTGTTTTTTAAATTATTCGATTCACTGTACTTTTCTGGAAATCGAAAAACTATGAATACAGAAAGCATCTTAGCTTGAAACTTAAAACAAATTTGTGATAGAAAAATTTAATGACAGCTTTAAAAAATCTGAGATACTGCTCAAATATAGATACCAGGTCGTTCGGAAAATAATAACCGATTTGGAGGGGGGGGAATGAAAGACATACCTCATAGCACACGACCTTCTTTTATTCGAAATAGACGCCTTCAGCAACTACACACCTCTACAAGAGAGTGACAAGTGCTTCAATGCCAGTTCGGAAGAAATCTGGCTCCCTGGATGCAAGAAAGTCCTGGAATGCAAGTTCGGACTCCACTCGGCTTTTAAAGGTCATGTCCTTAAGGAAATTGTTAAAATGCATGAACAGGGGGAAATCGGTAAATGCCAAGTCGGGCGCATAGGCTGAATGTGAGAGCGTTTCTAACCTCAGCACGTGTAATTTCTGTTTCGTCATTTGTGACACGGGTGTCCTCGCGTTATCATCGAGGAGGACAGCACCCTTCCTTTCACGAAAGAATGCCGTTTGGAATACATCTTCTGGTGCATTCAGTTAATGTTTGCACAGTATATGACTGAGGTAATGCTTTCACTAGCATTCAAGAAACCTTGTAGTGTATGGCACGTGATCAGTCCAGTACACTGTCAACAAGATATTTTTTGGCGTCAACCTTGGGTTAGGCTGTTGTTCCGGTAGTTACCATACTTCAGTCGCTGTACAGATCGCTTACGGTTGTCGTATAGCACCCACTTTTCATCACAGGTTACAATGAGATCAAGTAGGGGTTCCTTTTCGTTGAGAAGCAGAAGGTTACTACACATCTCAAACCGTTGTTTCTGATGCTTCGTCAATTCGCGTGGGACCAACGTATCTAGCTTCTTGACCTTACCAAGTTGGTGGTGATGTTCAGAAATGGTTGACACCGACTGACGCGAGGATTTACCTCCACACTTGCCTTCAGAGAGTCGTTATCAATGGCCAAATGTCGTGCTTAATCCTTCTCATCTTGTCGGGTCGTGTCACCGGAACAAAACTTTTCAAACCACCGACGAACAGTACGTTCAGATGTTGCCTCCTCACCCCATGACTCGACCACATTACGACCCAATTCAAGCTCGTGAAGCAGAATCACAAGCAACTCACTCTTTCCTAACATGTTGTACAGACCACTCTCACACTAGTAACACAACTGCAACTCGACCGATTATGGCATATGTATATGGCGTCTGAGTCGCCCTTCAGATCGTACGAACGGCGCTGCGAGCTGGTTGGTCTGCAAGCTTGTGGGCAAGTTGAATGTGGTATCTCAGAAATTCGGCCATTACTTTGCGAACGACCTGCTAAATTACGATTTTAAGAAAGTTCAGCTCTCATGTGGCATCCCATTCGTAGATCTACATTTAATATTTATGGATAAATCTTTATCTTACATGCTAACATGCATGGTTCGTATAGTTACTGTCTCAGTAACTGCATAGTGGATATTATTTATAAAAGCAATTTTAAAAATATTTCATGATTACTTTATTTAGCCCTTCAGAGTAACCAGGAACTAAGCCCACCAGCATCCATGTTTTTCTGAGGTTTTTTTCAAGAATAAATTACTACCATGAGCAACTCTAAGGGCCATACATAGTTGCCTATCTCTATTTAGCGGCCATTAGTTCCAGAGATGGGATGGAACCAGTGCCATTAGACAAACACACCACTCATGCCTCAAGCTCAGCCCATATCAGACGAATGGTCAAAACACAACGCCTCAGACTACTCGGTCACCGTGGCGGCATCTCGTTAAATGGTTTAACCAGGGATGATGATGTATTGCAACCAACACATGAAAAGTGGTTGTTCTGGCTCAGATGAAGATGCTGGTTTTAACAAAACTCTCTTTAAACATAAGGTTCAACATGGATAACAATTTGAACCATATACTACGTGGGATGTGAATCTAATAAACTGGGGATATACCCTCACATATACTGTTACACACATATCATTATAATAAGTACACACCGATCCGCCAAAGTAGGCATAGAACTGTCCTGAATCTTATTTATTATTGCCATATGTTATATATACAAATCGCAAACAGAAGATGAAAGTAAATATTAATTAAAACCAATAGGTAATGTTTGCAATACTACAATACTGCGAACTAATTCGGAATTTTCTATGATAAAACATTACCTCAGAGCCGTTCGGAAGTCCTGATGTATGGATAGGCATAATGAATGTGTAAACATTTCCACATAAAAGCTTTAGCAGCAATACATACGAGAGCTTGTATATTCTAAAAGTGAAGTCAGTCCTGTTTTACAGTCATAAATTGTTCAATTATACAAGTTGCGAATTTCAAGTTCATCGTAGCATCTAGGACATGAAGCATTAAAAACCATGTAATTAAAAAACAAACTGTCGATATTGCGATATTTCAAAATAACTTAAAAATAATATATCGGCCAAATATAGATTCAGCAGTGGACCAAACATCACACCATTTCAGCAGACCGCCCTACGCTTCTTACCAGACATGTTTCTGGCAAAAAACCTATTGCACATCATCAGCGGTGAATTGTATCAAACATCTGTGTGTTCATATACAAGGCTATCACAGTCCGGACCGTCCGACATCTCGTCATTAATTGGTTCAGGATCATCACGTGTGAAAGCTTGGCAATCGTCATTTAAGGCTGTAGAAGTGCCATCTTGCAGCTGTATAGCATACTTGTAAATATTATCATTTTCCACCAACCATCTAGTAGTTATATATTTTTTATTTCTATTCTTATTTTCCCTCTCCTTATTTATGGCAAATCGCCATGCGAATGGCAAGGCGGTCTGCTGGAATGGTGCGATATTTGGTCCATTGCTGAACCTATATCTGGCCGATATCTACTTTTTAAGATATTTTGAAATATCGCAATATCGACAGTTTGTTTTTTCATTACATGGTTTTTAATGTTTCATGTCCTAGATGCTACGATGAACTTGAAATTCGCAACTTGTATAATTGAACAATTTATGACCGTAAGACAGGACTGACTTCACTTTTAGAATATACAAGCTCTTGCACATTGGCGTGCAAAAATTAAGGACGAGATGGTTTTTCGAATGTAACGTCGTGCAGAAGTGCTCCACATCGACTCAAATCATACCATAAGATCCCCAAGATGTAAGAATATGGGACAAGTGAGAAAAACCGTCCAAACAAAGAATCCAAAGGATACAAAGGCACTTTATTGAAAAGGTAGCTTCGAGCACAACTGGACAGAAGACACAAACGTCCGTGTGACAGGCGGCTGCCAAGAAAATCCAGTCTTTAGTAGAGGATATGATCACCCCTGACTGCGTTGTAGGATTTACAACGTCTGTCTATGCTGAGGATGAGGTTGTCAAGGAGCTGTTGAGGCATCGCGGCCCATTCCTCATGTAGCGCCAATCGCAGCTGCGGAATCGTTGCTGGCGGCTGGTGACGTGCTGCCAAGCGTCTCACGAGAAGGTCCCACACGTGTTCGATTGGATTTAGGTCCGGGGAACTTTCGGGCCAATCCATGCCTTGAATATCTTCACTCTCCAACAGCTCTGCGACAGCCACTGTACAATGAGGTGTAGCGTTGTCGTCCATGAAGAAAAACTCAGGACCTACAGCACCTCTAAACAGACGCACGTGAGGCAGGAGAACCTCGGTACAATAGCGGACACCAGTGACTGAACCTCCTTGGAAGATGTGGAGGTCAGTACGGCTACCAAGCATGATACCGCCCCAAACGAGAACTCCGCCACCTCCAAACCGGTCCTTTTCGATGATGTTGGAGGTGTGATTGCGTGTTCCCTGCTCTCTCCAGATATGTATACGTCCAGAATCGCTCGTCAGACTAAATCGGCTCTCATCCGTAAAGAGAACTCGACCCCATTGCTGTTGTGTTCAGTTCTTGTGTCCCTGGCACCACAGAAATCGCCGCCTCCGATGAGCAGGCGTTAATGGCACACACCGTACTGGTCATCGCACAAATAAACCACCTTTGTGCAACCTCCTGGCCACTGTAAAACGCGATAACGGGCGTCCAGTTGTCTGTTGCATGCGCCTTCTCCCGCTGTCTCTTCTCGCCTGTAGTACAATATACCGGTCGTCCGCCGCCGTGGTTGCTCGTCGACGACCACTGCTAAACTCTCGGACAGCTGTTCCTGTCGTTTGAAATGCTCTCCAAGCTTGTGAAACGATGATGTGAGCGATCCCGAACTCCTCGGCCACACTTCGACC
The DNA here is from genome assembly GCA_039090855.1 of Macrothele yani. NCBI lineage: Eukaryota > Metazoa > Arthropoda > Arachnida > Araneae > Macrothelidae > Macrothele > Macrothele yani. The sequence goes on along the minus strand of CM077025.1, from coordinate 158,786,090 downwards.
TTCTTCCAACTTCCCAATGACGCGACCTCGGGTAAAGTCATCCAGATGTCGTCTACGAGATTGCCTGTTGGCCATATCACACGGTGACAGCAACTCGACGTCGTTCAAACCGATGTGCACCGTGCAATAGCTTTCACCGAATTGCTGAGCATACACAGTCCGTGTGCTTTATACCCTTCCAACACCCCCCCAAGTCATGCTGCATATATGCGCATGCCCTACCGTACCGGACCCTAGTCTATCTCCTGAATGGTCTTTCGGTCCGTTCTGCCTGCTCGTTCCGCTGTTATGCTCATTTTTCCTCTTTGTTCCATAATTTCTGCACACCAGTGTATGTATTGCTGCTAATGATTTTGTGTGGAAATGTTTGCACTTTCATTATGCCTATCTATACATCAGCACTTCCAAACACCTCTGAGGTAATGCTTTACCATAGAAAATTCTGAATTAGTTCACAGTATTTTAGTATTTTTTTTTTTTTTTTGAATGGAGGTTTAACGACCACCGTGAGCAACTCAATGGGCTATAAGCAGTCGTCCGTCCCTAATTTAGGGTCACTGGTTCCAGGGAAGGGAGACAGCCAGTGCCGTAAGACAAACACAACATCCATGCCTGACCGGGATTCGAACCCGGACCCCTTACGGACAAATGATCAGAGGCCAGCGCCTTAGACCACTCCGCCACCGGGCGGCATTGTAGTATTGCAAATATTACCTGTTGTTTTTAATTAATATTTAATTTCATCTTCTGTTTGCGATTTCTATATATAACGCATTGCAATAATAAATAACATTCAGGACAGTTCTGCACCTACTTTGATGGATCGGTCTGCACTTATTATATTGATACGTGCGTAGCAATATATGTGAGGATATATCTTAATTTATAAAAAAGGTGACATTGAGGATCTCAGGAATTACAGACCTATCAGCCTCCTATCAGTGGTTGATAAAATCTTCTACTAAAGTTCTTTCACGTCGCTTGAAGGTAACACTGGACATGGCTCAACCGAGAGAACAAGCTGGATTCAGGAGTGGCTACAGCACTATACATCATATCGACGTACTGACAGAACTAATAGACAGAGCGAGGGAATATGAACTTCCATTGTGCATGGCTTTTATCGATTATGAAAAAGCCTTTGATTCGGTGAAACCATCAGCAGTTACAATGGCTTTGAAATCCTGCGGTATTGAAGATGCATACATTAATATTATTAATAACATCTATGAAAATGCAAGTGCAAACATTCGGCTATTTGAGAATACAACACACATAAAAATTGGAAAGGGAGTGAGTCAAGGTGACACAATGTCTCCCAAGCTCTTTAATACCACATTGGAAAATGTATTTCAATCACTGAACTGGGAAAACAAAGGGATAAAGATTAATGGAGATTATCTAACTCACCTTCGTTTTGCTGATGACGTAGTCATTTTTGCAACTACCCCATCAGAGCTGCAGAGTATGATCCAGGAACTTGCTGGCAAGAGTAAAGAAGTGGAATTAAAAACGAACTTTCAGAAGACAAAAGTGATGTTCAATGCTTTTACAAGTAATGAAGATGTATCGATTGATGGAGAAAAGCTGGAGATAACAGATACGTACGTTTATCTTGGACAGCAGATATCAAGTGAGGGTCACATTGAGGAAGAAATTAATCGACGTATAAAACTTGCCTGGAGAGCTTTTTGGAAGAAACAGCATAATTTTCAAGAGCAATGTGCCATTATGTCTCAAAAGAAAAGTGTTTGATCAATGCATCCTTCCAGTGCTTACGTATGGTGCAGAGACGTGGACCTTAACTAAAAGAGACATACAAAGGCTGCAGACAACTCAAAGTAGCATGCAGAGGTGCATGCTTGGTGTAACCAGGAGAGATAAGAAGAGGAGCTCGTGGATCCGAAAAATGACAAGAGTGGAAGACATCATGATCAGAGTTAAATCCCTGACATGGCAATAGGCTGGACATACTGCCAGAAGGACAGACCGTCGACGGACAACTGAAATTTTAGATTGGATTCCAAGGGACAGGAAAAGACCCAGAAGACCACATGGGAGATGGGTGGGTGAAATTCGAAAGTATGCGGGAGTAACATGGAGGAGACTGGCACAAGACAGACCCTTGTGGAAGAAGCTTGGAGAGACCTTCGTCCAGCAGTGGATTGATAATTGTTGACAATGATGATGATATCCCCAATTTATTAAAATTCTCTTTGTTGTGCTTAGAATGGTGTACATGAATCACCAAAATCCTTTTCACACTGGGAAGTACCAAAAATACATGGGTTGTTAAACGATATTTCAGTTTCACTTCAAGGTCTTCAGAAACCATTTGGTTGACAAATGGTGAGAGAATTACGTTTACTTCAGCATTCTATTGTTGAAAGAAGCAACTGGGGAGGGAGTCTGATTTTTCAAGAATTTAGGATCTTGAGATTTTATGTGTGGATTCCCTGCAGTTATTTCATTTTACTTATTAACCTCTTCATATTGTGGCTCTTCAGCATGAAACAATTTTTCTGGAAGTTTCACATTGTCAATCAAGAGTGCATATATTTCCAAACCACTATATAGCAAAAGCACAAAGAAAGGATAAATCAGAGCCTGGAACACAGAATCATGCAAGAAGTAACGGATTTTTTCGTTTTTCTCAACAGAATTCAGTTTAAATTGGGTCAGGAAGCTCTTGATCCAATCTGTTTGACCCAAAAGGAAACCTAAGGGGATGCTAAAAAGTTCTCGGCCTAGCCCACTTCCTGTAATTGTAGTAATATTTTGTCACTGCAGCTCGAAACAGTGTTCTCTTGATTTGTCAAGTGCCAAGTTTCAGACTAACAGTTTTTGTTTTTTTGTTTTTTTTTTCTTTTTTCAGATGTTTGACTTTTTGAACTGAATCATGCGAATGCAAAGCGTTGAATTTTCGAAGGTGGAACTCCGGACTGTCATGAAATTCCTGTTCCTGCAGTAAGAAAACTGCGAAGGAAATCTATGAGTGTATGATGCAAACATTAAGTGACAAGTGTCCTTCATATTCCACTGTGAAGAAATGGTGTGCCAACTTTCAGCTTGGATACTTTGAGACCGAAGATGCAGCAAGATCTGGGAGGCCTTCAACAGTGACAACACCCGATATTGTTGATCGTGTTCATGACTTGATTTTGTCACATCGGCGAATCTCTGCTAAAACAATAGGTGAGACACTGGAGATATCCAGGGAACGTGTTGGGTTCATAATTCATGAGCACTTGGATATGCAGAAGCTGTCAGCGAAGTGGGTGCCCAAATGTTTGAACGCCGATGAGAAACTAAAACGAGTGGACACTTCCAAATTGGTTTTGCAGCAGTTTGAGCGATCTGGTAATAATGTTTTGCAGCGACTTGTCACTGTTGATGAAACGTGGTTATATCACAATGATCCAGAGGCGAAACAACAGTCCCTGCAGTGGCGGCACTCGGGTTCTCTACTACCAAAGAAATTCAAGACTCAAAAGGTCTGCAGGAAAGGTCGTGGCAACGTTCCTTTTTTTTTTTTCTTTTTTTTTTTTTTGGTATTCGGACGGCGTTTTACTGACTGACTATCACCCGAAGGGCCAAGTAATAAATGCTGAATACTATTTCAACTTACTGTGCCGATTAAAGGAGGCGCTGAAAGAAAAAGAAGAGAAACTGCGGAAAGGTGTTCTCTTTTTGCAGGACAATGCGCCGGCTCACAAGGCTGGCAAGACAATGGATGTTTTGAGGGATCTGGGGTTTAAATGCATAGACCATCCACTCTACTCGCCAGACCTTGCTCCATTGGATTATTTCCTGTTCCCAATCCTTAAGAAAAGTTCGAAAGGGAAGCATTTTTCAAATGATTTGGAGGTGATATCAGCAGCAGAGAATTTGAGTGATCAGACTTCAGAATTTTTGGAGGGACGGTTAAAGAAACTCCAGAAACGCTGTGCCAAGTGTGTTGCACTTCGGGGTGAATATGTGAAATACTCTGTAAGTTTCATTACCCTAGCCCATTTTCTTCTCGATGAGACCAAGAACTTATCAGCATCCCCTCGTATTGGCCTTTTTTACTTTCAGTCTCAGTTATTATAAATATATTCATAGTTTTCTTTGCATAGTTTCTGGTCAAACATGGAAAGCATCAATGCAACTTAAAATTTTGAGTAACAGTGATTTTTATTATTTTCTATCTACCTATATGTTATTGAAATCACATTTTGGGTAGGGTGTAATCATCTGATAATAATTGCAGGCTGAAAAGTTCTATGACTCACTGGTAGAAATAACATAACTTCAGCTGACAGTAATGCAATGCCTCGAGAAGCTAAGTTTCAAACAGAGGCCATATATATACCATTTTAGCATATTATATAAACATATCATTAAACTGTTTTCTAAGATTCGGACATTAGCTCTTCAAAGAAAGATTATCTGCAGCATAAAAGTTATAGGTGGTGTTAGATTTTTTACTTAATGCTGATGCATCAATTGCCCCAATTTACAACCATCTTGGCACCCAACTCAAGCTTCACTGGTATCTATCACATGTATACACAAGACCTTTTGTACTTTATACGTCGTCGAAGTGTGACGTCACAACATGGCGCTGGGCATAAACAAATGTCTGTTCCTCCATGATCCCCATAGCGTTTCATCGCGATTGGCGAGATGTGTTCATATTTTGCAATTTCTTTGGGGTTTTTTCTGATAATGTGAAGCTAATTCAACGCTGTGAAAATGCTGTGAAGTCTTCTCACATCCAGTCATTTTATTATGAACCGCACAGCGAAGAAATACTTGGGCAAATTCATGCTTCCATGAAAGATATATAGATAGCGTCGAGGTACTGTCTGCTTTTTATGTTTATGTTTAAAAAATCATTTTATCTTATTTCTTTAAGTTTTATACGTATCATATGTAAACTGACCACCCATAATTCTTATTCTTTAGAGTTCCAAAAATTTATCAGTACACATATACTGCCTGAAATTGCCCATTTTCAAAATATCTTTAAGCACACATCAATGTTCCTATTTTTTTAGTATGAAGAAACATATGTCTGGAAGGATTACTTTTACAAGTAAATTCCTTGAAACGTGCATCACATTGATGACGTTTTGCACCAGTATGAATGAGCATATGCTGTGAAAGGTTACGTTTCCTGCAAAAAAAATTAACACTTTCCTTGCCAAATCAATAGCTTCTGAAAAACTGTATTGAAATATGCATTCAGTAAGAAGGGATGTACTGCAATGTTAAGTGCATGACATACATTCCTGTCCATTTACATGCTTACATTGCAAAGTGTACATTTCATGGATGCTCTTCAACTGTGTCAATATATTTTAACACCTATTAGTATATTTATATTTTTGTATGGGGAACGTAAAATCTCCCAAAGGCATCGCATGTTATAAAAACTTCGCACGAGTTCACCCGTAAATCGGTACGGAACTTGATATAACAGCTTCTCGAGGCGAAACCTAAGGTTCTGAAAATGATAACAAAAAAAAAATTTAAAAAAATGGACGGGATGTGTGATCCAAATTCATATTTTACAGACTACAAAAAATATGCTTGTTCACAAGATTACCAGTCAGTCCACAAATCCTTACCTTGACATTTTAGTCCATAGGGCATGTTTCTGTTTGTTTTTCGGAAATCTATAAAAGGAACACTGATACGCTGCAAAACATAACACCATATCTATTATATCCAATTTCACCTTAAAAAGTCAATTGTACGGGACTATCGACAGCCGCCAACGAAGAAACTAATGTTAACTAAGATGTAAACAATGTTTGTTTATGCCCAGTCGCCATTACGTGACGTCACGACTTCGACGACGTATAATCATTATCTTTTTCTTTTGCAGATATTTCTGAATTTGGAACTCCATGATTTCCTTAGCCTTCCTCTACATTTCTTCCCTGCCACTTGGCCTGAATAAATTCTCTTCTTAAGCATCCTATCACTCATTCTTTCAACATGGCCAAACCACCTAAGAATATTTGTCTCCACCTTACTAACATCTTGCTTCACATTACACATCTGCAACACATCTTCGTTTCTCACATGATCAGAACGTGTCTTGCCACAAACTCTCTGTAAGTAACACATCTCTCCAGACCACAAACGACTGCTATGTCTCTTCTGCAGTACCCAGGTTTCACAGCCATACATCGGGAGTAGAAACAATTAAACTTTCGTAGATAGCCATTCCAGTCTTTTTTTAGGAGCCCATCATTTCTGCAAAATCCTCCTAAAGCAACTATGACTTTCAAGGGTGAATTCACTGACTTACTAATTTCACCATCAAATCTGCTTTCTATGTCAAACATGCTTCCCAACTGCATGAATCTAATCACCTGGTTTCTCTATAACATTTAGACTGATCTTGCATTGAGTACTAACATTTACCAGCTCGCAAATCATAACATTGGTTTTTTATTTATTTATACTCAGTTGAATTTCATATAAAGTTTGTACATCTGAGACTACAAACTCTGGACCTCACTTCCGCCAACAGGACTATGTCATCAGCAAACAGGAACCATCACACACAGGAATTTCCAAGACATAAACAGGTATTGTCTATTTTGGCTGCATGAATGCATCCATAAATAAATTGAACAACCATAGTGATATTACACTCCCCGTCTGACTCTTGCACCAATAGAAAATCATTTCTATGCTCTACTGCCTACATAGCTTTCACATATTCAAAAGCAGATTCCCAGTTATACCATATTTATTCAATGACTTCTACAGAAGCAGCCTATTCATTCGATCATATGCTTTCCTAAACCTACAAATGCAGCAAACTAACTTACCAACAGACAGTTACTTTTCAGTCATCATATATCAAGCAAAATATTGGTTAGCACAGCCCTTACCGGGTATAAAACCACTCTTCTAGTATAACAACATGAAAATAATATAGCTTTTATGTACACTCACATGTAAATTCATCATTGCTGCATGATGGAAAATTTCTTAGTCAGGATATCATGAATGACCAAATTGAAATTTTCAGAATTCTGCCATTCACAGAGGCCAAGCTGCATAACTGATACTAATTGTTATTTTACTTATGATTTTTTTTTTTTTTTTTTTGTGATGTGATTGGATGTTAATGTAATTTCTTTGGTTGGTGTCTTTGTAGCCCAGAAAATCCACATCAGCCATCAGACGAAAGATATTTTGGATACCTTTGGAACATTCAATATTTTGCCAAGGGGAGAGATTGAAATCAAGGTCAGTCATGTAGAATGCTCAATAAACCGAAATTTGTTTTCATTATTTTTATATGAGAGACAGCGTGTGCATGTGTGAGTGCACAGTTTTAAGTATATGAAAACAACTCTCAAGATACAACAAAGAGAATACAAATGCTTCAAAAAACTGGAGTGATCATCCATTTTATCGGTGTAAGAAAACAAAATACAAGTTGCCAAGCTTTCACTCATCTCCAGATAGTTTTTTCAAGGCTAATAGCATAAACAAACTGAAATATTAGAACAATTACAATTTAAATATGAGAATGGTTACATGAGACACATAAAGAATGATTAAATACACAGTGCGGCAGGTTCTGAATATGAAGTCACCAGATGTGTTAATTTGGAACATGGCAGTATTGAGGGAGGAAATCATTAAGGCACTGGGTCCAGATGTTTGGCAACTCCAGGGAGATGCTGTCATTAAAGGCTTCACGGCTGGTGATAATTTCCAGAGATTATCTAAATGCTGTTGCTTTTGGGTTACAGTAGGGCGCTAATTTTTTAATACCTTCCCATATAGATACTGAAGACTTGGTACACACTTCTCTGGATAGAGCTGTAGATGATCTTCCTTCTTTTGCATCTCTTTTTGTGTTCTCTGATTCTGGTTCCAAATGAGCATTTTGTCATTCCAATGTAATATCTCTGTGTACCATCAGTTCTTGGTCTTTCTGATGATGCTGAGAATACTTTTGTATGAGTGCACTGCTTTCATGGCTAGTATGATAACGGTATGGCATATACACCAGCTTCATTGTTGATCGGAGGTATGTCAGAGAATTTTGAAAGTATGCTGTACAAGGATTTGGGGCCCTAATGCCCACACCAAGTCCCATTTTTCTTAGGGCATGTTTCAGGACGTAAGACAAGCCTGGAATATATGGTACTGAACCCAAGTACTGCAGTTGAGTCGCTAAATTAATTCCACGTAGCATGTCCTTGGTCTTTCTGATGATGCTAAGAATACTTTTGTATGAGTGCACTGCTTTCATGGCTAGATTAATTATTTTATTTAGTTCAGATTGCCTGGTAGAGACATCTGAGCTTACAGTAAAAGCTCTTCAAATCCATAATCTGTAAAATACAGACTTGTGTTCTGCTGGGCAGAATGAGCGGCTAAGCATAAGATTAGGTACAGATGTGGATTTGTAATAGACTTGAGAAAGGAGCAGATTGTTCAGTAATTTAGTTAAAAATACATCCCGAGAAGGTAACGAGCTGTCTCTTTCAATCCCCATGGTGAAGCGGATTGAAGAGTGAATAGAGTTGATTTGGTCTAGAAAAGTCAGAAGAGTGTCTTTTTCCATGTGGCCATATGAAGAACACATTGGCTGCCTAAGTATCTTAGCCATTGGAAGGTTTTGGGTTAATGCTGGTGAAGATATGTTCCTCTATGGGGCGGAGCACTGCTTTTGCAAGGATGGGGGAAAGTGACAAGCCCATCGTGCGCCTTTGTTCTGCTTATAAATTTTCCCTTGGAAACTGAAGAAGCTTGAATCTGTGACCAAATCTATTATTTTGGATATGCTGTGAAAAGAGACATTTGAATATATGGAAGAATTAAAAATGACTTCCTTTTAGATTTCTAATGGCCTCTGGTACGGGTATGAATGGGTAAAGGAAAACTATGTCAAAACTGCTGATTATGTCTTTTGGTATGACGCTTAGGTGTCTGGTTTTCATGATAAAGTCCTTAGTAGAGAGAAGTACATAGTCCAATTTAGGAAGAAAATCAGCTGGAAATTTAGAAAGTGCTTTCTCCAGGTGGTGGGTTGGCGCATATTTCCGAGATACAACTGGCCTCAAGATAATGCCTGGCTTGTGATTCTTTAGCCTTCCAAAGAGTGGCGAGATCTGGGGCCTTGGTGGTAACTTGATTGTCTTCTTTTAGTTCGTCAGGCAGAGCTGCTTGTATAGCTGCCCTTTTAACTTTAGCAATCCATGAATTTAGAGGGTTAGCTTTTAAGATTGAAGGATCCTGATTCTGAGGTGAAGTCTATGAGCTTTTCATTGTAATCTGCAGTGTTCATGATCACCAGTTGGCCAGGTTTATCTATTAACGTCACAACTATGGATTTGTCATTTTTAAGCTTAGAAATAAATCTTGGTATTTTAAGGTTTTTAGTCTTTTGGGAATGCTTTTGCCACGATTCTAATTTGGAGCAGCATAGTAGGCATAACTCGTCTTTTCTGTCATTGGGAACCCTACTATGCTGCTCCAAATGAAAATTATGCAGATTTGTAGTGAATGTAATGTTTTTATCTTCCTTGGACAAGTTTTATTATACTTCAAAGTTTTCTAGAATGTGACACCTCATGTGTTCCCCCCACTACCACTGTCTTTCTTCCTAGTTCTTCAAATTTCCTTACCTGAACTTCACATTTTGTATCATTTGTTCTATGATATGTGCTTTGGCAACCCCATTTCCCATTGGCAAAGCTGTAAATCATGACTTCAGGGCAATGGTGTCCAACCGCACACAGCAATGAAAGGTTACCGTCCGAGAGAAAGCAAGTTTGGACGTTAAGTCCGAGAGTAAGCAAGTTTCTTTAATAAATAAGATGAATTCATCCCTTATTTGTTAAAAGAAAGTTTCTGCCCAAAGCTAGAGAGCCTTTAGAAAACCAGTGCTCGGTACTGCTGTGACTGTAGTATGCTCCTTTTAGGGTCATCCCATACCAAATCAACAAATTTTAATTTTTATGGTTACCTCATTGTCAAGCATTTTGATGAAATTTTAAACACTGATAGTATAGTAGAGAGAAAATAGAATCCAGAATTTTGATTTTTTTCCACGAGTAAGGGAAGAGATTTTGCCCTCTGAATCTTCATTCAAGGTCATTTTTTAAAGTACATATTTTTACAAAAAAACCTCTCCATTGCTTTTTTTTTATGCCAATATTTTTTTTTTTTGCCTGTGTTGTACATCTGGGAGTGCTTTACCGTGACTATTAATTTCATTGAGATATTTTAAAACATACATGTTGTTTAAGATTGCCACTTTAAAAAAATTAATATGAATGTAAATTAAAAATCCCTTTTTATTGCTTACCTAACTGTGCATGTGTACTTAATTTAAAAAGGACTTAAATGATACTACTAACTGGCAAAACATTTTGTGCATATTTACTGCCAAAAATAGTGAACAATTTTCCTGCAATGAGGTACAAATATCTAATTGGTTTTTGTCAATATCTCTGCTTCTAAAAGTCCGATTTAAAAATTGTTCGAATGCCATAAAGCATTTACTTTATAGAACCCTTTGCCAGTACTCAAGGTGTTTTGTAGCTCTAGGTTGTGTTAGTGCGTACCTCTGCTTGATGCTGTATCTCTGCTTCTAAAAATCCTATTGAAAATGTTTATTTTTTACTGTATGCCATTTGCAACAATAAAGATGGGGGATATTATTGTTTTTAAACAATGCACAGCTTACTCACTAGGATGCAGAAATGTCAAAACCTTTCCCTCACTATCTCTACTTCCAACAGATGTATTTGAAAAATTCTTTTTCCTTATCATAGCTTTTGCTGTGAAGAATATTTTTGCATATTTTTTATTTTTCCATTATTCAAAATTCTTTTGCTAGGGGCTGTAAAGTTATGTCATGTTTTCCTCTTTTTCTAACTGTTTGATTTAAAAATTGCTTTGTCTTCGATACCTTCTTTCAGCTAAGTGAAACATTTTGTGTATAATTCGTTAATTTTCATAACAAACTTTTCAACCACTAGTGGGAGAAAGTAATGTTTCTATTTCTAGATGTTTCGTGGTTCATAGATTGTAGAATCGTGGTTGATTTTTTTTTTTTTTTTAAATGGCTTCCATTCATTACCCGCGGAACAATTTAGAACATATTTTTTTATTTACTTTGTTTTTTCAGCTGACTTTGACTGAAATAGGCATGCTGATTTTGTAACTGCAGGCAGTTTTTTTCTATCATGTCAGGTTTTTTCTCTACCGCTTATCTGCATGCGATTACTGTAGCCGGGGTGGAGGAGAGCACTAATGTTCTCCTATTGGCCGAAAGCAAAGCGCCTCCATCGAGTGGAGAGGGAGGTGTGGAGGACGACCTTGTGGACCAGCGAAAGGTTGTTATTTGTCTGGGCTATTCAGTTACACGCACGACAGCGTGGTGAGAGAGGTTGTGTGCCGCTCTATATAAATGGAAATTCACTATTAGCTCTTTTTCATAACTTGCTTAGCAAATTTTATTATTTTATAAACACATATTGAATTTATGATGTCTGCCTCTTCTGTTTCTCATCGGAAGTTCATAAACAACCCTGATTCATTTTGTTATATCTGTGGAAGTTTCACAATTCCCAGTCAAAGGGCAAACATCAGCGCATTTGCAAAGCAAGCCTATTCTGCATATTTCAAAGTTAAACTGGGTGATCAGGATAAGTCATGGTCCCCTCATAAGGTGTACAAGCAGTGTGGGGAGAGTTTACGGATGTGGACGAAGGGAACACGTGATAAGATGCCATTTGGAATACCTATGATTTGGCGAGAGCCAATAGATCATGTAAGTGACTGTTATTTTTGCATAGTGAAAACATCAGCATATAACAAGAAAAATAAATGTAACATAGAGTATCCTAGTCTACCATCAGCTATACACCCACAGCCTCATTCAGCTGCTGAAATCCCAGTGCCGGTTTTCGTTACACTACCCTCTCTTGAAGAACATGATTATGGTGAAGTGTGTGACAACAGTGATGCCGATTTTGTAATTGAAGATGACTCTGTTTGTAAGGGATTTGATCAGCATGAGTTGAGTGATTTGGCACGTGATTTGGGACTGTCAAAGAAGGCTTCAGAACTCCTAGTATCAAGACTGCGTGAGAAAAACCTGCTTGAAAAAGGAACGAAGGTATTGTACTTTTGAACCAGAGAAAGTTAATTTCTGCAGTACTTTAAAAGTGATAGTGGCTAAAGAGAGTCATTGAGTTGTTGCAGTGTCACACACACAATTGGGACATATGTGTTGACCTTAAAATGGCATGCTTCCTTCTTGGTCAGCAGTGCGGATACACAAAATATCCCTGTTATCTGTGCATGTGGGACAGCAGAGCACGTGAGAAGCATTGAGTGGAAAGAAATTGGCCTCCACGATCTTCCCTCAAACCTGGTGATCCAAACATTCTACATGAGCCACTTGTTGATATAAAAAACATAATATTCCCACCTCTGCACACAAAACTAGGTCTCATGAAGCAGTTTGTTAAAGCTTTGCCAACTCAAGGAGACTGTTTCAAGTACCTCAATACGGCATTTCCTAGCCTGTCTTTGGAAAAAATAAAGGCCAGTGTATTTGATGGTCCACAGATTTGGCAGCTCATTAAAGATCAACATTTCATCGGGACAATGTCAGAACTGGAAAAAGAATGCTTGGTTATCATTCAAGGCCATTGTCAAGGACTTTATTGGAAATACACGAGCAAAAAATTACACCGAAATTATTCAGAAACTCTTGGACTCTTACAAAATGCTTGGCTGCAACATGAGCATCAAGGTACATTTTCTGCATAGCCATCTTGATACATTCCCGGAAAATCTTGGTGCCGTCAGTGATGAACAAGGAGAACGATTCCACCAAGATTTGAAGATCATGGAAAGACAGTATCAGGGTAGATGGGATGAACACATGCTGGCTGATTATTGCTGGAGCATTCGGCAGGATTGTCCACAGATTGAACACTCCAGGGAAAGCTATAAGCGCAAATTTTTATCTTAACTGCTACGACTTGCACACAATTTGCCGGACAGTAGCAATATCCTTTGTATGAACAAAATAGATGTAAATAAAGTACATTCAGGTAAATTATTTTTTCTTTATTTTCCATTCTATGTATGAAATTTGTATGTTTTTTGAGGAACATGGAGGGTACCCTGTATTGTAAAAAGTTGATGTGCTAGAAAAAAAACTGAGGTCATATTTGGATTCACAACCCAAAAGTTAGTAAAAAATAAGTGTCAGATCTAAGTCAACAAAAACTGTGTTCCCCAGTGTTATGAATAACTTCAAAATATTTTATTCATGTTGCGGAAAGGTCAACAAATTATTATTAAGTAAATGTACATACATGACTCTGCTTAGCATGCTGAAGTTATTAAAATAAGGAAATATATTATTTTGTATGTATGTTAACTGATATTAACTCACTGGTAAAAGGAAGTCTCTTACTGATGTTAAGTTTTATTAAAAGATCATTAAAGATTCTTATTTTAGAGGAAACTTCCGTAGTGTGCAGCACCAGCCAAAGAGGGCTCTGGTTTCATAAAAAAATTTCTAATAGTTTTCAAGTTCCACATTTTTGTACCTATATACTTTTACCTGCTGAGCATATATATTTGCCTCTTAAAAAGATCACATACCAAGTGGTGAAACCACATCCAGAAACATGTTTGTGGAAATATCGAGGTATATTTTTGTTTTGCCTGACAGGTAGAGAAAAGTTTTCTTCTACCAACAAATCATGTAATAAAGCGTGTTGATGTTTTATTTTTTTACCTCTCACAGGAAGAGAAGAAATTATCTTCCCATTTTCATTTCTCATAAAAGCTGCCTATGTTTTATGTACCTATGGGTCTACACCGATAAGCCATTCTATTATGACCAACCACCCCCAGCCTAGAGAAATGAGCGCGCCTGGAGAACGAACGGTGGCACAGGTGAAGTTCACAGAGCAGTATAAATACAACCTGAGGACTGGTTTTTGGTTGGTAGAGTGTTTGGAGTCAGAATGGGAAAAGCTGCAGATTTATCGAAGTTTGATAATGGACAAATTGGGATAGCACGGCGCCTCAGAACTACGATCTCGGAAACGGCGTAACTTGTGGGTTGTTCACGTGCCGCTGTAGTCGGTAAGTATCAAAAGTGGTGCACAGATGGCCAAACAATGAACCGTTGTCCACAGCTCATTGATGCCAGAGGGAAGTGCAGATTGTCGCACACTGTTCACAGTGACCGCAGGGCCACAGTGCGAAAAATCACCCGCAGCTACAACAGTGGTAATTAGGGCAATGTGTCACAGCACACAATTCATCACAGCCTCCTGCGCATGGGCCTGTGTAGCCAAAAACCCAACCGGATCCCCATGCTTACTGCACGTCATCGCCAACAACGCATGAAATGGGCCCAGTATTATCGAGATCGGAATGTGGACGATCGGAAGGACGTGGCCTGGTCTGACGAATCAAGATTCCTGGCGCCCATCATGTAGATGACCGAGCGCGGACACTCTTATTACCAATGGAGGCTATAGCACCTGGATGCACTGTTGGGCAGAAACAGGCCGACTGCGGCAGCGGTGGCGGTGGCGGTGTTATGCTATGCGCGATGTTTTCTTGGGACACTTAGGCCCCATTATCCCAATAGCACAATCTTTGACAGCTATCAGGTATCTGAACCTCATTGCTGACCAAGTTCACCCATTCATGGCAAATGTGTTCCCTCCTGGTGATGGCCATTACCAATAGGATAATGTGCCCCAGAGTTGTCAAGGAGTGGTTTGAGGAACATGCTGATGACTTTCTGTTAATGCCCTGGCCTCCAAATTCACCTGACGTGAATCCAATCAAACATTTGTGGTTCGACTTGAAAACGGGTTCGCGCTAAATCACCACCACTCCGAAATGAACAAAAATTGGAGGACCTGCTGTTGACATTACGTACCAGATACCTCAAGATACCTATCACCACCTCGTCGAATCAATGTCTCGCCGAGTGGCCGCTGTTCTGCGAGCTAAAGGGGGTCCTACAGCTTATTAGGTAAGTGGTCATAATGTAACGGCTCATTGGTGTGTATCTCTTTTATTAACATTATCATAAAAATATCATGTTCTTTATTAAGACATTGCATTTATATAGAAATGTGCTTTTCAGGGGAAGGGAATGATGAAGACCTACTGGTTGATATCAGAGAAGATAATTCCTTAGAATACTGTATTCACTGTCACATGCAACTGTATCACTAAAAAGTCATGTCACGTTAAAAAAACTGTAACACCTTTTCTGAGTATCACCAAGCAAATGATCAAGAAAAAAAAAAAAAGGATGAAAAATCAGGAATAAACTGTAGTTAGAAACCCTGTGAAATTTGTATAATTTCAGTTTATGTCTACTACTTGAACATCATAGTAATAATTGAAATTCTGTAAAACCTGACTTAACTCTCTTTGTTATACTAATACACCAAAATAAAATATTTAGTCAAAAATTAAATATAACAGAATAGCCACGAATGTTTTGTATCATACGCCCAAAACAAAATGCCTCACAGCACACTACACACATATATATTTTTGTTTCAGTTCCCAAATAGGAACTTGTAGTATTTTACATGAATTTGAAGCCATACATAACTAAATATATAAAACAAAGTGTAGACTATCCATCTAATTATTCATGCTCATCATTCTTCTTTTTACTCCCCCCTAAGATTTTCCAAAATTCTTGATGTGGATGATAGAAAACTGCACTAATCATAATTTAAATGTCAAATCAAACTCACACATTATCCTTTTAATATAGTTCATAATTTTTTTCTCTGGGGGTCTGTTAAGTCTGAATTTTGAAATTCTGAAGTGAGCTGTGACAGAACAAAAAGCTATTTCAGCTACAGCAACAACAAAAAGAAAATGTGTGTGTGTGTGAGAGAGAGAGAGAGTGTGTGTGCGCGCACGTGTGTGTGTGTGTGTGATTTTGCTTTCTGTTTACTCCACAAATTTTCCATTAGATGTGCTTAAAGTCATGCACATTTTTAATGGTATTTTGCATGAGTATTTTAACTATAATAAAACTTTTTTATTTCACATAACAGCTTAAAAAGTATAACTATACTAGATATCCGAAATTTCTTGGTGTAGAATAGAAATCAAATTTCCAGGCTTTCGCACTTTCAACTACCATAAAACTTTTTTATTTCACATAACAGCTTAAAAAGTATAACTATACTAGATATCTGAAATTTCTTGGTGTAGAATAGAAATCAAATTTCCAAGCTTTCGCACATCAACCAGATGGCTTTTTCAAGGTAGGTAGACAGCAAACTGCCTTGTAAACAGCCATTCTACATAAAGAAATTTCGGATATCTAGTATAGTTATACTTTTTAAGTACTGTTGGTGTATAGTTCCTTGTTATTTAATCACATAACAGCATTCGGAAAATACATAAAACAGAATATTATTTTTTTAATTTCATGTTGCTAATATCTCACTGTGCGTGCTGCAGTAAGGCAGTTGTAATACTTGAAAAGATAATTTTTTAGCAAGTGCAAAAATTGTTTTCGCTCTCTGATACAGATTATACTGTATAACACTCCCAAATTTTGCAACTTTATGTTCCCACTTTTATCATTCCTTGAACTATTGTTTTATTGTATCAGTTGTTCAAAAATATTAATCATGGTCGCAAACTTTGCCACAACGATCGTTTTGGAGAAATTACGAGGGTTATGTCATAATTACTCATCACTTATATAATAAAAAAGTATGAAGTGGAGCGTACTTACCAATGTTTTTATAGACCCTCCACAGTCTCCGGCCATGTTTAGCACCCGTTGCCAAATCCCCAGCAGGCATCCTACTCCGTCACCACAGTAATTTTCATCAATACAGTGCATTGACCGCTATTGCAGCTAGAATGGCATCTCTCATTGGGAATCTTTGACCTTTCAAAGGCTCTTTCAGCTTTCTAAACAAGTCAAAATCGCAGGGAGACATAGGGTGAATAGTCAAGGATTTCCCAACCCCATTTCTGCAGTAGTGTTGTTACCACACTAGATGTATGGCAAAGAGCATTGTCATGCAACAAAATCAGCTGTTCTTTCAGAAGTTCAAGTCTCTTGTGGCGAAGTGCAGGTCATAAGTTGTGTTCTGGGAATTTCTTGTAATACTGTGCATTAACTATTGTCCCAGAAGGTACAGCATATGTGAGAAAGACCCCAAACCAGTCATATGCAACAATAAGCAACACTTTTGATGTTACTGGGAGACAGACAGATTTTTTCCGGTTGAGGGGAACTTGGATGTCGCCACTCAGACAATTCAGCTTTGGCTTGTAGCTAAACCCCCACATTTCAACAACTGTGATCATGTGTTTCAAAAAAGCTTCACCTTCCAGTTGATAAAGATTCAAAAGCATTTCAGCCACAGAAAATTGATGCCATTTTTAAACATCTGACAGATGGTGAGGGACCCACCTGCTGGCAATTTTCCTCATTTGCAGATGCTGTGTCAGTATCCCGTGAACAATCTTTGAAGAAATGTGTACCTCATAAGACAATTCCATCAGTGGCGGCTTTTCAGGTGAAGTAGGTGAAGTGCCTCTTCAATATTTCATTTAAAATAAAATTTTATTCAGTAATTCTGTGTATATATTTTTCTTTGCCTTTATTGAGTGCCAAAATGCTCAAAATTCTTATTAGATCAATTCACAATGGGCGTTCAATACGGAAACCAAGTCTTTCTACGCAAAACAGTTCAAGTGAAGAGCCAAAATGAGAATGCTTGGAAGTCTGCAGTTATCGGCCGAGTTACCATGGTAACCGTGACGTCACCCTCTCCTATCTGCCGGGCAAGTGAAGAGTTTTAGCTTGAGACACTCAGGCTCTGCACCTGGAGTCGTGACCTTTGGAAGAGATCGCGGAGGACGGCACGGATTGCCCAGGGTACCTTGCAAACCACTAGGGTTTTCTCGTTGCAGTACATGCTTTCCAAAAGAGATTTGTTTTTCGTGCTTTGCGATTGTTTATCAAAAACTTCATCTGATACTTAAATTTCGTGTACAGTTTAACTGATAGCTTTAGTTTTTAGTATGTATTCTGTGAACGGCATTGTCTGTAATTTATTGCAAACTCCATTTGATCGATGGAAAGATGAAGATAAAAGAGACATTTTACTTCAAGGAAAAATGTCTCTTTTATCTTCACGGATTCACTGACAATTGTCGCCAAGAAAGAAATCAGGAAGAGCGGTAAATCTTACAATTTTAACTGTAAAAACTGTTGGTTTACTGAGTATCTCTTCTTTCTCATGACAGAAAATGGCTTTGTGTAGCACTTGTGTGTTACAAAAATGATTTTCTTGGCCGTGTTACTTTATAGTAAAAAACATTCGGCGTGGAATAAAGACGGTTTCTCAGATTTATTAAATATAACATGGTCACTTCATAAACATTCGGTCATTTCATAAACATGGTGATTCTAGCGAACACCTGCAATGCGAATAAAAGTTAAGGAATTTTGAAAAAAATCAGAACATAAGGGAGAGTGCTAGGCTTTTGAAAACGCATTTCAACGGAAATGTTCGTTTAAATAGACTTTTCCTGCAGACAGTGATTGATTCAGTACTGTATTTGAGCAAACAAGAACTAGCATTCCGTGACCATGACGAAAGCATCGACTCGATAAATCATGGAAATTTCACGGAATTACTTTCATTGTTGATATCAAGAATTCCTTTAGAAATTCAAAATCAATACCAAAAGATAAAAAATGTCTTCACAGGTGACTCAAAAACTATTCAAAATGAATTAAGTGAATATATTTCTGAATATATAAACGATCATGTTAAAAATGAAATAAATGAAGTTGAATGCTTTTCTAATCAAGTAGATGACACCACAGACATAAATTAGACTTCTCAGTGCTCTTTAATAATAAGATTTGTTGCTCGGAAGGTGTATTGGCTGAGCAATTTTTGAATTTCCATGAAATTTTGGAACAGTTTGATTATCAACACAAATTAATAGGACAATGTAACGATGGGGCAAGTGTAATGTCTGGACACTTGAATGGACTCCAGAAAAAAATCAAGGATAAAGCTTCTCAAGCTGTTTTTGTTCATTGCTTAGCGCATCGTTTGAAACTTGTATTACAGCAGAGTTTTTCTAAAACTTCTAAGTGTCAAATATTTTATGCATGTCTCAGTGGAATTCCTTTGTTTTTTCACCACTCGGCGAAGCGATCTTATACACTCGCATCAACAACCGCAAGATGCATATTAACCATAACAGAAACTCGATAGTCCTCCACTTCGAAGTTAGTAAGTGTAATTGTTGAAGACTGGCATAAATTGAAGGAAGCATTAGAATTTCTCACAAATAGTGAACAATCAGACAAGAAATCAATTCAACTTGCCGAGGGGTTTTTAAATGGTATGAACAGCAGAGTTTTTCTACACTTTTGAATTTACATTTTTGGCAATAGTATTTAATGAAATTTCTGGCTCCACCGACTACAATTTAAAATTTTGCAAAAATATCACTAGACATAAAGTACTGATGTGTAACTCAAATTAAAACAACTCCTGAAATTTTGACCCATAAAAGGAACGATGAGTAAGGCAACCCACTTTGTGCAAATAATACTTATATATATATATATATTACTTATTCAAATTAAGTACTAAATCCACTTAAATTTTATTTGCACAAAGTAATTGCCTTAACGATGAGGTATTTGAAACACTGTTTGGAAAAGCTAGCAAAATCACAGAAATAGGAGATCTATACGGGAATATGCTGCTCTTACAGAAGAAACAATTTTTCAAAATTATATTGTATTTTGAAATTTCGGACCACATTCTTATGGAAATGGATATAAGATTTGAAGACTGTGAGAAACTTCAATTTGTCTGTCTTGCTGACACAACCAAGTTCGACCAATTTAATTCATGTTTTCCCTCCGACGCTTTTGAAAATCTACAACATTTTTACGGGAAAATATTTACTAAACTCCAGCGCCTTAAAAATGAACTGAGTCTTGTATATGCCGATGAAAAATTAAGGAATATATCGACTAAAGAACTTCGTCGAGTGCTTCATGGAGATAAAGACATTTTTGCAGAAGCTTGTAAATTGGTTTCCTCATTTTAACAATTTTATCTACAAATGTGTCAGTGGAAAGAAGTTTTTCTTGCCTTTAAAGAATACAAACTTACTCAAGAAACACTATTTCTCAAGATAGACTTGCTTTTTTGGCAAATATTTCTATTCAGCAAGATATTTTATTGATGCTTACGAAAAAAACAACCATTCTATGATGACATAATCGACAAATTTGCAGCTTTAAAAGAAAGAAGAATTGACCTAATATACATAAAATAGGTCAGTTCTCATATAGTGATTTTCATTGAAACAGTAGATATCTTTTCATATTGCTCTTGTAGCTCTTCACCTATTTTTCCAACCACGAGCCGCCACTGAATTCCATGCAAGTCTATTGTCCATCAATGCTCAACAATTCCTGGGCTAACATCATATGCCTGTCATCAGTGACTTCAACAGGTCTCCCAGCACCAGAGCGATGATCAACATCTTCACAACCATTCTTAAATGCCAATACCCCCCTTCTCACTGTTGAATACAGCAATGCATTAACACTGCATGCTTCTCACAATCCCTTTGCACACTGTGCGGCATTTCTCCCACGGGCAACCTGTATTTTAACAAAAGAAATCTGCTCCCTATGCATGAATTCCATCTTAGGGCGCTTTCCACTTCCACATCCTTTGCACACTGTGCAGCATTTCTCCCATGCGCAACCTGTATTTTCACAAAAGAAATCTGCTCCCTACATGTGAATTCTATCTCAGGGTGCTTTCCACTTCCACATCCAGTTTCTTCAAGCTGCTGTCACTGCCTCCTAGCGGAGCAGTGATAGCAGCTGAAGAACTTTGTCAGTGGGCACGGGAAGATGTGATGTGCACGCTGCTGCAATGGAAACATCGTTATGACAAGCAAAGGAATTTTTATTACTTACTGATTAATAATTTTGACATAGCCTCTGTATTACAAAATTTCAGCAACATTTGCATAATTTAAAATGATCACTTTTGAGCTTAAATTAATATCGAAAGACAATGTTTTCAGAAAAATTAGTTATGGTATCCTGTTAGTCATCCTACCAGTAGTGAGCAGTTTGGAATGAGGGATTTTAGAATTGAACAGCAGTGCTCATTGATAAAAATGTTGAGTTTACATGAAGCTCCATTCATGTTTCATTCAATGAGTGCTAGATGGTGTGTGCACTGTGAATTTCTTTAAGAAAGCTTTCATTACCTAAGCAAAGGAAAAGTGGCACTTTTCATTATTCTGGTTTATCTCATTTTGAGTATTTCAATGCCTCCTACAGCTACATTTCATTGAATTCAGTAGTAATAAGTGCTCATATTTCCCTCTTTCCTTGTTACATCTTTCATTAAAGTTTATGTTTTTTTTTACCTCGTACCATATCTTGCTCAGTAAAGCAAGTCAAAGCTCTTCACAAAAGATAAAAACTCACAGAAGAGGAGAAAAATCCATCTGAAGTGGATCAACATTGCTATATGTCTTGATGTATCACTATCTACTCAGCTAACAGAGAGCTGTCTTGTAGCTAGCAGGGAGCTAAAGCCCCCCCCCCCTGCAAGACAAGCAAGCCCCTCTCCCTCCTGGAAAATTGATGTAATAATTTATCTGAACTTTTATTTTCAGTGGTTCATGAAAATTGCTTTTGTATTTCAGTATAAGTACTTATTTATCTGAGTACAGCATTAAAAAAAAAAGCAAAACTCAAAACATACAGCATGAATGATGGATAACTCAAAAGAAATTACTTCTTAATGTGAATTAATAGAAACAGTATGCCAATGATTCTCTACAACGTAGGCACAGTACTTGTTAAGGATCAAGGAAGAGAGAAATGTTTTATATCCCCAGAGAAACATAAAATTTGGAAGAACATTACAGAAAAAAAGAGGCGGAGGTGGAAGCGTAGTTGCGCTGAAAACAAAGTGACTATGGGATTTTGAACAGTATATGTTAATATAATATATGACACACATGCAATACGTGGTCTAAATGATTAAGAGTGGATTTTAAGTACCTTGTACTCGTATACAGTTTCTCACGTTACAATTAACCATATATCAACGGGTCAATCCTCCATTGCCTCCTGTCAAAGTTTCTAACCATATGATAAAAATTATAAGTTGTAATAAAACATCTATTGAAAACAGAATCTTAAAGCATAACTTACGTTTTATATTGGATGCATACTGCTGACTGATAGTCTGGCGAACTCAAAATCCTGTTTAGGCTGTTATTTCATTGTCTGTCGTAATGCAAAGTCTTTTCGAATTTTGTAGCTTTTTCAAACGTGAAGTCAACAAGGTCATTTTGAAGTCAAATATGAAGAAATTGAAGATAGTGACAAAGAAATTAAACATCGAATGAACAAAGGAAGTTTCTTTACAACATTTTAAAAAGGACAAAGCAGGATAAGCCCGACAGTAGAATTTATTGAAGAACGTTAAAATCAATAAAATCACATGAAGTAGGCTTAAAGTGTACTTATGCTTTCAACTTATGTAGGCTGACTATTGAAATATCCTAAAAAATAGTTTAAAAACACAATAAAAGAACCTGTCATGAAGGAAGTCGAAGTACGATAGACCCTAAAATGCAAACAGGGAACAATGGCGGGAGTTGACAACGATGACACATATGTTCTTTTCACAGACCGGTTTCGACTGTTTAAACTTCAGTCATTATCAAGGTATGTCATCCAGTGCATCTGATTATGGGATGCTTATCTACTACTAAAAGCTTCCACATAGCTAACTGCCTACTAAGAAGTGTTTTTATGTATTTTAGCTAAACATAGCCTCCTAGGCATTGGAAAATAGTGCTAGAAAGAAATCTTTGAGTGAAAGAGTGTGTTCAACTTTTTCCCTGCTAGTTGGTGTGCTGTCAGTACAAATGGTTTTATGATGCTTTGTGTGGTAGAAACAGGTTTGTTGGCAGGAATCTGAAGATGGGTAGGGGGGTTGGCTGTCGAACACAGTAAGTAGGAGCTACCTCTGAGCATCAGCAGAGGGAAATGTGCAATTAAAGCTTGAGGAAAAAAAGGAAACAAAGAAAAAAGTAGCAACAGTTGAAATACAACACAAATAAGTCATTGATGCCATTGCATGGATCCATGGAAAGTGACTACAATCTTAAAACAAAAAACTAATAGTTTTTTTCCATTTTAGAGTGGAGCTATTTTGTCTCCCGCCATAAGAAACCTGCAACTCAACTACCATCAAAGCAAATTAAAAGAATATGATTTAATTTTTATATTTCAAAAGAGTTCAGCTTTCTTTCTCTCTTTTTTTCATATTTTGTATTTTACGTTACTGTTTTAACTTTCTGGCATCAAGAAATTATTTGCTGGTGAAGTAAATTAACAAAAGGAAAAAAAAATTGCAAAACTTGTCAAGAACAAGATGGAGTAAGTGAATGCCTCACTTCACTCCATCTTTGTTGTTGATATAAAGCCCTGGTGGACAGAAAAGACACTCTATACAAGGCGGAGTGAAGGGAAATGGAGCACTGATAGCAATCCATGAGTCACCTAAAGGCCAGAAAAGTTTATGAGAAAATAAAACCCTCAGAGGAAAGAGTGAAGAAATAAAACAATTTTTTCATTAAACTCACTCACTCACTCATCACTAAGCTGTTCTCTGAGATTCAGAGGTTAGCTCTACAAAGAAATACAAACTACCAGAAAATTTTTACTTACTGTTGCCATATAAAACTTCTCTATTTACAGCGATCTTGACATACAACTCGGGTTTCCTGACATCCATCACACGCCATACACAAGATCTTCTATACTTCATACTCATAATCTTTTTCTCATGCAGACACTCCTGAATCTGATTCTCCCATGACTTCCTTGGCATTCCTCTGCCTTTCTTTCCTGCCACCTGGGCTAAAAATGTTTTCTTAGCAAACATCTCATCACACATTCTTTCAACATGGCCAAACTACAGAGGCATATTAGTCTCCACCTTGCTAACAACATTTTGCTTCACATTACACAACTGCAACTAAAGAATATATAAATTCATGGAAAGCATGCAAAGAGGAGTGCAGTAGTTGGATCTTCATGTTCTCTATAAATAAGTCTTCAACAATGGAAACTGTAATGTCAAACAACAGTTCAAAATCAGGTTCACCTAGCTGTGCATGACAGGAAATAACAGAACATTTGATTTGAATCTTTTCCTACTGATGAAAAATGGCCCTGCATAACATGATCAACCTCTGCAATAATAGCAAAGAGAAAAGAAGAATGATTTCACATATTTTATTTCCTGAACCTGAAAAGATGACAAAAAGTTTAGTTACTAATTTTTTAGATTCCTTCTTTTCCCAGAATCTCACACTGATGAAAATGAAGTTCATTCAAATTTGACACTGTATCTGCAACCTGATCTAAACAACACCTCATTTTCTGTCATGATCAAGACACTAAATGAGACCAACCAGTACATCTTCACTGGGTATAGTGCAGAAAAAAGCATTTTCCCATCAAATGCTTGAAAATGAACTCCGGTTAAATGGCAACCAGTAATTATATGTTATACTAAGTCCATGACTGAGCATGAGATGTGTGAATTCATGTAAGAGGGCTTAAGTCTGAATCTTCTTTTCCTTCTCTAAAGACAGAAGGCACTTTAATGACTTCATGAACACATACTGTAAACCTAGAAGTAATTCAGCTCTATCAGCTGGACACCAGTACTAGTCAGGGGCTACTAATTCCAAAAATCGAAAACCAACCACACACACACACACACACACACACATTGCTTGTGCCTTGCTGCAATTCAAACCTTGTGCTCTGGCATGAGAAAATAGTGTTTGTTCTCCCTAGATATTTTTTACAGCTGAGTATCAAAAAATTTTAGTAGTTAGGTGATGGTATTTTTAACAGCGATCCCTTCCACAATTGAAAAAAAAAAAAAAAATGGTTGTTGTTTTGCTTGACATTATTATACTGAATAAACATCTTTAGCAGTGTGGTAGGCATAAATGTAACATAACATGATAAACAACATTAGAAAATTGTACATAAATGATAGAAAAACGAGTACTTACTAATAAATCATATTCGACATAGATTTCAGCCAGTTTTCATCAATATTTATGGTGTATGTGGAAATAAGTTTTCCACTCTTACTATTATGTGCATTGTGAAAACATTCACTGAAGGAAATTTAGCTGGGCAGCAGAGAAAATCAACTGGGCGGGCCTTCCAGTAAAAGGGCTCTAGGGAGAACACTAAGAAAAGTCATTCAGTCAGACAGCAACTGGGTTTACAACTCAACAGTGACTGTTCAATGGCTCAGGTTCTATCTGTTTCTTGAAACTGGTTTGACACATACGGTGGTGTGCAAATTAATTGGGACAAAGTGAAAATATTTTGTTTCCTTGAGTTTATCTGGGCGTTGCTCATTATTGACGGAAGTAGACGTACCCAAACTGCACAGGAATGCGACCGTAACCGTCCAGAACCAGTTTCTGCTAGGTTCATCTGCCTAGTGGCAGATTACGCTCAGTTCTGAGCCGGCATTTGATAACAGCATGCACGAGTGAGTTGGCGGTGTAAAGTGCAGTAATGGATATTTCGCCAAGGAAACACGCTTAAGTTTTATCACTTAAGGGAAATACTTCGATGACTATTCGTGAGATTTCGGCGGCCACAGATGTCAGTAAATTCAGTGTTGCAAGACTATTAAAAGACTACAAAGATAATGGATCGATGTCACCAAATCGAAAAGGAATCTGAACTGATAAATTGATAAATAAGGAAAAGTGTAACATGTCCAAATTGTCCATCAATGACAAGTCAGGACATGCAGAGAGAGTTAGCAGTTAGAGGTGTAAAGATACACTCATTCACAGTGCGCCACAGACTATTAGAAGTTGAACGACCTGCAAGGAGACCTGTAAAATAGCAGCTCATTACAGCTTCAATGAAGAGGAAACGCTTGCGATGGACTAAAAAATATAATCACTGGACTTCTGATGATGGGAAAAGAGTGATGTTTAGTGATGAGGAGCAATTTTTTTTTTTTTTTTTTTTTTGTGCAAGGACAAAGAAAATCTGTTGAACAACGGAGTAAATGTAAACCTGTCCGGGAGCACGTTTGCAACAGCAGATGAAACATCCAGTTAAAAAGATTTTTTGGGAATATTTCACCTTTGAAGAACCTGGAAGCCTTTGTCCTATTGAGGGAATAAAGAATTCCAATAAATATTGTGAAATAATATAACTGACGGTTGTTCCATAGATGGAGAGGTGCTTTAATGTAGCGCATGGCATTTTTCAGCATGATTTTTCTCCTTGCCACACTTCCAAATAAGTGCAGGCAGTGATGAAAGAAAAGAAGATTGACATTCTAGAGTGGCCTGGAAATTCACCTGATCTCAGTCCCATTGAGAATATGTGGGCCATTGTGAAATCCAAGCTCAAAAATATTAATAGTTCAACAGCGAAAGACCTCATTTCGAACATTATTCATGTGAGGTGTCATGACCCAGAATTGAAAATCTTTTGTCACAAACTAATACATCCAATGCCAAAACGTGTTAAACAAGTTATTGCTACCAAAAGTGGCCACATAAAATACTAGAAAGCTTGTAATCCATTCATGTATGGAAGGTATGCAATAAATGATAAAATCTAACCTTGTCCCAATTAATTTGCACACCACTGTAAGTGATAATAAAATGTTTGTCATACATTGAATATACATCAAAATTAATATTAATGTTTGAGCACAAGAATTTATTTTACTTTTTTTTTTTTTTACATATGAGTGAGAAACTCACACAATTTCTTCTTAACTAGACCATCATTACTTTCATGAATTTATAACAATGTAATCTAAAGAAAATTCTCAAAGAAGCCATCAGACTGTTGGAATTCCGTTTCAAACTGGATTTCCTTCATTCAGGATAAAAGTTGCTTAACTATATGCATAGCCAAAAATGATGATATGAACAATCACATGTTAATATTATATGACGTTATATCATATGATGAAATTGAAACATGAAGTATGGGAAACCGATGCTACCAACTCAAAAAAGGCAAACTGCTGCATTGTACACTAAGTTAAAATACACAAGATACTTCTCCATTATAGAACTAACCAAAGTATAGCTTACAAGTGCTGCCAGAGCTCCCATCCCACCCTACTTCACATTCACTGGGTACACAAACAGACCTCACCTTCCAGCAAAATGATCCTCCACTCACCCAAGTACCACTGCACAGCTGATCTCCTCTACCCAGCACATTTTGACATACATACACAATTTACAAATAGTTTTTTTTTTAAAGATTTGACTTGCACTTTACACTTACTCTTTATACAGCTAGATGTGCTTTGTCTGACCATTTACTATTTCATTCTGCCCTTTATACTACAAACCCATATTGAAAACAAAACAACAATTACAAAAAAAAAAAAAAAACATGATGCCCAGATACAACTGTTAATGTGCATCATGATGTGAGACAACCAAAAGGAAAATATATGCCACAAAATTCTTTGAGCATCAACTTAATGCTATCACAGGTGCAAGATACATATATACTTTGTTTGGTTGAATGTCATATTGTGTAAGGGTGCTACTTCAACATTAAATGAAACTGTTATTATATCGCTTGGTGATACATATACGAAACAACATTAACTGAAGACCTCTTGTACCGAAAAACAAAGAACTGGCCTGATTAAAATTAAAAGCCTTATTTCACTACTAGCTGCAGAAAAAACAGTGTAATAAAATCTAACATTTTATGTATTTTCTAGTGAACATTAACAAATTAACCAAGTTAAATACAGAAATTTGCCACAATTTCACATCTTTCTTCATACTACTTTCACTTTTGAGGAAAAACAAAGTAGTGAAGAAAAAAAAAATAACTTCAAAAAAGGGTTTTCCAAATTTATTTACAAAACACCCAATATTTATTATACAGACTTGTTTTGTACTACCTAATATTTCCAACAACTTTCTCTTGAGAAGAGGATTCATCTAAAAATGCCCGAATGTCAATTTTGCTTGGGTGCTCTTGTTTCAGACCTGGAGCTCCAAGAACAGATATCAGGTCAGTTGTTTTAAAATCAATAGATGAAGCTTTCTCCAAATTTTTCAGAGCTGCATTTGCTGAACTGCAAAGATGCTGGAGCTCATGCTGTGAGACATTTTTGGAAACATTTTTCGTTTCATCCATGGGATAATCTATCCAAATCGCATGTTCATGTTTTCTCGTGTCTGCAACTCCAGCCAGAACAGAAATTCTTTTCTCTTTGAATGGATAATTCACCAAGAAACTGAAGAATTCTTGTAGAAGAACATCTGGAATGTGCAACAATAGTACATTTCATATATAACTACAAATTACTGGGATACAACACAATCAGTTTTTCTCATATGGTAATAAATAATTTTCACAAAAAATTGCTGAAATAATTAACTTTCATTCAAATTATAAGAGGGGTGTCAGATAAGTATCTGGATTTTTATTCCTATCAATTACAGGAGAGAAATAAAATATACAGGATGCATAAATATGATACTCATATATGTAATACAGTGGTATGAACGGTTAAAGTCACTTTTCCACGCCTTCTCCATTCAGCATAATGCATTTCCTCGCAGATCAACAAGTGGATTCGTGTGGTTTGTGAGTCAAATATTCAATAAATGCTCTACATCAATACGTGGCTAATTGCATGGTATTATGCACATTGGTATGCAATGTTACTTATTACTGTTTCACACGTTGTGTTGTTTCAATAACTAAACTAGTTTCAACTCTTCATTTTGCGAGTCATCCTCAGTAGCGTACGATGTTTGCGTTTCCAAAGAGGTCGTTGTATCACTGGGTCACTGATCGTTCTCATTATCTGCTGTGTCATTGTTGCGCCTGCGTATTATGGTCGTGGGTTTGTTTGGACATCTTTTTTATTTGCTTCTCACGTTCCACCAAGAATTTTCATGCATATGGCAGGTCGTAGGGGGTGTTGTTATTACAATTTATATCACAAGTTTTCTCGATCAATACTGCCTCTGCCATTAGGATTTGTTGGTGTGTATTGTTAAAATTTTCGCATTTTCCCAATCTGGGATAACAGTATTCTCTTGGCACGATTAATGCCGTTTTCATCTCTCTCCTGTTCCAAATTTTGACATGTTCCATGAGGCGAGTTTTGAATCGTCGTTTCGTGCTGCCTATGTATATTTTATCGGCGCGATTGTTGTCTGCCTTTCTTGTAGGGATGGAATTATACTCCTGCAAGCTTCTGCCGTGGAGTCGGTTGTTGTAGTCAGTTGTCAAAAATTTCGATATGTCCTTAACAGTATCAGCAATTTCAGTAACATCCTTAAAAAGAATGCAAGAAACTGAATTATGAAATTGCTGATAATGTTAAGGACATATCGAAATTTTTGACAACTGACTACAACAACTAACCCACGCTAGAAGCTTGCAGGAGTATAATTCCATCCCTACAAGAAAGGCAGACAACAACCGCGCCGATAAAATATACATAGGCAGCACGAAACGACGATTCAAAACTTGCCTTATGGAACATGTCAAAAATTGGAACAAGAGAGAGATGAAAACGGCATTAATCCAACACTGCCAAGAGAATGATGTTATCCCAGATTGGGAAAACGCGAAAATTTTACCAACACACAATAAACACTAACAAATCCTAATGGCAGAGGCAGTATTGATCGAGAAAACTCGTGATATAAATTGTAATAACAACACCTCCTAGGACCTGCCATATGCATGGAAATTCTTGGTGGAACATGAGAAGCAAATAAAAAAGAAGATGATGTCCAAACAAACCCACGGCCATAATACGCAGGCGCAACAATGACACGGCAGATAATGAGAACGATCAGTGACCCAGTGATACAACGACCTCTTTGGAAACGCAAACATCGTACGCTACTGAGGATGACTCGCAAAATGAAGAGTTGAAACTAGTTTAGTTAATGAAACAACACAACGTGTGAAACAGTAATAAGTAACATTGCATACCAATGTGCATAATACCAAGTGGATTCATTCCGGTAGTGCAGAAATCAGCAGGAGTGTTGCAAACCCATTGACAGACAGCCGCTCGTAGATCATTCATGACCTCATAGTGGTGGCCACGAAGACTATCCTTCAAGGGACCAAAAAGGTGAAGATCGGAAGGTGCCAAGTCCAGATTGTAAGCAGGGTGAGGAAGAATGGTCCACCTCTGTTTTCCAATTCCTGCTTGCATTGGTTTAGCAATATGCAGGTGAGCGTTATCATTCTAAAGTAACACTTGACTGTTTTTCAATGTTGGCCATTTAGTCTGGATACACTGGGCAAGTTTTTCTCAGTGTCTTCACATAGGCCTTCGCATTTATTGTTTCATTTTTTTTTATTTATTTTTTTTTTTTTTTTTTGCCAAGTGCTCAACCAGAAGGATATCGTGTTTGTCCCAGAAGACAGTAGCCATGACCTTGGAAGCCGATGCACCAAATTTGAACTTATTTGAGGGGGCGAATTTGGATGGCGCCATTACATACTTTGCAGTTTTGTATACGGTTGAAACGGATGAATCCACATTTCATTGCCTGTAATTATGCATCCCATGAATGCATCACCCTCCTCATCATAGCGCTGTACCAGTTCATTGCAAATGTCTAGCCATTGGCGTTTCTGCACCGCTGTAAGCATAAGCATTCGGGGTTCATGTTCACGAATGATAGATGATGTTCATGAATAATTTGTCCAACAGAATCTTTACTGATATCCAATGCCATGGCAATATCCCGAACATGAATGTGTCTGTCACCTTTAATCAAGTCGCCAACCCATTTGATCGTTTCATCAGTCACTGCAGTGTTAGGCCTATCTGATCGTGCCTCAAGGCTCTTGTGGCCAGCTTTGAACTCCGTAACCCATTTATAAACACTGGAATTAGACATAGCTGTATCACCATACACCGTCCAAAGTCTTCTCATAATGCCCAAGGCCTTTAAGCCTTTTGTTAAAAACTTCACTACTGCTCGAACTGAACACTTAATGTAGTCACCATTGTTTTTTATTGACAGCACCACCTAACATAAGTATCAAGCAGCTCCGCTTTTACGGTCCTTCACTGAAAAAAATCGTAATAGTTTCACGCATGCATATAATCATACACAGTTTTGAATCCATAGGGGGAAATATCTGGATAATTATCGGACACCCCTCATAATATTAAGCTGAATTCAGAGGAATAGACAGAATTACCTTATTTCTTTACAAAAAAAAAAAAAAAAATACAGGTAAGCTCAGTTCTGACTGAGCTGTCAGTCTGGAACATAGGACTACGACCTGCAGATCAGAGAGTTGAAGTGAGCTAGTCGAATGTGGTTTCAAACAGGGCTGCGGAAATCGCCCGTCTGCACCCAGTAGAAATTGAAGGAGGACGTGTTTATTCTTCAAATTGGTCGTTTGTGTGGACGACAAAAAAAAAAAAAATTGAGATTTTTTTTGGAAAATGCACTTCAAACTTTTTTTTCTGCAAATGCTCATTTTCAGTAAACCTAATTCGCTTGAAAGAACAGTAAAATAAAACCACGTAAATGGAGTGCTGCGAGAAATTATGGTGTCAGAATGCGATGCAACACACACATTCCAGCCGTAAGCATGCATTGGCTACCGTCCTCACGGGGGCGACCGATCCACTACGCTTGTGCAATCATCTGTTCTGTTTGTTTATTTTCCCACCGCACACTTGAGATCTCGGGCAGCACAACAAAAAACGGTTTCCACTCCCCGATTCCGAGGGCGGCTGTCATAAACTTACCGCAAACGGGAGGAAAATCATTGCGCTTCGAATTAGTGGAGACGCGAGAAGCTTGTTTTTCTCTCTCTCTCTCTCGCATATATAACAATGAAATTTACAAGATTTTTTTAAAGGCGGTGATACCATTAAAAAAGTTAAAAGTAATGTGACAGAACATGTGGAGCCTTCTTCATCGGAAGCTGAAATAAGTACTGAACTGCACATGAATAGCAGTAAAACGCGGCATGATATCTATGACAGTGAAAAGCGGCAACGCAGCTAACAGAAGAATTGGGAAAAAGAATTTCCATGGGTTAAACTGTGGGATGAAAAAGAAATGTATTGCATTTGGTGCACTAGTTTTTCAAACTTAGCAGATAAAAACAGCCCTCTGTATAAAGGAACTGGCAGCTCAGCCCAAGGTTTCAGGAAAGAAACTCTTCAAACACACGGCCGAAGTAAATGCCACATTAAATGCCAAGATGCTTTTGCAAAAGAGAATCCTGCAAGTACACCCATGGTTGTTGCCTTGAAGAATATTAACAAGGAAAATTTTGATAAGCTAATGAAACTCTTCAATACAGCTTATTTCCTTGTTAGTGAAAATTTAGCCTTCTCAAAATTCAAAGGCCTGTGCCACTTACAGGTGAAGAATGGCATCACTTTAAGTGGCAGCTATTTGAATCGTGATGCTTGTGTGGATTTTGTGACATCTATAGTTGTAGTTTTGTGAAGCAAAGTAGCAGAAAAAATAAGACAAGCTCAATTTTTCTGCATCATGGCTGATGGCTCAACTGATAAAAGTTCATGCGAACAGGAAGCCATCTATGTAAGATATGTAAATGATGGTTTACCGAAAACTCAGTTGGCAGCTATAATTGCTGTAAAGAACAACAACAGTAATGGGATTCAAGAAAGTATTTTAAATGGTTTGGAAAAGATAGGGACAACAGAGGAAGTACTGTCTAATAAGTTAGTGGGGCTAAATTTGGATGGAGCAGCAAGCAATATGGGCATTTATAATGGGGTACAAGCACTTATGAAAAAGAAATATCCCAGTCTTATTCTCATACAATGCATCAATCATAATCTAGAGCTGGCGATACTTGATGTGAAAAAAAATGATCAGTATATGTTGATGTTTGAAAAGACCTTAAAGCACATATTTAGCTTCTAACATTGTTTGCCAAAAAGACAAAGAGAACTGGAGGAAGTAGCAAATGTATTAAACAGCCATCTTGTTAAATTTGGTGGTTTGCAAAACATAAGGTGGGTAGCAAGCCAACATTGAGCTCTTAAGTCCCTTACTACCAATTTTGGTGCAACACTTCTGCATCTGGAAGATGTGGCAGAAGCGAGCAAATAAAGATGAATCTGCGACTGCAAAAGGACTGCTGAAAGTCATGAAATCCGACAAAATCCAAAGGTTTTTACTTTTCCTGGTGGATTTTTTAAGCATCTTTGCCCAGCTTTCCAAAGCTTTCCAAGCTGAGGAATTCCTAATCATTGATGCATGGAAGAAAATAGACTTAAGCATCCTGAAGATGAGAGCATTAAAGATCAAGGAAGGTCCACTTCATGAGTTTTCAGAATTCACAGAGAATAAGACACACAACAAAACAAAGATAGTTGTCCAGCTTGCTTCCAGATCCAGCTCAACTGATGAATCTGGTGTTCATGAAATTGCCTATGACTGAATTGACAAGGCTATTACATTTTTAGAGAAGTGCTTCCAACAAGTTTTACGAAAATGTCATTAAATCATTCACTGTGTTTGACTTCTCTGAGTGGCCAGATGATAAATCCCATCTACTTTCATTTGGAAATGAGCAAGTATCCTACCTTTGGGACTATTTTAAGCCGATTCTTCCCAGGAATGCAAGAGAGATGGAAAACGAATGGATTGAAATGAAATTCAAAATTCAAAATATAATCAAGAACCAGCCAAGGAACTCATTACTTCAAGTATATAAAATCCTATTTTTGTCCAAGGAATACAGAAACATTCTCATGCTAGTTGAATTGATGTTAACACTGTCATCAAGTACTGCAGTTGTTGAATGAGGATTTTTTTGCGATAAATCTGCAAAAGAACATACTAAGATACAGTATGCAGCAACCTTCCTTGGACTCTGTAATGCAGATACATGTAAATGGACCACAGCTCTCAGACTTTGACCCCACTGTGGCAGTTAATCACTGGTTAAATGTAGGCCCAGGTCAAAGGCACATAAAGTAAAAAATCTGATAATTTTAACTATTACGCAAAATTGTATCAGTAGCAAAATAAAGGTATTTTGATTTTATATATATTAAAATTTTCTTCAATGTAATGCAATATTAAAATTTAGGATACATTTATAGGGGACGGGTATCCCTTGGTGGAGGATGGGTGGTTTTCCTAAGAAATTGTCCTCGAAAACGAGTAGAAATTTTTAGATTTCCACAGCCCTGGTTTCAAAGCGTTTTCAAGGTTTTAACAACATTATGTTGTTGTTTGACTACATGGATATATGATCAAATTATCATTACTGTAGAATGTCAATTCCATAGTTTGTTATACTGTTTCTCACATTATGATTAGCACCCATCTTCAAGAAGCACAAAGTTGTACCACATCATTACAAGTTGAAATTGTAAATATAAATTTTAATTATAAGTCTAAGGTTAAAAATAGCGATAGCTTACGATGATATTTTTCTTGACCAAGTACATTACATCATTTGGAACAACTTCCAATGTACTAAACAGTATGTTACAGAGAATTCCATCATTACTTTCCGTAGGCAGGATTTCGTAGGTGGAAAACAAAAGGTTGTACAGAAAACCTGTTCTATAGTCGACTCTTCCTATGCAAGAACTATAGCAGTCCATTTAAAATGTACATATTTGCATCTGTTGATTTCTAAAAGTAATTTTATGTACAACAGTCATGTCTTGTCTAATGGATATTTACAATCATTGAATGATGAAACTAAAAGAAAACACAAAGGTTGAATCAAAACTGGAGGTCAGGTACCTTAGGCCTAAAATTGGAATGATATGTTAAAAAATGTTACCTTGAAAGACTAAAAGCATCATAAAAGGAAACCAAGAACAAACGAAGTACAACATCATCTTCTTATCATAGGTATTCTCAGATTAGTTTCAGCTTGTAGTGTTTAAGCCTTCATCAGTTAGTAGTTCATGCTAAATGATTAGCCATCGATGTTGCTTGGCACTTTTTTGCAGCGGCCATTGTGACGATTCTTGTTCAGTGCAAAGTTGCCGTCATCATTATATGTCAATCTTAGCATCAACTGACGTTTGAATTCAATGTCGCCATCTTCCAATATTCTCATTCTTCAATTGACAGGTTCAATAAATAATTCTTTTTCAATGTCTTTTCTCCTATTTGATTTCTTTTTCTCCTGTTCTATTTGGTATTTCCAAGTATAGGGTAAGTCTATTGGTGTGGTATTATCACGTGGTTTTTTATTAATATAGCTTCTGCTATTAAAATTTTTTTTTCATGCTAAATGATTAGCCATCGATGCGGGCGGTTGTAGGTGAGCGATTTTTGCGGGCGGTCGTAGTGAGTGATGGGTTTGCCTCCTCGGGGCGCTCCGTGGTAACAATGGCATACACAACAGCAACTAGGGCCTCTGTGAATCTTGGAGAGGTGCAAGCTAGTTCTGTGTGACATTGGCGAAAAGACCCCAACTCACTGGGTTTTGTTGCAGAATCCTTAGGTTGAATGACCAACTGGAACCCTCAGCTGTGGGCTAATCCCCCACACTGATGTACTTACCTGATTAAAAAGACAAAAAGAAATATTAAGAATGACTCAAGTGTGGGATATGGTGGACCTACCACACTTGAGAAGGACGGTCCACCACGGAATCGACCTGGACTTTCTAAACGGCGTATGAGAAAGCGATCTCGGCTGAGTGAATGTAAGATTGGTGTATGGAATACTAGAGGTATAAATGGCAAGATGAGTGGGGTGATTGAGGAGATGAATAAGTATAGACTGGATGTGCTGTGTATAAGTGAAACCAAAAAGAAGGAAATTGGGGTAGAAGAAGTGAATGGCACGGTGAGTGTGTGGTCTGGAGTATTGGATAATATGAGAGGACAGGCTGGTGTAGGTGTGATTTTAAGTGAAAAGATGAAGAACAACTTGATTCATTATAGTTGCATAAGTGAGAGAATTCTCTGGATTCGTTTGAAAGTGAAACTTCAGAGAATTGTAATTGTTGTAGTGTATGCTCCTTGTGACTCGGAACCTTCTGATAAGAAAAAAGATTTCTGGAATGAGCTAAAAGCTGTTTTGAGCCAGTTTGGTGCTAAAGAAAAAGTTATAATAGCAGGGGGATTTCAATGCTAGAGTAGGTGTGCAGAATGCAATTTCTGACAATGTTCTGGGTAAGTTTAATGATCCTTGTGTGAATGATAATGGTGAAAGATTAATTGAACTCTGCATTGAGAATGATTTGTGTGTATCTAATACATTTTTCAACCACAAGTATATACACACATATACTTGGGAAAATCGTATTCTTGGGCAAAAGAGTGTAATAGATTTTGTTGTTTACGATCAGCGTTTGAAACACTTGGTTGTTGACACCCGTGTGATGAGAGGTGTGGATGTTGGTTCTGATCATTACTTGGTAGTGTCATGAGTGAAACTTAATGTTGGTTGGAGGAAAAGGAATAGGAAGAGACCCAGGATAGAAAGAATAAAGGTTGATAGGTTCCTTGAAGATCATCAGCGGTATTCTGACTTACTCAGAGAATGACTGAAGGATCTGAAATCTTGTGAGAGGGATGTAGAAAAGAAGTGGGAATGTTTTAAGAACTGTGTTGTCACTGTTGCTAAAGAGGTCTGTGGCACCACAATAGTGGGTAACAATAGAAGTGATGCTTGGTGGAATAGTGAGATTGATGAGGCAGTAAAGAAAAAGAAGGAAGCCTATTTGGGGATGTTGCAAGGTAGAGTCCCTGTGGATGAATATCACTGTAAGAAGCGTGAAGCTGCTAAGCTGGTTCGCCACAGTAAGGCAAAAGATAGGAAGGAGAAAGTGGAAAGGCATGAACTGGCTTTTTGGAAAGATAGGAAGTCCTTCTGGAAGTACATGAGACTCAGGAAAAATAGGGGAAACAAAGTTGCAAGTTGTGTGAAGAATGAGATTGGGGAAATGATATGGGAGCCCAATGAGTTAAGTGACAGATGGGGCGAATACTTCTGTGAGTTATTAGATCAGGAGAGCAAAAATGATTCTGAGACAGATGCAGATGATGTCACAATGAGGGATGGAAGCACAGGAGGGATCTCAAGAGAAGAAGTGAGTAAAGCTCTTAAAATCTCTTCAGAATGGTAAGGCTCCAGGAGTTGATGGCATAACTGCCGAGATGTTGAAATATGGTGGTGACTCTATAATTGACTGGTTAACTGAAATTTGCCAGTTGTGCTGGGAGTTAGGAATGGTCCCTCGGGATTGGAAGGATGCTATTATTGTTCCCTTGTATAAGGGAAAAGGTGATCAGACTGAATGCAAGAACTATCGTGGTATTAGCCTACTGAGTGAGCCAGGGAAAGTGTTTGGTAAGGTTGTTATTGAAAAAGTACGGGGTCTTACATCAGAGAAAGTGTGGGATGTTCAGAGTAGTTTTATGCCTGGTAAAGGCTGCACTAACCAGATTTTTGCATTACACATGATGATTGAAAAGTATCTGGCTGTTGGGAAGAAAGTTTTTACTGTCTTCATAGATTTAGAGAAAGCTTACGACCAAGTCAATAGGACACTTTTGTGGAAGGTATTGAATGAATATGGTGTTACTGGGAATCTACTTAATAGTGTAAAAGCCATTATGCTGGTAGTAGAGCTTGTGTACGAGTGAATGGTGTTTTATCAAAATGGTTTTCCATTGGTGCAGGAGTTAGACAAGGTTGTGTAATGTCACCATGGCTGTTTAATATATTTATGGACGCATGCATGCGTGAGGCCAAAATAGATAATAGTGGTTTATGTCTTGGTGATATCCGTGTGTGCAGATTGCTGTATGCTGATGACACTGTCCTGTTGGCAGAGAGCAAAAGTGAGTTGCAGAGTATGTTGTCTCGGATGCACGAAGTTTGCATGAAATTCAAACTGAGTATAAATAAGGGAAAAACCAAAGTTATGGTGTTTGAGAGAGGATTGGGTAGCACTGAATGTAATGTAAGTATAAATGGCATTGTGATTGACCAGGTGAGTGAGTTTGTGTATTTAGGAAGCATGTTTGACGGAGAGAACAAGTTGGATGGTGAAATCAGTAGGCGAGTGAATTCTTCTTTGAAAGTCATAGCTGCTCTGGGAGGTTTTCACAGGAATGATGGGTTCTCTAGAGAGTCCCGCATGGCTGTGTATGAAACAGTAATTGTTCCTACTCTGATGTATGGCAGTGAAACCTGGGTGCTGCAGAAGAAACATAGGAGTCGTTTGTGTGCTGGAGAAATGTGTTACTTATGTGGGGTTTGTGGCAAGACACGATCTGATTGTGTGAGGAATGAAGATGTATTGCAGTTGTGGGTGTAAAGCAAAATGTTGTTAGCAAGGTGGAGACCAATATGCTTCGATGGTTTGGCCATGTTGAAAGAATGAGTGATGAAATGCTTACTAAGAAAATATTTTCAGCCCAAGTGGCAGGAAGGAAAGGCAGAGGAAGGCCAAGGAAGACATGGGTGGATCAGATTCAGGAGTGTCTGCATGAGAAAAAGTTTATGAGTATGAAGTATAAAAGATCTTGTGTACGGCGTGTAATGGATATCAGTGAAGCACGAGTTGTATGTCAAGATCGCTGTAAATGGCGAAGTTTGATACGACAACAATAGGTAAAAATATCTGGAAGTTTGTATTTCTTTTTGGAGCTAACCTCTGAATCTCAGAGAACAGCTTAGTGATATGTATGTATGTATGTATGTATGTATGTATGTATGTATGTATGTATGTATGTATGTATGTATGTATATTAATATATTTTTTGGTGTGTATTGTGTGTAGCTAGGATTTTTGATTTTTGCCAAATTGGTATTATTTTGTGTTGAACACAATGTTGGATTAGAGCTGTTTTTTCTTCTTTTTTATTCCAATTCTTAAAGTGTTCATATAGACATGTTTGGAAGCGTCATTTAGTAGTACCAATACATATTAAATTGGATTGATTATCTTCAATATTCTTAGTGTGTATGGGATACACCCCAGCAGAATTCAAAATAGATCTTTCATTGTTATTGGTTAGTAGCTTTGATATGTCACTGGTTGAACCTGCCAATTCTAAATTATTTCTGTAACATTCGTTTTTAAGTATATTATTTATAGGATGTATTACAGGTAATTTACCACAATAGTCTATATTCTTTTACTTAAGCTGTTGATTGTTTAGATGCTCTGATATCTTTATATATTGTGGTGATTAACTTCTTTTTGTATCCAAATTCTTTAGCTATGTTAGTAATCCATTTTATCTTTCCGTTCTGCAATTTTGTTAGATGAAAACATTCCCCAGACCGTAATGCTGCCCTCACCAAGCTTGTGTTCTTCCAAAAATGGTTGAAGAGTGTTTGTTCTCCAATGTTTCTCCCCTTATACGCTAATGTACATCCGTTCGATGAAGCAGAAAATGTGACTCATTAGATAAGGTAATCATTTGCCAATCAGCGGAGTTCCAATTCTGATACTGCAGTGTAAATGTAAGCCTTTTCTGTTGATGCACCTTCGTCAGCATAGGTGAAGTGACCATCCATCTGCATCAAAGCCCCATATGCACCAGAGTTCACTGAACTGTCATTTTAGATGCACTTCCGGTAGCCCCCTGGTTCATTCTGTCAGTGAGTTTCTCCACTGTTGTGTGTCAATTGCCACTCGCGTACATTCGAAGCCGACGTTCACTTCTCACATCAATGGCACGTGATGCTCCACAGTTTCCACATTGCTTATTCGCAATGGTGCCATTTCTCCAATCACATTACACTTTAACCACAGCAGCACACGAACAGTTCACAAACTGCGCTGTTTCAGAAATACTGTCACCCTTGGCCCAAAAGCCGATAATCATTCCCTTTTGCAAATCTGATAAATCGCTCCTTTATCCATGACAGCAAAGTTATATGTTTTCAGAATGCCTACAGTGCACCTTATATACCCTACAAGCCATGTTGACACCAAAAATAGGAGGCGGTCACAATAATGTGACTCAACTGAGCGGAAAATCTATTAATTACTTGAATCTATCCAACAAAGAAGGAATTTTTCAAATCGGACTGTTAGAAGCAGAGATAGACAAAAATATTACATACATTTACGCCCCTGGCAAAGAAACCATGCACTATTTCAAGAAGAAAATATACCAAAAAGGTTTATTGACAGCAGCGGTATTGGTCCACGAAAGAATATTTTTAACCGAGCTTTTAGAAGCTCATTTTTTGCTGCAAATACACCAGAAGAACAAATTGATACTTATGCCCCCTGGTGGCCAAACCATACTTTACCAAAAATTAGAAATTATATGAAAAACATTTCCCATCAGAAGCTGTATCTGGTGCAGGAAGAATTTTTCAAATTGGAGTTTAGAAGCAGATATATTGGGGGAAACGCAATTTACTTTTACGCGCCATAGCAGAAAATCGGAAAATCTATGCGTAACTTGAAAAAGTTGCTGTACCTAAAATAATCTTTGATATAAGTGGAATCGAAAGGTAAAAGAATTTTTTCAATCGAATGTTTAGAAGCAAATATATGGAATAAAATGTATTTTGAATTCAATATCACCTGCATTTACGCCCTCTAGGGGGTAAATTGTGCATCGTAAAAAAAAAGAAGAAAAAAACGGAATGCAAGGATAATCGTTCTAAACATTCCAAGCTTCCCAATGCAAAAAGAATTTTTCAAATCTGACTAATAAATGCGGAGATATGGGGTGGACAGACAGACGAACAAACTGGGAACATAAGCAAGATCTTTTTTTCAAAAGGCGTGCTAAAAATTAAAACTAGTTACTACAATCCGTAACTAATATGTATATTAAAAGGGCCTATTATTAGTGGAGCCTCCTCCCCTAAGAACCATGACGACATCACCATATAAGCGCATTTTTTGTGTTGTAGTTATCAACACTCCAGATCGTGGGAAATTTCTTATCATCCCATGTGACCCTTCGACGCAACACAACACATGTGTGAGAAACAACGAAGCACTGCGTTTATTTATAAGTTGGAGGAGGTTTACTTGGCCATGAAAATCGTGAATCAGACGTTCCAAGTTCTTCAAGTAAAATTAAGGACTTTATAAGGACTTGGTGAAATATTTAGTACTTTTAAGGACTCTTAAAAAATCAAAACAAATATTTAGCAGTTTTACGCACTTTTTTAGACCCGCGCAAACCCTTCTCTAACTGGCAATAACTTAGACTGTGTTTTATAAATATCACGTTACTGAATACTCAAGAAACGCATATAGCGTATTAAATCTGTTTATTTTTATGGTGTAATGAGCACAGAGATTCACTAAGCATTTGCACTCCACTGGGAGGCTTTTTCGAGGCAATGGTAGACATAAAAATGCAGGGAATTGAAAAACATAAGGAGCAAAGATGATTTTTAAAAATAACGTGGGTGACATCACGAGCATATTTCGTGAAATTTTTTAGCACTTAATTACACGTCGCGGCGCACAGTGTTCCTGTCTTTTAACAACACATGTCAAATCATTAGCAGTTCAGTAGAGATCATGTCATTGCATGCTACTTTGCTGGAGAGGATTTTGAATGTTTCCCTGATGGCAGTCTTTCTAAAGTTCGTGTAAGGGGAAATTCTTCTAATATTATTCCATACTGGAGTGGCTGATGAATGCAC
Source organism: Macrothele yani (assembly GCA_039090855.1). Classification (NCBI taxonomy): domain Eukaryota; kingdom Metazoa; phylum Arthropoda; class Arachnida; order Araneae; family Macrothelidae; genus Macrothele; species Macrothele yani. Next base: position 158,744,279 of record CM077025.1, on the reverse strand, counting down.
GACTTCTCTAGCAAGGGCTGTATTTGGCATGTTTTGGTTGACATTTCGCACGTTTTCTTTACATCTAGTGTCTAAGGATCACTTTGTCACTCTGATATATATCTTTTCCATGTTGTCAGGATATACCAACGGTATAGCATACACACCCGCCTTTTCTTCCAGATGTACTCATTATATCATACTTCTTATAATCATAATATGGTTAAACACAGCTCAGGAACAAATATGAAGTTTTGAAGAGAGAGCCATGAACATTATTTCATTATTTGTTATCAAACCATCAGCCGAGAGATATCAACACTTGACTTACTGACAACAGATGGAAATCTAAGCCAACAACACTTGACTGGCTGACTACAAGGCAATGGAAATATAAACAAACATACATGGTAGATGGTCTGTGTATGCAGCATATACATTAACAAAAGACGTGTTTATACACTGATCCTGAGCTGGTGCACATGCTGAAGTTTGAAGACTACCATAACATCCTATTTGACAAAGTCTTGGAACTGGTTATTGGAGTTGTGTGCTTGTACTAAAATATGACTCTTACTTCATTTGCTCAGTAAAGCAAAATAAAGAAAAATAAAAATATTTCCTCTCAAACATTATACAGTATTACAAAAGCAAATCTTTCTTTATTTTTGGTGTTATAAGTTATGTAAGCACACCGGAAAAAAATTAGTCACCCCTAACAGAAATGACAATGCGAAAATACTGGTTGCACAAAGGGTGCCATGATAGCATTGTTGGGCGATAGATAGCACTGACATGGTCTACAGGGTCATTTCTGTCTAGTGCAGTGGTAAAGAGCAACGTGTGTGTTGAATTTAATCTGCAATATGGGTCGTAAGAGAGACGTTACTGAGTGCCAAAAAGGAGCCATCATGTTTGGCCGTGCCCACGGACACAAAGTGAATGAAGTCACTCAAGTTGTAACGTTGGTGTGTCGAAGCGTACTGTTCAGCGGGTCTATAAACAGTGGTGTAGTTCGTAGTCAACTGAAAATCGGCAATGTAACTGTGACCAGAAAAATATTCTCACCAACAGGGACTGCGCCGCCATGTTTCATGGCCATTAACTGCAAATTGGTTTCAAACCAGGCAACAATTGTTCCAAACAGTCAACGAAAGTCCACTCCAACCAATTTCCAACAAGACATTGCGATGAGAACTGCATGCGATGGACATCTGGAGCAGAGGACCACAGAAGAAGCCTCTTTTAACAGCAAGTCACAAAAGCTGCACATTATCAATGGGCTTAGAGGCACCAAAACTTTACTGTGGAGGATTGGAAGTGAGTAATTTGGTCTGGTGAGTCTCGTTTTTGTTTGTACTCCAATGACGGGAGGGGATGAATGCATCGCAGGCCCAATGAAGCCTTTAATCCTGATTGTGTCGAAGGTGTTGTTCAAGCTGGAGGGGGTTCTGTGATGTTTTGGGGATGTTTTTCGTACCACGAAATGGGCAGTCTGTTGCAGTGACAATGAATTTGAACCAGCACACGAACCTCCGCATTCTGAATGACGAAGTGTTGCTCTTTGCCCTACATCTCCAGGAGCAGCATTACATTGCCACTCCTGTCTTTCAAGATGGCAATCGCCATGTGCACTGGGCTAAAACTGTGTCTGAGTGGCATGACGAACAATCGGTAACACTGTCTCACCTCGACTGACCCGCCAAATTCCCAGATTTAAATCCTATTGGAAATCTGTGGGAACATTTGGAACAGGTGAAATGCCAGAATAGACACTTACATACTCTAGCAGAACTTTGGGACCAATTGACGCCTGAGTGGCTGCAAATCGATGTTCAATATATCCACAACTTCATTGAGTCTCTACCACACCGGATTCATGCTGCTATCAAGACAAGAGGCGCCGTCACCCGTTATTAGGTAAGTTCTGACAGGGATAACTAATTTTTTGTCTGGTGTGCTTTGATACATTAACATCACAAAGCAAGAAAAGAAAATTACAAAGCAATATGCTAAGCATCAAGCACAGTCTCTTAGTTCCAATGCACCGATGCAATTTGTGTGCTCTAAATCACACATCAAATTAATTTCAGCTAGTGGAAAAAACTGAAATTTAACAATCACTCTCATGAATGACAGTTTTTACATTATTTTTTCAATACGCTTCAACCAGGTATACTTGAAAACATATATTTTAAAATTGGATGAAAGGTTTTTGTTTCTGAATAAAATGTAAGAGTTCACATTTACATTTATTATATTCTTCCTGGGGGTTTACTATGGATCTTAGGTATATTGAAATTTATCAACTGCTGATTTGTCACATGAATTTTGCTTTGTGGTACTGTTTCCATTAATTTACATTCTAAACTTTTTTCTAAAGATGTTGAACAGCTAGTTTATTGTTCAACTATAGCTTCAGTTGCCCACAGCTAACAGCTAGCTTACTCTTCAACTATAGCTTCAGTTGCCCACGTTTGGCTGAGAGAAATGTGCAGAAACATTGTAACTATTGGGAACAAAACAATAAAACGCAAAATTCATGCTTCAGTTATATAAAATTACAGATACAACATGGAAATTTTTCTAAACTGTATCCCCATCTTTTCAACCAAAGTTTTCAAAGGGAAACATTTTGGTTATTACCAGATCTGTGTCCTAGTGTTCCTGCATATGTTAGCCAAAATCATGCTTTGTCAGATTGAAAACAAATTTTCAGATTACTAGGATAATTTGAGGAGTCAAAATTACAGTTATTATGGAAACTATAAATTTCTAGATTTTTATAGTATATAATTGAGGTGAAATACTCCATTCTCAAATTGTTACAAACTTCATCTCATCTCACTTTTATCAATACTTCACACACACACACGTTATTTTATTACAAAAAAGATCCACTAAATACAAACATGGATACCTAACAACAAGTTTATGTAGACATAAAGCTAATGAAACAAAACACTCGCTTCGGCTGCACGCTACAATTTAAGAAAAAAAAAAAAAGCACAAGAAATAATGACGCAGATTGAAATGTGACTACATAAATCTAACAAAAATGAATAATGAGATCTACTTCAATGCATTTAAAAATTATTTTCACAACTGATCACAACGATTTAATAAGAGTAACGACTCAATTGTCTTACCTGCACTTTCCAAGTTTTGATTAGTTACTGCTGGTTTTAAACTTTTTAAATTTTCATTCACATATTTCACAGCACATAATTTATAATCATCAGCATCTGCAAGAAAGCAAAGCTCTTATTTTTCAGAGGGAACACAAGAAAATTATTAACAATTATAAGATTGTAGTTTTTGATATAAAAAATAAGTGAATAGAAAACTGAAGAAAAATGTATGTGCAAAACAGTGTGCTAGGGAAGGAGAGTTTTTCATCATTTACGAACACAGTGGTCTAAAATACACATCACTATGAAAAAAACTGAGACCCCCCCCCCCCCCCCCAAGCTTATTTGCATACTCCCAGGTTGTTCTTACAGATCAAGCTACATAAAGTTGGACATCCCAATAGGCCATTAATTGAAAACACCTTTTCTCCTGCAGTCAATCTTGAAAGGCAGTTGGTCAAATGTTGCAAAGTTCTGACAAGAAATCATCCTTATTCTGTTGTATCAACCAAGGATTTAATCCAGAAACTCCCTTCTTCCATCAATCGTCAAGATGTCCTGTACACCTTTGACGTGGAGTCATTGTTTCCTTCTGTTCCTTTTTTTGATGCCTGCATGCTCATGGTCAAAAAACTAATGGAGCACCAAGAACTTCCTGGAGAACTGATCAAAGATCTTTGACTGTTTTGATTCATTGGAAAAGTATTCCTGTTTTGTATACAATGGTATCTATTACCAACAAAAACAAGGTGTACCTATGGACTCCCTCTTTCCCCCTTACTTGCCGAAATTTATTTGCAGAATATTGAAACATTAATTGTTGCCCCATCCCTCTTAAAACCCATTTGGTAAAGGTATGTGGACGACATCTTCATTATTTGGCCACACCAAAAACACTCTCTGTTTGAACTCGTGTCCTCCATAACTTTGAAATTCCCGCATATAAAATTTTTCTCTCAAGAACAGATCAACAATAATATTAGTTTTCTGGATATCAACATCAACCCAGACTTCTCACTTGACCTCTCTGTTTACAGGAAACCTTCTGCCACATATAATATCATCCCTTACCATTCTCGCACTTTTGGAAAATACAAACTGTCTGCTCTTAATTCATACATTCACTGGGCCAACCTTATTTGCAACAGCCATTCTGCTCTTCAACTAGAATATCAGAACATCATCAACATTGGCAAACTGCATGGCTTTCCACCCCTCTTATTACATAGACTAATCAAGAGGTTTGAATCACAGAATAGATCTAGTTTACTGCCTGAACCTTCCACCACCCATCAGTTTGTTGGTACTTTGCCCTTTAGCCTGTCCTTTACTCATAAAGTTTGCTCTATTTTCAAGTCTTTGGCTACAGAATTGCAGTCAAACCACCTCCACATCTTCTCAAACTCATCCTTAAAGACAGAGATCTCAATAAACCCTAGATTTACATGGTGTCTACCCTATCCCTATCAACACTTCCACAAGTGTTACCCACTATATTGGTAGTAAGTACTTACCGCAGCATAAACCGGCATTTGATGGAGCATATCGCTGATGTTAAGAAAGGTAGCCCTTCCACCTCCCTTTCAATTTTAACCATCAGTGATACGTCTGCGGTTCCCGATTGGCACAATGTTAAGCGAATCACCCTGTTCAGCAATCGGCATGCCCTCAGATACCACAAAAACATTGAAATCTACCTTACCCCTAACACCTGCAATACTGTCGCACCTTTTAACATCCCTATTATTTGGAAAGCGATTTTCAAATCTGGCAACAATTGACGCTTTTACCACGTGTCTCATTCCATGGCTGATGAAGGTAGAAGTCGCTACCGAAACGTACCGCTCATAATTTTTCAACGTAACTTACGTGTGTGATTACGATTTCAAGAATTCTTTTAAGGATCCAAACTTTCTAAACACAGTAAAAACTGAAAATGAAACATGGGTCCACTATTTCGACCCCCTCACGAAACGAGCAACGAATGTCTCGAAACACACAGGCGCGCATCTTCCGGAGAAAGTTCACCAAACCAAATCAGTTGGGAAGGTGATGATGATAATTTTCTTTGATCATAAAGGTGTAGTTTACCAGCATGCCATTCCTCCACAAAATACTGTCAATGCTGAGCATTACATTTCAGTCCTGAAGCGTCTGCGACACATATCGAATCGGAACTGGTGGGCAAGTGGACCCTACACCATGATAGCGCCCGCCCATATGTGACTGCTTGTGTTTAACAGTTTCTTACAAAATGCAGTATTGAAATCATGCCACAGCCTGCCTACAGTCCTGATCTTGCCCAGTGCGAATTCTGGTTATTTCCAACAATGAAGGAGAAGTTCTGGGGCACAACATTCACAGATGCTAGAGTTATTCAAGCTGTACAGGGGTTGCTAAAGCAGCTTCCACAAAATGTCTTTGTCACATGCTTTGAAAAGTAGACTGAGCAAAGGGACCATGCATATCATCCAAGGGAAAACACTTTAGGAAAGAATAACATATATTTTGCTGTACCTATATTTCTTCATTTTGTGTGATTTTACTCTCAGTTTTTATGAAACAGTCGTTGATATACTTTTATACATTATCTATATATAGAGATCAAAAAGTCTCTAGGCACCCACATGGAATGCAGTAAACCTGCACCTGGGCATTGAACTTTAGACTAAAAGGGAAGCACAATTCAGCAGATACCACATGGCATGTCTGCTGCAACTCAGAAACATTATTTCTACACAGTAAAAAAAATGTTCAAGGCGTTACTTTGACATCAGTGGCATTCAGAAGTTTTGAGATCAGATCACACATGACAGCTGCTATGTCTTCTGTTTCTCTTATGCAGGTGCTATGTTCTGCATAATACCATACCAATGCCTTCAACTGGTCATACCACAAATACTCTGCTGTTTGGATACATGATCATCTGCAGAGATGATATCTGGTTGGCTTGAAGTTTTAATAGAGGACAAAGTTCTACTCATGTTTTGATTGCAAATCAAACTGTCTCAAAAAGCAACCATCTCATACAGTGCAACAAGAACACAGTTCTAGGAGTTCATACATACATACATATCACTAAGCTGTTCTCTGAGATTCAGAGGTTAGCTCCAAAAGAAATACAAACTTCCAGATATTTTTACTTATTGTTGTCGTATCAAACTTTGCCATTTACAGCGATCTTGACATACAACTCGTGCTTCACTGATATGCATTACACACCGTACACAAGATCTTTTATACTTCATACTCATAATCTTTTTCTCATGCAGACACTCCTGAATCTGATCCACCCATGTCTTTCTTGGCCTTCCTCTGCCTTTCCTTCCTGCCACTTGGGCTGAAAAGATTTTCTTAGTAAGCATTTCATCACTCATTCTTTCAACATGGCCAAACCATCGAAGCATATTGGTCTCCACCTTGCTAACAACATTTTGCTTTACACCCACAACTGCAATACATCTTCATTCCTCACACAATCAGATCGTGTCTTGCCACAAACCCCACATAAGTAACGCATTTCTCCAGCACACAAACGACTCCTATGTTTCTTCTGCAGCACCCAGGTTTCACTGCCATACATCAGAGTAGGAACAATTACTGTTTCATACACAGCCATGCGGGACTCTCTAGAGAACCCATCATTCCTGTGAAAACCTCCCAGAGCAGCTATGACTTTCAAAGAAGAATTCACTCGCCTACTGATTTCACCATCCAACTTGTTCTCTCTGTCAAACATGCTCTCTAAATACACAAACTTCACCTGGTCAATCACAGTGCCATTTATACTTACATTACATTCAGTGCTACCCATTCCTCTCTCAAACACCATAACTTTGGTTTTTCCCTTATTTATACTCAGTTTGAATTTCATGCAAACTTCGTGCATCCGAGTCAACATACTCTGCAACTCACTTTTGCTTTCTGCCAACAGGACAGTGTCATCAGCATACAGCAATCTGCACACACGGATATCCCCAAGACATAAACCACTATTATCTATTTTGGCCTCACGCATGCATGCGTCCATAAATATATTAAACAGCCATGGTGACATTACACAACCTTGTCTAACTCCTGCACCAATGGAAAACCATTTTGATAAAACACCATTCACTCGTACACAAGCTCTACTACCAGCATAATGGCTTTTACACTATTAAGTAGATTCCCAGTAACACCATATTCATTCAATACCTTCCACAAAAGTGTCCTATTGACTCGGTCGTAAGCTTTCTCTAAATCTATGAAGGCAGTAAAAACTTTCTTCCCAACAGCCAGATACTTTTCAATCATCATGCGTAATGCCAGTAAATAAATTCCTTCATTCATGTTCAAATTAGATTTGTATATCCCAAAAGTGGGTTTTCAAACAGGTGAGTCACCACTCATAAAATACCAACTATGAGAACAAAAAAAAAAAAAAAAAAAAAAGAATGCTGATTGCTTACCAACTTTCTTCATCTCTGTCATTCTATTGCAATGACTGCCTGTCTCTAGAAATCACTACCTCTATCTGTATCACTAATAAAATGAGTATCATTTTGTTTATTGTGGTATGTCAACTCTCAAAACAGCCAAATGTGATCAAAAGTTAATCCAAATGCAATTCAGAAGACACCATTGCAAGATCAAATGGTTGAAGTAAAATGTGCAACAATACCTTCACTGGGTGATTAATACAATGTGAAATTGTTTGTGACCATTTCAAACAGGATAGTGCAGGTAGCTCATGCATCCATGGTACTTCTGCATGATCTGTTGTGTGCCCAGGTGATTTCTAGGTACATTTGACACCCCTGACTTTTTATCTCTGAAGAGCAATGAAAAGTGTAGTCTACAGAAACAATACCCATGGTCATTGTAATCTGAAGGAAGCTGTCACTAACTTTACTTGAAGTGTCCTCCACACTGAACTGTAAGTTACAAGTCTTGGCCAACAACATACAATGAATAAGTGCTTTTGTGCACGCCAATGAGAACCACTTCCAACACTTACAAAGTAACTCTAAATACATTCACTACAACTACTTCCACAATAACATACTTCAAAGCAGGTTCACAGGGATTTTCACTTAGGTAGGATTTTCACTTACATGCAGATGCAAAAATATGGTAATGATGATAATAATAAGAAATTACATAAAAATTCTCATAACACAGTAATAATGAAAAACCTTTGTAAAAATGTGTTATTAAATCTCCAAGTTCTCTTTTCATCTTTGAAGATGCATTTCTGCCCCAGGAATATTTACTATGATTACACTAACTTGTCAAAATCAAACCGTTCTAGAACTGGCATCTCATTTTATCAATCAAAAAAATTCTGTAGGAATACTCCACATAAATGTTGCATTGTTGCCACTCCTTTGCTTTTATATCACAATATGCAAATCTATCTTTGATTATTTCAAACCACCTCAATAGGCAGGATTCAATGTTTTCCTTGCTAAATTCTTCAGCAATTCCTGTTGAGCAAAACTGTTTGTAAAAGCTAAAGTAAAGACCTTTCCAATGACAATCTTAACCACAAGAACACTCTTCTGCATCCTTTACTCTACTTAATTTCACTTATTTTGCCAGTTTCACACAAGAACTTTGTCACCCAGAGTGCTTGATGTTTTACAATTTATTGGAATGTTTTCTTTGACATTTAAGCTATATTGTTTTTACTTTTTAAGATACTGAGGCACATACACACATATAACAGATTGTGTGGTATCAATGGTATCATGCCACAGGCCAAGCAGTAGACCTAGAACAAGGGGAATCGGAGGTGTGAAAATAGCCATTAGTGATTGAGAACATAATACAGTAGAGCCAGAAAATCTTATAACAGAAAAACACTTACTTCTGGCTTATCTCAGAGATTAAATTATATCACACATTATTTAGTTTAAGAATTCATTTAATTCTTCTTTTTCTCAGGGGTTTTTTTTTTTTTCTCTCATACTTGTAGCTAGGGTAAGCTGATGACTTTATCCTGCACAACCAACAGTCTAGCTCAACAGGGACTAATGGGCCTCATTTAAATAACAGATGTTGAAGGTGTTACAACAGCACCCCCTTGGAATGCGTAGGACACCTCAGTATGAGATCAATCAGGAGATCAATGATTACCCACTGCCACCACAAGACCATAACTGGCCACCGCCAACCATCTTCCTGTTTGTGTGACATGCAAGATAGACAAGCTGCAATTAATTTTGTGACTAGGAGATGTGTCCATGTGCGCAAACTTTTGTATTTTATCTTTGGGCTGGGCCTGCCCTTTATTTCTAGTAGACAAAAGTACAGAGCACATTTAAATTCACTATTCACTTCCAATTTATATTGGTATTAATTGAATTCACAAATTCAGTGACAATGATGATATTTACATCAAAAACATTCTTGAATAAACAATTAAAACTGGTATCTACAATGAATGATAAGAGCTTGGAGAAATGTTCTCCTTACTTGTAGATTGCATTTGGCCTTCTGGTGACAATGCTATGACTCTACTGTTCATAATTCTTCCACCTTGTACAAATTGCTAACATTGAACACAATTTAAAAAGTGTTGCCAATATCTTCAATGTTGAATCTCGCAACATTTCTAGAGCTGCATTCAGTGTTAACAGGCTTTACAAAGTGGAGTCAAAGCACTGAGGACAAGCCCTGACAGCCACCAAAAGGCCTGAAATGTCTGCAAATGAACAAAAAAACTCCAAATAAAAAGGAAATTAAGTGAATTTTTCAACTGAATACCTGATATATATATATATATATATATTAAGAGAATACAATGTAGTTTATCACAAATATTTAGTTTTTAAGTTGACCATGGTTTTGCTGGGTACTGACCTAGCTTCATCAGGACCAATGGCATATAAATATTCAAATTGTATATGATATCATAAATGGTGTTTACAGTCACAGGTTTTGGTTAATTGCTTCCACCCGCTTGATAGAAATAGGGTGGATGCCATGTCATTAACAAGCTGTGAAGACTTCTGATATATATGGAAAGCTTCCAAAATATCAAGTTTGGTGGTTGAATCTGGCTTGTCAATTAGTTTTGCTTCTTCCACGAAAAATTTATGGTCCTTTTCATAACAGTGTTTAGCCATCAATGACTTCTTTAGATCACAGTTCCGAATGTAGGACTTGTGCTCCTTCAATTGAAATTGCAAGACTCTACACGGGTCTACCCTATATACGAAGCGCCACATTCACATGAAATTTGATAAATTCCCCACAAGTTTTTGTCTTCAACACAGTAAGTCCTTTGATCCTAAAAAGTTCATTTTGTTTATGGGTTTAAAAATCACTTTAAAATTAAAGGTTTTTAGAATTTTTGAAATTTTTAAGGCAATGTCACGGTAAAATGAAATAATGGCAAAATTATCTCACAATGAGCGCATCACAGGAGTTAACGTGGAGATAAGCTTTGGTTTCCAGAATTTTGTTAGACCTTTGTCTATAATGGAAGGGTTGTATCCTTGCTGTACGGCAGCACATGAAGGAAATAAAGTTGTTTTTCCAAACTGTCTTTATCTGAACATATATGTATTGTGCGATATACACAACTGTAAAAGGCGCTGAGTTTTTGTTGCAAAGGGTAATTGGACTAGGCATGTGGAGGTGAGAAAACAGCGAAAGGCTTCCGATAAATTGTGGTAGCGAGAGATCCATTTGAGCAAGTAACCAGGACATCAAGGAATGGTAGGCATCCGTTATTTGCAGTTTCGTAGCTGAATTGAATGTCAAGATCAATGGAATTTATAAGTTTGACTAATTCCGGAATTTTAGAATTTTTTTTTTTTCCTTTCCATAGGATGAAAGTATCATGTACGTATCATATCCATAAGTCAAATTTCTCGAGTTTGAAAAGTTTTTCTTCAAATCAATGCATGTAGATTTCACATAATATAGGTGACAATGGGCTACCCACGGCTAGACCTTCCATCTGTTCATAAAACGTTGCACGGAAAATAAAACTGTTCTGTTTTATGCAAATATCCACTAAACTTGTTATTTCTTTTACTTCAGGTTGGCTGTAATGATGCTCTATGAGACTTACTTTAGGGATTCTAGAGCTCCTTTTACTGTTCCATTGGTGAACATAGATGCCACATCAATTCAGCTACGAAACTGAAAATAACGGATGTCTACCATTTCTTGACGTTCTGGTTACTTGCTCAAATAGATCTCTTACAACCACAATTTATCAGAAGCCTTTCTCTGTTTTCTCACCTCCACATGCCAAGTCTAATCACCTTTGGCAACAAAAACTGAGCGCCTTTTACAGTTGCGTATATTGCGCAATACACATATGTTCAGATAAAGACAGTTTGAAAAAAGAACTTTATTTCCTTAAATGTGTTGCAGTACAGTGAGGATACAACCCTTCCATTATTTTATAGACAAAGCTCCAACAAAATTCCAGAAACCGAAGCCTATCTCCATGTTAATTCCTGTGATGCGCCCATTGCGAGAGAATTTTGCCATTATTCCATTTTCCTGTGACATTGCCTTCAAAATTTCAAAAATTCTAAAAACCTTTAATTTTAAACTGATTTTTAAACCCATAAACAAAATGAACGTTTCAGGAACAAAGGACTATGTTGAAGACAAAAAATCGTGGGGAATTTATCAAATTTCATGTGAATGTGGTGCTTCATATATAGGACAGACCCATAGAGCCTTGCGTTTTCGATTGGAGAAGCATAAGACCTACATTCAGACTTAAGATCTAAAGAAGTCATCGATGGCTAAACACTGTTACGAAAAGGACTAAAGGACCATAAATTTCTTTTTGAAGAAGCAAAACTAATTGACAAGCCAGATTCAACCACCAAACTTGATATTTTGGAAGCTTTCGATATACACTGCTGGACAATTGCTAAGGACGGATCATAAACGGCTATATAGCGCATAAAAAAGTAAGTGTGGTTGGATGAAAAGTGAAATAAAATAATGTCAGAATGCCGGGACATTACAAGAAAGACAATTTATTGTGCCCTGAAATCCAGAAGGCTTTGGAACGTGTTCAAGGGACAAACAGGCCATTTTGTACAGAATACGTAAACGTGAAAAAATGCAATTACCGTCCGCAGGCGTTCCGGCGTAAGATGTCAATACGGGATATGGCCACCATGGAGGGCGATGCAAGATTCCACACGTCGTGTCATGCTTTGCACAACATTATCAAGCAGCTGTTGGGGTAATTTATCCCATTCCTCTGTCAGTGCACGGATGAGGGTGTCCTTGTTTATTGGAGGGCATTGGCGACCAGCAAGACTCCTCCCCAAAGCATCCCACACATTTTCAGTGGGATTCAGATCTGGAGAACGTGCTGGCCATACCAGGCGTTGAATATCCTCGCTCTCAAGACACTCCTGGACAGCAACTGTTCGATGACATGTTGCGTTGTCGTCCATGAAAATGAATCTATCACCAACAGCACCACGGAACATGCGAACATGAGGTAGCAGAACATCATTAATGTATCGTTGGTCAGTCATAGTCCCAGTTGGAAGCACATAGAGGGACGTACGGCCATTGATCATGGTGCCAGCCCATACCATGACACTACATGTCGGATATCGGCCCCTTTCCTGCATGTTTGCTGGACAATATGCAGTACCAGTATCACGCCAGATCAGTTGTCGTCGACAATCAGACGATAGACTGTATCTACTCTCATCTGTGAAGAGGACAGCAGACCAGTCGTTATCAGTCCAATTGCGATGTTGATGGCACCATTGCAAACGGGCGGTACGGTGACGTCTGGACAATGGGATGCACACAACAGGACGGCGGGCGTATAGTCCTCCATCATGCAAACGTCTGGCGACAGTTTTTTTGGGAGATCCGCTTGCCAGTAGCAGCCATAAACTGATTTGCTACCTCACTAGCTGTGCTGCGCCGGTGTCTTTTTGTTGATTGAACTATGTACCGATCTTCTGCAGGTGTCGTACTGCGAACACGACCTCCCCCGTGACGTTTGCTACACTCTCCATTTGTTTGAAATGATTTCCAAAGCCTTGAAACAACACAGTGGCTGACGTCGAACTCCCTGGCAACGTCTGTTATTTTTTGCCCTTCTTCAATCTTGCCAATAATACGGCCACGCGTAAAATCATCTAGGTGATGTCGGGAAGACATACTGAAAATTGCAAGTTCGTCAATTGATTCTTTCCCTTTCAACTTTGCGTTTGAACAACAACGGTCAATACGCGTCAAATCCTTTATATCTCTTATCAGCGCTATGACGTCACGAACAAGTTCGGCAATCCAAAATTTGCATATGCACAAAACGTCTTTCTGTATCCCGCACTTATGCTAATTTCCACATTTTCCTGCCTTCCATTTTATGGTTGTTATCGTTGCTATTGTCATCCGTCCTTAGCAATTGTCCGGCAGTGTATATCAGAAGTCTTTGCAACTTGTTAATGACATGGCATCCACCCCATTTCTATCAAGCGGGTGGAAGCAACTAACCAAAACCTGCGACTGTAAACACCATTTATGATATCACATACAATTTGAATATTTATGTGCCGTTGGTCCTGATGAAGCTAGGTCAATACCCAGTGAAACCATAGTCAAAAAATAAATATTTGTGACAAACTACGTTGTATTCTCTTAATATATATAATCGTCACAAGACTGTGGTCTTTGAGATAAAAAATACCTGATATAGCTCACAACAGACAGAAAGTGATGAAAAAAGTTCACTGCAAACAAGAATTACTTTTTTATTTTCCCCTTTTTACTTAAACGGTCTGTGTGAAACACAAGCTTGAACACCATACCGGTACGCAGGTGTTCGATGGTGATGATATCCAGGTTTTCTTTGGATAGATATGTATATACAGGGTGCATAGGAAAGTCCCTTTAGCCTGGAATAACTTGCGAACGGAGAGAGGTACAGTTATGCAAGTGAGATAATGGTAAAGTAAAGCGACTAGGCCCGATCGAATGCAACCGATAGCAGTGTCCCTAGTGGCGAAATGCGGAAATTAGCCATTGCAAATCGAAAACGAAAAGAGATAGAGAAAAATTTCCAATTACAAAGTTGTAGAGCATCAATTAATTAGTATATAACGACATTTGTTTCACACCGATAAGATAAATTGTCGCCTGAATACCCTAAAATGTCCGAAATCGATGTGCAACAATTCGAAACTGCACATTCACATTTCGCAAATGTAGCCATATGCAAATGCAGATTGTGACGTTGTACCGTACCTACGATATAAAAACCAGTAGCAGGATGTACCCTAATCAGAAGTTTAGGTCTACGTACGCTGTGTGAGAATGGCGAGCTTGCAACAGCACCAACAAGTCTGCTGGATCTACGTCGTCGTGTTACAGATGCTGGCAATAGTGTGACACCTTGCATGCTGAGGAATGTGCATGCAGAGTTACTTTCACTAATACAAATATGTATCGTGGGCAATGGCGAACTCTTCGAACATACTCCACATTAACTTTTTATCACTGTGCGCCAGTTTGCCTTTTTTGTTTTTGTTTTGTCCGACGTCATCAACCTGTATTGGCATCATCATCATCATCATCATTGTCAACCATTATCAATCCACTGCTGGACGAAGGTCTCCCCAAGTTTCCTCCACAACGGTCTGTCTTGTGCCAGTCTCCTCCATGTCACCCCTGCATACTTTCGAATTTCATCCACCCATCTCCCGTGTGGTCTTCTTCTGAGTCTTTTCCTGTCCCTTGGAATCCAATCTAAAATTTTGGCTGTCCATCGATGATCTGTCCTTCTGGCAGTATGTCCAGCCCATTGCCATTTCAGGGATTTAACTCTGATCATGATGTCTTCCACTCTTGTCATTTTTCGAATCCATGAGTTCCTCTTCTTATCTCTCCTGGTTACACCAAGTATGCACCTCTCCATGCTTCTTTGAGTTGTCTGCAGCCTTTGTACGTCTCTTTTAGTTAAGGTCCACGTCTCTGCACCATACGTAAGCACTGGAAGGATGCATTGATCAAACACTTTTCTTTCAAGACATAATGGCATATTGCTCTTGAAAATTATGCTGTTTCTTCCAAAAGCTCTCCAGGCAAGTTTTGTACGCTGATTAATTTTATCATCAATGTGACCCTCACTTGATATCTGCTGTCCAGGATAAACGTACGTGTCTGTTATCTCCAGCTTTTCTCCATCAATCGATAAATCTTCATTTCTTGTAAAAGCATTGAACATCACTTTTGTCTTCTGAAAGTTCATTTTTTAATCCCACTTCTTTACTCTTGTCAGCAAGTTCTTGGATCATACTCTGCAGCTCTGATGGGGTAGTTGCAAAAATTACTACGTCATCAGCAAAACGAAGGTGGGTTAGATAATCTCCATTAATTTTTATCCCTTTGTTTTCCCAGTTCAGTTATTGAAAGACATTTTCCAATGAGGCATTAAAGAGCTTCGGAGATATGGTGTCACCTTGTCTCACTCCCTTTCCAATTTTTATGTGTGTAGTATTTTCAAACAGCCGAATCTTTGCACTTGCATTTTCATAGATGCTATTAATAATATTAATGCATGCATCTTCAATACCGCAGGATTTCAGAGCCATTGTAACTGCTGATGGTTTCACCGAATCAAAGGCTTTTTCATAATTGATAAAAGTCATGCACAATGGAAGTTCATATTCCCTCGCTCTTTTCAATTAGTTCTCTCAGTACGTGGATATGATCTATTTTGCTGTAGCCAATCTTGAATCCAGCTTGTCCTCTCGGTTGAGCCATGTCCAGTGTTACCTTCAAGCGGTGTGAAAGAACTTTAGTGAAGATTTTATAAATCACTGATAGGAGGCTGATAGGTCTGTAGTTCCTGAGATCCTCAATGTCACCTTTTTTATGTAGCAGGATCATTGTAGCGTTGTTCCAATCCTCAGGAATCTTTCCTTCATTAAGGCATCGAGTGAAAATTTGGGCGAGTACTGTTTCGATTTCTCCACTTGCTTCTTGTATGATGTTTACAGTAATTCCGTCTTCTCCTGGAGCTTTTCCCCGCTTCATGTTCTTGATTGCATGTGCAACTTCTGCTGGGAGGACTGGAAGAACTCTGGTACTGGTACCTTTCATGATGTCTGGAGTACATGTATCATCCCTTTTATATAATTTGGAGTAGAAATCTTTCACTCATGTCAAGATTTCGCCTCTATTTCTTGTTACATAACCATCTTCTTTTCTCAGTGCCATAATCTGTTTTCTTCCCTTACTGAGATGTCCCTTTGCTATCTTTAGGCTTTGGTTGTTTTCAATTGCTTTCCTCACTAGTTCACAGTTGAATTTCCTTACGTCTTTAGTGATACTTTTTCGTACTGTCTTGCATAGCTCTATATATTCCACTTTGGAAGTCACATCTTTAGTTGTTCTCATCTCTCTTCTTTTTTGCATCAACATTTTGGGTTTTCCTGATAATTTGTTCACATGCAACTTGTTCTTAGACCTAGCTAATTTTGTTGCTGTTTCCGTAAGAGCTTTGGTTACTTTTCTGTTAACTTCAGAAATATCCACTTCTTCCGATGTTAGGCCTTCTAAAGCAGAGAATTTGTTCTTCAGTTCCAACTTGAAGGTATTATGGTGTTTTTTAAGGTTAGTTATGTCAATACATTTTGTTTGTCTTATGAGCTTGCCACGTTCGAGTTTAGTGTTGAGGTGCATCTTACATCTCACCAATCTATGGTCACTGCCTGTGTTGAATTTGTTTAGCACACTGCAGTTTTCTATGACGAATATTTTGTTACACATAATAAAATCAATTTCACTTGTCGTCCCATTTGGATGTCTCCATGTCCATTTCCTGTGTGGCTTTTTCTTGAAAAAAAGTTTATGATGAAAAACCCTTCTGCCTCTGCAAACTCAACGAGAGTATTTCCACGCTGGCTTCTGTTGCCGTGACTGAATTTACCTACTGAAGTTTCATTCTGTTGTCGCTGCCCTATTTTCACATTGAAATCTCCCATAATTATCTTCAAGTGCTGCTTACCTTTATTATTTAGATGAAAAATTTCCTCATAAAATTCTTCAATTTCTTCTTCAGGATGATTTGTGGTGGGTGCATAAGTTTGAATAATCTGAACCTTTTATCTTCTCGAGAGTTGGATAATGATTCGTGCAGCTCTGTCAGAGGAACTCTCAACTTCTACAACTTTATCCTTCAGTTTCTTGTTTATTATAAATCCAACACCACTAGTTCTGCCAGTATCTGTCCCACGATAGTAGAAGAGATGTCCACTTTTCAGTTCAATGAGATCTTCTCCTTTTCTCCTTACCTCACTTAGCCTGACGATGTCCCACTTGATCCTTTGTAGTTCCTCTTCCAATTCAAGAAGCCTTGAATCAGAAGATAGGGAGCGTCCATTATACGTAGCCAAGGTCAGCATTAGATGGCAGCCTAGTCCGGTCCTCCGGGGATTCTTAGCACCCTCTGCCTTCATGTCGCACTGGCCGCTGGCTTGGCCAGGTACATTCCAGCTGCCGGAGACTGAGGGCCAAGATTTAAGTTGTGGAGTCATTTTGGAGGGGTTTGGCCATAACTTACCACGCTGGCCAAGCGGGTTGGTGAATGTGGGATAGCATTTCCTCTAATCCCGATGGTATAGTTATACTGCTACTGGCGGTCGTCAGAGCCCCTTTAGTGGGAACAGGATGCACTACGAGAAGGCGGGGTTGACATTTGTCAAGGAGAAGCTGTGATGTTACGCATCACCTGACCTTATATATACATATGTATATATCATCATTGTCAACCATTATCAATCCACTGCTGGACGAAGATCTCCCCAAGTTTCTTCCACAACGGTCTGTCTTGTGCCAGTCTCTTCCATGTTACTCCCGCATACTTTTGAATTTCATCCGCCCATCTCCCATGTGATCTCCTTCTGGGTCTTTTCCTGTCCCTTGGAATCCAGTCTAAAATTTCAGCTGTCCATCGATGGTCTGCCCTTCTGGCAATATGTCCAGCCCATTGACATTTCAGGGATTTTACTCTGGGCATGATGTCTTCCACTCTTGTCATTTTTCTGATCCACGAGTTCCTCTTCTTATCTCTCCTGGTTAGACCAAGTATGCATCTCTCTCTCTCTCTCTCTCTCTCTCTCTCTCTCTCTCTCTCTCCATGCTTCTTTGAGTTGTCTGCAGTCTTTGTAAGTCTCTTTTAGTTAAGGTCCATGTCTCTGCACCACATGTAAGCACTGGAAGGATGCACTAATCAAACACTTTTCTTTTAAGACATAATGGCATATTGCTCTTGAAAATTATACTGTTTCTTCCAAACGCTCTACAGGCAAGTTTTATACGCCAATTAATTTCTTCATCAATGTGACCCTCAATTGATATCTACTGTCCAAGATAAATGTAGGTATTGGTTATCTCCAGCTTTTCCCCATCGGTCGATAAATCTTCATTTCTTGTAAAAGCATTATACATCACTTTTGTCTTCTGAAAGTTCATTTTTAATCCCACTTCTTTACTCCTGTCAAGCTCCTGGATCATACTCTGCAGCTCATACAACGAAGGTGAGTTAAATAATCTCCATTAATCTTTATCCCTTTGCTTTCCCAGTTCAGTGATTGAAAGATATTTTCCAATGCGGCATTAAAAAGTTTGGGAGAAATAGTGTCACCTTGTCTCCCTCCCTTTCCAATCTTTATGGGTGCTGCATTCTCAAATAGCCGAATCTTTGTACTTGCATTTTCATAGATGTTATGAATAATATTAATATATGCATCTTCAATACCGCAGGATTTCAGAGCTATTGTAACTGCTGATGGTTTCACCAAATCAAAGGCCTTTTCATAGTCAATAAAAGCCATGCACAATGGATGTTCATATTCCCTCGCTCTTTCAATTAGTTATCTCAGTACGTGGATATGATCTATTGTGCTGTAGCCACTCCTGAATCCAGCTTGTTATCTCGGTTGAGCCATGTCCATTGTTACCTTCAAGCGATATGAAAGAACTTTAGTGAAGATTTTATAAACCACTGATAGGAAGCTGATATATATATATACATCCTATTTTTTTGGTTAATATATAAGTTTATATAAGTTGGATAATGAGATAAAGATTATCTTTAACAACAATCCAACAGCTACACAGTATAATGACCAAAATGCATATGTAAAGTGGAGGATAAATATTAAGACAGAGGTTCTCTTATTTTACATGCATACACAGGATGAAAATTCACAAAGTTCCTAGATATGGATTTCTATATTATTATCATAACAGTCAAATAATGATCAAAATATTAAAAGTTATGTCCATCCACCAACAACACACTGATTTTTCACTTACCAGGAAGTTTGATAAGCTTGTTGAGAGGAGGCAAGATCGGAACACGTCGAGACTGGAGAAAAAACAGCACAAGTAGAGTGAGTGAAAAATTGGTGATCCACGAACCTGGACTTTCATATGTAACACAAGCTGCTTTGGCCCAATTTTTTACAGTGTATATTAAGGGAGAAATCCTAGGATCATACTTCCCACAGAAGAAAAGTATCTCTGACATGTAAAATGCTGTCCTAAGTTAAGAAAAAGGTGAAAAAATTATAGCAAAATCCTGCTAGCATCTCACACATGCATACATTTTTCACAGTTCATTGCAGTACATAAAACTCAAAACTTCTATTTCAGGATACAATCTGAATACCATCCAGTTGATAAGATATGTAAAAGGCAGTCATAATGTTCAACACTATTCCTCCACGTTCAACTTTGTTTCAATATAAAAGTACAACATATGTTTCACATATATAAATATTAGCATAAACAATTTTGCTTCTTTGTTTTCAATGAAGTTCAATAAGGCTACTTATCAAACCAGTGCACAATTGCTGCCAACATGTTTTTCTGAAAACACTAACTAGAACACCGAGATTAGAATGGTGATACCGATGACATCTTTTGATTACCAGATGTGAGATATTTTAGAGTTGTGCACAGAAGTTTGAAAGAGATACACCAAGGAATCAGTTTGGAGCCCCAATGTGTGTTTATGTTTGATAGTTGTGCACAGTGCTTGCTAACTGCAGAAGACTCCAGCTGATAAATGCATGTATCTGTGGTAAACTGTAGATCCTCAAGTGTGGTTTAACAGGCTGTTCCAGCATAGCTTCCTTATTTACCTTCCACAATTCTTTCTCAAAAAAGTCAATTAGGCCAATCAAGAATATGCGGCCAACATACACCAAATGAAACAATTCAAAAGCTCTTTCTGACCGGAAGACAACAGCAAAATCCAGAAAACTTGGCCACTTGGCAGGTAAGCAATTGCACTGAATTTTTAAAAACTTTTTGTACACTTTTAAAACATTTGGTGAAACTTTCCAATTTTAGTGATCACAGAAATATGATTTTGCCCAATTTTTGGAGGAAAAAGAAAAGGGAAGAACAGTTTCAAAGTAATATGACAATCATAACAGGTTCCAAAATTTTCAAAATACGGAAATCCATCTCCAGATCGGAAGAATGGCAGCCATTATAATAACTCCATGAAAAGAAAAAGACGCAGAACCAAAATAACAAAGTGGCACTCTTTGGCTTATTAAGTACTTTGTGCCAATAAACACCAACTAACCTACCAAAGCAAAATAAGACACAAAATTTGTGAAACAATCAGACTCTGCCTTAACAGTCTGATGATCACACACACACACACACACACACACACACACACACACACACACACACACACACACACACACACACAAACCCTTTTGCAAATTGCAGATACACAAGGCCCAATTTAAATATTTTCAAAAACAACTGCAAATTAAATAATCTGATACTGAAATTGAGACATCATTCCTGTGCGCTTCCTGATGCATGTCATCAAAAGCAAAGATGCTCGGAAGGAAAAATAACAGGATATTAAAAGAACTTTCCTAATTAAGGACACTGAATGGCGAAAAAAAAAGTCTTTCTTAAATGCATAAAACTGTTACATCATGTATAAGCCAGTTCAAGGAAATGTTAATCACAACAGTAGTGAAGTATTTTTTAAAACACTGATCACAATTATTCAATCATTACTGTTTTAGCAAACATATTACAGTATTGTATAACTATCATATAGCACAATCTAATGCCTATTATGTGGAAAAGAAACTCATCTTTTCTTATATTCCCATACGCAAAAAAGGCATATGGCGTGATATTACGTGGCCAAAGACTTCAATGTAGAACTCCTATTAAAAGCAGCGACAATACTGTTCGTCACTTATATTTTATTTAAGTATGCAGGGTGGAGTAGTTAGGTCCATATAATGATATGAAAATACAAAACAAACATTAATGGCAAAAAATTTTTACTTACTCATAATAATTTCGGCAATTTTAGTCACTGTGGCAAAGCTTCTGCTTGATAGAACGGACATTTGCTTATTTCGATGAGATCCAAGTTCTGCCTGAACGGAAGATTCACAGATTAAAAAAACACTATTTTGAGTTAAAATTCTATACCTTTGTATAGGTGCTGGCAAGGAATGATGATTAAAAACATGAAAGTTAAAAAACCCAAATGAATACAAAAGACACAAAGGAATAAAAGATGGACCCAAATTTAATTCACCACCGCAACAAACTTCCAAACATGTTTCGGCAAGAATTTTGCCTTCCTCAGTGGAAACATTAAGGTGTACGTGGGCACCAAGTCCTCGTCGACGATCCTCGAAAGACTGATGCAATGTCTTGTATCGCTCTGCCTTCAGCATTCGTCGTCGCAGACCATGGACAACTGCGTATCACTGCGCAAGCTGTTGGTGGCGGCATCTACGGCATTGTGTTCTTCTTGGTCTACTTTTGCCAGAACGGCTCTGATACAACACTGCATAGAAAAACAATCAAAGCCAAACTGGGAGAATATTAGACATTTGACATTACACAAGAATCATAACATCGAAAGCGGTGGTCATTGGGAATTTTGAAAATACACTGCTGGCCACCCAAAATGCAATACCAAGAAGGAAGCATCCGATTGGCCTGAAATTCGCAGCATGCGTCGCCCGGGAGAGGACATGCAAACGATCAACATCGCAGGGCATATGCAAATCATGTGCACCCGGCACGCCACCAAGAAGCACTATAAGAAGGGTGCACAGAAGACGGGGTTGTAAGTAGTGGAAGTGTGTTGTCCTGCCGGACCTGTGCGTGGGAAGCTTCCTGATGCCTCGTCACAGATTACAGCAGTCATTCCAGCAAGTTTTGGAGTTCGACAGAGGACGAATAGTGGCTTATTGCGACAGCGGTTTATCGTACCGAGACATCGCCGCCCGTGTGGGACGACATACAGCCACAGTGAGGCAAGTATGAATTCGGTGGGTGCAGGAGTGACGGACGGACAGACGTGAGCGATTGCCGCAGCCGCGGCACCTTACCGAACAAGAGGTCCAGCATTTTGCGCAGTGGGTACTGACGGCTTGCGCCGCCACATCACGAACATTAGAGCCAGAATTAGGGTGTGTTGCGGAACAACCTGTGTCTGCACGTATCGTTCGACGTCATCTGCAGGAGCGGGGACTTGTCGCACGGCGCCCATTGCTCCGATTACCATTGACGTTACACCACCAGCGAGTGCGGCGGCAGTGGGCAGCTGAACGCCGCACCTGGACTACGGAATGGCACGACATTGTCTTCTCCGACGAGTCCCGCTTCTGCCTGTAAAACCACGATGGTCGGATCAGCGGGTTGCGGCACCACGGCGAGAGACTGTATGACGCCTGCATTATGCATCGCCATACCGGTCAGTCATCTGGCGTTATGGTTTGGGGCGAAATTGAATACGACACCCGCACCCCTCTGGTAAGCATCGCCGGTACACTCAACAGCAACCGCTACATCTCCGACGTTTTGGAGCCTGTAGTCCTCCTTTACCTGCAGGATCTGCCAGCGGCCACGTTTCAACCGGACAATGCGCGCCCGCATGTGGCTCGCATTGTGCAACAATTCTTCACGGCCCACCAGGTGTCACTGCTGCCATGGCCCGCTTGTTCTCCCGATATGTCGCCCATCGAACACGTCTGGTCACTAATCGGCAACCGAGTGGCCCGGCAAGCACCACCCGCGGCTACCCTGATGAACTGTGGCAACGTGTGGAAGCAGCCTTTAACGACATACCCCAAGCCCACATCCAAAGCTTCTTTCGTTCGATGCTGCGACATGTAGCGGCCGTTATTGCCAGCCATGGGGGCCACACGAACTATTGATGTCTGCGTGTTCCGCAAGTCGCACAAGCCTGTAAGCTCAATCGTTTCATCTTTGTATCTATTGTTATGTGTCCAGTAAATCTGGCGTTGCTATCTCGTGTCCTTCTTGGTGTTGCATTTTGGGTGGCCAGCAGTGTAGATGCTGCAACACTAATTCACCAATTGAATTATCTCATGACTGGCAATATCTGATCGAACAGGAAAACAATAGAGTCCAAAAGGCTAATAAACACAGGTTCAAAGATCACAGGTGTGGAATGGCAAAAGTAGACCAAGAAGAACACAATGCCATAAATGCCGCCACTAACAGCTTGCGCAGTGATACGCAGTTGTCCATGGTCTGCGACGACGAAGGCTGAAGGCAGAGCGATACAAGACATTGCATCAGTCTTTCGAGGATCGTCGACGAGGACTTGGTGCCCACGTACACCTTAATGTTTCCACTGAGGAAGGCAAAATTCTTGCCGAAACATGTTTGGAAGTGTGTTGTGGTGGTGAATTAAATTTGGGTCCATCTTTTATTCCTTTGTGTTTTTTAACTACCACGTTTTTAATCATCACTCCTTGCCAACACCTATACAAAGGTATAGAATTTCAACTCAAAATAGTGTTTTTTAATCCGTGAATCTTCCGTTCAGGCAGAACTTGGATCTCATCAAAATAAGCAAATGTCCGTTCTATTGAGCAGAAGCTTTGCCGCAGTGACTAAAAATGCTGAAACTATTATTAATAAGTAAAAAATTTTTACCATTAATGTTCGTTTTGTATTTTCACATCATTATATGGACCTAACTACTCCACCCTGCATACTTAAACAAAATATACGTGACAAACAGTATTGTCGCTTCTTTTAATAGCAGTTCTACATTGAAAACTCATCTTTTCTTTCCTGCTTATGATTTATAAAAATAGCATTCAAAAACAGCATACAAGAGAAGAGTAGAATTCTGTTTTCATGTATATATTTCTATTCCTTCATTCACTATAGACATACTGATCAACCAAGATGAAAGTCTTTACCTTTTTCCTACCTTGTTGTTTTTCTGTGTCAATTTTATTTTCCTATTCCTCCCCCCCTTCCCTCGTGTTACTGTTCAAATACTAAAACAATTAACAAATACATTAAAAGTTCTATTGATAAATATGATACTAAAATTACATACACAAGAGAAAAATTCATAAAAATGGAATGTTTCAGTAATTATTTCTACCTTTGTTAGCCATGGGTCATTCCATGTCAGATCACCGAAGCCATGTCACCCACTGACTCGGATTTTAATTAAACTTGGCAGGTAGATATAACCGATAAAGATATGGGAAAATCCTAAGTTTCAGTTTTTTAAACCTCATAGTTTTTAAAATACAGAGCTCCAAAATTTAGCCAAACACCCACTTTTGCAGCTGTGCGTAGCATGCCACTTTTTACATAACATGCTGTAGTTTGTGTGCTACTGAATTTAGGAGAATGAAACTTTGGAATCACATGGAAAAGGGTTCCTACATATTGAAAACACTTTTCATTTTACCTGAAACACCAGTTAAGTGAGCGCCACCTAGTAGTGAAGTGAAAAATTACAGCAAAATTTAGACATTTTATGGGAGGCTCTGTAGAATATTGCTGTGGCATGAGCATGGGTGCCACTAATGCACTCAAGCGAAGACTGAAAATCGAGACACCCAGTCTGAAGAGTTGGGCATTATCGATCAATGTGGCAAAGTGTATATACATATACATATAAATTATAATTGCCCCCTCCCCCAACTTAACAGCTTTGTACTGAAGATGTGGCAGTACTGTGCTTTAAACTTTTGCTGAAAAGTGAATGTTTTCCCATTCCTTATTCACTTTTTCAGGAAATAAAAGGCGATTTTTCTTTTTGTTTGACGAGAAATTAAAGTTCAAAATCGGAGCTTCGAGTATCCATCGTCGTATATTATATTCTGATATGCAGTGGTTTCCTCTTCACAGTGTAGGTACTGGCGGTTTTGAAATTTTCATTAAGGAAATGGCAAAATGTTTGCTCCGTTCCTTGATGTAGCAAAAGGTGACTAAGGAATGACAAAATATTTTAAGTGAAATTAATTCCAAAAATCGGTACTGCCATAGCTCATCACTCTGCCATGAAAACAATTTTATGCGTCACGGAAATGGCGCCGACTCCATCATGGACAGATTAAGCACACAGTTTGAAATTAAATTTTGTTTTTAAAATTGAGGAGGGGTGGGTAAACTGCGAACTCTATTGATTTACTTTGAAGGAGATACTGCATGTACGATAAAGCAAAACATGCATTTCATTACGTAAAACTCTAAACGTGTGAAGTCGCTCTTTTCCACCATTACGAAAAAATAAGAAATGAGGAATATTATCGGAAAAAATTAAAAAACAAGGAATAGGCTTAAGAAAAATACAAAAAAAAAAAAAAAAAAACTTCATCAGAAAAATAAACGCTGAAAATCACGGAACATCTTCTGGCTATTTCCGTGGACTCAAAAAAATTCGGCCGGAAAACAGGTAACTGCCGAACTTCCAGAAATGAGATCAAATTCGGAAAAAAGCTTAAATTACCAACAGATAGATACAAAACTTGGTGGGTATGTAGTTGCGTTAGAACTTTTTTTAAACATTTTGAACGCTTTAAAACATTTGGCGCAACGCCACATTTTCACTGATTGCAGAAATACGATCTTACACGATTTTCAAAGGGAAAAGCAAAAATGGGGAACAGAGTTTTAAAATAACCTGACAATCATGAGAGGTTTCCAAAATTTTAAAAAGACGGAAATCCATCCTCAGGACGGAAGAATGGCAGCCATGGGCATGAGGGATATAATTTTTATTTTATATTGATGTTTAACACATCCTATAACATATTTGAAAAAAAAAATGGTGGTTGATAAGCCTGCATATTTTCTCAGATGGTTAAAATTATCAGAATTTCATAGAGTGCTCTCTTTCAACAGTTCAGCCATTTTGTTCTACAAACCTGACCCACCGTTTTGGATTTTGCTGAAAATTAGCATGTAGGTTTACCTAACAAAGCTGCAAAACACTGCAAATTTTTTATCTTCCACGTTCCATAGTTTCCGAGATACAGCACTCGAAAGTTAGGCCTAACCACTCGTTCAACAGCAAACTGATCCTGTTGCAAATGACGAAGCATATCATGTGGCAGCTTTTCAACTTAAATCTTTGTGCGCGTGTGTGTGTGAGAAAGAGTGTGTATGTGTGTGTGTGAGAAAGAGAGTGTGTGTTCACAAGATATAGTTACTCTTACATGCTGAGGGGTAAGAATCTCTGCAAAAATGAAAAGAAATAGTTTGTTCATTTTTTACATAAAATTTCAACTTTCCAATTTGCTACCCTGTAGCATACCTTAAGAACAATCAAACATGTAATTTTGTTAATAAATTGCTAGCTAGGTAACAACAAGATCCAAAAAAAAAAGAAAGAAAGAAAAAAAGTAATTTCTTTTATACCATGATTACAAGGTTTTTTTTCCAGTTTTGGTAAATTTCCAAATCAAATTTAGAGGCTAACTATTTTTAAATGTATTCCTTATAGCTGAAAAAAATAAATTCCTATATTCTTAATAACTAATAATTTGGACTCAATCTGCAGTTTTTTTTCTCCATTTTTTTACAATTGACAAAGTGAAACAAAAATCAAATAGAAATTTTTGAGCACTGACTAATTTTTAACTACTTTGAAACATTATGTGAAATAAATTTTTCCAAGTATCAGTGCACAAAGCATCAACAGGAGTAACCATTTTTAGCATTGCATAGAACACATTTCAATATATCACAAGTTTCCTTTATCAGCTGATTTATCATCACAAGGGGATGTGGGTAGAGAAAATGTTGAAAGATAAGAACTTTCTGAAATATGTTTCAGGGAATGGAGTTTTAAAATTGGAAGCCTTCCTTTCACTTGGACCAAAATTCACTCGTGAAACTAATTTAAATCTAAAAGCCACGATCTCCATGCAAGAAGCGGCAGTTCACCGTACTAAACCCGAAGCTCAACCAATCCTTCGTGCCAAGGCACTCTATCTTGCAAAAGTGGAAAAGAAACCCCTGCAGTATTCTTCCTCATTCCTCAAAGAAATCAGCAATCTAATGAATGAAAAGAATCTTGCAATCTGTAAAGCTGATAAAACTGGCTGCCCTCTCATTATCTCCAAAACTGTTTGTTCTCAATGAAAAAGCTGAATCATTCCTCTCAACTTCTAACTGCAAGGTTCTAAAATCTGATACCACCTCCAAACTTAAAACTGCAGTTGAAAGACTCAACAAGAAACCCACTCTAAAGACCTTTCTTGGGGATTTTACACCACCACCATATTTCTGAACTCCACGCTTATTCTTCCAGATTAAACTTCATAAAACTGGTTTCCCTCTTCGACCACTCGTGGAATATACTTTCTCTCCCACCCATAAACTTGAAAGGAGGATTGTGGAAAAATGTAAACATCTCACCTCCAGCCATCTTTTGTCAATTTCCTCCACTAAAGAGTTCATTAGAAAACTCTCTCCTAGCATAGAACCCTCTGACAAAATGTTCACTCTGGATGTAGTCTCTATCTTCCCTTCAGTCCCTCTTTTCCACTCTCATATGCAGAGATGTCAACATCTGAAGGAAGTCATCAGTAGTCCATATGCACGGCGCCCGTAGTTCTTCCGTAGTGAAGTCAACTCAAGTTCCCACATTCAAATTTGCAGGATAGCATGCGTATTTCCCAGAATACAATGCTACATTTTCAGCAACATGTTAATCTCGATCGGGGACAATACTTGCATAAATTTTGCAACATATTTAACTCCCCCTTAAAATGGGGGAGTCTTGAGTAAATACACAAAAAATACATACCATTTCAACTCCACCTTTTAATAAACATGTTATGTTAATAAATATGATATGTCATAAGTGTGTGATGCCACACACTTATGGTTATTTCTCCTGTTTTTTAGAGTGAAATGCTGACTGCAATCGTCTTTTCCGCCGTGTGCGATTGAAAAATCAACAGCACACAGGAAACAAAGCCCATGGTTTTCGGATACCCGAGACGATTTTAGACACGGAAATTCTTGCGAATAACTCTCCTTGAATTTTTGACAACTTTTTAGCTTTTTAGATCCAATAATATTAGAAGAGACAGGTGGCCATTTACCTGACACTATTGCAAGTAAATTCGTACACCACAAACACAATGGGAGCAAAGACAGAACAATTAACTTTGAAAGGTTTCATAGCTTTATTATGCAGATAAATAGAAAATTAACATTAAATGCTTATGATACGAAAAAACTAATCAAAAAGATATTTTAAATTGCATAAATAAATCAATTCTGGAAAAAAAAAAGGGATAAAATAAAAAGGCAATGCAAATAAAATAAATTACAATAAAAATCCATGCAATGTTTCATTAAAACAATAGAAGTTTTCTGCTAAGATGTGGGGAAGTAAAATGTCACAACTTAAAATGCAAGTGAGTAATGAAAGCAAATTCATCAACAACAATAAAAGAATTAAAACTGAAATTAAAAGATTCCCAACGAAGAATTATCTGGGGAAAACAATCTTTAAAACAAACTATTAAGGAAGAAAAAAAGTTCTTGTGAATCTGACAAGATAAAATAAAACATCCCTTTGTTTAGCAGAACATATTTACAAGAGAAAAAAAAACTGCACTTCACAAATCTGTCAAAGTAATGTAAACAATTAAGCTCTCTGACAACATCGAGGAGC
Organism: Macrothele yani; assembly: GCA_039090855.1. Classification (NCBI taxonomy): domain Eukaryota; kingdom Metazoa; phylum Arthropoda; class Arachnida; order Araneae; family Macrothelidae; genus Macrothele; species Macrothele yani. The sequence continues at coordinate 158,715,194 of CM077025.1, read as the reverse complement.
GTGGGAAAATAGGTCACAACTGGCGCACACACCCAGCAGCTAAAAAACGTCTCACCGCAGCAGCAGTGAGCAGCTACTGCTGCTTGACATTTTCTTTGGCTGGTTGCCAAAGGCACATGGAGAGATTATCTCTTGCTCTGGGCAGAATATACTGAACAAACTCCCGTGGAGGTAACATAAAACAGGCAATAAGAGTGTCCACACATCCTGTTAGTTTAGTTATGTGCTCTGCCGGAAAAATCAAACATTCATGATTTCTTTGATTCACAATTGTTTCCTTCAATCTGATGACTATTTGCTCAGAGCTGGGGTTTTTTTTTTTTTTTGGTTTTTTTTTTTTCTGATGTCCCGTTCGCCCCTTATTTTGGTGAAACAAATATGCAATAGCAATTAATATTACTATTTAAATTACATTTTAGCAAACAAACACATTATTCACGGAAACACGCGACTGCTGTAAACATGGAAATTCCAACGAATAACATTCCTTGTACTGCTGCAAATTTTTTTTTTATTTTCACACCTCTGGAACTGGAAGCCACTGAAGCACGCTTCATAACTACAGCAATTCACGTCACACCACAACTAATCAACTTTCAACTTAACAACAAGAACAGAAAACGTGGAATCGACTCTAGTCTACCTCTGTCCTCCGACAACTTACATCAGTGGGCCGCGTTCGTGACTACCATGGAAGGGACCTCAGGTTCGATACCAGGCAGGTCCGAATGCTCGTTCTACTAAATATCCGCCGTGCGTCGGAACCCCCCCCCCCCGTAATAAATAAGTGCGTCTTCCTCCCCTTTCTGCTTCGCTTCCGTGTCACTTTCCTATCGGGCACTCTAGCCCAAATCTCCTAGCTTCCTATTTCAAAGGGTTGTTTAAGACCTGAGGTCAGACACTCCTTTCTACAATCCTCTACATATGTAAAAAAAAAAAAAAAAAACTTACGTTAGTTCAGGACGCAGTTATGGTTTTCCCGAAGTTAACAGACGTCGTGCATTACGAACCTCATCCCACGGCAAGCCAGGTACAAAGTCACGTGATCATACAGAACGATCTCCGCTGCAACATTTCTGCATGCTTGTCAGCCAGCCAAACATGCTTGCTGTGCGACAGCTTTGTGACGCTACCGCAAGAACCACTACATTTAACTATGCTTGACTTTTTTTTCAAATAATTTAAAAAAAATAATAAGTTTTCCGGAAATATCCGAAATTTCTGGAAAAATCCATAGTTTTTCACACCTTCTCCGTAAGTCCATAGTTTGAACATGATATCCGTAGAAACTACGGAAGATCCGTAGTACTTGGCATCTCTGCATATGCTGCTAGTACAATTGCTAAAAGAAAACCAATCACTCTCTGGCCCACTAACAAAAGACCTGTATGACTGCCTTCGAACTCTGAGAGAACTTAATTGTTTCAAGTTCAACAACAAATACTACTGTCAGCAAGAAGGACTTCTGTTGGGTTCACCTCTCTACTTCTGGCTGAAGTTTTCATGCAACATATTGAAAAAAACAGTCATGAAACACAATCTACAACCTTCCATTTGGCTTCGATATGTTGATGATATTTTTGTAATTTGGCCACACAATAGAACTGACCTTGAATCTCTTCTTGAAAAGATTTCCCTAAAGTTCCCATCAATAAAATTCACCATCAATGAAGAATCACAGCAAGGCATTGACTTTTTGGATGTCCACCTGGCAAGGCAAGGGAATCATCTCAACAGATCTGTCTACAGAAAACCCTCTGCAATAGCAAACATAATCCCATTTTCATCTCACTCCCCAACTGCTCACAAATTTGCAGCCTTTAAAACTTATGTCAATCGTGCTAGGATTGTCTGCAACACTGAATCTTCCTTCAATGAAGAAATTGACACCATAAAGAAAATTGCCGAAGCCCATCAATTCCCACCTTCTACAATTCAAAAATTCCTCCAAAATTCCCACTTGAAAAATCTGTCTGCTCTCTCGCCAATAATAATGGAAAACCCACCATTCATTGGTTCCATCCCTTTCCATGGATCCTTCTCTTATAAGATGTGTAAACTTTTCAAAACTATGGGCTACACTCTCACAGTGAAACCAAACCCTTCTGCAATAATGTGCCTGCTTAAAGACAGGGATCCTGTCTCACCCTTGGAAACCCCTGGAGTTTATGCTATTCCCATTTCAACTTCCTCTGGTCTCAGTGTATATTGGAAGCACATACCGAAGCATCAAAACAAGACTCGGTGAACACAAAAAAGATGTTTCCAATGGTTTTCCAAAGACAGCTTTATCGGCACTAACCCTTGAAGACACCTCTGCAGTTCCCATTTGGAAAGAAACCAAAAAAGTTGCCCCTTTCATCAACAAGGTATCTCTGTGTTTTCAAGAGAGCATTGAAATTTTGTTCATCAAAAACTGCAATTCAGAGACCCCTCACCAAATCCCATTTATTTGGATCTCTTTTCTAAAATTTGGCAACATTTCCAACACCCCAACTTTAAATTGTAGTTCTGGCAACCAGCCCATCCAGTCGATCGCGGGTGATCAAGGTCATAGGATGACCGAAAGCTACCGCTAAACGAACCTTTTACCGTACGTGACTCTGTGTGTTTCGCTCGTTTTATATGTTTAAGTTTCTCACTATTCCCCACCACAGGACGGGTTTACATGTAGAGAATCCCCGCAGAAGCCTACAACCCAGACTGTCTCCTTTCAACAGTGAAGCATGGGGGCAGTTCCGTAATGGTTTGGGCATAATCTTGTGGTTTGCAGCAGGTCCCAGTATCACCTTACACGGACGGATCACTAGCGGTGACTATGTCACCCTTTTGGCCGACCATGTTCATTCAATGGCGCAGACATTGTTTCTGTCAGGGGATTGCACCTTTCAAAATAATAATGCCCCAATTCACAGAAGTCGAACTGTTCAATCATGGTTTGAGAAACATGAGGATGAAATTGCACACTTTCCCTGGCCTACACAATCACCGGACTTAAACATCATTGAGCCCCTGTGGTCTGTGTTGGAAAACACTGTGATCCTGTTATCCTCCTCCGGCGTCTCTCAAGGAATTGAAGCAGTTTCTGCAGGAAGAATGGTACAACATACCACTTACCACCATCCAGGATTTGTATGTGCTCATTCCAAGGAGGATTCAAGCAGTTTCAAATGCCAAGGGTGCTCCCACACCACATTAGGTGTGTAACACCTATTGTTTCAAGGTGTTCCCATTATTTTGGACAACCCCTGTATTTTGTGACTTGAACCATTTTGTCCGACAAACTGTAATTTTAAAAAGAAAATACTTGATTACTTAATAAATTTTAAAAACTATATCTTCAACTGGCCTATTTTCTTAATTTGATTGGAACTTACATGTTATTTACTGATACATCACACTCCAGATTCAAAAGCTGGTGATTGTACTTAACAATTGGTACTCTGGCATTCAGTATTTTTCTTACATGACTGACTCCAGGAATAAAGGTATAAAGGATGTCACCCAGCACATAAATTGCACGTCTCTGTAAGTCACGACAACTGCCATCCACATATTTTGTTTGGAAGAATAGCTCAGAATTTTTTTCAACCTGCGAGAATAGGATATAAATAAGGTTTGCTATTAAATAACAGAATAAAATATGGTACAAAAATGTCTAGCTCACTACTGGAATTTAATTAACAGATGTATCTTTATAATAACATCTACATGGTGCTAAGAGAAAAGAAATTAACAAAAAAAGTGCGTAAAGTTAGTAAATGGTTACATAACAGAAACATTTGAATAAAATTGGGTTGGGGTAGTGCAGTGGGTTAAAAGCTGAAGTTTTTATGCACAAAAAAACCCTTTTGATATAAAAATCATATGCATAATAAGAATAAATAAATAACATGGGCACAGTCACAGTAAATCAAAGATACTAGATTGCTTTTTCTAAACACTAGTTTAATGTGATTATAACAGGGTTTACCAGATGAGTGTCGATACGCTGGTAGTAAAAACACAAGACAATTGTAATCTGCGGCTATCTGGTGGCCAGCTCCAACAGGCATTTGTCCCATGGTTGTTGATGGTGAGTTTGATGTGAAAATGTGGTAACTTTTCACTAGTTAATTGGTTTAATAATAAAAAAACTAAGCACAAATCTCAGTTTACATCATTACTAGTGTTTTTCAATTAGTTACGCTATGCAATGCTACTAAAAAAACATTTGAGTGGTAAAAACATGCTTATATGACTACATCTTTGTCAATAAAATACAAGTCATTTATGAAAAATTCTCTTGTTAAGTTTAAACTTTTTTCATGTTGTCCTCTTAGTAAGCGCTGTACGGCACTCAATGGAAAGATCACAGACTTGTGGAAAACTATTTCTTTGAGCAGTACAAGGTTTTGATAAAAATATATGCAATTAAAATGTTATTAAAATATTTAAACATTCTTTTATAAAAATTCATATGCTTCACACACCTTTCATGTAGGAACTAGTCTGTTCTAGTACCTCATATTTTTTCTGTTGTTTAATATGGTCTCAAGTTCTCGTTGAATGCACTTTTATGTTGTCTTCTTTCCCGTGTAGCATATCTTAAGACTTCGCAAAATGAGGTTTATATCCAGAAATAATCTCGAAGGGTATCCTTATGTCCAACAAGGACGCATATGTAACATTCAAAGATTTGTGAAATGGGTTTAAAACCACTGGTATGTATGTACAAGACTAGAATTGAAATACAGTCGAACTTCCATATAACAAAGTTGCAAGACCAGCCAAAAACATTCGCTAAATAGAAAATTTGCTGTATAGAAACTACACTTACCTTTTATTTTGAAACTCAGAAAGAAAGTTGAAGTTCTATTCTGTATTAATTAAAAAGGGGAAAAATCAATTTTCACTTACGTGCTTGCCAGGTCAGCATAGATATAAAACAAAAGGGTTTTAGTTTGTTTAGGCCAGGAAGTAGTCTGTAATTTTCTGCTGAATATTATTTGGGTTAAACAAAACAGCACGTTCATAAGAAGTCTCAGTCCTTTGTAATAATCGAAACACATCGTCTAGTACATCAGCTTGAAACTGAAAACCACGTTGAATGATTTCAAATGCTTCATTTCATCTTTTGAAAGGCTGTACTTACATTTTCCCTCATCCACTCACTTTCATTTTTCTCATTTTCTCCATCTTCTATGATTCCATGACTTTGCCGCATGCTTTCGAGAATATCTTCCTCACTTGTTTGGTCAGCTATAGGTGTTTCTTCATCAACTGAAAGAAAATCATCAAGAACATGTTCATCTCCAATATTTCCATGCTGTCTTAGTTGTTGCCAGTGTTTCTTTAATTCTTTAAATGGTAAATCAATTTCTTCCGGATCAGCATCCTGATCTGATAGGAAAGTAGTGTTATGAAATCCAGCTTTGGAAAAGCAGTTACTGATGGTAGTCTCTGTTACATCATGCTGCCATGCTTTAGCCAATTCAGAAATGCATAATCACAGATCCACAACTTTATCAGCTGGTTGATTATTTTCAATGGCCACAATAGTAATAAAATTTTAGGTTTTTGATGACACCCTGATCCATTGGCTGTAATTTTGAGGTCATATTTGGTGGAAAGAAGAGAAGTTTTATATTTTTCAGCTTTGAAATTACTGCCTGTGGGTGGACAGGACAGTTGTCGATAACCAGAGCTATTTTAAGATGTTGCTTAGCCATGTGCTTGTCAAATTTTTGAACCCATTCTTGAAAAATTTGTCTAGTCATCCATGATTTTTTATTGTGATCATACTGAACTTCTAAAGATTGCATTCCTTTGAAACATCTTGGATTTTTGCTTCTGCCTATTTTAAATAACTTCAGTTTTTCTTCTCCCGTCATATTTGCCATGATCATCACTATTATTCTTTCTCAACTATGCTTTTCTCCAAAACCTTTCTTTTTTAATGTTAAGGTTTTGCTCGGAAGGCACTTAAAAAATAAAACAGTTTCATCCACATTAAAAATGTCCTTAGGATCATAGTCCTCCAAGTAGCTGTTTGAGAACTGCTTCTTTCCACTACACACAATCTTAGTCACCGATGGCTGCGCTTTCCCTCGATCTAACATTTTGGACGATTCCATGCCTGTTCTTGAATTTATCAAGCCATCCAGTATTGTCTGAAATTCTGAATACCCGAGGGATTTCGCATACTCAAGCGTTTTTTCCTGAATTAATGGTCTGGAGATGGGCATGCTTTTTCCATAAAAACCATTTGAACCCATTTATACACAGCTTTATCAACTTTGTCATACACACACACTTTTGTCCATTTTCTGCTGGAATTAGCAGTATCTTCATTTTGTTTCAAAATTACCTCGCGATTTTTCAAAATTGTCGACAAACTGTTCGCCGGGATACCAAATTTGAAGCAACATCTTTTTTTAAAGAACTTCTTCTAACACTGTTACTTTCTCTCTGATCCTCAAACATTTTCTCTTAGACATTTTTTTCCTGAACTGGTCGACTACAACACAGAATCAAATTTGCCTTTTAGTGCATCAGTTTGACACAGTTGGGTGGTGCACTGGTGATGAGCCTGAGATTATTCTTGGAAGTTTGATAGAAAATTAATCCAGTAAATCAGAAGGTTAAGCTGCTGACATTTGGGCTTCAACCCCCAATAAGTGAACTAAGGGAGTGTCCACTGAGAGGTCACCTTGCTTCTCTAGAATTGGAACTTTTAAGAAGGGGGGCTGACCCAGTAGGGGGGCTAACCCAGCAGGGGGCTGACCCAGTAGGGGGGCTAACCCAGCAGGGGGGCTGACCCAGTAGGGGGAGCTATTAATTCCCCCAACTGGAACAACTCTCCTTGGTGCCCTTTCCTCTGCTAAGGATTTTTTAAATCCTCCTTCAGCAGGTGTCTCATCATGACGATGCTACTGTATATGCGGGGATAAGATTGGGGTGACGGATGCAAACCCTTTTTCTGCCCTCAGACACCATACCTAGCGTAAATTCCACTGGGAATAAATGGTGAAAGTTCATGGAGAGGAGAAACCAAGGAGGGAGGCAGTTGTTTGTGAATTCCAGAATAAACCACTTCTTAAAAAAAAAATCAAAAAAATCTGCTAATTAGAAATTGGCTTTTTGTTAAATGGAAGTTATTTTGCATGCAAAATTCCACAAAAATTCAAAGTTCCTTATAAAAAATCGCTAAATGGAGAAATTTGCTATATAGAAGTTTGTTATATGGAAGTTCGACAGTACTTGAAAAATGCGGAAGCAATGTCTTGAAATCACAAGTAAACTAAGATATCTTTGAAAAACATAAAGACCAAGTCCCAATGATAAAATTAAAAGAGAAGCACATAATCTACAAAACATGTCTGCTGGCCACTAATGCATGAAATGATGACCTTCGAAACTTCCGATGCATTTCGGTAATGTGAGCATTACCATCCTCAGGGAGAAAAATGATGGCTCTGTTCTTTTGTGATCATGTAGGATCTGCCACGTACTTCAAACTGGTAATCTCTTTGCTGTCAAAAACAATGCCGTCATTCTCTTGAGATGTTGCCACTTCCTGTTGTGTAAAGTTCTATGAGTCGATGTTACGTCATTAGTTATTGCACTCGGTATCATTGTTTTCGACCTTCCCCTTCTGTTTGTCTCATTTTTTTTCATCTTGGATTAATATTTTCCAAGGTATTGGTAGGTCTATTCCAAAATTTGCATGGCAATTGTTATTTTTTTCTATAACTATAGCTTCAGCAAAACAAATTCTTTACAGTGGGTTGTTGGTAAACTATACTTATTTCTTCAAAGATGGGTGTAGTTTTATTTTTCAAACAGTATTGAATTAAGGCTGTCTTTTGTTCTTTATTATTCCAGTTAGTTATATATTGGTTGAGCCATTTTTTTATTGTTTTTGGTACTTTCTATGATAAAAATTTCTTACATAGGAAGTACCAGAAACAATTTTTAAAAAAGGGCTCAATCAACATATAACTAACTGGAATAATAAAAAGACAGCATTAATTCAATATTGTTGGAAAAATAAAACTACACCCATCTTTGAAGAAACAAGTATAGTTTGTCAACAACCCACTGAAAAAAAGATTTGTTTTGCTGAAGCTATAGTTATAGAAAAAACAAAAATTAACAACTGCCATGCAAATTCTGGAATAGACCTACCAATACATGGAAAATATTAATCCAAGATGAAAAAAATGAAACAAACAGAAGGGGAAGGTCGAAAACAACGATACCGAGTGTGATGACTGATGACGTAACGACTCATAGAACTTTACACTCTGAACAACAGGATGTGGCAACACTCAAGAGAATGGCATCATGGTTTTCAACAGGAAAGAGATTACCAGTTTGATGTAAGTGGCAGATCCTACATGATCACTGATCACAAAGGAACACAGCTGCCATTTTTTCCCTGAAGATAGTAACGCTCACATTACCGAAATGCATCGGAAGTTTTGAAGGTCATCATTTCATGCATTAGTGGCCAGCAGACACATTTTGGAGTAGATTACGTGCTCCTCTTTTTAATTTTGTCATTGGGACTTGGTCTTTACGTTTTTTAAGACATGTTAGTTTACTTGTGATTATAAGAAATATTGCTTCCATATTTTTTAAGTATTTCAATTCCAGTCTTGTACATACATATCAGTGGTTTTAAACTCATTGCATAATTCTCTGAATGTTACACATATGTCCCTTGTTGGACATAAGGATACTCTCTTCGAGATTATTTCCGGATATAAACCTCATTTGTGAAGTCTTAAGATATGCTGCATGACAAAAAAGACAACATAAGTGCATTCAATGAGAACTCGAGACCATATTAAACAACAGAAAAAATATGAGGTACTAGGACAGACTAGTTCCTACATGAAAGGTATGTGAAGTATATGAATTTTCATAAAAGAATGTTTAAATATTTTAATAACATTTTAATTGCACATATTTTTTATTTGATCTTTCCATAGAGTGCCGTACAGCGCTTACTAAGAGGACAACATGAAAAAAGTTTAAACTTAACAACAGATTTTTTAATAAATGACTTGTATTTTGACAAGAAATAGTTACACTATACATACTCATATGCAGATAAAAACTGTATGCTTATGATACATCCAAATCAATTCTTCCAGGGGTGATTGTGGGTCACTTTAGAAAAAGAGGACCAAATTAAAGCAGACCTCCTCAGAAAAGATTACTACAATAGCCTTACAAAATTCCAGAAGCAAGTAAGGAAACCTCAAAAAAAATTTGATAATAGTCAATTAAAAGCTCTTAAAGATTTCAGAAAAAATGAATGTGTAGTTGCTGTGAAAACAGACAAAAGTAAGTTGATTACTATTATGGATAAGAAAGATTATCTAGAAAAAATGGAAGAAGAACTAAAAAAACCTATGTATGAAGAAGTAAAAGAAAACCCACTACCAGATTTGATTAAAAAAGTCTCTAAGCTTATTTCACTTCAAAAAAGAAAAACCAGCTTCCAGAAAACTATAAACAATTCTCAAAATTACAGTTCAGATTACCTCAAATATATGGAATAGTCAAACTGCATAAAGAACACCAACCAATTAGACCAATAATAGACTCAAAAAACTCTATTCTTTCACTAAACTATTTTTTAAAGTCACACCTTCAGAATCTTTTAAAAGAGCCACCTAACTTGATTAAAAACTCAATGCAGCTAAAAGAAAAACTAGAACTTCTTCCTAAATTAGATTCTCCTATTATGGGTAGTTTAGATATAGTGTCTATGTATACTCACATTAATATAGATCAACTTATAGACTTTATAGCGGAAGACTTGGCAGACCTAATAGTTTTTCACAACAAGGAAAAAAACATAGTAGGAATTTTTGAAATGCTTACTTTCTCTTTGCAGAACAACTACTTTCAATTTGGGAAAACTTTTTTCATTCAAAAATCGGGGTTAGCTATGGGCTCCCCACTCTCCCCACTCTTAGCTAACTATTATGTGGGAAAACTAGAAGAAAAGATACTAGTGCAACCCACATCATCATCATCATTGTCAACCATTATCAATCCACTGCTGGACGAAGGTCTCCCCAAGTTTCCTCCACAACGGTCTGTCTTGTGCCAGTCTCCTCCATGTCACCCCTGCATACTTTCGAATTTCATCCACCCATCTCCCATGTGGTCTTCTTCTGGGTCTTTTCCTGTCCCTTGGAATCCAATCTAAAATTTCGGCTGTCCATCGATGATCTGTCCTTCTAGCAGTATGTCCAGCCCATTGCCATTTCAGGGATTTAACTCTGATCATGATGTCTTCCACTCTTGTCATTTTTCGGATCCACGAGTTCCTCTTCTTATCTCTCCTGGTTACACCAAGCATGCACCTCTCCATGCTTCTTTGAGTTGTCTGCAGCCTTTGTATGTCTCTTTTAGTTAAGGTCCACGTCTCTGCACCATACGTAAGCACTGGAAGGATGCATTGATCAAACACTTTTCTTTTAAGACATAATGGCATATTGCTCTTGAAAATTATGCTGTTTCTTCCAAAAGCTCTCCAGGCAAGTTTTGTACCCCGATTAATTTCTTTATCAATGTGACCCTCACTTGATATCTGCTGTCCAAGATAAACGTACGTGTCTGTTATCTCCAGCTTTTCTCCATCAATCGATAAATCTTCATTTCTTGTAAAAGCATTGAACATCACTTTTGTCTTCTGAAAGTTCATTTTTAATCCCACTTCTTTACTCTTGTCAGCAAGTTCCTGGATCATACTCTGCAGCTCTGATGGGGTAGTTGCAAAAATGACTACGTCATCAGCAAAACGAAGGTGGGTTAGATAATCTCCATTAATATTTATCTCCTTGTTTTCCCAGCTCAGCAACTGAAAAACACCCTCCAATGTAGCATTAAAGAGCTTCGGAGATATGGTGTCACCTTGTCTTACTCCCTTTCCAATTTTTACGTGTGTTTTATTTTCAAACAGCCTAATCTTTGCACTTGCATTTTCATAGATGTTATTAATAATATTAATGTATGCATCTTCAATACCGCAGGTTTTCAGAGCCATTGTAATTGCTGATGGTTTCACCGAATCAAAGGCTTTTTCATAATCGATAAAAGCCATGCACAATGGAAGTTCATATTCCCTCGCTCTTTCAATTAGTTCTCTCAGCACGTGGATATGATCTATTGTGCTGTAGCCACTCCTGAATCCAGCTTGTTCTCTCGGTTGAGCCATGTCCAGTGTTACCTTCAAGCGGTGTGAAAGAACTTTAGTGAAGATTTTATAAACTACTGATAGGAGGCTGATAGGTCTGTAGTTTCCGAGATCCTCAATGTCACCTTTCTTATGTAGCAGGATCATTGTAGCGGTGTTCCAATCCTCAGGAATCTTTCCTTCATTAAGGCATCGAGTGAAAATTTGGGCGAGTACTGTTTCTATTTCTCCACTTGCTTCTTGTATGATGTCTACAGTAATTCCATCTTCTCCTGGAGCTTTTCCTCGCTTCATGTTCTTGATTGCATGTGCAACTTCTGCTGGAAGGACTGGAGGAACTCTGGTACTGGTATCTTTCATGATGTCTGGAGTGCATATATCATCTCTTTCATATAATTTTGAGTAGAAATCTTTCACTCTTGTCAAAATTTCGCCTCTATTTCTTGTTACAGAACCATCTTCTTTTCTCAGTGCCATAATCTGTTTTCTTCCCTTACTGAGATGTCCCTTTGCTATCTTTAGGCTTTGGTTGTTTTCAACTGCTTTCCTCACTAGTTCACAGTTGAATTTCCTTACGTCTTCAGTGATACTTTTTCTTACTGTCTTGCATAGCTCTATATATTCCACTTTGGAAGTCACATCTTCTTTAGTTGTCCTCATCTCTCTTCTTTTTTGCATCAACATTTTGGTTTTTCCTGATAATTTGTTCACATGCAACTTGTTCTTAGACCCAGCTAATTTTGTTGCTGTTTCCATAAGAGCTTTGGTTACTTTTCTGTTAACTTCAGAGATGTCCACTTCTTCCGATGTTAGGCCTTCTAAAGCAGAGAACCTGTTCTTCAGTTCTAACTTGAAGGTATTATGGTGTTTTTTAAGGTTGGTTATGTCAATAGATTTTGTTTGTCTTATGAGCTTGCCACGTTCAAGTTTAGTGTTGAGGTGCATCTTACATCTCACCAATCTATGGTCACTACCTGTGTTGAACTTGTTTAGCACACTGCAGTCTTCTATGACGAATTTTTTGTTACACATAATAAAATCAATTTCACTTGTCATCCCATTTGGATGTCTCCATGTCCATTTCCTGTGTGGCTTTTTCTTGAAGAAGGAGTTCAAGATGAAAAACCCTTCTGCCTCTGCAAACTCAACGAGAGTATTTCCACGCTGGTTTCTGTTGCCATGACCAAATTTACCTACTGAAGTTTCATTCTGTTGCCGTTGCCCTATTTTTGCATTGAAATCTCCCATAATTATTTTCAAGTGCTGCTTACCTTTATTATTTAGATGACAAATTTCCTCATAAAATTCTTCAATTTCTTCTTCAGGATGACTTGTGGTGGGTGCATAAGTTTGAATAATCTGAGCCTGGTATCTTTTCGAGAGTTGGATAACAAGTCGTGCAGCTCTGTCAGAGGAACTTTCAACTTCTACAACTTTATCCTTCAGTTTCTTGTTTATTATAAATCCAACACCACTAGTTCTGCCAGTATCTGTCCCACGATAGAAGAGATGTCCACTTTTCAGTTCGATGAGATCTTCTCCTTTTCTCCTTACCTCACTTAGCCCCACGATGTCCCACTTGATCCTTTGTAGTTCCTCTTCCAATTCAAGAAGCCTTGAATCAGAAGATAGGGAGCGTCCATTGTAAGTAGCCAAGGTCAGCATCAGATGGCAGCCTAGTCCGGTCCTCCGGGGATTCTTAGCACCCTCTGCCTTCATGTCGCACTGGCCGCTGCCTTGGCCAGGTACATTCCAGCTGCCGGAGACTGAGGGCCAAGATTTAAGTTGTGGAATCATTTTGGAGGGGTTTGGCCATAACTATAATAGATAGCTCGGAAATTGTTCCAGAAAGAATTCTAGACTCATTCAATGAATTAGATGATTCCCTTAAGTTCACTATTGAACTTCAAAAAGAAAGAAGAATAAACTTCTGAGATATTACTATCTATTATGAAGATGAAAAATTCCTCACTAGTTGGTATAAAAAACCAATGAATACTAAAAAGACTACTGGATTTCAATTCCTATCATCCAATTTCTATTAAGAAAAATGTAGCAAGTCAGTTTTTAGAAAAAATTAATAAAATAGTTTCTACTGCAGATAAAAAAGAAGCCCATAAAGAAGAGCTTAAAGTCATACTTGCAGAGAATAACTATCCTAAAGAAGAAATTGAGAAGCTTCTGAATTTTAATGGTACGAAGAACCCACAAAAGCAACAAGTAAAATTCACTAGAAAAATTTCTTATTACAAAGGTTTATTTGAGTCTTTAAAGAGAATTAGTAAGAAATACAATATTAGGCTAGCTCCAAGTTTAGAGAACAAAGTTAAAAAAATTTTCCCTAAAATAGTTCAAAGAGAAGAAGATATTTTAAAAATGCAAGGAGTAGTCTATGAAGTAAATTGTAGTTGTGGACTATCTTACATAGGTGAAACAGGTCGCAGACTAGAAACTCGTATAGCTGAGCATAAAGCAGCTATAAAAAATTGCTCCAACAAGACTGGATTAGATAGGCATGTTAGAGAAACTGGGCACAGCCTGGATTGGAATTCCCTTAAAGTAATCAGTTTCCAAAGCAATTTCCAAAAAAGAAAACTGAAAGAAGGAATAGAGATTGAGAAAAATCAAAATTCCATCATCAATGACTGCAAAGGATTTTCCCTGCCTAACATCTGGCAGGATTTGTTGAAAAATAACCTAAACCGTCAAGGTTAACCGTAACCGTCAAGGTAAACTGTAACCGTGATAGTGACAAGTAAAAAGTGACAACAACAAGACAGCCTGAAGAAGGAGAAGAGTTTTCTCCGAAAATTTGCTATTAATGAAAAAATTTCCTAGTAAAATTCCCATAAAAGTTGCTTTAGAACATTGATGTTCTACGCGTAACCCAATTATTTTATTACAGAGTTCTTAAGTCTTCTTTTTATTCGACATATTGCAACAAAATTCAGCATAACTTCTAAACTATTCAAGAATATTAGTAAGTCAACACATTTAATGAAAATAAAATTCAATAATAAAATAAAATATAAGTACCTTTGACCATTTCAATCTTAATTCAGGCAGGCATGACCAACGTGTGTCAGTTGACCACCTCCAATTTTTTTGAAAAAAATATGGTAGCTACTCCTAATAGAGGTATAAAGTACAGCAAAACGACTTTTCATAAAAAAAAAATTTTGGTCGAGCTACAGCATTTTGAAAATGGGCAAAAAAATACACTTGTGGCGAAAATCATGTGAAATGCCAAATTTTTAAGTGCACACTGCTCCTGAACTATAACAGGTAGAGACTAGATTTTTTTTATTTTGAAGCTATTGAATTGGCCTTTGTTCAAATTCACAGAAATTGGTCACACGAATGTTGCCAGATGGCAAAAAAAATTATATTTATTACAAAAAATTTTAATTTTTCACAAATTTAGGATTTTTTTTTTTTTTTTAAAGAAAAAGACTTATCAGGTGGGTAAGTGTGCCAACCTGCACCCCTACTAGGGTTGTCATGGTTCGTATGCGTCCTGGAAATGTCCTGGAATTTGATTTTGTCCTGGAAAAATCCTGGAAATGTCCGAAAATTCTGCTACATGTCCTGGAATTTTATCCGTGTGATGTTTTGTAGTTGAGGATTTTTCTACTGGCATAACTTATGTCTGACAAATTTTCCTCCCCCACCCCTGCGAAATGCAAGTGTGTGTGGGGGGGGGAAGAGAAGCTGTTGGTCTTTTTGTCTGTTAGGAGGACTGAAGCTGCGTTATTAGCATATTAGCATTTTTTGGCCTCGTGCTTATGTTATCACTTTGTCTGTCCGACCGGGAAGACCATATCTCTGCAATTATTAGTTCGATTTGTAAAATTGTTTTCGTATTGGAAAGCTTAAAATGTGAGAATGATGATCCATTTGTTCCGGGTTTTTTTCCGATGCACAACTTTGCCGCTAGAGAGCGCAAATGAAGATCACATCGAATTTAAAATGCATTTTAGTTCATACATTTGCTTCTAAATATACAATTGAAAAAATTATCCTTCCTTTCAACAACATTTATATCGAAGACAATTTTAGTTACAGTCCCTTTTTCAAATAATGCATAAATTTTCCGCTAGGGGCATAACGGTAAATTGCGATTTTCCCAGTATCTCCGCTTCTAAAAGTACAATTTGAAAAATTCTTCCTGCGTTGGATACAGCTCTTGAGGGGAAATGTTTTGTATATAATTTCTCATTTTTGGTAAAGAATGTTTTGGCCGCCAGGGTGCGTAAGTGTTTTATTTTTGCTTCTGATGTATTTGAAATAAAATCTGAGCTAGAAACTTGATTGAAAAAATTCCTTCGTGGAGCGATACCTTTCACCTCCAAAATCATTTTGAGAATACCTCCTGCTTAAATAGTGCATAAATTTTCCTCCAGGGCGTACACATATGTTTTATTTTCTCCATATGTGTTTCTAGGAGTACGATTTGAAAAATTATTTCTTTGTTGGAGAACATTTTCAGTGCGAAATGTTTCTCATATAGTTTCCAATATTTCTTAACGCACAAGTGCGCCACTAGAGGGCGTAAGCTCACTTTTCCGTTTACAGCAATATCTACGGGACTAATGGTAAATCACGATTTTCCCAATATCTCCGCTTTTAAAAGTCCGATTTGAAAAATTATTTCTGCATTGGAAACAGCTAGAGGGGAAATGTTTTGCATATAATTTCTTATTTTTGGTTAAGAATGGTTTGGCCGCCAGGGAGCATAGGTGTTGATTTTTGCTTCTGATGTATTTGCAATAAAATCTGAGCTCGAAACTAGATGGAAAAAATTCCTCCGTGGACCGATACCGCTCACCTCCAAAACCTTTTTGAGAATGCCTCCTGCTTAAATTGTGCATAATTTTTCCACCAGGGGGTGTACACGTATATCTTATTTTTGCCTATAGCTCTTTTTCTAGGAGTACGATTTGAAAAATTATTTCTTTGTTGAAGAACATTTTCGGTGCGAAATGTTTCTCATATAATTTCAAATATTTCTTAATGCACAAGTGCGCCACTAGAGGGAGAAAGCTCACGTTTCCGTTTGCAGCAGTATCTATGGGACTAATAACCTGATTGAAAAATATTCTCTTTCGATAAGGTACTACTATGAAAACTCCTTGTGTGTATTTTCTTCCCAAAATAATGCACAATTTCGCCGCTAGGGGCACAAATATTTAATCTATTTTTCTCCATATCTGTACTTCTAAATGTCAGATTTAAAAAATTCTTCTAACAACAGATACCATTTACCTTACGGAACACTTTAGGTTTGTATTTGAGGAGGTTTGTGGTCCACAATTCTGCCGCTGGGTTGTGTTTATGCGCTTTCGTTTGCAGCCTATCTCTGCCTCTAAAAACTCTATTGAGAAATTTCTTTTTTTACTGTATGCCATTCTCTATAATAAAGATTTTCAACTTTTCCATTGTGAAAAATTCTTCCGCTAAAAGGCATACAGTTATATCATGTTTCCTTCTCTATCTCTTCTTTTAATTGTTTGATTTGAAAATCTTTTTGGCTCCAATACCTTCCCCTTCTGCTATGCGAAACGTGTTTTGCACCATTTGTTAATTTTCGTAACACACTTTTTAGCCATTGGTAGAAGTAGCTGATTTTTTTTTTTTTTTTTTGTGGGTTATTTTGACCTTTACTGAAATTTGCTAATGAATGCTTTACATAAAATTTGCCATAAAATTAGATTGCTTTCTAACATCAGAAACTTAAATCTAATTGTTTCTTAGTATTTTCTGAGCAAACTAATCACTTTGCATCTTCTATAATTAGTTTTCTAATCATGCTCAGTTAAATTGCCTTGATAACTAATAAATGCTGTTGTACACAGCCCTGGTATTTAAGGTTTTCCCATTATTCTCTTTCATTTCATGTAGGAAATTTTTGTGCATACTTGGTTTGCTGGAAAGTACAAATTTAAAACATAGCTAACAGCATCAATATTATGTTGAAAATTCCTTCCCTAAATCAAATGTAACACAAATACTTGCTCCTATGATTATGTGCTTAAGAAATAACAATCCCTTTGGTCATTCGAAAAAGTTCCAAATATTTCATCTTTCTTTACCCTTAAATTTCCAATGTAAGCATTATTTCAAAATAATTAAATATAAACAGTATTTTATGTATTGATTGTGTGGTATATGAGAGCATTTTAAGAGTAATGCCTACCTATGTATTTTTAAGTTTTATGTTTTTTTATTCTGTATAATTTGCTTCAATAATTGAACTAAAGCCAAAGTAGAAAAATAAGTTTCTCAAAATCAGTGTAGTATAGTATACAAAAATTTTGTAGATATTAAACCTGGTCACATTTTCAGTGACAGTTTTGGTATTTCAGTATTTATCTGTGATTCTAAGTTTCTGATTAGCTGCCGTGGACAACATTTTTAACATTCTGCATTAAGTTTGCCCAAGCATGTAAGAAATTGTTTGTTGTAGGTTACAGGTTGAACAGACCTATGGTTTCATTATATTTTAAGTAAGAGCGTTTGGATCATATGTCCTGGAAAAAAATCCAAAAAGTCCTGGAAATGCCCTGGAATTTTGTGGTTGAAAAAATGTATGAACCATGGGTTGTCTTAACAGTAATTTTATTTTTATCCTGTGATGCTTGTAACTCATAAAATTAATTTTTAAAATATACAAAATTTCAAAAAATCAACATTTTTGGAATAGCAATATCTCAAAAACCTCATTTTTAAAAATTCTGAAATTTTGTCCAAACAATGTCCTAATGGTAGGTAGTTAACTGGGGGAATCAGGTTTACTGGATTTTTGCCTTGAAATTTTCTTACATATTTTTGAAAATGACACTTTTTTTTCAATTTTTTTTCCAATTTTTGCAAAAATGGCACTTTTTTCAAATTTTTGAATTCAGTGAAAAAATGAGAACTGTAATCATTATTTAATAAATTTTTAATAGCAGGAGGACACAATTCCCAGCAGGGCTCGCACTAAGCATTCACCAAGTCGCCAAATGTGACTAAATCCGAAAATGGCAAGAAAAAATGTGTAACAGTGAAAATGGTGGTGAATGATTTTATGAAACTTAAGCAATTTTTAACTCATGGGTAAACTGCAATTTGCGGTAATTTTTGGGCTAAACTGCAGCTGATATGATTTCAAAGTTTGATTTTCCAAAGCTGTGGCACTGAAAATGGTACTGCCCAGTGCAATTTTTATGGAGTACTGTGAAACACCTATTAAGGCTGCTTGAGAGTCATTGGGGGAGTCAACGAAAATAAGAGTTACTGAAGGTGGGGGATATCAAGAGGAAAGAAACTCTTCTGTAATTTATAATGAGCGGATCTAGAGAAATGGGATAGCAGAGGTTAAACAGTCTTCAGCACATAGTCCAGTGTTGGTGTTGCACTTTGACTTTGCTCAGAACTGATCTGTAATTCTACATGATGAAGTGCAAAGTTACTACTGGCAAACAATGTCCAGATCTCACTCTTTACATGTATTGCGTACTTTCCAAATGAGACAGTCTTTTGTGGTAGCATGCAATGATATAAGCCATGACACAGCACATGCTCTGTGTGCCATTCTGCTCATAAAAAGTGAAATTGCTAAGACTTGTCCTTTGGAAAAATTTACAATTGTTTACATCTCAGATGGAGCAGCTGGGCACTTCAAAAACAAATATCAGTTCTATGAACTTATGAAGGGGGACCCAAAAGTAACAAGGAAGTGCATTTTCTCAGCCACAGGCCAATGCAAGAGCGCATGTGATGGTGTGGGTGGCCTGTGCAAACATTTTGCTACTAAATTCAACTTACAGAAAGAAGCTTCACAAGCTATAAGAGATGCACCTTCATTTGTTGAAAGTCTCCCCCTTGATCCCAAAGACTAAACTTCTACTCCTCACAACTTGTGAAGTTCAATCCTATCGAACCAGAAAAGTAGAAGAGTGGAATACAGTAAAATCTGTTGTTGAAATACAGTCACAGCATTCCTGGTTAGTATAAGGAAATAAGCCATCAATGGCCAGAACAGTCCATCACCCACATAAAGCAGTGCAATTTTCAAGCCAACAAAAAAAGAACCCATTTTCTGTGAATGATTTTCAAATAGGAGAATTTATAGGATGCATTTATGACGATAACTGGTAGATGGATGGGACAGATTACAAACATATCTAAAGAATTTAAGGACAAAACAGTATCTTTCATGCACCCTCGTGGACCAGCCAGAGGTTTTTGGTGGCCAGAAGAACGTGGCAAGAGAACAGGTCAAGTGTCCAGTGCCCTTAAAAATGTACTTCTAAAGGTGAATGCCCCAATTCCGGTTGGACATTCTGCGCGACTTCATATCTTTCATGAGAAGGAAATCAATAAAATCCAGCAGCTTTTCTCAGTTTGAATAATTTGTAGTTATGATGGTAAGTTCATAATTTTTTTTTTTAGGCCTTTTTTCTTATGTAAATAGAAATTGAATCTTAACTTCAACTGAGATAATGTATTGCATGTGTACAGACCATGGATTTAAAAAAATTAAACATGTAGGCTACATAAGTGACAATTATTAAAAATCCTAAAAATGACTTTAAAATATAGATTGCCACTGCAATTTGGAATATATACTCAGGTAGATATTTCAGAAATATCTTTTGAAGTTGTTGTTTTTTAATAATAACCCAACCATGAGGTTTGAACAGGAGAGAAGTACATTTTCAAAAATTCGTAAGAAAATTTCAAGGCAAAAATCCAGTAGCCTGAATCCCCCAGTTAACTACCTACCATTCGAACATTATTTGGACAACATTTCAGAATTTTTAAAAATTGGGTTTTTGAGATATTGCAATTCAAAAATGTTGATTTTTTTAATTTTGTATATTTTCAAAATAAATTTTGAGTTGCATGCATCGCAGGATAAAAATAAAATTACTGCTAGGACAACTCTAGTAGGAGTGCAGGTTGGCACACTTACTTACCCACCTGATAAGACTTTTTCTTGAAAATAAAAAAATCCTAAATTTGTGGAAAATTAAAATTTTTTGTAATAAATATAGACATTTTTTGCCATCTAGCAATATTCCTTTGATCGATTTCTGTGAACATAAAGAGAGGTCAATTCAATAGCTTCATAATAAAAATAAAAAAATTAAGTCTCTACCTGTTTATAGTACAGGAGCAGTGTTACATTTAAAAATTTGGTGTTTCTCATTATTTTCGTCACGGGTGTATTTTTTGCCTATTTTCAAAATGCTGTAGCTCGACCAAAAAAATTTTTTGTGAAAAATCCTTTTGCAGTACTTTTATACTTCTATTAGGAGTAGCTACCATAATTTTTTCAAAAAAATTGAAGGTGATCAACTGACACCTCCTGCCTGAATTGAGATGCAAGGGGTCCTTTCATATCATAATGGTTTTAATTAAGACTACTTCTCATGAAAAGTAACACAGCTAAATGCCAATGTTAAGCAACACAAAAATTGAAAAGTTGGAAATTCTTAATATGACAACACAATTAAGTTAGTTTGAAGAAATATTCAAAATCATTTAACAGTTTTAAAAGCATCAGTTCAAGTACAGAATAATCTACTTGAGTTCATAAGCATAAGCTTTCTAAATATGCAACACAGTTCAGTTTCTCCTAAGAAACATTTAAACCACTTAACAGTTTTAAAAACATCTGTTCAAGTACATAACATACTGCATACTGTTGGCTACATATGCATAATTTTTCTAATACACTGCACACATTTCTTACTTTTAAAAAATATTATATACATTTTATTAACATATAGAAGGTTTATAATATCTTTAGAGACACAAGTTCTTAACAAATTCAATCACTCCGATATTAATTCATGCTTTAAAAAAAGGACAGAAATTTCTTGATTAGGCTAAACACCTGAACATGTAACTCATGTATTAAAGGTTTATGGCTTGGAAACAGTTTTACATAGTCAGAAAATAGTGGGAAAATATCTCTGTATAACTGCAATAAGGTTCTCTTCTGATTTATAAACAACTTTTTAATAATATTTTCCTTCCTTTCTCTTCCTGAGTCAGTTATATTTTTTGACTTTAGAATGGATTGGATTTTCTGCAGTTTCAATACTTAATCCTTTTTAAGTCTCTGCTTTTATAAATATTCTGCAAATGACTTTTATGCAGGACTTTGTCAGATGCATTAGCCCATGAAAAGTAATGCACTAGTAATGCATCCCACAATAAAACAATTCTCTCAACTGTAGGAAGCACATATATCCAGCAATGATCAGGACAAGAAATAGGGACTAATTTTTTAATACCCAATATTTCACAAATCGGAAAAAATAAAAAAATAATGATTGTTGGTGTACACTTTGTAAATCAAAGTGAAGCATGTCACACAAATTTTCAATGTACTTCTCAAATGGTTTTGAAAACTTTTTAGCACAGTTGTTTACTGTGTGGTAGGTATCTTTACTAATTGACAGAAGATAAGGTACTTTGTTTTTTTCTTATTAGTGCTTCTACACCTGATTTCACTCCTCTCAGCACATTACAGAAGTCAAATAACACACTGACAAGATTTCCCCATGGAATTCCACTTCCTTCCATTAGACAAACAATTTCCCTGAAAATGTTGTTTGAGGAACAAACTCAGAATTCTAATGAAACAAAATGTTCAATAACAATTTTATTATTTTCAGATGAAAAATGCTGCACTAGTACAGTCAATATGCTCTTATTAGCTCTGCTGGTGCTCTCATCGATGTTTAATGAGAAAGTATAATGTTTAAAAAATTGTATCATTTTTTTTTAAATGGTATTAGTCACACCATATTTCATTTTGTATGCTGCAGTAGTACATGACATACTATTAGTACTATGAAGAGCTTTAGTATCCTTAGCTAAAACTTTTGCAAGTTCCATTTCTTGGACCAGCAGTAAAAAGTAGAGAATGTTTTGCTAAAAATGAGCATATTGTGGACTGAACTCTAACTTTTCTACTGTTTAAATCAATTAAACTTTGACCTTCACTCACGCTTGAATCGGTACCGGCACTATACGAAAATAGCTGTAGCGTACCTTTTACAGAGTTTTTAGCTTCCACACGTTGTGATGATGCCGAATGACTTATTAAACATGTTAAACCATCACTCTGGTACTTTATTGATGTCCGGCATTAAATACAATAACATTCACCGGGCACATCTATCTTTCTGTACCATCGTTCAATTTGATAATCACTTTTATCCAATTTTGTAAGCCAGTCCATACGAAATTTATTTATAACATCTTTTTCTAACATCTCTAAAGCACTCACCTTGCCTTTTGCAATAAATTTCATTATTAATGTATTTCAAGCAAATTAATCCACTAACATACACGAAACACGTTCGTCAATGAACCACGTGGTGGAGCAAAGTTGAGATACACGCTGCATGCAATCTTTCAAATTCAACAGACACTGCAATTGTACTACACACCACCAAAACCAAAGAATGGCTGTGGAAAGGGAAAAGCCATAAACCACAGAGCATTCTCGCCTAGCTTAGCAAACTTACCCAGAACAGTCCATAGGTGCCATGTAAGAGGAATACACAGGGTGAGGTAACACTTCCCAACTAAAGTCCAGTCATTTTTGCCAAGTGATTAAAGCAGCATGAGGTCTGGCGTTATCATGATGAAAGATCACGCCTTTGTGATTGACGAGTGCTGGCCACTTCGATGTCAGTTGTTCTTCAAATCTGTTCAACTCTTGGCAGTAGAGGTCAGCATTTGTCGTTTAGTTAGGTGCCAACACCTCCCAGTGGATTATTTCCTGGACATTCCACCAAACACTCAACAAAACCTTTTTGGGATGCAGTCCACCTTTTGAGGTCGATGGTTCAGGTTCTGTACCTTGGCACACAATATGTCAACGCTTTACATTACAGTACAGTACCCATTTCTCATCACCCATTACAATGCATCCCCAAAACGGTTCATTTCTGTGACAAGAAAGCAAAGAAACACAGGCACAGATTCCTTTCTCTTGTTGCTTTGCAAAAAGCTGGGGCGGAACCCAGTTATCGAGTTTGGTGATGAACCCAAGCGCATGCATCCATCTTTCGACTGTTGTTCTGTGTACCGACGATGTTTCCGCTAATTCCTGAATGGTTGGATGCGGGTCATTTGTTATGGCTTGGTCCATTCTCTTCAGAAACCACGGATGGATGTCCAGGACATGGTTGATCTTTACAGCTTTTGTCTCTGTCCCAGAATTTCCGAAACCAACGGCAAAATGTGCTATCATCAACTGCATCCTCCCCATACACTTGACAGATGTTGCCGCAAGCAGCGTCTCTGCAGTACTGCCTTTATCGAACTCTTACAGTAAACAATGTCTAATGTGCTCCTTATCGCATGCCATGTTACACCATCCATGATTTCCGTTACGAATGACTTACTTGGACACACCTAGTGCCTCTATATGTTCTACTGCTCCATGCTTTATTGGCCGAAAATTCGGCATTGCAGCGTCACCTGTGAGGTAATTACTCCGACCGCAATTTACATTTATTACAAAAACGGGAAGAACTTTTGCACACACCCAAAGCTTAGAATAAATAATTGAATTTAGTGTTAAAATTAGTTTAGTATAATTGATGACTTACTGTCAGTTGGTTAAATGTGATATGAGGTCCATATTGCATGAGGAACATAAATTTTTAATTTACTATACCTGTTACTCTGCCTTGACTGCATTTTAGTTATGTAATATGGCATGTGTGTTATATTGTATTGAGTCTAATGACAGTGTACAAAATTAATGTTAAGTTACTGTATGGTTCCTGATTAATAAATGACACTAAAGACAGAGTGTCCATGTGCTGAAAATAAAAGTTTAGCCATTAGCTTTGTTGAAAAGCGAGTAACAGATTCACAGTGTCAGAAAGGGTTTACAGTCTTCATTTATGTCTTTCTAAATCTTGAGAATATTGTCAATGGTGAGCACCTCTGTTTGGGATTTAAGCAACTAATACATATTGATTGGCTTCACCTGCATTTTCAAGTCCATCTGTCCTTGCAATTGATATGTTGCTGAAAATTTGTAGACACCTGATCAATGTTTTTCAGATTTTCATCAACATTATCCACGTTTTTTCGTGAGCAGCAAATCAAAAAAGTAATGGTGATCAGTTTAGGGAGGGGCGACAATTCTTCCCTGGATTGGTTTTCTATTTATTTTTTCAAAACTCAGATTTTTCCCTCCCCTGTGTTTGATCTTTAGGTCCAGAGAAAAAGCCAAGAAAAGGTCAATGAAATTCTGTTTCTCATCTGGGTTTTTTTTCCCTCTCCTTTATTCTGTGCAGCGTACGAAAAAGTGTTCTCCTTATTCAAGAGGAAAAAGGAAAAAGTGTGGTATAAGTTGAAATTTCCTTCACATCATATTTATCATCTCTCCATAGGGCTAGTGCTAAAAATTTTGTTAGTCCTAAAAATCTGTATATAGTGTGAAATTGCAGTTACAATGATGTTCCTTTTGTTTGGATATTACTCAGCCCAGCAGGAGGGAAAGGAAAAGCATACTCAGCAGAATCAAAGTGGGAGCAGTGTAAATATCTTTGCTTTTCTCATTGTATATGAACATAACGTAGCATTTTTATTATTCACTAGCTATACCCGGCCACGCGTAGCTGTGGCACATTGTGGTTGCATGGATGAGAAATGAGGAACAAAACAAAGCATACGTTTCATAGAAGTTTAATTTTGCAATACTTGTGGGTATACAATATTTTTTGTTTTTCCATTCCCTGCCTAGATATAAAGGCTATCTGGTTTGCCGACACGGGAACACGCAACATACAGTTGTCCTTGTGAGAAGCAATCCGCATCTAAATCTAAACCACACAATTCTAAAGATTAACCTTGAGCTTTATTGATTGTGATTGCGAACGGCAATCGAATTGGGAATTGCAATCTTTTAAATTGAAATGGTGTATCGGTCGGGATCATGGGAATTCGAGGGATGAGGACATCTTCACCTTCGAAAGGCCCCGTTAAAATCGTTGCTTCCACTACATTTTTCATCAGTTTTTTAACTGCGAGTCGCGTGCCGTTGCAGAGTTTTGGCTGATTAATATTCCGCAACATGATAATTGGCACACCTATTTTCAATTTTAATATGTGTGGTGGCATCCCTGGCAGATCAAGTGAGTTCAAAAATTCCGTTGGATAATTAACTACTTCATCTGCTTCCACAACTGTATCTATCGACTTGTATGTAATTTCCTCACTTTGAATGCTGGATTGAATAACATTATTAATTTGATAGACATCTTTATTCTTCGCAGCAAGGATAGCTCGTTCACTGAGCCAATCATGATTCTTATAATTAAGTCGTGAGAATACCTCGGCTGATTGATCGTTCTGCAGCTGGACACGCATATTCGTAGTCAACTGCAATGTACGTACGTGTCGCCACAATGTTGAATATTTCAGGCAAGAATTTATTTCGTCCGCTGGTGTCGATCGAGAAATTACAGGCAATGTTTGCCTAAAATCTCCTGCAAGCAATATCAATGCATTCCCGAATGGTTGAACGTTTCCACGCAAATCTCGCAACGATCGATCAAGAGCTTCAAGCGATTTTTTATGTGCCATCGTGCATTCATCCCAAACAATGAGTTTACATTTTTGTAATACTTTTCCCATACCGGATGCTTTGGAAATATTGCACGTGGGAGTCTCGATGATTCGCATGTTTAATGGCAACTTCAGAGCTGAATGAGCAGTCCTTCCCCCTGGTAACAATGTCGCAGCTATTCCAGACGAAGCGAGAGCTAAGGCTATGTCATTTTTGATCGAACCAATGCCAGAATCAATCTGATAAGGAATGTTTTCCCAGTTCCTCCTGGCGCATCCAAGAAGAAGCCCCCCCCCCCAACTCCGTCATTTATCATTTGCATTATGCGATCATAAATGCCCTTCTGTTCACACGTTAATTTGGGAATGTTTGATTGGACATATGACTGGAGATCACCGGTGTTGTAACTCTGTTCACGGCGCAAATCCACATCAAATGAAGCAGTCGTAGTTCGGTTGGGTGCTGGCATTCCCAATTGACTAAGAACTTTATTTGCAATAGCTAAGCACTTGTCTTCAATATTTATCAATGTTTCGTTGTAAATGTCTTCTGTAAATTCCATGGTCATATTGGCATTTTCTAGGCATACTCTATGCAAAATATCCTCAGCCATATGCGATCGATATCTTTTCCATAACTCTGTGGGAGATGAAGGGAAGCAAGCGGTCAATATAATTGCGAATAGTGCTCGAATTTGGTTTGGATGTGCAGTGTTGCACGCGTCACTAATACATATATCCCACTGTTTGTCGTTTTCTAATAAATTAAGAGCTTGACACGCACTGCGGAAAGTGGCATATGTGACGCCGTCGACAATTTTCAATTGCTGGAAAGATCTAGGACCAGGCACATTTACCAACAGCATGCGAAGGAAATAACATTCATCTTGATTAGGATGAACTGTATAAAGTCTACCAATTGTATTTTCTCTGAAAATGCCAGGTTGACCGTCGACTGGCTCCCCTCATCTGCGTCGTACGAATGCTTTTTAGTTACATTCCACGTGTAATAAGAGGGCACTTCTGTGTACATCAGTGTTCTGGCGAAAGCGTCTTCCTGACATAAGGTGAAGAAAGCAGTCAGAGTTGTACCAGGTGGATTAAGGGCTCTTTGTTGCACATTTGCATCTGTGAAATAAACACGCTGTCCATTCTCTAAATGTACTGCTAAGTGAACCACAGCTGGATTGCGTTCATGCATGGGAAATGAAAAAATTCACCATGCAGCCTCATTGCTGCTTATGTATCTTCCAGCCTGGTATTGTGCAATTTCATCGATAACTCGTACTGCATTTCTGTCACTATTTTCTGGTTGCACACCAAAAACTGCCATATCGCTGCCTTTATTCACATACTTACAGATGTATTTAATCGATTTGACCTAATTGCAATATTCTACGTTTATGTGCGCTTTGTATGTTTTTGACAACAGAGGCGAATATGAGACCACCCCAGGGTTGTCTACATCAATATCACCATTTCGCATGTGTATAGTTGCCGAATTCCCGCCATCTTCAGTTGATCGTCTCCTATACTGAGGATATCCATCGTCTCCTGTTACTGTGTTGGCTGCGAATGCTCGAGGATATTGCTTAGAACATTTCCCGTCTACCATGCATGGTGAATTTGGATTTAGTGTACCACATGGTCCATGTATCATGTTTTTGATAACAACTGCATGCAAATCCTTATCGACGTCGGCCCGTGGAATCTCAGCGCATATCACATCGTCAATTTCGTCTGAAGTTATTTTATCGTATAGCCAGATTAGTATATGCGCATGTGACAATCCTCTTTTTTGCCATTCTACTGAATACATCCAGCAGCGCACAGATCCAAACACTTCATGTTTCACAATGAAATCCATCAGCGATTTAAGCTTTTGTCTGAAAACACGTGCTGTGATGTCATGCCTATCCACGGGTGATTGCCCAGGAAGTAACAGCTGCTGTATCTCGTCCCAAGCTGGATTGCACATGAAGGTGACAAATAAGTCTGGACGCCTGTAATAACGAACATATGCCATTGAATCTTGAGCATATTCCTGCATGTGACGTGGACTGCCTATGTATGAAGATGGCAAAATAGTAAGCTTTCCAACGTTGGTTGTATTACCGTCATTCACAACTGCATCTCGCAAATGAATGTATTCTTCGGAGCGGAGTTTGGTCTGATTCAAACGAAGAAATAGCAAACGTTCCGTTTCAATGTTTGCATACATATCCACAATGTACTCGTGAAACAACTGACGGCATTTCAAAATATAATTGTCCTCGTTCCTCCGAATCATTAAGCGGTAGGCGTAAAAGTTCATTGCGCTGCACTTTTTATTAATTTCTGCACCATTCACTGGGTTTATCATCTTCACATTGAAATGATATCCATCGGCACCATCCCAGAAGATAACTGGATATTGCAAAGCATCGTAACAACGGTGAGTTTCTGCGACGTTTATCAATTGATTGTTTCTTCGATGGAGAACAATATCTCTAGGTTGGAACTGATCTCCGACTATGACAATTGCTACTTCGTCTATAGTTGGAGCATTATATTTTCGGACATGTTCTCCAGCGGGCGATTTGTCGGCGTGAATGACAATCTTGTGGGTATCTGATGGCATCATATCCATTGCCGTTTTGAACAAACGCACCAAATTGTTCTTTTCGTGAAGGAGCTCCTGTAGTTGCGAAATGATGGATCTTCTTAGCGAGGTATGTATTCCACAACGTGCATCGACTTCATCTCTATCATCACCGATGAAGTACATTTGAAGGAATTTATGGTCACTATCTCGGAACGGGAGCAGGGAGCCAGCTTTGTGATATATTTGTCCTTTGATTTTAAAAGTTGGCATGAATTGAGCAGTCACAATTTCCGCACCAAATGACGTCATTTGGAAGCAAGAGTTATATTTCCTGATGTTCGATAGGAAATGCTTCGATTCAGCGGTAGATCCAGCAAGTAGAGTTTTCAACGGCTCTGGTGGTGCTTCAAGTTGAGGCAATTTAATTTTTCCACCAGCGCAACACATCCCATTCGTTTTATTATTGAACTTTAGAGCCTGGCAGTAGGTACAGACATGACTCACCTGGCCAATGACAACATGCGGACTTGAACTATAATCAACAGCTGGATTGTACCGGAATGCAAGACGATTGTATTGCAGAATCAGATCTGCTGTTCTTTGGGTACGTGTTTCAGCTATCCTCGACGCCTCGCGTTCATTCCGTTGAGAATGAACCAAATCTGTTGCTGCAGAACGCGACTGCCGTGCTCGCAATCGTGCATCCTCAAGCCTGGCTACTCGTCTTTCTGCTGGTTCCGTGTTACGCATCTGGATGGTGCTTAGTCTGTTCCTCTCTCGTACGTATGCCCTCTCTTCCTCAGTCATATTCGAAAGCCGTCTTCTCGATCCTTCTGTGTGGCGAGTGCGACGACCCAAATTCGTTTTTTTGCGAGGCATTATTTCGGTTTTCACTGGAACAGAAGGAAGGGACAAGATTATAACCTCTTATGGCTCTCACAGCTCTAGGTTGAAAACCATGAGAGATAAAAGACAAAACATAACCTCTACTTACGATTTGGCGAACGGCGCAGCTCAATCACGACACGATCACCTAGTATGGAGAGTGTTCCCCTCGCTTCCAGCAGATGGTGCGTTTGCTGGTACACAGCTGACTGTTGAAAAAGCTGTTTTCTCGTGGTCGCGGGTATGTAACTGACGCGAAAAATAGATAAAAACAACACGATCACCTAGTATGGAGAGTGTTTCCCTCGCTTCCGGCAGATGGCGCGTTTGCTGGTACACAGCTGACCGTTGAAAAAGCTGTTTTCTCGAGGTCGCGGGTATGTTACTGACGCGAAAAATAGATAAAAACAAAACGATCACCTAGTATGGAGAGTGTTCCCCTTGCTTCTGGCAGATGGCGCGTTTGCTGGTACACAGCTGACCGTTGAAAAAGCCTCCGACCATATATACTGATAGACTGCGCATAGCATCAAAATTTCTGGCTCCAACATCGCAAGCCACAAAATCACGTGACTTCGGGCAAAAAGATGGTTAACTCGTGCTGTGCTCATCATGAATTTTAGGAATTTCTTTTTAGAATTCCATTAAGACTTTTCATTCGTGAATACATTTATTACCCTCTGATGCAGCTATTGCCAGTGCGCAGTCCATTAGTATATATGGTCGAAGGAAAAAGCTGTTTTCTCGCGATCGCGGGTATGTTACTGACGCGAAAAATAGATAAAAACAATCTTTGAAGCGGGTTGTATATCGTGTCAAAATTTGAGCTCAATCGGTGCAGAACTTTTTGAGTTTTTGAAGCGTACACAAACCAACTTAACATTTTTATATATATAGATTATCTAAGCTATGAGTAGGACGATTCAGGAGTTAATAGGATGTATTATAATTTTAACTTTGAAATTATGAGGTTGGTGAGGTGAGGCTGCGGTAGACTTGATAAGTAGGCCTTAAAAACAAAAATAAATATAATCATCAAAATAAAAAGAAAAAATAATATTTTGCAGAGACAAGTAACTTAATAAATGATATTTTTTCTTGGTTGAGTGATAAAAGGAATGCAAGAAAAAGAAAGCTGGTCTATGCTCAAAATAGGTAATGGGAAAAAATGTAGTTCTTTTTATGGTATATGATGTATGTATTTATATTTTCTGTAAGTCAAATGCAGTTCCCTTCTTCGTTCCAACGGTTTTTTGAGCTCCTTCCAAGAAAGGGGATTTTAGTCGGGAATTGTTAGAATGTCGTTTTCTGGGAATTGCCTCTAACAAGACCACCACCCAAAAATGTGCCATTATTTCCACAGGAAAGCATTTTTCTCTCTCACCAACGCCGTGGTGAATTTCTCTGAACTGAAACACTACACCAATAATCCCAGGCTGGGTTTGTTGGCTAAAAAAAAGGGGTTTAACTCTGAAAAGTTATAGGTGCTTGCTGTCAAGCTGAACAGCAGAAAGGTGGGCGCACATAAAAATTTATGTGTTTACGTCCAAAAGCAAGAACGGGCCATATCAAATAACACATGTGCTGGTTGCTGTGAGTTTTTTCCCCGCACTTCTTCTAACCCCTCTCTCACTCTTCCTTGCTAGGACATGGAGAGCACATGGTCAACAGACAATTTCTGTGTGATTTTTGGCCGACTGACCAATGGGCGCAAAGCGCCCCTCGTGGGCGGCGCTGATTGGCTCTCTTTGTTCCTCTGCAAGAGAGATGTGAGAGAGCGCTTGAGTCTGCGGAAGGAACTATCGCTACAGTTGGGACTTGATGTAAGAAGCTAGAGGTTTATTATTTCCCTTGAAAAATGACACAGAAGGGTGGTCGCAGCCGGCAAAGGAGGTTGTATAGATTTCAACCTCCCAGAAAAAAAGAAAAAAAAAAAAAAAAAGATTTGAACCAAAAAAATTAACTTGGTTTCATCATAAAGAACCCTGATCGGAAGCTGCCTCAGCTGAAACGCATGGGTCCATCTTGGCGGCATACCCATCAAAGGTCAGCTAGGCCTAAGGAGTGGCTGAAGACACTTGAATTCTTTACAGTGTGTTAAAGGAAACCCCATCCACCGGCCGAGGGCTGGCTTTTCTTCACAAGCAGCAAAAAAAAAAAAAAAAAGATCTAGTCCACACTATCCGTACATCCTTCCCAGCGACCCAAATTGTGAAAGTGGAAGATTCAAGGCCTAAAAAGCGAGTCACAATGAGCCCCCGTGGACTGGGTACTGGCGGGTCTCCAGCCATCGACTGGTGCATTCACTTGTACATCTCATGACAATCTGGCAGCTGAAAACGGTAGCCCTCCCAGGAACCATCCAGTGGTAAGTCCAAAAAGAAAAAAATCCTATTCGCCTTTTGGGGGACCCTAGGCCAGAACCAGTAGGCCATGATGCTCTTAATACAAAAGTGGTCGGTAACAACCACGCTCTTCGGACATATCGGGTAAAATTTTCTTTTTTTTGTATTCAAGTTTTTCTGCCGACACATCAGTGTTCCCAATTGATCTTATGAGAGAAAGGGAACTGTAGTTGACCGTGCTATGGTAATGTAGTCTGCCCAAACAGAGAAGATTGACATGATTGAGTATAATTAAATTTGTCTTTTCATATCATTTACTCACCTCGCAAAGGAGGGTGTTGCTCTGTAACATGTTTAAATTTTAGCTTAAAGGTACTTTTGAGACTTAAGAAAATTATATTTGTGGTTTTTGCCCTGAATATTTGCAAAATTTTATATCTACATACCATGTCAAAACCTGCAGGGTGATTGATATATCTAAATATTCCTGAGAATATGTAAATGTACCAGTAGAGGTGCAAAGAAATGCCCTAGTGTTGAAATGTAACATTGCCATAATGATCCAGAGAAATAGTAGTAATTTAACTTTTTGTTTGTTGGTTAATCAATCTGTTGTTACTAAAATAAATACAGGCATTAGCCTTTCAAAAACCAAATTTTGGCATAAGTTGGCATTCGATTACTAGGTGTGTCTTATAGATTCTGAGCCATCGCACTCATCAACCAACACTTTGACGTTGGCCTAGGACGAGAATCAGGGTTATTGACACAATATATACCAATGTCTATTTAATACAATGAAGTGATGATTACACGACCATTTTTTTTATGCTTATATACACGAGTTCCAGAATTACTGATTTTCTTTTCCAGAGTTGACACATTTATACACATGTAACATGAATACAGTGTGATGTCATAACATATAGAAATATTACAAGTGGTGAAAACAAAATTGTATATGTGTACACCCAAGCACCCTTACAAGTGAAAACCTCAAGAATTTCTGTTTCATAATTCTTTTTTTTTTTCCTTTTTTTTTTTTTTCTTTTTGGGTGCACTTACAAATATGTTATAAAGTTGGAAAATATGCTCACAACATAATTGCTTTGCTTTTGCGTTACACAATATGATTGAAAAGTATCTGGCTGTTGGTAAGAAAGTTTTTGCTGCCTTCATAGATTTAGAAAAAGCTTACGACCGAGTAAATAGGCCACTTTTGTGGAAGGTATTAAATGAATATGGAGTTACTGGGAATCTACTTAATAGTGTAAAAGCCATGTATGCTGGTAGTAGAGCTTGTGTATGAGTGAATGGTGTTTTATCAAAATGGTTTTCTATTGGTGCAAGAGTTAGACAAGGTTGTGCAATGTCACCATGGCTGTTTAATATATTTATGGACGCGTGCATGCGAGATGCCAAAATAGATGATAGTGGTTTATGTCTTGGTGATATCCGTGTGTGCAGATTGCTGTATGCTGATGACACTGTCCTGTTTGCAGAGAGCAAAAGTCATTTGCAGAGTATGTTGTCTCGGATGTACGAAGTTTGCAAGAAATTCAAACTGAGTATAAATAAGGAAAAACCAAAGTTATGGTATTTGAGAGATGAACTGGTAGCACTGAATGTAATGTAAGTATAAACGGCACTGTGATTGACCAGGTGAATGAGTTTGTGTATTTAGGAAACATGTTTGACAGAGAGAACAAATTGGATGGTGAGATTAGTAGGCAAGTGAATTCTTCATTGAAAGTCACAGCTGCTCTGGGAGGTTTTCACAGGAATGATGGGTTCTCTAGAGTCCTGCATGGCTGTGTATGAAAGTGTAATTGTTCCTACTCTGATGTATGGCAGTGAAACCTGGGTACTGCAGAAAAAACATAGGAGTCGTTTGTGTGCTGGAGAAATGCGTTACTTACGTGGGGTTTGTGGCAAGACACGATCTGATTGTGTGAGGAATGAAGATGTATTGCACTTGTGTGATGTAAAGCAAAATGTTGTTAGCAAGGTGGAGACCAATATGCTTCGGTGGTTTGGCCATGTTGAAAGAATGAGTGATGAGATGCTTACTAAGAAACTCTTTTTAGCCCAAGTGGCAGGAAGAAAAGGCAGAGAAAGGCCAAGGAAGACATGGGTGGAGCATATTCAGGAGTGTCTGCATGAGAAAAAGATTATGAGTACATGAAGTATAAAAGATCTTGTGTACAGCGTGTAATGGATATCAGTGAAGCCCGAGTTGTATGTCAAGATCGCTGTAAATGGAGAAGTTTGATACAACAACAGTAAGTAAAAATATTTGGTAGTTCGTATTTCTTTTTGGAGCTAACCTCTGAATCTCACAGAACAGCTTAGTGATATGTATGTATAGTGTTCTCCCTAGATTTTTTACAGCTGGATGGCAAAAAATTTCAGCTGGGTGGTACTTTAAAGGACACCCTCTCCAGCCGGAAAAAATAGGTGTATATGTTTTGCTCAACGTTACTATACTTATTAAACATCTTTAGTGTTGTGGTAGGCATTAATGTAGCATAACATGATAAACAACATTAGAAAATTGCACATAAATCATTAAAAAAATGAGTACTTACTAATAAATTATATTCAACATGAATTTTAGCCAGTTTTCATCAATATTTATGGTGTATGTGGGAATAAGTTTTCCTCTCTTACTATTATATGCGTTGGAAAAAAGTTGGTTAAAGGAAATTTAACTGGGCAGCAGAGAAAATAGCTGGGTGGGCCACCCAGTAAAAAGGCTCCAGGGAGAACACTAAATGTATGTATGTACAAATATCTTCCACAGAAAAGGGACCTTCAGCAATGATATCCTTAAAAATCTACATTAACACCCTCCAGAGATAATCTGTAACTTTTGAAAATTGCAATGACACCCTGATTCATAAGTTAGATAAGGGATGTTGTGTTGAATTTGTCCACAGGAACATAGCATTAGTTATCACATAGGGACATTACCAAGGAGGAGGAGGAGAATTCTAAAGGACACATCCATCCTCTCACAGTAAGCCTTCAATTCACAACACAGTTCACTGTAAAAGTAGAATTCAAACATAGCTGTTGTTACCAAGTTTTTATTCTGGACCACCATACGAAAGGCATATGCTCCTCAGAATAACCTTTGAGTGCTCAGGGTTTTCAGAAGGATAAACCATTAGAGATTAGGTTTTAGGATCCACTGATGCATTTCTTCCTAACAGCAATGTGAGTAAATACTTAAGATTTTAAAACATCACCTGTTACCTTAAGGTTACAAAATCCATATTGCCTCTTAAAACATTCAAAACACCCAACTTTCTTAATTCATTGTGCAATAAATTATCTGAATCTGATATGGGACAAAGTGAATTGTGAAGCATTTCCATCCAATTATGCATACATAAAAACTATTTTGTTAGCTTCATGCTGAAAGTGATTGCTTTTATTTTATCTTGTTATTTAATCTTCACATAATTCATCTTATTTTTTTCATACAAAAAGGAAAAAAAATGGAAAAGCTGCAAAATGATAATACACACTAACCAGTTCTGGAAAGAGTCTTAGCATTATGTCCAAATCTGAATTATTTTTCCCAAATCCATTAACTGAAGAACCAAATGGAAATGCAGTGCAGTATGGGAATACTCCTTTGAGGGCATCTTGGAGCATGACACAAGACAAAAAACGCAATCTGGTACTTAGATCAGACATCTTTTCTTCTTCATACAGTTCAGTCATCATCTCTGACACCTGTGTATAAATAAGAGAGAGAAAGGCAGAACAATTACATAAATCTATTGGCACTTCAGTATGGCAGATTAGATACTGCTTACACCGCATTTTTGACAAAGTTACAAATCTAGAATTTTGTATATTAACATATAACAGGGGGAGGGGGTATAAAAATAAATTAATGTGTCATATTCTGGGCAGCTACAGTTTTATATGCACCTTCCAACACTTTAATGAAGGCTCACAGGTTAACTTGAAATGTGTAAAGAAGAAAATTTAAATATATTTCACTTCTTGAATTTGAACTGGCACACCAACAGAAAAACTTTTAAAAAAAAAAATGTCAGTTCTAGAAATAGAAAGAAGATGAATATCATTAAATACTCAGAAGGATTAGACTTTATCCCAAAAATGGCAACACCTACTGAGTCCTAGTGGCATGTAGGTTTACTGCCCCAAGATTTGACAAGTACGAAAAGCATGCGTTCCTTAAAAACCAAATCTGTACTTAAAATTTACAGAGCAATAAGTTTGATATGCATTTCCATTTCATGATGTAAAACTGTCTTCCCATGAATGACCTTGACAGATCCCATCCCATCCCATCTGACTGATAATTTGTTTCGCTGCATGACGTCAACCCTGGTCAACGCTTGGAACAGGGAGAAACAGTAAACATGCAATGCAAATTAATATCTGATGTGTAATCTACAAAATGTTTTGCTTTCCATTCTGTTCATCTTCTAAACATCTGAAACACACACATTAGTACCAATGCTGCGGAAGATTTGTAGATATGAACAAAATCCTAATTAACACAATCTCTGTACACCAATGAGCCATTACATTATGACCACCTACCTGATAAGCTGTAGGTGGTCATAACCACCTACAGCTTATCAGGTAGCCCGCAAAACAACGGCCACTTGGCGAAGCATCGATTCGATAAGGTGGCGATAAGTATCCTGGGGCGTCTAGTACCATCATGTCAACAGCAGGTCCTTCAATTCCCATACATTTTGGGGTGGTGGTGATTTAGTGCAAACCCGCTTTTCAAGTCGAACCACAAATATTCAATTGGATTCACGTCAGGTGAATTTGGAGGCAAGGGCATTGACAGAAAGTCACTAGCATGTTCCTCGAACCACTCCTTGACGATTTTGGCACTGTGGCATGGTGCATTATCCTGTTGGTAATGGCTATCACCAACAGCGAACATCGTTGCCATGAATGGGTGAACTTGGTCCACAACGATATTCAGACACCTGACAGCTGTCAGGGATTGTGCTATTGGGATAATGGGGCCTAAAGTGTCCCAAGAAAACATTGCCCACAGCATAACATCACCACCATCGGCCTGCTTCTGCCCAACAGTGCATCCAGGTACCATAGCCTCTGTTGGTAATTGGTAGTGGCGAATGCTGCGGTTGTGCCGCCAGACCACTAAAACTGTTGAAATTCAAAAAAATTCCATTTCATAAAAGCTGGAATATTTGCAATTACATCTTATGTAAATGAAAAATAAATAAAAAAATTCCATTTCATAAAAAGCTGGAATCAGCTGTATAATGCCAGAGCATGTACTTAGCTTCATTCATTCCATGGCTCACACTCACCCCTCGTTGTGGTTGGGAAGCGAATAGGAAGCTCAAAACTATTAGGGATGCTGAGAGCTCAGAGCCTTACTGTGGTTCAGAATTATGCTTTAGTGCATGCGTGGGTTTCAACGGCCGAACCAAGAGACGGGGAAGGAAAACAGGTTCCGTTAGCTTATCAAGTCATGCGGCAGCAAACACGCCATACATTTTCTCAAAAGTGTTTTTTCGTCGAGTGCAGGCAGCAACCAAACATCATTTTTTTTCTTTGGGCTAGATTGCAGATTGTAGATTTTGAATGGTGTGTTATGCAGTAAATGGTGTTAGTGACTAAAGCAGAGATGATCCTTGTGTTTATTGCAAATTATGTAGTTTGTTTCTTTAAATCCTGAACAGTGTTTCTAGAATTTTAAAACTTTCTCACTGAACAATGAGTTTAGGCAATGTCAAAGTATTATTCAAGATTTGTTAGAAATACCTTTTTCAAGGAGGACTACAATGGAAAAGATGAAAATAATAAAGGATGGGAAACCATGCCCACCTTTACCTCTCTTACATATGTAAGGATAAAAAAAATACTTATACTGGGAGTTTTCAGGTTTCTCAGTATGATTTCTATCCATGGTTGGCAGGCTGCAGAAATTTAAATAAACTATTTTGCCGGTCGTGTTTGTCGTTTTCTAAAAGTGACAGTTCTTGGAGCTCGGGTCGATTTGACAACCTCCACACACAATGTTGCGTTGTTGTTATTAAAACCCATAAGGGATTATTATATGGTTCAGTTGATATTAGACAGAGAATTACTTACAATGTTGCATATTTCTGGCCCGCACGACCTCCATTCTATACCAGGATTCGCCACTGGTAATTGACGTATCCGCGCTTGGTCACCTACGTGATGCACCAAGGAATCTTGATTCGTCAGACTAGGCCACGATACAATCTCGATGATATTGGGCCCATTTCATGCTTTGTTGTCGATGACATGCTGTGAGCATGGGGACCCGGCTGGGTCTTCGGCTACGCAGGCCCATGCGCAGATGTCTGTGATGAACTGCGTGCTGTGACACATTGTCCTCATCACTACTGTTGTAGCTGTGGGTCATTTGTGGCCCTGTGGTTTCTGTGAACAATGCACAGCAGTCTTCGCTACCCTCTGGCATCAATGAGCTGCGGACGACACATGGCTGGCTGACGGTTTGTCGTTTGGCAATCTGTGCACCACTTTTGATACTACTCACTACAGCAAAATGTGAACAACTCACAAGCCGTGCCGTTTCTGAGATCGTAGTTCTGAGGCGCCGTGCCATCACAATTTGTCCTTTATCAAACTCTGATAAATCAGCAGTTTTTCCCATTCTGACTCCGAACACACTACTAACCGAAAGCCGGTCCTCGGGATGTATATATGCTAATCTGTGAACTTCACCTGCGCCACTGTTCGATCTCCAGGTGTGCTCATTTCTCTAGGCTGGGAGTGGTTGTAATGTAAGGGTTCATCTGTGTACAACTGACAAGCAAAATATCATTAGCGACCACCAGCGTGTCACAGTTGGCAAATCACCAGCAGCATATCTGTATGGTAAGTGACAGTTGTGAGTTCAATTCTCCTTCCCCACCCATCCAATTTGGGGTTTTCCCAGAACATAATGTGAATGTATGGATGGGTCCCTGAAAATCGGCTTTGGACATCTGAGCCATTTCTGGCAGATGCGCCCCTGTGATTTGCACTCTCCTCCAACATTGGAATAGCCACCTGATCTGACATATTTCTGACTGAAAATTCTAATAGGGGCCAAAGCTCTGTTCAGCAGGAAGAGAACTTATTGATTTCTAATCAGGGGATGATTATTGGCAGGGCATTTGGAGCATGCGCCTACAGCTCCTGATTTGGGGAGGGGCCCCTTAAACAATACACATTACACAATGTTTTGTGCAAGGATTAACACTGTAACATTCATTATAAAATAATGTGAAAGTTTTTGTATCCCAGAAAAAGGAGGATGGCATACTTTGCATGTCAGAACCACACCAATGTATGAACCAATTACTAAATATTTTCCATTACTTGGATGTTCAAGGGTGTAGCTTGTAAACTGAATGTTTCAGCAGTTTTAGAATGCATGGGAGTAGGCATGTAAAGTGAATAAATAAGAAAAAAATGCAATGTTAATCACTGGAACAAGGTGAAATCTCCAAAGGATTAATAGTACAGTCACAAGTCAGGCTTACAAAGATGGCAGATGTGAAAAGAGTTCAAAGCATTAAGAAATATCCTGACAGTTAATTAAAAATCAACACCATTAGTATTCCTAAAGAAAATCAAGTAGGTTGAAGTGTACAGTGTACTGAAAAAGAAGAAAAACCTAATAACAAATTATTTGAAAATCCCCCAATAGATGGCAATGCAAAAACCACGACTTCACTACTGACCCACCAGTGAGAGAAAGCCATCAAAAAAAAAAAAAAAAAAACAGTGAAAGAAAACACAGCTGTAACCAACGAGAAAACCCCACCACAGAGATGAAATGACAGTCAACATGGGAAGAAAGGTGTTCCTTTCAGACTGAAAACTAGATTCTTTTCTTTGAAAATGTGGCTTCACCAAGACAACACATGTATATTTGTGGTGAATACAATTGAAATAAATATTATCAATGCCCAATGTGTCTCAGCAGTAATATATTTTTGCAAATAATACCTTTTATTCAGCACACCACCAAGTTATCGGAATTTTTTTTTTTTTTTTTGCATTTAGTATCATTTTAAAAGAGTTAAATCAACTAGTGCATCATAACATTTTACTATCAGATTTATCCCTGGATTTTTCAGCACAAATTTTATCACAATTCTCACATTCTGTGCTCTGAATGACGTCAACCTGGTCAAAGGGATTATGGCTCCAGGTAGGAATTCCCCTGATAAGCACGATTTTGTCGTGGTCGTAAACAACCCATGCGTTCTCCTGCATCCAATGTAGCTGCTAATGCCTGCCTTGCCATATATCACACACAGCAAACCCACCAACAATTCTTCATCCCACAAAATTTTTATACACTGGCATACAATGCACAATATTCTTTAATGTCTAAGATTCTTGTACCAGTGTATATGTATATTGCAATGAAAAATCTATCTATATATATAAATTTGAATGTTTGTTTGTATGTCCGCTATACAAATCTACAGTTTTTAATTTAGAACCACCAAATTTGGTATACTATATCACGGTACTCTAACTTAGACCGTAGCCGGTTTTTGGAAGGGGTCGGAGCCTGGGGTCAAGGGGCTCCCATACAAAATTTTCGTAAAATTTGCAGTTTTCAATTTAGTACCACCAAATTTGGTATACTATCTCATGGTACCCTAACTTAGACTGTAGATGGTTTTTGGAAGGGTCGGAGCCTGGGGTCAAGGATCCCCCACACAAAATTTTCGTAAAATGTACAGTTTTCAATTTAGAATTACCAAATTTGGTATACTATCCCATGGTACTCAAACTTAGACCATAAATGGTTTTCGGGTGGGGTCGGAACCCGGGGTTAAGGGGCCCCCATACAAAATTTTCATAAAAAGTTCCACTTTTTGCTTTTAAGAACTGCAACACAATTCAGCATTCCAATACTCGATCTACGGTCTAAGTTAGCAACCGTAGATAACAATAAAGTGCAAAAATATCCGTTTAATGGTATATTAAAAACACAAATTAATAAACGTTATCTTCCACCACCGACGGGCGGCTTCATCAGGCAGAAATGCCATGTGATGTAGATAGCGAGTTCCAGATATTCAAAATTCAAAACATTAAACAAAAGGATGATCAATGCCAATGTCAAATCGCATACATGCGGCATGACATAAGTACATTGC
Organism: Macrothele yani; assembly: GCA_039090855.1. Taxonomy (NCBI): domain Eukaryota; kingdom Metazoa; phylum Arthropoda; class Arachnida; order Araneae; family Macrothelidae; genus Macrothele; species Macrothele yani. The sequence goes on along the minus strand of CM077025.1, from coordinate 158,674,394 downwards.
ATTTCAATGTCGCAGGATTCTCAGAAGCGCATGCCAGATGTAAAGCAGTTCTACAGATGTCTCCCTGAAAGTATGTATTTCAATTCCTCTTCCTTTCTTTTTTGTTTCATAAAAGTAAATTAACTAAATCAATTATTTTTTTCACATTTGCAACTATCCCGACTCTTTTTTTTTTTTTAGCAGAAATATTACTGCATCAGCCAGTCATTGGCAGTGGGTCGCATTAATTTGGAGGAACTAGCTTTTCACACCGACAACTCTACATTGCCTGCTTAAGGGTTGGCAATCTTAAAAAATCTCTACATTTTTGCTTCCAATGGAAAAACCAAAAATATTGTTTACCAAAAAGCAATAACCTAAATGAATTAAAATAAATTTACTGGAAAATTACAGGAATATCTTTTTCACTCATCAACTTTCACCGACTGAACTTGGTGAATAGTAATATTTACCTAGGAAATACCGGGTACCCCTTGCTAGTACTGCAAAAATGACATACATCACATATAAAAAAAAAGACATGAATGCTCACACTGATAAAACTCACTTACTGAGGATGGTCCCCCATGACTGACAGACTTGCTTCCTTGTGAATGATCGATGACTTCATCTAAAGTACAGTGTCCTTGCTGTTTTGATTTTCCTTTATTCTCAAAATACAGATATCGAGACTCAACTGGAAACACTTCAGTAACATTCTTTAAACTGCTATGTGAGAGTAATTTCTGCACTGACTCTTCATGAACAAATTCTGCAATAATTTGAAACTGAAAAAGATAGAAGGAAAATGGTAAGTATATGTAAAGTACAACAAAATAATTTATTTAAGTACATATGGAGAGCATAGATAAAAACAGCGTTTGAATTACCCAGTGGTCCGCTGGCCATTGGCCAGTAAAACTTCCGTCAGACCACTGAACTATTGATTTTACTAGCCCTGATGGCCAGTGTGTTTTTTTCTTTTTTTAATTTGTCACAAGTTAAAAAATGAATTTCCATTGCTTTTACACCTTGCTGTATGATTTTTTTTAAGCTGCAAACAAATGACAGGTTTAAAAAAAAATATTGGAGATAATTCCATTGAAATGATTCGTTATTTTATATATTGTAAATGTCTTAACTTTTTTTTTATTATTATTATTATTGTTTTTTACAGACCAGTGGGCATTTTTGGTGGCCCAGTGTTTTGCAAATTCTAGTGGTCTGCTGGGCCAGTAAATGATTATTAGAATAAGCTTCAGTTAACCCCAGCTCTAATATTTAGGCATGAAAGAACAAAACACATCCTAGAAATTAAAAAAGGTAGATATATTCTTCACAAGTACATAACATTATTTTCAGCAATCAGATGTTACACTAAACACAATTCAGTATGAAATCCGACTGTTAAAAATAAATCACATTCCATTGCCTTTATTTTGACAGCAGTGACAGCCATAAACCATGGATTTGCAAGTACTATAACTATGAACATAGATTTTAACATTTACCAACACATATTATATTTTGTGAAATAAACAAATATTATTTTTTTACTTCATGGATAACACACATTTCAGCAATATAATGCCAGTCACTTTGCTAATAACAGCAGTAATGCCACTGAATACTTGAGTAAAATGATAAGGTCTTTTAAAAAAGCTCACAACTCAGTACACTAAAAGCATTTCAAAGTGTGCAACCAGTAATTGCTTAAATTTTCAGGAATCTTTTTTCTTCTTTTACTTTCATGCATCTCCAGTTGCATATATGTTCCTAAAGGCACATAGTCAGAAAGCATATGGATGATTTTGTTCACTGTTAAAGCAATCTGAAGCAAGAAGAATATTCCTAATCCGATTTGTTGAAATACAGGCATAGTATGAAATATACAGAAGCACAAAATGCAGCTCAGTAGGAATACTGAAACAGAAAACTGGACAACTTGGTAATAATTGATGTCATGGCTATTCCTAGACATGATATATTATAAATTTCACTAAATTATGGATTCACTCAGGAATATAAGGATATTACTTACAGTCGAATTTTCAGGTAGCACCCCCACCCTTCTTCAGGAGAGGGTGTTACCCGAAAAATTCTACTGTAGATAATATGCTTTTATTCCTGAGTAAATCCCATAATTTAGTGAAATTTATAAAACTCGACAATATTTCAACTAATGTCCATAGTTACAGGCAGATGGAAAAGAATATTTTCAACATGACTTTCAGCAGCAAAGATTTTACACAAAATACAAACACACACTTATGCCACCTAATGAGAAAACTGTTACAAAGAAAAGAAAAAAAAAAAAAAAAGGAAATGTCAAGCCATCTTTTTTATGATCATAGCTAGCTGATGCAAAAAGAATTTTTCTAATTGTACTTTTAGAAGGTAAAATATCATACCAAACACAAATATGAATCATACTTAAGTTTGCAAACCGAGCATTCATTATTCAAGCATGATTTCTTTTATCTTTGTAGCACCTTCACAGCTACTGGATTAAAACAATATGATTTTCTTTTCTTTTTTATTGGAGGTTTAACGACCACCGTGAGCAATTCAGTGGGCTATAAACAGTCGCCCATTCCTAATTTAGAGCCACTGGTTCCAGGGAAGGGAGAAAGCCAGCACCATAAGACAAACGCAACATCCATGCTTCACTGGGATTCGAACCCAAACCCATCTCGGACGAATGATCAGAAGCCATCGCTTAGACCACTGCGCCAACGTGATGGCGCACTATGAAAATATCTTTAAAATATGACTTAGTAATATAGGATGACACTTATTTACTGTTGTTTGCCAAATTTTTGGGCTGCACACCAACCTGTCATCAGGACTAACTCAAGAAAGTAGGTGTTGCCACTTGCACAGTAATACCCAGCCTTTCTGTTAATTAATTGCGACACATCTTCTGCTTCCAATTTGTAGACTTTTTTCCAACTTTCTTTCACAAAGTGCTGTTGATGTGAAATAATTTTTATGGAGTTCTAGTTAATGGAATGTCTGGTGCGTTGAATGTGTCTGTCACGGCCTGCTTTATTCGCATTTTTCATAGCAGCTTTATGTTTTGTTGCATGGGTTTGAAACTGTCTCCCAGTTTCTCCTACATAGGTTTTTACACAACTGCAGTTTTTACTGTAGACCACTCCTTGTAGCAGAACACTGTTTTTCTTTTTGCTTAATGGGAGGGAAGAATTTTTTATTTTATTGTTTAGGTCTGGAGCAAGACAGAAATGGATAAGTTCTTCAAATAATTCTTTATGGTAGGTGACTTTTCTGGTAAGCTTAATGTCATTGTTTGATTCTCTATGATCTAACTTTATTTTTTGTTAAAAAAAAATTCTATCCTTGTAAATGGATAATTATATTTTCAGCAGGTGTATTTTTTGATTTTTCAGGAATATCAAAGAAACTCCAGGAAAAAGAATTAAAAAGTATACTTGCTGAAAATAATTATCCCTCTAATATAATATAATATGAACACTATTACTTTTTGAAACAACACTTTTAAAAAAAATTAATTAAAAAACCTGAATATTAAAACTTCATATTTGCTCAACGCGGGAGATGGCCATATTTTGAACGCTTTCGCACCACAATGCGGGCATCCTCAGAAAATATCGGAGCTCTCAACTGCCAGCTGCAAAGTGAATCCACAGGTCATTAAGCGCGGTCACGCTGATAGTCTCCACGTCATCGCGATTTGTAACATCATCTATGGGAAAATAACTTCCTTGTAAGCTTTATCTAACTACAAAACTACAGTTCCTCTCTCTTGCCTCTTTTTTTTACCTTTTATTCAACTTGAATCAGTTCTTTTCATTAGTTTGAAATAATGTTTGGATTGTTAAAATTACGTTCTTTATGTCTATTTTTTTCTATTAAAACTGATTCAGCCATGTGTAAGTGTGTTTTACAACTTTTATAATTTTAATTTGTTCAAATTTAGGAAATTGTTTGTTTTTGATACAATAAGTGCTGTCTTGGCCTCTTGCCGATTTTTCAAGTGTTGATTCAATCAATGTTTTAATTTATTCCTTGTACTACCTATATAGGACATAGAAGGATTACTGGTAATAGGAATTTCATAAACACTTGATTTTTCTAATACCTTTTTATTGCCTCTATTACTTAACACAATATTTTTGATAGTATTTACACACTATCAAATGATTACTTAACACAATATTTTTGAAAGTATTTACACACTTTTTAACATATTTTAGTTCTTCACCTCTATAAAAATCATTCAAGGAATGTGCGAATGCTCTTTTAATTAATGTCTTAACACTACTGTTTTCATGAGACTTGGGACGGAAAGAATCAAAAGGAATCATAACCGGTATAAAAGATGGCTTTTGACACACCCTATGCTTAAAATAATTATTTTTTAATTAACTGAATATCCAAAAAAAAATCATTGTGCCTTGACTTTTTAGCTCAACTGTTAGTTCTCTGGAAGGACAGATACCATTAAATTCTTTAGCTAATTTCTCCATAAATATATCATCCACATATCTGCAGTATAAAAGGGGTGGTTCTTTCAATTTTTTAATTACAGCTGTTTCTATAAAATTCATCACCACTTCGGTAAATAATGCTGAAAGCAATGATCCCATTGGTCCTCCATAATTATGTTTGTATAATGTATTATCAAACAAAAAAAATGTTATTATGATAAATATAATATAAAATATCCTTTAATTCCTGTATTTGTAAGCCATCTAATATTCCTGACTTGTGGTTAAATTTTCTAAAATAATATGTATTGCTTTTGGGATACACTGGTGTACTTGGATACAACGTCTTAATGTCCATACTTGTGTTGTGGCGGAAATCTCAAGCCACGTTATGGATATTTATAAAATGTATGGCCAATATAAAAATAGAAGGAAAATTTTGAATTTAGACTAAAATTAAACTTAGGGAGATGGGTAGATGCATTTTAAAACTACAAAAAATTAATAAAACAAAAACTTTTGAGATGTCATATTTGTTATAACACACGTGTAAGTTTTCACCTGTGATATTGTTTCTGTGAATACTGAACAATTTTTGTTTTTCACTCCCGAGGAATAACTATAACACTGTGTTTTTGGTACATGTGTACTATATTTGTCAACTCAATGAGACGTATTTCTGGAACTCGTGTTTGTAAGCATGAGAATTGACTATTAGACAGTAATTATTTTAATTGTTAGGACATTAACATTATTTTAACAACACCCAAGTGGATTCCTAGCCAACGTCAGAGCGTTGGGTGATGAGTGCCTTTGCTCAGAAATTTAGGAGACATCAAGATAACTGAATTGCCAATTCGTACCAAAATTTGGTTTTGAAAGGCTAATGCCTATATTTATTTTTAATGAGCATACTCCAGGTTTATTCTCTTTCTATGATCACTCTAAACAAAGAAAAAAGAATTTATTTATCCCCCCCCCCCTTTTTCTTCCATTTTTTTTTTTTTTTTTTTTTTTTTTTTTGAAAATTATATTTGCTTTCGCTTTCTTGGTAATTCTACTACTTTGGCTCAAACTCATTAAGTGAAACATTACTATTATAATACCTTATCTCTTGAATGCCGCGACCTCGAACTTTGGTACTGCGTCATATAAATGCTACATTTTTGTTCATACATTAAAGGTAAAAGAAAGAGAAAAAAATATTTACACTACTCTCCACTCAAAATATTACTTCCCTTTTTTTTTTTTTTTTTTTTTTCTTGTGTGCACTGTCATTTCCCTCCTGCTGGGCTGAGTAATTTTGAAAGCAATCACTAACTCTGATTTCACAATTTATGTGCTTATTTTTGGGAACCTAACCAAAACATTCCTAGGCTAGCTCCCAGAGCTATGATAAATACTGAATCGGAAGGAGGGTAGCCCTTTGCTACTCTCCTATCCCTTAACAAGGTAAAAACACTCATTTTGTACATTAAGCAGAGGAAAAAAACAACGATGAGAAATAGAATTTTCTGTAACTTTTTCTTTACTTTCTCTCTGGATCTAAAGATCGAACCCAGAGGAGGTGAAATCTAAGTTTACGAAAAGTTTAACAGCAAATCACTCGAGGGAAGAATCGTCACCCTTTCCTGAACTGATCACTATTATCCCTTCGATTTATTTTTTTCTTTCAAGAAAAAATGTGGATAATGTTGATGAAAATCTGAAAACATTGATCAGGTGTCCACAGATTTTCAGCAACATATCACTTGCCATATTATAGTCCTTTAACTCTTGTTCAAGGCTCGATGAAGGCTTTAATGGCCCCCTAGGCTAAGACATTTGAGTGGGCCCAAGGCTAAGACATATGAATGGGCTCTCTAAGAGCTTATGATGGGGAATCATTATGAAGTCCGTTAAAACATGAATTTGTAGCTGCTTGTGATAATTAATATGTTGTGCATTCTTAAAACTAATAAATTATCTGCAGAGTTTTCATAAGTCACTGTACTTTTCATTGTTCTCATAAGAACATGAGTTAAAAGCTTAAGATTCCTTGATTTTGTCATGAACTTTCTAATCATTTTGCATTTCCTTAATTCATCTTTTTTGTTAAATGCAATGTGAAGAAGCCACAGAAGACTTCAACTATTAACGGTTTCAAGTGCAAATTGGAAGGTTTGGGTGGATGGTAGTGAAAAAGCTGAAACTGTCTCTCCAACCCTGCTGTGTACACAGCGATATGAAACCTTTACCCTTGGTGAGTCACTGCTTTGAAATATGTTTATCTTCCACCCACTGATTCATATCCAAGCAGAAATCATATGAGACAAAAGTACATTTATTCTCTCTCTCTCTCTCTCTCTCTCTCTCTCTCTCTCTCTGTCTGCTTAGACCTCAGCGCAGACTTCATTGTAAAAAGTAGTGAGAAAAGTGACCATTTTTTTTTTTTTAGTGACTAAATAGTGACTGCTCAAATAATTGAAAACCAGACTAAACTGTTTAAAACAATAACACACACACACACACACACACACACACACACACACACACACACACACACACAATAAATATATATATATATATATATATATATGGATAGAACATATAATTTGCACTTTGAACGGATTTACTTTATTCTTTGCTCAACAGTGAACAATTCACTTTATATTTTGTGATAGAACATATGTTAATCAATGTGATTATCTGTTGTAAAAAAACCCAACATATATTGGATGGGCAGGTGATTACTTTCAATACTTTTTCATACACTACTATTTGTGAAAATTGCAAAACCAAGAAGGAACCATGTGATTCGAATGAAATTTATACCAAACATTACTGGTATGACTGTACATTTAATTTTCAGAACAATGCAATAATTTTTACCTGCAAAAACCAGTATCTTATGTAGCCTCTGCGTGCTGCAATAAGAGCTTTGAGACGGCCTGGCATTGAATCGAAAAGGCATTGGATGGTGTCCTGGGTAATTGCTTGCTAGGCGGCATATATACGCATCCACAGATCATTGGTACTGACCGCTGGAGGACTTTGATGGGCCAGTTGCCGAGTGACCATATCCCAGACATGTTCAATAGGCGACATGTCTGGTGAATGTGCAGGCCAGGGAAGAAGCAATATCTGCTGTGCTGCGAAGAGGGCTTGAACATACCTGGCAACATGAGGTCGGGCATTGTCCTGCTGGAATATAGTGCCAGGAGTGCTATGAAAGAAGGGTATGACTTCTGCCTGTACAACTTCTTTGATGTAGCAGTGGCTGGTGATATTGCCCTCAATATGTACCAGCCAAGATCGCGAATGGTACCCAATGGCACCCCACACCATCACACTTGGCGTTCAACCTGTATGACGCTCGACAATGCATGCTGGAACACGGAGCTCACCACAATATCGTCTAATGCATATGGGGCCATCATGGTAGTCCAAGTTGAATTAGAACTCGTCCAAAAACACAACACGCTGTAAATCAGCAATCAATTGTCTGCATTGAAAACCCAATTGCAGGCTCAGGCGTCCGTGGTTCAGGGTCAAAGGAATCCTCCGCAAAGGGATGCGTGCAACCAGTCCTCTGTGCAGCAGACACGCCAAACTGTGGAGGCAGAAAATGCCACACCTGTTGCAGTGCTCCACTGTTGTGCTAACGCTTGCAGAAATGCGGAATGGTTCGTTACTGCCATGCGGATGAGGGGTCGTCACATTTCTCGGTCCACTGCAGCCACACGCACATCACTGTCATGGCATTATGTCCCATCTGAGCCACAATGTCACAGTACGAAAATGCACCTTCACTCAGACCAATCATTCATCCCTGTTCAAACTCTATCGTATAGTGATATTGTGGCCTTCGTCGTCGCTGAAGTATTATTGAATTCTGGAGACACTTTCACAACTCGCTGTCCGCAATGCACTACCAGTGTATATCCTAAATAGCCCTCTCTTTATACCTCTCATTCGACTGTTCAGGAAGCGCTTTCGGGCCCGGACATGCGCTATGACTCTGCATTTCTAATCAGTAATCATTTGCATGTCCTACCCTGCTCTGCATATCCCGTAAGTTTCATGTGATTACCATCATTCCTTCATGGTGTTGTAGTTTTTACAAACAGTAGTTTATTTCATCAGCATGATGGTATTTGACGATTTACATACTGCACTAGCAAAATAAGTATGCTCTAGAAATAATTACAAATACAAACTATAATAGGTATATATAATGAAAGACTAATAATAAGGAATGAATGCAATGTTTAAAAAAGTACACTAAACCTTTGCATTTTTAACTCTCGTCTGCCTGCATTTTCTTACAATCATATTAACAAATTACATTTTCAACGATGATTCGACACATTTTCCTGTTTTAGTTAGATTTAGATGAATTTTTACTTGTAAACTACTCCTACACACACATTTCCTCAAACCTTTAATTTGTCAGCAAATGTGTTTTACAGTCTAACACTGGTTAGATTCATATTTAAAACATTAATGCAATCGAAAATGGAAGCACAATGCAACACAGCAATAAAAAGTGCAATTCCACAGATTTTGGTTATAAATCAAAATGGCACCACATAAATTCAAACTATACTGTTTAACACAAATCTGCTGTACAAAATTTCTTAAGCTAATATTAAATTAATAATGTATTTAAATGGCAATAAGTTTAATATTCTCACTTACCACATCTGCGAGTAATCTGGGACTGATTACTCGGTGGTTTCCCTATATTTGGTCCTATTTATGCAATATTTTGAATACTGCTACACCACCACCAAAATTAAAAACATTACTGAGAAAACACGAATGTAATAAAATTTACAGTTTTGAAAAGATTTAGATAAAAAAAAAAAAAACATTGGCAAGCTCTTCATGCTTATAAATTTTTGAAAAGATTTAGATAAAAAAACATAGATGAGCTCTTCACGCATTTTATAAAAAATTAGAAATTACAATCAAAACATTTCCCGTCAGGATCTCTACCCAGTGCAGGAAGAATTTTTCAAATCAGAGTTTTAGAAACAGAGATATAGGGGAAAGTGCAATTCACCTTTACTCCCCCTAGCGGAAACTCAATGAATTACTTGAAAATTTTGAAATTATATGGAGATCATGCCACGCCAGAAACTATCTAACAAAAGAGAATGTTTTCAAATTGGACCGTTAGAAGTAGAGATATTGACAAAAGTAAGATATACATCTACTCCCCCTGGCGAAGAAACCATGCAATATTTTAAGAAGAAAATATTCCGAAAAGGGATTTATCAACGTGAGTAGTATCGGTCCACAAAAGAATTTTTTCTATCAAGATTTTAAAAGCTTAGATTTTGTTGCAAATACATCAGTAGCAGAAATTAATACTTACGCCCCCTGGTGGCCTAACTGTTTTATACCAAAAGCTAGAAATTATATGCGAAAGATTTCCCATCCGAAGCTGTATCCGCTGCAGAAATAATTTTTCAAATCTGAGTTTTAGAAGCAGAGATATCGTGAGAAACACAATTTACTTTTTATTTATGCCCCCTAGCAAAGAATCTATGCATAACTTGAAAAAGTGACTATACCTAAAAATAGTCTTCGACACAAATGGAATCGAAAGGTAAAAGAATTTTTTCCATCAGCCTTTTAGAAGCAAATATATGGAATAAAATGTATTTTGAATTTGGAATCATCTGTATTTATGCTCTCTAGTGGCAAAATTGTAATTGGTGAAAAAAAAAATGAAATAAAGGATCATCATTCGAACATTTCAAGCTTCCCAATGCAAAAAGAATTTTTCAAATCAGGCAATTACTTGCAGAGATACAGTGTCCACAGACGGACAAACCAATAACATAAGCACGATCTTTTTACAAAAGATGTGCTAATAAAGGCACACACAAAATGCCTAGCTACTACTCAAAACTAGAGCATGAAAAGACTGCAGGCTTTCTTCCTTCCTTGACGCCCAGCAATGGCAGAAGCTCCTCCTTGCTTTAGTTTTCCCCATGGCAGGACTGGATAAAAAAATTAAGAAAATTATTTTCCCGAATTAGTCATGTAACTGGCTGACATTTGTATATATACCATACTTGCCAACTTTGGAAAATGTGCATCAGTAAAACTTCTGCGTGAATGCCATTTACCACAAAACAAAACATAATTATATTAATAAATATGAAGTAAAAATCTCTGCATATGCCACAATAATTAAACTAGTATTATCTGTGTTTAAAATAATAATTTAAAAAACCATAAAGTAAAATCTTAATTTTGTTGAATGTTAGCCTCGCAAACCTGTGGTGTTTCAACACCAAACTAAACATTTCCTGTAAAAAGGAAATATTCACTTTAAGAGTACCTAACCATTGCATTCAAAGCTGTATGTTACATACCACACAACATTTGGCAATTTCATCTTTCGGAAACATCTGCCAAAAAGTGGACCAGTGTGGCTGGCAGCACTGAATGGCACGTTGTGTTCTATCAAAAAAGATGTAAACAACAATTCGGCACGAGTTACATTTCCTTGACTATTCTCCGATGTTTTAAAAAATGTAGTCAGTTTGGAGTTAATACCAGTACACTTCACATTACCTTGTGTTTGGCAGTATTTGCATGACAAAAAATATTGTTTCTGCCTCCGTGGGCAATGTTCAAATCGTTTTGCCAAATGTCACAAAATGGAAATTTTACACCTTTATTAAATTTCCTGGTACACTGGAACTTTGCAGTGCAAGCTTCCTTAAAAGTTTGAAAATAACTTTGAGATGGTATAATCTTAGTACTCATCTTTATAGATTTGCATAAAAGCTAAACTAACAACTTGCTCCTCCCAGTAATTCAACTCTATAACAAAGCAACAACACCACACACTCAAAACAACACACATAAGAAAGTATTATTTTGCTGCTACAACATTGCTTAACACTGTGCATGCAGATTTTACCTTTCTTTTTCATTGGCTGTGATTTCCCTCCCACGAGGAGACCAATCAACTGCTACGATGAACTAGCGTCTACAGGGACTGAAATACCACGGCCGCTCAATCGAGTTGGGCCATGGAAATACAAAATGTGATGGCTACCATCGCAGACTCTGCACATGCGTCGGCACCAGAGTTTGCCGAAATTTTTTTTAAAGGAGTATTTTTAGTCTTGAAAAAATTTAGGGAGTAATTTTCAAAAGTTGAGAGTATTTTAGAAAAATTAACAGATGAAATAAAATACTTACGAAAAATGCTAGGCAATTATAAAAAATCAATCCAGATTTTTTTCATATAAAAAATATTTCACTACTGCTCAATGTAATTAGAATTTTGATTCGTTTTGTTTCTTGTTTTAAAAATACTGTATATGCTCGTGTATAGGTCGACTTTTTTTAATGAAATATTTAGGTCGAAATTAGGGGGTCGAACTATACACGGAAAATATTTCTGATAAATTGAAAACCAAAATTTTGATGCCTTATGGAAATGCGCATACTTAGCCCTTTGCGCCATCAGTTCATTTGCAGTTGTATATTTAGTCATTTTCCGGGTGCTACTGGTACAGAAGAAAATTATTGCTAAGAATTTTCTTGATTTTATATGTATGAGTTTCTTTTTATTAAACTAATAGAAAAACTCATTTCACAAAGATGTCTCAAAATCCATTTTAGATCTGTCAATTTGGCCTTGACTGCCCCGCTGGTAAATCACCCAGAGGAAAGAGGTGAACGCGTCGTCCAGTAGTTTAAGTTGCATCGTGTTGTGACCTACGACCGTGCTCAATTCTCGACAGGGAGGATGAAGAGGGAAAAGGACAGACTATTACAAGAGACAGCTGCCCCTGCTTAGTGATGGTGAAGAGAGGTGTGACAATCTACAGAACAGTGGTAACTTGATCAATGCAACCCAAAAACAAAAGTGTTTAAACTTGGCCGATCGCTCAGAATAACACTGCTACTAATAGTAAAAAAGTGCATTAGTTTAACAACCTACTTACGTTTGTCATTAAATTGAGTGTGCCCTGGCTCTAAAAATCAAACAAACAGTAATCTTTTCTGAAGACTAAGAGCGAGCAAAAAAGGATTTCATCTTTACTGAATGGGGCGATGTTTGGTTTCGTCACTAAAGCTGATTGTTTGTCACAAACACGGTGGACAGGGGGGATAAAACTTGGGGGTAGATAAACGACCTCTCTGTCAATCACACACTCATACAACTCAGCAGTTGACTGACAGCTGCTACGCATCACAGGGTAGTACGGGAGAAAATTTTATAGAACAAATTTTCTTCATTTTTTTAAATAGTTGCGTGCAAATTTTAGAGTGTCCGCAATACATCAAAATAAAGATTCACTTTAAATTTTGAAGAAATCCATTGAAAACTTCAAAAGTTACACATTTATTTTTTATGGCATGCATATTCTTTATGGGATAAAAAAACTATCAGGCTGACATCAAGATCTATTTACGCTTTCCAAATATGTTTCAGGAAGTTCTTTTTTTCTTTTTAAATAACGATGTGCCATACGACTTTTGGTAAATGCATCACAATTCATTTGCTGCTAGAACAAATGCTTTACTCTCCATGAATGAAGTAACTGCAGAAAACTCGCTCGCAAAAAGTGGGAGAAGGGGGGGAGGGGGGACTATGTGCAAAAGTGGGTTCAAATATTGTTAAAATGTGTAACCTTCCCCTGAAAACTATCTAACCACGGTGGCGATACCTATAATCTTCCAAGAATTGTGCCTCGATCCCACCCACATTTTGCGGGAAACTGCCGCAAGCAACATTGCGAGAGCCAGCTACAACAATAAATAGTAGGTGTTCACATTTCCGCATGCGGGCGCATCCTCGGAAAAGAACTTTTTTTTTTTATACACAAGATAGGTAGGTATACAAAAACTGCAGGTATTCACATAAAAATTGGGGGATCAACCTATACACGAGTATATACGGTAAATATAATATCCATATTTTAAAACAATAACATTAAATTTATCATGTTTTGTAATGACCACATGGAATAGCAATGTGTGCAAGAAGTGAAAACATTGCACTTTTGAGGTTCTTATAGGCATCTGAAAATATCTAATAAACTTCTCAGCAAGTTCCACAGCCACATTTGTTTTTCTGCAACTGCACAGCATCCAGTGCTTAAATTTTCATTTTGCTGATATCTTTGTTTCCCTTCCCATTTCTTTATTGTCATTTTTTTTTTAATGCCCTTGGATGACAATTTTATCTGTCATGAAATCATGATAGCTTTCACTATTTTAGATAAAAGATGAATATTGTAATTTTGAAAATATAAATACTTTTGATATAACACCATGCATCAATTTTTACAAATTTTTCAGCTTTGTCACTTTTATTTTTGTACCCCCCTCCCCCTTATCAAGCTGAAACGCAAAACTTTTGGGGGGGGGGGAATATTTAAGAATACAGAATACATGTTCTGATCATCGTTGGGGGAAAAAATTACAGTTATGGGGGAAATCTTTGCTACGTCCGATTTCCATTTTTGAACATTTTCCCTCCATTTTCAAGTTGAAATGCAAATATTTATGAAATAAAATTATATTTAACAACAATACTAGGCAGAGGAAACATCACATGAAAAATAAAATTACGATTACGGGAGAAATCTTCACTACGCCTAACTTCCATTTTCGAAAGTTTTGAAAGACGAAACTTTTGCTTTTGAAAGTTTCAGGCAGAAACATCCTCCCACCACTACTAATTGCCCCAAAATTTCTGTTCATTTATGCATCGATCTTGAGAATAACCCAAATTATGACGGAAAAGGAGAAATTTTTCAAAGCTGTCGCACTCTCATGCCTAAAGATTACAACAGAATTTTTCGTCGCCGAATTTCCGTTTTCGGAAATTTTTCCTCCATTTTCAAACTGAAATACACATATTTATGGAATAAAATGATATATAACAACAATACTGGATACAGGCAACATCACAGGAAAAAGAAATTATGATTACAGAAAAAATCTTTATTTCGTTTCCTTCCATTTCTGAAAGACGAAATATCGTTCCGATGCGTATTTTTACGAAATGGTAAAATTCTTTGATGCGTAGTTTTACGCTGCTATGAAAATTACTGATGCCTATTTTTACGCGCTGGGAAAAATTCCCAATGCATATTTTTATGCATTGGTAAAATTTCGATACCTAAACACTTCGATGCGTACTAGACGCATAATTACGCATTTTGGCGAACTCTGGTCGGCACGTCACTTGAGCACTCCCGTGGAGAGAGCTACCGCACGATGTCACGAAGACTGCAAGTCAAAGATGACATCATCGCGTGACACAGCGCTCTTAAGGTCAGGTAGAAAATCTAAGTGGATGGTTCCAGGGGATTGAAATATTTCGATTGAGCAATTGAAATATTAAAAAATACGTAAAAAAAAAAAGACCTCTATCCGTAAAATTAAGCAGAAATCCGTAAAAGTCGGCAAGTATGAATTATACCATAATTGTAGGCTAGAAGATGATGACCCTAAAAAACTTCAAGTGAATTGGTAAAAAAAGTTTTTAAATTAGCCTTAAAATGCTGATTACGAATTCTGGGCATGCCACATGATAAAGAGCAAATAAAAAAAATCATGGCCCGTTTAAAAAGTTTTTAATTGATTTACGTGAAATTTGAAGGGCGCATTCCTATTAGTGATTTAAGGCGTTGATAAAAATTTCAAGAGATTTTCATGAAAAATTCACGGAGATAAACTTTTGTATTTTTTATTTCACTTGAAATCAAAATGTGAAGGGACTTTCCCCTGCAATCCTTCGGAGAATCCGCTGGCTGCTGTGGGCGGAGTTACAGAGAGAGGTGCAGTGCGTGCATTCCTGCTGCTGCCGTGAGTTCTGTTTACAACTCGTGATCCCACCCACGTGTTCGACAGTGGGTGTCCCCCTCCATCGCACTGGCGCAATCCTCTCCGGTTTGCTTAACAAAACAATTTATTTTTGTTTTAGCATTTCTTTTCATCTGACAAAAAATCCCCTAGAAATAAAAAACAGCGCAAAACTAGCTAAATTGAAAAAAATTACGGGCACACTTAAGAAAAAGGTAAGAATAGTGACAACATTTTAAAAAGGTGACAAAAAGTGACAAATATAAAAAAAGGTGACAAATAGTGAGAAAAGTGACTTGCGCTGAGGTCTGTCTGTTAGAATATCTCTGAAAACTGCAATTTCAAATCTCATGTAAGGCTGATATTTTTCACACTCCCTCTCCCTCTCTCTCCCTCTCTCTCTCTAGCAATTATCGCTAATCCTAATCCTACAGCAACATTTTTACGAAGTCTTTCCGGCTAGGCTGCAAGCGGAGAGGGTTGGGAATGTAGAAATAAAGTAAATGTAATCAAATAAATCAGAAAATACAGGTGGCATGGTCATTGGAAACTCTTATTCTCACCTTTAAATTGCAGTAACCTGTCAAAAAGAAAAAGAAAAAAAACAGGAATCTGTAAAATATTGTGGTCCGTAAAATAACCGTAAAACAAGTAGAATTTTCCTAAACTTTATGGGTAAACTGTACAATTTGGCAGGTATGAACTTCTCACAGTTATTCCAACATTTTGAATATCTTGTAATTCATCTCTTTGGCTTTCTCCACTTAGGAGTCTTTCAAAGACTATTCCTTTCATCTAATATTTAAGTCTTGGCCCCAAAAACATCAATAAATCACTTTAATGAAGAAACAAGAAAAGTTATAAAATATCTCCATTGTGAAAATGTATTTCTGCAATAGTGTGTACGTGTACATGACGGTCCTAGTGAGAAATGGGTTTGCCTCCTCAGGGCACTCCATGGGCAACAATGGCACACAGAACAGCAACAAGGGTCTCTGTGAATATCTTGGAGAGGTGCCAGCTAGTTTTGTGTGGCATTGGCAAAATGACCCCAACTCACTGGGTTATGTTCCAGAATCCTTAGGTGGAATGACCAACTGGAACCATTAGCTGTGGGGCTGATCACCCACACTGATGTACTTTTATTATTTCCACGACCCAAAGAGAGAATTTAAAGGACTCAAGTGTGGGATATGGTGGACCTATCACACTTGAGAAGGATGGCCCACCACGGAATTGACATGGAACTTCTAAATTGTATATGAGAAAGAGATCTCGGCTGAGTGAGTGTAAGATTGGTGTATGGAATACTAGAGATATAAATGGCAAGATAAATGTGATTCAAGAAATGAATGAGTCAGGGGTGTTTGCGAGACCAGATAAAATCCCCTGAAAATCTCGCAGAGCTTACTAGGGTTTTATGACTTTTAATTCAATGAGTATTTTAAAACCAATTATTATACCTTATATTATAATAACCCAATTGTATTATAATAATTCAAAAATTTATTTACATTTACTTTCTTTTAGAAATATTTAACAATTTTAAACATTTAAATCACAGAATATATTATGAAGAAAAATACAATAAACCAGTCTTAAAACACCTGAATTACTTAAAAAAAAAAAAAAAAGCATTCAGTTTCTTTTGTTTCCTTAGAATAAGCTCTGAGTCTGCCTTTCTTTTGTATTGAATTTCACAATAACTGTTGGAATGGGAAAGGTTCTTTTTTCCTCCTCCACATATAGAACTGGAAGGTTCCTCAACACACAGGGATTTGGAAGATCCCTGTTCACATATGGAACTACGAATTTCTTTTTGACATAAACTGGAAGGGATTTCATTCATTCATTCATTCATACATACATACATACATACATACATACATACATACATACATACATACATACATACATACATACATACATACATACATACATACATACATACATACATACATACATACATACATACATACATACATACATACATACATACATACATACATACATACATACATACATACATACATACATACATACATACATACATACATACATACATACATACATACATACATACATACATACATACATACATACATACATACATACATACATACATACATACATACATATCACTAAGCTGTTCTCTGAGATTCAGAGGTTAGCTCCAAAAAGAAATACAAACTTCCAGATATTTTTACTTATTGTTGTCGTATCAAACTTCGCCATTTACAGCGATCTTGACATACAACTCGTGCTTCACTGATATCCATTACACGCCGTACACAAGATCTTTTATACTTCATACTCATAATCTTTTTCTCATGCAGACACTCCTGAATCTGATCCACCCATGTCTTTCTTGGCCTTCCTGCCACTTGGGTTGAAAATATTTTCTTAGTAAGCATTTCATCACTGATTCTTTCAACATGGCCAAACCACCGAAGCATACTGGTCTCCACCTTGCTAACATTTTGCTTTACATCACATAACTGCAATACATCTTCATTCCTCACACAATCAGATCATGTCTTGCCACAAACCCCACGTAAGTAACGCATTTCTCCAGCACACAAACGACACCTATGCTTCTTCTGCAGTACCCAGGTTTCACTGCCATACATCAGAGTAGGAACAATTACTGTTTCTTACACAGCCATGCGGGACTCTCTAGAGAACCCATCATTCCTGTGAAAACCTCCCAGAGCAGCTACGACTTTCAAAGAAGAATTCACTCGCCTACTGATTTCACCATCCAACTTGTTCTCTCCGTCAAACATGCTTCCTAAATACACAAACTCACTCACCTGGTCAATCACAATGCCATTTATACTTACATTACATTCAGTGCTACCCAATCCTCTCTCAAACACCATAACTTTGGTTTTTCCTTATTTATACTCAGTTTGAATTTCATACAAACTTCGTGCATCCGAGTCAACATACTCTGCAACTCACTTTTGCTCTCTGCCAGCAGGACAGTGTCATCAGCATACAGCAATCTGCACACACGGATATCACCAAGACATAAACCACTATTATCTATTTTGGCCTCACGCATGCATGCATACATAAATATATTAAACAGCCATGCTGACATTACACAACCTTGTCTAACTCCTGCACCAATGGAAAACCATTTTGATAAAACACCATTCACTCGTACACAAGCTCCACTACCAGCATACATGGCTTTTACACTATTAAGTAGATTCCCAGTAACACCATATTCATTCAATAGCTTCCACAAAAGTGTCCTATTCACTCGGTCGTAAGCTTTCTCTAAATCTATGAAGGCAGTAAAAACTTTCTTCCCAACAGCCAGATACTTTTCAATCATCATGCATAATGCAAAAATCTGGTTAGTGCAGCCTTTACCAGGCATAAAACCACTCTGAACATCATACACTTTCAATGATGTAAGACCCCATACATTTTCAATAACAACCTTACCAAACACTTTCCCTGGCACACTCAGTAGGCTAATACCCCGATAGTTCTTGCATTCAGTCTGATTGCCTTTTCCCTTATACAAGGGAACAATGATAGGATCCTTCCAATCCCGAGGGACCATTCCTAACTCCCAGCGCAACTGGCAAATTTCAGTTAACCAGTCAATTATAGAGTCACCACCATACTTCAACATCTCTGCAGTTATGCCATCAACTCCTGGAGCCTTACCATTCTGAAGAGATTTTAGAGCTTTACACACTTCTTCTCTTGAGATCCCTCCAGTGCTTTCATCCCTCATTGTGACATCATCTGCATCTGTCTCAGAATCATTTTTGCTCTCCTGATCTAATAACTCACAGAAGTATTCGCCCCATCTGTCACTTACCTCATTGGGCTCCCATGTCATTTCCCCAATCTCATTCTTCACACAACTTGCAACTTTGTTTCCCCTATTTTTCCTGAGTCTCATGTACTTCCAGAAGGACTTTATCTTTCCAAAAAGCCAGTTCATGCCTTTCCACTTTCTCCTTCCTATCTTTTGCCTTACTCTGGCGAACCAGCTTAGCAGCTTCACGCTTCTTACAGCGATATTCATCCACAGAAACTCTACCTTGCAACATCTCCAAATAGGCTTCCTTCTTTTTCTTTACTGCCTCATCAATCTCACTATTCCACCAAGCATCACCTCTATTGTTACCCACTATTGTGGTGCCACACAGACCTCTTTAGCAGCAGTGACAACACAGTTCTTAAAACATTCCCACTTCTTTTCTACATCCCTCTCACAAGATTTCAGATCCTTTCAGTCGTTCTCTGAGTAAGTCAGAGTACGAGTTAAATTTTTCCATGGAATCTGATTTTCTTCAATGGTACTGACAATTGCTGTATAAACAGCTTGCGCATTGCAAGATTCCAGTTTTAAAGAAGCAAGATGATGAACCACAACCTCACTGTGATCGTCATTGTAAAACTGCACTAGCATTGCAAGTATGCTCTCTTGTGCACTGCTAGTACTTTCATCAACATTTAAAGAAAACATTGTGGTTCTTAAAGTTCTAATTATATTTTCTTTAACTGTTCTGCCGATTCCGTATTTTAACTTGTAACATACGGTAGTTCTGTTCATGGACAGAGATTTCAGCGCAGTTTGATCCCGGCTTAATTCTTGACACACCTCAATAAAATTTGGTGCCAAACTAAAAGAAAGAGAATTTTCAGTGATGAATGATAATACCAATACATCTTGACGAGCTTTTCTTGTCATTATATCAAGTGGTCGATTATCGCTCTCCACCAGATCATCCATATTCTTCGCACTTGCATAATGACTCAGGGTCATTGAACTTTTAACACATTTTGAACTTTTAATATGTGTCAATAGTTTTTGCATGGTTTATTAAGGCTTTATAACCTTCTCCACCATATTTCAGTAATGAGTTGCAAAACACACAATAAGCTTGTCCCGCACTATCTATTTTCTTGCACCACGTGCTGACGGTATCGTCATTACTATCCGTGCGTTCAAGCCAATCCCATCAAAAAGCATTCCGGACAGATTCTTCTAATTTGGTTATATCGCTGTTAATATCAAGAAATTTCATACTGAAATTCTGTAAGTCGCTACTTGGTTATCAGCGCCAAATGGAAAGGAGACATATTCACTTCTCCCACTAGCATCTGAACTCTCAACACAGGTCCCTATGGGAGTTCTACTACGCATACTCACAGACTTGTCACCCACCACAACCGGAAAACACTTGACACAAATCTAGCAATTCATGCTGCAGACATATAGGTTCTCGCATTCAAAACCTTACTACAGTAGAATTCGGTGATTCAGGATCGCACAAAAAAAAAAAACCCTGCTGATCTGACCTTTAGGCCCGCTTATTTCACCTTTAGCGAATGAGAAGATCGTTTAAATCAGAGGACCAAATGCCGCCATCAATGACAGAGGAGGGTACGATACCGGGAGTGTCACACAAAGCTCATCGGATAAACAACCCAGAGGGCCATCGTCAACGGTGAAGGGGTGTGCGCGATTCTTAATGGTTGGGGGCTGGTGGTCTTTCTTCTTTTGGCACTGTTTATAATGGCTTTTCCCTCTCATCTGCGGCCGGCTTTCAGAGAAAAGAGGTGCATGTGCTAAGCTGCCAAGCATTCTCCCCTCCCCCGCCCCTTGCGCCCAAGGAGCCGAACGCTGGTCACCTGGTAATATTTCATCCATGAATGGTATGTTTTTCTAAATCCCCGGAATTTCAGGTCCGCCTTGTTTGAATTCCTCGAAATTCCGGGGTTTCCCTGGAGCACAAACAGGCCTGATGAGTATAGATTGGAGGTGCTGTGTGTAAGTGAAACTAAAAAGAGAGAAGTTGGGATAGAAGAAATGAATGGAATGGTGAGTGTGTGGTCTGGAGTGTTGGATAGTGTTAGAGGGCAGGCTGGTGTAGGTGCGATTTTAAGTGAAAAGATGAAGAACAACTTGATTCACTATAGTTGCATAAGTGAGAGAATTCCTTGGATTCGTTTGAAAGTGAAACTTCAGAGAATCGCAATTGTTGTAGTGTATGCTCCTAGCAACTCGGAACCTTCTGATAGGAAGGAAGATTTCTGGAATGAGCTAAAAGGAAGGAAGATTTCTGGAATGGGCTGTTCTGAGCCAGTTTGGTGCTAAAGAGAAAGTTATAATAGCAGGGGATTTCAATGCTAGAGTATGTGTTCAGAATGAGATTTCTGATAATGTTCTGGGTAAGTTTAATGATCCTGGTGTGAATGATAATGGTGATAGATTAATTGAACTCTGCATTGAAAGAGAATTGTGAGTATCTAATACATTTTTCAACCACAAGTGTATTCACACATAAACTTGGGAAAATCGTATTCTGGGATTAAAAAGTGTAACAGATTTTGTTGTTTATGATCAGCGTCTGAAACAGTTAGTTGTTGATAACCGTGTGATAAGAAGTGCACATGTTGGCTCTGATCATCTCCTGTTAGTGTCACGGGTGAAACTGAATGTTGGTTGGAGAAGGAGATATAGGAAGAAGCCTGTGGTGAAAAGAATAAAAGCTGTCTGAAGAACATCAGCATTACTCTGATTTACTCAGTGAATGTCTGAATGAGTTGAAGGCATGCAAGAGGGATGCAGAAAAGAAGTGGACATGTTTTAAGGACTGTGTTGTCACTGCCACTGAAGAGGTCTCTGGTACGGCAACAGTGGGTAACTTTAAAGGTGATGCTTGGTGGAACAGTGAGGTTAAAGAAGCAGGAAAGATAAAGAAGGAAGCATACTTAGGAATGTTGCGAGGTAGAGTTTCAGAGGATGAATATCATTGTAAGAAGCGTGAGCCAGCAAAGCTGGTTTGCCAGAGTAGGGTAAAAGATAGGAAGGAAAGAAGGAAAGGCACGATTTGGCTTTTTGGAAAGATAGAAAAACATTCTGAAAGTACATACGACATAGGAAAAATAGAGGAAATAAAATTCTAAGTTGTGTAAAGAATAGGATTGGAGAAATGACATGAAAGCCCAATGAGCTAAGTAAAATGAAAGATGGGGTGAGTACTTCTGTGATTTATAAGATCATGAAAGCAAAGGTGATTTTGAGGCAAAAGCAGACGATGTCATAGTGAGATGGAAGCACTGGTGGGAACTCAAGAGAAGAGGTGTGTAAAGCTCTAAAATCTCTTCAGAATGGTAAAACTTCAGGAGTAGATGGCATATCTGCTGAGATGCTAAAATATGGTGGTGACTCTGTGATTGACTGGTTAACTGGCATTTGCCAGTCACGTTAAGAGTCAGGAATGGTCCTTAAGGATTGGAGGAATGCTATCATTGTTCCCTTGTACCAGGAAAAAGGTTATCAGACTGAACGCAAGAATTATTGTGGTATCAGTTTGCTGAGCGTGCCAGGAAAATTGTTTGGGAAGGTAATTATTGATACGAGGTCTTACAACAGAGAAAGTGTAGGATGAAAAAGAGTGGTTTTATGCCTGGTAAGGGCAGCACTGATAATTTTTTTGCATTATGCATGATGATTGAAAAGTATTTGTCTGTTGGTGAAAAAATGTTTGTGGCCTTCATATATTTAGAGAAAGCTTATGACAAAGTAAATAGGACTCTTCTGTTCAAGGTACTGAATAAATATGGTATTACTGGGAATCTATTTAATAGTGTGAAAGCCATGTAAGCTAACAGTAGAGCATGTGTACAAGTGAGTGGTGTGTTATCGAAATAGTTTTCTATTGGTGCAGGAGTCAGACAAGGTTGTGTAACGTCACCCTGGCTGTTTAATATATTTATGGATGCATGCATATGTGATGCCAAAATAGATAATATTGGTTTATGTCTTGGTGACATCCATGTGTGCAGATTGCTGTATGCTGATGACACAGTGTGTTAGCAGAGAGCAAAACTGAGTTACAGTGTACGTTGTCCCAAAAGTATGAAGTTTGTATGAAATTCAAACAGAGTATAAATAAGGGAAAAACCAAAGTTATGGTTTTTGAGCAAGGAACTGTTTGTACTGAATGCAAGATAAGTTTTAATGGCACAGAGATTAGCCAGGTGAATGAGTTTGTATATTTAGGAAGTATGTTTGACAGAGAGAACAAATTAGATGGCAAAATTAGTAGGAGAGTGAATTCTTCATTGAAAGTCATAACTACCTTGGGAGGATTTCACAGGAATGATAGGTTCTCAAGGAAGTCATGAATTGCTGTGTATGGAAGTGTAATTGTTTCTACTCTGATGTATGGCAGTGAAACCTGGGTACTACAGAAGAGACATAGGGGTTGTTTGTGTGTTGGGGAGATGCATTACTTACGAGGGCTTTGTAGGAAGACACGTTCTGATCATGTGAGGAATGAAGATGTGTTGCAGATGTGTAATGTGAGGCAAAATGTTGAATGAAGTTAGTAAGGTGGAGACTAATATTCTTGGGTGGTTTGGCCATGTTGAAAGAATGAGTGGTGAGGTGCTGACTAAGAGAATTTCTTCAGTCCAAATGGCAGAAAAGAAAGGTAGAGGTAGGCCCAGGAAATCATGGGAGGACCAGATTCAGGAATGTCTGCTTAAGAAAAATTATATGAAGTACAAAAGGTTTTGTGTGCAGCATGTGATGAATGTTAATGAAGCTCGAGCTGTGTGCAGAGATCATTGTAAAGGGAGACATTTGATACATCAACAGTAAGTAAATTCTAGTTCTATCAGTTAAATGTGTACTTGGCACATGGTCTTTCTTTGAGAAGCTAACCTCTGAATCTCCGAGAACAGCTTAATGATATGTATGTAATGTATGTATAAAAGTGTATATGATAATTTAAGAATGCTCAGATTCTTGTTTTGTAATGAGTCATTATTAGTACAACCTAATCATTGTAGCAGGTCATCTTATTGATTAGATTAGCAACTCATGATAATTTATCTATCCAAAAGAAAACTAATCAACAGGAAATGGTCAAATAATCAGTTATGATAAACAAAGAAACTAACTGACCTTAGCATGCCTACTTGTAAAGAATACCATGTTACTGACTTCACCAAATTGTTTACATAAGTTTAAGATAAAGGGAATATCTCTCTTTGAACATAATTCTATTAAAACACTACATCTTGCTTGCTTCATCCTAAAATTCATCATCGGATGGAAAGATGACTCTGAAACAATAAAATAAAACTAAATTACAAAAATATAAAGCAAACTATCGGTATATCATGTTAACAGAAAATAGATGCAAAAAGCATTCATAATTGCAATTCATTTATAAGAAAACACAACAAAGAAAATCCATCGCTCTTTCCACGTTAAGCAACGCACAGCAACTGAAAAATTGTTATTCAGCCACCGTCAGGGAATCGAACCCGATCTCTTGATATCTAGCCGAGTGTGTTAACCTTACACCACGGTGGCCAACAATTCACAGCGGTATGCGTGCTTTTCTTTTTCACTCAATCTGACATCATAAATCCGCAAGATGGGCTCAGCTACTGAGACGTCTCCGTCTGGTGGGCATTAACGGCACTGGCTATATATAATTACAGCAATAATCCAAAGGGCAAGATCCAAGGTGAAAATCACCTAAATACATGGTGTCAGTTGAATAAATAAATCCATCACTCTTTCCATGTTAAGCAACCATGAAATTGTTATTCGGCAGCCGTCGGGGAATCGAACCCCGAATCTCTCAATATCTAGCCAAGCGCATTAGCCTTCCACCACAGTGACCAACAATTCACGGCGCTATGCGTGTTTTTCTTTTTCAGTCAGCATCCAACATAAATCCATAACATGGGCTCAGCTACTGAGACGTCTCCATCTAGTGGGCATTAACGGCACTGGCTATATATAATTATAGCAGTAATCCAAAGGGCCAGATCCAAGGTGAAAATCATATAAATACGTGGCGTCAGTTGAATAAATTAATCCACTGCTCTTTCCACGTTAAGCAACGCACAGCAACCGAAAAATTGTTATTCGGCCGCCGTCGGGATTCACACAGACCTACTCGGACAAATGATCAGAAGCTAGAGCTTAGGCCACTGCGCCACTGGGTCGGCAAACAAACAAATATCGGATGCCTGATTTCAGTTTTGAATTTTAACAATCACCATATGCTACTTCACGGACTAAGCACACTCCCGTTCCTAATTTAGTTCTACTGGTTCCAGGAACTCAAACATGATCCAAAGCCCACACCTCATACCACTCGGCCAACGGAGCGGGAAACTCGGTTTCTGGGAGAAGCAGCACTCCAATTAACCACAACACGAGCTTGTTCATTAACGGACAGAAACATAGATTGAATTATGGTACGCTTGCCATCGAACAGATGTGAAGCAGGATGACAACTGAAATTCAAATAAAAAGATCGGTGAAATAACATAACCTACCAGAACACAACTTCGAATTGAATGATCTTATCATGCAGTTCGGAAGATAATTTGAAATTCGCTGACCACAGGTCATCATGGAAGAAAAAATTTTTGGCATTATTACGACTTTACTGCTTGAGTGTGACGAGTATTTCATTGCTCCACACGAAATTCCAATCGTCACACTATTGCGAGACTCCAGCCTTCCCAGGCATGCCGGACTGTTAACACAAACACTAAATCGTCTCCACACACACATGGCCATACCGCTAATTTACTTTAAAAACAACACACTTGCACTCGTCAGTAAAAGCTATTTCATCTCATCGCATACTCTTTAAAGTTTCCCATACAACAAAGTAGACACCTTTGATGCCAACAAGCAACTATCGTCGGCAAACAGAATAGAATAGGCAGTTTTTTAGGCACCAAGAGCTTATTTCTACCCACTGTTGTTAACATGGAGGTTAACAGTTGTGGTTGAATGTAAACATAGATTAGCTGGATGGTTGTAACCAAAGCCAATTATTGGCTTTGGGTTGTAACTATAAACTTTTACTTATGCGTTCCAAAACTGTTTCTCTTTTACAGATATCACCCAAAAGCCAATGTTTCCGATTGGTTCCCAACGCTGTCGTGTGCGGGAAGGGAGAGAACCAGTGCCGTAGACCAAACACAATGACATTGCCTCACCCACAGAGAAGAGAGGTACAGAGTGTGCACTCTAGAAGATCGCAAAGGAAATTCTCCACTTTGTCCGATGGCAACAGCATAATGTTAAACTCACTTAGACGTTGGCGGCCCCACGGCCTGTTAATGAGAACTAAAAGTGACGTCACAACTACGCTCCTCCCACTTGTTTACAAATGTCTCTCTCGACTTTCCTTCCCTGCGAGAGCCGCCATTTTCCTTACTTCCCGAGTTGGTTAGGTTCACTGTAGCGTGATTGACCGAGGAATTTTGCGGTAGGTGTAACGGAATTAGGCGTATATTCTTAATCGTAAGAACAGCACTTTGCAGTCGGGAATTATACTGAGAAATAAAGTACTAACTCTGACTTAAAAGAACTAATAAATCTGTAGCAGCTTTCGTTCTTTAAATGCAGACCTTCGTCAACGCAACATACTACTGCCGGAATTTGAAAATAAACAACAGAAAAATATCAAAGCAATGGCAAATAAAAAGTAACAAACTGACATAATTGTATCACGAATCAAACGTCTGTAAACATCTGCCCGAAGGATCAAATGGAATTACGAAAAACAAAATACAGTAAGGGCTCTACTCTGATATAAATTTTACTTATATCGATTTTTAACAGTTAAAAAATAGACAAAGATTTCCTACATATAAAAGATGAAATAATTATCCGCCGAAAATAACTTCTACGAAATAACGAAAAGCGTTGTTATAATCACAGAATCACACAGTGGTAACGGTAGTAATAACAAGCAAAGTAACCAATTTCGAATTATGAGCGTTACAGTAGGGACATTACGACAGAGAGCACGTGGGGTTTAGTTCCATAAAGCGCCGACGGTGCTCTGCTATCGTTCTTTTTCCCCGCCCACCAATTTCCATAACTCTGGCTTGTGCACGCTCTGTCTCTCCATTCTCTGTGGCCTCACCGGTTTGAACCCAATCCCGTTTCAGACGGATGATTCTAAGCCAACGCTTAGACCACTGCGCCCCAGTGGTCTAAGCAGCAACTCTAACTGCACCACGGCCCAGTTTAACTTGTCCAGGACGACTTAAATTCATATGTTAAGATAGAAATTAACAAATTTAATGCCGTCCCGGTGGCGCAATGGTCTAAGCACTGGCTTCTGACCTATCGACCGAGATCAGTCCGGTTTCAAATCTCGGCGAGGCATAGATGTTGTTTCGTTTTACGGTACTGGGTCTTTCCCTTCCCTGGGACCAGTGACCCTAAATTTGAAACGGGCGACTGCTTATGGTCGATTGAGTTGCTCACGGAGGTTGCCAACCCTCCTAAAAAAAACCATCTAATAATTCTGAACGTCTTTGCAAAGTGTGATGGTAGGAAAACGAGTGATAAATCATTCGCTACAATCACGTTTTTCTGTTTACATTAGAGAAAAACAAATGGAATTAGACACAACATAAATTTGGCATTTTCCCAGAGAAAAACAGAAAATAGAAGTTTCCAGATAATGTATAGACAGTATCGAGACGTGACCTTCGAAGGTAACGATCGAGACCAAGGAGGTTATATTACTGGAGACACCACTCTATTCACGCGGCATTGGCCGCCATAAGTCACCGTCCGTGCTGTAAATGACGTCATGAGCAGGCATGACACAACCGCAGAAAAGAAGCTGCTTGGAAACCAATGGAGCAAAAGCTTCTAAGCGTATAAACAGACAAAATGAGTAATTCAATAATCTTTATCAATGATACACAAGCTTACTGTTTTATCAACGGTATAATTTAGTTCGTTTTTGCCTGCCATCCATGCTGCAAATGACGCTCTGCCGCCCTATGGCGGCAGAGCAGGGCCAGCTAGAGTCTACGGGCCTGAGCCTGCCACGCCCCCACTGCCGAAAGGAGTCCGATCGCCAAAGATCACAGCGGTATGTTTTGTGTCGTCGCTTAGTTAAAATTTTCTCCGATTCTTACGATTTCTTTTCCAAGTAACGGGATACAGTCGACTTATTTCTTTACCTATTACAATTTGAATATGTCAGCATAAACAACGGGAGTAATTTTTACATCGTTTATATAGGTACGAATGTTAACCTAATTTGTGTACCCACACACAAAGAAAACAAATCTGGAAAATATAACTAAACAGATAAAATGATGTACATAATCATGCATTGCTTTACTCTTTTTTAATCAAAAACATAACAGCTGCCTGAAAAAATTTCTGCCGCAATTTTAAAAATATTTTTAAGATGTAACTTGATATCGTATGATAGACTTGATATCATATAATTTAAAATGAAAACCCATGCAATTGCAATAATTTTATGTTTAGTGTTCTCCCTAGAGTCTTTTTACTGGGCGGCCCTGTCACTTAATTTTTTCTGCCGCCCAGCTATATATCCTTTAACGAATGTTTTCACATAGCACATAATATTAAGAATGAAAAACTTATTTCCGCATACACCATCAGTGTTGATGAAAACTGGCTAAAATCTGTGTTACCGCCCTGGTGGCACAGTGGTCTAAGCGCTGGCTTATGACAGTTCTTCCGAGAAAGGTCCAAGTTCAATTCCCGGTGAGGCATGGATGTTGTGTTTGTCTTACGGCACTTGTTCTCTCCCTTCCCTGGAACCAGTGGCCCTAAATTAGGGACAAGTGGCTGCTTATAGCCTATCGAGTTGCTTACTGTGGTAATTAAACCTTTAATATATATATAAAGCCGCCCCGGTGGCGAAGTAGTAAAAGCGAGGGCCTCTGATCATTCGTCCGAAATGGGTCCGGGTTCGAATCCTGGTGAGGCATGGATGTTGTGTTTGTCTTGTGGCACTAGCTCTCTCCCTTCCCTGGAACCAGTGTCCTAAATTAGGGACGGGCGACTGCTTATAGCCCATTGAGTTGCTCATGGTGGTCGTTAAACCTCCAATCAAAAAAAAATAAAAGAAATCTGTGTCAAATGTAATTTGTTAGTAAATACTCATTTTTTAAACCATTTTTGCCCAATTTTTTAACTGTTTATCATGTTATGTTGCATTAATGCCTACCACACCACTTATGATGTTTAATAAGTATAATAATGTTAAGGAAAACTTTTTTTATTGGAGAAGGGGTCGTTAAAAGTACCATCCAGCTAAAATTACTTGCCACCTAGCTGTAAAAAAATCTAGGGAGAACACTAATGTTCATCAGTTTTATACATTAATAAATTTATTTCTTGATATTTGCTTATTTAATGTGTAAATGCCTAGGAGATGTTGTGTTCCTGGATGTAAATCCAACTACACCTACCCGGGGAAAGCAAGCGCTTATGTTTCATCTTTCCGTTTTCCAAAAGACCCAGAACTTCGAGCTCAGTGCATCCGCCAAATTAACCGGAAGGATTTTCAACCCAATGACAATTCTGTTGTGTGCGTTGAGCACTTCAGTGAGCAGTTTGTGATTAGGGAAGATCGTATTGCCAGGGGTGATAGGAGTTTATTGGTTGTGCCGCGTACACACCTGGCATTAGCCAAAGATGCTCATCCAACAATCTTCCCTAACCAGCCCTCATATTTATCATATGAGCCACCCCCAAAAGAAAAACACCAGAAACACGCATGCTTCAAATGCAACAACGTGATGAACACAATTTTAAAAACTGGAATGAAAATGATGTAATAAATTCATTTAATGATTTTGTTACTCATTTTGGAAATAAAAATTTAAATGGTTTCTTCAGTTTGAAAAATGATGATTTCATTCTTTTTTATAAGATTGATTCTTCTGACTGCCCTAAGATGCCCATTTGTTTTAAAATATTTTCTGATTTGCAATTGGATGTTTGGTATGAAGGCATACCATATAATGTTAAAAATTTGGTATGGGTTCTGGGTCATGAAAAAAAGTGTGATCGATGGACAAAATTTGAATGTCTGTTATCACACCTCAGTTCCTTTTCTTCACAGGCAATCGCACCTGTGGCTAAACTGAATACTGCACTTTCATTGTTAAAAGCATATGCAGATGACATACAACAAAATGAAGAATCTTCTAATTCAATTATTTCGAAAATACTGTTTATCATAGAGCAATTAAAACTTTTAACTGCTAAACAGTACCGCTATAGCCCTCAGTTGTTACTGTTTGCTGCAAAAATTCATTTTTGTCATCCATCTGCATATGTTATGTTACGAAACAGCGAGTCTCTAAGCTTGCCCCTTCCAGTCTATTTGAAAAAAATTGCTTCCACGTTAGATACCTGTGGCAGTGGTATTATTAATAGGCATGTGCTTTATCTGCAAGAGAAATCAAAACTTCTTGAGGAAAGAGAACTGGTAGTAAATGTTCTATTGGATGAAATTTATGTTTCCCCTGGTGTGGGTTTTAAAGGAGGGAAAATAGAAGGCATTTCTCAAAACATCTCTTCTGAAGCCACAACAATACAAGCATTCATGATAACATCTGTGTTTTCCAAAAATAAAGACATTGTTGCACTTATTCCTGTAAAAAATTTAACTGCGGAACAATTACAGACATTCACACTTAAAGTTTTGAAAATTCTTAATGATTCTGGATACCAGGTACTTGCATTAATATCTGATAACAATAGGATTAATGGCAATATGTTCACACTTCTATGTGGTGGTAACCTTGTATCCAGTATCATTAATCCCATTAATGAGAATTTGCGATTGTTTTTGTTGTTCGACACTGTTCATTTGTTGAAAGCAGTTCGTAATAATTGGCTCAATCAGTCATATACAAATCAGACTTTCTTTTATCCATCTATGAATGACTTTAACAAAGTTTGTGTTGCTAGTCTCACACATCTTCAAAACATACACAATAAAGAACAAAATCTTAACATTAAACAAGCACCAAAGTTTTGTACCCAACATCTGTTGAACGGCAAAATGTTAAACATGCTGTTGACATTTTTCATGAAACAAATATAGCTGCTTTAGAATGTACTGCAAAAGAGTTTGGTAGTGATTTATTACAGACCAAAGAATTTATTACAATAATGAGCACATGGTGGAAAATTGTAAATGTAAAATATCCAACTGAGGGAAAACATCTACGTGACAGCAGCTGTGATCCAGTACACAACATACTTGACAACAATATTACATTTCTAAAGAAGTTCAGTTGATGGCTACAAGCTTGGATCAATATATATAGATGTAAAGATACATCCACTTTATCAGGTTTTGCTGTGCCTGAAAAAGGTGGTTGTTTATCCAAAGAAACACAGTTTGCACTTCAACATACTACAGATTGTCCCGTTCATTTAACAAATTATATGTTCGAAACTGTAAAACCATCATACATGTTGTTTAGGAAATTTCAAACAGATTGCTTAGAAGCTCGTTTTGGACAGTACAGGCAGTTGAGTGGGGGGAATAATAATATATCAGTGATACAAGTTCTTGAGTCAGAAAGAAAATTAAAAGTCATGAGTTTGGTTCAAATGCAATCATACAAATGTGGTGAAATTAAACTGAAACAGTTCTCTTTTCCCCAAGAAGAAGTAAATGATGAGCAGCATTGCTTCTCTTACACATTTGACAATATTTTGCACTTGTGTGATAGTGTAGATATATCTGAATCAGTTATGTCTGTTTTAGTATACATAGCTGGTTACATAGCAAATAAAGTTCAAAAAAATACAGTGCCCAGATTGTAAAAAAACTTTGGCCTGTGATAGGAAATTGGATTACGAATGCTCTGATGAAGAAGTTGCCAAATATTTACAGCTTATAGATGGGGGGTCTCACATGGCCAGAGGAGTTCACAGTGAAGGTTGTATTAAAAACGTTTCAGGTGTTTCAAGCTATTCTTCAGGAAGAGCACGAGCAGGGCTTCATTGAATGTGGTAAGCAGAAACAACTTGTTTGTCAACTTACTGTAGAAAAGCTTGAAACTTCTGATACCATATCAAAATTTAACTGCAGTGGTAGCAATAGTTCACTAAAGTTGGCCAAAACGTGCATAAACCATATGGTCAATATTTTGCTAAATAATTATGGCAAAGCACGAAACGATCAACTGAACAAATCAAAATCGAAGAGAAAATTGTCTACTCTTAAACCTGCCACTGCACATAACACAAGTGGTCAAGTGCAAGAGAAAGTACCTAAGAGGAGGAATATAACTGCAAACAAAGAGCAAAAAAAACAAGTAACACGCAAAGCAGCCTATGATAAGAATGTGGCTAATCACAGAAAATAACAAATGAAATTCAAAAAAGAGAAATAAAACAACAGATTAAGAATGGAAGTACATATGCCTCCAAAAACTTGAAAATTATGTTGTCCTGGATTAGGAAGTTAACCCGCATCTCCAGATTTATGTATGAGTATATGTTACTATTACCCACCCTGAACAAGGAGCTCCCAAGCTACTGTGGATGTGTTTTGATTAAATTGGCACCCATCTTCCTGTAACATCTTATTTAATAAATTAAAAATTCAAATGGCTGCTCTTACAGTTTGCTGGTGTAGCTGAATACTATATAATTCACTGCACTTTACTACTTGATACTGTTGCAAATAATTTTTTAGAGAGTGATCATGGTAAAGCGTGCATGGTGAGCTTTCCGAAATATCCTATCAAAGAACCCCCCCCCCACCACCACCACCACCACCACCACAAGAACGGTCCCACTAAAACATTTAAATAATTGTAATGAGTGGCTTTCAAAAAGCCAAATGGAACACAGCTTTTTTATTTAATATTTTGCATAAAGTGCTGGCAAAATTTTACAATCATGACATCTAGTTACTAACTTAATTCCATCTGTTTTTTCATATCCATGTGACAGACTTTTATATGGATGTGTGTGTATGTACTGTAGCCACTTAACAGACCTTCCTATGGACGTGTGTATGTTTTATGTATCAGTGATGCTCCACATGATTTTTGTTAAGTGGGGGATCATAAGAATGAAATAATTTTTGACTGAAAACCCAAATCTTGTGTGAAGGCTGTGAAGTTGTACTTAAAGGGATGTGTATACATATAACATAACACCCAGTTTCAAACTTAATTCCATATGTATTTGTCATATCCATGTGACAGACTTTTATATGGATGTGTGTGTATGTATTGTTGTATCCGCTTAACAGACCTTCATATGGATGTGTGTATGTTTTATGTATCAGTGGCACTCCACATGGGTTTTGTTAAGTGGGGGATCATAAGAATGAAATAATTTTTCCAGATGTCATCTGAAAAGGTGGCGTGAAACCCAAATCTTGTGTGAAGCCTGTGAAGTTGTGCTTAAAGAGATATGTGTACATATAACATAACACCCAGTTCCAAACTTAATTCTCTATATATATATATGTGTCGTATCATCTGCACATGAATTTTATTAAGTGGGTGAATATAAGAATGGGGCAGTTTTCCCCACATGCCCTGTGTAAAGGTGACGAGGAAAATCCAAGTGATTTTCCTCGTCAATACACAGTCATACCTGCATTTTTATACACAGTATCACCTGGATTTTCTTTGTCAAAAACGGTCATTCAAATATCTTTTGTGTGGCTTTGTTTGGAGACTACTAGAAAGAAACTCTGAAGTCCAAACATTTAGTAAGTGCTTCAAAATATATAGACCGTTGCAGGTAAAGTAAAATAGTAAATCAGTTTGTGTCATGGCAAGGAATTGTGTGTGTGGTCACAAAGTTATATAGAAAATTTTCCTGCATTCTTATTGTCCTGGTATGCTAAATGAAGTATTCCTAACGATCAGTGTAATACTGATTTTTTTTCCTGTTTCTGAAATTTGTGTTCAATTACCCCATCTTTTTTTTTTTTTTTTTTTTTTTTGATTGGAGGTTTAACGACCACCGTGAGCAACTCAATGGGCTATAAGCAGTCACCCGTCCCTAATTTAGGGTCACTGGTTCCAGGGAAGGAAGAGAGCCAGTGCCGTAAGACAAACACAACATCCATGCCTCATCGGGATTCGAACCTGGACCCCGTTCCGACGAATGATCAGAGGCAGCGCCTTAGACCACTGCGCCACCGGGGCGGCTCTTTTCTTTTATTTCGGAACTGAAATAGTCGGAAATAACGGAATGAAAAGTCGAGTGCGATAACTTTGTTATCTTCATTCCTGTTTTTAAAATTGCGTACTGAAAATCAATTGCTCAGGCAGCTGTCATGTTTTTGATTAAAAAAGAGTAAAGCAATGCATGATTATGTACATTATTTCATCTGTTTAGTTATATGTTGCAGATTTGTTTTCTTTGTGTGTGGGTACACAAATTAGGTTAACATTCGTACCTATATAAACGATGTAAAAATTACTCCCGTTGTTTATGCTGACATATTCAAATTGTAATAGGTAAAGAAATAAGTCGACTGTATCCCGTTACTTGGAAAAGAAATCGTAAGAATCGGAGAAAATTTTAACTAAGCGACGACACAAAACAATCTTATAGCGGCGAAAATACCGCTGTGATCTTTGGCGATCGGACTCCTTTCGGCAGTGAGGGCGTGGCAGGCTCAGGCCCGTAGACTCTAGCCGGCCCTGCTCTATCGTACGGACTCCTCTGCTGACGTCATAACGCAAACATTACTCCAATGCTTTGGCCCGTCAGAATCTAGTTTGGCCCTGGGCAGAGCCAGTGGTGTCTCCAGTAATATACCCTCCTTGATCGAGACCGTATGCATCGACATTACGAAACCGTGGTTCGCATCACTTTTTCATCCGCTGCTTTCTTTCAGAGCAACTGGTATGCAAGTGCGTTCAAAAATGCATTGGGTTATCTGGTGATTAAAAACAGCTTTATTCTGATAAATTAAAGTCATGGGGCAATTGTAGGGACCCATATGAAATTCCATACTCACTTTTCCTGAACAATATTGTACGAAGGGGAATGTTTTTGCTTGAAAGGAACTCAAAATTCTGCATTCCAGCACAGCTACCAACTTCTGTGCTAACAGCATATTCACACAGTTAATTAAGATAAAAACGTCCTGCCATCTTTATCTAATTTATTAATTTAAAAGTTTACCTTTCAATAATTTAGATATTCCCCAACCTGAAACTTGAGCTAAGGTAATCCTCTGCTTTACACAAGTAAGGCTATATCATCATCATCATAATTGTCAACCATTATCCATCCACTGCTGGACGAAGGTCTCCCCAAGTTTTCTCCACAACGGTCTGTCTTGTGCCAGTCTCCTCCATGTCACTCCTGCATACTTTCGAATTTCATCTACCCATCTCCCATGTGGTCTTCTTCTGGGTCTTTTCCTGTCCCTTGGAACCCAATCTAAAATTTCGGCTGTCCATCGATGGTCTGTCCTTCTGGCAGTATGTCCAGCCCATTGCTCGTTCGTGACAGACGTAGTGTTGGTGGCTCCAATATTTTATGCATTTTAGTGTGGAATACCTCGTCCCTCACTCACCTGTTGCGTGGCCCGGCTGTCTATAGGTACTGTGTACGTTTTGAGCTACTTTTCTAGCGTTCTCATCCTCATATTAGTTCATATTCATCCGTTTTCTTATCGTTTGCTCGTTTGTTTACGTTTGGAAGCTGCCAACATGGCGGCTACCGGTCTTTCCTTATAATCTATGGGCGTGGCGGATGCACGCACGTCACACTTCCCACGTCCATGGAAGTTAACATACTCTCGTCCTCAGATGTGTCTGCTCAGATGCTTTCCCAGCTTTCTAGTACTCCTGCACCGGTGCCTTCACTGGACTTGGCTGCGCTTTCTTCTTCAGCTCCTGCATCTGCCTCGGTGCCCTCCCTGGGTACTACTGATTCTACTGCCTTGCTGTGCTTCTCTTCCCTCACAGCTTTTTGTGCCTACCGGATCCGAACAGACTTCTCTTCCGAGGATGTCATTTGCCTCTAAAGTGCAACGAAACGCTACTTCTACGTCCGTTTCCTCTCAACCAGATGGTCTTTTGCAAGCCGCACCTATTATTCAGGTATCCAACCACAAGGTGAAGGTAACGATAGATGACATTTCGCAGATTGGCCGTGAGTTCCATAACCTCCTGGATAGAGGTGTGCTCTTTCATGCTTTACCAAATACTCCATTGCCACGCTACATGGAAGCCCTCTCTGGACATGTGTCGTCTGCGTCCATTGCAGGAATTTCCCGTACTCCTCGGGGTATTTCGGTACAGTTCAATCACAAGGAGGATGTTGACTTTTTTCTTGTAAACGGACTTTCGATTGGGACAAACTATCTCATCCCGTCGCCTCTTTCCAAGCGACCGGTGAACATCACGTTCTATCCTGTTCCACAGGAAGTGCCGGACAATGCACTTCCTCTCCTTGTCAGTCATGTTTGTAAAATTGTTGGCAGGGTCCGTCGCCTCTCTGACGCTCCCCGCGGAACTCGATTTGCACATGCTACCGGACCTCGCCGTCAGTTATTGGTCGTCTTTCCCACCGAGAAAGCCTTGGCGGATTGCCCTACAGAAGCTATTGTTGAAATTGGCGCACGAACGTACAGTTTCAAGATTTTCACTGCTCACTATTGTACACACTGCTTAACACAGAATCACACCACTACCTCCTGTGACCGCGTTCGACGTGGACGTTCATCAAGTTCACATCCCACTGCTGACCACATTGGTCTTTCTACTATCCCCACTACCGGTAGTTTACCTGACGCGAATTCTTCGTTTCTTCGTCAGACGAACATTTCCGTAACGGACGATGATGTCTTTTCTCGCCGGCGCAGTGGTCTAAGGCGCTGGCCTCTGATCATTCGTCCGTAAGGGGTCCGGGTTCGAATCCCGGTGAGGCATGCATGTTGTGTTTGTCTTACGGCACTGGCTCTCTCCCTTCCCTGGAACCAGTGACCCTAAATTAGGGACGAGCGACTGCTTATAGCCCATTGAGTTGCTCACGGTGGTCGTTTAACCTCCAATCAAAAAAAAAAAAAAATTCTTTTCTCCTCTCCCGACCCGTACGACTGGGCATCCATCTTCAAGATTGACAGAGTTGTCTTCGACTACAGATGTGTCTACAGCGGAGTGTTCCGATCCGGGTGTGTTGAGTGGTGGTTTGGCAGATCGGCCGTCTGGCTCTTCTCCTAGCCTCTCGGATATCGGATCTCCATTTACAACCTTGTCTACCATACCCTTGTTACAACATCTTCCTGAAGCCTCGGCTGTTGTACCAGTCTCCACTAAGGCAGCTCAGCTTCGTACTGCTTCTTCGGCGACGGTCGTTTCCTCGTCTCCTGACTTGGGAGGTGAGCCTGATCCACTAATTGATACACCCGCCTCAGCTTCTTTTTCGAAGCGGATTGGAACTTCCAAAGGCGCTGTAAAACAGAAAAAGTTAAAACAACTTTCTGTGCCACATTCTGAGGATTCATCCAGTGTTCCCGAGGTTTCCGGTTGCGGTGTTTCTCCACCTGATGATTCTTTAAACAGTATGCTTGTCCGCTCAGGTCATGTCAATCCTCTCTCTGATGCTGAGGTTCTACAGGCCGTTGATACGTTTCCTCCAGTTCCTGGATCACTGTCCAGACAGCAACTTTTACGTCTTTTTCAACCTGCACGTACGATTGTTAGTTCTGAAGAATTCCTTCACTCACCTGATCTGGACCTGTATGCAGCGGTAACGCAATTCGAAGCTTATGTGCCACCGATCCTCGGTATCAGCCTTTTTGAGACGTTACACGCGCAGTCTCGCCTCCTTGAAGGAGCTCGTTGAGAAGCATATATGTGATACCTTTAGCTCTCTTCCTCACACCGATTACTTTTTGTTCTCTCAATGCTAGGGGATTTGCGAACCCGTTCACAGATGCCCTGATTTTGAAGACTTAGTGCATGTTTTTTTTCTTTTTTTTTTTTTTGATTGGAGGTTTAACGACCACCGTGAGCAACTCAATGGGCAATAAGCAGTCGCCCGTCCCTAATTTAGGGTCACTGGTTCCAGGGAAGGGAGAGAGCCAGTGCCGTAAGACAAACACAACATCCATGCCTGACCGGGATTCGAACCCGGACCCCTTACGGACGAATGATCAGAGGCCAGCGCCTTAGACCACTGCGCCACTGGGGCGGCGATTGGAGGTTTAACGACCACCGTGAGCAACTCAATGGGATATAAGCAGTCGCCCGTCCCTAATTTTAGGGTCACTGGTTCCAGGGAAGGGAGAGAGCCAGTGCCGTAAGACAAACACAACCTCCATGCCTGACCGGGATTCGAACCCGGACCCCTTACGGACGAATGATCAGAGGCCAGCGCCTTAGACCACTGCGCCACTGGGGCGGCAGTGCATGTTGATTCTGATGTTTTCATTGTGTTTTTACTGTGATTCGCAATTAATGTATTGTAAATTTGCTTTATTTGTGTGTAAATTTGCTTTATTTAATGTATTGTAAATTTGCTTTATTTGTGTGTAAATTTGCTTTATTTTAATGTTGTGATAATTGCGTGTTTTTGCTGTGTTTTCACAACTAATCTGTCTCGTTACTTGTGTGATCTCCTCATTATCTTATCTGTTGTTTCCTGAATTTGTGCCCGTTTTTTAAATTACCTATAATTGCGAGTGTTTGCTGTGTTAGTGCTTTCCTCTATCGCGGATTATTATAGTGGTACGTTTGTTACCTTTGTTATTTTTATAAAGTTGCTGAGGTACTCAATGTTGTTTTGCGCTCTAACCACATTTCAGTTCGGTTGATTTATCATAGCATAGTACATTT
The DNA here is from genome assembly GCA_039090855.1 of Macrothele yani. Lineage (NCBI taxonomy): Eukaryota > Metazoa > Arthropoda > Arachnida > Araneae > Macrothelidae > Macrothele > Macrothele yani. The sequence continues at coordinate 158,635,446 of CM077025.1, read as the reverse complement.
CATGCATGTGTGCACATGTGTTATAGTGTTTGACATGCCGTTAGGCCATTCATTGTTCGTGTGCATATTCATTTCCTTTCTGTGTAACGTTGTGCTGCATCGTGGATATACTGACTTTCCGCACTGTTTTTTTCTGTACTGCAGCTTTTAATGAATCTCCTATGTCTGTATTTCGTTATAGCAATAAACTGGGTACCACTATGGTACCCACAGTTACCAATACCAAATTATATATACGTATATAATAATAACTGTGGCGAGTAGCATTAAGTCTCTTTACCTTATGTATAATAATGAAAATAACAATAAACTATGGAATCTTATCATATCATTTTCCCAAAATCGGCCTGGGAACCCAACATATGAAGGTTCCATAAGATATTCACTCCCCTATAGCAGTGGATACATTCACGATAAAGAACAGCATAATCTTGCTCATAAGAAAGGGTAATTTTAGTATAAAGATCTTCATAGAGTTTTTGCAGATAATGCATCAGTAAATTTATGAACATACCTGTTACAAAGTGTAAACAACACACTAATGTTCCTCCGTTTCCGGTCATCAATGTTAACTCTGCTGATACGTGATAACCACAAATTTTGGCGCTTCTGAATTAAATTTTTATAATTCTGATCCCACTTCGTTCGTTCAGACGGTAATCTATAATATTTGTTGTCATAGCCTTCTAATTCGCTGGAGTGCGCGATTACGCTCTCTAGACCAATCACACGCTAGCCTGAGATTCAGGATTTCGTTTAAGGGGCGGAGCTAGAAACTGGGGTCACGTGGCGACCTAGTACGAGTAGCAGAATGTAAACAAATATTGTCGTTGGACTCCAGCGAATTAGAAATGTTGTATGTAACTCAGTTTTCACTGAAAAAGAATTGTAATAATGAACAAAGATTTTGTAGAAGTGTATATACACTGCTGGCCACCCAAAATGCAACACCAAGAAGGACACGAGATAGCAAAGCCAGATTTACAGGACACATAACAGATACAAAGATGAAACGATTGAGCTTACAGACCTGTGCGACTTGCGGAACACGCAGACATCCATAGTTCGTGTAGCCCCCATGGCTGGCAATAACGGCCGCTACACCGAACGAAAGAGGCTTTGGATGTGGGCTTGGGGTATGTCGGTCCAGGCTGCTTCTACAAGTTGCCACAGTTCATCAGGCGTAGCTGTGGATGGTGCTTGCCGGGCCACTCGGTTGCCGATCAGCGACATATCGGGAGAACATGCGGGCCACGGCAGCAGTGACACCTAGTGGGCAGTGAAAAATTGTTGCACGATGCGTGCAACGTGCGGGCGCGCATTGCCCTGTTGAAACGTGGCCGCTGGCAGGTCCTGCTGGTAAGGGAGGACTACAGGCTCCAAAACGTCGGAGATGTAGCGGTGGCTGTTGAGTGTACCGGCGATGCGGGTGTCATATCCAATTGCGCTCCAAACCATAACGCCAGGTGACGGACCGGTATGGTGACGCATAATACAGGCGTCATAGTCTCTCACCGCCTCACGCGGATCCGACCATCGTGGTGCTGCAAGCAGAAGCGGGATTCGTTGGAGAAGACAATGTCGTGCCATTCCGTAGTCCAGGTCAGCGTTCAACGGCCAACTGCCAACGTACCTGCCGGTGGTGTAACGTCAATGGTAATTGGAGCAATGGGCGCCGTGCGACAAGTCCCCGCTCCTGCACACGACGTCAAACGGTACGTGCTGACACAGGTTGTTGCGCAATACTCCCTAATTCCTGCGCTAACTTTCGTGATATGGCGGTGCGAGCCGTCAATGCCCGCCGCACAACATGCCGGTCCTCCCGTTCAGTGGTGTGCCACGGCTGCGGCAATCGCTCACGTCGGTCCGTCCGTCCCTCCTGCACCCACCGAATCCCTACTCACCTCACTGTGGCTGGATATCTCGGTACGATAAACCGCTATTCGTCCTCTGTCGAACTCCGAAACGTGCTGGAATGACTGCCCTATTCTGCGACGAGGCATCAGGAAGCTTCCCACGCACAGGTCCGGCAGCGCAACACACTTCCACTACTTACACCCAGCCTTCTGTGTACCCTTCTTATAGCGCTTCTCGGTGACATGCCGGGCGCACACGCCCTGCAATGCTAATCGTTTGCATGTTCTCTCGCGGGCGACTCGTGCTGCGAATTTCAGGCCAATCGGATGCTTCCTTCTTGGTGTTGCATTTTGGGTGGCCTGCAGTGTATATATGGAAGTATTTGAATTTCAAATTTTTTAACCCAGTGTGAATATTTTTACGGCTGTAGGCTGTCAGAAATGATATAGAACTGAACACAACCCAATTACGATTATGAGTACCCTTAGTTGTGTATTTGAATGCTTTTCGAGCAGCCAATAATAATTGTTATAGCCTTCAAATAATTGTCATTACCGCATATTCCATATTCGATGCCAGCATCCCTTATAACGTTGGAAAGGCTACTATCAGTCCTAGGAAGTAAAAGATATTTCGAGTAGAATTTGTCATTCGTCAGATTTAAAAAAATAAATAAAAAAAAGTCAAGAAAAAATGTTTACACTTTTTGAAATGCCATTCTATCTTTCTATTATTAGAACGTCTGTAAGAGACAGTGCTAGTGTAGTTACTTTGTCAGTGAACATGGAACTTTGCCGCCCTGGTGGCGAAGTGGTAAAGCGATGGCCTCTGACCATTCGTCCGTGAAAAGTCTGGGTTCGAATCTTGGTGAGGCATGGATGTTGTGTTTGTCTTATGGCACTGGCTCTCTCCCTTCCCTGGAACAGGTGCCCTTAATTAGGGACGGGCGACTGCTTATAGCCCATCGAGTTGCTCACGGCGGTTGTTAAACCTCAATCAAAAAAAGAAAAAAATAGAGCCTGGAACTTTTTGTTTTACAGATATTTCAAAAATTATTTTTGCGGCTGATAGGAAACCGCTAACAGCTGTCAAAGTTGAAAATTCAAAAAGTTAAAGTTCTGTTGTGAAGAAACTATTCAACTCAAAAGAAAAACTTATTTTTTTGCCTCTTAGATTAGGCTTACAGAATTTAAATTTACCAATTAGTTCGTTAATTTCCTGCTAAGGCGCTAAGGTTAAAAAATTTGGTTTTCACAGACTTTAAGACTAGACGCTGTACTTCTGCTTGTAGCTTCACTTCTATTACTGGTAATAACATTCTGTAAAATTTAAATGATGTATAATATGTATTCCTGACTTTACGCTGTATAAGTTGACTTCAAACATCAAAAATTGACTTTCAGCCTACTGGTGCAGGTCTTTCGGCCACGATTGTAATTACACTTAGAGCGAAAGGGACTTGGTAGGAAATACCTTCTTTTGTAATCTTGAAATAGGTACTAGTAACAATTTTGATGGTACATTGCTCCCACACCCTTATTTACCTACACACATGGAGCACAAAGCGATCCTCTGGCAGAGATCTTCCGAAATCCGTGTCGTCATCCACATCTATCTTAAAAGAAACAACAATTTACTGGTACTGGTTCATGAATCAAAATGATAGTGCATGAGCCAAAATAATGGGTAGATATAATAAATAAATTAAAAAAAAAAAAAAAAAAAAAAGGCATTTCTTCAAGGAGGTTAAGTACGAATATTATTGCGCGGTAGACGATCGGTGACCTAACAAATATAATTATCTGGTACAACACTCCGTTTTGAGCGTCGGTTGATACATTATATTCAATCATGAGTGGATTTTTAAATTTCTTTCACCCTTAAATTGCTGTCAATTTTTTTCCATGACAAAAATAGTTTTACAATGCATATTTCAACAACTCTCTTTCATCCACGAGTTAGCAGCATTTTCTTCATGAGAATTTATGAGGTGTTCCCAAGGAGGTGATAAGATATCTGGAGATGCCCTTGTTAATAGAGCAGTACCACTTTGCGTGAAGCCTATAAACCGCAAGCCACGGCCGTCAAAGGGAGGGAAAGCTGATGGTTTTCAAGGTTATTGCAAAGCATTTTATGTTGGCCGAATCGCCTTCTTTCGTCGAAAATGTTTCCAAATTCGCATCTTAACTTGTTGCCAATGTGTGAGAAAATGCTGAATTTATAAAATTCTTATTTATTTTAAGGCTCTTTCCCATTTTTATTTAAAATTGAAATACACGAACATTAGTTTGAATTCTTAGTAAAACATAACGTTAAAATTGCAAACTTCATTCGTGTAAGAAGTATAATTCATTCTGGTTTGATATGAACACGGTTTCTGCAACCAAAAACCGTGCAATTTCAAAATACAAACAGATGAAATTACATAGGTATCATGTAAACAATGACAATTTCCCACACGGGGCTTCACCGTTAAGAGACCAGGGCATCTCCAGAAGTATTATTCTAACCTTCTTGGGTGTTCCCTTGTGGGTACGTATGCTTTTCTAGTGGAACATAAGTCTAATATTCCTGGCCTGGCCTCGTGGGGAACTATACACCCCTGACTAGATCTGAAGGGTTTTTTGTAAATGTTTAACATTGTAGATGAGCTCATTTAGCCGGATAGATAACGACTTTCTATGTACTTTTTCTTTGTGCAATCAACACGTAAAACACGGTGAAGTGAAAGGTAACATGTGAACCTGAAATACAGGAACTTCTGTAGTTACAAGGAATAGCTAAATCACTCATTGTAACCTTAATATTATTTCTAAACTCACTCCTGCTCTCACAGTTTTTTTTTATGGGAGGTTTAACAACCACAGTGAGCAACTCAATGGGCTGTAAGCAGTTGTCCGTCCCTCAGTTAGGGCCGCTGGTTCCAGGGGAGACAGAGAGCCAGGGCTTTAAGACAAACAACACCCATGCTTCACCGGGATTCAAACCTGGACCCCTTTCAGACGAATGATCAGAAGCCATCGCTTTGACCACTACGCCACTTTCAAAATTACAAATAAACATACTAAATATGCAGGTTTTCTTCATTAGTAACAGGTTATATCCAGCTGGATACAAAAGCTTAAAAAAGGAAAATCTTAATATTGGCATCAGGCAAGTCCCTTGCATTGCACAACTAAGAAGCAGTAAAGTGAAACTTAAAGACCTTAACGGGTTTATCTTATACTTCTTTCTTCAATAGGTGGTTGCACAAAGAAGTACATAGAAATGATTAAAAAGTCATTATTTGTCTCACAAAAGAAACACAAATGCTTGAAAAAACAAACGATCTAGTAAAAGCTGTCACACTAATGTCAGGTGTACACCTGTTTGGAATGATGCAAAAAATCATTTCTAGCTAAGCAGGATGCAAATGTCTTCTCTTCAGTGAAACTATTGAAATGTTTACCAGTAATCAAACTTGCAACAAGGACCCCTCTATCAGTTAACAATATCTTGGAATCTAGAAGCCAGACATGTCTCAGAAGTTAATCTTTTCCAGTTGAGAAAACAGGGTTTCAGTGAATACTAACTTTACTATTCTGCATCTTCACTCCACCATTGTACTATGAACTGTTTCACATGTTTAAAATTAAACAAGAATGCTTTTTGGATGGCCATGCATCTTAGTTCTGTCAGAAGAATTGTTGCCACACTGCCTTAACTTAGAATGCAAGTTCTCTTTCCTTTTGCTGTTGTTTTGGGGTTTACCAATTGTGAGTATCCAGCACAAACACTGTGACAAAATGCACCACCCATGCCTCATATCTGGGACTTGAACCTGGACATAACTTGACAATTAGCCAGAAGCTTGTGCCTGCCTCTGACCACTCAGCTATGGCTTACACTCAGTCAGAAATACTGATCTTGTCTGAATTCACTGCTTTTACTTAATTGAATTACAGTTCTTGATTGTTCTGGCTTAAATAAAAGATATCCATCTTGTTCAGATTTCAGAATAAATGCTAAATTCACAACAGTTTATTAGGCACCATTTCAAAACTCATTTGTGTTCTTGTCCTCTATGCTTGAAATGTTGCTGTAGGCCTACTAGCACATAATTGCACATTTTTGTACCGAATTTCAGAAGAAAAAAAAAAACAAAAAAACTCAGTACATTAAAATGCATTCATGATATACAAAACCTATTAAATGAAATTATAATTCTTCTAGTTCTGGCCTAGTTAACCTAATCAATTGTGAAAGGCCTATGCAGAAATCAAAGTTTTCCTAATAGACTGAGAAGTTTTTGTGTTAAACATACTTTTAGTTGCATGCAAAAAACAAACACTCACTTTCAAAAAAAAAAAAAAAAGATTTCCAGTGGTCATTTGCATCTTGTAATGGTGAGTCAGATATCACTGTCAGAATGAATATGGAACAGGCTACAGCTAAAAAAAGCTAAATGATATACCCACATTGCTTAAACAGTGTGTACAATAAACGTAAATGTCAGGTTATCAATACACATAACTAAACAATTGCATAGGAAATACAGATTTTGTGTTTTCAAATCATCCAGGATGCAATAGCTTTATTTTTTAAACAATACATAGCTCTGTTCTTACAGGCACCCATCACTTAGAAATCCACATAATCATGGAGTTCCACAAGTATTTTTCACAGCAATAACTTTATGTACTACCCTGTTTATGTGAAACTATTTTGCACCATGAACGATTAAGTGAAAGTACAATTGAAAAAAAAAAAATGCCAATGTTTGGGAAGGCAACATTTAGTTCACTATGATTTTAATAATTCATACAGTTAAAACACTGTTTAATTTCTTAATGTAAAATACATAAAAAGCCTTAAAACTTTCACAAGAATTGTTTAAGCTCTGAATTTACATTACTGGAGCACATATTTCGCTTCCTCAGGGCAATTGTTTTCCTGAACTTCTATCTTATTTTTGTCACTCAGTCAAAAATATAATTTTTAGTTTTGTTGTACTCTCGAATGATTTTTATTGCCTATTTTGTAATTCTATCAAAATGTTAGATAAAGAAAAATGACTTAGAAGTATTCATTTTTACTGCCAAAAATTTTCATGGACTGGAATTCCCTGAAGATAATCTCTGAAATAGACACTGGTTTTCAAAATCTTTCTACATGTGCTTACTTTCTTTAACCTGTGCTTGACCAAGCATCAAATCAGAATTAAAGAAGAAGAAAAAAAATTAACACGTTACATCAGCCTTGTCAAAATACTTGCACTATTGTTCAGCCAAACATTTAAGAGACTGGATTTTAAAATGCAATCATAATCACTTCCCTAAATAGCCTAGTATCAGCTATGACTACAGGACTCAAACTAAAGAGCAGACTACATGGCTCTTAAAAGCTATAGAAATTAAAACAAATCATAAAAATTCAAGTGTTTTGAATATCTTTCTAATGGCAGAAGCTGGATAAGCCAGCATGATTAATGCAGACTTAACATAGGAATTTCAGAACACAGCAATATGCTTATTAATAGAAAAAAATGTATGTATACAATTTAATGTTAAGGCACCTCACTCAAGCCATTTCTTTTCTGTTTCTATTATGGGAGTTTGGTACATCTTGCTTACATAAACAAACAATTTGAAGGTCCAGCTGAAAACAGGTAACATAGATAGGTTATAAAAGGTTGCCATCCCTAGTTTTGGGCTACTAGCTCAGCAGATACAGAATACCCCATTTGTATGATATGCCAAAATATTTAATGTAAGAGATTTAAAATCAAAACAATCACAAAATATTTTATTAATAAACAAAATTACAGACAAATACAAACTAGCTCGCATTTAACATTTCAGGGAGGCTATTTTATTTACATTTGATATTAATAGATCTAATAAGTTTTTGCTATCTGTATTATCACAGTGTGAAGCAGTCTCTAAGTTCCATAATGTGCAGTTAGCTGTTTCAATTAAATAATCTAGCTGTTTCTGGGAAACATTTCTGCATATATTCAGTTGTTGATTGACAGGGTCATAGATGTACAAGGGACTAAAATCAGGTTTAATAAGAGACTGAGCATCAATGACCGAGATGGATTTATTTTTAAATTGAAATGAACTGAGAAAATTAAAAAATCCTTTCAAAAGAATGTCTGAAAAAGAAGAAAAAAACTTAACTGGCAAAAAAAACTTAGAATCACTGAAAAAATTAATCAGAAATTTTACTGCCATCATAAAAACATTAAAATCTGACATAGATGTACAACATAACATTCAAATACAACAGGTACAAAAGAGAAAGGCAGATGAGTATGAAATGCAAAGTACTCTTTAAATCAATGTCATTATTAATCTGTAGTCTAACACAATAAAAGAAAACAGATAGATAGGTATGAAATGCAAAATACTCTTTTTAAGAATGCCATTATTATCTGTCACTCTAACATAATTAGTTTTAACACTAACTCCAGAGACTATTCATATAAATTATCATTGGTATCAAATAAAACAAGTATAAAAGAACATGGTATGTTTATAAATTGACTTAAATTCTTTTATGAAATGGTAATGTATTCTATAATTAAACACTTCTTGAGGACTTTTTTTGTGAACTAAGTACATCTAACATCAATATTTTTAATATAATAGTGAAAAAAATACTTGTAGTACCCCCCCCCTCTATTATGTTATGCTAACAGCTCATACTATGATGGTGGTATACATATCCAACTGTTCCAAATCTAGTCTTCTGAAAATGAGGGAAAGGTGAGGGCTGCCATAAAGATACCACATACCAAACAGACAAAAATTAATTTTTCTCAACATAGTCTTATGGACACGTATGGGGATACTACACATCAAATAGATGGAATTCTATCTTCTCTAAGAGAAAACTACAATCTTGAGGATACTATGTATAAAAATTAAACAGTTCAGTTCACTACATGTATGTCAGAAGCGCTTATTATCATCTCGTGTGTGAACCTGAATGGCATTTAGGCATGTTTATGGCACAGGCCATATAATAAAATGTAATTCTACTCCCATCTCTTCCTGTCCACTGCAAGATTTTCTGTCCCTAACACACTGCTTTCTCACAGGACAACTTCACATAGTCCATCCATCATGTTCCAGGTTGGCCTGTAGCATGGTACCATAGAATTTTACACCTGTTTAGGAAATAGCCTTTTATCTACCATTCTGCACACATGTCTATACCATCTCAGTATGTCCTTATAAACTTTCTATTCTACTCAGGGCTGACTAAGATGCCCAGGGGCCCAACACCAAGAAAATGGCAAGGTCCCCATCAAAACTAAATCTTTTGACAATGCATACCATGGAAGATATCACATGACACACGGTGCACATTATATATCAATATATTTATTTATCATGAAAGAAATACGGGATTACGCCATATATTACAAATTTTAAAGATGACAATCCGATTTTTGGCGTAAATGTGACAAGGATGGTAAGTCAGATAATATCCGAAAACTTGAAAATTTTCATCGTCTTGGAGCGGGACTCGAACCCGCGTCTCCCAGAAAACGCCCGGGTATGCTAACCACTACACCACCCAGAACGATCAAGTTTCAAGTTTCCGATCAATTTGAATATAACCATCACAGGATTCGCTAGTCGAAGCAACCGGCATTCATGTTTAGCGAATCTGGAGGTTAAGAATCATATCCCGTGTTTGCCTGGAGAAGCAGATAAATCATGAAAGAAATACGGGATTACGCCATATAATACAAATTTTGCCGGTTGCTTCGACTAGCGAATCCTGTGATAGTTACATTCCAATTGATCGGAAGCTTGAAACTTGATCGTTCTGGGTGGTGTAGTGGTTAGCATACCCGGGCGTTTTCTGGGAGACGCGGGTTCGAGTCCCGCTCCAGGACGATGAAAATTTTCAAGTTTTCGGATATTATCTGACTTACCATCCTTGTCACATTTACGCCAAAAATCAGATTGTCATCTTTAAAATTTGTATATTTATTTATATTTACTTCTACTTAACCTTTGTATCAAATGAGGAGCTCTTTCATATTTAATCCTTCCTATATAGCAAATTTGAGCGTAATAGTTGAAAAGTTGCACAATTTGATTAATAATCTAGAATTTGTGATAATCATTTTTACTAATGTAATAATCAAATAATTTCATAATTTAATTCTAAAGCAAAATTGATTGTGACTTTGGTAATCTAAATTCTAAAGCAAAATTTACTGTGTTCTTACAGTGAGGTAGCACTTTCAAAGAAAAGTAACAAAGGGTGCTGTGAAAATTGAAACTATTCCCTTAATGAAAGCACTAGAAATTGACTGATAAGAGAGTGCGGCAAAACCTTACAAAAATATTTTTTTCAGTAATAATAATAATGATGAAAAGAAGTTCAATATTGATTAGGTCATTTCTAGAAACAATTTTTAAAAAGGGACCCCGTTAAAGAGGGAATCCAGGGCCCAGGTTGTAATCAGGCCCTGATTCGATTGAGGAAATACCAAGCTCTGTTCTAACATTTGCATTATTAATTCTATTTTGCCACTGGGTCCTCCTATTTTTTCCAGATATTCTTATCACTGTCATGTCTGCAGTTTCTGTATAAGATCTCACAGAGCCCTTTAATTTGCACCAAAGTCTGGCTGTCATAAAATATGGTCCACCTTAATACTGCATTACACATACAAGTTGAGTTCTCTGGAAAACTTTTTTCTCAATGAAATTATTCTTATATACTTGAAAAATATATTACTGCTGCTTTGCTTTGCCAGTTCTGTTGTGTGTGTAGCTCTTTATTAAAGCCTTTCAAATCTTGTTAATAATCACACCCAGTTCTACAGGGAAAAGAGCCACTGCTGTGCTGTAGAACAAACCATACAACCCATAACACGCCTGGGACTTAAACTCAGGCCCATTCAGATGATCAACCAGAACTCTGCAAATTTGATCACTCAGCCACTGGGGTGACACCAAAATTTCTCAAATTTTGTTTAACACCAAGTGGTATTTAACAGTGTGGGTCAGAAGTTTCCAAACAAAATAGATAGGTATTCATTTAATCCCAAATGCGATATAGCATATGGTGAAATATTATGTGGCTATTGATATTAAAGTACAACTGCTATCAAGAGCAGTAACAAAACTGTTCAAGTATATTCTTGTACATGTAGGCAGGATGATGCAGCTACGTCCAAATAATGACGTAAAATATATGTAGAATAAACGTTAATGGTAAAAAACTCGCCTTACTCGCAGCAATTCAGGCCTATTACATATGTAGGCATAGGCCTATTCTTCCACAGTGGTAAAGTACTTGCACAATAGAATGGATGACAACAAATTTAAACTAAATCCTAATCAGTCTACCTGCCTGAACAGAATACCGCAAATAGAAGAAATAATATGAGAATTACCAGTCAACAAAAGGAACCCAGTTCGATATAAAATGGTTAGAACATATAATAAAATGTACAGTCAGACAAATAATACACCAATTAAATATGAACGTGAAGCTTTGCTAGCACTGAGGAATGATTATGATATCAAGGGCATAATGGCTGACAAGAGCAAGCAGATTGTGATTATGAACAGCAATGACTATCGGCTGAAAATGAATAAAGCCATTATGGAATTGAAGGTAGAGAAAATCGACAAAGATCCCATTGATACTATAATATGACAAGTTGCAACTTTAAAGAATCATAGCGATCTTCCACCAATAATAAAACAAAAGGCGTACCCACCAGTTGGAGCGAGTACACCAACTGTTTTTGGCAAAATAAAGACGCATAAAGATAAACATCCAATACTCCTTATAGTGAACAAACAAAGTGCTTCCACAATTAATCTTGAGAAAGCAATATACAACTACTTAAAGCCTCTGTATAACAACCATATATTTAATATTTCAAATTCTGAAGAACTAATTTGTAAAATTCAGTCTCTGCAGGATTATAATTTCATAATGTACAGTATGGACATAATAGCATTACATCTGAACACTCCTGTTACTGAAACAATTGAACTAATTAATACATACATATATACACTGAAGTGCCAGAAAAACTGGCACAGAAAAGCTTATGCAAAATACATAGCAACGTCACCTATGCGCGTACTCGGTTGCATCCGCCAGTGCGTATATAAAGCGATAGACATCCTTGCCAGCTGTCAGAGCTGTTTTCGGCATGAGAATGACAAGTAATAACGATTTAAGCGATTTTCAACGCGGTGTCATAGTTGGCTCTTGTGAGATGGGCCATAGTATTTCGGAGGTAGAAACGAAGTTTGGATTTTCACAGACGACCATTGCAAGAGTGTGCCGTGACTACAAGAATTCCGGCAAAACCTCCAACCTACGACACCAGTGTGGCCGTAAAGAGACATTGGGTCAACTTGACCATTGTCGGCTGTCAAGAATCGTTTCACGCGATAGGCGTGCAACACTCTCGCAGGTATAATCGGAATTCAACGCTGGAGCCTCAACAAGCATCAGTGTCTGGACTGTGCAACGTACCTTGCACGATATGGGCTTTGGGAGCCGACATCCAACTCGAGTCTCCTTGATGGGTGTACGACACAGAACTATGCGCCTCGCTTGGGCACGGCAACACCGTCACTGGACGACTGGAAACCAGTAGCCTGGTCTGACGAGTCGCGTTTCCAACTGTATCGAGCAGATGGAAGGATTCGTGTGTAGCGCAAACTCCATGAAGCTATGGATCTCGCCTGTCAACAGGGAACTGTACCGGCTGGGGGGGTCCGTAATGGTATGCGGTGTATTTAGCTGGACTTCACTGGGACCCCTGGTACGTCTATAAAAGTCTGTTACTGGCCAACGCTGTGTGCGCATCCTTTCTGACTAGGTACACCCGTTCATGTCCTGCATTCATGCTGATGGGTTGGGCCTGTTCCAACAGGACAATGCACCTCCACACAAGTGTCGGGACACCGCATTATGGTTAGAGGAGCATTCATCTGAGTTTGTGGTGTTGCCATTCTCACCCAAGTCCCCAGATCTGAACGCGATAGAACACATTTGAGATGCCATGCAACGCGCTATCGAACACAGGAATCCGAGACCTCAGAATACACCCAAATTGTGGAACGCTCTGCAGGAAGTATGGTGTGCATTGCCTACAGCATATTTCCAGAAGCTAGGAGTCCATGCCTCGTCGTATTTCTGCAGTCCTGCATTCCCGTGGGGGACCTACCAAGTATTAGACTGGTGTACCAATTTTTCTGGCACTTCAGTGTACATATCACTAAGCTGTTCTCTGAGATTCAGAGGTTAGCCCCCAAAAGAAATACCAAATAGTTTTTAGTTACCAGATAGTTTTTACTTACTGTTGCCATATCAAACTTCTCCATTTACAGAGATCTTGACATACAACTCCCGCTTCACTGACATCCATTACACGCCATACAAAAGATCTTCTATACTTCATACTCATAATTTGTTTCTCATGCAGACACTCCTGAATCTGATCCTCCCATGACTTCCTTGGCCTTCCTCTACCTTTCCTTCCTGACACTTGAGCTAAAACGATTTTCTTAGTAAGCATCTCATCACTCATTCTTTCAACATGGCCAAACCACCGAAGCATATTAGTCTCCACCTTGCTAACATTTTGCTTCACATCACACAAAGTTCTGCAACACATCTTCATTCCTCACACAATCAGAAAGTGTCTTGCCCCCCTCTGTAAGTAACGCATTTCTCCAGCACACAAACGACTCCTATGTTTCTTCTGCAGTACCCAGGTTTCACTGCTCTTGAGAACCCACCATTCCTGTGAAAACCTCCCAGACAGCCACGACTTTCAATGAAGAATTCACTCGCCTACTAATTTCACCATCCAATTTGTTCTCTTTGTCAAACATGCTTCCTAAATGCACAAACTCACTCAGCTGGTCAATCACTGTGCCATTTACACTTACATTACATTCAGTGCTACCAGTTCCTCTCTCAAAAACCATAACTTTGGTTTCTCCCTTATTTATACTCAGTTTGAATTTCATGCAAACTTCGTGCATCCGGGACAACATACTTTGCAACTCACTTTTGCTTTCTGCCAAAAGGACAGTGTCATCAGCATACAGAAATCTGCACACACGGATATCACCAAGACATAAACCAGTATTATCTATGACGATGATGGGAAAAACATGTAACAATAATAACAAATAATTGTCAGTATTATCTGCCAGTATTATCTAGTTTGGCATCACGCATGCACGCATCCATAAATATATTAAACAACCATGGTGACATTACACAACCTTGCCTGACTCCTGCACCAATGGAAAACCATTTTGATAAAACACCATTCACTCATACACAAGCTCTACTGCCAGCATACATGGCTTTTACACTATTAAGTAGATTCCCAGTAACACCATATTCATTCAATACCTTCCACAAAAGTGTCCTATTTACTCGGTCGTAAGCTTTCTCTAAATCTATGAAGGCAGCAAAAACTTTCTTATCAACAGCCAGATACTTTTCAATCATCATGCATAATGCAAAAATCTGGTTAGTGCAGCCTTTACCAGGCATAAAACTACTCTGAACATCCCACACTTTCAATGATGTAAGACCCCATACTTTTTCAATAACGACCTTACCAAACACTTTTCCTGGCACACTCAGTAGGCTAATACCACGATAGTTCTTGCAGTCAGTCTGATCACCTTTTCCCTTATACATGGGAACAATGATGGCATCCTTCCAATCCCGAGGGACCATTCCTAACTAATAAAGGTAACTTGATCACGCTAGTTATGTTAAATGAAAACTTTTACAATAAAGTTCGTAAGTTGGAAGCTTTCGACCTTATCCTAGGTCTTCATCACGCCAATGGAGGACTAAGATTGTTGCCAGATTCTACATTTGAATTTTTCCTATTTTTGTTGCCCGAACTAAGAATTGATCTCCAGATCATCGGAATGTAGAGAGGAGATTCGGAAGTTTACTGCATTCCTATCTCTTCTTCTACTGGGGATAACTTATACATTGGAAGCACATACAGGAGCATTGACCATAGAATTTTAGAAAAAAAAAAAAAAAAAAAAAAATGTTTCGAAAGCCAATCCTAATACTGCCTTGTCTATTTTGACAATGGAAGACACATCTGCAGTTCCCCACTGGAACGAAGCAAAACGAATTGCTTCTTTTGACAATCGTCTTGCCCTCCGTTACCGTGAAAGCCTGGAAATTATTTTCAACTCCATGACTTGCAATTCCGAATCTCTTCTCTACATTCCGATGATCTGGAGATCAATTCTTAGTTTTGGCAACAAAAATAGGAAAAATTCAAATGTAGAATCTGGCAACAATCTTAGTCCTCCATTGGCGTGATGAAGACCTAAGATAAGGTCGAAAGCTTCCAACTTACGAACTTTTTTGTAAAAGTTTTCATTTAACGTAACTAGCGTGATCAAGTTACCTTTATTTGTTAATATTGTTACGTGTTTTGCCCATCATCGTCACCATTCCTAACTCCTAGCACAACTGGCAAATTTCAGTTAACCAATCAATTACACAGTCACCACCATATTTCAACATGTCGGCAGTTATGCCATCAACTCCCGGAGCCTTACCATTCTGAAGAGATTTTAGAGCTTTAATACAAAACTAATATATGAAAACATTGATGAAAAAAAATGAATGAGTATTATACATGCACTGAGATTTATAACCAACAGTAATTATTTCTCAAATGATGGTATTACATACAAACAAATATTTGGTACACCTATGGGATCACCACTCTCCTGTCTTCTGGCAGAAGTTATACAGAATATTGAGCAGACGTTATTCCAGAACCCAAACCTTGATTTGCCAATTTTATATTTAAGCTACGTTGACGACATCTTGATTTTTGGCAACATACGAAGGACAAACTAGATATGTTTATTCATGCCTTTAATAATACTTACCCAGCCATTAAGACAACTCTCGAGGAAGAAGAAAAGTCTCCATTATTTAGACCTAAATTTATTCAGAAAGCACGATTCCATTGATTACGCTGTTTATCGAAAACCATGTTTTGTACCTGCATTAATCCCATCGGATTCCGCACACCCACGGAGATATAAGACGGCTGCTTTCTATTATTACATTAACAGAGCAATAACACATTCCTCCACAACAGAGTTCGAACTTTCAGAAATACAGTGGATTAAAAATACTGCAGAACATTTTGGATACAATAAAGGTTTGATTAATTCAATATATAACAATATTAAGAATAATTAATCAAAACCAGACGAAACAAAAGAAATATAAATCTTATGTCTCTTTCCCACACTTACTACCATTGAGTAACATACTAAAGAAAGAATGCATTTTGAATGAAATAAATCTTGCAGAAACCATTATTGATAATGATCTGTTGACGTTTTTCGATCTCTAAATTAATGGGCCAATATTTTTGGATCGAAAAACCCATCACCAGATCCACGCTCTCTCAATGAGAGCGATAATTATTTTTTCATGAGATGATCTCAAATCCCTTTGGCAAGGAGGAGATATTAGTGAAGTTTGTTTTAATGCAGTATATGATGTGGTGTATATGAATTAATTTGCCCCAGTTCCTTAGTGTATCTTGCATTACATATATGTAATTAATTTGATGCCTTAGTTTCTTAAGTGTATCTTGTAGTTTACATATGTACAGTATAAGATGTATTAGCTTAAAATTATCGGCGCCGCCACGGCGTTATTGATCTCGAGATAACGTAGCGATGAAAAAAAAATCGTTAAGCTTGTGGTTCCGTATTTACCGCCGTTATCGCTATTTTTTTAATTACATTATTCTGTAAGCTTTAATAATGGAAAAGTAATTTGTAAACATGTAGTGTATGAAGCATTTTATCGTATTGTATTTGTACCTAATGAGAAAAAGCGTGTGTTAAAGCCTTATGTCAGTAGAGTGTATTAAAATTTTTGATGTGCATCGATTGTAATTTAGTAACTTTTCGTGATTAAAATCTTGCTTAGTATTAATATTTTAGTTAGTTTTAGTGTGAATCTTACTTAGTATTAACTAGTGATAGTATAATTTAGTGACTGGGCGATCATCCCGTAGCGAAGTGACTTTCGTGAATTAATTGCACGTACACTATCGTCGCGAAAAAAGGATATTTAATAATAATTTAGTAAGAATAAAATATTGGCTTAATGCATCAGGGCAATAACAAATTGTTATGCTACGCTATTTATTTGTAATTCCCATCGCCGCACCCAGTGGCAGCTCGTGGGTTATTCAAATGGGGGTTCACAATACATAAATCATAAGCAATGCAACTAAAAGAAAAAAACAAGCACTCTTATGTAGAAAATCTGCAACATTCGACTTTGTGCAAAGGAAGATTCTATTAAAATAGTGCTTACAATTTACTCCAAAGGTAAACATTCAAAAGGAATGCTGATTACTCAAGTGCAATTTTTGTAAATTAAGTCAATCCGCCTGTCTCTTTTTTGAGGCAAACAAATCAATAACATTTTCGTTGAATTTAGGTACGTCATCTATCATGTTTTTTTTTTTCAATTGAGAGCATGGCTAGAGCTCTCAGTCTGTCCTCACTCATGATGCTTCTTAAAAATGTCTTAGCTCGTTTTAAAGTTGAGAAGCATCTCTCGGCCTCAGCAGTTGTCATTGGAATAGTAGAAATAATTAGCAACAGTTTGTAAGTCTCTGAGAACGTAGTGTGCAATTTATTTTCTGTAGAACTGTACAAGACTAATGGCACCATTCATATTTCTGAAATCTGGTCTTCTGTAAATTACTCCTAGTTTAGTTTTCAGGCGATCCTTCTGTAACATGGGATAAACATCTGTTGTGCGCTCAACAAGCTGATTTAGAAACTTTTTCTCGTACTCCTGAAAATTTTCAGCTTGGAGGAGAGAAACAGCAGAGTAGTGAGTTTAGAAAATCTATCTTTTACTTAATTTGTGATAACATCACATATCTCTTTAGCTGCCACAGTTTTATTTATGTGAATATTTTCTCTCTTCCTTTTCTTTGATGTTTCCTCTCTTTCTGATATCTTCATTGTCACTGTGTCCATTCTTTTCCTTTCTTTTTCCATTGACTGCTGGAAAGTGTTTACGTGCTTTCAAATGAGTGCTGCATCAGTTAGTGTTTTCTGAAGCTGGTTGTATAACACATCCACATGTGGCATAATATTGTGAAAAACTGTAAGCCAAAACACAAATACCGAGTCTTTTAACATACGCCGAATAGCCCCTGCTTGATTTATTGCTACAGCTTATTTCGATGATGACTATTTTTTCCATGCATTCAGTTAACTGTTCCCTGTATTCATACACTGTATTGATGGTTTGACTCTTGAAATTCCACCTGGTGATTGAACCATGAGGTATCCTTTTTCTAACAGTTTCATCTAGAATAGCAATCCTCTGTGGAGAGTTAATGAAAAAATTAGTAATGTTACTTAGGTTGGGAAAAAAATACTCGAACTTGTTGATTCTGACTGGTTGCTTGTCCGACAATCAAGTTGAGCTGATGTGCATAGCAATGCACAAAATGTGTATTCTTATAGGTATGTTTAATAATAGCCTAAACACCTGCATGGTGACCACTCATCACGTTTGTACTGTCGTAGCTCTGGGATATCAATTTCTCGGTTTTGTCTATAACTTTTTTCCAGACTGGCTTGAATACATCCAGCGATAGATTCTGCATCATGTCCAAGGGGATTAGTGAACTCCCAGAATCTCTCAACTGGTTGTCTGTTACCTAAAATGTATCGAAAAATGATAACCAATTGGAAAGCAGATGAAACATCAGTAGTTTCATCTGCTATCACTGCTACAAAACTTGCTTTTAAGATTTCATTTTTTATGTGGTTCTGGCAAACAGTGAGCATACAGTCTAATAAATCGTTTTGCATTTCTTTTGATGTTCCTTTAAAAACAGTGGCATTAGTGAGATGGTCTTTTAGAGATGCATCAAGTTCTGCTGAGAAGTTTATAAGACCTCTGAAAACGTCTGGATTTAATGAATCATTGTGTTCATGTCCTCGAAGTGCAAGCTCAAATGCGCCGCAAAACAGAATACAGTCAATAATTTTGGAAAAAACGTAACGATTTTTGGTTACTTGCTCATTGTGTTTTTTAACATTCGAATGAAATGCACTATCAAGCTGTTGGCAAATATCAAATTTTCCCAGCAAACCAAACTCGAATGTGGAGTTTAAATGCGATTGGGAGCAGCGATGTTTATTTATTTTTTGAGTTAGATGTGATAAATCAGCAACACCGTAACTGATCCAACTTGAATCACCACTTTGTCTTACAAACAGGAGACAGTGAAAACAAAAGAGCCTGTTAGTTAATTCACATCCACAGATCCATGGATATTTCTCATATAAGTCGGGTTTGAATTCCCTTTTGCAATCTCTGGTTTTACATTTTGTCACCTGGATCAGCTTAAGCTTAGGTGTTGGCCTGAGCATTTTAATTTTAATTTTTCTTTCCAGCGGCAACATTGAAAAATGTAATTGCTTTAGCTCAGAAACACTGATTTTACTAAGTGCCATCTTAACTGTTTACACATGTTCTTACACACAACAATAAAACTAACCTATAAAAACTAATAAACAGATTAATAACTGATAAACACCACCTGTTGCTGCAAACCAAGGGAGAATCCGGACGAATAACAAACTGCCAATCCATTGAGCTCCCGCACACCGAAGACTGTGCGAATTGAAAGCTTAAGAGCGGCGTTTATTTCTCACACACATGCCTCCTCTTCCCACCGGACAGACTAGTTTTCAAGTAGTTTCTTCTATCGCACGTGCGATCGAATTGACGTAAGGCCGGCCAATCTGTGCTGCTAACTTTCAAATTTTATACCATTACAGTCGCATCTTGCCAGGGTATTTAAGGGAGGGGGGGTCGTCCCGAAATTAGCAAAACCTGGAAATGTGTTTACTGTTTTATTTTATTTAACTTGTTACATTTTAATTTCTTTCTTTCGTTTTCTCTTTTTCTACACTGACGGAAAGTGAAAAAGAACACCAAGAAGGAGACGTCTGATACTAACGAAATTTATACAGCATAATAACGGAATACAGAGGATAACGTGATCAAAACATTATGGCAATATACAGCTGTATTTGCTGGTAAACTGAAAAATAACATTTCCATGTAACATGGTTAGTACGGGATTGAACCACCATGAACTGCGTCACACTGTGCAATTCTGGCATGGAGTCTGTCGTACAAATGTTGGATGTAAGTTTGGGGTATTGAGTTCCAAGCATCCTCAACCTGGACGCGTAAATCGGGGATGGTCGTGGCTCGCCGTGGAGACCGAATAAGTCGTTGTCCCATAAAATCCCACACGTGCTCAATGGGGGACAAATCCGTTGAACGTGCAGGCCATGGAAGTTGTCTCACACCCTGAAGTGCATGTTGCGTTGCACGTGCCGTGTGTGGGCATGCGTTATCTTGCTGGACACCACGATGGACCGACCTTACAAATGGCACAACAACGGGCTGAATGATGTTGATGTAGGAGGTGCTGTTTAACGTACCCAGTACAAACACGAGTTGTGTACGGGAGTGATAGCTGATCGCTCCCCACACCAGGAGACCAGGTGTAGGCCCTGTGTTTCGCTGGCGGATGCAAGAAGGGTAAAGACGCTCCCCTGTGCATCTGCGAACACGCATACGGCCATCGGAGGCTCCCAAGCAGAATCTGCTTTCATCGCTGAACACGACAGATTGCCATTGCGTTCTCCAGTGCAGACGTTGGTGACACCACTGCAGCCATTCCTGATGGTGGGCTGGAGTCAGAGGTACACATGCCAGAGGCACACGTGCAGGTAGTCCTGCATCCAGTAGATGGTTGCAGATTGTTCGCACAGTCACCTCAGGTGCAACGGCAGTTTGGATTTGCGTCACAGTGGATGTTCTGCTTGACAACGCCGCTTTTCTTATGCGTCGATCGGTCCGCTCATCAGTCCGTCTGTGACTCCCGGTTTCACGTCTTCTCGTGTGGGAATGTTCCTCGGACCATCTACGCCACCATCGTACCACCACCGATACTTCCCGTCCAATTCGCTCCGCAATACGACGATACGACCACCCGGCCTCGCGGAGTCCGACTAGACGACCTCGCTCAAAGTCCGATAACTGCTGAAATTGTACACGTCTTCCATGTCCAGGCATTGCAGCTTCTTCAGGGTCTTCGCACGTGTCCGTACGCCGACGACTGATTACATTCACTTCGCCGTACTCCTTAAATACCACCGACGATAATTTGCATATTATGCTGTGCTGTGGCGTAATTGCTCACCGGTTGGTCCCGAAATTAACATCACACCAACGTAAACTCGACCCCATTAACATATGTAAATTTCATGATCGTCCGCCAATTCCTTCTTGGTGTTCTTTTTTCACTTTCCGCCAGTGTATTTTGGGGGGTTCACGTGTTCATGTGCACCAATAGAGGTGCCGCCATTGGCTGCACCTGTAGCTAGAGAGAATTCAATTTTTATGCGTTACGAAGTTAATTGTAATGGCGTTAGTTAATGTTAATTGGTTTGATGAATTTTTGTAACGGTGGTCTCCAGGAGTCTTTGTTCAGAAAGAAAGAAAATGGCCACAGTTCTGGTGTCTCTTTCCTAAAAGCAATAAATTCTTAGAACAGCGTCTGTGAGGACGTTTTCCCAAACTTTTCGAGTGCAGAGAGTCCAATTTATGTCCTTGTTGACATCAGGAAAAGCGCAAATTCATGGCGAGGAAACTTTTCGGGGATTTAGGCGGAATCCCATGACCACCCCCCCCCCCCACCGTCTAAGGTCAGGAGTGGTTCAGAGCATGGAGAACTGCGAAATATCTATCAAGAAGTTTCTGCCTCCCAACGCTCGCTTCAGTCAACCGAAATGGAGTTTTCCCACAGATGCGCGATGCGAAGAGCATCAGTTTTTGGATGCTCTTCAGAGAGTTCAGTTGGAACGATGAAAGTGAAAAGCAAGAAGAAACGGAGGTTAGATGCAGAAAAAGAGCGAGAGACTGTGCTCAAATCGGAGGTGTGGCCTGGAGTACGAAGACGAAAGATGTCAGCGTCATGGTAGGACCTTTAATTTTTTCTTCTTTTTCTAAAACAGAAGACGCAACTTAGAAGCCCTCATTCTCAGAGAGAAATATAGCTGGGCCTGGTATCTTCTACCCACTATGCTCGGAAGTCCCGCCGGGACGCTGAAGAAATTCTGGAGCGGCCCAAGCATGGACAGTTAAGTTTGCACCCTCGTCCAACTAACTAAGTGGCATAATTCCTTTCTTATTGTCTGCTGGAAGGGCAGAAAAGGACATGACCATGCAGCTCGGCAGAAAAAAAAAAAAAAAAAAGCGTAATTTCTCCGCGTAGCTCTCAACATCTTAATTGTAAAAATTTCTGTGCAGTTTAACTGGCAAAGATTTCTTGAGAGAGAAGTGAAAAAAAAAGGGTCATCCACAGCAGAGGGAAACTTTTGGCTTCGGCGACTACCTAATTGTTTCTATTTAATGTGATTCAAAAAAAAAAGGAAAGAAATTGATGTGGTTTAACTGGCAAAGATTCCTTGAGGAGAGAAGTAAAAATAAAAAAGGCATGAACGGCAGAGGGAAACTTTCGGCTTCAGCGACTACCTAATTGTTTCTATTTAATGTAATTCAAAAAAAAAAAAAAGGAAAGAAATTGATGTGATGTAAATTTTTAAATTCGGGGTTAAGAAAAAAAAAACGGGGAAGGGGGGGGTAATTAAAATGGGAGGATAAAATGGAATGTAAATGTATATGTGGAGTTAATGGTCTGGCCAGAACCAACTATTTTGTACAATGTCACTGTGTGTTATTGTTTGTAGAGTTGTCCTAGTTCGGTCAGAGATTCCCCATAGCAGAAAGTTCCTGATCAGTCTGCGACAGATATCATGGTGCCACAAAATAATCTGTGGGTGGTCACTAGGCAAAATTAACTACTAGATGCGAAAAACAATAAAAATTGCAGACATTTTTCTATCTAAAAAATGTCTAACCTAGGTACTACAGCAATTGTAATGTTAATTAGGATCAAGAACATTGTGGACCTCTGCATCTAAAATTTTGTAAACATTTTCAAGCTGAAACACAAATATTTATGGAATAAAATTATATTTAACAACAATAAAGCACAGAGGCATGACTAGGAAAAATTGTCATAAGAGGAGAAATCTTCACTCTGTTCGTTCTACTTCCATTTTCGGACCATTTTTCTCCATTTCCATTCTCAAATGCAAACATTTATGTAATTAAATGATGATTAAACAATAATACAGAAGCACAGTGGGTGGAGGGTTATTAGACGGATCGAAATTTTCGCACCGTACAACTTTCCCCCATTTTCAATCTTAAATGCAAACATTTATCTAATAAAATGATATTTAATGACCATATAGAGCCGAGGGAATATCGCAAGAAAAAGAATTCAAGAATACTGGGTTCCGTCAAACTTTTGTTTTCGAAAACTGTTGCCTCCATTTCAAAACCAAAACACAAATATTTATGCAATAAAATGATATTTAACAACATCATCAGATAATCATCCCTTCGAGCATCGAGGGAACGTCGGGAGAAAAAAATTACGATTATGGGAGAAATCCTCACTCTGCCTAACTTCCATTTCCGGAAATTTTGAGAGGTGGAAAACTTGCATCTTAAGGAGTGTGCAAGATGGTTTAATCGGGTTCTCGAGATGTCGTTTTTTCTGCAGGACCAAAATAAATGTGCGATGTGCATCAGCCGTCGCCGCAATTCTGCTACGAGGATTAGTAGAAAATGAATCAGCAATGTCCATTGGCCGTCGCCATGATTCTTCTACAGGGGTGGGTACAAAATAAATCTGCGATGTACGTCGGCCATCACTGCAATTCTGCTACGGGAATGAATACAAAATAAACATGAAGTGTATGTCGCCTGTCGCCGCGATTCTTCTACAGGAATGAGTACAAAACAGATCTGCAATGTACGTCGGCAGTCGCTGCAATTATGCTACGGGGACGAGTACAAAATAAGCCTGCAATGTACGTCACCGCGATTCTTCTACGGGGGACGAGTACAAAATAAATCTGTGATGTACGTCGGTCATCCTCGTGATTCTGCTACGGGGACGAGTAGAGAATAAACCTGCGATTTATGTTGGCGCGATTCTTCTACAGGGAAGAGTACAACATAAATCTGCGATGTACGTCGGCAGTCGCCGCGATTCTGCTACGGGAATGAGTACAAAATAAATCTGCAATGTACGTCTGCCATCGTCGCAATTCTGCTACGGGGACGAGTACAAAATAAACCAGCAATTTACGTCCCCTCAATTCTTCTTCGGGGATGAGTACAAAATAAATCTGCAATGTGCGTCGACCGTCGTCGCAATTACGCTACAGGTATGAGTACAAAATAATTCTGCGACGTACATAGTCTTGCGCAAGAAAACAAATTACGATCATGGAAGAAATCCTCGCTGCGCCTAACTTCCGTTTTCGGAAATTTTGAAAGGCAGAAAACTTGCATCTATGATAGGGAGTCTGCAAGATGGTTTAATAGGGTCCTGGGTATGTTTTTGTCTTCAGGACCAAAATAAATCTGCGACTTACGTCGCTCATCGCCGTGATTCTGCTACGGGGCAGAGATTGCCTAATAGGTAGGGGGGAGTAAAGTTTTTTTTTGTTTTTTTTTTGAGAACAACATAATTTTTGTTATGATGAACTGGAAGTAGCCTACAAATTAAGCTAGTTGGTTATGCAATTGTAATTAATGGCATGCCTTCCTTAGGGTAAAAGTTTTTAGGGAATTAATTTTTTTTTTTTTGTATTTGGCTCAGTGAGGGGAGTTTGCTGATGGCCTAGTCGTCTTAATTTTTACTAGTAAGTGACATAAATTTAAATGCATATACTTTTCTGGCAATTGCAGGAGACCTGGCAGCAACTATGGACAGTTGTTAGAGTTGTAACAAAAATCAGAAAAATACTTTTCCAGGTTGCACATTTTATTTGTTATCAGGGGTAGGGGGGACTACTTAACTGTGTTTTATGACTTCATACCGAATATGTAAACATACTTCTTATACTTAATACCTATGCTAGACAAGCTTTAAGCTTGTGGTACTTTGAGTGAATCTGTAACACAAAACCTAAAGTTGTAAAGCAGGCCATTAAAAAATAAATAAAAAAATAAATGAACTAACATCATCTGCATCCCTCACTTCAAAAATCATGCAGGTGGAAGAAAAAAGCTTGGTTTGCAGACCAAACATTTTGTTCTTTTGAGTGAGGAAAGATTTAGGAATTTTTCAATATTAGGACTGTACATCAGTGAACTGTCAACAAAAATTCAGTTTTTCTGTTTTTTACCTTAACTTGGTTTTTGGCATAGCTGCAAAGAAAAAAAGAATCTAAACAAGAAATAGCACTCACTGTAAACTTTCTCATTCACTTGCCCGAGGGCATAAAATAAAATCTGTTCAACCTGGATTACATGTTTCGAGCAAATCACTTATGGTTGTTCATGTTTTTTCTTGTCGGTGGTGGGGGAATCACCTTTCATTTACAGGGAGGTTTTTTTTGGATCGAACCTTGGGTGTTAATCTGATAATTAAAATTTCTTTTTGTTTTTTTTTTAGATAAATCACCTGCCTTTTTTTCTTTTTTTTTTTTTAAATTGAAATGTTCATATTTTAAGAAGTAAGTTCAAGTTCATCATCATAATAATAGTAGTAATTTTTTAAACCCCAATTTTCCCACCATATCAATAATGGCTCATTACTAACATCAGATAATAACAAAAAATCCATCCTGGATCAATCAGGAGTATATGCCATTCCAACCAAGACAGATCATAATCAACAGGATTAAATTTATATAGGAAGTACAAAAAGATGCCTGATTACGAGATTGAAAGAGCATATTCATGATTGGCAACAGAAAAAACCCAAAACAGCTTTAAAAACAACACTGTATAGAAAATCAATCACAGCCCAATTGGGAAAATATTAAACTATTGACATCTCACAGGACTCATAGGCAAATTATAACATCAGAGACCCTAGTCATTGAGAAATTAAAAAATAAATGCTGCAACACTAATTCGCAACTTGACTTACCTCACGCTTGGTGATATTGGATCAAATATGAAAACAGTCAATCTCAAAAAACCAATAAACACAGGTTCAAAGGACAAGAACTCAGAGCTGCAGAAGAACATAATACCATAGATGTCCCCTCCAATGGATTGCGCAATGATGCGCAATCCTCTATTGTCTGCAACGATGAAGGTTGAAGGCAGTACAACACAAGATTGCATATCTGTCTTTCGAAGATCACCAACGAGGACTTGGTGCCCCATGTACACCTTTATGTTTCCACTGAAGAACGCAAAGTTCTTGCCGAAACATGTTTGAAAGTGTGTTGCGGTGGTAAATTGTGTTTTGGCCCTTCTTTTATCCTGTTTATTCATTTGGTTTTTAATTTTCATGTTTTAATCATCATTCCTAGCAAATATCTATACATAGGTATAGAATTTTAACTTGAAGAATCATTTTATTCAATCTGTGAATCTTCTGTTCAGGCAAGTAGACTGATTAGGATTTAGTTTAAATATGTTGTCGTCCATTCTATTGTGCGAGTACTTTACTACTGTGGCAGAATCATCATCATCATCAGTGTCAACCATTATCAATCCACTGCTGGACGAAGGTATCCCCAAGTTTCCTCCACAACGGTCTGTTTTGTGCCAGTCTCCTCCATGTCACTCCCGCATACTTTCAAATTTCATCCACCCATCTCCCATGTGGTCTTCTTCTGGGTTTTTTCCTGTCCCTTGGAATCCAATCTAAAATTTCGGCTGTCCATCGATGGTCTGTCCTTCTGGCAGTATGTCCAGCCCATTTCCATTTCAGGGATTTAACTCTGATCATGATGTCTTCCACTCTTGTCATTTTTCGGATCCACGAGTTCCTCTTCTTATTTCTCCATGCTTCTTTGAGCTGTCTGCAGCCTTTGTATGTCTCTTTTAGTTAAGGTTCACGTCTCTGCACCATACGTAAGCACTGGAAGGATGCATTGATCAAACACTTTTCTTTTAAGACATAATGGCATATTGCTCTTGAAAATTATGCTGTTTCTTCCAAAAGCTCTCCAGGCAAGTTTTGTACGCCGATTAATTTCTTCATCAATGTGACCCTCACTTGATATTTGCTGTCTAAGATAAACGTACGCGTCTGTTATCTCCAGCTTTTCTCTATCAATCGATAAATCTTCATTTCTTGTAAAAGCATTGAGCATCACTTTTGTCTTCTGAAAGTTCATTTTTAATCCCACTTCTTTACTCTTGTCAGCAAGTTCCTGGATCATACTCTGCAGCTCTGATGGGGTAGTTGCAAAAATGACTACGTCATCAGCAAAACGAAGGTGGGTTACATAATCTCCATTAATCTTTATCCCTTCGTTTTCCCAGTTCAGTGATTGAAAGACATTTTCCAATGTGGCATTAAAGAGCTTCGGAGATATGGTGTCACCTTGTCTCACTCCCTTTCCAATTTTTATGTGTGTTGTATTTTCAAACAGCCGAATCTTTGCACTTGCATTTTCATAGATGTTATTAATAATATTAATGTATGCATCTTCAATACCGCAGGATTTCAGAGCCATTGTAACTGCTGATGGTTTCACGGAATCAAAGGCTTTTTCATAATCGATAAAAGCCATGCACAATGGAAGTTCATATTCCCTCGCTCTTTCAATTAGTTCTCTCAATACGTGGATATGATCTATTGTGCTGTAGCCACTCCTGAATCCAGCTTGTTCTCTCGGTTGAGCTATGTTCAGTGTTACCTTCAAACAGTGTGAAAGAACTTTAGTGAAGATTTTATAAACCACTGATAGGAGGCTGATAGGTCTGTAGTTCCTGATATCCTCAATGTCACCCGTTTTATGTAGCAGGATCATTGTAGCGTTGTTCCAATCCTTAGGAATCTTCCCTTCATTAAGGCATTGAGTGAAAATTTGGGCAAGTACTGTTTCGATTTCTCCACTTGCTTCTTGTATGATGCCTACAGTAATTCCATCTTCTCCTGGAGCTTTCCCCCCGCTTCATGTTCTTGATTGCATGTGCAACTTCTGCTGGGAGGACTGGAAGAACTCTGGTACCTTTCATGATGTCTGGAGTACATGTATCATCCCTTTCATATAATTTGGAGTAGAAATCTTTCACTCTTGTCAAAATTTCACCTCTATTTCTGGTTAAAGAACCATCTTCTTTTCTCAGTGCCATAATCTGTTTTCTTCCCTTACTGAGATGTCCCTTTGCTATCTTTAGGCTTTGGTTGTTTTCAATTGCTTTCCTCACTAGTTCACAGTTGAATTTCCTTACGTCTTCAGTGATACTCTTTCGTACTGTCTTGCATAGCTCTATGTATTCCACTTTGAAAGTCACATCTTCTTTAGTTGTCCTCATCTCTCTTCTTTTTTGCATGAACATTTTGGTTTTTCCTGATAATTTGTTCGTATGCAGCTTGTTCTTAGACCCAGCTAATTTTGTTGCTGTTTCCATAAGAGCTTTGGTTACTTTTCTGTTAACTTCAGAAATATCCACTTCTTCCGATGTTAGGCCTTCTAAAGCAGAAAATCTGTTCTTCAGTTCCAACTTGAAGGTATTATGGTGTTTTTTAAGGTTGGTTATGTCAATACATTTTGTTTGTCTTATGAGCTTGCTACGTTCGAGTTTAGTGTTGAGGTGCATCTTACATCTCACCAATCTATGGTCACTACCTGTGTTGAACTTGTTTAGCACACTGCAGTCTTCTATGACAAATTTTTTGTTACACATAATAAAATCAATTTCACTTGTCGTCCCATTTGGATGTCTCCATGTCCATTTCCTGTGTGGCTTTTTCTTGAAAAAGGAGTTCCTGATGAAAAACCCTTCTGCCTGCAAACTCTACAAGAGTATTTCCACGCTGGTTTCTGTTGCCATGACCAAATTTACCTACTGAAGTTTCATTCTGTTGCTGTTGCCCTATTTTTGCATTGAAATCTCCCATAATTATCTTTAAGTGCTGCTTACCTTTATTATTTAGATGACAAATTTCCTCATGAAATTCTTCAGTTTCTTCTTCAGGATGACTTGTGGTGGATGCATAAGTTTGAATAATCTGATCCTGGTATCTTCTTGAGAGTTGGAAAACGAGTCGTGCAGCTCTGTCAGAGGAGTCATTACCACAATACTAGGAATAGATCACTACTAATTCCAATATTCCCACAAACTGAGAAACTTAAAATGAATATAAATTATAGTGGCCCAAAATTCTGGAACTCATTGCCCCAAGAACTAACATCAATTAATAATTTTAACTTATTTAAAATAAAACTAAAGACACATCTTATGAAATAATTAGTAAACAATAGGCAATTTCGATTGAATGGAAGAAATGTGGGTTAGTATGATTATAAAGTGAGGTGCAAACGTTATTTGTTGTTTATTTATAAATATATATGTGATTATATAGTGAAGTGTATTTGACACTTGTTTGTTTAGATATAATGAAGGCTATTGATGATGGAACACATTGATATATGTGTTGGTTGTGAGCTAGTACGTGCATATTCACATATTAACCTACCATATATGTGTTGGCTTGCCTTTTCTGTTAAGCTTTATGTTTTTTGTATTCTGGGGAGAGAAGGGCTGTCAGGCCTCCCGGCCTTTTCCGGCCTTTTCCTCCTTTTCCTAGTTGCTGTAGTGGCAACTGAATGAATAAATAAATGAAATAAATGAAGTGAACTTTCAACTTTATCCTTCAGTTTCTTGTTTATTAAAAATCCAACACCACTAGTTCTGCCAATATCTGTCCCACGATAGTAGAAGAGATGTCCACTTTTCAGTTCAATGAGATCTTCTCCTTTTCTCCTTACCTCACTTAGCCCGACGATGTCCCACTTGATCCTTTGTAGTTCCTCTTCCAATTCAAGAAGCCTTGAATCAGAAGATAGGGAGCGTCCGTTATACGTAGCCAAGGTCAGCATCAGATGGCAGCCTAGTCCGGTCCTCCGGGGATTCTTAGCACCCTCTGCCTTCATGTCGCACTGGCCGCTGCCTTGGCCAGGTACATTCCAGCTGCCGGAGACTGAGGGCCAAGATTTAAGTTGTGGAGTCATTTTGGAGGGGTTTGGCCATAACTCACCACGCTGGCCAAGTGGGTTGGTGAGTGTGAGACAGCATTTCCTCTAATCCCGATGGTATAGTTATACCGCTATTGGCGGTCGTCAGAGCCCCTTTAGTGGGAACAGGATGCACCACGAGAAGGCGGGGTTGACATTTGTCAAGGAGAGGCTGTGATGTTACCCATCACCTGACCTTACATCCCCTGTGACAGAATATACTTACATATGTAATAGGCCTAAATTGCTGTGAGTAAGGTGAGTTTTTACCATTAATGTTCATCCTACACATATTTTATGTCATTATTTGGACCTAACTGCTTCATCCTGCATACATGTACAAGAATATATGTGAAGAACAGTATTGTTACTGCTCTTGATAGCAGTTGTACTTTTAAAATAGACAGTCACAGACAAAACAGTAAGAAGTGAAATAATGGGAACTCAAGCACATAAAATGTTTTTAAATGATTTCACAAAAATTTTGATTCATTACAAGAACACAGATACAAAAATTATTTTACAAGGTCTTACATCATCAAGTACACAATTCATTCAGAATTATTGTGCTTGTATCATGATTTACAGTATTTACAGATACATAAGCTTTAACTGAGTTTGGTGAACTTCTAGCAATTATCATTCACTGCCATAATGGCAACCATAACTAACTATTCTGGGCCCCAGTGAGAATATGAATCAAACTTCTGAAAGCCAAATTGTTACATAACTTGGGCTCCTTGGGCCCCTGACAATCATATCACAATTTCCAGGGCAAAAACTCTGAAGTGCAGTATATACACTGCAATTATGTACTTTATAACATTAAGTTGTAACACAGAAAGATGATTTTCTACAAACTTTGGTAGGAAATAGCGGCAGCTACGGATCTTTCAACAAACTGAACTATCACAGAATCCTGCTGTTAATTACAGTAGGATTCTGTGCTAGTTCAGTTTGTGCACTGGCAGTCAGCTGCTCTTCATATGAGGTAGGTACCAAATAAAAACAAAACAGAATATTTGTGCATAATGTTGCTTCACTAATGGTATATATATATATATATATATACCATTAGTGAAGCAACATTATGCACAAATATTCTGTTTTGTTTTTATTGTAGAAAATCATCTTTCTGTGTTACAACTTAATGTTATAAAGTACATAATTGCAGTGTATATACTGCACTTCAGAGTTTTTGCCCTGGAAATTGGATGTAAGGTCAGGTGATGTGTAACATCACAGCCTCTCCTTGACAAATGTCAACCCCGCCTTCTCGTGGTGCATCCTGTTCCCACTAAAGGGGCTCTGACGACCGCCCATAGCGGTATAACTATACCATCGGGATTAGAGGAAATTCTATCCCACACTCACCAACCCGCTTGGCCAGCGTGGTGAGTTATGGCCAAACCCCTCCAAAATGATTCCACAACTTAAATCTTGGCCCTCAGTCTCCGGCAGCTGGAATGTACCTGGCCAAGGCAGCGGCCAGTGCGACATGAAGGCAGAGGGTGCTAAGAATCCCCGGAGGACCGGACTAGGCTGCCATCTGATGCTGACCTTGGCTACTTACAATGGACGCTCCCTATCTTCTGATTCAAGGCTTCTTGAATTGGAAGAGGAACTACAAAGGATCAAGTGGGACATCGTGGGGCTAAGTGAGGTAAGGAGAAAAGGAGAAGATCTCATTGAACTGAAAAGTGGACATTTCTTCTACTATCGTGGGACAGATACTGGCAGAACTAGTGGTGTTGGATTTATAATAAACAAGAAACTGAAGGATAAAGTTGTAGAAGTTGAAAGTTCCTCTGACAGAGCTGCACGACTTGTTATCCAACTCTCGAAAAGATACCAGGCTCAGATTATTCAAACTTATGCACCCACCACAAGTCATCCTGAAGAAGAAATTGAAGAATTTTATGAGGAAATTTGTCATCTAAATAATAAAGGTAAGCAGCACTTGAAAATAATTATGGGAGATTTCAATGCAAAAATAGGGCAACGGCAACAGAATGAAACTTCAGTAGGTAAATTCGGTCATGGCAACAGAAACCAGCGTGGAAATACTCTCGTTGAGTTTGCAGGCAGAAGGGTTTTTCATCTTGAACTCCTTCTTCAAGAAAAAGCCACACAGGAAATGGACATGGAGACATCCAAATGGGACGACAAGTGAAATTGATTTTATTATGTGTAACAAAAAATTCGTCATAGAAGACTGCAGTGTGCTAAACAAGTTCAACACAGGTAGTGACCATAGATTGGTGAGATGTAAGATGCACCTCAACACTAAACTTGAACGTGGCAAGCTCATAAGACAAACAAAATCTATTGACATAACCAACCTTAAAAACACCATAATACCTTCAAGTTAGAACTGAAGAACAGGTTCTCTGCTTTAGAAGGCCTAACATCGGAAGAAGTGGACATCTCTGAAGTTAACAGAAAAGTAACCAAAGCTCTTATGGAAACAGCAACAAAATTAGCTGGGTCTAAGAACAAGTTGCATGTGAACAAATTATCAGGAAAAACCAAAAATTTGATGCAAAAAAGAAGAGAGATGAGGACAACTAAAGAAGATGTGACTTCCAAAGTGGAATATATAGAGCTATGCAAGACAGTAAGAAAAAAGTATCACTGAAGACGTAAGGAAATTCAACTGTGAACTAGTGAGGAAAGCAATTGAAAACAACCAAAGCCTAAAGATAGCAAAGGGACATCTCAGTAAGGGAAGAAAACAGATTATGGCACTGAGAAAAGAAGATGGTTCTGTAACAAGAAATAGAGGCGAAATTTTGACAAGAGTGAAAGATTTCTACTCCAAATTATATGAAAGGGAGGATATATGCACTCCAGACATCATGAAAGATACCAGTACCAGAGTTCCTCCAGTCCTTCCAGCAGAAGTTGCACATGCAATCAAGAACATGAAGCGGGGAAAAGCTCCAGGAGAAGATGGAATTACTGTAGACATCATACAAGAAGCAAGTGGAGAAATCGAAACAGTACTCGCCCAAATTTTCACTCGATGTCTTAATGAAGGGAAAATTCCTGACGATTGGAACAACGCTACAATGATCTTGCTACATAAAAAAGGTGACATTGAGGATCTCAGGAACTACAGACCTATCAGCCTCCTATCAGTAGTTTATAAAATCTTCACTAAAGTTCTTTCACACCGCTTGAAGGTAACACTGGACATGGCTCAACCGAGAGAACAAGCTGGATTCAGGAGTGGCTACAGCACAATAGATCATATCCACGTGCTGAGAGAACTAATTGAAAGAGCGAGGGAATATGAACTTCCATTGTGCATGGCTTTTATTGATTATGAAAAAGCATTTGATTCGGTGAAACCATCAGCAGTTACAATGTCCCTGAAATCCTGCGGTATTGAAGATGCATACATTAATATTATTAATAACATCTATGAAAATGCAAGTGCAAAGATTAGGCTGTTTGAAAATACAACACACGTAAAAATTGGAAAGGGAGTGAGACAAGGTGACACCATATCTCCGAAGCTCTTTAATGCCACATTGGAGGGTGTTTTTCAGTCGCTGAGCTGGGAAAACAAGGGGATAAAGATTAATGGAGATTATCTAACCCACCTTCGTTTTGCTGATGACGTAGTCATTTTTGCAACTACCCCATCAGAGCTGCAGAGTATGATCCAGGAACTTGCTGACAAGAGTAAAGAAGTGGGATTAAAAATGAACTTTCAGAAAACAAAAGTGATGTTCAATGCTTTTACAAGAAATGAAGATTTATCGATTGATAGAGAAAAGCTGGAGATAACAGACACGTACGTTTATCTTGGACAGCAGATATCAAGTGAGGGTCACATTGATGAAGAAATTAATCGGCGTACAAAACTTGCCTGGAGAGCTTTTGGAAGAAACAGCATAATTTTCAAGAGCAATATGCCATTATGTCTTAAAAGAAAAGTGTTTGATCAATGCATCCTTCCAGTGCTTACGTATGGTGCAGAGACGTGGACCTTAACTAAAAGAGACATACAAAGGCTGCAGACAACTCAAAGTAGCATGGAGAGGTGCATGCTTGGTGTAACCAGGAGAGATAAGAAGAGGAACTCGTGGATCCGAAAAATGACAAGAGTGGAAGACATCATGATCAGAGTTAAATCCCTGAAATGGCAATGGGCTGGACATACTGCCAGAAGGACAGATCATCGATGGACAGCCGAAATTTTAGATTGGATTCCAAGGGACAGGAAAAGACCCAGAAGAAGACCACATGGAAGATGGGTGGATGAAATTCGAAAGTATGCGGGAGTGACATGGAGGAGACTGGCACAAGACAGACCGTTGTGGAGGAAACTTGGGGAGACCTTCGTCCAGCAGTGGATTGATAATGGTTGACAATGATGATGATGATGATATATATATTTTTCATTTTTTATGAGAACAACGAAACACACTTGCAAGACACTTTCACATACATGGGAGATACTTGAGGTTAGTTGACCTCCTCCATCTGACAGCTAAGTGAAGACAGGGGGCAGAAGACAGCCCCAGAAGTGGGTAGTGTGGTTCTCCTGCTATCTCACTCTCTCTTGGAGATGCAGTGGTGATTCTTAAGTACACTGGACGATGCTGAGAAAGTCTTTCATTGACCGCCTTACAGTACAGGGTTTGAAGACCGCAAGCGTTCCATCACCTGTACGACATGCTTCTACTGTAAAAAATGGAGATTGCAGATGCCTTTGTTACTAGGCTTTTTCGACTGGTTCAGGCAACCTGATTGTTGATCATCTTGCCATACGTCCCTCAGCATTTTGCTGGTTTTCCATAGCTTGAATTCATCAAGCTGTTGAATTACTGCCATCTTAGGAAGCAGCAGCAGCAGCAACAACAATTTTTTTATGAATTAGTTGTGCGACTTTTCTGGTTCAAATTTAACATGAGACTGCAGAACTATTTCCTTTGTTTCAAGCAGAATTCTGGGTCATGCAATGAAAGATCTGTCCACTTCAAAAAGGGCATGTTTATGGCTAAACACTTTTAGCAAAATTCCCCATTGTTTGCTTCTGCTACAGGTGGTTGGCTAGCAAATGAAATTGCCTTTCTCACAAGGCATTACGCTAAAAGATTTTGTGACACCAAAAAATTGCACTAAGTTATGAGGAAAGGCTTTTAACCTTTGACAGGGTGAACCTCAAAGCTTAGTAGCTCTTTTATCTCAGAGCCCACCCACATGTAAAAACGAATCACAAGAATCTTGCCACACAAATTCGAAACATTTAAAAACGTACTTACTGATTTTGCATTCCAATTAGCCCAAAATCGCTGAACAATTTGTTACAATAACATTATATTAATGTTAGAATTACTGTCTCCCAATAATGGAAAGTTCAGCAACAAGCATAATATGCACCATGTTTACATCAAGCAGAGCACTTCATGAATTCTTATTTCTTTAATTCAGCAAATTATGAGAAATTATATTTACAATATTTTAATTTCTTTTTGATCAAGTAATTAAATCTATGCTTACCTAAGGTTTCATGACTTTTTTCTTCAAGTTTATTTGTTACACCTGCATAATAAAAGTAACTCAGGAAAAATATATGACTTTACATGAAGAAATATTTGGTTAGTGTGCATTTATAAACACAGTAGTAGTAATCATGAAATCAATTATGAAGTAAACAAGAAAAAACATTATAAAACCTGATGCAGCTTTAGAAGTACATTAAAAACTGCTGCAAACAGACAGACTTACATGAAAAATACAAATTTAGTGGTCCCAGGGCATTTTGTATTCATGGCTCACTCTCTCTTTAACACACAGAAAAAATAAAGCCTTTGTGTGCATTCACATGTAACAGCTTGAAAGTGACTTACGACATCAAATTATTTGGAATAGTTTTAATAGCTTTTGTTTATTTGTGTGCATATGTGTGTGTGTGCAAACATAGCAATGTTGTAACAGAGTTTTGTGGCAGTTTTTACACAAGTATATTTGATTTCGATTTACATTTCAGTTTTAGGTCAATTGTACATTTACACATTCAAATAATCATGCATACAAAAAATTTAAATACAATGGATTACCAATGTAGCAAATGATGTAGCCAATGTAGCCACACTGAAGTACTTAACTGATTAAAAAGACAAAAAGAAATGCAAAAACAGACTCAAGTATGGGATATGGTGGACCAACCACACTTGAGAAGGATGGTCCACCACAGTATCGACCTGGAACTGGAAAAGGAAAATCAGAAAGAGATCTCGGCTGAGTGAGTGTAAGATTGGTTTATGGAATACTAAAGGTATAAATGGCAAGATGAATGAGGTGATTGAGGAGATGAATAAGTATAGATTGGATGTGCTGTGTGTAAGTAAAACCAAAAGAAGGAAATTGGGATAGAAGTGAATGGAATGGTGAGTGTGTGGTCTGGAGTATTGGATAATGTGAGAGGACAAGCTGGTGTAGGTGTGATTTTAAGTGAAAAGATGAAGAACAACTTGGTTCAAAATAGTTGCATAAGTGAGAGAATTCCTTGAATTCGTTTGAAAGTGAAACTCCAGAGAATAGTAATTGTTGTAGTTCATGTTCCTTGCGACTCGGAACCTTCTGATAAGAAGGAAGATTTCCAGAATGAGCTAAAAGCTGTTTTGAGCCAGTTTGGTGCTAAAGAAAAGGTTATAATAGCAGAAAATTTCAATGCTAGAGTAGGCGTGCAAAATGCAATTTCTGACAATGGTCTAGGTAAGTTTAATGATCCTTGTGTAAATAATAATGGTGAAAGATTAATTGAACTCTGCATTGAGAATGGTTTGTGTGTATCTAATACATTTTTCAGCCACAAGTATATCCACACATATACTTGGGAAAATCATACTCTGTCAAAAGAGTGATAGATTTTGTTGTCTATGATCAGCGTCTGAAACATTTAGTTGTTGACACTCGTGTGATGAGAGGTGCGGATGTTGGTTCTGATCATTACTTGGTAGTGTCAAGAGTGAAACTTAATGTTGGTTGGAGGAAAAGGAATTGGAAAAGACCCAGGATAGAAAGAATAAAAGTTGATAGGCTCCTTGAAGATCATCAGCGTTATTCTGACGTACTCAGAGAACAAGTGAAGGAGCTGAAGTCTTGCGAGAGGGATGCAGAAAAGAAGTGGGAATGTTTTAAGAATTGTGTGTTCACTGTTGCTGTAGAGGTCTGTGGCACCACAATAGTGGGTAACAATAGAGGTGATGCTTGGTGGAATAGTGAGATTGAAGAGGCAGTAAAGAGAAAGAAGGAAGCCTAAATGGTGAATATATTTAAAATACGAGGTGATAATATAAATAGACGATGTTATCGCTCTGTCCACGTTATTTTATAAACAACACATAGCAACTGAAAAATTGTTGTTCCAACACCGCTGGGATCATACCCCAGATCTCTCTATAACTAGCCGAGTGCGTTCGCTTTACGCTGTGGTGCCAACAATTCCCAGCGCTATGTGTGGTTTATCAGTCAGCATCTGACTACATAAATCCATATTGATGGGCTCAACTTTTTTCAGTTGCTGTGTGTTGTTGTCGGAACAACAATTTTTCAGTTGCCATGTATTGTTTATAAAATAACGTGGATAGAGCGATGACATAGTCTATTTACATTATAGAAGGAAGCCTATTTGAGGATGTTGCAAGGTAGAGTCTCTGTGGATGAATACCACTGTAAGAAGTGTGAAGCAGCTAAGTTTGTTCACCAGACTAAAGCAAAAGATAGGAAGCAGAAGGTGGAAAGGCATGAATTGGCTTTTTGGAAAGATAGAAAGACTTTTTGGAAGTACATGAGACTCAGGAAAAATAGGGGAAACAAAGTTGTAAGTTGTGTGAAGAATAGGGTTAGGGAAATGATATGGGAGCCCAATGAGTTAAGTGAAAGATGGGATGAATACTTCTGTGAGTTATTAGATCAGGAAAGCAAAGATGATTCTGAAGCAGATGCAGATGATGTCACAGTGAAGGATGGAAACACAGCAGTGATGTGTCGCCATTTTCCAGCTTCTGAAAAAGAGACTGGCCATCACATTTTCAGAAAAGAAAATAGGTTCCCATAACGTATCTTGATTCTCTTCGAGACAAGATGCAAAAAAAAAAAAAAAGGGAAAGAATGATGTGCAGTTCTTTTTGTTGTTTTTTTACCATCGTCTCCCAACAATTTTAGTAAGGAACTTGAATCAGTTTCCTATATCTTCTGAAGTTTTCAGTTCATTTACCCTGGAAGTCAAGAAAAAAAGGTATGAAATTCTTTAATTTCCATTCAAACTTCGAATTCTTTTTTTTTTTTCCTATCCCTTCCTCAATTTCTTTTTTGAGTGCTAGAATATTTTTGCTATGTGTGTGTATGTTGAGTGAAGTGTGCGAATGATATGTACATGTATGTTCTTTGGTTTGTTGTTCTGGGATCAAACGTTATTTTTGGGTGTGCCGAG
Organism: Macrothele yani; assembly: GCA_039090855.1. NCBI lineage: Eukaryota > Metazoa > Arthropoda > Arachnida > Araneae > Macrothelidae > Macrothele > Macrothele yani. The sequence continues at coordinate 158,596,938 of CM077025.1, read as the reverse complement.
ATTAAAGACTTTAGATGCAATTTTTTGCATATTGTTTTAAATGTTGTCAATACTAGTGGGGAGTAGTGTTTGTTCATTTGTTTCATTCGGGAAAGAATTGCTCCGACAAAGGTTTGAAAGTTGCGGTTCTGATTGAGAAAAAAAAAATCATTTTGTCTTTGCATTTGTTGTCAATCTTGTTCTGTGGTAGTATTCGTATGCACATCTTTATATATTTTTTCTCTTTCCTTTTTGTACACCATGCAAAATGAGCTCAGAGTGTGATACAAGGAGAGGCGATTTTCATTTGTATATATGAGGGTGTAAAATTAAAGCTAAATGTGTGAATCGGGCGATAATCTTTTCGGCAGTAAAGCTACTTCAAAATATAAAAAGCAAATGATTTCATAATACTTTTTTGTCTCTGCTCCGTTCCATTTCAATTTAAAATGCTGGTTTTTTAAGATAATATTTTCATCTATCTTTCTGTGTATATATATTCTAAAATCTGTAAAGTTCATGAGACCAGCAAGGCTCAAAGTCTAAAGAAAGGAAAAGTTCATTGTTGAATAACACGTCATTTTCTTTTTCCTTTTCTGTTTTCACTTTCTATGCTATGAATCGCTTCAGGAGAGAGTTCTGCTTCAAGGAATTCTATTTTTAGAACTTCGACTAGTGGAGGTCACTAAAGTAGGAAGGTCACGACAACGTATTTTGCTGACCTTGTGTGTGTGTGTGGGGGGGGGGGGTCTCAGAATTTTGGTGAACCGTGAGATCGAGCGCAAGTTGTGTAACCTTCCTATTGTTTCACTCACTCTCTCGCTCTCGTTGTCAACTGCACAAATATCCGAAAAACAGAGCTGGGAAAAGAAAAAAAAAAAAAAAAAGGATTAAGTGAACATCCATGGCCCGATTCCTCCTGGGTCAATTACAAGTTGAAGTGGCGGGAATCCAGCTATCCTCCAGGAAGCAGCGAATGTTAAGAGCTCGCAGCATGTCCCTTCCAGTCCTCGCCTGATAAATTCTGCAGCAAGCTTAGCTACCTCTCGGAAGCCCCGCCATGTTTTAATCTGCCCTCGCAGCCTTTTGGATCGCCTACTTTGGTCGAAGAATATCTGGGCCAGTCAGCTGTCCTGGTGAGAAACTGAAATCTTCAAAGGAACTGTATTTCCTTAGCGTCCACCACTGAAAGGACTTTGTTTCCTTCGAGCACACCACTGCCAGTCAGCCAAGGTAATGTAAAATTTCTTTTGGTTGTAAAATAGAACGCTGAGTGGCGTCAGCTGATGGTGAAAGGGGGAAAAAAAATGAAAGGGAAGAAAAAAATTCTGAGGTAGTCCAAGAGCAAAAATCATCAGACTGGAACTGAACTATGCAATTGTTTGGATGTGGTAAAGGAAAAAGAAAGGAATAAATTACATATAAATATATTAGTGCATAAACCTGCCAACAAACATTTTTTTTTAGCAATGTAAAGTAAACAAGAGAGGGGAACAAGTCTGCAGTGGGAAGTTTTACAGGGAGAGTCAGTGGAGGAAGTAATATATATTATATATATATATATATTTTATTATAAGAGAGGCAGAGTAATGTATCAATAAAATAAAAAATTCTCTTTTTTTTTTTTGAAGGAAGCTTTAGTTGACCATTATGAACATCAAATATTTTTATTTTTTGGTTTGTGTAAGAAAAGGGGGAATCTATAAATTTAATTTTTGGGAGTCCTATTCACTCGGTCGTAAGCTTTCTCTAAATCTATGAAGGCAGTAAAAACTTTCTTCCCAACAGCCATATACTTTTCAATCATCATGCATAATGCAAAAATCTAGTTAGTGCAGCCTTTACCAGGCATAAAACCACCCTGAACATCCCACACTTTCAATGATGTAAGACCCCGTACTTTTTCAATAACAACCTTACCAAACACTTTCCCTGGCACACTCAGTAGGCTAATACCATGATAGTTCTTGCATTCAGTCTGATCACCTTTTCCTTTATACAAGGGAACAATTATAGCATCCTTCCAATCCCGAGGGACCATTCCTAACTCCCAGCACAACTGGCAAATTTCAGTTAACCATTCAATTATAGAGTCACCACCATACTTCAACATATCTGCAGTTATGCCATCAACTCCTGGAGCCTTACCATTCTGAAGAGATTTTAGAGATTTACACACTTCTTCTCTTGAGATCCCTCCTGTGCTTTCATCCCTCATTGTGACATCATCTGCATCTGTCTCAGAATCATTTTTGCTCTCCTGATCTAATAACTCACAGAAGTATTCACCCCATCTGTCACTTAACTGATTGGGCTCCCATATCATTTCCCCAATCTCATTCTTCACACAACTTACAACTTTGTTTCCCCTATTTTTCCTGAGTCTCATGTACTTCCAGAAGGACTTTCTATCTTTCCAAAAAGCCAGTTCATGCCTTTCCACTTTCTCCTTCCTATCTTTTGCCTTACTGTGGCAAACCAGCTTAGCAGCTTCACGCTTCTTACAGCGATATTCATCCACAGAGACTCTACCTTGCAACATCCCCAAATAGGCTTCCTTCTTTTTCTTTACTGCCTCATCAATCTCACTATTCCACCAAGCGTCACCTCTATTGTTACCCACTATTGTGGTGCCACAGCAAAGAAATTATAATGAGTGACAGAGGAAAAAATAATAAGTAAACTCGAAGATCCACCACTGATATACTGTAGATATGTTGATGACATTTTTCTGTTGTCCAGGCTAAAAAATGATGAACTTGAGGACTCGACAAAAAAGTATAGTGAAATTTATCCATCTATTGAACTGACAGTAGAACAAGAACATGACAATACTTTGGCATTTTTGGATATTTTGATAATTAAAACAAATGATAATATGCAATTCAGAGTGCATAGAAAATCTTCATATATCCCAGTACTTATACCATTTCAGTCATCGCATCCATTAACACATAAAAGAAATAGTGTTAAAACACTAATTAAAAGAAGTTTAACACACTCATCAATGGAACAATATAAAAACGAGGAAATTGAATATATTGAAAAAATTGCATATGATTTTGGTTACCCTAAACAAGTATTAAAAATGGATTTATGAAGTAACTCAAGCTAAAAATAAAGCCAAGGTTGATAAAAAAAACTTGTAAAATATGTAGGGGCAATAACCATATGTAGAAAATGTTTCAGCAGAAATTAATAAAGTTTGTGGCAAGTATGACATACAGGTAGGAAATCAGGTACTTACTGTAAAAAATTTAGTGATTAAAAATGAAAAAAATCAGCCAATTAGATAGAACAGGAATTTATGAAATCCCTATAAACCAGCAACCACTTGTGTCATATATAGGCAGCACCAAGAATAAATTAAAGTATAGATTGAACCAGCATATAAATAACTGGAATAAAAAAGAAGCTAAGACAGCATTAAACCAATAATGTATGGAAAATCAACAATGTCCAAGGTTTAAGGATATTAAAATTATTAAGAGCTGTAAAAACAAAAGGCAGTTAAGAATTGCAGAGTCAGTGTTAATTAAAAAAAACAGATCAAGATTATGCAACATTAATGAGCCTAGCAACTTAAACGAACAATGGAAGGCCCTAAAAAAATTGAACAGCTTAGAAAGAAAAAAAGAAAAAGAGCAACAATGACAATAGATGGCGCCAGAGACAATGATTCACAGATTGCGACTGGAGCCCGTGCCTCGATGGCTCTGCTCACTTGAGCTGTGGTGGGCGGGTGAGACACACCTGCCTCCTGATGATGACAGTAGTCTGTTGAAAGCGCTAGAGGATTGTGTGTGAGGGGGCTGAATGAGTGTGACATTTGCATTGGGAGTGGCAGGGGTTTTGAAACAGATGGAGCATTTTGTTACTCACAGTTGACAAAGGTTTAACCACCTAGGAATGTAAGGTTGAATTGTATGAATGAGTAGTATGCTTGTGTGGTTTTTATGGAATTAACAAGCTTATAGTTACATCTCATATGGCTTAAAAAAACAAAAAAAACAAAAAAAAAAAAAAAACGATGTTTCATCCCCGGAAGAAGGAATCTTAAGCAAGATGTCTGTAAACCTTTGAAGGCCAACAACATTATGATAATTGACGTGCTGGAAGTGTGTAGTCGATGGAAATTACCATGATCTTTAGGGTAAGTGATTGGTACTTTTTAATAGTATTTCATTTATGAATTGCACGTAAACTATGCGCACTTTGCAGGGGTTTAATACCTTAAAAGTGCAAATATAATAATTACTAAAGAGTTAACATTTTCAAATTCATTCTGCCAAATTTCGTCCAAAAGATTTAAAAGATGCGCATTGCAGGTGACGTGAACACCATTTAAAAATATGGCTTTCAGGTTCTTTCCCCACGCTTTGGACATGTAAGCTGCACTGTCTGTCACAAAAGCGGTTATACATACATATCACTAAGCTGTTCTCTGAAATTCAGAGGTTAGCTCCAAAAGAAATACAAACTACCAGATATTTTTACCTATTGTTGTCGTATCAAACTTTGCCATTTACAGCGATCTTGACATACAACTCGTGCTTCACTGATATCCATTACACGCCGTACACAAGATCTTTTATACTTCATACTCATAAACTTTTTCTCATGCAGACACTCCTGAATCTGATCCACCCATGTCTTCCTTGGCCTTCCTCTGCTTTTCCTTCCTGCCACTTGGGCTGAAAATATTTTTTAGTAAGCATTTCATCACTCATTCTTTCAACAACAGCGGTTATACTAGTAAAAGGTATTTCATATTTATTAACGCACTGAAGTATTGCCTCACTGACTGCTTTAAAATTTACAGATTCCAAAGTGATGCACTCAAAGAAGATTGCATTCAAAGAGGTTTCATCATTGCAGCTTTCAACATTCAGCTTATTGAACAGCAAGAATATTCAAAATGAACCAATCTTCTGAATCGGTTGTTTCTTCTGCTACGATGCTTACACCGGATACTGATTTTAAAAATTCTTTCACTTGTTGCTTGAGAATATCATATATTTTTGACAAATAACATTTCCGAATACAATTTGCATTTGGAATAACACCAATATCTTTCAACGAATTTTCCAAGTCATTTTTTAATGTAAGGTTATTTAGTTTGGAAAGTAGGGCGTTAGCTGCACAAAAGGTACCAGTTAATTTCAAAAGTTCCATTGAGTGATGCTGTTCTTGTGCAGTTCTTTTCTCAATTAATTTATCAACACATTTCTGCATTATTTTTGGTTGACTGTTCAGGCACACCTTTTTTCAAGCAGCTTGCTTGCTAAATGCTTTTCACAACTGTCCATTCTTGAAAAATCCACCGATACGTTGCAACACGAACAGAACAATAGATTTTTGTTCACATGAAACGTTCCCATGTTGTACTGCTTATATCTTTCTGACGCACGCATTTTACTCATGTGGCTAATTCTCAAAATTAAAGAATCAATATCTAAAAACTTCATAAACTACTCACACGAAAGCACACATTTACTAAGCTAAGCGTCTCCGAAACGCTCTTTTTTGTGAGCTGCTTTCCCAGCTAAAATTACTAACACAACTGACGACACCCAGTTTACTAGTCCGGCAAGTGGCAAAGGTCATTCAACAGTAGCAGGGGGAAATCACGAAAGACCAACTGTTCACTCTTCAGCCGAGTGCTTGTAACCTAGAATTACCCACCAAGCTAGTTCGAAAAGAGTATCTTTTAACGAACAATCTTGAGAGGTAATTCAAGGTTTAAATCTCTGGTTTGGACTTTCTAGTAGGATTACTTTGCGGTACATTTTTCGCATAAATTCTCTAATGAAGGAGTATTAAAATTATTTAATTATGAAAAATACAGTAATAAAAAGATTATAATAGAAATCGGGCAAAAATAGGTAAAAAATCTGAAATTTGCAGATATATATATATATATTATATATATATTTGTGAAATTACAGAAACCCCAAAATTCGCGGAAATTCGCACAGCGACAGAATTACTGCCCTAATCATGATCAAGGTAAAATCCATGAAATGGAAATGAGCTGGACATACTGCTTGAAGAACAGACCACAGCTGGACAACTAAAATATTAGACTAGATATTAAGACCCAGAAAAAGACTATGTGGAAGGCAGGTGGATGAAATTAGAAAACATGCAAGACCTTCATCCAGCAGTGGATTGAAAATGGTTGATGATATGACCATTCTAGAGACCTTTTTGATCTCACCTATAGACTTGGCAGCTACATGAACAATGGAAAATAAATTTAAATTACTGAAAAAAGGGAAAGAAAAAGATCATTAAGTTACAAAATTAATTTTTTAGCTGTAAAATTATTATTTTTTAACAGAAAGATTATGGGAACAGTTTCAGAAATCTCTAACTTTGCTTTCAACAATTTCTAGTAAGAGATTGAAATGAATAATATGTTGAAAGTATTTCACTATATAAAAACTTCAGTATATTATCTAATTTATGTTCGAATGAGCCAGTTGAAACCAACCATTAGGCAGCACCTGAACTGAATTTTAGGTACACTCTGACCTTTGTCATGGTCCACTATCAGTGGGGGATTCCAAAGTATGAAACTTAAAAACACACTTAAGTTACATAAGCTGATAAGTTACGTAACTTAAGTATGTTTTAAAGTTTCATACATATTATTAATGGATATGTGTTTATGTCCAACTTTCACTATGTGGATTTCAAAGTAAGAACACACAGCTTTTTTTATTATTATTATTTTATTGATTGGTGGTATAATGATCACTATGAGGAACTCAATGGGCTATCAGCATCACCCATCACTAATTTGGCGCCACTGGTTCTAGGGTAGAGAGCGAGCCAGTGCTTTAAGACAGACATAACCACAACATCAAAGCCTCACCAGGATTCGAACCCATCTCGGATGAATGGTCACACACAGCTTTTGAACTAGCTAGGTCTGGCTACCATTCTGCAAATAACAATTATTTGTAAAATTTTAAATAGCAATTTACAGAAATATATTAGCAATGAAATTTCTAAGGTGTGTAACCTGAAAGATTAGAAAATGTGCTTGGTTAAAATCAGGTAACCAGAAAAGCCTGCCTTGCTGAAAACCATGCCAAGAACCTTTGAACTGAGGGATGTTTGAAAACTGTAAATGATAAATTTTAAAAGTGTGCCTCTGGCAATTTGATTTTAGTCTAAAGTATGTACTGTCAGATAGTACTGCATAATAAGGGCACAGCAATTTCTAAATGTTATTGAGTATTTTGAGCTTGTTTACATTTCAGGCAGTTGCACTCTTGATGAAATCATAACTACATACTGAAAATAACACTTTAGACACTGGTAGTTTTAATACATTAAACTCATAATTATGAATTACTCAGTTGAATTATTTACTCAAAGACAAAATTTTGCATTCAGAAAGTGATATTGCATACCTTGGTGAACTTCATCCAATGGAGGAAGAATGGCATGAGGGCGTGTTTGAAGAAAAAATATAATCATCAAAATCAATGCATAGTCTGAAATCCACAGGTCATTTTGATGGAAAGTAATTTTAGCATGATGTGCCCAGTGTTTCACAGCAAACACCAGTGGCCTTACACGGGAATCTAGTTCACCACAGAGGAAAAGAAGTTCAGAAATGAACAATGCAGGCCTATAGAAACATGAAATTGAAAGATGTTTTGAACATTTTGAAAATTTTCACAATTAAAACAATTGAAGAACTGGTCAAATCATATATTACATCATTTCAAAAGTAATGCACACTAAGTTATTACATACCTACAACAAATGAATGATGTTTGAAAATAATACATACATATGGGCAATAATTCAGAAATCACCGGCCCACCTGTATTGGATACCATACCAACATCAAATAGGACAAGCCATAGGCACAAGCAAGCATGAAGGTATTAAGCAAAAAATTTGCATTACCAACTTCATAATAGCTGTATCACATATATTCTTCACACATGTATTCATAAAAATGACATTTTGAAATAGTTCCCTGATTCCCAGGTATCAAAGATGCATAGAACAACCAATACAGAGCTCAGAATTAAAAGGAAAGAAAGGAAATGGTATAACCTAACCTGAAACATCTGTAGTCTGGCAACATCTTTTGATTTGCACACATCACAAATTAATACTCTGATTCTCCATCAATACCCAACAAGAGACAGCATATATAATTAAATTCTTGAGGAGGTGAAAACAAGGCTATTATATTTAGATTCACTAATAGGAAACAAAATCAGTATTGAGTGACCATTCTTTTTGTAGTGCAGTGGAAACTTGCATGAGGTGGAATAAGTGCCAGGAACACTTGACAGTGACACCCACTACAGCATCAGTAAAAGAAAGAGCTGCTACTGATCATTCATAGGGAAGCAACTAAAGAGAACACCAGTGCACAGAAAAAAAAAAAAAAAAAAAACATTGGCACACAAGGAATAATATGTTATTTTAGTAGTATTTTTATGTTAAACTCAAATATGACATTAGTTGTTGGGTTTTTTTTTTTTTTATCACGCAAGGTTTTTCAGTGACATACAGTTTAAATTTGAATAAATCATACATTTATGTATACTTATGAATCATAAATAAATTACCTAAAAAGTAACACATGATGATTTCTTGGTGCATTTCACTTGCGGACCATCTCTCTTGAGTGTGCAGCACTAGTCAACATGCGTACTGGGACTATACTTAAAATATCTTAATGAAATCACTTGCCGTGTTCATTGCTGACAGCACCTAGATTCTCAGGAAATAAATCTAAGTGGGAGGTCAGAAAATGGATTTTCAGGGATATATTACATCCCATAGTGGCATGGATCCAAGAGTTCATACACTAAGTCACAATATTTTTTGCCTTAAGATTTCCCAAGTGGTTTTTAGTAATACATTTGAAAGATTTCCAATCTGCTTTTTCAAATTGGCTCAACTTTTCAAAATTCTCATTCCTGTATCAACTCCTTTATTTGAGGGTCTACGAAAATCCCTTAATTTTGGCTGCACTAAATCTGCGGAATTTTTCTTCATAATATGCAAATCCAGCACTATTTTGATCCCATGCCCTGAAAAAGTCTTTTGTAAGTCCTAGTTTAATGTATGCATGAAGGGGGGCTGGGGTTAAGTAAACATTTTTGGGATTAACCAGGGAGGGTTCACAACATTTTTCTTCCCTGGAGTTAGTGACACATGTTTCATCCAGTTCTTTCTCATATAATGACTTCAGTCTCTGCCATTCCACTCACACAGTAAAGAACAATATTTTGTGAACCAAAGCTGCAAACCAAGCAAAAGGGCAATGACTTCAGATGTTCAAAGCACATTTTTCAATTGTAATACTGCAGCTTTTCCAAAAGTAGTTTCATATTTTCATATGACTCACCCATGTCAGTAACATGGGGTAATGACATTGACAGAAATTTATTTCTGTTGTGAAGAATTGACAGAAATTTATTTCTGTTGTTAATGAAATTTATTTCTGTTGTTAGCTTTCAAGATAACTTTAGAGGAGTCAATGAACAAGCTCCACTCTGTTGTATCGTCTTCATGACCATGAGCTTCCATTACAGAGCAAATATCATTACAAAATACTAAATTTCTTTCTTGTGAATTTTTTTTTAATTCAACCTGATGGTTGGGGGGATAAAAATAAACATACTTTAGCATCTCAGTGAAGATTTCATCCTTTTAACCTGGATCCCAAATGTTCAGCCTACATTTTGGACAAATTTAAATCACATACCAAGTCATTAACATCCTCCTGAGTTAATAAATGAGGCTTGCAAGAAGTACTTGCTTCAAAATCAGGGTAGAGTTGAACATTTTTCTCTTGTTCTTGATGAATGTCATTAATGTCTGAGTCATCATCACTTAATGTCAGGTTTTCTGGAGGTTGAGGTAAATCCTCCGAGTGATGAACAGGCCTCATGGCAGAAGGCACATCAAGGTATTTGAGGGTATGTTTGGACTAAGATGTCATCCCTGTTATGTTTTTTAAACAGAAATAACAGTCTGAAGAGTGGTCTTTTGGTTCCCTCCAAACCATGGGAACTGCAAAAGAAATATGGAGAGAACAATTCACTCATCCAGTGAGAAGCCTAACGCATGTTACACAACAGATGTAAGGGGCCCAACTCTTATCTTGAACACCCACTTCACAACCAAAATAAAACTCACAACACTTTTTAGTTAACAGGGTAAAGTTTCACCTCCGAGTTTTGAACGTTACTTCACAATACATGTAACAGAAAGTATCAAGATGATTTAAACTATTCCTTGGCATAATGACATGATTTGAATCGCAGAACTTTGTGCAGTTACTATTCATTTCAAAGAGATAACACAACACTCGCAATGCTTACAGAGCAAAGGCCAATTCACCACTAGCAGAACAATGGCTGCTCAGATGTTGTTGCAACCTGCCAGTGCATGAATAATCTCAGAATGTGGCGACACAATGGTGCATGAACCATCCCTGATTAAAACTGAGCACATACACTAACGCATATGATATATCGTTTTTTTCCCCACACTACATTAAAAAATACAACAAACAATAATTTAAAAACACATTTTATGTACATTTCTGTTGACATAATACCTAAAACTTCAATAACCAATACTGAAAAAAATGCCCCACAAAAAACTGTGGGTGATAAAATATCCCCATTACATTTTTGAATTCAGCATAAAAAGTTACATTGGAAATGAAATCAATGTTCCATGTGACAAAAAAATGTGTTTACCACTGGAAGCAGAATGTGCCATCCTGCTGATTAAGTGTATTGCAGCACAGAATCAAGAAGTTTTGCACTTGATTCCAACAGCAAAGCTTCTTGATGCTACCTCACGATTAAGAACAATGCTATATCTCAATAAACCTATGATGTCAAAAGTTCTTCAGAGAAAAAAAAAAAAAAAATAGCTTGAAACAGAAAGTCCTCTTAATGATTGTAGATAAACTTTAATGGGTCTTTCACTAAAGATTTTTAATATTTTAGGCAAATTTCCAAAGTATACATTACTTCTGCATCAGGTTTTCAGTTATCTTTACTTTTGTCTAAGATTTAATGGTCTCTAGATGCTTATGATTAACAATTTGTAATAACTTTTTCTATATAGTTATAGTCAAGAAAGAACTTGAAGTAACTAGTCTAAAAGTGACCAGCCCACATGAATATTGATGGTGAAGTCATTTTAACTTTCTATTTTAAGTCTTTCTTTTGATTTTCTTTTTACAATTTGTGGTTGATGCTGATAATTTTTAGAAATTTTTAATTAATGATAACTTCAGTGTCACATGAATTGGGAATCTTCAAAAATGAGTAATCCTCAGGTTGGTTATTATATCAAGTTTCATTGGTCATTACATTAAGATTGACATCTAGTGCAACTCTGACACAGACAACAGACTAAGTTTTACACCAAAACTTCATCATAAGTATATTTCATCTCTATGAAATCCCATTATTTAAAAGTAATTAAAAAATTCTATTAGATTTAAGTACGTTAGATTTCTTTGGTTATCTACGTGCTCAATAATCATGTTTAAATACAGACTCTTCATTTACGAGCACATATTCAACAGAAGCACAGGAATATATGGCTCTACACATATGTATACACACATACAAATACTTTTTAGGGTACTTAATTCCAACATCCAATCATAATCGTTTGCGCAATAGGCATTACTAAAAAAAAATCAATACATCAATAAATATTGCATATGTGATATTACTGCTTTCAATATATTTGTACTATTACATCATGTTCCAAACATTATGACAGGTACCAGTGCCGAAGTCCCTCCAATCCACCCTGCAGAAGTTACATATGCAATTAAGAACATGAAACGGGGAAGAGCTCCAGGAAAAGATAGAATTACTGTGGACATTATACAAGAAGCTAGTGGAAAAATTTAAACTACACTCGCCCAAGTTTTCACCAGATGCCTTAATGAAGGGAAGATTCCTGAGGATTGGAACAATGCTACAATGATCCTGCTCCATACAAAAGGTGATGTTAGGGATCTCAGGAACTACAGGCCCATCAGCCTCCTATCAGTGGTTTATAAAATCTTCACTAAGGTTCTTTCACATCGCTTGAAGGTTACAATAGACATGGCCCAACCAAGGGAACAAGCTGGATTCAGGAGGGGCTACAGCACTATAGATCACATCAATGTACTGAGACAGCTAATTGAAAGAACAAGAGAATATGAACTCCCATTATGCACGACTTTCATTGACCATGAAAAGGCCTTAAATTCTGTAAAACCATCAGCAGTAACAATGGCTTTGAAATCCTGCGGTATTGAAAATGCATACATTAGCATTATTAATAACATCTATGAAAATGCAAAGGTTCGGATATTTGAGGATACAGCACAAATAAAAATTGGAAAGGGAGTGAGACAAGGGCTCTTTAATGCCACATTGCAAAATATGTCTTTTAATCATTGAACTGGGAAAACAAAGGGATAAAAGATTAATGCAGATTACTTAACTCACTTTCGTTTTGCTGATGACGTAGTCATCTTTGCAACTACCCCCTTCAGAGCTGCAGAGTATGATCCAAGAACTTGCTGACAAAAGTAAAGAAGTGGAATTAAAAATGAACTTTCAGAAGACAAAAGTGATGATGTGTCACGCTTTTAAAAAAAACAAAGATTTATCGATTGATGGAGAAAAGCTTGAGACAACCGATTCCTACATTTTTCTTGGGCAGCAGATATCAAGTGAGGGTAAGAAATTAATTGGCGTATAAAACTTGGATGGAGAACTTTTGGAAGAAACAGTACAAATTTTAAGAGCAGTATGCCATTATGTCTCAAAAGAAAAGTGTTTAATCAATGCATCCTGCCAGTGCTTACATAAGGAGCAAAGACATGGACCTTAACTAAAAGAGACATACAAAGGCTGCATACAACTCAAAGTAGCATGGAGAGATGCATGCTTGGTGTAACCAGGAAAGATAAGAAGAAGAACTTGTGGTTAAGGAAAATGACAGGAGTGGACAACATCATGACCAGAGTGAAATCACCAGAAATGGCAATGGGTGGACATGTTGCCAGAAGAACGGATCACCGATGGACAACCAAAATTTTAGACTGGATTCCGAGGGATAGGAAAAAGACCCAGAAGAAGACCCCATGGGAGATGGATGGATGATTTCGAAAGTATGCTGGAGTGACATGGAGAAAGGCCCAAGACAGACAATTGTAGAAGAAATTTGGGGAGACTTTCATCCAACAGTGCATTGATAATGGTTGATGATGATGATGGCATCATGTAACTAATTGTACAATCTCAAAATATAGCATGTTTCGCTTTATGAACACCTATGGTCCTCCTGGTCATCACCACTAGCATCACATATTTACTTGTCCCTTGAAGTTAGCATTTACATTCAAAAAGTCTTCGGAATATCCCCATCTATTCGACATATGCTTCCCTGGCAAAAAGAACTTTAATCTTTGTCAATTAATTTCTGCTAACAGACTCTCCACCTCTTTTAATGGATTCAATAAGACCCCAAAACACTTTTAGAGTAATCTGAGACATCTCATCTGAAAACGTCTCTTAATTTACAGATGTTTTCCACTTTTCTGCAGAAAACATTAATACATTGATTTACTTTTTGACAAACTTTTTTTTTTTAGAATCCTCCTTGTTAATCTCTAACAAACAGCTTAAATACTTTCTACTTTTAAGCTTCTTTTTCTCCCCCTCCCCCCACCTTTTCTGTACAATGTAACTCATTTCTGCCATTCAACAAGGAGTCCTGACTTTCCCAATTTTACACAATGCTGGACCACAAAAATTTCTTTGGAGCCCTAATAATCCATCTTTTATAACTGTTCCATCCAAATTCAATGCATTCAGTCAGTGAGGGCTCAACTTTACTACATGATCTTCAGCAATTTGGGTCTGGAAATTCAGCCATACTTTTATATTTTTCAGTTTGTCACAACTCTGAGGCATCTTAACATTTTTAATAATTTCTTAGCTATTGGACAATTGACTTTAAAATTGGATGGTATTAAAAAAATCACTACCTGTTTCAAAATCTCTGAAAACTCTAGCATCTTTACATACATTTCTTAGAGATTTTTTCTCTATGACACAACCTATTATGTATTTCCTGTTTCTAGCCTCTCTGCATCAAGTAAATTTGTGAATGCTTTTGTGTGTACAGATAGTAAGTGATTAAGAGTTCATTGCTTAAACATTTATAAATCATCGTCTTTTCCCATTTACATTTACCAGACAGCTCTCTCCAAATTTACCTATTACATCTTCAATTCTCCAGTTATCATTTCCAATCCTTACACTGAAATCCTCAAACCTTCAATCCTTTTCCTTCATGTGGTTTTAACCACCATATCTAAATACTCAAAAAATTACTTCCTTAGAACTGGAAGCTTCTACTGCTTCTCATATACTTCCACAGTTTTCAAGTCCATGTTATCCAGAAACTGCACCCCCCTTCCCCCACACACTGTACCCCTGTACATATTTCCACCTAATCAATACAACAGCCATTGTATCATCAAAGGCTAGAGCCACCTGAGCTTGTGCTTGACATTTAATTAAACCAGAATTTATCATACTAAATGATACCAAGAACTCATTCCCCCTGATATATCCCTCATGCTCTAACTGATAGCAATGGCATTTTAGTTGAATTTTTCTAACACCTTTGATAAGTCTACTTTTCCACTTAATCTCATGATATTTAACTGACCCGATCTATACAAGCATGTGCATTTACTTGGCAATGAAATCATAATTTACGAGGATTTTCAGATACATGATTTCCATGAGATGAAAGGTCCAACTACCTTTCATACACATGTATTTTCTAGTTATCTGTATCATGCTTAGTTCTTCTAACACTTAACATCAGACTCTGGTTTGTTAACAAAAGATATCTATAACTTGAAGAATTTTTTTTTCCTCTCTTGTCTAAAGGGGCAGTCATCTTGATATGACCAAGTAGAAACTAAATAGTCAAAAATATATGACGTGCTACAGAGGTGAAGCACATGTCAAGACGATAAAGTTGCAGTGATAAATTCCGTCGGTGTAGCTTAATCGATAAAGTATTCAGCTCTGGAGCAGAGGGATGTGTGTTCAAGATTTGTAACTGACAGATTTGTGAATTTTACATTAGTGTCCAATTGTGGAAATGGACCTACAGGCAGTTGGGTTCTTTGAAAAATGTGTGATGTTTGTTCCACATATCATCTGGAATTAATGAGAATTTATTCTTTACATTAAAAATAATTATGATAAATTTCATTGGTGTAGCTTAATTGGTAAAGCATTCAGCTCCAGAGCTGAGGGTTCATACCTCGTCACTGACAAATTTGTAAATTTCGCAAGTAGACCACAAATTTAATGTACTGATGTGCATTACTGCTTTTGAACTTTTGAAGCAGTTAAAATCTCACTTCTGGCACTATATGAATTGAGTACAGTGGTAAGTTCCCATGACGTTTTTTGTAACAGTATAATAAACTGCTATCATTATACTGTATTATGTACACATAAATGGGGAAAAGAAAATGAAACTCACACTTACATGTTATTTATTGTAACATTACAATTGGTTTCCAGAATATGATGATGAAATTTTATAACAGGTGGAGTGGATTGCATACTTTTCTTCACATCTGATATACCTGGAAGAAATGTTTCAAAAAGATCACCCACTGTGCTAAGAACATGGGAACCTACATTACTGGGCATTACTGGCACTTCCTTTGTTGGGTGATAGAACCTACTACTTCCCAGATGCTGAAAAAATTAAATAATGTTATTTCATTTTCAGTCCAAAAAAGTAGTATTACATGTAGTGAAAATAAAAGTAATCTGAAAGCATTTGTATGAAACTGATATCTTTAATTATGAGAATTATCCAGTTGAAAACTAGAGTTATTTCAAAGCATAGCAGTAAAAACAATACTGGAACTCTTATAGGCACATTTCTTCCTTTTTAAATTTAGTCTACAAGAAAAATGCAGTGCATACATCTGCATAGCTGCCAACTAAATTTAATGAAAAACCAGAAGATTGCCAAAAAAAAAAAAAAAAAAAAAATCCAGAAGATAGCTTAATAATCAGGAAGATTTTTCTGGCTTCAGTTTGTTATACAATATAAAATGTCCACACAGGGCTAAAACTGTATATCTCGTTTTGCAATAGTTACACACGGAATTTTATGCACTTCAACAAAACAAGCGAAAGATGAATAAAGAAGTCTATTATGTATAATTTACTAGATTTTGAAACACTCTATCCATACAAATCAGCAAGAAAATTCTATCCCTTTAGATACCTATGTAAAATTTCATTTTTTTCTGTCTCTCCCCCCCCCAATATGTGCCAGGCTATCGGACAATTTTTGTTTCTGATTCCTTAAGAAGTACCTGGCCACTTTCAATGTCCACATTTTTTTCTTTTCAAAAAAGCTATACTGTTTTCTTCTATTTTATTTAACATTATCAAGGACACAGACCTGCTTCTGAAGTTGAGGAACACTAAGTGGAGCTACCAGTTTTTCTTTTTCTAGTTTTCTCAAACACCAATAGGAATCCTGCAGTAAATGTAATAAGTGCTTACACAGACTGGGAGTAGCTCACGGTGGTCTTTAAAATCCATTAACAAGTGTTAGGATCTTGAAAAACATGAAAATAAACTTTACACAGATGTTTAATAATGTTATTTCACTTAGATTTTCGATTTCCACAGCATACTTGATGATTTCCATCGTCCGTAGCGAATCAACGATTTCCATAGCATGCTCAGTGTTTTCCGTCATCTGTATGGATCGATGATTTCCATAGCATACTCTATGTTTTCCGTCGTCCCTACAGGACCGACGATTTCCATAGTAACTATGTTACAGCTAAAGTGCAGAAATCAGTTATTCTACAGATTATCTAGGCAATGTGCAGATTAACTAGGGTGATCCGTTAAAGTGCCAAAAATTGTTTCATTGCTCAGATTACCTAGGTAATCTGCAAATTACCTAGATAATCTGCACATTACCTACTAGGCACTCGTTAAAGTGAAAATAAGATCTTTGCTGGAACAACAGCAACGTTACTGTACGCTTAAATTAACATAATGTTATTTATTTATTTTTTGATATATAAATAATCAAGTTAATACAATCAAACAATCAACAAATTAGTTGATAGAATCAATCATCAATCAATTAAAAAACTATAATAGAAAGAATCAAATGGTTTAAAATATTATTATAATTAAGGAAATGAATTTGCAAAACATATGATAAAATTATGCTTACTTATTAGTGCAATCTAAAGATTGGTGACACTTTGAATTACATAGCAATTGGTTTTTGCGACAAGCACACCTATTTGTGGTACATTTAGATTTGCAGTCACATTTTCTGAAACCCTGCCCAGTACCAAGGGATTGTTTTATTGCTGTTTGACGTAAAGATATTTCTACAGCAGGGACATCTTTTTTTGTTAAAAAATCTCTCTTTGCAAACACTGAATTCAGATTTTGCATACAATTGTTTTAAAATACCTGTTTTAGTACCAAGTTTATAAAAGCCATTCTCTGTTTTACTAAGAACCACAGCTAAAATCGAGCGGGCATCAGTTTTTGCTCTGTCTACTTTGGGTACTTTAATTCTCACAGTAACACCTTCATCGACATTTGGGTGCTTTGCATTAGAAACTGCTAACATTTTCTTTGCTTGCTTTTCTAAACCTTTCTTGGCTTCATCACGCTGTATTTCCTGATTCATATTCTTTTTACAGATGTTGCACAATACATTCTTACCATACCCTTTCTCTTTAGGATCTATTTCACCACAAATTACGTGAACAAACATATCACACGATTTACACTTGTGAGCACCTGATGTTGCTTTTCAGCAAACAATACAGACTGTGTCTTGTATAGTCCTCTTTACAGGCTCTGTACAAAACTGTGATGGCGATTCTGCTGAAGTTAAGGGTAACTCAGTGATGATTTCTTCAACAAGCAAAGGTGATTCCTTGGAGGTGCAGGGTAACTGAATATTCTTCATAACTGTATCCTCAATCAACGGTGTAGAAGGCAGTTTAAGATTACTATTGATAAATTCTTGTATTTCTATAGGTGATTCTGTAGAAACGGAATGTCCTCTTGAGTAAGATTTGACTGTGTCCCATAATCACAGTCTCTTGTGAACTTCTAATTTTTCAAGGTCTTCTTCAGTATTTATCGAATGTAATACACTTTGTGGTATAATAGAAGAAGATAATTCCACTTTGCGGGACAACCGAGCATGGCTTCGTATGGACTTCTTTTAATTGCAGAATGATAGGCACGATTCTTCATGAATTGTACAAATCGTACGCCCTCACTCCACTTGTTAGTTTGGTTATCAGCCATCCAAGTAGTGAGCATGTATTCAATATCTTGATTCGCTCGTTCTACACTTCCTTGACTTTGGCTGTGTCTAGGTTTGCCATTAACCATTTTGATTTCTGGCCACAACTGTTTTACACTTTCTAAGATTTTATTACAAAATTCGCGTTTGTTATCAGAATGCAAAATACTTGGAGTGCCAAAAAGGAGAAAAATATCAAGCAAGTTATAGGCTACTTCATCCACCCGTTTTGATGTGAGCGGCTTCAATACAACAAATTTTGTTAAGTGGTCTTGGTATACAAGAAGAAACTTAAAACTTTCCATCTGGTTGAGATTGGTAATCGATGAGATCCACTTGGCACCTGCTGTTGAAATGCGATGAAATAATCGGCTTTACAACAATCCCTTTTTTCGTACTTTTTGTTTTTGTTGACAAGGTTTGCATAAATCCAAAAACATTTTTATTTGGGCTTGGGTTATGTTTTTATAAAGTGTATTTAATTGCTTGATCATTCTGTCTCTTCCACCATGGCCAATTGACAAATGAGTAGAATACAATATGTCAAACAATTCTTCGGCATGGACAAACTTTTTCACACTTTCTCGCGCATATGACAACGGCTCAATGAGTTTTTCACAGCCTTGTACAGTCAACACATCATACCTTTGAATTATTCGATAATCTCAAGATGATTCTTTCTTCTTGGAAACTTTTATTCGCTTTACATCTTCAATTATGCAATCATACCTTCGTTTTGTCATTAAAACACTATTATATTTTGAATCTTTGCTAAAGAGGTTTTTGAAGAATCTTTTCTTCATTTTACTCACCAATTCGGTGCTTGCTTGCATACTAGGAGTTAAATTTATCTGCTCTAAAAAAAATCACAACACAAATTCACGCGCTAACAGGCAGAAACAAATTTGAAAACAGAATTAGCTATGCTACGCACTGGCAGCAGACGCCAATTATGAGAAATAAAAACAACCGGCGACGACTAGACGCTGGCGAAACGAAACTAAAAGTGGAGGGAGAGGGGGAAGGTGTAGGGAA
Source organism: Macrothele yani (assembly GCA_039090855.1). NCBI lineage: Eukaryota > Metazoa > Arthropoda > Arachnida > Araneae > Macrothelidae > Macrothele > Macrothele yani. Next base: position 158,577,495 of record CM077025.1, on the reverse strand, counting down.
AGGAAATGAGAGAAGCAGGCAAAGCAATCTAAAAGTGGAGGGAGAGGGGGAAGGTGTAGGGAAAGGAAATGAGAGAAACAAACTTTTGAACTTTAACGATACGGAAGCCGTTAATGTGCACATTACCTAGGTAAAATGCGGAAAACTCTTGATTCCGCACGTTAACGGAACAAATCAGTTAATCTGCAGATTAGCTAGGTAATGTGCACATTAACAGCTTTTGAGCTTTTGCGGTAACAACTACATAAAATCCACAGTACTTGGAGTCTCTGAATCTTTCTTCCCACTGCATGATCTTAGAATTGATCTCCAGATCAACGGAATGTAGAGAGGAGATTATTCTAAGTTTTGGCAACAAAAATAGGAAAAATTCAAATACGAACTGTTTGTAAAAGTTTTAGTTAACGTAACTAGCGTGATCAAGTGCGCACCTTTCTTTGTTACTGTGATGAAGTCCCGATAATAATGACGGGGCATCGCATAGGGTTCTGGCAAACAGTGGAGCAAAATCTGCCTTTTTTAGCAAGATGGTGCAATATTTTTGTTTTGGCGCAGTTGGTGCAGGAATTCCCATATCTGTTTTATATTTTATTTATATGGATATTTTTAGCAAAAAGTACAGAAAATTTGGAAGAAAAGTTCTTCCGGCCGCAAAACCAGAATGTATAAAAAATCTGAAAACTTCCGCAAAATCCAGAAGAGTTGGCACATATACATTAAACAACCTTTAAACAGAAAGTGCACAGCTCACTTGATACCCTGTATATATATGTACATTTGCTGTGATATGATCTGCATATAATTTTCAATGTAGAATGGCTGAAACCAACTGAAACTTATTGTGAAGTGTAGGTTCTGTATCTGAGTGCACATTAGTTGACTCCTAGTCTGTATGTGAATGTGAAGAAATTCACAAATAGCACTGAATTTATCCGTGATTTTTCGAAAGATGAGGAAGTGAAATGTTTTGGATGCAGTCAACAAAAAAAAGGGCCATGGAAGTCTTCACAGCAAAAATGTCATATCATAACAGAGGGGGTAGTGAAAGCAATGAATATCAGTGTATTTCTAAATACAGTATTACTGGTGAATATCTTGGTTTAGAAAAAATGTGTATTATATATGTTCCTCAGTGTTTTGAGATTAATCAAAACATAAGTGAATTGAATTGTAAAAAGAAAGGCTCAGTACCACAGGAAAAAATGCCACAAATCACTCTTTCACAAATTTTACAGACACCTTAGGCCTAATAACAAGCAATGCAGCTACCAGAAAAACTTAGTAAAAGTTATACAACTCAAAAACCAATGTATGTTAAACTTTTGATATACTACATGATGAGTATATAGCTTTGTAGCTGTCACAGAACAAGTCAATTTAGTATTACTTAAATGGTGGTTAAAGATTGCAATACATATGTAGAAATTTGCAACATTTTAAGCACAGAATTAGTTACTGAATTAGTTGCTAGATTGAAATTCCACATTAATAAGACTTGGAAAGGTGCACCTGACACACACACACACACAGCTGTCTTGAAAATCATCTAAAAGCCAAAGACCACATTTGCCTAGAATTAAAAAACTCAAAGAATAACAGGTGATTTAAAACTTATTTGCTTTATTTTTTTTATTTTTTTTATTTTTTATTTTTTTGTTCGAACAACAAATTCCATTTCGATATAGCTCAAGCTAAGGTTAAGCCTGTTGCTGGACTGCGTGGTGAAAGTTGTTAATAGCAATTTTTGACGAATATAGTTTGTTCTTCTAAACTTTTCTGTTTCACACATTAAAATTTCAAAAAAACAAAAAACAAAATGTGTGAAACAGAAATGTTTAGAAGAACAAAATATATTCTTTAAAATCATTATTCACAAATTCCATGAACAAATTTTTCCTAAAATATTTAATAAAGGCTCAGATTTTTCCTTTTCAAGAATTTCTTCTAAACTTCATGGTCAACTAACTAGTGAAAAGTGGAACTAATGTTGCAATATCTTCAGGTACCAGCTTTAACATATACAAGATAGAATTAGTATAAAGATGCTCGCTGTCTTTTGCATGCAAAGCAAATTTCCCTTAGAAATTTTTGCTTCGCCACTTTTTAGTTTAGAACTACTTTCTTAGGGTAACTAATACATCATTTTTTTCCTTTTTTCTGAACAAGAAACTAAATCTTCTAACCATCAACTGTAACTTTTAAGACATGACAAGCAAGAAATCTATCTTTTATCAAAACAACAAAACAAACTTTAAAAGAATAAGCTATTGGCAAATTTCTTAAGTAAAAAAATTTGTACAAGAAAATTTTAGCCAACAAAAAATTTTAATGAAACTTATGTAAGATACCATTTGCATTTCAATCAAACAAGTTTAAATTTAATTTTCAGAAATATAAGAGAGCTGGGTCATTCATTCCATGTGAAATCAATGAGAGGTCTGGACCTTGATGTCTCAGAATTCAATTATTTTTGGTTTATAGTTTCTACCTATGGAGTATATGAAAAATCAAAATTATCAGATTTTTTGAGTCAACATTTTCTTTTTATTTCTGATTTTCAAGAACTAAAAAAAAGGCAAAATTTTGCAAGACTGCCATTCACAAAAAATATAATAAGTCTGCAGGTAGTGATGTTGGAGAGCTCATCTGTAGTTGCTTTTAAAACTCTTTTTATGGGCTTTAATTTGATATGTAACACACCCACTTTTTGGAGCATAAATTTTTTTGACAAATTTTCAAAATTTTTGATTTTGAAAATCTCAAACCCACCCCTTTTGAATTCTTTCAAAAACAAAAAACACATGTTAATCTTACACATGTTGATCTTACACATGTTGGCTAAAGGTATGCACAGTTTGAAGATGGAGAAATGATGGATTTTTGAGAAACCAAATTTTGAAGAGTAGTATATTTGTAGTATATAGGTAATTATCGATATTTACTGAGCTAGTTATTAAAGTATGTTCAGCTGAATTATTGGGAATATTGGCTATGGGTGACTTCTCATCACTACATGGCAGCTATTCTAATTATGGACAGATACATATAGTAACTGTGGTAATTTAAAATAAAAATTTATCACCTGATAGGCTAAATTATTTGGGTGAAGTTGTTCAAAGTGAAGCAGAGTGGCAGTTAAAACATCTTAAACTCAAAATATGTTTTAGTTTTTATTTGCTCTTATACTGTACTATTTACACAGTTCATATAATTTATGGTTATGCAGTACAGTAGCAAAAATATTTACAGTGAATAATTATTAGCTAAGAAGACTCCTATTTTTACAAGTTACACATTTTCAAATTCGTTGTTCTTTCTTTTAAATAAGTTGATGTGAATCTACTTTGCTAGCAACTTTTTCTGTAAAATAGCTGTTGAAGCTGATATTTTTTTCTGTGTAAGTGTGTACATTATTCCTGTTGCTGTGCAAGGATCTACTTTTCTCAAGAGAGTATCAGCCGAAACATCTAGAATATCAAGTTGCCGTTTGGAATAGTAAAATGATTGAGCTGGTCCTTTAGGGTGAAGAAAACTAACTTTGTAATCATTTGATCCCTGATTTTTAGCAAGAACACAAGCAAGCCAACAAGAATCATCCACAAACAACTGTGATGAATCCAAACTCAATTTCTTGAAACTCAGTTGTGCTTTTTGAAGTTACAGGCGCCTTTTATGGATTCTCAAGTACTGAAAGAATATGGTTTTATCACCATTTGTGAGTCAGACACTGGGATGGCTGCATGAATCTTCTATGTTCCATATACTGTTTATGGTTCATAAAAACTTGAAGACAGTCTTTTCTCATTTTCACTGTACTCTTCATTTGTGCAGTACATGAAATTTATGCCTGGTATGTTTTCTTTTGCAAAATCATAAAGATGTCAAGGAGTCATTATCTAACAGGAAGCAACATAACAAGTGTAAACAGGAAGCAGGTATGGGATTACTTTGCATGTTGTGTCTTGAATATCAGCATTACTTCATATTTATTACCTGTTCCTTTCTGTTGGATGTTGTTCTTGCAAGTTACTGCATGTCAGAACTTTCAATGTTCTTTATCAAAACTACATGTAACCTTCTTAAATTCAAAAATCTGTTTCTCATAAAGGCATCATTTCTCCATCTTCAAACTTTGCATACCTCTAGCCAACATGTGTTTTTTTGAAAAAAATTCAAAAGGTACGTTTCTGAGATTTTCAAAATCAAATTTTTTGAAAATTTGTCAAAAAAAAATTATGCTCCAAAGTGGGTGTGTTGCATATCAAATTAAAAACCAATAAAAGAGCTACATATGAGCCCTCTAGCATCACTACCTGCAGAATTATTATTATTTGTTGTGTATGTTATGCATGTGTGAATGGCATTCTTGTAAAATTTGCCATTTTTTGCAGTTTTTAAAAAACAGAAATAAAAAAAATGCTGACAGAAAAAATTTGAAAATTTAGGTTTTTCATATTACTCCATAGGTACAAACTATAAACCCAAAATCATTTAAATCTGACACATCAAGGTCCAGAAATATTTTTTTATTTGTTGATTTGACATGATTTGGCCAGCTGTAGTTTTTTAAGTAAATATTGATGAAACTTAAAAAGATGCCATTAGCTTTTCAGTCTGACATGTTTAGTTGCCTTTAAAAATACAAAGATGGGCTAAAAGTTTTGACCCCACTGCAACACATTCACGGTACGAGTGGAGAAATCCAGATAAAACTGGTTTTGTGTAGTAACAGGAGCCACCCCCCCCCCCATGCTGGAGAGGGATCTCTCAGCCTCCACAGTTTCTCCTCAGTGTCAGTCATAATGGACAATTGTTCAGACATGCAGTTCTCAAATAGCGAGCCATCATTGGATTCTTTACTGCAAAAATGTTTCTCCCATCGATATTTGTCAAAGATAGAAAGCAGTTTATGAGAATTACTGTATTGATGTGAGTATGGTGGCACAATGGGTAAGGTAATGTAAATATGAAGAAGTGGGGAAAGCAAATTTGAATGACAAACAGAGGTCAGGTAGGCCTATGACTTCAATGGACAAGTTTCATCAACAGTGTGCTGGAGAAATAGTCCAAGGAAACTGTCGCATAAAGCAAGAAAAAATTGCCTCTGAGCTAAGCAATTCTAAAGAAGGGGTAGGACAAATTATCAATATTCTTTGATTTTGAAAAGTTTGTGCCAGGTGGGTATAACACATGTTATCTTATGAGATAAAGGCTGAACAAGTGCAAATTTCATGTGGATTCTTGGAACATTTCAAAAAAGCAGTAAATATTTTTCTGGACCAGATTGTGATAGGAAATGAAACATAGGCCCATCATTAGGATCCAGCACAAATGATAGTCCATGGAATATTGCCATAAAGAATTGCTAAGATTGAAAAAATTCTGAACACAAGTGCCTGCTGAGAAGATCATGCCTGCCTTTAGGAATAGTGAAGGATTTATGCTTACTAAAAAAAAAAAAAAGGCTACAATTAACTCTGAACATTACATTGAAACTCTGAAAATTTTTAAAACATGTATAATATGCAAAAGATAAGCAAGGTAGAGTGGTGAAACACTTCTTTAACACAATAATGCTAAGCCTCACACCAGCGCTGTCACAGTTGCTGCCATCAAGTGCCTCAGGGTCTAATGTGGTGCCAGTCCTTAGTATAGTCCAGATTTCACTCCTAAAGATTCCTATTTGTTTTTTTAACCTAAAGGAATACTTTAGGGGCCATCATTTTACATCTTATGAAGACATAGTATCAGAAGTGTGTTAATGGGTTTAACCTGAATTTCATAAGGATGGACTTTGAAAACTACTGACAGGGAAGAAATGCAGAGGCTTTAGCTATTAAATGCAGAGGCTTTAGCTATTGAAAATTTTAAAACAAAAAGCTGTAACAATAATACACTAATAGAAATACCATATGCATGGAAACATCTACTTGAAAAAGAAAAAATGAAGATGATAAAAAATAAAAGAGAAAGATGAAAGAAAAGCAATAATCTATAGGAACAATTAGACGAAAAGGACTGCAATAGATGGTGTTACAAGTCAACACAGGAATGGTGGAACAAAATAGATACTACGCATATGACGCAGGCCATGGCTGATAGTGAATCTGCACAATCTTTTAAGCTGTTTACATATTTCGAACGCCAAAGTACTCCATTGAAGAAGACGTAGCCCAATGTTGAAACATGTTTGGATTATGGTGGTGATGTTGGAGGAGGATTTCGTTTGTTGGTTCTTTTAGGATTCAGGTTTTAATTTGGTTTTATCCTTCTTTGATTTTACATATCTTTCATTGAAAATTTCATTCCTTTTAACAAGACTTTGAATGTTGTTAACCTTATGTTACATTCCCAGCAGTCAATACGTTCCAAGCCTAAATGCTTTTATTGTGCATAATTTCGTTTACTACAAGATATTTTTAAAAAGCAGACTTAAATAGTGAAATCAGAACAACGATATGAACGCTATTCATAACCTACCTAAGAAATACCGAGCTTCCAAAGCCGTATGGGTAAGTCAGAACTTCTTATCAAATACAACAATAGCATATCCCTAAACGTGCCCTCATCCAACAACCACTACGTCTGTAATAAAAACGTGAGTAACAGTAATTTCCTGCTACACATTATATGTAGTAAATACAATAATTAACGCACCACATATATTTTTTCGTTCAATAAGCTAATATAGCTTTATGAACTTTGCAATAAATGGAAGAAATGTATTGAAATAGGTGATAATATGGGGATAATTATGCAGCTTTTTTTTTAAATAAAAATGATAATAAATTTTGTTTTTTGTTCATTGAAATTTTTTTACCATTAATGTTTTCTTTTTTGTTCATGTGGAGGCAAAACTTTTCAGCCCACCTGCATACAATGCAGTTTCATTTTTCCTGTTTTTCTTTCCTGCTCTCTCTTTATTTCTCTTTTCTTCTTTTATTCTTTCTTCCTTTCTTTTTTTACATAATTATTAAACTTCTGAATTACACAGAATAGCAAGGTGATGTATCTCAGCATATAACTACAAATCTCATTCTTAATAATAATAATTGACTTACAAATTTTGTGTTAACTGCTAATAACATATCCAAATCACTTATGCTATTTCCAAAACCATTAACAGTTGAGCCAGTTGGAATTAACTTGCAATGAGGAAAAATTCCTTTTAGGGCATCTTCTAAGACTGTACACATAATAAACCTAAGTCGTATATGAATGTCTTTCAACATGCTCTGCTGATAAAAGATATTCATCGTATCAGAAACCTAAAAACATAACAAACCAATTACATAGGTTGTAGTCAATCATTTGTAATCAATCACCAAAAAAACTGTGTTAATTTAAGAGAGAATAATAATAAAAAAAAAATCATTTAAAGCTACTACATCCAATAATTCATTCCACCCACACTACAATATACACAGGAAATGCATTACATATCTGTTAAGCTGAAACATTGCGTCCATAAAGAGCAATAGTGGCCCTAAAAATATCTGTGGAATACTATGAAACAGGTAAATGTGAACTAAATTAAAATATTTTACAGAACACAATAAAAGAATAACAAACAAAATATATCTGATTTTAAATTACTTCTGAAGTCAGTGAATGATATTTCATGTTCAAATATTCATTCTCATAATTAACACCATTCATAACTTCCTCTGAAGAAATCATTTAAAACAAAAATGAAGTTTGGTGGGTATTTATAGGATTAGTGGTTGGGTATTTTATCTCAAATTTTTAAATGAAATCCTATATATAAGAGAAACAAAGCAAAGATTATTGATTACATATACAAGAAACAGGGCAACATGGACTATGTTCTACAAACAAAAAGCCACCATTAAAAACAATTCCAATAAAATTGGACTATCAACAGCATATAATGCATATGTCACAAAATACTCTGGGACCCTGTAATGGCAATTAAGTGCTAAATGGATATATGTACCAGAAAACTGGAAGAATCATTAGAAATTTTATAAACAAAAAGTGGCAAAATCAATGACCATGAGAGCTGGCAAATCCATCTAGCAGGGTCCTCTGCACTTTGGAAATGACCCCTGAAGATGAATGAGGATTTCTTTCAAAAATATGTGGTAAAATACCAAACTGCTATCCCTCTTAATACCCATAAAAGTACATATTTGTTTCAAATAATTTTATTCTTGTTACACGAAATGGAATGGAAAGAGCACAGGTACTTATTACAAGCATCTCATACTTATTACACCAAACAAAATGGAATGATAACTCATCCTATTTATTGTCTGCTGTTTGCCTTTCTTCTTTGGTCCATCAGTCTGCTAAAGAAATTACTCTCATTTTGACAAAATGATGGTTTACACTGCTTTCTCTGATGATTCTAATTTTATATTGTTAGTTAAGAAGTAGTGGTGTAAAGTTCATTTGCACACATGTAAATTCTGTTTTAAAGTATCACTTAACTGTGCTAAATTTCCTTTATAATAACTGCCATTATTTGAACAAAATGTGTGTACCTTTCAATTTTTTTGTTTTGGTAATTTCACAACCTTATGAATATTGGAGGTTCAAAAGTGCAACCTCATTCCTTATTCAAAATTTCTAGTTCCTAGAATGGAAGAGAACCAGAATAAAAGAAAAAGCACAACATTCACAGTTCTATCAATGTATCTAACTATGCCCTTGATATCCGCATGCAGTATCATGACCACTCAGACACTAGATAACTTATTACTGCCAGAAAAATTATTATGAAAAGGTCTTGTCTTGATACTCATCCTAAGAGAACAGATGCCTCAAAATAAAACAACACAACACAAAGGATAACATCCCATTGATAAATGCAGTTGAGCAGAAAACAATGTGTGGTGCTTTACCATTCTGCTCATAGCTTGCATCTTTTTTTTTTTTTTTTTTTTTTTTTTGTAATCATTGAATAGTTTCTTCTTATGTGCAGTGCACAATTCATGTCATTTTCATAACCACATGCAATCCTGAAATATAAGATATGCACTGTAATACCTCAAAAATCAACATGAAAAGTCTTATCAGTATCTCTGAATGCATTCCCTATACATAGGATAGGATGACATTCAGGTTTGAAAAAATTGATTTCTGAGTGCACACGGAACCTTTATTTAAAACAACTTTGATCCTCTCCCCTAAAAAAAAAAAAAATCCCTGAAATTTTAAAACTCTGAGAATATGCATAACCATCCAAATGCATCAATCCTAGTACTGCAAAATTCAGGGTTGAAGTTGGATTTATGTAAAAAGACAGCAAGAAATGATGGATATGATAAAATAATAAATAGACTCAGATAATGAAAATCAAAGTAAAAGAAACCAAAGAAAAGAAGTATATAAGAAATTTTCCATGTATGAAAACACAACCAAAACAATAAGAAGAAAAAAATATTTGAGGATAGTGCAGATGGAGAAGATGCATCAAAGATACACTGACTGAAAATATGAAACCAATAAAAACCCTAGAAAAATCAGGAGTGCATCCCAGTATAAAAAAAGAAGAGAAAGAAAATTACAAGAAGTAATAACCCTCAGCAGCAGTCCCATCGCATCTTTCAATTACTAACAGCAACAGGACTGGGTAAAGACAGGACTGGGTAAAGATTCATTTTCACAAGTACAAGTAGTAGGATAATGGTTATGAGTATCAGGGTCATGATGCTCAATAGGATTCCCCCCCCACCCACCCACCCCCATCAAACAGAAGTCATCGCTCTTTCCATGTTTATAAGTGAGTCACGGAAAAATTCTCATTGGCCACCACTGGGAATCGAACCCAGGGTCTCCCAGTTACGCACTGGATATGCTTCCACTGCACCACAGTGGCCTCAAATTCCTCCAGACTCACATACGACTTACTGCCAAGCCAATTTGGCAGGTTGCTTCTTGGAGCCCCGCACAACTCTGGGGATTCACCAAAGATGGCAAGCAGCAACTGAACAAATAATTAGTGCAGTGGAAGCATATCCAGCGCGTAACTGGAAGACCCTGGGTTCGATTCCTGGTGGTGGCCAATGATAATTTTTCTGTGACTCACTTATAAACTTATACACGTGGAAAGAGCAATGACTTCTATTTGATGTTCCTGGTCTATGTCAAATGTCTGTATTAATTATTCATTCACCTTCTAATTATTTGTTCAGTTGCTGCTTACCATCTTTGGTGAATCCCCAGCGTTGTGCGGGGCTCCAAGAAGCAACTTGCCAAATTGGCTTGGCAGTAAGTCGTATGCGAGTCTGGAGGAATTTGAGGCCACTGTGGTGCAATGGAAGCATATACGGCGCATAACTGGAAGACCCTGGGTTCGATTCCCTGTGGTGGCCATGAGAATTTTTCCGTGACTCACTTATAAATGTGGAAAGAGCGACGACTTCTGTTTGATGTTCTTGGTCCACGTCAAATATCTGTATTAATCGCCCCCCTCCCCCCACACCTAATCTTACTTACTAATCTCCTTTCCTTCCACTTAAAAACACTACTTTTTACTTATAATTTTGTTTAAACAAACACAAATCACACTAATTCACCGAAATAACTAGAAAGAAGTTAAGAACTAAGTTGAAGCTTGAACGAACAAAATAAAAGTTTTGGTAAATAAAAGCAGCTGCAACGGTTACCGTTAACATTAAAGTGGCCACGCCAATCGCCAATAGGCATGGCCATTTGTGGGTTAGGTGCATTTGTATTTCTAGTACTTTTAAAGTGTAGCAGATGGCTGGTTGAATCATCAAAGCTGACGTCAGCAGTTCTGCATTCTGACGTCACATATGCCAGTTAGAGTTAGCAGCATCTCAACATCAAAGTGGCATTTCAGAGGTGTCATCGCAAGCAATTGGATTACAGACACAAACACATGATCACGTCATGATCATGAATATCGGATTGGCTTTGCGAGTGTTTTTTTTTTAATATTTTTCATTATCTCATTATTCATTTGTTTTTACTAAAGTAGTCTTATATTAAATATTATTTTCTGGGTTGATATATTTACATCATAATTTTTTTCATTAACGATGAATAACTACTAAAAAAAAACACTCACACAATTTTGGGGGCCCTCAAAAGGTAAGACCCGGGCCCGCGTGCCCATGCGAAAATCAGCCCTTGGGTCATTCCGTGTCAAGTGATCCAGTAAAAAAACCTTACCATCTTGCATTTTCTTCAAATTTGGCTTACCTAATGTACCCCTAGAGAAAGAAAAAAATCCACATTTTTAGAATTTTGCCTGCAGTAGTTTTAAAGTTATGGCCCTCTGAAATCTTAAAAAAAAAAAAAAAAAAAATGCATTTTCAGCTGACATGTAATTCCAAAATAAATTATTACTCAAGCTAGAAATGAGATAGCAGGTTGGGGTAAGAAAAATTTTGTAGCTTATTTCATAAGCTTTCATATATGTAACATTGCTAGTTTTGGACACTTTTTAATTTTAAGGTCATAAGATACCTTAATTTTGACCTTGAATTTCTCAAAAAGCTAATTTTTTAAAATTTTGAAAAAATTCACACACAAACTTCTACATTTTAGCATCATTTGTGGAAAGTTTCATAATGGGACTGCAGTGAAATCATGGTTTCATGGATTTTTTAAAAATATTATGCAAAGGAAAAAATATCGGTGTGCGAAAGAAAAATTGTTCAATTTTAATTCACAATTTTTAATTCCTTTGGACTAGGACCCCTTTTTTTTTTTTTTTTTTCAAGTATTTGCCAGTGACAAAACCACAAGGTTTAAATATGATGCCAATTTTTAAATACTATATTAATTAATTAATGATGTTGCCAGTATCCAACAATGCTTTCCAAATGTAAGGTGTACACATATATGTGAATACAGAATTACCTGTTCACATACCTTAAATTGTAAAGCATTGTTGGATACTGGCAACATCATTAATTATTAGTACTTAAAACTGGCATCATTTAAGACCTTGTATTTTGTCACTGGCAACTTCATTAATTAATTATTTTAGTACTTAAAAACTGGCATCATTTAAAACTTTGTATTTTGTCACCGGCAACATCGTTAATTAATTATTTTAGTACTATTGTAATCCATATACAAAAGTTAGTGTGTAAGTTCACTTGTGTTTACAGTAGATATAATAGGACTTTGGAGTTGTGTGAGTATATATACTGTATTTTCAAATGGCTGAAAAAGTACTTAGTAGAAATACTGCTGGGATTTTCTGTTGCAACCCTTTTAACAAAGAAAGACACACTGGTGTTTCAAAATGCCTCAGGCCTGTTACAGAATGGATGTGTGGTGCATTGGACATTATTCAAAAGGGTATGAAAATTTGTGATAGTTGTAGGAAACAGATGAAGCTGGTGAAAGATCAAAAAATGGAGGCAGAAGATATCTCGGTACCATTAGCAAGTAGCATGATGTCAGGTCCTAGTCATGAAGATGAAGACTTTGTAGACTTAAATGCTAGCTCAGAGTACCTCAACAAGTCTCTTACCACTCTTCAAGAGTCACCTATACTAAAGAAGAGATTGCATACACCATCGTACTGTGATAAAAAATTAAGCAAAATAAGAAGATGTTTAACTGAAAAAGTGCTGATAGGATCTAGTGAAGATGTATGTGAAAGTATGACAAATAATGCTGATTGTGAAATGCTAAGTCAGCTGAAAGAAAAGTTTCAAGATGAAATTTGAAATTTTCAACAGTACACCTTTTGGTGTGCTGTTAAAATTTGGCAAAATGCTAGCCATGAAAAAAAATAGAGGAGGAATTTGGAGTCAGCAACAGAATGGTAAGAAAAGTAAAAGCTGCGGTAAAAGAAAATGGTATTTTGGCAACACATAATCCAAAGCCTGGAATGGTTCTTAATGAATCTGTAATTGAAAAAGTTAAGTTTCTATAACAGTGATGACGTTACTCATCTTATGCCTGGGAAAAAGACTTTGTTTCAGTGAAAACAGGTAAGACTAGTATTCATGTGCAAAAAGGCTAGTTTTGGGGAATTTAAATGACATCTATCAGTTGTTCAAGAAAAAGTACCCTACCAAAAAGATAGGGTTTTCAAAGTTTGCTGAACTACGTCCCAAGCACTGTGTCTTAGCTGGAAGAAGTGGTATTCGTGCAGTATGTGTTTGCATAACACATCAAAATGTGAAACTTATGATACAAGGTGCACGATTAAATAATATTACACTCAACGACGATACAGCAGTGAGTGATTATAAAACCTGTTTAGCAAAGATAATATGTGATGAGCCAGGTACAGCATGCCATCTTAATGAATGTCCTTTATGTCCTGGTGTAGAATTTCTGAAACAGGAGTTAAGTATAAAGCTGGAAGAAGAAATGATAAGCCATATCACCTAAAAGCAATGGGTATCTGTTGACAGATGTACATTTGAAACATTCAGCAAAACCACAGAAGATTTTGAAATCATTGTGTGAACAGTTGTTGGTCCTGAAAAGACATTCTTTTACAGCAAAAAAAAAAAAAAAAAACAGTCTGAGCACTACACCCATTTGAAGGATAACGTCAAAGAAAATGAGGCTGTGGTATCTTTTGATTTTGCAGAAAATTATGCCTTTGTATTGCAAGATGAGGCCCAGTCTTTCCATTGGAACAATGACTAGGCAACAGTTTTTCCAATAGCACTGTATTACATGGATTCTGATGGTTTAAAATTTAAAAGTATTGTTTGTATATCTGAATCTCTTAAGCATGATACAGTTGCTGTACACTTGTTTCAGAAAACACTTATCTCATATCTAATATTTGAACTGATACCAAATTTGAAAAAGATCTACTACTTCTCTGATGGTTTTTTTTTATTTTTTATTTATTGGAGGTTTAACAACCACCGTGAGCAACTCAATGGGCTATAAGCAGTCGCCCGTCCCTAATTTAGGGTCACTGGTTCCAGGGAAGGGAGAGAGCCAGTGCCGTAAGACAAACACAACATCCATGCCTCACCGGGATTCGAACCCAGACCCTGTTCGGACGAATGATCAGAGGCCATCGCTTAGACCACTGCGCCACCGGGGCGGCCTCTGATGGTTCAGCTGCAGAGTTTAATAACCGAAAAAACTTTATAATTAACACAGCAATCAGACATCGCTGAATCGACCATAATTACTGTTTCACATGTAAATCAAATCACATCAGAAAAAAATGTTCATTGCCATGCAGCGGGAATCGAACCAGTGTCTCCCGATTACCGTTCGAGCATGCTATCCGTTGCACCACCCATGACGGCGAATCAAGTAACTGTGTGTTAAGAGCATCGGAATATTCTCCAACCGCATTCTTAATTAATGCAGATTCTGCTGCCTCCTAGCATTGTAAAGTAAATCTCCAGTTGTTCAGATATAAAGAGTGGAAGAAATATTCTTCTCATAATACGTGGCAAATACGTCATGATAATTAACACAGCAATCAGACATTGCTGAATTGATTGTAATTACTGTTTCACACGTGAAACAAATCACATCAGAAAACTTGAAAATTTCATTGTCGTGGAGCGGGAATCGAACCTGCATCTTCAAATTGCTTGAAAGGTAATCAGGAGATGCAGGTTCGATTCTCGCTCCACGGCGATGAAATTTTCAAATTTTCTGATGTGATTTGATTCATGTGTGAAACAGTAATTACAGTCAATTCAGCAATGTCTGAATGCTGTGTTAATTATCATGCCATATTTGCCACGTATTATGAGAATATTTCTTCCACTCTTTATATCGAAAAACTTCTCAAACATATGCCACCATGAAAGTGAGTTTGGAATCGAAGCTGAATGGCATTTCTACGCAACAGCCCACGGTAAAGGAGTATGTGCTGGTCTGGGGGCAACAGTGAAACGACTTGCAGAAAGGGCAAGCCTCCAAACGACCCTATGAAGAACAAATTATGACACCATCACAGCTGTTTGCATGGAGTCAGGCCAACATTAACTCCATTGAGTTCTTTTTTTTTTTTAATAATGAACAACACTTAGAAGAAGAGAAAGTGCTTGAAGAGTGATTTCTGGTTGCAAAACCAATAAATACCAGACATCCAAAAGTTCCACAGTTTCCTCCCTGTGTCAGATAAAGTAATACTGACAAAAGGTATTTTCAAAGAGTGAGCAATCACACAAGTTTTCTTTGTCAGAAGATTTGAATCATAAGCTCTCACTATCAGAAGTTAACGGATATATAGCATGCGAGTATGACAAGAAATGGTGGCTTGCTGTAGTTTTAAACAAAAATGAGACAACTGAGATGGTGTAAGTGAAGTTTCTACACCCTGAAGGTCCTGCTCCATCCTTTACATACCATGGCACTTCAAAACTACCTTGCAAGGGATTGTTGAAGTTGTTAACATGGGAGGAATGGCAACAATACTAAAAGGTATGTAATTAGTTATAATTTTCAATAAATTAGCTTGTCCAAAGGAATAAAAAATTGTGAATTAAAATTGAACAATTTTTCTTTCGCATCCCGATAGTTTTTCCTTTGCATAATATTTTTTAAAAATCCATGAAACCATGATCCCATTACGATCCCGTTATGAAACTTTCCACAAATTATGCTAAAATATAGAAGTGTTGGTGTGAATTTTTTCAAAATTTTAAAAAATTAGGTTTCTGAGAAATTCAAGGTCAAAAATTGTATCATATGACCTTGAAATTAAAGTGTCCCAAACTAGCAATGTTACACATCATATGAAAGCTTATTAAAATAAGCTACAAAATGGTCCTTACCCCAACCTTCCATCTCATTTCTAGCTTGAGTAATAATTTATTTTGGAATTACATGTCAGCTGAAAATTGCATTTTTTTAAAGATTTCAGAGGGCCATAACTTTAAAACTACTGCAGACAAAAATCTAAAAATTTGGATTTTTTTCTATTTCTAGGGGTACATTAGGTGAACCGAATTTGAAAAAAAATCCAAAATTGTAAGGTAAAAAAAGTGTTAAAATTTTGGATCGCTTGACACGGAATGACCCTCCTGAACACACACAAACTTCCAGAAGTTCAACATAAACATTAGCAATTGGAATTAATGATATGGCGAAAATTTGTGTAATGCCTCCCAAGAACTGAAATGACAGATTTTCAGGGTAATACAAGTGTACCCTCTTGTCCCTCCTTATGGGTGCCCATGTATAATGATAGATGGGTTGGATTTGATGGCTGAATGTTATTTAAACTTTTTAAGTTTTTATTGGAGCCTGTAGGCATAAGACAGTTGGTAAGGGATAGATCCACAAAAATGTTGATTTATAGCATAGCTTTGCTAGTGACTTTTAATTTTTGATTTAGCCTCCAGCAAAACTATGCTGAAAATCAACATTTCTGTAGATCTATCCCTTACCATCTATCTGTCTTATGTCTACAGGCTCCAACAATTTTTTTTAAAGTTTGGACATCATTTAGCCATCAAAGCCAACCCTTTTATCATCAAACTGATCTTGGATGATTAAGATAAAATTACATCACTTAGTCTTCCTGGAGTTAAACTCACTCAAATTTCAGCATCATTTTGTGAAACATGTTATGTCAGAATCACTTACTGCACTATCATAGTGATTTAATGGAGCAAGTTATGCCTATAAAAGTGAATTCTAGCATTTTGTTAGCCACTATGACTTTGGATGACACTTCTGTTGAATCCCTACTGAATGACACCAAACAAATCAACTGTTTTGCCCTTTAATATCATGAAAGTTTTTACTGCCATCATTCACTTTATCATCACTGAAAACATTTTATTTCAAATACACAGTAAAGAATGCAAGGCATAAATAAGATCACAAAAAAGTATGATGTCAACTCTATGCTTTCTAGAGTTATGGCACACTTTCTCCAAACAGTGTAGGAGTTAGATCTGGTATCCACACATGAGGTGAGCACCACACCTGACACTAAACTTTTGAAAAAATTCATAAAAATATCAGCATAAAAATTCACTATATTAACCCTTATTAGAAGATATACACCATTTAACAAAAAGGGAACAAATCAATTTTTCTTCTTTCCCCTAAATATGAAAATTTTGTAGAGGTTAATATCTTTCCAATATTAATATTTAATATTTTACTGCTTTAGAATTAGGTCTGCAAAGCAAATCATTCCATCTGTCATCAGGATACACAATATGCAGAAAGTTACTCTACTTCTCTAAAGTGTACATACCATACAATGTTCACAGAAAGCAAGTCTCATTTTCCCCAAAACAGGGAAAAATTATGTGTGGCCCCAATAAACATTTCTGATGAATGTACTTTATACAAAAACACTGCAAACATATTTTGCAACAATCAGGTCTTACTAGGGTTTCCCTTATGGGAAAACTCAAGCCATCTTTGTTTGCTGAATCACAACTGCAAACCAAAATGACTATACTAACTATTAAAATAGAGATTTGAACTTATATGAAATGAACTTACAAATACATTTTCTGTTAATTTATCTATTGTTCTGTCATCCTGGGAATTTGAATCATCAACTGCAGTTACGTTGCTTTGAGGTAGTTTCTCCAAAGTTTTGCACTGCAGAAGACGAGAAAATGTTGGCACAGTATCATGAACTCTTTGGTAACTGCATTTGGAAAGTAACACATTTACAGCATGCAGCTCACAAAACTCAACTACTAAGAACTTCTGAAAGAAAGACAAGAAATATAAAGTAATTATTTAGCTTTAAAGAAGGAGAAACAAACCACATATATATGTACATACACTCACGGACAATGAAATTTGTGCACCAAGAAGGAAGTATTGGATTGAACTGAAATTTTATGGACGTAATGATACAGATGAATGATACACATGATGGCAAAAACAGAGCTGCAGGACAATTACAAAGGGAACTGTGGCACGCAGTCCGGTCATCTTCAATAGAGCGTCACACCGCCTTGTGCAGCGATACATGCTGCAATACGGTCCGACATGGAGGCAAACAGATGCCTGATGTCGTGCGGCAGATTGGACCACACGGGTTGGACGATGTGCTCCAAATCCCGGATAGTGCGGCACAGCAGCAGCCAGCCTTTCAATTGGTCCCACACATGCTCGATAAGGGACATGTCAGGGAAGCGAGCTGGCCATGGATGTGTATGAACATGACGTAGGCAGTCCTGGGCAACCAGAGCCATGTGCGGGCCGGCATTATCCTGCTGGTATAGTGCACCTGGAATCTCAGCCAGCAATGGGGCCGTAGGATCTCATCCACATACCACTGGCCTGTCAATGATCTACATACCACTACTAGAGCTGATCGGCTATCGTAGGTAATGGCTCCCCAGACCATAATGACTGCAGTGGGATTGGTGTGGCACACGATAGCAAGGTTGGGATTGTGCTGTTGACACGGGGAACCTCCACACCCAGACACGATCATCTGTCCCCAAAATGAAGCGGCACTTATCGCTAAACACCACACGTCGCTCTGGCCTGGCACCACTGCACACGGAGCCGGCGATGTTCCGATGTTAATGGCAGCACACATAAAGGGTGCTGGGATTGCAGATTCGCTTCTGTGAGGTGTCAGGAAATGGTTCGTCGGCACACAGGAGCAGCTACATCTGCCTGTACAGTGGACCAAGTACCCGTGGGATCTGTTCGTGCCTGGCGCATGATCTGTCGATCATCTCTACTGGTGATCCTCCTGGTCCGTCTGGAAGGTGTGGCAGTGCTGTCACGTGTCCACTGCTTTCAACACAATCAGACGGTATGGTCAGAATGATCCATGTGGCAGGCTATATGGTGCACTGACCACCCTGCGGTTTTCAGCCTGATGATCCGGCCTCTCTCAAAGTCTGTAAGTTGCATAAATCCATGTCTCTGGCATCTACCCGGCATTCTTGTTACTCTATACTCTTGCTTGTGTCGGCCGGTGCTTTTCGCTTTCATGGGGCATTGATTACATGCTGGTTCGTGCTTGCAGTGCAACTACAGGGTGTGCGGTCATACGCACTCGCACTAAATGTGGATCATTTGCATACCAGCATGCACCCTAGCTATTTGCAAAGTTTTGCAGTTGCAGCATGTTTTCTTCTAGTTGCGCAAATTTCATTGTCCGTGAGTGTAGATAGAGACAAAAAATTTCTTATATACTATCAGTTCATTAATTATGTTAATTGAACTTCCCCAAAAAATGAAATAAAAATAGCAAATTTTCAGTAATTAACTAAAATTATAAGGCTTAAAAGTAAAATTAATATTATTGTTGCTGTTCTTATTTTTTTTTTTTTTTCATTTATGGCATGGTCTTTCTGTCTATACCAAAAGCCAAGTACTGTCATAACATATAAATCTACTTAGAATGTGGCATGTATAATAATATTTAGAGTTACAGCTTTCTGGATCCTAGGCCATAGGTGTGGTATAACAAAATTATTAAAAATATAACTTAGTAATACAGGGATTACTAGGATGACAATTATTTATGGTTGTTGTCAAATTGTCAGGTTGCACACCAATCCATCATTGGAATTGACTCAAGAGAGTAGGTGTTGCCACCCTTGCAGTAATTCCCAACCTTTCTGTTCCTTAATTGTGGCACCTTCTCTTCTTTTAATTTGTAGACTTTCTTCCAACTTCCTTTTCATGAAATGCTCTTGATGTAAAAGAGTTTTTATGGTCTCAGTTAATTAAATGTGTCTGTCAAGGCCTATTTTTTGTTGTTATGTTTCTTATAATGGCCTTATGTTCTGCTACACGAGTTTAAAGTTGTCTCCCAGTTTCTCCTACATAGGTGTCGCTACAACTGCAGTCTATACTGTAGATTACTCCTTCTTGTAGCAGGACAATGTTTGCTTTTTGCTTAATGGGAGGGAAGAATTTTTTAATTTATTGTTCAGGTCCAGAGCAAGCTGAACATGGAACCTTTCGCTAACTGATTGAAGTTTTTCAAATAATCTTTTATGATAGGTGAGCTTTCTGTTAAGCTTAATGTTATTGTTTGAATGTTTATGATTTAATTTTACTTTTTGTTAAAATATTTTTTATCCTTGTAGAAGGCTAATTATTTTCAGCAAGCATACTTCTCCAGAACTCTGACATGTGCATAAATTATTTACCAGCCCAGGTAGTAAATGCTGGATGCCCAGGAAAATTTTACCTTTTAAGTTCACAAATTAGAAGCCATATTTCTTTTAAGTTTAAAAATATGATAAAATTTTTGTCATCTTTTGCATCGCCATTTTAAGGATCGGTATTCCAAATGTTCAATCTCTGGTATCACTCGCTCAAGTTATACTACACACCCAACCTCACCAATGGTTATGCGATATCTCATTATCGCCCCCTTTCCCCCCATTCCATCGCTAACTGAGGAGCGTGCAAGCGAAACCAAACATGTCACAAAAATGTGAATTATCAAATAATAGATGGATATCATAAAGGATGATGGTCTGATTCCGTTTCTGTTTTCTAAGCTGACCCAAACCAAACACAGCTCCTACTCAAAATATAGCGTTGTTCAAATTTCGCCAATTTGCGATGAACATATTTTTACATGGCCACGATAATCTAACTTATTTGACATTAAATGTCAGTCATTACTGTTTCACACGTTACCTAAGTTCTGTAATCAGGAGATTATTAAATTATGTTAGATACATATGGGGTACAATATCAGCAATTAAAATCAAGAAATAATGAACTATATATGTACTTACAATATCCGTAGTGGCTGTCAGGGCTTCATATGTATGCTTGTAATGAATCTACTCAAGAGACGTTGCCGTAAGTATCCGACTCACTCAAAAAAAAAAAAAAGCTCACATTCGTTGAGTGAGTCCGATACTTACGGCAACGTCTTGTGAATAGATTCATTACAAGCGTACATATGAAGCCCCGACAGCCACAATGGATATTGTAAGTACATATATAGTTCATTATTTCTTGATTTTAATCGCTGATACTGTGCCCCATACATATCTAACATCATTTAATATTCTCCTGATTGCAGAACTTAGGTAACGTGTGAAACACTAATGACTGACATTTAATGTCAAATAAGTTACAAGCTCCTACTCATTTTACAGGCGAAAAATGCGCGATTTGAGCAAAAACGAACATGTCCCAGTAGCTGGCTCAAGCAAAATCAAACAAGTCGAGTGAACCAATCAGAGCTCCAGAGTTTGGTCATGTGATGAAGCTGATAAGAGTGAAGGAGTGGCATTCATGTTTTCAGACAGTCGACGTGCTCTATTAAAATGTGGTGATTATTTTTGTGCATTTGTCATAGTTTTAGAGATAAGGAAGAGGTTGGAGATAATTTAGTAATGGTGAAGAAAGGTTCAAAAGGACAAAGGAAAAGAACGAAAAGAGAAAGTGCGAAAGAAAAAGCCAAGAGAGAATGCTATTGTGCACCAGATGGTTCTAAAGTTTTTGTGGGTTCCAAACATCAGAACACTCGGTTCTCGTGCTATACAATTCATCCATATGATGCATTATTCATTCGTGAAAAGTTATTGCCATGTCAAAATAAAAATGTTCATGCCTTAATGAACGTTGTGGCTAAAAACCAGACATGTTCTGTCCAAAACATAACTTTGTATTTTCTAGTGCGCAGCCATAGTTTTTTATCAGCTGACAGAGTTTCCGGGAGAATCGAAAAACAACAAAAGAAAATTCCTTCCATTTATACAACAGATGAGTACTTGAAAGTGTATAGCGATTTTGGGACAGTGAGGTGTATCGGAAAAGATTGGGTGTAAGTCACTTTCAGAAATCTACAAGACTTTGGATGGCATGAAGGGCATGAAGAAGGTTAAAATATCCAAAGTAAGAGGTAAAAGAAGCACTTGCAGCGTGCAAGTCATTGGTCAGTTGTTTTACAGATTTCAACATGAAAAAGCACCAATGACTATTCAAAAAAAAAAAAAAAAAAAAGGAATTACTTTGTGTGTTGCCATGAAGTTTATTACGCAAGTTTTACCATTGGAGCATGAAATTTCAGGTGCGAAAAAAAAAAAGGATGTAGATTCCCTTCTCAAAAACCTTTTTGGAAATTCATGGAGAAGTTGAGAAGTTCCCGCGAAGAATTAGGTACGCAAGACTGATTGATGGAACTGCTTCACAGCCTAATGAAAATGATGATCAGGAAAAATGTGACTGCTTGGAGAACAACTGTGGTTATACATATTTGATTTTTATTAATGTACTTGTTTTCTAAGTTTAACAAAAATCTGTTCTTCTCAGTCAAGCGTTTTTTATACCACGTATCATTTTCGTTAATTTGTAATAAATTGAGCGAAATAAAGACATGCCAACATGTGACAGCAACTTTGGTAAATAATGAACAAAAATTAAAAAAAATATATATCAACTGAAAATGCTTCTCTTTCTCCATCAGCTTTTTCTTTCAAACCTTGAGATTTTTGTCAGATAATAGGCATTTTATTAAAGGCAGGTTGATTATAGAATAGATAGTTAACATAGATAGGTAGATTAAATTCAGAATATGTTCAAGCAAAATCCAACAAGTCACTACTAGGGCATCTGATCAAAAACAAACATGTCACTTGAAGCCCAAACAAAAACAAACATGTCAACAACAAAAAGTTTAATATTTTGATCTGAATCAGATCCAAAGACGTGTTTGGAGCATCAAAAGGAATGTGGCTGATAGTTGAACAGTACAAAATTCACTGCGCATAACTCAATGAACGTTTTTCCTGTCTACTGCAAATCTAGATCTGATGTACATGTTTGGTTTTGCTTGCGCACTTCTCAACTGTAAACATTTGGAGAAAAACTAAATATGGCCCCAATTTCTGGAGCTAGAGCAAAATGTAATTAAAGAAATCATATCCTCCTGTCCTAGGCACTCGGTAACAATACAACTTCCGGTGATTTGCAGTGAGGTGCATGATAATATGTGACCAGGCACGATACTCCCAACTTTTCTGTGAGCCCAATCTTTAGATCACCTTCCCCCCCCAAAATAGTTAAACAACTGGAACATATGGCGGGTACAACTATCTAAGATTTTAGGAAACGTACATGAATTCACTGAAATTTTGTTATATAAAATGCAGTTTTTGATAAATTTAGTGCGTGTACTTCTGGGAAATGGAGGAGTCCCTGAACTAATTTCTAAGATAGTAGTAGTAACACACCATTTTTGTAATTATAGTTTTGTGTGTGTGTGTGTGTGTGTGTGTGTGTGTGTGTGTGTGTGAGAGAGAGAGAGAGAGAGAGAGAGAGAGAGAGAGAGAGAGAGAGATTCCTTGTCAGGTTATAGTCTAAAATTCATAAACAGCGTTACGAAATAATAATAAAAAAACTTCCTAAGTAAGCTAAAATTGTGAAGAAATAGTAACTTACCATATAGATTTGTATCCCTGATTGTCACACTACATACCCTTGAAAACAAAACTACTATGTACATTATTCACTTGACAAGTTGTTGTTTTTTTACTAGGGATAACATTATTAAGTATCAGGTAAAATGCACACAAACAGAAATTTCTGCCCCCTCCCACGATGCTTAACCTCCCCTAACAGCCCACCCAGTTCTGAGCAGCTGGCATCGCCACTGTATGATGCAATGATGGTTTTTTTTCTTTTTCTTTTTTTTACAGAAGGTAATTCTCTATTCCAAACTCTTTTTTTCTCCCTGGCCCATCTGGGCAACTAAATTTGTTTTTTACATGCCCAGGCCAATAATAATACATGCCTCCAGAATCTTAGGCATGGTATTTTTCAAGGGCTCCCTGTTCTCAATTCTTTTTTTTTTTTTTTTTTTTTTTTTTTTTTTTTGTGGAGTTCCTTCGACATTTGTAAAGAACCCAGAGCCTCTATTTTTTCCAAGAATTGTGTAGCTAGATTAAATTTAATGTAAGTGGTATAGTAAGAGTGGTAGTTATGAAACTTTGTTAATGTTGGTGTTTTGTTTGTTTTTTAATATACAACTTTGTAGTAATTTTTCCTCCTGGGGCTGTATGGGTCAATATCCAGGAAGTTCAAGTTATTGTCTTGCTGAAGTTCTAAAGTGAATTCCAGATAATTACCTAGGCTACTAAATAGATTGAGAATATTTACTGAAAGAGTCTCATCATTGCTGTCAACCATTATGAAGATGCCATTCATATACAGGCAGAATAATGAATGTAGAGGTAGGACTACTTTATCTTCAAGTTTTCCCAAACAATAGTTTGCCAGAAAAGCAGCCAAAGAAGAACACATTGCTACGTTTGAGGTCTGTTTGCAGAATGTTTCTCTAAATTGAAAAAAGTTATGTATCAAAGTAAACAAAAACAATTCATGAAGTGCTGTGAGTTTTTCTTTATCATGTCGAAATAAAATTATTTTGTCTGTCAACACAGCCAGAAATTCTATAAGGTCTCAATTGACATCAGTGTGCATAGATACAACATTTAAACTTGCAAGAATAGGGTGTTCCATAACAAGGAGAACTAACTTTTGATATGTTCTTTTGAATTTTCTATTATTGCCAGAGGAGTGAGAAAAAGTTTTTTCAGGTGATCAAGGAGGAAACATGAGAGATTTGACAATGGTGAATGTTTGGTGTCCATTATAAGGTGTATGGGATTCCATACACCATTTTATTTTACCACATAGTTGAGGAATAATGACATGTAATTTTAAACAGTTTTTGAAATTTTCAAAAAGTTGGTTATTTTTTTCCCCAGTGATTTGATTAATTTTGAGAAATTTTTGACAGTCTGGTCATTTGGGCTTTCTTTGATCTCTTCATATAATTTTTTTTTTTATAGTTCATCTTATTAAAATATTTTTCTTTTTCTAATAAAACACCATGGCTCTGCTGATATCCACTTTCAAGGCAACAATTTCTTTATTTTTGAATTCTTTTAGAAGACTGAAATGCTTTCTAATATTTATATCATCTAACTTTTTATTTTTTCAGAAATTTGGTGATACACTGAGAGTACTCAGCTCTCATTTCACCTGCAGTTACAGCATACAGTTTTTCTACAGAGCAATAAATGCTTTCTAATTCAATAATTATTTACTTTTTTGTTTATGTTTCTTGAAGGTAAGTTAAAATTACTACTTTTATTCAGGATGGTTTTTAATTCTTCCTCTACTCCTTCTTCCGTAAATTCAATGACATTTATTGGTGAGGACATTTTGAGGATTCTTTTTCTGCATACACTCATTTAGCCATCCTTTCTTCATTATTATTTTTTTTTTGTTATCAGAAACAGAACTAAATGACCAATTATTAATTTTAAAAGATGCAGATTATTAATTTCAGTATGTCTCACTTGATACACATAAGACATACGAGTCAGAATAATACTCATAAAGCAGTTATTCACTTTTTTGTACAGCATATATTTTTATAAGTATCTAAATTTCAGGTAGATAAGCTGCGGCGTATATGAGTTCAAAATTAAATTTTCGGCCTGTGTGGCTTATACACCATGGCGGCGTATACAGCTTTTTTTTTTTTTTTTTTTTAGCAGAGCAAAATTCTGTAACAAAAAACATTTTGGCTTGTTCCATTCTTTTTCCTGCGGGCAGATATCTCAATAGAGAGAATAGAATAACAATGTTACAGTCACGTGCAATAAATTCCACCCACCCCTCTTAAAACAAGACATGACAATAATAGGTTATAGGATTGAGGTTGGACAGGTAAGAGAGAGGTGACCGATAAAACTTGGAAAAAAATCCGTGGTGGGAGCAAACTTCGCAGGGAATCGCCCTTGTTTCATGCTCCGAGCAAAAACTCTCTTTGAACTCATGACGTCATCAGCTTCGCTCCGAGGCTAACACAAGGACAGTATGTGCAAAATTTGTCAGTGACATGTGCGTTTGTTGCATTCAGTTCGCCAAATCGCCTTTTCTCGAGTTTGCGTAGTTCTACGTTATCACGGAAAGTAAAATGACGTAACACAGAAGTTATACTTCTAGTTTTAAGCTAATGGTAAATAAACGTTCTTCCAAATCCTGGAAAAACACTAGAACTTCCGACGATTACTTCGGGCTTCACTGAAGCAAACATTATTTCTAAAAACTGCGGTGAATTGCTAGCAGACAGCGAAAGTGATGCGGACGACCCTGAAGTTTTTTTAGATGATGAACTTTTAAAACTACTTAATTCAGACAGTAAAGTTTCTGATTTTGATTGATTTGATTGAAAAACTATACGTACCATATATTTTCAGAATGTTGTGCATGTATTTTTAAAATTCTTGAGGTTTAAATGTTTTATAATTGGTTTAAGCGCCTTATGAATTCTTCGAGTAAATTTTTATAAAATAGGTAGTACAGTGAGTGTTATACTTAAGATTGAATCTTGTTTAACTGATATTTTTATTTATTATTTGAAAGATCAGGTACTATATTTTTATCTACATAATGTTTTCAAAAACATTCCGCTGTGGTATTCCCCACCGTACTGCGAAGGTGCGGCGTATATGGAGGTGCAGCATTTCTAATGATTTTTTTTTCATTCCGTCCCTTTTTTTATCGTTGCAGCGTATACACCAGTGGAGCTTATTTACCCGAAATTACGGTACATAAGTTTTCACATTAAACAAACAATCTCATAATGTGTTCAGATATACCAAATAAAAGAACCATTAATTTCCCTTAGAAGTAGTGAATGACAATACTCAATATTACAATACAATTTCGTGCATTTCGAAAAACGAAGACACATGTAAATTTTTAATTTTCTGAATTTAATAATTATAAATTTCTCATAGGAATCAATAATAGAATTTACCCATAATTTCCATTAAAAATTAATCATTTTTAAACAGCAGGGCTTAAAATTCAAATTTGAAATGGAAAGGAGTCTCCTCACCTCTGTTTGTAAATGGAGGGGATTGAAAATTTCAAGTGGGGAGTTTTGAATATGTGACTTAATATTAAAAGACTCTGGGAAAACAGAAGTAATTTTTCAAACATTATAAATTATACTTGGTTTTTAAAACAAACAGGTTAATTAGATCAAAGAATTTACTACATTTATATCATAAAATTGCACCTAAATTATTTGTCTGTCTTTCATCCCTTGCCACAGTTAGAAAGCTTTGGTCAGCTGGTGTGTTTTTGTTTTGTTTTGTTTTGTTTTTCTGAGAATTTATCTGGCCCAATTTCAGAAATATGCATTGTTGCTCAATGAATCTTTAAATTTTGACTTAATTCTGGTTTTGTGTGCTAAAGCCACGTTCACATGGTACATTTGTTAAATGCAACACACGACCTACTTGCATAAGAACCTTTGACACTAATGGAAATGTGTGCATATGGTTGCTCCTAAAACTCCTACAAAGCTTTGTAAATTGGAACATATACTCTTCATTTACAGCTATGTTTGAATTGTAAATATTTACAGCTATGTTTAAATTGTAAATATTCCATAACTGCATCTTCATTAATTTTTCAAAAAAGAAAAACTGGTCTGCAAGGCTCTTGAATGACTGCACTGAAACTTGTGTTGTCTGTATTTGTTTTATAACATTCAGGTTACACGCACTCAAACTTCAAAAAGAGTTACATTGTGGGGGAAAGAAATATGTAGTCCATCTCATTCACAAAAGATATATTAAACCTTGACTTGACATTGCCATTTGCAAGATTTGGCATTACAAGTGTCAACTAATTTATTTTTGAGGACAAGTTTTTCCTCACTCTTCAGCTTTGAAAAAAACAAAAACATCTCTTCTTGAATACTACAAGATGTTTGCAGTTCACATATTTGAGACTTGATGCCTTCAACAATTCTTCTGACATGAGGAATGTTCCGTTTTTTTTTACTTTGCAACTACTGTATATATGAGGGGGAAATAACATTTAATAATAATAATACACACAGTGGCATCATGAAAGGAAAATTATAATTATGAAAAACTCTTAACTCTGTCTGACTACTGTTTTCAGAAATGTTTCCTCCATTTTCAAGCTGAAACACAATCAGTTGTTGAATAGAAATATATTTTACAATAATACTGAGCAGAAGGAATATTGTAAGAAAAAAAATATGATTACAGATTAAATCTGCAGTTCGCCTAACTTCCATTTTCGCAAGTTTTGAAAGACAAAATTTGGTCCCCCGTCTGAAAATGCCCTTCACCACCACCACTACACACACACACACACACACACACATCAATCCCCCCTCTCCCCCCAAAAATTCTCTTTAGTTTTGCATCGTTCTCGAGAATGACACAAATGATGTGCAACAAAGGCAGAATCTCTTGAATCAGCGGAAAAACTCATGTCTAAAGTTTACAAGGAAATTTTTGCTCTGTTGAACTTCCATTATTGGAAATTGTTTCTATACTTCCAAGCTGAAATACAAACATTTATGCAATATCCCGATAGCGTGCGCAGACGTACGGTTCACGCAAGAAAAATAAAGTGACATACGAAATGGGTATGCACGCAGAAAGATTTCAATCGTGAGCTATTAGCATGGAAAATCTACGAAGACAATGGCGTTTCAGATCATGTGTGCCGATTTCATGACGTCATGGTACAATCCCAGTATTTCCCTTCCAGTCGTATATAAACAGATTATTGGGCCGCGGGTGGCCTAGCGGGCAACGTTTGTGACTGCCACAGAAAAGACCTCAGGTTCGATCCCAGGCAGGTACAAACGCTCGATCCACTAAATATCTACTGTGCGTCGGATGGGCACGTTAAGCCGTCGGACCGAGGTACTCCCCCCCCCCCCCCCCCCGGTAATAAATAAGGGCGTCTTCCTCCACCTTTCTACTTCGCTTCTGTGTCACTTTCCTATCGGGCACTCTAGCCCAAATCTCCTAGCTTCCTATTTCTAAGGGTTGTTTAAGACCTGGGGTCAGACACTCCCTTCCTAAAATCCTCTACATATGATCATTTGATCATAAAGGGATTACGGGATAATCCGCGTAGAGTGCGACGAGATGAAAGCCCAAGTGCTGCTAAAGGTAGTTATTCTCGTTTATAGTAGCCCACGTGTTGCTAAGTTAGTTAGGTTTATAGTCCTCGTGTTGCTAAGTTATTCATTTTTGCAGATTTATGTTTGTTTTTACTATAACACAATGGAAAAGTTTCTCATTAGAAAGAGGAAGCATTCTATTGACGATTCTACAAGTTTAGCATCTAGTGCTACGATTTTAAACAGTGAAATATTGCCTGAGAAATGTAGTGAGGCTGTTCCTGGGTTACCTCCAACTAAATTAAAAACAAATCTTAACTTTCAAGAGAAATGGCGCAAAATGTACGACTGGCTTGAAGACGAAACCGACGAAAATAAAACAATTTTGATGTTTTGTTCATTCGTCAAGGTGTCATCAAAACTAACGTTATTTGCAAAAGGTAAGTTAATGCCATTCATTATTTTGTCAATATATAAATGGTCTGTTTTTTCTCATCTGAAGAACTCTTTTCTATAATTTGGCTCATGCTTGCATTGACACTGAGAATTTTTTTTTTATCCTGTCGTAATTTTTGGGCTAAAAGCAGCAGCTCATACAGTGTTAAAGTGATTTTTCTTTTTCGACGTTGTAAAGGTCTTTATGTTTTTTTTATTATTCATTGTTATGAAAGGAGCCAATTCGCTCAAACGCTTTTAGGATGGGAAGTAAATATCCTCATCGGTGTCATGCGCATTGCGGTCGTGTTCGTAGCGGTCATCTAAAATTTGTGCTCCTAGCGGTCATATACCCCCCCCCGCCCTCATTGTTCAATTTGCTTCTCATTTCTCTTCAGAATTTTATCCTTATTTATATTACTTTTATATTATTAACATATTTAATTTGCAATTTTCCCCAACACTTTTATCCAAGGATTTGGACTGGGCAATGCCATATTCTAACATTGGCAGTTTAAAAATTGCAGGTAAATACCTTTGTCATTAGATGGGTTCCATTTCAACTTGGGCAGGGTCTTCAAGTCTTGCACCGTCAAACAAGCTCTCTAGAAAACGGTTATTTCTCCTAACTTCAGCAAATCATTGCAGCAGAATTAAAAAAGATATCTTGTTCTGGTATTATTTTTACATTGTGTGTTTAATATATATTAATATATGGTGCAAATATTTTTTACACAACGTATGATTAACATAAAAAAAAATCGCAAACTTCACGATTTTTTAAAAAAATTGAATTTTTTCAGATTTTTTTTAACAGGTGCAGATGGAGTTTTTTCTATACTCGTTTTTTTTTTTGTTGTTGTTGTTAAAGACATACAAACGTGCACTTTATTTTTGATTTTTTATGTGTCTGTAAAGCCGCTAGTTTCCGCGTTTTGGCAGCGTTAAATACAGCCGATTTTGAAAAATCTCTAACTTTGTCAACGATTTTCTCAAAAAAGCCATTTTTTAAAATTCTGAAAATTAAATCACTGTTTTATTATCAACAGGAGAATATCTGTGTAAATTTTCACTGACCTAAAAACGCCCGTTTCCGAGTTAGACACGTTTGAATTTGGTTTGAAAGCCTACAATTTCCCGTATTCTAAAGGCGCCATTTTGGGAAAATCTCAGACGCAAAGTATGCATTATCTTCCCCGAATGAGAGCATTGGATCAGCTGGCCCTGGTTGGATATGTCCACTCACCTCATCTTCCCTGAGAGATGACATGCCTAAAAACGGTCGGGGGATAACCAATAAATAACATTCTTACTGCTCCACTGACAAAGTTGAGTTGCGAAAGACAGTTGTTTGTTTACGTATATACTTAAACATCGCATTAGAAACTATGAAAGAGTAGAAAACTATTGTTGTGAAATAATTTTAAGAAAAAAAGAATGCGGGCATGCATATTGTAAGTAATTTTCGAGGACTAAACACCCTCGAGTTTTTCTGGGAGCTGCTAACTGTAGGCTACTGTCAGAAGAGCAGTCGCTGTTTTGTTATAGTTGCTAAAATTAACTTCTCAGTTTTTCGTAATAATAAAATATCCGCTCAGGAGAGTTTTGTCCTCTGCGAATGGGGGAGAGGGTGCAATGCTCTTGACCTCGCTGCTGGGTTGATAGCGCTGGTCGCTACCCAAAACTCTGCATACCTCTTCTCCAAAACGTAATGCCAATTGTCTAATCTACAAAAAAATAACAAGTAACACATACACGTGCACGCTTATTCATAAAATGCAAGTTGAGTATATTTCCTGTTCAATCAGCTGATTTACACACTTATAGGTGTAAAGATTTTTATCTATTTAAAACATAATCAAAGATTTCAATTTTTGTAAGGGGGGGGGTAATTGTGTTCTTAGTAGTTTCCACCTTGGCCACAATAAACCATGTACTGCCCATGTCCTCTTAGAGGATAATGCTGGGTCGATGGGTGACCAGGAGTTTTGACACAAACACTCCTCAACCATCATGTGGTGGGGAGGACTCTCAAAGCTAGCTAGCTTTCAAAAATGTTTCAACTTTATTGGCTGGTAACAAGAGTCGAACCTGTCGTTACCCACTTCACTGGTCCGTAAGATGCCCGCGGCCACAGCATACATGCTAACCATGGAATAAATTCTACCGTACATGTATCTGTCAAATCTTTATATTTAATTTCTTTTTGTATTATCAACCCCAACTGAAAATTATGAAAAGCTTTGAAGTTTCCGACTACCCTGCACATATGAATACGGTGATAATTCCTTTCGAGAGAAGTCAGGTCAGATGTAAACCCCCTCTCCCACTGTGGGTTTTGGCCCTACTTTCAACAGAAACAAAGTTGAAGTGTTTCCTGTTTGCTAAAGTACGTAAAACAGATGCAAGTACAAATGAACGAAGTCACACATGCATGAAAAAAAAAAAAAAAGGATCTCTTTACCAAATCCCTTCAATGCAGTTACTTTCCTTAAAAAAAAAAAAATCTGATGCTTTATTGATTTGTTTTTGCTGTGTTTTATAATTGAAGGGAAATTTTGAAGAATGCTGGTTTTGGACTATGTGGCGGAATTAATGTCATCAGACGAATTTTATCGTTATATCTTATATCCGATCGGAGTGCATCATCAACACTTTTAATCCATTCGGAATTATGTGGTACTGGACTTATATTTTCTCCTGAGTGAGAGGTTGACGATAAAATTTCTGCCGGTGCTCCATAAATAGTAGATATTTGGCTTGAAATTGTTTCTTCAAATGCAGGTGACAATTGTCTCAGTTTCTGAGTAATATATATGCAGATCGCTGGTGTCTCTTTAGTGAAGAAGGTAATTTCAAAGGACTTGCTTCCATTTGAAGTGTTGCAAGAGCATTTATATCCAAAACTGGTTCTTCAGGAGAAGTAAATTATTTTTCAGCATAAGAAGGTAACAAAACATCCGGCTCACTGGGTGACGGTGATGAGCTTTCACTAGCAACTAACTTCTTGAAATGTACTAAACAATGGTGGCACAAGTACGCTTCTCATGAAGGAGTAAAAGACAGTTTTGTTTATCATTTTTTGGCATAATTCTTTTCCAACTTTTTTTAACTTCCATTTCTTTTGTTGGTACATCACCTTCTTACTGCGGTTACCATAATCGACACATTTAATACGTCTAGTACTAAACAAGTGAGACATTTTTTTGCTCCGCAAGCATTCAGGCGACTTCTCTAACACAGAGTGTTAAGGCATTCTGACTTCGTTTCATGTATTAGGAACCATAACAGACAGCTGAACTTAGTAAAAGATATACATGCATTTCCTTAATATTTATTTATTTTTGTTATGCAGCACATCTGAGGATGCATACCAGATGCGTTTATTGGGAGCAGGGAAAGAGGGGACATTCTACAAGAAATTGAAGGAGGCTGCTCTGAAATCGAAATATCAGGTAAAATCTCACTTTATTTGTTATTGTGATGCAGCTAGTCATCAGAAGCATGCAGGGAACAGCCATTACATGGGATAGTCACAACATTACAGACCACTATGATGTAAATGCAATCCCGGCCCCTGCAGTCTGAAGAAGCGTAAATAAGCACGGCTTTCCCCAACAGGCTATATAACATTTGTGTGTCGAATGATTTGCATAGCTTTAACGAAGCCTTGAGTGTGAGCGCGAATGTGGGAGGAAGGGGAAGGGTCACAGCTGTCAACCTTCATCTGTACCCTGTATATCTTAAAACGCTAAATATTACAGCAAAGTCGTCTCACAAACTGCATCAACCCCTCATAGAAAAGGATGACGAAAATTCACTCCACCCCCACCCATTTATTTTTAGTTTCATAGTAAGCACTGCAAAGAAAGAAAATTTCCGGCATATATTTTTGCTTCCGATGTCTCAGTGTTAGTATTCAAAATATACTGGTGTGCAAAAATTAAGGACGAAGAAGAGAAATTAGCATAACAGCGGAACGAGCAGGCAGAACGGACCGAAAGACCACAAAGTCCGGTACGGTAGGGCATGTGCATATATGCAGCATGACATAGGGGGGAGGGGGGAGGGTATAAAGCACATGGGCGGTGTACGCTCAGCAATTCGGTGAAAGCTACTGCACAGTGGTACATCGGTTTGAACGACGCCGAGTTGCTCCCACCATGTGATATGGCCAACAGGCAATCCAGTAGACATCTGGATGACTTTACCCAAGGTCGCGTCATTGGGAAGTTGGAAGAAGGTCGAAGTGTGACTAGTGTGGCCGAGGAGTTCGGGATCGCTCACAGCATCATTTCACGAGCTTGGAGAGCATTTCAAACGACAGGAACAGCTGTCCGAGAGTTTAGCAGTGGTCGTCCACAAGCAACCACGGCACTAAACGACCGGTATATTGTCCTACAGGCGAGAAGAGACAGA
The DNA here is from genome assembly GCA_039090855.1 of Macrothele yani. Classification (NCBI taxonomy): domain Eukaryota; kingdom Metazoa; phylum Arthropoda; class Arachnida; order Araneae; family Macrothelidae; genus Macrothele; species Macrothele yani. The sequence goes on along the minus strand of CM077025.1, from coordinate 158,543,804 downwards.
CGGCAGACAGCGGGAGAAATCGCAAGCCACATGAAACAGACAACTGGACGTCCGTTATCGCGTTTTACCATGGCCAGAGGCTGCACAAAGGTGGTCTATTTGCACAATGACCAGTACGGTGTGTGACATTAATGCCTGCTCATCAGAGACAGCAGTTTCTGTGGTGCCAGGAACACAAGAACTGGACACATCAGCAATGGGGTCGAGTTCTCTTTACGGATGAGAGCCAATTTAGTCTGATGAGCGATTCTGGACATATACACATCTGGAGAGAGCAGGGAACACGCATAACACCAACATCATCGAAAAGGACCGGTTTGGAGGTGGCAGAGTTCTCGTTTGGGGCGATATCATGCTTGGTAGCCATACTGACCTCCACATCTTCCAAGGAGGTTCAGTCACTGGTGTCCGCTATTGTACCGAGGTTCTCCTGCCTCACGTGCGTCTGTTTAGAGGTGCTGTGAGTCCTGAGTTCCTCTTCATGGACGACAACACTACACCTCATCGTACAGTGGCTGTTGCAGAGCTGTTGGAGAGTGAAGATATTCAACGCATGGATTGGCCCGCAAGGTCCCCGGACCTAAATCCAATCGAACACGTGTGGGACCATTTCGGGAGACGCTTGGCAGCACGTCACCAGCCGCCAGCAACGATTCCGCAGCTGCGATTGGCACTACAAGAGGAATGGGCCACAATGCCTCAACAGCTCCTTGACAACCTCGTCCTCAGCATGGACAGACGTAAATCCTGCAACGCAGTCAGGGGTGATCATATCCCCTACTAAAGACTGGATTTTTCTTGGCAGCCACCTGTCACATGGACTTTTCTGTCTTCTGTCCAGTTGTGCTCGAAGCTACCTTTTCAATACAGTGCCTTTGTATCCTTTGGATTCCTTGTTTGGACGGTTTTGCTCACTTGTCCCATATTCTTACATCTTGGGGATCTTATGGTATGATTTGAGTCGATATGGAGCACTTCTGCACGACGTTACATTCGAAAAACCGTCTCGTCCTTAATTTTTGCACGCCAGTGTAATTCATTCATTTCCACCACCCCAGTACGTGCATGTGCCTTACCGCTATTTAGTAATATAATGGTCCTTTACCTTTATCTTTTCTTTCAATTATGCTGTTACTTTGACCCCACACAAATAGTTAACACAGCAAAACCAAATCAATATATATATATATATATATATATATATGTGTGTGTGTGTGTGAAGTGTACAATACCACTATGCATATGCCACGATCAATACCACGATCTTCATATGTTGCTTCACCGTTTGACCAGCTGCCGCATGCGCTACCTTCGGATGTAAGCTACTTTTTCGTTTATTATGTCTCGATTCCGTTCAGTCTTTCGCCTTTATAGAATTGACTTGATTTTTTATACATATATATATAAAGCATCCGATTTTTCTTTTCTTTAAAGGAAAGTAACTGCATTGGAGAGATTTGGTAAGGAGATCCTTTTATTTTTTTCCACATGCATGTGTGACTTCGTTCATTTGTACTAGCATCTGTTTTACGTACTTTAGCAAACAGGAAACACTTCAACTTTGTTTCTGTTGAAAGCAGGGTTGAAACCCACAGTGGGAGAGGAGGTTTACATCTGACCTGACTTTTCTCGAAAGGAATTATCCCCGTATTCATATGAGTACGGTAGTCGGAAACTTCAAAGCTTTTCATAATTTTCAGTTGGGGTTGATAATACAAAAAGAAATTAAATATAAAGATTTCACAGACACATGTACGGTAGAATGTATTCCGTGGTTAGCCTGTATGCTGTGGCCACGGGCATCTTACGGACCAGTGGAGTGGGTAACGACAGGTTCGACTCTTGTTACCAGCCAACAAAGTTGGAACATTTTTGAAAGCTACCTAGCTTTGAGAGTCCTTGCCACCACGTGATAGGGGGTTCAAAACTCCTCTGGTCACCTATCGACCCAGCGTTATCCTCTAAGGGGACAGAAAACATGAGCAGTACATGGTTTATCGTGGCACAGGTGGAAACCACTGAGAACACAACTCCCCCCTTAAAAATTGAAATCTTTTATTATGTTTTAAACAGATAAATATCTTTATACCCATAAGCGCGTAAATCAGCTGATTGAACAGGAAATATACTCAACTTACATTTTATGAATAAGCGTGCATGTGTATGTGTTACTTGTTATTTTTTAGTAGATTAGACAATTGCCATTATGTTTTGGAGAGGAGGTATGCAGAGTTTGGGTAGCGACCAGCGCTATCAACCCAGCAGCGAGGTCAAGAGCGTTGCACCCTCTCCCCCGTTCGCAGAGGACAAAACTCTCCTGAGCGGATATTTTACTATTACGAAAAACTGAGAAGTTAATTTTAGCAACTATAACAAAACAGCGACTGCTCTTCTGACAGTAGCCTACAGTTAGCAGCTCCCAGAAAAACTCGAGGGTGTTTAGCCCTCGGAAATTACTTACAGTATGTGTGCCCGCATTCTTTTTTTCTTAAAATTATTTCACAATAGTTTTCTACTCTTTCATAGTTTCTTATGCGAAGTTTAAGTATATACGTAAACAAACAACTGTCTTTTGCAACTCAACTTTGCTTTGTTAGTGGAGCAGCGAGAATTTTATTTATTTGTTACACCTCCCCCACCCCTGACCATTTTTTAGGCATGTCATCTGTTGGGGAAGGTGAGGTGAGTGGACATATCCAACCAGGGCCAGCTGATCCAACACTCTCATTTGGGGAAGATAATGCGTACTTTGCGCCTGAGATTTTTCCAAAATGGCGCCTTAAGAACACAGGAAATTGTAGGCTTTGAAACCAAATTCAAACGCGTTTAACTCGGAAACGGGCGTTTTTAGGTCCGGTTTTAGGTCGAGATTTTTCAAAATCGGCTGTTTTTAACGCTGCGGAAACGTGGAAACTAGCAGTTTCACAGACACATAAAAAATCGCAAATAAAGTGCACATTTGTATGTCTTTAACAAAAAAAAAAAAAAAAAACGAGTCAGAAAAACTCCATCCACACCTGTTAAAAAAAATTCAATTTTTTTTTTAAATCACGAAGTTTACGATTTTTTTTATTTTAATAATACAATGTGTAAAAAATATTAGCACCATATATTATTATATATTATGCACACAATGTAAAAAAAAAATACCAGAACAAGATATCTTTTTTAATTCCGCTGCAATGACTCTCTGAAGTTAGGAAAAATTAAAGTTTTCTAGAAAGCTTGTTTGACGGTGCAAGATTTGAAACCCTCTATCTCGAAGGGAAAAAAAAAATTTGTCTAAAGAAAAAATATATGTCTCCTTATTTTAGTCAAGGAACCCTTAATTTTTTTAGAGAAATCTGTGATCATGATGGTACGACCCTGCCTGAGTTGAAATGGAACCCATCATTATAATTAGGCAGATATGAAATCATTGCCGAAAAAAAATCTCAGTGTTACCATCCCCAGTCCATCTTTGTTACGTAGCTCAAATACGTATTCATTCAAAATATTAGAAATGCGTCCATCAAAGTTTATGTATGCTCTCTTTCGCTGGACCCCGGGTTGTCAAAGTTCTCTGGATTTAGAGGTATGTGATACTTCACTTTCCTCCTTTAAGTATTTGACTATAATGTGAACATTTGGTTGGTTTCTTCCAATTTTCCTGTTTAATTTTCCATTCCAACCTTTGACAGCTTCCTATTTTCGTGTTCCAACCGAAGTCACCTTGCCGTAAACCGGAAATGCTATTCCTCTCCCTCATTGTTTGCAATGAGAGAGAATTCTTTCTTAGAATTGCTGTTCCTTGAATTTTCCACCACCCCACCTTTCAGTGACCACTGGGAACACGAATTTAAGATGACCGCATTTAGCACGTAACCCCTCACAGCACCAACGAACAAAAGAAGGGGGGGGGCAGGGGAAAGACAGCAGACCAGCTGGCGACAATAGATACAAGATGAGTGATTTCCTGCAGACTGGTGGGGAAGTAGGGTTGGTAACGCCACCAAAAGAAAGAAAGTTGAAATTCACTGGGGATACAAATGAAAATCAAGAAGCAATTTCGCATTCCAATGAATGTAACAATTAAAATTGGTAACTCAAAGTTGCACTCTAAAGGGAACAAAATATGGAAAGAGTCTTTGTGACGATGCTAAGCAAAATACCTAAGCCGCTGAACGAATGATTCCTTTTTTTTTCCCCCACTAACCTAGTAAACTGCCATAAGAAAGTTCCTCAGTTGCCTTTCTTTTTCTTCTTCTAGTTGTGGTCTTAATATTGCGCTCAGAAGGAAGGGGGGGCTTCAGTTAGATTTATGGTGACATCTGCTCTCAACCCAACTGCAGAACTTGTAAAACATGTGTTGCCTGGGCAACCTATTTAGTGTGAGCGGCAGCTCATGCAATATGTTACGTGGCAGGATTATTTTTTTTTAATCCAAAACATTAGAGGAGCTTTATTGCGAGTGAACTGAGAAAACATTCATTGCCTAAATCCCACTGTTTAATACTGTGAGGAACTGAATTTTGTGTGTGTGTAATAAAATTGATTAATCATTTTGTTAAGCCATAAAATTCAAGATACCAAATTAAAGATAATGGTGCAGGTGTTTTTAAACAACCTACTAGTCACCAGCAGTAAATGTAGTCCATATCAGAGCGTTTCAGAGTTATTAGCTGTTTCTTACATAATTTTTTTTTTTTTAGACAGATAAAGGCCTTGAAATATCCGGTTGTTAGCATGTCATTGGCGACTGAAGCTTCTTTAGTTGAATTTAATGGATTAACAACACTTCAGCCTTGTAGCTAAAACAGCGCGACGAGACTTCCGTCGCAGTTTGAAAACGTTTACAGGCTATTTTTTAGTTATTCAATCTTTAAATGAAAAAAGGAAAAAATGGTCACAGATCTACATCAGTAACTATTCCCAGATTAGTGTTCCTTTTTCGTACAAATTGCACATGATTTCGCGTTTACCTGCAAGTAGGAATCCCCACGGGCAACTTTGCCGTTCATCACTTAAAGTATATTCGTGAGGGACGATGAACATATCAATGTTCCTTTCTACTTCGCTTCCCTGTCACTTTCCTATCGGGCACTCTAGCCCAAATCTCCTAGCACTCCTAGCTTCCTATTTCTAAGGGTTGTTTAAGACCTGAGTCAGACACTCCCTTTATAAAATCCTCTACATATGATCATCATTTGATCATATCAGTGTGATAAACATGCATAAAAATTCAGGAAACCAATGAGCATTAAATATCAGCATATATTCAGTAATCACATGTGTATTTTATTAAATTGCAACATTAAACAATATTTATGGTCCTCTGCCCTACACATGCCCCTTTTCAACATCTGTTGCATTTGAATCGCTTTATTTTAAAAGGGCTTCACGCATGCATGCGTCCATAAATATATTAAACAGCCATGGTGACATTACACAACCTTGTCTAACTCCTGCACCAATGGAAAACCATTTTGATAAAACACCATTCACTCGTACACAAGCTCTACTACCAGCATACATGGCTTTTACACTATTAAGTAGATTCCCAGTAACACCATATTCATTCAATATCTTCCACAAAAGTGTCCTATTCACTTGGTCGTAAGCTTTCTCTAAATCTATGAAGGCAGTAAAAACTTTCTTCCCAACAGCCAGATACTTTTCAATCATCATGTGTAATGCAAAAATCTGGTTAGTGCAGCCTTTACCAGGCATAAAACCACTCTGAACATCAAACACTTTCAATGATGCAAGACCCCATACTTTTTCAATAACAACCTTACCAAACACTTTCCCTGGCACACTCAGTAGGCTAATACCACGATAGTTCTTGCATTCAGTCTGATCACCTTTTCCCTTATACAAAGGAACAAGAATAGCATCCTTCCAATCCCAAGGGACCATTCCTAACTCCCAGCACAACTGTCAAATTTCAGTTAACCATTCAATTATAGAGTCACCACCATACTTCAACATCTCTGCAGTTATGCCATCAACTTCTGGAGCCTTACCATTCTGAAGAGATTTTAGAGCTTTACACACTTCTTATCTTGAGATCCCTCCAGTGCTTTCATCCCTCATTGTGACATCATCTGCATCTGTCTCAGAATCATTTTTGCTCTCCTGATCTTATAACTCACAGAAGTATTCACCCCATCTTTCACTTAACTCATTAGGCTCCCATATCATTTCCCCGATCTCATTCTTCACACAACTTACAACTTTGTTTCCCCTATTTTCCTGAGTCTCATGTATTTCCAGAAGGACTTTCTATCTTTCCAAAAAGCCAGTTCATGCCTTTCCACTTTCTCCTTCCTATCTTTTGCCTTACTCTGGCGAACCAGCTTAGCAGCTTCACGCTTCTTACAGCGATATTCATCCACAGAGACTCTACCTTGCAACATCCCCAAATAGGCTTCCTTCTTTTTCTTTACTGCCTCATCAATCTCACTATTCCACCAAGCATCACCTCTATTGTTACCCACTATTGTGGTGCCACAGACCTCTTTAGCAGCAGTGACAACACAGTTCTTAAAACATTCCCACTTCTTTTCTACATCCCTCTCACAAGATTTCATGATCCTTCAGTCGTTCTCTGAGTAAGTCAGAGTACCGCTGATAATCTTCAAGGAACCTATCAACCTTTATTCTTTCTATCCTGGGACTCTTCCTATTCCTTTTCCTCTAACCAACATTAAGTTTCACTCGTGACACTACCAAGTAATGATCAGAACCAACATCCGCACCTCTCATCACACGGGTGTCAACAACTAAGTATTTCAAACGCTGATCGTAAACAACAAAATCTATCACACTCTTTTGAACAAAAGTACAATTTTCCCAAGTATATGTGTGCATATACTTGTGGTTGAAAAATGTATTAGATACACACAAACCATTCTCAATGCAGAGTCCAATTAATCTTTCACCATTATCATTCACACAAGGATCATTAAACTTACCCAGAACATTGTCAGAAATTGCATTCTGCACACCTACTCTAGCATTGAAATCCCCTGCTATTATAACTTTTTCTTTAGCACCAAACTGGCTCAAAACAGCTTTTAGCTCATTCCAGAAATCTTCCTTCTTATCAGAAGGTTCCGAGTCACAAGGAGCATACACTACAACAATTACAATTCTCTGAAGTTTCACTTTCAAACGAATCCAGAGAATTCTCTCACTTATGCAACTATAATGAATCAAGTTGTTCTTCATCTTTTCACTTAAAATCACACCTACACCAGCCTGTCCTCTCATATTATCCAATACTCCAGACCACACACTCACCGTGCCATTCACTTCTTCTACCCCAATTTCCTTCTTTTTGGTTTCACTTACACACAGCACATCCAGTCTATACTTATTCATCTCCTCAATCACCTCACTCATCTTGCCATTTATACCTCTAGTATTCCATACACCAATCTTACATTCACTCAGCCGAGATCTCTTTCTCATACGCCGTTTAAAAAGTCCAGGTCGATTCCGTGGTGGACCGTCCTTTTCAAGTGTGGTAGGTCCACCATATCCCACACTTGAGTCATTCTTAATATTTCTTTTTGTCTTTTTAATCAGGTAAGTACATCAGTGTGGGGGATTAGCCCACAGCTGAGGGTTCCAGTTGGTCATTCAACCTAAGGATTCTGGAACAAAACCCAGTGAGTTGGGGTCTTTTCGCCAATGTCACACAGAACTAGCTTGCACCTGTCCTGTTGGCAGAGAGCAAAAGTGAGTTGCAGAGTATGTTGACTCGGATGCACGAAGTTTGCATGAAATTCAAACTCAGTATAAATAAGGGAAAAACCAAAGTTATGGTGTTTGAGAGAGGAATGGGTAGCACTGAATGTAATGTAAGTATAAATGGCACTGTGATTGAACAGGTGAGTGAGTTTGTGTATTTAGGAAGCATGTTTGACAGAGAGAACAAGTTGGATAGTGAAATCAGTAGTCGATTGAATTCTTCTTTGAAAGTCATAGCTGCTTTGGAAGGTTTTCACAGGAATGATGGGTTCTCAAGAGAGTCCCGCATGGCTGTGTATGAAACAGTAATTGTTCCTACTCTGATGTATGGCAGTGAAACCTGGGTACTGAAGAAAAAGCATAGGAGTCGTTTGTGTGCTGGAGAAATGCGTTACTTACGTTGGGGTTTGTGGCAAGACACGATCTGATTGTGTGAGGAATGAAGATGTATTGCAGTTGTGTGATGTAAAGCAAAATGTTGTTAGCAAGGTGGAGACCAATATGCTTCGGTGGTTTGGCCATGTTGAAAGAATGAGTGATGAAATGCTTACTAAGAAAATATTTTCAACCCAAGTGGCAGGAAGGAAAGGCAGAGGAAGGCCAAGGAAGACATGGGTGGATCAGATTCAGGAGTGTCTGCATGAGAAAAAGATTATGAGTATGAAGTATAAAAGATCTTGTGTAAGGCGTGTAATGGATATCAGTGAAGCACGAGTTGCATGTCAAGATCGCTGTAAATGGCGAAGTTTGATACGACAACAATAAGTAAAATATCTGGAAGTTTGTATTTCTTTTTGGAGCTAACCTGTGAATCTCAGAGAACAGCTTAGTGATATGTATGTATTTTAAAAGGGGCTTCTAACTTTTTCATTGATTTTAACTTTTTCGAATTTTAAGAAACTGTATGGAATGGGTTTCTGGTATTGATATACTAAAATGTGAATTAGCATAGGAACTAATACAAAGTTTGCACCTCGAAATAAAGAAATTGCACTAAAAATTAGGATTTTTTTTTTATTTCTCCTGTAAAATTAGCAGAATGGCAAAGTCCACTTTTAAAATAAAGCTATTCATTTACATTATGTATGTTTTTATTTGTGCTAAACATCTCGCACATTTTTGTTTTCATGAAAGATAGTATATTTTCAACTACATTTTTTTCTCTTTTAATTTTTGATCTCCATTAACTTAAGGGTCATTCCATACTATTCAAAAAATTTACATTAAATTGGTTGCTGACAAATTTTTATTTTTTTATTTTTTTTTTTTTGGCACAGTTGTTTATACATCTTTAGAGAGTTCAGAACAGATTTCATAAAAAAAAAAAAAAATTCTGACCATTTGGTGGGGAGGTCTCTGGATGCACTTGTAACACCTCCATTTTTGCAGTTGAAAGCATTTACGTCAAATGCTACAACTTTTCCCCTAATTTAGAAACCACTTTACTCAGAATGAAATGCTGATTACTTTAGTTCACTTTTTTTTTTTTTTTAATTATTTGAGGTGTTTTGGAAATTTTATTGGTGGTCAAAGTTGGCTATTGAAATTTGCATTTTTTCAATTTTTGAGCCAAATTTTCACCAGGAAGGAGACAAAACACTCAAACCAATTTTATTTTGCAAAGAACCATGGTAACAGTTGATTGTACCTAGGGTGAGTAAACTGGAGTGTTATGAACCCTTCCAAGATTTTTTTTTTATATTTAAACAAGAAATTAAAAATATTTTATGATATACAAAGCTCTCATGATGATTGCTTTCTGCACAGCATAGTTGTGGCCCTTATCTGATGCGGATATTAATCCAAAAATACATTATTTTTAGTTGTTATAACACTTTTTTGTTCTGTGTTCTTTATATTGCTTCTCAAAATGGGATTTTTTTTTAGGAGGATGAACTACATATAAATCATCAACATTGCAACGTCCATAATAACAGTGCAGATCATTTACATGCAGTTCAAGATTCTAAATCTAAGAAAGAAATGGGAATGGCACTGAGCAAAGCAGCAGTCAAAATCAAGATTTTTTTATTTCTTGTTTAAAGTCAGCACTTTTTATTGCTGTCAATGAGTTGCCTAATTCAATGTTTGGCAAATTACAAGATTTTGTTACTTCACAAGGCTGCTCTGATGCACAATCTGCAAATTCTGTGCAGCACAGACACAGTGAATCAGTAAATGAGTTGCATGAAGCAATTGCCACTGCTATAAAAGATTAGGTTCTTTACGACATAAGTAAAACTAAGGTTGTTTCCATAATCTGTGATGAAACATGTGACACTGCAAATATAAAACATTTGGGGATTAATGTAAGATATATAAAAGATGGTAATATCAATGACAAATTTTTAGATAATGTACAGATAACTGATGGAACTGCTGTTACTTTAATGGGATGCATTAAAAATGTTTTTGAGCAAAACTCCATACCATTCAAGAAAATAGTTGCTCTGGGATGTGATGGGGCTAATGTCATACTTGGTAAGAAGACAGGTCTTTTAGCCCAATTAAAAAAAGAAAATACTTATCTAGTAGCTATTCATTGCAGTGCACACAGACTAGCATTGGTGCTGCAGCATGCAACAAAAGATGTACCTGTGATCAAATCATACAGTGAAACACTGAAGAGTATATTTATATATTTTAATGCCTCTGCAGATGCTCCAGATTAAAAGAAATTCAAAAGTTATTAAGAAGTCCAACACTAAAATATGCAGAACTGCATAGTGTAAGATGGTTATCGATGCAGAATGCTCTTAATATTATTTTTAAAACAATGGGATGCCCTGATTGTATTTTTTGGAAGCAGAAGTCTGTGTTGGATGAGATATCATAACACAGGGTTTGTTAAAAGCTGTGAAGACTGTTAGATTTATGTACATAACTCACATTTTAATGGACATATTGCCTATATTTTCAGTATTGAGCAAAATCTTCTAAAAAGATGTATCTGATGTTTCACTAATCAAACCTTGTGTTCAAACAGCATTAACTAAACTTAATAATCTGAAAGAAAATGTTGGCAAAAGTGAAAAGTTATTTCTTAATAATGTTTTAAATTATGATCAGAATGTAAATGATGAATTTAAGGATTTTCAGTCTGTTTCAGATTGCAGTGATGATGGAACAGTGCTTAACAGCAATTATTACTGTACACTGAAAGATCACTTAAAAGCAACTGATAAAATCTCACAAGATGAACTTACCAAAATAAAACTAAAATTTATTGATTCAATTATAGCTGGCATGCATCTCAGGTTTTCAGAAGAAACTATCTGTTTTAGAATGCTTTTCTTTTGCATATGATCCTTCTCTTGTGAAAACAGCTGAGCTGGACAATTGTAAAGAATTTGTTTTGAAGTTGTTAGACCACTTCAAAGATTTTGAAGATTTGAAATGCCTGTTGAGTGAATATCCAGATATATTTATTCTGCTAAAAAATAACTATGCTGGTTTTAAATTTGCAGATGTTGCAGAACTTTTCATCTGCAGGTATAAAGATGTGTATCCAAGCACAGTGTTGTATGAAATTGCTTTGGTTGTGCCAATAAGTTCTGCATCAGTAGAGCATTCTTTTAGCACACAAAATCGAATAAAAGGTAAATTTCACAACAAACTGAAAGAATCAACTTTAAAAAATTTGATTTGAATATCAGCAGCAAATGTAACACTAGAAAGCTTTCCATTTCACACAGCTGCTGAAATATTTAATAACAAAATTAGAATATATGAATAAAATATTTATATTATTTTTGTGTTTGTTCGCCCCCCCCCATAAATGTAGTATTTTTCTCCAAGTTTACGATTGTTTAAAATTTACCTGATTTTTTAAAATCACCCCCAGAAAAAAAGCCTGGGGGACATTTTTACCCCTGATTCTGGAACCCTGGCAAGAACCCTGTTTAGTAACAATACTGGACACACAACTTTGCGAGGAAAAGAAATTATGATTGTGGGAAAATTTTTCACTACGTTTAAACTTTCGTTTTCGGAAGTTCGGAAAAACTGAATACTGTTCCACACACACACTAATCCTCCAAAAATAAAACATTATCTTCAGTTTTGTATCAATCTAGAGTATAACCAAAATGATTGCGAAAAAAGTGGAATTCCGCAAATCTGAGGAAGAATCTCAAGCCCGATTCATAGCAGTTCAAGATATGCAAAATGAATTGCTCATGCAGCTACATATGGAAGCCAATTCACGTGTCCATAAACTGATTCTATTCCAGACACAAACGATGTATTCAATTGCAATTTTCGGAACTCTGAAGGGTCCGCTTTTAATGCACATAATTTTACAAAGGATGCACTTTTAAAGCTTGAATTTTGTGAGTGGTCCAAAAACAGACCTAAGATTTTATATATACCTTTTCTTAAAATTCCTTAAGGCGGGAGACTCCCTCCTAACTTTATTTCAGTGAGAGTTTAAAATTTTCGGCGGGAATCCCACCATCCTGCCCTGAACAGTTTAAAATTCTGGAAGCTACCAGATATTCTCTTATCACTGTGATTTTTTACTATCATGATATAAGCTTAAAAATTGTGTGCATATTTTCTTCTCAAAAAATAAAACTTAAATGTGCAACTTTCTTCACACATTTTCATATTATTTCTACATTCAGAAAAGTTAAAATTCCTAGGATATTGCATATGGTTTTCTTACAGACATATTTCCTAATGCCTGATCACTGAGATGCAGTTTCACTAAAAGATATGCATTTTAAACACAGAAAGTATCCAAAGAAAAGTTACCTTGCCTGTTAAACTTTTCCAATGAGCAATTTTCTTTATTTTACCAAAAGAGGAGTAATAATCCTGCAAGTTGGAAAAGTTACAAGCTGCAGGCAATTCAACTAGAACACTATGTTCAGCTTGCTGTTTTCTTAGTGCTATAACATCTCGAAAAGTTTGCCTATGTTGAGCTGCAGCAGTGCCTGGAAAAGAAAATTCACAAAAGGAAGTTATGTGCAATGAAAATCATAGCATACAGTAAGTCATTATCATCAACCATTATCAATCCACTGCTGGATGAAGGTTCTATAGTAAGTACATATACCTAAATATGCACTACTTTTATGATCACCAATTCATAAGCCATGTTTAAAAAGGAGTGTTGAATGTCTGTGCGAATGTCAAAAAATTTGTAAGAGGCTCATAAATTTTTCATTACATCTCTGGTATCATAAATCCTGAGATTGTAATCAACAGTGGCGTAACTTCTACAAAGTGCAATGAAGCAATCTCAAGGATGCACAATGATATTAGAGGGCCCAAAGAGGAGAATTAAGAAAAGAAAATTTGTAGCTCAAATCCACTGTTGAACATGGGTGATGTGATATTGTGGGAGGAAAGAAAAATAACAACAAGCTAGAGAGATACAAAAGATCAAGATCTTTTGAGTTGCTTATCTGCAACAGAGTCAGCAGTGCAGGGAAAGTCTTTGGCATGATGTCAACCATTGAATATTTAAAAGAGCTGAAAATGCATACAGAGTAAATGCATTTTATAGAATTTTAGACATACATAAAAGAAAAATTAGAAAAAGATGTAATGGCATGCAAAAAAGTTTTTAATAATTTCACATTTCTGGAGCCTCAAAACTTGCTTACACTAACAGAAAGCCATGTTTTAAAACATATAAACAACTCTTATTTTAAATACACCAGGTCGTGAATACGCAAGGAAAGCTTATAGCGAATTAAATCTGTGCATTTTCGTGATGTAACTTTGTATAAAGATTCGCCAAGCTTTCACACTCCACTGGGATAATTGTTTATTCCTTGCACATATAAACAATTTAAAAAATAATATATGATAAAGATCTATGTAAAAATTCCTTCATTCAGCTTTGCAAGTAATTTCAAATAGCCTTATAAAAAGAAGAAATTAAGTCAATAAAAGAACCCACAGAACTGTTTAATTTGTCAGGTAGCTACTCAGACATTTCTACAGCACTTTTTTTTTTATCTAACATTAACTGTTACAGTAACTACTACTGTGAGATCTTTAGCATGCTGAAAATATTCAAAAATTATTTATGAAATACAATGTCATGAAAGACTGAAATATCTTTCACTAATTGTCACTGAAGCCTTCACCCCCTCCCCTTAATCCAGCCCTGACCAGAACACCTTTATTATCAACTAAATTATTTAATTTTCTTCGAGTTTCCTTTTCCGATGTAAAGATTCGTATAAACGATTCATAAAACTCGTACAAATGAAGCATGGTAACTTTTTAACTTACAAAACGCTGATATATCTGTTGACTGCATGGTCTGCTTCAAGGTTGTTGCTACACCTAAGCAGACAGCTGGCACATTACGAAATGTTTTTAACACGTAGGCCAGCATTTTCGGCAATAGAAATATCAAGAGTTACATATTTCATCAATATACTAAAATCACCTTCTGCCAAACGAGTAAACACAAACCGGTATCAACATCTTGTCACAACAGCAGAGCAAAACCATGCCGACCCTTGGCCTGCAGTGTACTGTGTAGTATTGAAAAGCATCGTATTCGTATAAGACACGATATCAGAAATATCGAAAATTCTATTGATATTTAAATCGGGATAGTTTCGCTGCGATACCATGGATGGAGGCAAGGAGGTTCCTTGGATGGAGGGAGCTATGGGCAATATAAACGAGATAGAAGAAGAGCGCCTAGTCGCCTACGTCGGGGAACAGGTGAAGCCACCGGAAACAAGTGGCAGCCGTGTTTGATGAGGTACAGAACGATTTCCGTTCCGTGTTAAGAAAGGGAGTTTTCGTAATATATGGTTTGATGCTAAATAAGGATATAACTCAGAAATGTTGTTATAAACACCTAGGGGTGAGACTAAAACTTTAACGTATCAAATAACGCTTTTCATTGTTAGTTGGCGGCAATAGTGTTTTAAAAAGAAAATGATATTTTAATGGATGCAGCTTGCTCTCGTTGAATAAAATCTCATGCCGTAATTTTTTGACATTTCGCAAATTTTGTGGAACAAATTTTTAGTGAAATATAAGTCAGCGGTAATAGAGTAAATTAAAAAAAAAAGAAAGAAAAAAAGAAAAACTACAGTTGCAGTCAATCCGCAATTTCGGTAAAAATCTTAGATATTCGTCGGTCATCACCATGAGAATGCTGAATCATCCCACAGCTTATCACTCCAAATACATAGACGCCAAATATTTTATGAGAGTTTTAAATGAAAAAAAAAGTTAGAAAAAACGGAAAACAAACAATGAGTTTACACAGCTAAGAGGTACCAATATTAAAATACTTTTACCAACTGCCCCTATCTTATATAATCAGAAGAAAACTACTACTTACCTGGTTTTTATTTAATAAAAATTAAAAGTCCTTAGCACTGGGCATGTTTCTAATCTGTTTGTTAGCCTTGACATTCGACAACACAGATCTGTAAGCCTTATTCATGGGTAGGCAAGGCAATTGTGGTAACTTGACCATAATAAAGGTATCTCTCAGCACATACACTAAATACTTCACACAATATAATTATCTCTCTCTCTCTATGTATATATATTTATATAAGACCCAGTAGAAGACCCCATGGGAGATGAATGGATGAAATTCGAAATCATACAGGAGTGACACGGAGGAGACAGGCTCAAGACAGACAACTGTGGAAGAAACTTGGGGAAGCCTTCATCCAACAGTGGATTGATAATGGTTGATGTTATACATATATCAGTAAAAAGAAGTAAAGCACACTCATGTAGTAATTAGACCACATCAACACTGCACCTTGCTGCAGGAATCAGACGTAGTAGAAATAAACATAGAATTAACCAGAAGTAACCCACTTTCATGGTTCTAAACAAAAATGACATAGAATAAAACAACTAAGGAACCCCAAACCACTCTTCAGGGAAAGACATCTGGAGCCCCGAAGTTAAATCATAGCTTAGGTGTTACCGAGAAAACCCCAGAAGACCCCATGGGAGATGAGTGGATGAAATTCGAAAGCATGGAGGAGATAGGCTCAAGACATACAATTTGCGAAAGAAACTTGGGGAGACCTTCATCCAGTAGTGGATTGATAATGGTTGACAATGATGATAATAATAATATATATATATATATATATATATATATATATATTGATTATATGCAGTATACATATATTGTAATGATAATAGTTGTCAATGATGATGATATATATATATATCATCATTGTCAACCATATCATCATCATCATCATTGTCAACCATTATCAATCCACTGCTGGACGAAGGTCTCCCCAAGTTTCCTCCACAACGGTCTGTCTTGTGCCAGTCTCCTCCATGTCACCCCTGCATACTTTCGAATTTCATCCACCCATCTCCCATGTGGTCTTCTTCTGGGTCTTTTCCTGTCCCTTGGAATCCAATCTAAAATTTCGGCTGTCCATCGATGATCTGTCCTTCTGGCAGTATGTCCAGCCCATTGCCATTTCAGGGATTTAACTCTGATCATGATGTCTTCCACTCTTGTCATTTTTCGGATCCACGAGTTCCTCTTCTTATCCCTCCTGGTTACACGAAGCATGCACCTCTCCATGCTTCTTTGAGTTGTCTGCAGTCTTTGTATATCTCTTTTAGTTAAGGTCCACGTCTCTGCACCATACGTAAGCACTGGAAGGATGCATTGATCAAACACTTTTCTTTTAAGACATAATGGCATATTGCTCTTGAAAATAACCTGAAAATCAAAACGCGCAACGCAGCAGTTTTGTACGCCGATTAATTTCTTCATCAATGTGACACATACTTGATATCTGCTGTACCTAAGATAAACGTACGTGTTATCATATAATAATTTTGACTCACACCTAGTACAACATTGAAAAGGTTATGTATCTACCTGTGTGAGTAAAAGGAGAAAAGAACTTTCCAAGAAACGAAGGTGAGATAATCTCCATTAATCTTTATCCCTTTGTTTTCCCAGATCAGCGACTGAAAAACACCCTCCAATGTTGCATTAAAGAGCTTCGGAGGCTGATATTTTCATAGATGTTATTAATAATATTAATGTATGCTGCAGGTTTTCAGAGCCATTGTAACTGCTGATGGTTTCAAATCAAAGGCTTTCTTATGTAAAGGCCATGCACAATTGTAGCGGTCTTTCAATTAGTTCTCTCAGTACGTGGATATGATCTATTGTGCTGTAGCCACTCTTCCAGCTTGTTCCTCTCGGTTAAGGCATGTCCAGTGTTACCTTCAAGCGGTGTGAAAATTTGTACTTTAGTGAATTTTATAAACTACTTGTAGGAGGTCTGATAGGTCTGTAGTTTCCGAGATCCTCAATGTCACCTTTCTTATGTAGCAGGATCATTGTACTGGTGTTCCAATCCTCAGGAATCTTTCCTTTCATATAGGCATTTGGAGTAGAAAATCTTGGGCGAGTACTGTTTCAATTTCTCCACTTGCTTCTTGTATGATGTCTACAGTAATTCCATCTTCTCCTGGAGCTTTTCCCCGCTTCATGTTCTTTGCTATCTTTAGGCTTTGTGCAATTGCTTCTGCTGGAAGGACTGGAGGAACTCTGGTACTGGTATCTTTCATGATGTCTGAGTGCATGTATCATCCCTTTCATATAATTTCTTTAGTAGAAATCTTCACTCTTGTCATCAACATTTTCGTTTTTCCTCTATTTCTGCAACTGTTACAGAACCATCTTCTTTTCTCAGTGCCATAATCTGTTTTCTTCCCTTACTGAGATGTCCCTTTGCTATCCGATTTAGGCTTTAAAGCAGAGAACCTGTTTTCAATTGCTTTCCTCACTAGTTCACAGTTGAATTTTCTTAAGGTTGGTCTGTCAGTGATTTTTTTGTCTTATGAGCTGTCTTTGGTGTCATATAGCTCTATATATTCACCAATCTTGGAAGTCACATCTTGAACTTTAGTTGTCCTCATCTCTCTTCTTTTTGCATCAACATTTTCGTTTTTCCTGATAATTTGTTTACATGCAACTTGTTCTTAGACCCAGCTAATTTTGTTGCTGTTTCCATAAGAGCTTTGGTTACTTTTCTGTTAACTTCAACGAGATGTCCACTTCTTCCGATGTTAGGCCTTCTAAAGCAGAGAACCTGTTCTTCAGTTCCAACTTGAAGGTATTATGGTGTCATAAAATTCTTCAAGGTTGGTTATGTCAATAGATTTTGTTTGTCTTATGAGCTTGCCACGTTCAAGTTTGGTGTTGAGGTGCATCTTACATCTCACCAATCTATGGTCACTACCTGTGTTGAACTTGTTTAGCACACTGCAGTCTTCTATGACGAGATTTTTTGTTACACATAATAAAATCAATTTCACTTGTCGTCCCATTTGCCCCACGATGTCTCCATGTCCATTTCCTGTGTGGCTTTTTCAAGAAGGAGTTCAAGATGAAAAACCCTTCTGCCAAGGTCTGCAAACTCAACGATGGCAGTATTTCCACGCTGGTTTCTGTTGCACTGGCCGAATTTACCTTGGCCAGGTACATTCCAGCTGCTTGCCAAGATTTCATTGTGGAATCATTTTGGAGGGGTTCTCCATAACTCACCACGCTGGCCAATTATTGGGATAGAATTTCAATCCCGATGGTAGTTATACCGCTATTGGCGGTCGTCATTAGTAACAGGATGTACCACGAGAAGGCGGGTTGACATTTGTCAAGGAGACTTGTGATGTTACGTGCATAATTAATTAGTTATTAAGAACTTAACTACTTTGATAACAAGTCGTGCATAAGTTTGAATAATCTGAGCCTGTCGACAGTTGGATAACAAGTCGTGCAGCTCTGTCAGAGGAACTTTCAACTTCTACAACTTTATCCTTCAGTTTCTTGTTTATTATAAATCCAACACCACTAGTTCTGCCAGTATCTGTCCCACGATAGTAGAAGAGATGTCCACTTTTCAGTTCGATGAGATCTTCTCCTTTTCTCCTTACCTCACTTAGCCCCACGATGTCCCACTTGATCCTTTGTAGTTCCTCTTCCAATTCAAGAAGCCTTGAATCAGAAGATAGGGAGCGTCCGTTGTACGTAGCCAAGGTCAGCATCAGATGGCAGCCTAGTCCGGTCCTCCGGGGATTCTTAGCACCCTCTGCCTTCATGTCGCACTGGCCGCTGCCTTGGCCAGGTACATTCCAGCTGCCGGAGACTGAGGGCCAAGATTTAAGTTGTGGAATCATTTTGGAGGGGTTTTGGCCATAACTCACCACGCTGGCCAAGCGGGTTGGTGAGTGTGGGATAGAATTTCCTCTAATCCCGATGATATAGTTATACCGCTATTGGCGGTCGTCAGAGCCCCTTTAGTGGGAACAGGATGTACCACGAGAAGGCGGGGTTGACATTTGTCAAGGAGAGGCTGTGATGTTACGCATGATTATGCTATATATATATGGTTGACAATGATTATTCTATATATATATGTCAACCATATATATATAGAATAATCATTGTCAACCATATATATATAGCATAATCATTGTCAACTATATATACCATATATATATATATATGGTTTAATGATGATATATATGGTTGAAAATGATGATATATATACCATTATCAATCCACTGCTGGATGAAGGTCTCCCCAAGTTTCTTCCACAATTGTCTGTCTTGAGCCTGTCTCCTCCATATTACTTCGGCATGCTTTCGAATTCCATCCAACCATCTCCCACGAGTCTTCTGTCCCTCGAAATCCAGTTCAAAATTTCAGTCGTCCATCGGTGGTCTGTTCTTCTGGCAACATGTCCAGTCCATTGCCATTTCAGTGATTTCACTCTATCTCTCTCTGTATATATATTCTTTGAGTTTTCTGCATTCTTTGCATGTCTTTTTTGGTATCAAAAGAAAAATCTTTTTATACATCCTGCTTTTCTTTTTTAGTTAAGGTCATACATACAGTATATATATATATACACACCTGGTTATGATATCACCCACCCTCTCTTTTTCTCTCTCTATATATATAAAACATTACGTATAAACATTACTTACCTTTTTCCTGTATTTTTTATTCTGTCAGTTTACTTTTTGATGTATTTTAACAGCAGGAATAGTGACTATTTTTTGATGAAAATTATTTTATTTATGTATCTACATATGTTTATTTGCTATGTATTATTTAACTATCTTCCAAGGCTTATCCGTAAGAAAAAGAATTGAAAATAATTATTCTTAAGTGCAGTTTAAATAAACTTGGTGACCTAATATATGTTGTAGTCAGAGATATATATGTATATATCACTTCTGTAACTGCCCTGTGACCTAGGTATAGACAGACATTGGGGCAATATGATGCTCCAAATGGTATTTACAGTTAGCAACACCAGTACAGTGTAGCTAAAAATAGTTTAATGTACTTTTAAACCTAAAAAGACTTATAATTTTTGGTATCAGACGAAAAATCTTTCTACACATCCTCCTATGTATTTCTATCTCGTTGGCAATACACAATACACATACCATACAGCACATACATCAGGAATATCAATTAATCCGAATATCGATATCACGGAAACTATCGACCTCCTTTTTTTTTTTTTTTTTTTTTTTGATTGGAGGTTTAACGACCACCGTGAGCAACTCAATGGGCTATAAGCAGTCGCCCGTCCCTAATTTAGGGTCACTGGTTCCAGGGAAGGGAGAGAGCCAGTGCCGTAAGACAAACACAACATCCATGCCTGACCGGGATTCGAACCCGGACCTCTTACGGACGAATGATCAGAGGCCAGCGCCTTAGACCACTGCGCCACCGGGGCGGCATCGACCTCCTTGGTTCCATGGAGGTAGGAAATATCCTCCATGATTGGTTCTATCCAAGGGTTCTATCATGGCTTTCTAATCGCAGAAAGCCATGGTTCTATCTCTTTGCTATCGCCCATCCCAGGCGGCATGTCCAGGGAGGGAGAGAGCCAGTGCCATAAGACAAACACAACATCCATGCCTCACCGGGATTCGAACCCGGACCCCTTTCGGACGAATAATCAGAGGCTATCGCCTTAGACCACTGCGCCACCGGGGCGGCGGGTCGGACGGCTTAACGTGCCCATCGGACGCACGGCGGGTATTTAGTGGTTCGAGCGTACGTACCTACCTGGGATCGAACCCGATGTCTCCTTCGTGGCAGTCACGAACGTTGACCACTATGCCACCCGCGGCCCTGCATGTCCAGATCAGATCATATGCAGGGGATTTTAGGAAGGGAGTGTCTGACCCCAGGTCTTAAACAACCCTTAGAAATAGGAAGCTAGGAGATTTGGGCTAGAGTGCCCGATAGGAAAGTCACACGGAAGCAAGAGAGAAAGGGGGAAGGAGACGCCCTTATCTGTTACCGGGGGCCAGTACCCGGGGGCCAGTACCCGGGGTCCGACGGCTTAATATGTTAACATTGCTCTGTGCACTTTTTTTTTTTTTTGGTTGGAGGTTTAACGACCACTGTGATGAACTCAATGGGCTATAAGCAGTTGCCCGTCCCTAATTTACGGTCACTGGTTCCAGGGAAGGGAAAGAGCCAGTGCCGTAAGACAAACACAACATCCATGCCTCACCGGGATTCGAACCCGGACCCCTTTCGGACGAATGATCAGAGGCCATCGCCTTAGACCACTGCGCCACCAGGGCGGCTCTGTGCACTTCATGTTTGCTCAGAAGTTCCACAATTTTTTTTTTGATTGAAGGTTTAACGACCACCGTGAGCAACTGAATGGGCTATAAGCAGTCGCCCGTCCCGTATTTAGGGTCACTGGTTCCAGGGAAGGGAGAGAGTCAGCGCCGTAAGACAAACACAACATCCATGCCTCACCGGGATTCAAACCCGAACCCCGTTCGAACGAATGATCAGAGGCCATCGCTTAAACCACTGCGCCACCGGGGGCCACAATTTCTTCCTGGATTAACGTTGGTGAATATAATAATTTTAAATACATGGAGGGAGGATGAAGTGATCCTTTCGCCACCCCGGTGGCGTAGTGGTCTAAGCGATGGCCTCTGATCATTCCTCCGAAAGGGGTCCGGGTTCGAATCCCGTGAGGCATGGATGTTGTGTTTGTCTTTCTGCACTGGTTCTCTCCCTTCCCTGAAACCAATGGCCCTAAATTAGAGAGGGGCGACTGCTTATAGCTTATTGAGTTGCTCACGATGGTCGTTAAATCCCCAATAATAAAATAAAGTTCGAGCAGTACAAAAAATTGTAGAAGATAATACTGCGAGTACTACCACAAAAGAGGTGAGTGAGGAAGAAGAAGAGCCTGTGCTACCGCAGACGCCAGAGCCGCAGCATTTTTTTTTCTTTTGTTTGGGGGTTTAACGACCACCTTGAGCAACTCATTCAGTGGGCTATAAGCAGTCGACCGTCCCTAATTTAGGGTCACTGGTTCCAGGGAAGGGAGAGAGCTAGTGCCGTAGGACAAACACAACATCCATGCCCCACGGGATTCGAACCCGGACCCCATTCGGACGAATGATCAGAGCCCATCGCTTAGACCACTGCGCCCTGGGGCGGCTTTTTTCTTTTTTTTATTGGAGGTTTAACGACCAGCGTGAGCAACTCAATGCGCTATAAGCAGTCGCCCGTCCCTAATTTAGGAACACTGGTTCCCGGGAAGGAAGAAAGCCAGTGCTGTAAGACAAACACAACATCCATGCCTAACCCGGCGATTCCAACCCGGACCTATTTCGGACGAATGATCAGAGGCCATCGGTTAGACCACTGCGCCACCGGGGCGGCAGCCACAGCATTAAATTCACCCAGTCAGAAAGCAATGTTTAGAGTTACTGGTTCCAGGGAAGGAAGAGAGCCAGCGCTGTAAGACAAACACAGGATCCATGCCTCACCGGGATTCAAACCCGAACCGATCTCGACGAATTATCAGAAGCCATCGCTTAGACCACTGCGCCACCATGGCATCGAGGTGCTGGATTCTGACCATTGATTGGAGATGGTTAGGAGAAAGGGACCCAAATCGTTACCTTGGAAGGTAACGCCCCAATGCGGCGTAGTGGTGGGCAGGGGAAAAAGACCAGATGAGGCATGGTGACCATTGTCTCTAAATTAGGGATAGGCGACTGTTCTGCTTATAGTGCTGTTGAACGTTAAAGAAAAAAAGGAAATTAAAAAAATGCAAATTTTGTGTTTGAGAACCATGCCTATTTTTTATGGTTCTGGAGAAAACATGTTTTGTTTTTCTTCCCCACTCCGGAACTAGTGGCCTTAAATTACAAACGAGCGACTGCTTATATACCATTTTAATTTGCCATTGCTAAGGCACTGCAGCAGTGATATTTGTAAAGTTTAGGTATACCATGAAAGAATACTTGGATTTAAACTTTAAGGTTCTGATCTGTTGTTCTAAGACTCTTCCGAAGGTAGAGAAAAATCTGCAATAACTCGAGGCATGGTAATCAAGAAATGAGTCGACTGGAATTTTGGAACGCATATCCATTGCAGTATTTATTCTTGGATATCGTATTGTAATCGAGATTGTTTGTTGCGATTTTCGGGAGAGGAATTAGGTATACTAGTTCGAGGAAGAAAGGTGATGTCTATAATTGAGGTAACACAAAATACGTAAATATTTTTCGTAGCTGGACTGATATAGAATTTTAGTGGTTTTAATCCAGTTTTTTTTTTTTTTCAATCAATATGCCTTCCAGAGCCGAAGACATATTACTGGGCTTCAAGCTGTATCCTTTCACCGGTTATAAATTTTGAAATATTTTGTTTTTCATTTAAAAATTCTTCTATTTTAATCATGGTTTTCGTAAAATCATTGTACGTTACGCGGTTTTTGAATTTGTGTGTGTGTGTGTGTAATTATCAATACAATTGGAGTTGATGCTACTGGAAATTTCCACATAGCAAGTAATTTCTTAAGGCATTTTAAAAAATGGAAAGGTTAGACGGAATTTTTAAACGATATTTGTAAATTCTACGTGTGAGAAGTTCGTGCAGTACGAATTAAATTTACATTTCTTTTTGGTACCTTGGTAGTGGTTCTGTGGTCAGCCTTAAGTTTCTCCTAGTTACACTTTGGTTGGAATCCCAAGAAAATCATGGATGTAGCTTGCTTCAAGTGTTCATCAGCAAGAAAAAGAATAAAACTAGTTTAGCTTCTTCAATGATCCTGACTTTTGAGTGCAAAAGTAATTACCATTGTAGAAACCATGCTCTCATTTATTTGTACCTTGGAGTTTGATTGCCAAAAGTTGCTGGTACATATACAATATTCTATGGTTCATGCATTTATGTTCTAGATATTGGATTCCAAAAGGTGTAAATTAGAAAAATGTGTTTCTTGTGCATGACTAACCAAAATCTGAAAATTGGGGTGAGAGGTGTACCTCAAGTCTACATGGTTTGTACGCTCCTTAAAAACAAAAAGTGCCGCCCCAGTGGCGCAGTAGTCTAAGCGATGGCCTCTGATCATTCGTCCAAAAGGGGTCCGGGTTCAAATCCCGGTGAGGCATGGATGTTGTGTTTGTCTTACGGCGCTGGCTCTCTCCCTTCCCTGGAACCAGTGACCCTAAATACGGGACGGGCGACTGCTTATAGCCCATTGAGTTCTTCACGGTGGTCGTTAAACCTCCAATAAAAAAAATAAATTAAAAAAAGTTAATTTTCAAGACCTTGAAAGTACTTCAAAAAATATAAGACTGTAAATAGTATTTGAAATTGTGTCTTGTTTTTTTTTTTTTTTAAGTAATGATATGAAAAGAGCATGTGTAAAATAATTGTTTTTGCTAAAAAGTTGCATAGGAGATTTCTGTGTAAAACATCAGGCTGATTAAATAGCTCAGAACTTGCGTTCAACCCAGGGGAGCGCATGGACAGCTGGCACTAGCTACTTAGAAGGAGGAGAGGTAGGTCCATTGTAACGGCACCGTCTTCCTGCTTCTCTTCGCTGCGCTGTGACGTCACGGTGGCCATAAGCGAAGCTGTAACGCGCACGTAGCCATACCGAGAAAGTGTCGTGTGCTCTGTGAATTTTCAATCGAAATAACAGCTAGTTTTGAGTAAATAATTTTAAAGTAAAAATTGTGCAAACATCCAACTATTTTTCAAAATACAGTAAAAAAAAATATATATATACTGGGGAAAAACGGGAATATGACATGAATACTGTTCAATGCTTTTTTGCTGAATATTTTTTTTTTTCTTTTCCAAAAGCACACTGCAATGGCTCTTTGGAGCTGGGAAATCTACATTTCATTACGTCGAATCAATCATTTACTAATTTCATAAAATTAGCAATTTGTTTTCTTTCAGGGAAAAAAATACTCTACAGCTTTGCGTGCGTTGTCAGATTGCATCTGGGACTTTAAAACTAATGCTCTGTCTCATGGGGCCTCTTACATTTGTGTGGATCCATTTTATTTTATGAAACACCTTTAATTCTGAGTTATTACGTTCCACCAAAAGGTCAAATATCTGGCAAGTGATGGTTCCACACTACAGTGTGTTCTGCGATCAAATATATGATTTCGGAAAAGTTTAATTAGACAAGGCACATCCGCAAACATCCATATTTTTCGATTTTCATTTACTGGATGTGGAAAAGGAGGGGTTATTCCAAGCTGGCTCCAAACCTTGATATCCTCCCCCCCTAGATCAGGTACCACCACTCCATGCACTAAATAACCCAATTGCTCAACGGCTCGAATTATGTCAGTTAACAGCTTTTGATCCATCTCCTTATCGAAGGAATAATACAGTATATGGTTTTTTCCAAGCTTTCCAGAAGCCTCTCAGCATAACTACTAAAACGTTACTATGTAGTCCTAAGATTTTATCTGCGACAGCATCATAACAATACCGGCAATCAACGCTCATTTCACCAAAAGATATACCTGAAACTTTGGTTAGGTGTATAGGATTCATTTTTATCCCCTTTAAAACGGGCTCAATTCAACCATCGGTAACACAAATTTACCACACCACCATTTCAGAGAGGAAATGCTTGGAAGCAGTATGTGCATTTTATTTTTGATGAATAGATATGCTTTTCGAGAAATAGCATGCAAAACAAGTGCTTGACTTATATCTTCTTCATTCCATTTTGCTGGTCTCTTTTTTGACACAAGAGTTTGAATTTGCACTTCAGTGAAACAATGGCCAAGCAAATTTATGATAGCTGGCCACCTTTCACTGTTGCTCAGCAAATTTCTGCAAGCGTTTCATAATATTAATTTCCGTTTTCAGGCTTCTTTTCGCGAGGCAAAAGCATTGTTTTACCATTACCAACTGTTTTCTTACTTTTGATAATTCTTCCCGTAGTGAATTATTTTCACTCTTCAGTTGCATTATATTTTTGTTCAGACATTGCACTTCTCACATAACGTTGACGGTATGATAATTATGTTGGTCAGGAATGATGTCACTTTCATTGTGACCTGTGATTTGACGTTTAATTGGAGATATACTTTCAATTCGATTTAATGCCATTTTTTTTCTGACCTCTCCGATCTTAAACCGTTCACTTCGAACAGAAGTTTGCTTCTCCATCTGCTAAGGCATATTTTTTGTCGGCATTTTTTCTCAGTTTTTTCCTGGGAGGCAAGTTCAGTAATTCATTTCTAAGATCTCGTTCTTACTTCGAGACATCAAAGTGTTCTGAACACATTCGTGCTTTCTTTGCATCGATTACATCCTTTTGACAGCATTTCGCTACTCATTGCTTCAAGAAATCTCTATCCGATGGGAAAACATGGTATGTAACATTTAACTTTCTTTCCTTTGAGCTGTTATTACAACCAAGCGTGCAACAGCGTCTCCAGGTATTTTCGAGATAGTTGTACACAGAAAACAAATGAAGAAAAAAAAATGAATAAAACGACAAAGCAGGTCTAAAATTGACAAAGAAATGCAGCGAGTAATCGACACTACAGCACAAGCTCCGAATGCTCAAGAGATCGTTTATGGCCACTGTGACGTCACACTATAGCTCGTAGGGTGACAGCTCGCAGGCGGCACGGAAACAAAGGTGATTGGACCTACCTCTCCTCTTTCTAAGTACCTTGAGCTGGCACTTTGGCTATGACATCACTACAGAATAAAACATCAGCCATGGGAGCAAAATAAGTGGAATGATGTATTTGCAAATTATGATGAGCTTCTGTTTACTGGGGTTAGGGACCTGTTTTTGCTGGAGGGTGGAGCTTTCCGGAATTGCTTGTGCTTCGTGCATGGATCCTTTGTCTCCTGGCTGCATCAAAGTCATGCGCCAAAAATAAAAAGTTAAGCAAACAATAAGTGTCATACCAGCAGATGAATAAAAAAATAATGTACCCTTTAAAAATAGTCCACAAAAGGATTTTGAAAAACACCAAAACAGTGGAGCAGTTCAAAGTTAATAAAATAAACCGACTGGGAGCAAAGGGGTAACAGGTTATTGAAGGTGTGCCCTCCCCAGCTAAGATTAGTGGTCTGAAATACTTACCTATTGACTGCCTGACAGACGCACATATGATAATTTTGTTTTAAAAAGTCTCGAAAAGTGCTTGAATTTATTTTGTTTGGAAGAGTACGAATGTTGTCCTAACAGTTTCGATGCTTAGAGAAGAACTGTTCCCCATAATGTATACAATTTAAGATTATCTGATGCATTTGTCCAGTGCATGTAGAACACCAGTGTACTCACATAATTATTGCACTTCTCAGTGTGAACTGTTCTATCTTTAATTAGCTGCCCATTCATCCATGGGCAGACTTTGGCCAGGGCCCCACCCCCATTTTTCTTGTACTGTGAGAAAGCTATAAGTAATCAGCTTACAATTTTTTGTTAGTGTTAATACAAGTATATAAATTTAGAGAATTTGTTCATGTGTTTTTAGTATGAAAAGGCGATCATACAGCTTTTATTGATGTTTACTAATTTTATAATAAAAATTTTGAGTTGCTTACTGTGTAACTGAAAGTTTAGTTATATTGCTCATTGGACAAGAGGTGGTAGACTTTGATGTGTTCAAATATACGGTCAAGTCACATTATTGTGACCTCCGGCAAATATCCAGAGTAACCACATAGTGCAGCGCTAACAGCAGCTACATTGGCTGGGAGTGACTCAATAAGGTTCTGGAAGGTGTTCACAGGTATGTGGAGCCATGCTGACTGCAGTTCATCTGACAGCTGCTGGAGGGTGTATGGTGGAGGTTCCATAGAGCGAACAACATGATCGAGTTGGTCCCACAGATGCTCATTTGGGTTTAAGTCTGTGGAATTAGGGGGCCCGGGAAGTACTTTGAAGTCTTCATCGTGCTCTTCCAACCACTCTCGGACATTTCTAGCTGAGTGATATGTCACATTATTGTGCTGGAAGATTCCATCCATCCCAGGGAAGACAATCAGCATGTATGTGTGTACGTGGCCTGCAAGGATGGATTCATAATGAATTTGTTCCATAGTGCCTTCCATAGGTATGAGTGGACCCAGGGAATGTCACGAAAACATTCCCCAGACCATAATGCTGCCCCCACCAGCTTGTCTTCTTCCAGCAATGGTTGAAGAGTGTTTGTTCACCGTTGTTTCTCGCCTCATACGCCAACGTCCATCCGTTCAATGAAACAGAAAACGTCGCTCATCGGAGGAGGCAATCCTTTGCCAATCTGTGGAGGTTAAATTCTGATACTGTGATGCAAATGTAAGCCTTTTTCGCTGATGCACCTTCGTTAGCGTGGGTGCAGTGATCATCTGTCTGCATCACACCTCCATACGCAGCAGGGTTCACTGAACTGTCGTTTTAGACACACTTTTGGTAGTCCCCTGGTTCATTCGGCCAGTGAGTTGCTCTACTGTAGCATGTCGATCGGCCCTCGTGCACCTGCGCAACCGACATTCACCTCTCACATCAATGGAATGTGCTGCTCTGCAGTTTCCACATCGCTTATTCGCAATCGTGCCATTTCTCCAATCATGATGCACTTTAACCACAGCAGCATGCGAACAGTTCACAAACTGCGCTGTTTCAGAAATACTGCCACCCTTGGCCTGAAAGACGATAATCTTCCCTTTTTGCAAATCTGATAAATCGCTCCTTTTATCCATGACAGCAATGAGTGATATGTTTTCAGAATGCCTACAGCACACCTTTTATACCCTCCAAGTCAGCTCACGACACATGCCTTCTTTCATTGGCTACGCTCTGTTGACGTCAAAAGTAGTAGGTGGTCACAATGATGTGACTGGACTGTGTACTAATGTATTAATATTCACCAAAATAATCCACTCCTAATTCTCCTGTTGTATTTTAATTTCGTTATGTTATAAAACTTCTGATAAACTTAGACCAAATGTTCAGCCCTCAATCTAAAAGCGAAACTCTACTTATGTATTCATCTTAGAGATCCACTGCCAGTCATGTGCAACCTTGTGGACAAGTGGTTTAGAATTATGGAAAAGTGAGGTTTTGTCAAAGTAGATTATCTTGTCATGTCTTACCATGGATTAACAAAGAGTACAACTGCAATGCCATGGAGACTGATATTAAAGTGACAGTTATTATGAACTGATTCTTTCATGATACATAAAATTGCAATTTGAATACAACTGTATAAGTAGAATGAAATGAACATATGTAATTTGCTTGTATGACTAGTATAGAAGAGACTAGTTTAGTGGATAGGGAACCTCGCCTATTTTGGTATTTATCTCAGCATTGGCAACATGTGCATGTTTATGAGCATCAGTGATGTGTTTTTCACATTTATTCAAATAACTGTATTAAATGTTTTATGCAACAAAAATATTTGTAGAACCCTTAATGACGTTCAGCAACTGGATGAATCTTAGGGATGCTGATACTGGAAAAATATTGTGGCAGGGATCAGAAGATCTGTAAGTAGTTTAAAATATATATATTTTTTTTTCTTTGTCATTTTGTTTCTTACAGTATTATTGAACAAGTCAAACAATGTAAAGCTTGGATTAAATAAATGTGTTGTTCTCTTTTACTTGGACTAGAGGTCAGAGTTTAAGCTGGCTCAGAAAATGCTGTAGCAAAAATACTAAAATGGGGAAAAAAGTTGTAGCAAAATGCTAAAGAAAGTTAGTCGCTTTTGTCGCTCAGAAAATCGTAACATCAAGAGAATCGTTCACCCCAACAATGCTTTGGGCCAACACGGCTCTAAAGTGTATGGAAGGGGGAGGGGATGATTGAGCCAACAGATGGTTTAGGAAAATACCTTAAGGATTAAGAAAATAACACTGGCTGAGTGTGAATCGTTGCTAGGATTTCGGAAACTTCTGTTTTCACAGAAATAGAAAAGCCACAACAGAATCTGCTGATGGGTTGATGTTTAAATAGTTGGTGTCATTGTGCAACAGACACTAATTGTTCTCTCGCATTGTAAATTAACTCATTGCATTTTGCAAAAATAGTGAGCATAGCTTAACCACTGCTAAAGGTGTCTTTACCGTTACACAAACTGCAACAGTGATCATACACAGCATTTCATTTGCTGAAGGTTGTGAGTGCAGGATAATAATAGAGAATAACTGGACACCAAAAACAAGATTTTGTTGCAATTTCAAGCAAGATGAACTCATTCTGCATCTTTTTTAAAGTAAAGATTAGTTAGTTAATAATCTGTTGATTGAATATTAACTCACCTCAAAACTGATTGCATGTGACAAACGCATAACATGCACAAATTGCTGTGACAATCCTGTAGGTCATCAGAAGTGCAAAATTTTACACTAACATATAAACAGTTAAAACCTTAAAAATTCATTTTTGTATTTAAAACCTAACTACTTGCACTAATCCAAGCGTTCCCAACCGCGTGATCACGTTTAACCCCTTAGTCGTCGCATTTTATTTTAAATGTCCATTAAAAAAATGTCTATTTTTTTATTAGCTTATTTTAAAGTTCATACCGTATTCTATCATAATTTATCTCACACTGCAGATTTTTATTAAATTTAAAGGTATTTGCGGGCTATGGAAGTGTTAAAAAAATTATTTATGATTTACTTACCTTATACTTGGCTTTTCTTTCACCCTTAAGCTCGGCAGAAAAGTTTCAATGCAGGTTCTTTGTTCCATGGTTTGGATAAAAAAACACATCTCAGATAAGTAATTGTAATACTGGTGTTAAATCACTGTATTTTATTTTGAAATTGGAAATTAAGAATTCTTCTGGGTATGATATATTTTGAAGCATGGTATGCATAGCCCTACACCACAGTCTTTGCAGTAGTACCTTGTTTCTTTTTGAATTCGCTTTCCATTTTCATTTTTCTTGAATGAACATTCTTTGCATTCTCTGCTAGGCTTGTCTTTCTTCTCTGTTGGTGGTATAATTTCCAAAAAATGACATTCAACTAAACGACTTGATGGTGCTGCATAACTAGGATGACCACGTCTTTGAAAATTGTCAGGTGTCAAATATTTTTCTGCCGTTTCGTCAGTTACATCTAATCTGAACTTTAGATGCAATTTCGTCCCACCTTCCTTTTTATACACCTGAAAAACATTGAAAACTGCTTGGTCCAAAAGGTGAAAGAATATTTTTTTGTAATATTTCTTCCCATCATTTCTTGCTACTTGGTAACTGGAAAGGTATTGATCTACAATATCTACGCCTCCCATAGTAAGGTTATAATCTACAACCACTTTGTCTTTCTCTTTAATTTCATACTTTGTGTTGTTACTTGGGCAATTTCAGAATTATGTACTGATGACAGCATTGTGACTTCCTTTTTGTCCTTCCATTTGGACGCAATGATTTTGCCACGTCGAAATGATATTGTTTCACCTGCTTTCAACTTTTTTTGTCTTCAATGCTGTTGGCATATATTTTCTGTTCTATTGAACAGTTCCAACCATATCTGTTTGGTAAGTGAGATGCATATCACACAATTCTGGTCAAGTGTAGTAATTATCTATAGTTACACTGTGAGCTTTTTCAGATTTGGCATCATCAATGTCATGACAATTTGAGAGGATTGCGTCTGAGTTTGAAACTGTATAAATGATAAATGACCATATGTAACCAATACTGGATTTGCATAGCATAAAAGACTTAATTCCAAATCTTGCCCTTTTTATAGGAATGTATTGGCGCCATGATAAAACGTCCCTTGTATAACATCAAAGTTTCATCGATGATGATATCTCTCTCGAGAGTAATTGTGCTTTTGTACAATTGATTCAAATGCTCACAAACAAGCCAAATTCTGCACAGTTTTGGATTTGGATGATTTTTGGGGTCATGCATTTCATTATTCACGAAATGTAAGAATTTTTTTATCTCACAATACCTGTTGTACGGCATAACCTTTCGGAAAAAGGGAGTTTCAACTGTTGGTTTTGTAGTCCAATACATGCTTTCTTTTGGATTTTTAACAATACCTTTTAAAATTGAAAGTGCCAAGAACAGACATAATTCATTTGAAGTTACTGGATTCCAGTCTTTCCCACCTTTCAATCTTCTTGTTCCAGAAATGTTTCCGCATTGCTCAGCATAACGGTTAGTTTCTGTTATAATACTATCAATCAGTTCATCATTTATGAAGTGTTTGTAGTACTGTAAAACACCCAAACTTGAATCAAAAGTAACATTAACTTTTGGAGACGCTCTAAATAGAAAGCATGGGGGTGCATAATCTTGAACATGCGGTATAATTTCATGCCATTGACGCCCCGGCAAAAGTTGTGCAGCATCATCACTGTCCTGAGATTCCGATACTTCAGAATCAAAAACCATCTGAAAAAGTAGTTCCTTCTGAATCCCTTCCAGATTCGTCGACACTTAAAATCTTCTTCCGTATAACTAGAAGAACTCATTTTACAACAAAAGTTACGGAATGAAATCAAAACATTCAGCAAAGTGTGACTACTCTGAACACGAGGTTTCAGCCAGTACAACAAGCTACTGTTATTGTCAAATCACATTCACAGAACTACTTCCATCTAGTGATGATTGATGCATTTAAAATAGCTACGGGTATGAAAAAATTCGGCATATGTATCACTTTGAGTATTGGTCAACATGCCTGCTCGTGTGAGACACGGGCGCGACGGTTAAGGCTTTTAGGTTTTTGATACTGGCATGTCAGAAACATTTAACAAATTATCACCTATTTAGACCTATAAATGTTGGAACACAAAATTCTTACACTTAAAAGTTAGAAAACATTAAAATTATCTGCTATTTTGTACGAAATAAAACCCTATTTAAATTTCAAACATTAAAAATTCCCACACAGCATGGACTTCTGTTGGAAAATTGTTCGAAAAACTTATTAATCATGCACTTAGGCCTTTCATTCTCACTTAGAAAACTTGCATAAGATATTGTACAACTGTATTGATACTAGAATGCAATGGTTGAGTTGATCCCAGTTTCATGGGTGCGGCCATGAAAACCAAACTTACACAGTATTCAAATACGTAATTTAATTTTGAAAACTCCCTTGACCAAAAAATCAACAAAACACTAGAACACTGCATTTCTAAAACTTCCTTCGATGTTTTTGCGATTCTGGTTCAGCCACCATTCCACTGTGGTATCGGTGCTGGTTGTACAAAACCGTATGCAGAGTTAAAGACAGGCTCTGGAACAAAAGGCCTAACAAGGAAAATGGTTTTCCGACAAAAGTTTGGGCTGCTGAAGTGTTTGTAATATTCATGATTTAAATAACAATTTTATTTTGTGTAAAATGAGTAATTTTAATCATTTCTGACTTTTTCAGTGCAAGAATTTTGTGCCACACAATGTTTATAGGTGTAAATAGATGATAATTTGTTAAATATTTTTGGCATGTCAGTATCAAAAAGTTACTGCGCTAAACATGAACACAGGTTTGAGGATGTTTGAATTAATGTAAATAAGTTTGGAAATTATAAAAGTATGTAATAGGTTCTTAATTGTAAAAGTGAGTTTTTAAGGGTTTAATTGCTTATAATTAATGTGAGTTAGTGTAAAAATGTGCAGTTCTTACAGCCAGGAGCCACCCTGCTGGCGTAGTGGTCCAAGCGTTGGCTTCTGACCATTTGCCCGAGATGGATCAGGGTTCGAATCCCGGCAAGGCATAGATGTATTGTGTTTGTTGTACTGCACTGGCTCTCTTCCTTCCCTGGAACCAGTGGCTCTAAATCAGAGACAGGCACTGCTTAAAACCTATGAAGTTCCTCACAGTGGTTGTTAAATCCCCAAACAAACAAAATTGTCAGGGACAATAAGTGTGTCTTATGTTTTGTCACATGCAGTGCAGTTGGTTTTGAGGTGAGTTAATGTTGCTGAACTCAAAAGACTATATGTTTTTTGCAGTATGTTTAGATATTGAAATATTTGTTTACTTTAAGTGATAAATTAGGCAGCTGCAAAAATTAGTTCATGAAACTTTATCTAGGAGTAGAAACTGAGTGTTGTGAGCTAGTGATAAATTTTTTCTTGTAGTTAACTGCAATGACTAACAGATGAGCACAAAATCATGTGAAAATGTCCCAGTAAATTTTATTATGCTGCTAAATAAGTTTGCAGCATTTATAACTTTTAAGTTATTCATATATGTTAACAATTCATTGTTAATAGACAGGGTTCATTCTAGGCGTTTTTTTACTGGGCGGGGCGCCCTGCCCGACCTCAGGTTTGAAAAATGCTGCCCTGCCTGCCCTAACGCTAAAATTATGCGCCCTACTGCCAATTAATTTTTAAAAAATCCCGCCCTAAAATGAAAACTGCAAACCGCGCACACCGACCTGCGCTAATCAATCATTACAGCTGTGAAACCAAAATAATTCCCCAACTCCATATTAACCTCCCGTCTACGCTAGAAAGTCGTAACCACCCCGTTGTCATCGCAACTAAAGACCCACTCCCTAAGATTCCTGGAAGACGGAAACCGATAAGGTACAATCGCTCACTGTTTCTCCATGTCCGGAGGGAAGGAAGGAAGGGTGAGATTTAGAACAAAAGGACCTGCTTGCTCGCGCTGAGCTACTAGGTGAGGAATGAGTTTGTACAAATTACTGACAAAAGAGTTGACCAGTATTTGCTCCCTCTATTCCCTATTCCCCCCCCCCCCCAGCCGACCTACAGGAAATTTGTAAGACGCTAAATCTACCGAGGTTAGTTAGTGACCAGTATTCCAGTTATAACCTTCAACCAACACGCGGTGAAAGTGAACGCCAGCTTCAAAAAGAAGCTAATAAATGCAAAAAAATATCAGCATTCTTCTCTGAAACAAAGGTATCTAATTTTTTTTACAAGATTGATGTGCCCAATTTATTTTCTCAGTTGTGAAATGCACAAAAATAAGGATATTACTGAAAGTATGCAAATCCAAATGCTTAGCCAGACTATTTATTCAAGCCTTGGATTATTCCATTTTATTTAACGTATGATTTTTAGTTTCTGTTGCGAATTCCGATTCATTTTTTTCGAGGCGGCTGCTTCAAAATCGCATTTTGTTTTAGGTGCTTACTGTAAGCATTCTTTGTTCGTCAAAGCGTGGGTGGTGCGGTACTTATATGAGGAAAGAATGAATGCCTACGGAAAAAATGCCCACTTCTCAAAAAATAGAAAAAAAAAAAAAAAAATGGCGTTTCTTAATTTCATGAAAAAATATCTTAATTTCAACTAAGCAATGGGCAAAAACTAATCAGAACATTTCCTCCTCTCAACCCCATATGTTACGTAGCATTATAAGGGCATACTTCCGATTTTGGAAAATTTCCCTATTTTAAAGCTAAAATATAAATATTTATGCAATAAAATGATATATAATAATACTTGAGAGAGGCAACATTGCGAGAAAAAAGAAATTACGAGTATGGAAAAAAATCTAAACTCCGTCAACCTTCCAGTTTCATAAAGATGGAATTTCGTTCTCAGGCTCCTCCCCCCCCCACACACACATACAAAGTGTCTCTTTATTTGTGCATCAATCTCATAAATTCATGAATGATCAAAATAATAACGAAAAAGGCGGAATTCCACGAATTCACGGAAGAATCTCATGCCTGAACATACTGGAAAATTTTTGCGCCGTCTGGCTTCCGTTTTCGCTAATTGTTGAAGCAAAAACATTTATGCAAATGAGATCATGAATAGTGGACACAAAAGCAACATAGGGAGAAAAAAATTACGATTGCGGCGAGATTTTATACTCTGTTTAACTACCGTTTTAAAACACGAAATACGGTCCCTCAGACAAAAAACGACCCCTGACCCCAAGAAAAAAAAATTCTTCAGTTTTCATCGATCTTGAAGACGATCTATATGATGACACACACAAAAAAGGCAGAATTCCGCGAATCCGCTTAAGAACCACATATATATCATGAACTAATAGCAAAATAAAAAAAAGCGTAGAAACTGCGGACATATTCCACAGTAGTTGGCTGGCATGTAAGGGCATCATAGTTTGTTCCCAGATTGAGGGAAGACGTCCATTGTTCGAATCAACACCTGCTTGGCTCTTCCAAGAAGAGTATTTCCAGTATTCTTTTCACGTGGAATTAGGGAGTGGTGCATTACAGGGGCAGATTTATCTAAGCCCCAAACTGAATGAGTCTTTAAACACATGGTAAAATAAAAAGAACTCACAATTAGTGGCAGTTCTAGACAAAAAAAAAAACAAAAAAAAATGGAGAAAGCCTAAATTTCTGCATGTGCCGGTAATTAATTAAAATTAATATAGAACTCCTAAAAAAAGTTTGGTTATATTTGGCGGGTAAGGACCCCAGGCCTAGAACCGCCACTGCTCACAAGGTATCACATTGGCTAAATACCTGTGTCAGGGTGCACCAGAGTAATAATCTGTACCCAGAAAAATATTTTGAAAAAATTAATTCATAAACCCGCGACTTTCAGTGCAAATAAGTAAAAATAGGTAACTAAATAAGTAAAAATAAAGAATGAAGCCCTTTTCAGGTAAAAAGTGCCCTTTTTCAAAATCTGCACCCTGCCCTTTTTTAATCCTAGAATGAACCCTGTAATAGACTGTTTGTTACCTATAGTTTGTATTGCACCAGATGTGTGGCTGGAGAAAATTGAATGCTTCTGAGATTCAGTCACTTCTTGAAGAAGCAGCAGCACTTTTTTTTTTTTTTGCAAAGGATATTCCATTGTGTTAGTCATAAAATTTTAGAATTCCACTTTTGACCTGGTTCTTCAAAATAAGCATTTAGTAATAAATGAATGTTATAATTTCCATGCAAATTATCAGATGCCGTTTCGTATTTATTAAAAAAAATGATTCAAGAATGTACAAAGCTTGCTGTTGCCTTGTAAAACTCGGAGTCAGTGTGACTCTTTATTCTCAAAAATAAATCAAATATTGAAATTTGCGAGTCAATTTTTTTTCCCTAGTAGATTAACTTGCATTCTTAATAAATCCAAACCAGAAAGTAACTATTATCAGTGTCTTGCATTAATTTCTATATTCTTACAAATAAATAATACAAACATACAATATATAAAAGGAAACAACAATTATATTAAACATTAAGAATTATATATATCACAAGTCACAATTTTATTTACATCGCTTTTCTACCATCCACATTTGCTAAATATTACTCGAATATTTACACACTTTTTTGTTCTTTCATGTTTTCAAAAATTTTAATGGCTTTAGCATAGGGAAATTCACTAACTGGTACAGTGTTCATGGGTAATGCCATTAATGTTGTTTCATCTTTTAAGGAAGCTCTTTGGTTACATTTTACTCTGTTTTGAGTACTAAAAGCTCTCTTGCATGAGGCACTATTCAGAGGAATTATGAGGGCACAATATGATAATTAACACAGCAATCAGACATCGCTGAATTGACTGTAATTACTGTTTCACATGTGATTCAAATTGCATCAGAAAACTTGAAATTTTCTTTGCTGTGGAGCGGGAATTAAAAAATCACATCAGAAAACTTAAAAATTTCATTCCCACACCACGGCGATGAAATTTTCAAGTTTTCTGATGTGATTTGATTCACATGTGAAACAGTAATTACAGTCAATTCAGCGATATCTGACTGCTGGGTTAATTATCATGACATATTTGCCACGTATTATGAGAAGAATATTTCTTCCACACTTTATTATGAGGGCACAGTTAGCAAAAATAGAAAAGTCAGGAAACATTTCATTCAGTTTAGTTGACAATTTCAGGCACATTTCTTTAAAACTTAAATATTTCATGGAACTGCAAGTATGTTTATACATTGCAAAATCCTTTTTAGCCCTGTCAATATTTATTATGCTCTCTTATTTCTCAAGTAGTACTTGGAATTCTTCTTCAGGAAGACGCTTTGATGACTGTAAGTTCTGTTTTTCACGTTCGGTAAAGTGGATACAGTCTGTGGTGGTGCATTAACTAATTCAATTAAAATATAAATCGGTTAAAAGTCCTAAAAATGTTACTCACGGAAGTGCGTGTTCAGTCCGACGTCTGTAGTTATTGAGAGTTTCTTTGTCCAAAATTGTATCTTGCTTCAATATGGTCAGTTGTTAGGGTTAGTTCGAGAGCCATTTCGTCATAAGTTGTACCCTACTTCGGTTATGTCCAGACGTCATAAGTTGTACCCTATCGAAGTAGGGTACAACTTATGACGAAATGGCTCTCGAACTAACCCTAACAACTGACCATATTGAAGCAAGATACAATTTTGGACAAAGAAACTCTCAATAACTACAGACGTCGGACTGAACACGCACTTCCGTGAGTAACATTTTTAGGACTTTTAACCGATTTATATTTTAATTGAATTAGTTAATGCACCACCACAGACTGTATCCACTTTAAAGAACGTGAAAAACAGAACTTGCAGATGTCAAAGCGTCTTCCTGAAGAACCTTGTGGTCACGTAATGGTATGTGAACTTTATGATAGAATCACATGAGATATAATGATCTTGGAATTCTTCATTCGCAAAATTTGCAATTTCAGATACAGACGTGGGATAATTTTGGGGATTTAAAATTTTGTCTAAGCAAGATAAAATATCCATATCATTATCGAGAAATCAATCAGCCAAGTTAACAGCAAGATTTGTAAGATATTCATCTGCAATCTTATTTGATTGTTGCTGATTATATTTAGAACCATATCTCAAAGATGTGGCCTTGTATGGACTAGTCTTCTGGACTTCCTTTTTCCATATCATCCAAAAAGGTAAAAACATTTAAGCCAGGATCAGCCCTCATCGATCATGAGCAATTTTTTGTGGCATTTACTATTGGCTTTACCATCGACAAATCCAAATTTTCTTTCTGAAATGTTTTGCACAATTTGTCCAAAAGTGGGTGGACATCTAAAAGCAGGTTTGTAACATAAATAAAGTAAAACTGTGCAGTAGCAACTGAATTATTTGCCAATTTCTCTTGCTCTAATTCAGCAACTAGTGCGGGCCAGCATCTGTCAATTGCACTCACAGCTGAAAAAATTGACAGCCACCTTATTGGTTTGGGCTCCCTCATGGAAATCTGATCTGTTTCCAAAACAGTCTGCAGTTCTCGTAAGCGACTGTATCAGACAGTCAAATTCGAATAGTACCTATAAATCTGATCAACAGTCTGTTGAAATTTCAGAACTGAAGGAATACCTTGACATGCCTGTGATTGAAGCCAAAGAAACTCTGTAAGCAACACAATAATGGACCTGTGTCAAGATTGGTGAATAAGCACGCAATTTAGCCCCAACTCTATTATTTTTTCCGACCATGACAGGTGCTCCATCTGAAGCTAAGCCACCAATTTTGGCCAAGTCAATGTTTAATTTTCTTAAAATTTCTGTTATTTTATCAACAATTGTCTGTGCTTCACCATTCTCAATGGTGTAATCCCCAAGAAAAATGACAGATGTGCTTTTTTCTACAAGATTCACTACAGAAGCAAAAATGCTAAGTTTTTTTTTAAATGCCGATGTCCGTTGATTCATCAATTGTCAGGCCAATAAATAGAGATT
The DNA here is from genome assembly GCA_039090855.1 of Macrothele yani. NCBI lineage: Eukaryota > Metazoa > Arthropoda > Arachnida > Araneae > Macrothelidae > Macrothele > Macrothele yani. Next base: position 158,504,177 of record CM077025.1, on the reverse strand, counting down.
CTTCTAAGTTGCAGACTTTCTTCATCCTTTATAGCTTTACATAGGGCAGCCTACAAAAAGGGGGGGGGACTTAGAATGAGTATCGAAAATAATTTTACTCAAAGCTTAATTAATACATGTTTTATTCAAATGAATGTGCTGTCCTTTAATTTATACTGTGTCAAATTTATCGTAGGTTGCATGCTTAAAATTAGCGTGAAATAAAAACATGACATTGTTGCAACAATTGTCACATTTTTATTTCACGCTGAAGTGAAAATAAAAAGTACAAAATTACGTAGAAGTATTGGGTTTCTGGGTGTAGATTAGTAATTTTGACCATGAAAACTATAATTAAAAAAAAAAAAAAAGAATACTAATTGGAACTTAGCGTAAAAATAAGAAAACAATAATTAATTAAATCTTACCTGCATTTCAGTAACGATTGAGTGGTGCTTGTATTTTTGATATGGAGATTTTGCCAGTCTTTCATTGCTGTCAAACTTTTGCAGCTCTATCAATAAATTGAATTTATTTGAAACTTCTTCCTTTGCCAGCCATAGTGCTGTCGCCATTACCAAAACTTTTCTGTGGTTGAATGAATCTTCTCCCTCTTTCCGAGATGCCACCTTCATCATGTTCCGTGACTTTTTTTGCTGTAGTGCAAGGACGCTGTTCTTATGAGTAATTGAAAAAGCATGCCAGGTTAAAGAATGTCGCTGGAAATTTTTAGATCCTTTAACAAAAGCATTGTTGACTTTCATTCCGGTTGCAACGCAGTCACTGCAAGTTATAGCATTTCTATCATATTGAATCCATAAAGATTTGTTCTTCCACGCATTATTGAAATATCACTGAGTGTTTTTTTTTTTTTTTTTTGTTTTGTTTTTGTTTCACCGAGAATTTCACTGTTTGCTTTGCGTTTAGACATCACAGTACACTGAGAGTGATATGAACAGCAGACAGAATAAAGCTTGGATTAATTCATGAGAACCATTTTCGAAAAGTCAAAACGTGTTTTGCACACTGTGACGCTTGTCATAACATTCCTGTATCGAAGGTCATGGCCACTCTCACTGCCGACATTTGTCACATGACACATTCCAAAGGTCACGGGCACTCCCACAGCCAGAACCCATAGGGAGTAAAATGTATTTCGGCCTTCTGAAGGGGAAAATGCCTCGGACGGGGGTGATTGAAACGTTCGTCGATTTAGGGAGGTAATCCACTGAAACGGGAAAACTAGCAAAAAGTCAAAATGAATGCCAATTTCTACGCAAAACAGAAATTTGTGGGATACTAAAACTGGCAGTGGCTATACACAGAGCATGCCTCTATTCATGGGAAACCAGTTATGGAAAAGCAATGGGTAAGGGCAGCAACATGTGTTTGAAGAGACCAGATAGTAACTGCAAGGAAGGCTGGTTGTCCAATCACTGCAACTGCTGAAGTGGTGGGAATTTCCACATCTGACATATATACCAAGACTACATGAAATATGGCAAAACTTCCAAACCAAGGGAGAAATGTCTTTGCAAATGTGCTGTTGACTCTTGAGATGAGCACGGATTCCCGCTTCATTACAAGGAATTACACGGCTACCGCCGAGTAGGTATCAAAATTTAATGAGGACACGTCCACAAGCTTATACCCAAAGACTATCTATCCATCTTACCATGGAAAAAATAGGCTATGGCAGTGGATATCCACATCATGTACCCTTGTTGATTGCCAGAAACCAAAGGATTAGGTTGCAGTTTGCTAAGGCTTATTGCAACTGGGGTGCAGAGAACTGGAAACACATCATCTGGTTTGACAAATCCAAGTTTCAACTCTATCATGCTGATAGTAGGGTGCACATGTGGTGCAAACCACAAGAAGCGATGGACCCAGCTTGCCAAGTAAGGGTCATACAGGCAGGTGGAGGTAGTGTAACAGTTTGGGGTGCATTTAAGTGGGCTTCCTTGGGGCCCCCTCGTACCCATCGAGACCTCTGTAATCGACACAAGGTATGTGAACATGCTTGCTGACCATCTACCTTCATTTGTAACAGTTCTCTTTCTGCACTGTGACACCATCGTTCAACTGGTCAACACCCCACCACATACTTCCCAGGTGGTGACCAATTGGCTTCAGGAGCATTCAAGTGAGTTTACCACACTTCAATGCCTCCCTTGATGATGATCAAAGCTTGAAAAATATCCAAAGTTACATGCCCAGCTGGGCATGTGCAGAAATTATTTACTTACCCAGGTAGTAAAAACTGGATGTTCAGGAAAATTTATCTTTCAAGATAACAAATTGGAACCCTCATTTTTTTAATTAAAAAATATGAACTTTTTTACATGTTTTGCATTTCCATTTTAAGGATCTGTATTCAAAATGTTCAATGCACAAAAACGTGTATTTCAAGTTTTAAGATGATGAAATTGATAATTGAAAAATTCAGTGGTTCCGTCATGTTCTTTTCGTTAAAGTTTTCGCCCTGTGTCACTAAACAGTGAAGGCTGTGTATCCTGTCGGTGACTATAAACAACATTTGAAGCAAAACTACATATGGTTCCAAGTTTTGAACCTAGAGCATAATATAATTAAAGAAGTGATATTCTTCTGTCATCCTTGGCACTCTGTAATGATACTAATATAACTTCCGGTGATTAGCAGTGACATGAAACACGACGTGATGACTGTCTTTTTTTCTTGTAGTAGGAAATTCTATTCCAAACTGTTTTATTTTTAAATTTAGTTGCCTGGCCCAGGCAACTGAATTTTTAATTTACCTGCACAGGCCAATAATTTACATATCTCGGGCATGGTATTTTTCAAGCCCTGATGATGTAGCAAAAAAATTCCTTTATGTTGTGTTGTGTCTAGAAAACTGCACACTTCCAGTGGGTAATTTCATTTTTACTCTGAAATGTGTAGAGTACCTTCATGCCAATTATTAAAACTGGAGATGGCAGGGTTCAATGTCATGTTGGACTGATGTGTGGTCCAGTTGTAATTTTTCTGATGCATTTTTGCTTTCAGCTGGTGCTACAGTTTGTATGCTTAAAACAAAACATCCTTGTGAATGCAAGCTGCATATTAAAAAATTCAGAGCATTTGAAGCAGGCTGTGTATCACAAAGAATCTGATGGCCTGTGAATGAAGTTAAGTTTAGCTCCATCTTTGTCTTCATCCTTTGACTGAACACAAGTGACATACCTAAAATTTTTCGTACTGTAAATTACAGAAGAACCTTTGATATCTGACATCAGCAAAAACTTCCCTGTGTTTCAGAAATCATTGATCGTTAAAGAAAACAACTGAAAACTACATGAAATATGTTGCTAAAACAACTGAAACTACATAATATATTGATAATAATATATTGTTGCTAAAACAACTGAAACTACATGAAATATGTAAAAAGCAATAACTGTGAAAACAAACAAAGAAAAACTTACAGGAAATTTTTGGGGAAAGTGCTGTTTTCTGATCAAGCAAAGATATACATGGCTGAAAAAAAAAAAAAAAACAGTATTAAAATCCAATTCAGTGCCTAAAAATGTTTCTAGGAAAAATTCTAAGGAAAAATAATGTTAAGTGCAAAATTTATGAGTAAAATAATAATTTACTAAAAAATAAATAAATCTCAGTTTCTTCAAGATTCCCTTCACCCAGTATGTATTTTGAGGTAACTCACAATGTAATAGACTAGGGGTATTAAACTATTGTATTTTCCTTTTATAAAGGTGCGGCTTATAACCATTTTCAGCAATATTACAAATTCCAACCGCCATTCATGACATGTATTTAAAAAAATGTTTTGTGATTTCTTTATGGAAGACATTAAACTATTAAGAATTTGCAGTGCTCATTACCTTGATTATTAGCATTTGCGCTTTGTGTTGGGTAGATGAAATCTCGAAACCTGATCATCATCATTGTCAACCATTATCAATCCACTGCTGGACGAAGGTCTCCCCAAGTTTCCTCCACAACGGTCTGTCTTGTGCCAGTCTCCTCCATGTCACTCCCGCATATTTACGAATTTCATCCACCCATCTCCCATGTGGTCTTTTTCTGGGTCTTTTCCTGTCCCTTGGAATCCAATCTAAAATTTCGGCTGTCCATCTATGGTCTGTCCTTCTGGCAGTATGTCCAGCCCATTGCCATTTCAGGGATTTAACTCTGATCATGATGTCTTCCACTCTCGTAATTTTTCGGATCCACGAGTTCCTCTTCTTATCTCTCCTGGTTACACCAAGCATGCACCTGTCCATGCTTCTTTGAGTTGTCTGCAGCCTTTGTATGTCTCTTTTAGTTAAGGTCCACGTCTCTGCACCATACGTAAGCACTGGAAGGATGCATTGATCAAACACTTTTCTTTTAAGACATAATGGCATATTGCTCTTGAAAATTATGCTGTTTCTTCCAAAAGCTCTCCAGGCAAGTTTTGTACGCCGATTAATTTCTTCATCAATGTGACCCTCACTTGATATCTGCTGTCCAAGATAAACATACGTATCTGTTATCTCCAGTTTTTCTCCATCAATCGATAAATCTTCATTTCTTGTAAAAGCATTGAACATCACTTTTGTCTTCTGAAAGTTCATTTTTAATCCCACTTCTTTACTCTTGTCAGCAAGTTCCTGGATCATACTCTGCAGCTCTGATGGGGTTGTTGCAAAAATGACTACGTCATCAGCAAAACGAAGGTGGGTTAGATAATCTCCATTAATCTTTATCCCTTTGTTTTCCCAGTTCAGTGATTGAAAGACATTTTCCAATGTGGCATTAAAGAGCTTCGGAGATATGGTGTCACCTTGTCTCACTCCCTTTCCAATTTTTATGTGTGTTGTATTTTCAAACAGCCGAATCTTTGCACTTGCATTTTCATAGATGTTATTAATAATATTAATGTATGCATCTTCAATACCGCAGGATTTCAGAGCCGTGGTAACTGCTGATGGTTTCACCGAATCAAAGGCTTTTTCATAATCGATAAAAGCCATGCACAATGGAAGTTCATATTCCCTCGCTCTTTCAATTAGTTCTCTCAGTACGTGGATATGATCTATAGTGCTGTAGCCACTCCTGAATCCAGCTTGTTCTCTCGGTTGAGCCATGTCCAGTGTTACCTTCAAGCGGTGTGAAAGAACTTTAGTGAAGATTTTATAAACCACTGATAGGAGGCTGATAGGTCTGTAGTTCCTGAGATCCTCAATGTCACCTTTTTTATGTAGCAGGATCATTGTAGCATTGTTCCAATCCTCAGGAATCTTCCCTTCATTAAGGCATCGAGTGAAAATTTGGGCGAGTACTGTTTCAATTTCTCCACTTGCTTCTTGTATGATGTCTATAGTAATTCCATCTTCTCCTGGAGCTTTCCCCCGCTTCATGTTCTTGATTGCATGAGCAACTTCTGCTGGGAGGACTGGAAGAACTCTGATACCTTTCATGATGTCTGGAGTACATGTATCATCCCTTTCATATAATTTGGAGTAGAAATCTTTCACTCTTGTCAAAATTTCGCCTCTATTTCTTGTTATAGAACCATCTTCTTTCTCAGAGCCATAATCTGTTTTCTTCCCTTACTGAGATGTCCCTTTGCTATCTTTAGGCTTTGGTTGCTTTCAATTGCTTTCCTCACTAGCTCACAGTTGAATTTCCTTACGTCTTCAATGATACTTTTTCGTGCTGTCTTGCATAGCTCTATATATTCCACTTTGGAAGTCACATCTTCTTTAGTTGTCCTCATCTCTCTTCTTTTTTGCATCAACATTTTGGTTTTTCCTGATAATTTGTTCACATGCAACTTGTTCTTAGACCCAGCTAATTTTGTTGCTGTTTCCATAAGAGCTTTGGTTACTTTTCTGTTAACTTCCGAAATATCCACTTCTTCCGATGTTAGGCCTTCTAAAGCAGAGAATCTGTTCTTCAGTTCCAACTTGAAAGTATTATGGTGTTTTTTAAGGTTGGTTATGTCAATACATTTTGTTTGTCTTATGAGCTTGCCACGTTCCAGTTTAGTGCTGAGGTGCATCTTACATCTCACCAATCTATGGTCACTACCTGTGTTGAACTTGTTCAGCACACTGCAGTCTTCGATGACGAATTTTTTGTTACACATAATAAAATCAATTTCACTAGTCGTCCCATTTGGATGTCTCCATGTCCATTTCCTGTGTGGCTTTTTCTTGAAAAAGGAATTCAAGATGAAAAATCCTTCTGCCTCTGCAAACTCAACGAGAGTATTTCCACGCTGGTTTCTGTTGCCGTGACCGAATTTACCTACTGAAGTTTCATTCTGTTGCCGGTGCCCTATTTTTGCATTGAAATCTCCCATAATTATCTTCAAGTGCTGCTTACCTTTATTATTTAGATGACGAATTTCCTCATAAAATTCTTCAATTTCTTCTTCAGGATGACTTGTGGTGGGTGCATAAGTTTGAATAATCTGAGCCTGGTATCTTCTCGATAGTTGGATAACGACAATACGATTAGCCCTTAGAAGGTTTAGTCCTTGCGTACAGCAGGTTGTCTCCAAATTTAGAGAACTAGTAAAATATCAAGTAATTTTCTCAAAATTTTTTGGAGATACAGTAGTTTTCTTATGTATATAATATGTATATATTTTTTTAGCAGCTTCCCAAATTTGGAAGCAACCTTCTGTGTCATGCCTCACCCCTATATACACTGTTTCGAGTTTGGAAAGAGAGTTTAATGATGTTGCTTGGCATAAGATATCTGAAGTTTTCTCACCCTCAACTGTGTGATCTGTCATGAAATACAAAAGCTGCATTGCAAAAAATGTTCTAATAGCTGTGTAAGGGTGAAAATTAATTATGTTGTGTGATATGTTGATGAACATTAATAAGCATAATTATACATAAGATTAATTATGTTGTGAAATGGTATGTAATAAGACTGACATTATTTGATGAATATTAATTGGCATAATGTTACATGTGCGTGGAAGGAAAAGCACATGTTTTTCTTAACAAAGAAACGAGACGCAGCTTTCGAACATTCCAGAGCCTTCTTTGTCTAAGCGTGGGAGAATCACCAGACTTAAGATAGTGCCAGAGCGACCCCTTAAAACATGCTATCATTGCCTTTGAACAATAAAGATTTGCCTTAAGGAAGTAGATAAGATCTTCTGTTTAGGATGAAAGTACACATGGGACATTCCACGTCAGATCAATAAAAAAAAAAAGTTTTTGACCTCACCATTTCTGATTTTGATGAAATTTGGTATAAAGCACACATATGACAAGGTAAGTAATTCTGCCAATTTTCAGATTTTTATTTTGAAAATTGTCCAAGATATACTCATAATACAAATCGAAATTTTCGTAAAAAATGACAAACTCGCACACTTATAAATGGCTGTGACTGTTTTCCTAATTGTAGTACAGTGACAATTGAAACACAGCTGCAAAGCTAAAGCATTGAGCTTCCTATAGATACCATACATGACCTTCTTACAACAGATTAAAGTTTCAAGGTCATCCACTGTGACCTTTGACCTTGAATATCTCAAAACATACCATCTTAAAAAATTACGAAAAAAATATATTTTATTGCTACAACATTCTTCTACCCATGTGCCAGATATTAGGCTGGCACTGGCTAGGCAGTGTAGGATTAATAGGAGTATATGTCCTCCAGGTTAGGTTCGGACAAATGTACAATAACTGTTTTCCAGATGCATGTATGTATTAATTTCACAATGTGTTACAGGTTATATTAGTGGTGTACACATACAAGTGAACCGCTTGGTTAATAAGGTTGCAAACCAAAAGAATGTGATGCCATCTTGCTAGTGACCATCTCTATTTCGCTTCTCTCCATAAAATATGTCCGACCTGTTGCTGTTCGTAGGTCAACCTTCGTAATGACCGCTGTTTTATCCACTTCTAATATATCTGGCTTCTGTGGGTATGTGAAAGACACTGAAGGTCCATGTGGGTGCAGAAAACTTATCTTAACTTCTTCTGTATGAATGTTCACATCCAAAACACAACCAACCCACCACTGGTTATCATACTCAACAATAACATATAGCCACGAATATCCTCCAGATCCAGTTCTATTGGATTTAGCAATACTGACTCAACCTTGTATTCAGTTGAGTTTGAATACATCTTGGTTTTAATAGTTGTGCGGCTTACTGGTATTACACAGTGAAGTTTTTGAGTACCAGGAATTGGTCGAGCACTAGCATGACGTATCTTAAGGAACTCCTTGTGGTTCTCATAGTCCTTGTCCGTGCTGTATTTAAAATGGCACGAAGGAATGTTTCTGGAAGCCCAATCATACAGTTGTCGCAGTGTCATAATTTGGTCATTGTATGAACACTGAAGGCTGGCACTTGCAGCTAATCTCTTAATGGTGCCTGCCACGCCATCACATGGCCCCTTTCCATGTGAGGTGGCAAAGAAATGCCACTCAGCTGTGATACCAAAATCTACATCATGATGGCACAGATTGACAAAATTCTTCCTGTTCTTATACTGTGAGGCTGCACCATCTGAGAAGTAATAGATGTGTTCTACTTTCTTGTCAAAATGTGATGATATAAACTGCAACAATTGGCTCTGGAAAAGGTGAACACTGATAGTGTCATGCTTAAGACATTCTGAGATGACAACAAAAGAAACATGATCCAACTGAAGTGTGTGTGAACTTTTGTAGTACACGACGAAAGGGTGAATAGTAGCTTGGGAATTGTTCCAGTGGTATCCTTGGACTGCATCCTGCAGTATGAAGGAATAATTCTCAGCAAAATCGCACAACACAACACACTGATTATCATCAAGGTTTTCTTTCAGATTTGACAGAAAGTATGACTGCTGAATAGCTATAAAAGAATGTGGCAATAGCAATTTCACTTTTGATTCAAAGGTCTCAAGGAATTCTTATACAGTGTTGCAGACTGTCATAAGTGTTGTGCGATCAGTTGTAGTCCACAATTTATATACAATTTCATCAATCTCATTCATGGTGAATAAGCTACTTATTTGCTCTAGTAGTAAGTGTGCTATACCAGGACAAGAATCACACTTGAAGAAGAAGCATTCTGGAAGAGGAGGGTTACAAGTTATTCTTGCAAGGCAATCTTTGTATGTCCTAACTGGTAATTCATCATTACGAGTTAAGTCTTGCAATTTGCACCCTGCTAGCATAAGTTTTACATTTTCGTGAGCACAACACACACAGACACAGTGTGTTCCACTTGCACCAGCCAGCACACAATTCTTTGGGCGTAAACCACAGAACTTTGAAAACCCTACTTTGACATTAGGATTCTTGTCTTTAAATCCTTGAAATATCTCTTTCAAATTTCCTAGAATAAGACGTTTCTGTTTTTGTACTTTTGATCCTGATTCCATCATTGTAACAAAATCTTTTTCCTGGTAAACAACGGCTCACTTCATCACTATTATAGTATGCAATAACGTTTTCAACTGTGCTGTCACTGAGAGTTTTCCCAGGCCTAGGATTTGGAGTTGCTAAAATACCCTGCTCTTCCACAAGATTTTTAGACTTTCGTGCCATGTAATATGTTACACCAAATTCTTCCTGAATTTTACGAATACTCCAGGTTCTAGGTAATATTGTTAGTATTTGGACTTTAACACTGCTAGAGTCTGTTTCTTGAAATTTTTCTTTCAACTGTGAAATCATGACCGATTCATCAGACACTGTCACAGGATTATCACATTCTGGAACACCTATGTAGTCTTTTATCACTTCACCAATTTTCTGATATTTCTTCTTACTGTACTGTCCAACACCTAATCTTTTTTTTTTTTTTCA